>JAQPPZ010001078.1:7500000-8750000 GCA_028583015.1 Wollemia nobilis | reverse complement strand
TCCCTGTCATAGATGACCTACTAGATGAGCTGCATGGTGCAAAATTTTTTACAAAATTAGACCTTCGCTCAGGATTTCACCAAATCCGTGTCCGAGAAGAAGATATTCCCAAAACTGCTTTCCGTACTCATGAAGGTCATTACGAATTTTTGGTCATGCCTTTTGGTCTCACCAATGCACCATCCACTTTCCAAAGTCTCATGAACCAAGTGTTTCGTCCATTCCTCCGTAAGTTTGTCTTAGTTTTTTTCGATGACATTCTCATATATAGCCAAACATGGAAGGATCATTTACATCATGTGGATAAAGCCCTTCACATTTTACACAAAGAAAAGTTATTTGTCAAACGTTCCAAATGTTCATTTGGTGTCCAAGAAGTTGAGTATCTTGGTCATATAGTTTCACACGAGGGCGTCAAAGTTGATCCCAATAAGATTAAGGCAATTCAAGAGTGGCCTTTACCTAAAACCATCAAGAAACTTCGTGGTTTTTTGGGTCTCACGGGCTACTATCGCAAGTTTGTACAAAATTATGGTAAGATTGCAGCACCTCTCACAACACTCACAAAAAAGGATGCTTTTCGTTGGTCGGAAGAGGCTACTCAAGCTTTCGAAGCTCTTAAGGAGGCCATGTGTACAACTCCAGTATTAGCAACTCCCAATTTTCACAAACCATTTATTATCGAATGTGATGCGTCAAGAACAGGAATTGGGGCTATATTAATGCAAGAAGGTCATCCGTTGGCATTTGAAAGTAAACAGCTCTCCGAGAAAAATTTGGGAAGATCGACATACGAAAAAGAAATGTTGGCTATTCTTCATGCAGTAGAAAAATGGAGACACTACCTAATCGATGAGCCGCTTCATTATCAAAACAGATCATAGTAGTCTCAAACATTTTCTTGAGCAGAGGTTTTCCTATCCGAAACAAAATAAGTGGTTAACCAAACTATTGGGTTATGATTTTGTTATCGAATACAAGAAGGGGAAGGAAAATGTAGTCGTCGATGCGCTATCCAGGAAATATGAAGACGAAGTAGTCATTAACGCTATTTCAGGTCCTTGCTCCCAATGGGTGAATCAATTACAAAATGAATGGTTGTCCAATAGCGAAACTGCTCAGATAATTCAAGAATTATCTATTGGGTCCTCTAAACACCCTTTGTTCTCTTATGAAGATAAAATCCTCCGGAAGAAGAACCGCATTTACATTCCACACAACTCAGAACTCAAAACGAAGATCCTAGACGAATCACACGCTTCTCCATCAGCGGGACATTCAGGATTTTTGAAAACATATTTAAGGATCAAACAATCATTTTGTTGGAAAGGATTAAAAGCCGAAGTCAAACAATGGGTAGCAGAATGCGAAGTTTGCCAGCGAAATAAAGGAGAGACAAGTCAAATCACCAGGGTTATTACAACCCTTACCCATCCCTGAACGTCGGTGGGAACATATATCCATGGATTTTATTGAAGGTCTTCCAAAGTCGGAAGGCGGACAAGTAATCTTCGTAGTGGTAGATCGGTTATCCAAATACGCTCACTTTCAGGCTTTACAACATCCATTTTCCGCAAGCAAGGTGGCAAAGGTATTTATGGATTCAATTTTCAAATTACATGGTATGCCAAAAAATATTGTAAGTGATAGAGATCCCATCTTCACTAGTAACTTTTGGCGAGAATTATTTCGACTTAGTGGTACCAAATTGAACATGTCCTCAACTTACCATCCCCGGACAGGATGGGCAAACAGAAGTAGTTAACAAATGTTTGGGTACATACTTACGATGTTTCGTTCAAGATAAACAATATCAATGGAGCCAATGGCTAGCAATGGCGGAATGGTGGTACAACACTTCTTACCATTATTCAATTAAGATGTCTCCCTTTGAAGCATTGTATGGAACCAAGCCTCCAATCGTAGCAGATTACGTCCCAGGTTCATCCAAAGTAGACAAAGTGGATGATTGGTTTCAACAAAGGCAGTCTACACTCACCATACTCAAAGAGAATTTATTCCAAGCACAAAATCGCATGAAACAACAACAAGACTTGCACCGATCAGAACAAACTTTTAATGTCGGTGACAAGGTTTTCCTAAGGTTGCAACCTTACAAACAAGCATCGTTAAGGATAAAGACCAGTCAAAAGTTGGCACCACGATTCTATGGTCCTTACAAAATTGTGCGCCGCATTGGAGAAGTAGCCTATCAGTTAGAGCTTCCTTCATCATCACGAATACACCCGGTATTTCATGTTTCATGTCTCAAAAAGGTAATTGGTCAGAAAGTGCAAAGTCAATCAGAATTACCAGTGCTCGATGAGGAAGGACGCATACATCTCCAACCTGAAGATATATTACAACACCGAATACGAAGACTAAGATCGCGCGCATTCAAGAATTTCTCATCAAATGGCAAGACCTACCAGAGGAAGATGCCACATGGGAACACGAGAGTATTTTCCAGACATTTCCAGCTTTGAGGACAAAGCTTTCCGAGGAAGGGAGTCATGCTACATACCAAACCTAGCAGTCGGCTAGGTTCTCCAAGTGAATAAAAATTCATATATATTAGCATAGTTTTCATTAATTGATTTTATCTCATCTTTGCTATTTTATCTCTGCGTATTCGCACTTGCCTTCACGACGGGATCTGCCCTCCTAGTGGCAATTGATTTTAATTAAATACTTTCTTACTCATCGCATTCCGTATTCGATTAATTATTTGTTCTGTTGTATAGTTCAATAATAACTAGTGCTTCCGTTCAAGAAATAGAAGAAGGCGTTGCCTTCCAGAAATGTAAGGATGCATTTTAAAATATTTGAAAGATGGTGAATTATATGAAGTAGCTTCTAGAGGTATTACAATTATATAGGATAAAATAAAATGCAATGGATAATTGCTAGAAGTAAAAGATAACTATGCACTTTCAATGGTCTAAATAGAGGATTTGCTTCATTTGTCAAGAAATGTAACCTTTTGGATGCTACATATTCAAGCTTTCATTATACATGGCATAATAGAGATCAAATTCATATAGCAAAAAAAGTGGACATATTTTTGTTATCTAATATATATGACTGAAAATAAAGCATATAATCCCTTTAGCTATTTTTTATTAGAGGTGAAAAAAGGGGGTGTTTGAAAGGGCCCCAACCCTTTTACATAAGCAGACTAAACCTAATATTCAGGACAAAATCCTAAGGGTAAAAGATACAACTAGAATAAAGTTCAAACTAGAGGACAACATGAAAACCAGCAAGAGGGAACAACAAAAAGAGACAACAATCAAATCAAGAGGTTTGATTGGCAAGCTAAATTTTGGATGGGTTGACATCGGCCACAAAATCATCTTTCTTCCTCTTAATATGCACCAGACCTTCAACTCTTGCAGGAGTCTTTCATCATATGGGTTGGCATCCCTTTAGCTATTTTATTGTGAGAAATATTTGATAAAAAATCCATTCTCTTGATACGTAATCTACTCAATATTTATTATTTAAAATAATTTTAAATTAAATCTATGTAGATCTAGACCCTAATTTCTTCCAAGTGATTATCTTATGGTGGGATGAAGGAAGGTTTGAAGAACACAAGTTGGCTCAAAAGTTGAAATATATAAAAGGGTGAAAGAATATTTAATACAAAATATGAAATAAAATATGAGCTTAACAATTTACTCAAGATAGTAGAAATCAATAGAATGGACCAAGATACTTATGTGCAAGAAAAAATACTTTTTTATTATTTTTTCAATGCGTTTACACATATTTTTATGAGGGATCATGGTCCCCTCATATTGAGTGGGGTTTGAACCTTGGACCTCTCAAAGAGAGTCCAAAGCCCTTACCACTGTGGTAAGCTTGCAACTACTTTATTATTATTATTAGCATAACTTAGTAAAAAATAAATTCATATTAGGTTCAAAAATCTAGTGGGAGACGGTTTAAGGAAGGGGATATAAATACTAATTTTTCAAGCTATGGCCAAATGTATTTGTCAATAAAATCCAAGATTAATAATTTACTCAAGATAGTAGAAATCAATGGAATGTACCAAGATACTTATGTGCAAGAAAAAATACATTTTTTTATTATTCGAACCACCATTTATGCACCTTCACAAGTGCAGTTGGTTTTCGGGACATGGTATCGAGATGAACGAGAGGTCTAGTGTTTGAACCACCCATGTGTTGTCTTTTCAAACACATTAAAAATACACTATGTAGGCCTTAGGGGTATACCCATATGGGACTAGTGACATACCCCAAGATTGAAACAATGAGTTTCCTTTCTAATACACATTTTAAGATACTATTTTGTGGTAGGGTTCATGTTGAGGGGTGTAGCGGCTATTGTATCAGTGGAAAGATATTTTCTATGGTAGGGTTCATGTGAAGGGGTGCAACAACAACACTTTTCATGGAGGTTTGAACCTCAGAGCAATATATAGAGCGATTTAGGGCATGGTGTGCAGTTTGACAAGGGGTTCTCGTGAACTCAAAAGGAGAGTAGGAATTGAAGGGTTCCCTTCCTTAAAATGGTGAGGGTGACTCGGAGAAGTAGGAGGTTGGATCCTCTGCTAGTGAGAAATATTCTAAGGGGAAAATATTTCTTGAGCATGTTTTTTATTTTGGAACAAAACCCTGGTTGAATGCAATCAAAGGAAATATGGACATGTCGGATAAATATTTCAATTTGTCAATGAAAAAGAGAAACTAATCATTGTGGTAAAAACTTATAAATTTGGGTTCTTAAGGGAATATTTTTAGTAGGAAAAATTATGGAACCAGACCAGATTTGGATTCAATCCAAAAATAGGCATATGAAAAATGAAAGTCGCTAGGGTTTATGGAAATAGTTGCTCTTCCTAATAATTTCATTTTTGTAAAATCTAATTGCAAGGAGGACATGAATCAAATATTGTATAAGAGTCCTTGGTTTTATGGTAGAAGAGGATTATTCCTAAAACATTGGAATCCAAAATTCAATCCCCACCATCAAAATAATATGCAAGTCCCAATTTGGGTTTGATTACCAGGGATCCCTTTACATTTTTGGAGGGAAGAAATCTTTGAAGAAATTTTAAAATAATTTGGTCAAATTATTGCAATTGATCCAACCACTATTACGAGATCCCAATTACTCTATGCTAGATTTTGTGTTAATATCAATTTAGAGATAGATCTGCCACATTCATGTGAACTTATTTCAAAATTTGAAAAATGGTTGCAAGTGATTGAATATGAGAACATGCCTATCAAATGCAATGTTTGCTTCAAATTTAGACATGTGGAGAGTTTTTCCCTAATCAACTAAGAAAGAAACTATAAAAATAGATCTAGCAAAAGAAGAATGCAAATGATTTAAGGAAGAAAAAAGGTGTAATTCGAGTAAAGAGAAATAGGTAAATCTAGATCAAAAGAAGAATGACTTGGCTACAATCTCAATTGAATTAAGGGGATATCATGGACAATCATTTTAAGGCATATGCCTCTGTTTCTAGCCTGTTTGTCAAAAAATGAAATTCCTACCATGGTATAAATGATGAAAACAATTTTCCCCAAGAACTAATCAATATCACCAATAAAGAAAATATACACACTAAATAATAAGTTCATATTGAGGGATGCAGTGGCTACGATCTTAATGACATGATATTATTTTGTGGTAGGGTTTTTTTTGAGGGGTTTAGTGGCTATAGTCTCGGTGGTAGGATACTATATTTTGGGTTCATGTTGAGGGGTGCAGTGACTACGATCTTAATGGTAGGATACTATTTTGTAGTAGGGTTCATGTTGAGGGGTGCAACAACTATGGTCTCGGTGGCAGGATACTGTTTTATGGTAGGGTTCCTATTGAGTGGTGTAGCGGCTATGGTTTTGGTGGTATGATAATATCTTTGTATACAAATAGGAATTTAAAAATACTTTCACCCAAAATAAAAATAAAGGTGTGGAAGATATCAAATTAATACTTACTACCTTATCCAAAAAGGAAGAATGAAATGCAGTTAGGGCATGTACGCAGAAAAGAAAATACTCAAGATGAAGATATTTCTTGATTCTAGGTTGATAAAAAGGAGGGTTTTATTTGGTTCTTCAATTCTCTATCTATGCCATGTTTTCAATTGGATGGTTTTAGTGATTGGAATGTTGTCCATAGTCTATCCTAGACTATATCGTTTAATATATGGGAAGTACTTTAGAATAGGTGACCTAAATATCATCATATTTTGGATTTCATAAGAGGCTTATGTGTATGTTCTAAAGTTGACTTAAGTTTATCTCATTTTGGAATTTTCATGAGGCATATTTGTATGTTTTGATGATGTAAAAGGGTTGGGGCCCTTTCAAAAACCCCTTCTTCCAACCTTATAAAAAAACATATTAAAAATAAAGAGTCATATTGGTTCCAAAAATCTAGTGGGAGACAGTTTAACGAAGGGGATATAAATACTCCTTTTTCATGTTGTGGCCAAAATGTAATTATCTTTTATACAAAGATGTATTAGGAAGAAAAAGATATTAGGAATAAAATAATTAATTATTTTAAATATATTCTATTAGATATTGAGTGAGATAAATTATTTTTTTCATGGTAAAGGAACTATAAAATCCTGACAAAATAGTGAGTAGGGGTTCTCACTATGATAATTTTCAAGATTCTAGTCCCTCATGGTAACCAAAGGCTATTGAATGCATATCATTACAAAAAAATCTTGAAAAATATATTAAAAAAACATTCTACAATATATTATCTCAGAGGAACAACGTGGTTATATTCATGGTAAAGATTTTAGTGATGGTATAATAATTATAGAAGAATCCACACATTATCTTCATTTTATGAAAAATAAAAATATTATAAGCTTCAATATGAACAAAGTATATGATAGGGTTTGTTGGAGTTTTCTACATGATATTCTCAAAAAAATTGATTTTTATCAACATTGGTGCAAATGCATTAGATGTTTTTATAGCTCTCCATAACATTATATTTTATTCAGTGGATTCCCAATTAGATATTAAAAGTCATCATATGGACTCTTCTAGAGTGACCCAATATATCCTTATCAATTTATCATTCATACTAAAGACATTAAGGAGAGCTTTTTCAAAAGGAAAAACTAGAATAGAAAAGGAAAGGTACTTAAGTTGTAAGATTACTGCAATGATAAGGGATTTGGCCTCTCTTTAAGAGGTCCAAGGTTCAACCCCACTCAATAGAGGGGACCATGACCCCTCATAAAACTTGTGTTAATTCATTGAACAAATGGTCCATTGTAATCTCATCTTCAATTTGTTGATGATATTTTTCTTTTGGATCAACCCTTAGTTAGGAAGGCCATGGAGTTTAAATCAATATTATCATGCTATGATAATGTTGATGCATAACTAGTTAATACTATAAAATAAATGAAATTTTTTATTAAAATTCCTTTAGATTTACAATGAATTATTGTGGGTATTTTAGGGTTTAATGTTAAGAAAAAGGAGCTCTAGGACTCAATTTTAACATGGCTCAAAGACTACAACTCATAAAGACTACATTACAATCTATCCCCATATATATGATGTCACTTTTAGGATTATTGCAATTTGATAAAATTTAAAGAGATGTACTTTTTTGAAATGGTATGATAAAAAATATAGGTTTTCTCAGTAAAGAGGATAGATTTTGCATAGGAAAGAATGTTGGATGGGAAGATTCTCAAAATTGTAGACTTGTATGGAAATAGAAAAAATTCTACAATGGAGATTATTCAAATATCAAGGAAAGTCTTGGAAAAGAATAACTAAAAAATATGTGGATTCTAAATTATTTAATAAATGAACTTTACCTAGAGGTTGAACAACATGCAACTTAATATAAGATAGTAATTGATTAAGAAACATATTATATAGTTAGTCAATAAGGGGGATTTTATAGATTTTTTTTTATGATGATTGGTTGAAGACTTACCCTCTTATTTTTTATCCCAAATGGCCAATCATTGACTCAATAATATTTAACTTATAAAGGTTCAAATGTAAAAAAATTATATTACTTTGAATACAAATTCCAGATCAAGGATTTCCATTAGCAACTAGGTTGAAGGAGAGCATATCAAACAAATAGTAGGTGATGTCTACAAGATTATTTAGAGTTCTATTTGCCCAATTTTATGTGGAAGGATGAGCTAGTTTGGAATCTCTCTAAAGATGGTGGATACTTAATCAAGACTAGCTTTAAGGATTTAGAGCAATCAAAATTTTCTATTCCCAATGATTTTTCTTGGAAGAATATTTGGTCTCTTTAGGCTCTCCATAAGGCCTTGACATTCCCTTAATTATAAAATTGAAAGAATATCAGGAAGATCCTCTTGGAGGATTCACCGTAACTATCCCTCTTCTCACCTCGAGAGTAGGGGTAATTTGTAAGCTTATAGATTAATGTTTGATGGATTGGTTTGAATAACACCTACATTTCTCCTAAGATATTTTTTTGAGTAAGATTAATATTAATCTATCTTGAATGCAGCATGCAAACACAACAATCAAGTCCTAAAGCTAAAATATTTCTTAATTTTTATGAGGAATAAAATGATGATTTTTATTTTAAAGAGGGTACAAGAGAGGATGTAGCAAAATGAGTTCCAAATGAAGCTATATACAATTTAAATTTGATCTTAAATATTAAATATTTGTACGATCCCCTATGTCATTAAGACTAAATAGAGACTAATTTAATTAGATAGAAAATAATATTGAGTTCTAATGCTAAAATAACAAATATTAGGGAGCAAAAAAACTTATTTTTTTCCTAAAGGTAGAAGTGCCACCAATCAACAAAAGTGTTGCCAACACTTTTTCTTATCAATGATGCTTTTGCTTTCCAACAAAACAAATAGAAAAAGATATGCTCAATGGCAAAGGAGTCTAACTAACCTAGTAGAGAACATTGGACTCCCTTGAATAGTAATAATGTCCCTATTTAGACATATAAAATGAGAAATAAAAAATACATGAAATAATTGCTTAGTGAAAAATGTGCCACAAGGTTTGCAAAAGTGCCATTGGTGCTTTTTCTTTGTGTAAACTAGAGAACAAAAGTGCTATAATAACTGCAATATGGTCATGCTTTCACTTTTTTTCTTTTTTCAATGAGTTACACAAGTTTTTTTAAGGGGTACCAATCCCCTCATACTAAGTGGGGTTTGAACCTTGGACCTCTCAGAGAGGCTAAATCCCTTACCACTGCAATAAGCTTACAATTTTTTTTTCAATGAGTTTACATAGGTTTTTATGAGGGGTGATGACCCCCTGCATACTGAGTGGGTTTTGAACCTTGGACCTCTCAAAGAGAGGCCAAAGCCCTTACCACTACAGTAAGCTTGTACCTTCCTTTATCATGTTTTCACTTGTAAGAGTAGAATAGCAAGATTAAGTTCAATATGAGATAATCTAATGATTAATATGAGGGAGACCTCTAATAAAAGTATAGAGACCTACTAAATGATAAAAAATAGATATTTACTTTCTTGAAAGTAAATTTTAAACTGATAAAATAAGATGCTAACTAGATGCAAGTGAAATATGTAATATTAGCTATCAATGCAACAAGATAAAATCTTAGAGATACAAGACAAAGAGAGTACCAAAAATAAATAAAATAAAATAGCACAACTCAAGATGCAAGGTTGTATTCCCCTTGTTTATAGAAGCTTGTTAGAAGCTTCCTAGCTTACTTATTGATAATTGAAAGCTTGAGCTTAAGAGATTGAATGCTTGGTGCATGGATGCTTAATGCTTGAGTGCTTGGAGATTTATTGGAGATTGCTTGGAGACTTGATTGCTTGCAAGAAACGAGAGCTTAAATGCTTGTAAGTATGGGACCTTAGATGCTTAAAGGATGCACTTTATAAGATTATGGTAAGATTTTGGTATAAGCTTGCCATGCAAAGTGATAAATTCCTATGACTTTAGGAATATTTTGGCATAATTTGGTTACTCTAATAATCTTGATCATGTGGTCACCCAAAGTTCTAGTTTTATATGAAGCCATTGCTACTTGGGGGAAGAATTTAATTGAAGATTATAAGAATTGAGATGGTAATAATTTAAAAATATATCAAGAAGTCATTCCTAATGGAAGATTGAAAATGAAAATTCTTGGTTTTGGGATTTATGTTGGGAGATATGAATCAAAAATTAGGAATCTTATTCATTAATGGTGGGTGGCTTAGAAGGACAAAAAAGTTAAATTTCTTGATTTTTGTACATGAAAGTCAAAAGTGCTAGTTCGAAAAAGCATCGACGATGCTTCCATGATGGAACTTTTATCATCATGAAAATTGGAGGTTAAGTTTGGATGGGAAATATTAAAATACAAAAGAATGACAAAAGTGCTACCAAGGTCACAAAAGCACCATCGATGTTGTTGCTCATGCCCAAGTGCTTTTTCTCTTAAAGCAATAAATGCTCCAAATTTGGACATAAGGAAGATTGATTTAATTTGGCTAATTGAAAGTCTAATTAATGAAGGTATGGGTAAAATTGAATATTACTCCTATGGATAAATATGGGTTTCTATATTTTCCTCTTTTTCATATGTTTATTACATAAATAATGCTTCAAAAACTAACATAGATGCCCTAATTTTGAGATAGAAAAATTTGTTGTTGCTTATGGTCAATGATGTAAGATATTTGATGCTTTTATTGTTTACTTAGAAATGATATTCAAATTAGTATTTTGGAAATCATTAAAAAATGTCATGCTTTAGTGTTCCCCCTCAAGTTTCAAAGGGAAAATCAAATTGGATAGAGGAAACTCAACTTGATTATAATCTAGACTAGTGCAGTGATGAGAAACGTAGAATAGACATAAAAAATGAACTAGAAGGGATAAGGGGTGAAATAGTTGGTGGGTAAAAATGAATTCATTTTTACCATGGCGATCGAGAGGATTGGAGCTCTAAAGCAATGATTTTGACATGGAGTGTGATGGTTCACCAGGCAAGACTAGTATATTGTGTAGATATAGTGCAAGCACCCATAGTAGATGATGAAATAGGAGCATTGGCATGTACCAAAAATTAAATATTTACTTCTCATTTTTATCTCAAAAAGTACATCCAAAAGAAAGGGAAATTTTTTTACATGTTACTAGTGCTAACGGATTGGGCTAGCATGCATTGACAATGCTTTTGCCATGTGTAAACCTAGATTCATGGGATAGTGGTCTCCAAACCTAGAGGTTCACACTCAAACAAAGAGTCTTTTCTAAATCTTATTGTTATTTGAGTACTTTTGTGGGTATCAAGGGTTCACCAAGACTATTTATAAAATTATTCTAAATATTATGTTTTTAGAGGTGTATTATGTAGGCACCTAAGTTTTTGGAATCTAGGAAAAGAAAATATACCTAAATATAAGAAGATGCAAACAATGTAATCTAGAAAAGAACTAATGCTATATACTTTTATCAATTCCTTGTAAGAACTATGAAAATTAGAATGAAGATCCAAATAATATAATCTAGAAAAGATAATAATGCAGCAAACAAGAACTAATTCTATATGTTTTTTGTAATTCCTTGCAAGAACTATGAAACTTAGAATGACATTTATAGGAAACTAAAAGGATATATCTATTGTATTTTAAATCAAGGAAGCAATATGGAATGCACAAAAAATATTCTATCCTATATGCAAGCTATATATGATTTTATTTAATGCCTAATGAGTATACCAGAGAGAGAGAGAGAGAGAGAGAATTTAGCAAATTAAAAAGCCCTAATACTAGTTTTTTAGTTTTGTATTGCTTTAAATAAATTACTACAGCTAAATAGAGAGAAAACAACAACTTTAAATTAGTGCTAAAATAAAAACTAAAATAAAAGCCAAAATATTGTTGAATACTAGTTCATCATCTAAAGTTGGTTTTGCTGCCTAGACAAGTACATCACATGTAAACATGTTTTCCACTTGTGATAGGTTCATCATCTATTGACCTACTAATATGTATAAAAAGTTGAAAAGGGAAAAATAATAAAGATCTTAGTTTTAGGGGGCTACTTAATGCTTGGGAATGTGTTACATAGCCTTTTTTGTAGTTAAACCTCTTGTTCTTTTTCACAAAATTAATTTTGAAAATTTGAAAGAAGATAAATCACATGAAAGAGAAATGTAATCGCTACAAACCAAATTGAACTAGGTGAGAGAGTGTCAAGATGTCCCTAGGTTTGGTTGGTAACTATATCTATGCTAAAATTTTATTGATTAACTAAATGAAATAAATTCATCACCTATAGGATAAATTTATAGCCTATAACAGGTTTGTCACCTGTAGAGCCTAGAACCTATGAATTTGAATTTGAGGCTGAAATCGAATAGTTTGAAAATACATAATTGATATACTGACTAACAAGATGTCAATGAATCAAAAAATAAGAGAAATTTTAGAAAAAAGTATATCTAAAAAAATTATAGCCTGCTAGTCCTACTCATGATGAATTTATAGTATGTTGTTGTGGATGTCAAGACAAGGTAGAATCTATCGTGTCCTACTATAAAAATATGATGGAGGGCTTCTAGATGATCCCTGCAAATATTTCAAGGCCACTAAAGCAAGTTTTATTAATAGAATGCAAAGATAATTTGTATGTTAAATGAGTAAGGAAGAAAAAAGTAAGATCCTACAAAAGAGGTAAGAAGAATGTAGATGCAATTTGATGGATCAAAGAAAATTCTTAATCCATAATCAAAGACCCTAAAAGATAAGTGTAACAACAGAAAACTCCCATTTCTACTAAAAAATATGAGCCTATGCATGCATCATCCTATGATGCTCAAAGGTGAAAAGGCACTTCAAAAAGGAACTCCAAAAGAAAAGAAATAAAGCTTCAATCACTTCTTAACAAAATACTTTCACTTTTATGCTCTTGTATAATTTCATATCATATCATTTTATGTCATTGTTATGAATTTATCATAATCATGGCTAAATTTGGGAGTGAGGTACCTAATTCATATATTTTTGAGGATTAGAGGACAAGAGAGGAAGATAATATTGTCAAATTTATATGCAGGAGTTCGATTAAAAAAGAGCTATATCCAACTTGGAAAAAAATATGCATTGAAGATGTGACATGCTTTGATCAAGTTGACATAGGCAGAAAGTGAGCCAAATTGGAAAGATTATAGGTTATGGGAGTCTAGTATAGGTTGGAAAATATTTGACATAGATAGGCATGAGTGTGAGATTAGAAAAAATTCTATTTCACAAGTGTAGATACAAGGTTGCCACCTAGACAAGTTTGTATCTATGAACTTGTTTGGATAACAAAATTTTCCATTTGACCATTAAATTTATAAGATTTTAAAATTTGGCTCTAGATTATGTTCATAGCCAGGGAGACAAATTTACAACCTGTGAACTTTTCTGTGAGCAAAAAAACTTATTTTTAACACTTGATTATTATGGTGAAGATTAGAGGATGACTTAGATAAATTTCTAAAATTAAATAGAACCCTAAAATGCAATAGATAAGCAAATTTGGGTATCTACATTTTGCCCTTTTTGAGGCATTTATTACCTAATAAACGCTTCAAAAGTACCTGTATGTTACCCCAATTTTATTAAAGTAGTTCTAAGGTATATTCCCTTTAGCATGGAAGAAGTGCAATTTTTAAAAAATAATTTTGGGGGTCTAGAGGGGTTATATTAGGCAGTGAGGGGGTAAAATGAAATTTATTTTTATTGTGAATATTTAGAAATTAGAGCTTTGGGGTTGATTTTTCAATGGATCTGCAATGACAATCGGTGCATCATATAGATGTAGTTTGAGGGACAAGAGATCACATAGGACATGCGTACGAGTATGTGCCAAAATTTTGGTTTTTCCTCTCATTTTCTTTCTAAAAATTGAATTTTGAATTTTGGGATATGATTGTGCATTCAATATGTAAACCCATTGTCGATGAATTCATAGATAGGCCATGAATTTGTTAGATTTAAAAAAAATCAATATACAATGAACTTTTCTAGAGGGGATGGATTTTCTAGACAACAATAGGCTAAAAATTCAAGAAAAAACTAAAAATTTGATTGTCATTGTTAGAACCTTGCAGTTCTAAATAAATATTTGTTCTTCAACGATTTGATCTTGCTTCCACTCATATCATATATAGACATTTCAATCATGACTTTTCAATAATAATGAAATATACAATTAAATTAAAAATTAATTATATTAATAATAATAATAAATTTATCATTTATTTATTAATATTATTAATATAATTAATCATTAATTTAACTATATAATTAATTATATTATTAATAATATAATTAATAAATGTTAGGATATGGGATCCTAACATGCCACCCTTCTTGGAAAAAGATTTGTCCTCAAAGCTGGAACTTCATTTTTAATTTTCGAAGCATCTTTCCTTATGCATCAAGTGAAGCTTCCGATTTTCTTAATACTGGACGCGTAAACATCTTGTTGATACTCAATCATCAACCAAGCCCATGAGTAAAAATTCTATTAGGATTTTTATATCCTTGAAAGGTTCTCTCCATAATAAGATGTCTTTGATATCCCCTACTCCCATAAAGACAATTTGTTGTGTCACCATGTTATTTGTCAATGTGGCCATGTTGCTCTTTAACAAAAAAAATAGATGCATTTCAAACAACTTGAAATATTAAATTAAATCTGCAACATTTGTACCACTCTTACTAGATTAAATCTGACTTTAGCTCGATAGGCTAGGATTGTTGCATCATCCAAGCTGTATATTAATATGAACTAATATTCGTGAAGAAAAATTTAGATCTTAAGAACCCGAGAAAGATATCAGCCAACATTTGATTATCAACCATTACATATTGTGCAGATAGAACACACTTCAAGTTATTTTTAGTAAAACCAAGAGGAGATGACAAGTGAGGGGCTGCACTGGAAAGCCCACATAGATACGTCAGAGGCTTGTGAGTCACATGATCTATTCCAACTGAAAGCAAACATCTCTTCAAATGTGTGTTATAGTAATTCATGATCTCATTATCAGTCCTTCCAGGAAGGTTTGCAGCTATAGCAGACCATTTGTTTCCAAGAACTTAATGGAGTGCAACTATTAAATGTGTTTCTTTAATGGAGAATTTCCTACGCTTTATGTCAGGTCTCAAATAGTTTGTCCATCGAAGCCTATAATTTTTTTATCTCAATCTATCTACTTAAAGAGTAAATGTAGTATTCACTTGCCAACTTTACTCAAAGTAAAGAAAATAAAAGTATATGAATGAAAGACTTGTAACCAAATCCTTTTTTTTTACTAATATTCAAGCATTGCTCCCACAACTTAACATCATTCTAAGAAGAAGGATAGGCAGAGGCTAGATCATGGCTACTCAACCACCCAAAATATTCTCTACTTAGAATAAAAAATATCCATTATGACCTCCTACTCTACCTACAATATGGGATGATATTCCAGCATCTGTATTAAAATATCTCCCATATTGCATCAAGGAAGATATGATAACTCTAATTGAGCACCTACATAACATGGTTAGCCTGTGTGCACTTCATAATATAATAGAAAAAAATGTGGCTTTGATGTTGTTGGTGGTGTCATTTAAAGGAAAGGTTTGTGAGTGGTACATATCACTTCAACCACACTCAATTGTTCACAAGGACTAGCTTGTTTTCTTATTCTTTTAAATATTTAGAGAGAAGGTAGATGGAGTGTCTCTCTTCAAGTAATTATTCACCATAAAGAGAGAACCAATGGAGGCTATTGATGATTTTAACATTCAATTTCACAAGGCATGGTATAGAATACCTAATGAGATTCATATCCTCCTAGATATAGCATTTATATATTATTTGAAATCCTTAAATTCTAAAATATCCACGTTTATCAAGGTCAAGGGAGGAAACTCTTGTTCAGCACTTTGATGGTCATCACGTCAAATGTGTTGAAGACTCCATTATGGTGTGGAGATGAATTCATGGAAGCTGGGCATCTCCTAAGCATCTTCTAGAATCGTAGCTTCATTGAGCCTCCACTGAACTACCTTATCCTTGTCATTATATTTACCCATTTTAGGAAGTTCTACATTGTAAAGAACAATCTTATGAAGGTAATTTGGCAGGTCCATCTGGCTCCTCATCACAAAAAGGTTTTGTATAAGGAGAAACGATGCAGTACTTTTCAGGGTCTGTCTCGATTACTTTGAACTCCACACTACGCATTCCTCCCCTCGCTAGGAAAAGGTCTCCTTTCCTTACTGGTCTGTAGGCCTCTGAGAAATAAGGTTTTAAATAAGCTTCAAAAAAATCACCTATAAGACCCTCATGTTTCCTCCATTATTGTTTGCCATTGTTGATATTGTTTGCTCTTGGGTGATCTTCTGATAGAATTGCAGTGCAAGATCAAAGGAGTTGATATTTTGGTAGAAATGTGGTAGAAATTTAGTGCAAGCTAAGGGAGTTTATCTATTGGATTTTTCTAGAAGATACAATGATTTGAAGGTTTATCTATTCGATCTTCTAGTAAAATGTGCAAGCTCAAAGGCGGTTTATCTTATATGATACACTCTACTCGCATTGCTATTGGACTCTGGTAACTTTGTCATGCTAGGAAGCGGCAACAATTCTGAGATTGTTTGGGAGAGTTTTCGTCATTTGGTTTTGTATTCAGAGATCACGAATGATAAGTATCCTCTCATAGCAAAGTTTGTGTGTCTAATATGCTAAGAGCAAGAACGAAATTTTGCAAAGTCAAAGATGTGCATTATTGCCTCCAATCCTGCGCATATTTTAACTACCAATTCTAGTAGAATATCTCTCATTTCTATAACTATGTTCCTTCAATTCCTTATGGGAAGGAATAAGTTAAAGTATCTCTTCGTACACCTAAATATTGGTAAGTTGGCATTATTGCTTAACATTTTGTTAAACTAATTTGGCTTTTATCCCATCTATATGTCTTGTAATGATGTGTTTCTGATATTCATGCTTCTGAAACTCCAACGATTCTAGTGCTGAATGAGAAATAAATACAAAAACAAATTCTCTAACTTTGTCAGGATTGAAATTCAAAAAGACGTCTTTCAATTTAGTAGATATTAGTTGAGAATTATTTGGTATTATTATGTTGAAATCCATGATATAACTATTTTTTTGGCGTTGTGTATCCTTTTCACAATGATCATTTATGATGTCTCGATAAAAAATCCTAATATTTGTATCGCTTATGTTGGTTTGATTTTTAACATAAAACAATAAAATATGGCAAGCCATACAAGGAAAAGGATCTAGAATGGAATAATGATTCAATCATTCTTAATATTAATCATGATCTATTTTAGAAGATAGGTAAAGACTCGAGATCACCATAGGTTTGGATAGACAAACCATGTAATCCTTCCCAAAAGATATCTGGAAAAATTTTTACATCATGGTGGCGGCCACGATGGTGTCCGCATGGGTGAGAGTTGTGCCCTGTCCAGCACATCCAGAAGATAAAACTGATCCATTATTAATCCTTTGCATTGCTCTGTAGTTAAACCACTAACATTGGAAATGCCTACTAGAGCATCTTTCAAATCATATAATTCAATCAACTGCATGACTTCATCAATGAAATGCTTCTTGGTCTTTGAATTTATTCTAGATGCAAGGTATAGCGAGGTTGAATAAACCAGTGACTCATTCACAGTAACTTGTGGAGAGTGGATATCATTCTATTCACAGTAACCTGATATTAGGGCAATTGTTTCCTACACATTTGGAAAACCTAAGATTCGTATATCTTCATCAATAAACATCTTATCTCCACCCTTGTATTTACCTCGGATACCAAATTGATTGTTATTATCTTTCAATAATTTATTG
This sequence comes from Wollemia nobilis, assembly GCA_028583015.1. NCBI lineage: Eukaryota > Viridiplantae > Streptophyta > Pinopsida > Araucariales > Araucariaceae > Wollemia > Wollemia nobilis. Next base: position 8,732,106 of record JAQPPZ010001078.1, on the reverse strand, counting down.
TCAATTTTTTTTTTTTTGGTAATTAAGGTATAATTTCATTACAACCGGGTTTTACAGGTTGACCCAAAACCTTTTACAAAATCAGCACAATGCTAAAATGGATCAAAACCTCAATAGGGACAGTTTGTCCTTTGCAATTAGCCCCCTACTGAGGCCACACTGCCAAAAAAGAGCACCGCCCTTACACAATATTACAAACACCTTAGAACATAGGCAGTGGCCCAAAGCATTGCTCTCTTACTGCCCAAGCCGTGAAAATGCAAGAGGGATGCAATATACAAAAAAATACCATAATGCAATATTATATGCAATTTGATTTTTATGCCTAGAGGAGATAATAAAATTAAAAGAAAACCCAGCTAAAGATTCTTTAATTTTCATCTTTTGTTAAAGCAAAGTGAAAGACTAGCCTAAGAGATTCCTTTGTTTTGATTTTTAATGTATTCTAAAATAAAATAGAAGAATATGCAAACAACACGTAGCAAAGGGACTATCCTAATGAGTAGAAAAGTAGAGAGTAGGGATCAAACTTATGTAATATGATATATATTATGAATCCACCATCTATAGATGAATCAACTATCTAATGAATATGTTTCCTATAGACTTTCCAATCAATAAATTTTCTCAACCTTCAAAAACAAATATACTAAAGGATGATCAAGATTTGAAATCCTACCAAACAACAAGAAATTATAGACTTTCTAGTTTGCATAATCAAGCCCTCTATTTCATATGCATTAAATTAAAATTTGACCTAAATATTTGATGCAACAATACCTATGACAAAGTTATCACCTCAAAATTTTAGAACTGGTAGATTTGCTCTTGTAATAGAGATAGAATGACGAAGGTTCTAAGGTTGAGCGTATAGGTTCCAAATAGTGAAATGGAGTTGTGCAAGGGTAGTTGGGAAAAAGAGATGTCGAATTACATAGGAAAAATAAGGTAAAATGTGAAGATGATAAATCTATCACCTAAAATGGGTATGGGTGGTAAATTCATTTTTGTGGTAAAAAAAAAAGTGCTAGAGATCCCAAAAATAGTATATAGGCTTTAAATTATTGTAACAAGAGGATGGTGAGCTTACTAAGAAAAATGTGATGTCCTTCACTTAGGATTCCAAGGCTAAGATTATTGGTAATGAATCCACCACTTGAATAGGATATAGGTAGCAAATTTCCTTGGATGGATGGATGCAAAAGGGTAGACTAAAGGTAAAGACAAGTTGTTGCTATAAAAGCCTAGAGAGTCTTCCTAGAGATCTACTACTACCTAGCAGATGTTTCAAAATGGCCTACAAAAATAAAACTAGATATTATATGTATAAAGAATTTGTAAATTACAAGTATAGACAAGGAAAATGCAAGTAAAAATAAATGATCCAAGAAAATGATGATGAATAAGAGCTAAAAAAAAAAGTATAAGAAATACAACCAAGATCACTATGCTAGTTGCCTCCTCTCCCTCTCACCAAATTTCTTGAAGACAAATGAACTTGAGAGCTTGAAAGTAGCAAAATTTTTATGCCTAAAAGTTCTCACCTCTTAGCCAAAAATACTTAAGAAAATTTTAGCAAATTTTTTGATACCTAAGAGAGTTTTTTCAAAATCTATCCAAGGGGCTAATTTATAGCAAAGGGACAACCTTGGAATATCCACTAGGAGGAGGGTGAGGTGTCTAGGTAGGATTTGTTAGCTTGGCTAATTGGGTTTTTAACTACCCTAATTGGTAGTCATGAGGGCTAATTAGGAGGTGAAAAAGGAATTTAACTACTCTTGATTTTCAATTGCCTAAGGTGATGGAGGTGAATTTTAGAGTTAATTGCTCCTGATTGGTAGTTGTAAGAGGAACTCAAGCATTTGTTTTATGCCTAAAGTAAATATGTTACTTGTAAATATAACACTATTAGATTTTTAGCTAGTAAATTTATAATTTTGACCATTACAAGTCAAACCTGGCAAGGAAGTCAAAAATTGGCTGAGAACAAGAGGCAGTGCAAATTTATCAATTGAGGTAGTGGATTCAATGGCTGATAAATTTAGTTTTATATGAAAAATTCATCAAGTAATTTTGGCTATAAATTTATGGTTAATGTAGGTAACACAACTAAATTGCTCATATTGTGCATTTATGAAAAAATTAGTCAAGTGGTTCAATTTTAAGTATTTACATTTTTCCTATTTTTATATTTTTAAAGTAATAAATACATAAAAACAACTGTAGATGCTCCCAATATGTAGAAAAAAAAGGTGTTAAGCTTTGATTGATCAATATAGAGAAAAATGTTGGAACAAATAAATCTAATTCTGGGATTATATTTTACATTCAGCTAAGTATAAACGTGAATAATAAAACAACTATGAAAAAAAAGTGAATAGTAAAATTATTTATCTAGGCTTTAATATAAATTAAATAGATAGGTATTTAATTTGTATTTATTAATATGTATATACACCTAGTTTATTATAATATATACTAAGGTATATGGATAAAATAAATAAATACCTATATTTATTTTAACCTACACTTTTTTTTTTGTTATACAAGGGAATCCGCAATGTCTCCATCATTTTATCCATGTGGGTGCAATTTCAAATCGAGAAAGCTACAACTATACACCCACCCCACTTTGGTAAACTTTTATTCCAAGTGAGGGGGACCCTAGACGGGCTTAAGACTGGAACCGACAACCTCAAGCTAGAAAACACTCAACAAAATCCGATCAATCTACTACCTCCTCACTCCTACACCTTAATTAAAATAATTCCAATATTTAGTCTAACTCTAGTCAAATCAAATTCAAATATGACATGGCATGAGACTTGAGTGTAGAGTTATGTGTGGGGTACATAATGGTATGTGGCGTGTGGTATAGGTGTGGTGGCACATGTTGCACATGTTCTGGAGGTTTTCCTTCATGACTATTTTCCAACAAAAGGATAGCACAAACTATATATTTGGGTTAAAATCCTTGTATGTATTTTTGAAGATAATACAAAAGTGGAGATACAATTTTGACCATGGTTTTTCCCTTTATAGGGTTTGCACATAAAATTATTGTCTTTTATGTGGTTTGATTTATTTCTATCTTACCTTACACTATTTTTAATTTTAATAAATTTCATGCTATTTACATTTGTGTAATATATTATGGCATACTAATAATTTGTTGTTTTAAGTTTGTTTTAATCCGTTATATTTAGGGTATTTTGCTTACTTCCTTCCCCTTCATTTGGTATTAGAACCAAAGTTCATCTCTAGTGAGTTCTCTAATTTTAGCTTTTAGTATTTTTTTTAAAGCTATGTTACAATTAAATCTAACATTTATCTTTTGTATAAATTTAATGTTAGATTCTATTTAAAAACCCTCCTTTATTGATTTGTATTTCTTAACGTTAAAGTTATATATTTAATGTTTAATTTTTTTAATTTAAAAAATTAGAGAAAAAATGTTCTTTTTATTTATATATTTAAAAAAAACCTTTATTTTTTTTTTGATGAGGAACCTTTTATATACAACATATCCACAACATGTGAGGGGAGAGATTTGAACTTGGGCCTCTCCATAACTAGAGATTTTTAACTACCCACTTGCTCTCCAAATCCTCTACATGAGCGGATACCTTTATTTTTTTTAAATGATAAAGTTTTTTTTAATATATATATATAAATAAAAGAGGGTTTAATTTTTTTTAATCAGATAAAAAGGATTATTTATATATTAAATCTAAAAGTTTTTCTAGTTAGTTCATTTATTTAAAAGTTATTTTTTATGTGACCCACCTTTTTTTTTTTTGAATTTACATGGTGGAATCTGCAGCCACCGCGAATCTGGGTAGGCTATACGTCCGCCTTACGATTTTTAAAATTAATAAGTTGTTAGATTATTTAAATTTTTTTTTTTTTATGTGACTTGCCTTACGGTAGGTTGCATGGCTGACCAATGTTAGGCCCTAGCTTGTGTGTCGACAATCTAACACACTATCGACAACAACCATGGTGGTGGTCTAATGGCGATTAATTGGTAGCCAAGTGGCAGCTCATCGACAACATTGTGTGCTAGCTGACAATAGCCCTTGAGGCTACGTGGGGTGACAAGGGGACCTTAAGCCTTCCCTATGCCCATTATTTTTTACTAATAAAATAATATTTAAAAAGGGAGAGTGATAGGCCTATGGGGTCGTCCACATTTTTTTATTTTTTTATTTGGTGGTGGGGTCCACAAGAACCCTCTTTTTTATCTTTTATGTTTAAAATTAAAGGTATTTGAATATGATTTTTTTTGGAAAAATAAGTTGTATTTTATTCTTATGTTTTGAAAAATTACTTTTAAAATTATACTAACATGTTTGTGCTTTCAATCATGGCCTCTAACATTATTTCTAGCTTTGCCCCTAAGCATATTCTTGAAGGGAAAAACTACCATATTTGGGAGCCTACGATGAGAGTGGAATACCAAGCAAGGCAACTATGGAAAATCATGAACAAGGAGGACCCACAACCACAAAATGGAAGAGCACTTGAATCATGGAATGTGAAAAACTATCTATGTTATTTAAGGTTGTAATTAATGACATATTATTATATATTTTTAATTTTTCTTTTGTATATGAAGCATGGGTAGAAATTTTTCCCTTCTTTCAAAACTATTTAACACAGAAATATCATGTGAAGAAACTCTTGTAATATACCTAGCTAAAATGAGGTAAATTAGGACACAACTACTTGCATGTAGTTATGAATGGGTGAATTAAAAGCTCGTATGCTTCATTGTACTTAGAAATATCACTAAAAAGTTTAAGGACTTCATAAATGTTCTCAATACAAAATTTGATCAAGAAAACAATCCACCTACACTAGCGGAGCTCTCCAACCTACTTGTTCAACATGAAGAAACCATCAAGCTACAAGAAGGTACAAAAAAAAGTGAATGTAAGGACCCTAACTTTACTTCTATTGTCTTGAATAGTCATAAAGGTAATAAACCTAGAAAGTGGAACAAAGGAAACAACTTTAAAGGTAAGAATCAAACTTGTTCTTCAAAACCTAAGTCTAAGAAGAAAATAAAGAGCAATAATTGGTAATTATAACTTTTGTGGAAATATTTGTTAGGAACCTTCTCATTAAAATTAGCACATTCAAAAAATATTGCAAATAAACATAAATACATGAAAAATAAGATATTGCAATATAAAATATAAGTGCAAAAATAAAACAATATCACAAAGTAACACAAAATCGTAGGCCACTTTGAGGGGGGCAACCTCCTTCAATAATTTTATTCAGTTATGCAAAAATATACGTTCATTCCTATACCTCATAGTTTTAAAGACTTCATCTCTCTACTTGTCGCTCAAGGTTGGCTTACATGCAAAATGCCACCACCAACAAAATAGTTACATTATTGATAACATATACATATAATGGTGCTACTTGTCTAGGAGCTTCTAATGCCATAAACTATTAGAAAATATTATCATGGATGTTATCCATGTTAAGCAAGGGTTATTACATTACAGTGTTAGGATGGGGTCCTCACATGTCCTTTCCCTTAAAAAAGTTTTGTCCTCAAAACTGAAGATGAGGAAACTGTTGCAGAAGCTATTGAAGGGGTTCCCACATAGCATATTTAGGTTGTAGTCCATGCCATTTTAGAATAACATCGATGATAACATGACAATGAAGGGTACATGATATTTAGTCTAGAATGCATTCAAGTTCAAGAATTATGGAGATTTCATCATCACTCTAGTAGTGTGAACTGCACTTGGACTTTATTTTTGATAACCTACTTAAGAGAGGAAACATGGAAGACTGGATGGGTTTTGGAAGTGGTGGAAAGGACTAGTTTGTAGTATGTTGACTTGATCCTTTGGAATACCTTATATGGACCATAATATTTTATAGAAATTTATTGACAACCATGAATATGGAGAGAGGATTATTTATATGGTTGTAAGTGAATACAAACCATGTCCCTCTCTTTAAAGCTATGTTAAGAGTGGTATTAATCAACTTGTTGTTTCATATGGTTCTGATCCAAGTCCAGATTGATATTAAGTTGGAAAAGAATGAAATCACATTAATAAAGAGTGGAATTCATAGCTTGAACATTAGAACTACCTAGAATGTAAGAAGATGGTGTTTATGGAGGATGACCATAGACTGCTTCAAATGGGCTCACCTTAATAGCAATGTGATATTTTGTGTTATACCATAATTTGACCAAAGGAAACCACTTGGCCTAGTGTGTAGAATGTATAGAGGTGAAGCAATGAATATATTTCCAAGCATTTATTTAAAATTTTAGTTTGATCATCAATTTGAGGATGATAAGTCAAACTCATCTTGAGTTAGGTTCCTTACAACATCAATAAATCCTACCAAAAATAACTGGTGAAGATTAGGAAACCTATTAGAGACAATGTATTTAGGAATTTGTGGAGACAAAATATGGAGTCTAGGAATATTTGAGCAACAACAGAGGTGGTGTAAGGGTGGGATAGGGAACATAAATGAGAATACTTTGTGATATAATCCACCACCACCAGAATAATCAATTTCCTCCAGATTTAGGTAACCCTTCAATGAAATCCATAGAGATATATGTCCATACTTGTTAACAAATTGGAAATGGTTGAAAGGTACTAGGGGAACACACATTTTCACCTTTCATACATTGGATGTGATCACATTTAGTAATAAAAATATGAAAAAAAAAACTTCATTCCTTTCTATAAGAAGGTACGCTTGGTCCTTTTATAGGTTTTTAGAAACCCTAAATGACCAACTATTAGGGATGCATGCATCTCTTGTACAATGATTTCCTTTATTTATGAATGTGGGGGCACCACAATCTGGCTAGGATACTACAAATCTTGACCATCCCAAGTATATCCAGGGTATGAATGAGGATCAACTTGGATTTTGTGGACTAAAATTTGCAAAGAGGAGTCCTTGATCAATTCTTCCCTAAGATGATGAATCCATTGAGGAAGTGGTGTGGATATAACATGTAGCATTTCCTATTCTTCATGGAGATAGGATAAAGCATTTTCTACCATGTTATCCTTACCCCTCTTATAGGAAATGTCATAGTCATAACCCAATAATTTAGAAACCCATTTTTGTTATTTTTGTGTGGCCACCCTTTGTTCTAAGTATTTGAAACTTTGATGATCACTCTTGATGGAAAAATGTTTCCCAATGAGATATGGTCACCAATGACTTACAACATGTAAAATGGTAAGAATTTCCTTCTCATAAGTAGACTTTTCCAAATTCTTGCGTGAAAGTGTTTGACTAGTGAAGGCCAAAGGTCTACCTTCTTGCATTAAAATCACCCCAATGCCAATTCCAAATGCATCACTTTCAATGATAATTTTTTTAGACAAATCAGACATTGCTAACATGGGGGTAGTGGTAATGGCATGCTTCAACTCTAAAAATCCTTCTTTGTAGGTTTTATCCACATAAAAGAATTCTTCCTCAGCATAATTTTCACGGGAGTTGTTATATTTCCATAATTTTTCACAAATGTTTGGTAATATCTAGTGAATCCCAAAAATTCATGAAGTTCCTTTATGGTACGAGATTTAGGCCAATCTTGAACAACCTGAATCTTCTTGGGATTAACGTGAACTCCATACTTAGTGACAATGTGACCCAAGTATTCAACCTCTTGCTATCCAAAAGAACAATTAGACCTCTTTGCATATAGTTGATTGTTATACAAAAGTTAAAGTGCTTGATCAAAGTGTTGAGGATGTGCTTCCCATGAATGATTGTAAATAAAGATATCATCAAAAAATACTAAAACAAATTTGCAAAGGAGATGTCATAAAATGGAATTCATCAAACTCTAGAAGGTGGAAGGTGCATTGGTTAATCTAAATGGCATAATCAAGAATTCATAATGCCCTTCATGATTTCTGAAATATATTTTTGGAATGTTCTCATCCTTGATTTGGATTTGATGATACCTTGACCATAAATCCAAATTAAAAAAATATTGAGCCCCATGCAACTCATCAAGTAATTCATCAAACACTAGAATGGGGAATTTATCTCTTAATAGTGATTTTATTGAGTTACTAATAATACAAACACAAAAATCAAGATCCATCCTTTTTCCATACTAACAACACTAGAGAAGAATAGAGACTAACACTGGAATGGATAACCTTTACAACATGAAGCTCTTAAACTATTTTCTCAATTTTATATTTTTGAACATAAGGATACCATTAGGGATGGAAATTCAGGGGAAGAATACTAGGGAAAGTTGAATTACATGGTCATGAGAGCAATGACGAGGTAACCCCTTGGGTTCCTTAAAATATTAAGAATATTTATTAAGTAAAGCCTACAATTGCATTGGATGGTCTATTTCCCCTTCTTGAAAGCATCTATAGTAAAATTTTAAGCCACCACTCCATGAGATGACTTTTTTAACAAAATTTCTATATTATGGGTGGAAATAAACTGAGCAACATCAATTTTCATGCCACATAAAGTGTATTCGATCTCCTCTTGACTATGTTTTATCCATAACTTAGAAAAATACCAAAAAACTGAACCTAACATTTGCAACCATTGTGCTCCCCAAAAAATATCACACCCCCTAATGGTAGGGCAAACATCTGTATTGATATTATATTCCTAAATTTGGAGTTTGACATTATGACACTTTCCTTTGCATTGTAGGGTGCCTCCATTAGCAATCATGAATTCAAAGGAATTGCACATAGTAATGTAATAGCTTTCCTATTTGGCCACATACCGATCAATAAAGTTATGTGTACTGCTAAAGTCAATAAGAATGATGGTCCTTTAACCCTTGAAGTATCTGATCACTTTCATAATTTGGGAAGTCAATTCTCCTTCCAAAGCATAAGATAAGATGTTTGGTTTGGATTCCTCTAGAAATTATATCTATTTTATGGTTTCTACCTCTTGTTGATTGTCTTCTTCCTTTGAAGATTCTATAATGGGTGTCTCATCCATATCAAGCAGATACATTTTTTGGTGCACACACTTATGCCCTGAGGAATATTTTTTATCATGATTATAGCATAGCCCTTAGGCCCTTCTATTCTCCATCTCCTCATGAGTCATTTTTTTTATGGTTGGAGATTTATTGGTAGGATTTGGTGTAGGCTTAGATGAAAAGGATGGTCATGATTGAGGAAATTTGTTGCTGCATCATTGATCCTTGAATTTTTCTTCTACCAATCTAGCCAAAGATATTGCATGTTGTAATGTTTGGGGTCTAAAATTTTTAACCTCATCCTTAATGTCATCCTTCAAACAACTCACAAAACAACTTTGAGAGAAATAAACATTTAAACTAGTGGTATGATTGGTTAGTTTTTCAAACTGAGTTTGATAATCTTGTTGAAGTTTTTCTATGTTAAAAAGAGCTCCTGTAAAATATTCAAACTCACTAGGGCCAAAGTGAGTATGTTTTGCTCAAATTTATTCCAAGTAAGATTAGGATAGCCCTTTCTAAGCCACTAAAACTAATGTAATTAAGAACACAAGCTTATACTGAGAGGGGGAGGTGAACAGTATAAGATCAATTTTTACTTTTCTTTCCCAAATAATATTATCTAATATTATCAATGGAAATATCAATAGCAGTAATTAAAGCAATGCACAAATCATCACACACAAGAGAGATGCAAATTTAATGCGGTTTACCTAATGTGGGTTACTCCACGGAGAAAAACTTTCTTCTAAATTTTCTCAACAAATCTCTTGGAAATCAATTCCTTATTACATTGTTTATGGACATCTGTCCAAAGGAGACACCAATACCCTTATGCTCTAATTTGTGGATCTCTCTCCACATGAGAACTCTATCCCTTTGCTCTGGTTCATTGATCTCTCTCTATAGGAGAACTCTTTCCCCTTTTTTCCTTTTAGTGAAGCTTATATTCTTCAACTTATCCTCATAAGTCTCAATTTCTTCTTCACTCTCTTCCTCTAAAACTTCTTTCTCTTTTGAGTTTGAGCTTGACCCTTCTTCTTGTTTCCCTTGTCCTTCTTTAAAACCAAGTCATATTTTGATAGATGAAGATCTTTGTGCATTGATAATATTATCCAAAGTTTTTGAACTTTTTCCAAACCTGTGTAGCTTGTCCTTATAATATTTTACTTTCATCCTTACTGAAACTACCTCATGTTCTAATATTTCACATTCTATCTCTTTTACCTCTAACTTTTCACTCATGACCTCTTTAATTTTCCTTGCCTTAGCTTTTAAGTTTGTCAGGTCTTGTAGAAGCTTTTATTTTTCTTCCTCATACTCTTGAACTTGAGTATTTAGTCTTGAATTCTACTTTCTAACCTTTTTCAATTCTCTAAGAGAAACAATAAGTTTTGCTTCTAGATCTACTGTACCTTCTTCTTCATTTTTTGAATCTTTCTCTATTTATTGGTCTCCAAGAGCATTTTCATACTCTTTGACATTATCTTCAATAGAAACATTTTATTCCTCTTCTATTGCCAAGAATAGGATCTCTTCTTCTTCACTATCTGAGAGTCTTTCATCACTATCACTTGAATCCTTTCTTCCCTTGTTAACATAGAAAATATTATTGTGCATTTTAAAGAACTTCTTTTTATTCTTCCCTTGACCATACCCATTTTTCTTTTCATACTTGGATTTTCCTCCTTCCTTTTTCTTATGATCATGTTTCTCTTTACTACTACTGCTTCAATATTATGGAAAATTAGATGCATGGTGACCAAAATTACCACAGTTAAAACATTTCACTACTTTCATACCTTTGTTATTTCTTGAGTCCTTCTTGTTTCTTTTACCATAGTTAGCTTCTTCATCACTGCTTGACTCACCACTTGATTTTGGTTTCTTATATTTTGTTCTCTTTGATGCTTTTAAAGCTGCCTCTTTCTTGGATTTGGGATCCTTTACTATTCTCATCTCATAAGCTGTGATAATTCCGTGTAACTAATCCATAGTCAATTTTTTAATATCTCTCATCTCTTCTATAGTTGAAATATTTCCATCATACCTCATAGGAAGTGATCTTAATACCTTCTGACCAACACTGGAATATTCAATTTTGAATCCAATTTCATGCATGGTATTAAAAAATTCATCCACATGAAGCAAGTATGTAGCAATATCTTCCTCATATTCCATCTTCAAATCTTCAAAACTTTTATTGTGGTTCAGTAGTTTTTCCATCTTGACCTTTTTATCTCCCTCGTATGTTTGCTTCAATTTTTCCCATATCTCTTTTTCTGATTTGCAATGCATAACTTTCACAAATTTTGCTTCACGTAATCCACTTAAGATTCTATTCATAGCCTTGGCATTATTCACATGTAACATATTACCATATTTATTTGTGGGAGGAGTAGTTGTGGGTGTGAACCCATCCTCAATGGATTGCCATATCTCATATCCTTGTTCCATCAAGTAAGTCTTCATTATTATGCTCCAGAAAGCATAATTGTTCCCATAAAAAAATGGTGCCTTATTTGATGAAGATTCGTTCTAAGATGCCATCTATGTTCCTGTACTATCTTCCTTTAAGCTATTAGAATTTTCTTAAGGAACCCGTTCTGATACCAATTTAAGAACATAGCCTTATAATGAGAGGAGGGGTGAATAGTATAAGATCAAATTTTACTTTTCTTTCCCAAATAATATTATCCAATATTATCAATGGTAATATCAATATCAGTAATCAAAGTAATGCACAAATCATCACACACAAGAGAGACATAAATTTAACATGGTTCACCCAATGTGGGCTAATCCATGGAGAAAATATTTCTTCTAAATTTTCTCAACAAATCTCTTGGGAATTAATTCCCTATTACAATGTTTATGGACCTCTTTCCAAAGGAGTTACCAATCCCATTATGCTCTAATTTTTGGATCTCTCTCCACAGGAGAACTCTATCCCCTTGCTCTAGTTCATGGATCTCTCTCCATAGGGGAACTATTTCTCCTTTTCTCTGGTTTGTGGAACTTGATTCAAGAGAACTCTATATCCTCAATTGGTTCGTGGATCTCTCTCCATATAAGAACTCTATCTCCCCAATTTTTTCATAGATCTTACTCGACAGGAGAACTCTTTCCCCTTTATCTAGTTCATGGATCTCTATCCACGGGAGAACTCTATCCTCTATGCTCTAGCTGGTGAACTTCTAGAAGAGTTCAACCCCCACTACTTTGTATTGTGGATCTCTCTATAAGAGACCTATATCCCCACTACATTGGATAATGGACTTCTATCCACTGGATATCTTTGTCCTCTTTGCTCTATCACCTCCAAAACCTGCTCTCAACTCTATCTCAAATCTACACCAAACTCTATCCCAATTCTAGCATAAATATGCTCTAAATTTTCTCACAAATATGCACCAAAATTTATCTCAAATTTGCCCCAATATTTAACATAAATCTTGAACAAATCAACAATCAAACCTGCTCTCAATTCTATCTTAAATCTACCCCAAGCCTTAACACAAAGCTTGAACAAATATGTCTTCATGTCTTCTCAAAATACTTGCTCAAATATGCCTTCAAGCCTTCTCAAAAGACTTGCTCAAATATGCCTTCAAGCCTTCTCAAAGACTTGCTTAAATATGTCCTCAAGCCTTCTCGAAGACTTGCTCAAAACTTGTCCTTAAGCCACTCACAAAACCTGCTCAAATATTTCCAAAACTTGCATACAAACACAACTTAAATCTCTTTCAAAAATATTTCTTCACACAAATAAATTCTACTTAGAATTCGTTTAACCTTTGGAACATATAGAGGATGATATGCACTATCAAAATCCTAATATGTTCTTCACATTCACAAATCTTGTACTCAAGTAACCAATCTCTATTTCTTGCAAAATCCCTTTCAAATGAAATCAAACAATGTATAACTTGTTTCACAAAATTAATATATATTCTTGAAAATTTTCTCTCAAATATCAATCACATTAATGCACAATTTCCCTTCACAAAATTTATCTCAACCACTTCCACAATTGCAATCAATATCTATCAAACCAATGTTCAAAGATTTCACAAAGATACACTAACTTATCTTCAACCCTAGCACAAGTAGTTCACAATCTCTAAGAAAAATGTCTTAACCTCTTTCAATAATAGAAGCACAAATTGTTCTCAAATTATATCCCAAATGTTTCCAAAACATTCAACAATGAAGCACAAATCCTAACTCAAATATTTCCAATAATGCTTATCAAACAATCCTTTTCACTCCACCTTATGTTCCAAAAAAATCACTTTAAAAAAATACTTTAAACAAGGAATAATGTGCCCATACCTCCTAATTGTGCTTATGGAGATATGTCTTCAAAAATCTCTCACAAAAAGTTGATCTTTCTAGTACCACTTCAAGAGTTAGATATCAAAATACTTTCTCAAAACATCCATATGAATTTCCTTCTCAAAATATATTTCACCATACAAAAATTACAATAAAATATCAAACCACTATAACACCTTATTACTCCTATTCTTTCATGACAATACTCAAAAAAACAAACCATAAATTACACACATAAATTTCTCATATACACCTTATACCTCCTTCTTATGAAAATAATGCACTTTTAAAATTTCAATAAGACCAACAAAATATCACTTCATCTTATGCATCAACAAGGCACTAGCAATCTGAAATTTAATTTCCACCCCTTTTTAAATCAAAAATTAAAATCAATTTATTATCCTTATGGCTCCCTAGTAAATTCACCTCAAAACACTAAAAATTAATTAACCCTTATAACTCCCAAAGTCAAGCATCATATGCATACCTTATAAAAAACTTTACCCCAATCACTGTTGTCACTACTCGAACCCATGACTCCTCGTTGGCTCCATGCCCTAGCACAAGGGTGGACACCATGTGGGCTAGCCGTACACAAAAGAACACAGGAGAACGTGCTTCTTCTTCACAAAAATTGGCGTAAAACCTTTGACCAAGAAAAAATACTCCCCCTCCCCATGATTCGAACGTTGAGCCTACCGTCTGCGATGCACTCTACAAGCCAAGCTTTCCAACTAGGCTATCCACCCACGTTGGATGGAATCGAGCGCCCTTCGTATTGACTACGTGCTACCCTCAAAACTTGCAAAATTTCTTCTCTACCTCCACCACTTGCCAAATGAATAGCTAATATCAAATATTAATTTTTGGGGTAATCACTACCTTTGGCTTGCAAAACATTAACCCTTTTATACACTTTTGCCCTTTGACTTTGGATGTCGGCTCAACTTTGAAGAATGCCTCCATGCAAATTCGAATTTTAAATATTATAATATTTAAATCTAAACCTTTTTAAAAATATTATAATAATTTAAATCTAAGGTAGATTTAAATATTATAACTTATATTTTAACCTTTGGGCCCTTTTAATTTTTAATTATTATAATTATTTAAATCTTCATAGATTTAAATATTATAATATTTTTTTCTTCTTGGACCTTTTTTTTGGATAAAAGTCTTTGCCATCATAAAACCTCTTCTTGAATTCTTTTGCAAATGCCACCATGGTAAAACCATTAAAACTTTATTTTCCTTGACATAAATGACAACCAATGTCATTAACCTATGCCATTAATTCTTTGACATCAATGACAATAATATACTCAAAATTTCCAACATGTAATGCATCTGATTCAAAATTGAAAGAGGTAATCATCAAACACATGTAGTGTGGGATATTATGAAGACTAAAATATTGTTCTACCTTACAAATCCACCCCTTAGGATCCTTTCCATAAAATCTTGAGAAATCTAATTTGGGTAGCTTAAATCCATTGTTATTGGGTACATTTCACTGATGGTAATTTACACCTTCATCCTTTTGATCATGATGACTCAGTTTGTCATGTGTGAGGGAATCAATAGTTAAATGACTATCTCATTCTTCATTTTTTTTTTTAATTTTGTCTTCATTTCCTTGTATGTCCTGGCAACAAAATTCATAGACTCCTAGAAATTTTTTAGTTCTATCCTTAACTAGTTTAAGCTTTTGCCTAATTAGGTCCCTAATTATTTTCCCAAATAATCCATGTGAATAGCAATTTTTACCTCCAATTCTTGTTGTTTTTTTTGTTCTTGAGTGTTTAAATCCATGTTCCAAGAGTTATGATTGGTTGGTGATACTTTCTAAAAATAGAAATTTGATTTCAAGGGTTACTATTTTTAGTAAGGTGCCCAAAAAATGGTTTTGGTGCTATATATCAAAATGATCAGCTCAAAAAAGTTATCTTAACGGAGTAGGTCCCATGATGATGTTTTTTTGGCACCCCTAAAAAAGTGAATGGATGTTATATACCAAACTAATTACCTATATGAGATGGTCACAATGAGCTATATACCACAACATTGATTTTCGACACCCCAAACTTTTTTTCTAGGGGGTGCTATCTTCGAGTGTTATCAATTTTCCTCCTAGAGGCTTGGTTTTCTCAAAAAAAGGTTTATTTTCGACCAACCTCTTATGATACTCTATATTATCTATTTTGACTATTGACACTACTCAATCAATCTTGATAATGCTTTGTCAAGTATTTGGTTTGACTCTGTCTTAGACTAGTCCTTGTTTGTTATGAATTTTGACTGTCACAAGCAACTGTTACTAACACTGATAATTGATGTTACTAACTATGACTAAATATTCTTAACTATTATTGACACTAACAATTTTTTTATCGTTCTTCTGACTCTGACTATTTTTATCTTGATTGTTATCTTCCTTTATAATTTCTTTCATTTATTTTCATATAGTAATTTTGGAATAGGAATGTCTTCTTTGTATGCTCAATTTTTATGGAAGGGTGATGGTTACAAGTTTAATATTCAATAGAACAAGATTTTGTTGTAGGTTTAATATTCAACACAATAAGGTACTCTAAGCCAGGGTGTATGTACTACCCATAGGCCCTCTATTATACTATAGTGACAAACAATAGTGCTCGGACCAATATTTTAGGCCACTACTCAAGAAGGATTCCACACACACCCTTGAGTATACTACCTGCCTATTTGACAACATGGGAGGGTGATATTTTTGGATGTTGTGTCTAGTATACTATGGATAATACAAGGTCAAAAATCTTCCTAAGATCTAAAGGTTTCTCCTAATCCTAGGTGGTCTCCCAATATACACGAAGATACATGGGAGCTCAATTCCATAGACGAGTGTTGTTTGAGGCTTGGATATTAGAGCCTGATCACCCCTCCACTAGATGCTTTATAGGCAATCTAGCTTATCCAATGGAAACTCCTCCATGATATTTTAAACCCCTGGAACAAGGTTTCTAACCTAATAAACTAATGTAGAAAATAATGGCTAGATTTTTTTCTAATAAGGAAACTAGCAAAAAATAAAAACATGACATGAAATCTTATACCTAATAGTTGGAATGGTAGAAATTGTCACGGTCATAGCAAAACTTAACATTTAAAAATGACTTGATACCACTTGTTAGGAACCTTCTCATTAAAATAAGCACATTCACAAAATATTACAAATAAACATAAATGCATGAAATATAAGCTATTGCAATATAAAATGAAGAACACAAGCTTATACTGAGAGGGGGGAGTGAACAGTATAAGACCACTTTTTACTTTTTCCTTCAATTCAACTTTCAATTCAATATTATGCAATGTAAATATAGAAGTATCAAAAGCCGTAATCAAAGCATTGCACAAAAAACCAACCACAAAGAGATACAACAATTTACGTGGTTCACCCAATGTGGGCTACTCCATGGATAAAATATTTCACTAAATTTTATCAAATCAAATTCTGGGAATACCTTTCCCGATTACAAAGTTTATGGGCACAAACCCAAAGGAGACACCAATCCCCTAGCTCTATTCTGGTTGGTGATCCTCTAGAAGACCTTTGCCTCCGTTGCCCTTAGCAAATGGAACTCTATCCACAGAAGACACCTGTCTTCCCTGCTCTGGCTGGAGACCTCTGTCCTCAACTCTATCACCTCAAAAGCTGGTCCTCGAATTTGCACTAAACACAGTCCTTCGATCTAGAACAAATGTCCTCTTTCGTCTTTGCCTACTGCGCTTACTATGCCCTCTGCTTTCTCTATGCAAAACACAGCAACACTTTCTCCGTGCACTCTGATTTCTTGTGATCTCTCTCACTTAGAAGATTCGATAGAATGCACTTTGTATATTGCTATTGAATTTTGCACTCTACTCTTGACGATCGAACTTCTTCTCTACACACTGTCTGTGAATTCTGCACTTCGAACGCACACTTCGATCAATACTTTAACTCTCCAAACAGCCCTCCTTTTATACTAACACTTTCAAGATCAAAACCTTGATCTTAGTCGGCTGCACAACCCTAAATTATGTCGACTGCAAACCCTAATCTTAGTCGGCCCAAATTTAACTTTGTCGGCTTCACTGCCTCTGCAACTCTCTTGTAGCTTCTGCCATGAAACTACAACATGTCACGATATCATGACACCTTTGCAACCGTACACTATATTATGGCTTTTGTCACGATATTGCGACACTTTCTGCTTCTGTTGACGTCATCTTCACTTCTATCGTGAAATTGCGACCCTTATGTCTTCATGGCCTTTTTCTCTACTTTTGTCATGAAATCGTGACACTTCTGCATCTGCTGACGTCATCTTCAATTCTATCATGAAATCATGACCCTTCTCGCTTTCTCAACCTTTGCTTGGCTTACACTAGCAAAAATGGAACATGTCACGAAATCGTGACACTTTCGCTGCCTTATGCTTTTCTCTGCCTTGCGCCCGTGAAACTGGAACATGTCATGAAATTGTGACACTTTCACCTTCGAGCTCTTCCTTATTGAATTCATAGCGAAATCATGATGCTTCTTCTGTTGAAGACTTGCTTCCTATTTCTGTCCTGAAATCGTGATACTCTCTCCAACTGAATGTTGCCATCTCAACCTGTTTTGAAATCACAACACTTTCTCCAACTGAATGCTTCCATCTCAACCTGTCACGAAATCATGACACTTTTTGCATCCGTACAATTTCTTTGTAGCCTGTCACAAAATCATGATAGTTCTCATTTTCGACTCTTCCCTTTGCTGCATGTTGCGAAATCACGACACTTTGTCTTGCTACTTTCTCTCTCTTCGAACTTGTCATGAAATTGCGATAATTCACACTACGGACTCTCTTTTCAGCAACATGTCATGAAATCGTGACACTTTTTCGTTCGTACAATCTTCTTTGCAATATGTCGCGAAAATATGACACTTTTCCTTCTCTGCCTTCCTGCACTTTTCAAGTCACGATAATGTGACATGTCGCGAAATCGTGACACTTTCCACCTTGCTCTTCTTTTCTACCAACATGTCATGAAATCGTGATAGTTTTGCCAGCTCTTTCTCTCTCCTCAAACATGTCACGAAATCGTGACAGTTTTTCCAAAGACTTTCTGTCTCCTCTAACATGTCACGAAATCATGACAATTTTTCTTGCCTGCTGCATACCTTTTCTTACTTGTCTTTTTCTTTGATCTTTTGCAAATGGGCAACTATGATCTTCCTAGAAACTCACTGTCCATGCTCTGAATAATCTGACATTAAATCAAATTCTTTCAAGAGCTTCTTGACATCAATGACAACTTCTACACTTGAGCAAAGGCAATGTACCCAAGGTACCCAAAATTGCCAACATAAAATATAAGTGCAAAAATGAAACAATCTCACAAAGTAACACAGGATCATAAGCCACTTTGAGAGAGCAGCCTCCTTCAATAATTTCATTCAATTATGCAAAAAAATACATTCATTCCTACCCCTCATAGTTTTAAAAATTTTATCACTCTACCTACCACTCAAGGTTGGCTTACGTGCAAAATGCCACCCATGCTAGAATCTTCTATGAACAAAACAGTTACATTCTTGATAACAAATACATATAATAGTGTCGCGTGTCTAGGTGCTTCTAATACCACAAGATATTATAAAATATTATAATATATTATCATAGATATCCCCCATATTAAGTAAGGGTTATTACATCATAGTGTTAGGATGGGGTCCTAACATTCTTGGACACAAAGAAAATAATTGTTACAAGAAGAAGGTAGCCTCCAAAAACACAAATAGAAAGAAGGGAGGTAAGCAAACTAATAAGGTTTCTTTATTTCATTCATTGACTTCCATTCATGATAAAATAGACCATAATTCTTGAATTATTGATTTAGGATGCACTAATCATATGACTAATTCTAAGTCATCTTTTACTTCATTAAACTTAGATTACAATGATGTAGTTACTATTGGGGACAATTCCCAAATTATTTTATAAGGAATTGAAAATATTAAGATAGAGAAGTATATAATGATGTTTTGTTTGTTCCTAACCTTGCAACTAACCTAATTTTTGTAAGGCAGTCAACTTCTCAAGGAAGAAGCATTCAATTTTATGACAATATGTGCATCATCAAAAACAATGTGGGAGATATTGTTGGAGAAGGTATGCTTTCCAATAACTTGTATGTATTCTCTCCGCATCAAATTTCAGGTAAACATTCCCTTTCCATCTATGTTGACAATAATTCTAAATTGTGGTATAATAGATTAGGACATCTAAACTATAGAAGTATTATTGATAAGTTTGACAAAAATATGGCAATTGATCTTCCTAATATTGAAGCTGATGGAGGACTTTGTGAGGCTTGCATTTTATCCAAGCAACCTAGGACTAAGTTTGGTAAAACTTCTTTTAAATATTCTTATATATTGCAATTATTCCATTCTGACCTTATGGGTCTATTTCAAGTTAAATTATTATGTGGATATTATTTAACTTTTATTGATGATTTTTCAAGGTACACTTGGATTTAATTTTTGAAAAAAAAGTCTCAAATATTTGAATATTTAAAAAATTTAAGCCACTTGTTAAAAATGAAAGCTCTTCCTCCATAAAAATATTAAGAACTAATAATGGATGAGAGTATGTGAGTAATGATTTTGACTTGTATTGTCTTAAAATGGGTATTTCAAGATAATTCACATGCCCATATTCACCCCAGCAAAATGGGGTTGCTAAGAGGAAAAATAGGTCCATTGCAAATATGGTAAGGACTTTCCTCCAAAATTTACCTAATTTCTTATGGGATGATTTTTTTTACCTTTGTATATTTTCTTAATAGGTGTGCCACTAAGGCACTAAATGGAGTCACTCTATTTGAGGCTTGGTTTCAAAGGAAACCATAAATTAAGCATTTGAGAGTAATTAGGTACATTTCTTATGCACATCATATTAATTCAAATGATATTAGAAAATTAGATGATAGATATTTGAAATGCGTGTTAGTAGGATATGAAAATAAATCCAAAGGATATCAATTATATAACCCTAATAGTAGGATTATCTTTGTGAATAGGTATGTCACATTTGATGAGTCTGCTTTATATAAATCTAGTTCTTGTAGCATTGATGAAAATTCTCCCTTAGAAGATCAAACTAAGATACCAAAATGGTTAGAGCAAAAAATCAAATACCCTCCATTTGGTGAAATCTACAATTATATAACTAAAATACAAACATAAAGTATAGCCTTAATGGCTAAAATTAAAAATTTGAATGAACCTCAAACCTATAATCAAGCTAAAAATGATCCAAATTGGATCAAACCTATGGAACAAGAATTTAATTATCTTAACAAAAAAGATACTTGGGATTTATTTCCAAGGTCTTCAAAGAGAAATTTAATAGGTTGTAAATGGGTACTTAGGCTTAAGTTAAATTCTTTAGGAGAAGTTGACAAACATAAGGCTAGATTAGTAGCAAAATATTTCTTGCAAAAATATGGAGTAGATTATGAGGAAACGTTTTCTCCAGTTGCTAAAATACCTACAATTAGATTAATAATAGCATTAGCTACTACTTTAATTGGAAAATTTATCAATTAGATGTAAAGAGTGCATTTCTTAATGGAAAATTAGATGTTGAGATTTATATGGAGCAACCTCAAGACATTGAGAACCTAGAAAAACTAAATTATGTTTGTAGATTAAATAAATCCCCATATGGACTTAAGCAAGCCCTAAGAGCTTGGTATAATAAGGTTTCCAAGTATTCATCTTCAAATGGTTTTAATAAGTGTTATTATGATCCATATTTTTATATTTCTATGGAAAATAATAGCATTACTATCATTGTTTTATATGTAGATGATCTACTTTTACTAGGAAACAATGAATATATGATTGAAATATATAAAAAGAAATTGCCTTTATCATTATGATGTTTTTTAAATGTTGTATATAGAATAATTAAATATCTAAGGGGAACTACTAGTTTAGATTTGAAATATTTAAGTAATTCTCATGTAAATTTGTTTGGTTATTGTGATAGTGACTATGTTGTGGATATTGATAAAAGAAAATCCACAACTGAACATTGTTTTCCCTTGGGATCGGGTGTGATCTCTTGGTGTGGTGAGAAAAACCAACCATAGCACTCTCCTCAATTGAGGCTGAGTATAGAAGTGCTACTCTAGCAAGTCAAGAAGCCATTTGGCTTCAAAGACTACTAACAAAAATTGGTTTTAACAACAATAAATCTATCACAATATTTTATGATAATCAATCTTCAATAGCTTTAGCAAAGAATCTTGTTATGCATCAAAGGATAAAACACATTGAGATTAAAACACTCTTCATTAGGGAGAAGGTATTATATGGGACAATTAAACTCATATATTACCCCATAAATGAGAACATTTCTAATATTTTCACAAAACCATTAGTAGAATCTAAATTTTCTTACTTTATAAGTAAACTAGGCCTAAAATAACTGCCCTTAAGGGGTGTAATGCATACTATTATGTGATGTCAATTATTTTAAGTATTTTTTAAGATTTTGTTAATTCCATGTTGATTGATGGTATATTTTTTTCCATGTTGATGGAATATGTGTGTGTACCATTTATATATCCATTTTGATGGAATATATATACCACTTATTATTGATGTTTTCCATGTTGATGAAAACCTTATTTACATGTCATATTTTATATATATGACATTTATTTATCCATGTTTATGGATATTATTTTTCATGTTGATGGAATATGTATGCCAATTATTTATCCATTTTGATGGATGTTATTTTTTCATGTTGATGGAATATGTATACCACTTGTTTATCCATGTCGATGGATGTTATGTTTTCCATGTTGATGGAATATATATGCCACTTATTATTGATGTTTTCAATGTTGATGGAAACCTTATTTACATATCATATTATATATATATATATATATATATATATATATATATATATATATATATATATATATATATATATATATATATTTTGATTACCGATTCCATGGCATGTTTTTCTTAGGTAAATCCATGTTGATAGATGATGCCTTGTCTATTTCCACACAACTTGGAGTCTCTACTATGTCATTGTTGAGGAATTTTTTGCGAAAACGTATGCTTCTTGGTAAAATTGGTTCTCTGGAATGTCACCTCTTGTAAAATTATAATATAATCCAAAAATTAGATTAAGTGGGAGTGTTGGAAAAAATAATCCAATATTAGGGTTATATTATAAATTCACCTAAGTATAAATGCGAATGAAAAAATTAGGTATCTAGGCTTTAGTAAAAATTAAATAGATAGATATTTAATTTATATTTATTAATATGTATATATAACTAGGTTAGACTAATATATATTAAGGTATATAGATAAAATATATAAATACCTATATTTATTGTATCCTACACCATTATATTTTTTCAATGAGTTTACATAGATTTTTATGAGGGATCCTGGTCTCCTCATACTAAGTGGGGTTTGAACTTTGGACCTCTCAAAGAGAGGCCAAAGTCCTTACCACTATAGTAAGCTTGCAACTCTTCCTACACCTTAATATTATTATTCCTACAATTATTAAATTAAAATAATTCTAATATCTAGTCTAACTCTAGTCAACTCAAAGTCAAAGGTGACATGGCATGAGACTTGAGTGTGGTGGCACATGTTGTAGAGGTTTTTCTCACTGACTATTTTCTAATGAGAGGATAGCCTAAACTATATATTTGGGCTAAACTCCTTGTGTTGGAAGTGTGAAACAAAGAGTTAATTGTGTAGTGCGAACAATGGACAACTAACAATGAGACACTATTGTTTACTTGATATATTGGTGATTTGCACCAATCACATTTGAGAAAAAAAGCTTGTATATTTTGTTGAAGATAATACAAAAGTGGAGATACGATTTTGGCCGTGGTTTTTCCCTTTACAAGGTTTCCACATAATATTGGTGTCTTTTATGTGGTTTGATTTATTTCTATCTTACCTTACATTTTTTAAATTTATTAAATTTTATGCTATTTACATTTGTGTAATATATATATATATATATATATATATATATATGACATACTAATAATTTGTTTTTTAAGTTTATTTTAATCAACTATATTTGGGGGATTTTTCTTACTTCCTCCCCCTTTAAAAAACACACAAAAAATCCACTTGTAGGATGTGAAAATAATTCCCATTATTTTATTGGGTAATATTTGAGCCATGCTAAAAGAAAAGACTTAAACAAGCTTGTCCCCATCCTTGGTGCCCCCTCAAGTTTTTGAGAAAGACCAAGCTTGAGCCCTACAAAGACTAATAGGAGACCCATAATTTTAGATTAGATGGTATGGTATTGATATCAATATCGTATATCATGACAGGTAGTTGGATAAATTTATAATGATGTTGTGTTATAGTGTTTGGTTTGTTGATCAAGGATATCAATAAGAGGTTGTTATCATAGGGGTAGAGCAAGATTATCACTCAAATAAGAGATAATCAGACATAGTATATGCAGGGGTCCTTTGTTTTGTATCAATTTTATTGGACCCTCCACCATGTGGTCTATAAGGAGGGTAAGATCCTAGTGTGTTACATACTACTACAAATGTGGATGTGGGAGCATATAGCAATAATACAACTAGTTGGTATCCCTAGGGATGCCGATAACATGTAGGATCTTGTAGGATTTATATGGATCACACACACAAGATGGGTCATATATGACCTACAATCAAATTAGGAGGTGTGGAATCCAAGGAGAGGACACCCAAGGTGGGATGAGGATGCATTCTAGCTGGTATATGTTAGGAGGATTAAATGGATGTGGGGACCACAAGGAGGAATTTGAGCTATATTTATTAGAATTGATACTTTGTTAGTTTAGCCTTCCTTAAAGGATTCCAATGATGGGGAGGTTATGGTAAGAGTGGGTGACTAAAGATAGAGGGAGGAGTTTTGGAGACCATCTAGATCCAAAGAGCTTTTAGTAGGAGGATGTAGATGATCCTATAATGGAAGACCTAGGAGTGGATGATGTTGGGATGATACTAGGGTACTTGCAATGGTACCATCACATCCATCATGAGAGGGTTACTCCTACACTATTATCACCATGAATGGGTATCAAGGTCAATTTGATCAAGCATCACCACCTCCAAGTGGCAAGGAAGATATTATAACAAAGAATGAGGGATGATTTTAAATTAGGACAAGCATTGATCATATGCCTTATTAGCATGATCCTAGGGACTGATATGGGCCTGATTAGGTTAGAAGAAGATAGGGCATAAGAGGAGAGAGATGTTATGACAAGGAGGTTGTAACTACTTTAGGATGATATAGCCAAGATAAATAAAAATATAGCATTTATGATCATAATGATGGAGGCATAGAGGTTAGGGTACAAGTCCCAATTGCACCAAGCTATAGTAGAGTGAGATGAGGCCCTAGAATATCACACAATTGAGGTAAGAGTGGGATTATGTAGTGGTTAGGTTCATGACAGTAGGTTTTAAGAGCAATGATGTGGTTATTAGAGTCATGGAAAACCACCTAACCCCAAGTACAAGCTTGTTGGTCAAGTCTCAAGCTAACTACTTAGTAGAGGTGGAGATAAGTGGCCACTACAAGACCCTATACCATGTGGTAATCCCTCTAGATCAGAGGTATCCATCACCTATGATGTCATGATCTCAATCCTAATCCCGAACAAGATTAGTGGCTAGGGCTTCCCTACAGTTAGTGCATCCACAAATTATGTCAACAAAGAATGGGTCTAAGAGCTAAGCTAGGCTTTAATACTTGGTTGAGTTTTTGTAGTCATGTAGTATGGGGTACCAATTTTGCTTCCTAGGTGCCCCAACTAGTTGGTTTAGTCCGAGTGTTCCTTTTTGAGAGATTGTGGTACACCAGGCAATTGTATGATGTATGATTGTTATATATAGTTATTATTTAGTTATATTATGTGTTAATTTAATGTGTGTTAAATTTATTTTGAGGTTGATTTAAGGCGTTTGGAGAATTAATTTAATTTGGAAAAATTTAAGTGTAAATGGGTTAATATGGTTTTGATAAAAATTTAAAATGAAATTATGAAAAGTGAAAATGAGGTAGATAGATGGTATTAGATGAATGTAGGTTAATTAAGAGATTTAATATTAATTTTTAAGGCTTAGGCAATGTTAAACTATATATATATATATATATATTTTAATATTTCTTGTGTTAAATGGAATTTATTTTGCTTTTGGAATAAATTAACTAGAAACTAGATATGATTTGGTTTCATGACTTGAGGTCTGGATTTTTTTTGTGGACATGTTAGAATATCCTCGAGATGGTTTTACTAGGGTTAAGAATAGAAGTGTTTTTGGCATACTTATTTTATTTGCAAAAAATAAGGCAATCTCTATGGGGTTAGAGTGTGATGATGAGTGGCTTTAGTAAGTGAGTCTAAGGCTAAGTTTAAGTTGTCGTAAATGGAATATGAGTGGTTCATTCTAAAGTTAATATTATTACATAATTTAAGTTTTGTTTAGTGCAATGGAATTTTAAGCAATGTGCTTAAAAGGATAGAAAATAGGCTCACTAAAGAGCACAACTTTGTAGGGCTCATTTAAGATTACCTTATGATTTTTCTATCTTTGATCCCTAAGCAGTGGCCTTTCAACTTTATTAATGGATAAGTGCTTAAGTAACTATTATTGATTGTATTTAGGTAGTGTATACCTTTTGGCAATTTATGTCCATATTGCTTTTAATTTGAATAGTCTATGTCCATAATACTTGAATTTATTAGAAAATCTATCTCCTTCTTATTATTTTGGACAATTTATGTCCATATTAGTTGCCTAAAACAATATATGTTCAAAAAATTTAAATATATTCGATAGTCTATGTCCTTATTTCCCTTTTGGATAGTCTATGTCCATGTGATTTTCCTTGGGTAGCCTATACCCATATGATATTATCTTGGACAATTTAAGTCCATAAAATTTTGAATGTCTTGGGCATTCTATGTCCATGTGATTTGCCTTGGACACTCTATGCCCATTAGATATTTTCTTAGGTAATCTATATCCATAATTTTTTTAATGTCTTATATAGTCTATGTCCTTATTGCCCTTTTGAACATTCTATGACCTTATTGTTTTGGATAGTTTATGTCTTTATTGCTTTTGTTTTGGATAGTCTACATCCATATGATTATTTATTTGGATACTCTAAGTGTGTTTTACTTTTGATTTAGTTAGTCCATATCCTTGTGATTTGAATTATTTTTGTCTTGGGCAATCTATGTCCATAGGATTTTGAATTCTTTGAAAGTGTATGTCCTTATTGCTTTTGGATAGTCTATATCCTTATTGCTTTTATGGATAGTCTATGTCTTTATTGCTTGGTGTTTTTTTATGTTAGTATACTTTTAGTGTCTTTGGATAATGTATTTCTATATTTGACTACTTAATATGTTTAATACCCCTAGCTCCCAAGATTTCGTAGGCCATTTTGGTTATTTTATCTTTCTCCCCCACAAAGTTGTTATGGGGGATTACAGGAAATATTGTCATTAGTATAAGTATCATAGGTTGTTTTATTTTTTAGATAACAATCATGGTTTATTTATCCTCTAGATCTATAGGTATGAGCAAGGTGGCTATAGCCATAGAATATGTCTTACGATTACTAGAGCATGAGATGGTGTCAATGGTGACCTTGTCAAAAATAGCCATTAAATTTTCCACAATATCTTTATATGGATTGAGCTTATCATATTTAGTTTGATAAACCTAACTAATTTGATTGAAAATTAGTTGTGAGTCTCCAAAAATAAAAAGGATTTTTCCTTCAAGACTAAGGTTGCCATAATTCCAAGAATAAGTGCTTTGTATTTGTATGTATTATTGGTATATGAAAATTGGAGCTTAAAGGATAGAGAGATAACAATCTAATCAAGTGATACTAGGATGATTCTTGCCCCCATGCCTTTGACACATTTTGCATCATCAAAGTAAATGGTGAATCCTATTAGGCTATTTCAAGGCTACATATCACTTCTTTGGGATATTCTATTGATAGGGATGACTAGCTAGTAGAGGGGCCAATACCAACTGATTAAATATCACTTGTCCTTTTATTGACTTAACATGTAATGTATCAAATTTTGATAAGTGAATACCATTGCCAAACATAGCTTTTCTAGAGGTGTGTATAGATTTTCATGGCTAACTAGGGTTCTACTAATATAGTAGATGGTATTTTCCTATGTTTATCATTGTATTGTGCCAAAATGGTACCCAAGACATGAATAATTGCTATAATGTATAATAACAATGGTTTAAGAGGATTAGGTGGGACAAGAATTGATAGAGATAGAAGATATGTTTTTAAGATATCAAAAACCTTTTAACATTCCTCATCCCAATTGAATTGAATTCCTTTCCTAAAAAGTTTGAAAAAGTGATGCCATTTGTCCCTCAATTGAGATATGAATATTTTATTAGCTTGCAACCTACCTTGTAGGCTTCAAAGTTTAGTTAGAGTTTTAGGAGGTTGTATCTAAATGATGGTAAATAGCTTGTCTGGGTCTACTTCAATGCCATTCTAAGAGACTATAAGTCCCCAAAAAATTCTTGAGATTACTCCAAATATGTATTTGGAGGGTTTTAAATGGATCTTATATTCCCATAATTGCTCAAAGATATGTTTCAAGTCTCTAAAATGATCTTATTTTATAGATCATATGAGAAGATTGTTAACATAATCCTCATTAATATCATGCATCATGGCATGAAATATATGTGTCCTCACATCTTGATATTCTTATCCAACATTATTTACGCCAAAGAGCATGACCTAATAGCAAAATATCCCCCAAGGGATAATGAAGGTTTTCATGGATTGGTCTTCTAGCATAATTCAAATTTGGTTGTATCCAAAAAAACCCATCCATTAGGGATAATATCCCACACTTTAAGACGAAAGTGATGATCATATATTTTTTTGGAATAGGTAATTTGTCTTTAGGACATGATTTGATTATATCTCAAAATTTGATGCAAACATGCATAACACCTTCATTTTTAGCCATGGGTACTATGTTAGAAATCCAATTGGAGTAATCAATTGCCTGATAAACTTGACTTCTAAAAAAATTTAAAGTTCTACTTTAACAAGTAATGTGATTTTTGGTTGCATGTTCCTCAATTTTTGCTTTACTGGTTTGGCATTCAGCTTCACAACCAAATGGTGGACTACTAGAGGTGGATCCAATCTAGGCATGTCTACATAATACCATAAAAATATGCAATATAATTCAATCAAAATTTTAGTGTATTCTTTATGCTCTTTGAGATTTAGGATCTTCCATAACTTTATAATTTTAGGATCATTCTAAGAACATATATTGATATGAATTGTTTCTTCCATTAGTATGTGGGATTGATCCTCTAACCACAGAGGAGTAGGTAACACCCGTAAAATTTTAATTTCTTCAAACTCTAAAGTCCATTGCTCAAGGTTTGATGAGTGTGAGGGATGTGTAATTGATAAGAAATATCCTCCACTAGGGATGTATTATTGATAAATACAATTAATGTAAGTATCCCTAGAAGGGCTATGTGCTAAAAATTTCACCTCACAATCACTTATGTTAAAATTTAAGAGATTTTTTATTGGTTGGAGCAAGGAACTTTTCTCTGTTTTAGGTAGAAATGACTTATTCTTAGTTCCAAGGGTATTTTCAAGTGTTTCATCATACCCTTATCCAATTTTATTGATAATTTTAGGGTGAACAATGCTTAAGGTGTTTATGTGATCATATTATAAAAATAGGTTGAAGAAATAACAAAGGGAAGGTTCACTATCCTCCTTGTGTAGCGACCCCGGGATGCACACACCGCCCCTTTTTAACTCTACTTGCAATGTTATTAAAAAACCAAGATGAAATGGAAGTCAATGAAAAAGAATATAATAGGAAATAAAAAATATGGATCTCTTTATTTGTATTGAAACTCAGTTACATGTCGGACCCTCTTAGGGATAACCATTTCGATACAATAAGTTTGCAAATAGGTAAAGAGTGCCCCTTTTGCAAAGAGGTGGTGCGCTTATAAAGGCTTCCTGGTTTCATACATGGAAATGTATGAGGGCTTACAGATTCCTCCTTCTCCAGGTCTATTTCCTAGAGGGATACCTTTTGATATCGTATGTTGCAAACTTCGTTCAATGAACCTGTGGCCCTGCAAGCAATGAAACAACAACACACGCTTAGATGTTCGAGATTGCCTCCCCGGATGAGGTTGTTAGTAGTAAAATAATTTAATGGAAATATGACAAAACTATGCCATGAAATCATGTAATCTATGCTAATGATATGAGAACATGAAGAAACAAAATAAAAGAAGTTATGTCTAAAACCTAAGCTAAGCCTGCGGGCCACTATCCAAGACAGCGGCTGCTAAGGTAAACCTTGCTCTCTTTGTCCCAAATTTATGGTTCAAAGCTTGTATCTAATGTCAAAATAATAGGTGTTATGATCTTCAATTCATTAGGGCTTCGCCATACATGTGATCTCCAAGGGAACTCTCCAAGTCTCGAAATATTTTCTCAAAAAGATGTCTCAATGATCTATGTCTCTCTTTGATATGTAAAAAGATCTCCGATCCTTTGGTGCTCTTAGGCTTGCACCTTTTATAGTGTGAAACCCTAGGTCTATGTCCAAGCCCTAGGAATGAATTTCTCATGCGTAGTGCAAGTTAGCATGAGAATATTTTGTCCTTTTTCTATGTTTGAAGGTTAGTTAACTGAAATCTAACTGCCCACTTGA
This sequence comes from Wollemia nobilis, assembly GCA_028583015.1. Taxonomy (NCBI): domain Eukaryota; kingdom Viridiplantae; phylum Streptophyta; class Pinopsida; order Araucariales; family Araucariaceae; genus Wollemia; species Wollemia nobilis. The sequence goes on along the minus strand of JAQPPZ010001078.1, from coordinate 8,701,908 downwards.
GTCTCCTATGTGAACTGGTCATTAGCATGAGAAGCTTTTATCCTTTTTTTATGCTTGGAGGTCATTTAACTAAATTTTAAATGCAAACTCAAGCCTCCTATGTGAACTGGTCGTGAAAAGGAATGCAAAGTTACTCCCGCTCACTTTTATTGCATGTAGACTACCACTTTCGCCTATGATTAGGCCTATTTATCAACAAAATTGATTCTTATGGCTTAGCCACTATCATCTACAATAGCTAAGATCTGGTCGCTATCGTCTGCAACAGCTAAGGTCTAGCTGCTCTAGTCTTGAATGGCTAGGATCTGGCCGCTCTAGGCTTGAGCAGCTAGGCATGGATGGCTTGAAAAGGCCCAAAATGAGTGGTGAGAACCATGGTTGATACTTGGAAAGTCCAATATTATGTCTTATGATCTTATGAATGTGTCTATGTGAACAGCTCCCCTAAGCATGACACAATTTAGGTGTCTATAGATGCCCCTTTTTGCGATGCACTGTGTGGAAAACGCAATGCTGAGAAAAAATGTAGACTGATCTGTTTGTAGGATGTATGTTGATCAATGGTCTAATAAACACCGTATGGCCCAATCATGAAGATGGTGTGCATCCCTTGAATGATTGCCTCAATGTTCGGAGGACTTAGCTCAATGGATTTTGCATGTTAAATTACACTGATTCCTTAAACTCAATCGGGTAGCTTCAACTGCTACAACAATTTTGACCAATAGGAGAGCTACAATTGAAGATGTAATGTCTGATTATATTCCCAATAAACAAGGGAAATTTGTGATTGTTGTATGTAATGATTCGTAGGACGAACACAATTTTGTTATGATCAAGTGATATTTTGCTGATTTTGATTATGATTATGTTGAAGTTTTGAACTACTTCCTCACACAATGAATTGGTGAAGTAATGATAATGAATTAAGCGATAAGTCACTTGACCAATATGACTAATCTGGTTCCTTTCTAGCATTTTTTGATTTTAATGGAAAATCCCACATCCAAGTGCAATTCCAATTGTTTATGATAATCATCCATCCTTATCCCGAGGAGCCGTCCAGCTATCAATAGCTTTCTTAAGAAGTTAGGATGAGTGATTCTATTTATGTTTAGATTGTATCACTTTGACTTAATATTTTTGATGTCATAGGGGAATTAGGATGATCCTTTCGCACCCGTGGAGTAGTCCGACCATCTTGGTCTTCTTTGGGATTGAAGGGTGGCACATCGTAATTCCAAAATGAGTTGTTTTTGCCCCAAGTGGCCTTATGGTTATCTACTCATCTCATCGAAATACATGGAGTGTGAATCATTGCAATTGCCGAGTTGATAGAGTAAGTAACTGGGTATGAGGCCTGCTTGAGATTGTGCTTTTATGTGATTTTTTTGTTATCTTAAACATTCTGATGATCTTAAACCACAAAAGTGTGTTTATTTGTTGTTTTTGTAGGATCCCTCAAGGAGGAAATCCCTTATTTTAATATGTGGATCTGGCCGTTGTCAGCTCCAGCAGCCTTTGAGTTCCTGCATGTGATAGCTATCGCCTTGAGTGGCCAAGAAGTTTGGGCCACTGAAGTCAGCAGCGACAAAGGCATAATTAAAGAAACATAAAATTTGCATTTTTAGGGTTTGACCTTTCACTTTTACTATTTAAGATTCACTTTGGGAGCTCTGGTGTGACAGCGACGGTTGCGACTTTGGAGTTTGCTAGCATTGAGGACATGGCTACGCAGGGTGAGACATCAGTTGCTGGAGGAGCCAAAGCTTCTTGGGTATTTTTTTTTTTCTAAACCATAGCTCTCTTTTCCCTTATCTAAGTAAAACTGAACCTCACTAAGTAATGGGTAAAATGAACCTCACTAAACCTATTGGTAATGAACAAAATCTGTAGTTAGGCTTAGCTTACCTTTTGTAATAGTGGGTTAGTTCTCAATTGTTGTTTTCTTGTTAGTGGCTTTAGCCTAGGGTTTTTGAATTTTTTCGTTATTCACCTACTACTGTTATTTTGAGTGTTTTTGAACTTAGCTTAGTTTTTTATTCTTGAGTGGGAATATTTGCTTTCTATTTTGCTTTTTTTCCCTCATTTTTAATCTGTTTAAGTTATTTTGCAAATTTTGCAATTTTTTTTATTTTCTGGCCAAGGGTTCATGGGTTTGTCGTGTCACCCCTTGGCCACTGTCGCTCAGAGCGGCCGGTTCTAAGCCGCTGTCGCTCAGAGCGGCCAGGTTTTAACCCCAAATGTAAAAAATTTAACCGTTGGGTCTTGGCCGCTGCTGCCTCCAGTGGCCAGGTTTCGGCCACTATAGTCGATAATGGCTAAACCCTTAGCTATGTTTTCTTGCATTTTTTTGCTAGTTGTTGGATTTTTATGACATATTTGATTTTTTTGGTTAGGTGTAATCTTATCCTTTTGCTTAGACTTAGCATAACTCATACTCTTTTGTACCGCTTTCATGTTTATTGTGAATTATGCCTTAGATGCATTATAGTTATATTTTGTATTTCTTATGCTTTACTTGGATCCTTACTACTCGGGCTCGAGACCCAAAGCTCCTGCTTGACCTACTTCCTAGCTTTGATGATACAAACTGGGCATGGTTCAAAGCCCGCAGGCTATAGTATGTCATTAGGCTACCTTACATCATGGCAAATCAAGCTTACCTTACGGCTCTGGCCTATCATTGGGACCCACGGACTAATACCTTCCACCTCCCGATCGGTGAGATGACCATTACATTGGAGGATGTATATAGGATCTTTCGAATTCCATTTGATGGGGTGGCCATTGTCTCTTCGGCCACTACTGATCAGGTGGATGTCTTCACTCAGGTGTTTAGAGGGCACTTTGTAGATGCTCTTAAGAACACCAAGTCTTTAGGAGTGTCCATCAACCGTTGACATGAGGAGGGCATATTTACGATAAGGCATGTCGTATTGTTGATGGTTATTAGCAATGTTCTTATCCCAGATTACTTGGGTTTGAGGTTCCCGTGGAACCTTTTGGTGATGGTGCAGGATCTATTGGATAGCGAGGAACCTATCATCTATGCATGGGGTAGATTGCTATTGGCTCAGTTCTATGATGAGTTGTACCATATTCGCCTATGAGGACGTGTTAGCATTACCTGCAGCTTGCTCCTACAGGTTTTGGGAGCATATTAGGGTAGATCGCCCTAAGGGGCTCCCAACCGAGATCATAGTGATTGACACTCAGACATAGTGCTATGTTGCTATATGGTCTTGAGAGCATGAGGAGTGCAAGAGCCACACTTTTGCAGGGGAGTTGTCCCATTACACTAATTCTTTCACTAGACTTTTAGCCAAAGATGTCGTATGGCAGTCTTACCATGAGTGTCCTGCTTGGGATAATCCTACTAGTTTTACTGCCAGGACATGGTGTGAGTGATGGCTCATTGATCATAAGATTACCATCCGAGAGTATTTCTTCTACTCGTGGGTTCTTTTTCAGTACAAGTTGCAGCAGGATGTGCCCTTGGTATCGTTCTTGAACAAGTGCCTCATAGCAAAGAAGGACCTACCTCCATGATAGATTATAGAGCTTTCAAATGAGGAGGATACCCCAACTATTGACCCTAGAGTTGCTAGGGGAGTTACAGAGGCATACACTTAGTGGTGGGGTGATCGGATGTGGCATGGTGTTGATAGCCTAGGGTGCGAGGATGATGTTAGGGGTGATGGTGCAGATCCGACAAGACGCAAAGTCTGAGCCAGGACCGATGTATGGGGTCAAACATCAGAGCAGGTGGTAGCAGAGGATCCTAATGTTCCTAAGAAGGAGGAGGAGTTAGAGCTCGAGGAGAGAGACTCTCCTCTGAGAGCACAGTTGCATGAGGTCGAGGTTGAGCTTCAGGCAACTAAGATCTAGGTACAACGGTGAGATGCTACCATTGAGCAGCTCATAGCATAGATACAAGGTTTGCAAGCTACTATTGGGGGTGGCGATGCTAGGATGCAATTTTTTGTTCCTCCTTCTACACCACAAGAGGTTCCAATGGCAGGTTTAGGAGCAAATGTAGGACAACTTCAGTATTTGTTGTATGAGCATGAGGAGCAGATCTAGGGACTTGTGGATCATGTCACCATTCTTTAGATGTAGCTTAAGAGGTATGGTATTGTCCCTAAGGATCCAACTGGTGTGGGTGGTTCGCAGGTTAGTGGACGCTCTACCTCGGGGCAGTCTTCCACCCATCCCAGCTAGAGGACCCAAACTCAGACAAAGAGATCGACAAACTCACATTATTTGAATCACAACACCGCCACAGGGGGAGGTGGCACTAGAGGAGGTGATGTAGGGGGCTCAAGCCCGAGATTTGATTGATGTTTTACTTGGTCCTTGATCCATTTTTGAGGTCGACTGACCTATATGACTATAGCCCACGGGCATTTTTGTACATCCATTGGACTTGACACACATACTTTTACGATAGCTTTGCATTATGATTTATTATGTGTATCGTTCATTACTCATGTTTTTGTTGTTATTTTGTTTTATGAAATGATGCAATGATGGTATTATGATGATTTGATGAATATGTTAGATGATAGATGATATTAAAGATTCTTAGATGGATGTGTAGATGCTTATATGATTTGATAATATGATGCGATGTATTTTGATGATGAATGATGAATTTATGATTGTATGCAAATGGATATTGCCTATATGTTTTATGATATGGTTTATGGATGATTAATGACTTGTTTTTGTGGATATGATGTTATTGTTAAATGCATGTTTTAACTTTGCTTTAATTGTATGCATCTAACTTATGTGATGAGATGGTATAAACGAACTTGTATGCTCTAATTATTTAAAACATACAGAATGCATATGATATTGACAATCTTAATGGGTGATACCACATAAAGTAATAAAATAATCATGAATTTAAATAATCACTCTTATCATAAGAATTGATTAAGTATTCATATATGAGATGTAATGGTATGTAATGTATTTTCTTAATAATTTTATGTAAATTAAAAGATATGAAGTAGTCAGTGGCCATATATATAATATTTCTAATATATATGCGGTATCTGACCTACTATGTTGATACCCCCTAATTTATAGAATTTTATAAAGAAAGTGATGATGTGAATGATGTTATGATTTGTTGCTATGTAAGAATTTTTGGGGCTTTCCAGAGATTCAAACATTCTAGTTACCCTATCAAAAACTATCTACTGATCACTTAGACTTTTGAAAAGTAAGGCTTTTACCATGGACCTAGTTTTTCAAGATCCCTGTGTGTGCAAGTGATTGTATATTTTGAGATAGAACTCAATCATTTCCTCCGATGTCAGGTGGGATTCTTTCAGCCCATTGCTAATATCAAGTATCCTCAAGTGTTCATATCATACTTATGTTGGACTTAGTTGGACTATACCACTAGGCAATATTGGGTTACCTAAGCTAGTTGATCCAAATTCAAACATTGGTCTATACAAATGCATGAAGCAATTATAATAGACATATCATCATGTGTAAGGATTTCTCCTTCCGGTTTTATACAATGCTGAGAATTCCAGGGATTCAAGCTTTATTCCCTTCTTTTTGGTTTCCCTTTGGATTTGGATATTTGCTCATATGTAGTGATGAAAATCACTTTTATTTTGATTTATTTTTTCTTTGAGCGAGGATTTTTGTAGTGATGATAATCACTGTTTATTTTGCTCGTATGTAGTGATGAAAATCACTATTTATTTTTGATTGATTTTTTTCAGCTATGATTTTTTTGAATTTATGATTTGTGTATCGGATTATTGCTTTGAAATCTGGATTGTATGCTTGGCCTTTTGAATATGTACTTTGCTCTGGGATTTTTCTTATTTTCATTTAAGCAAGGGATTTGGATAGGGTAAAGCTTGTCCTTTTGCCAATTCTTAGCACCTTTAAACCGGTTGCACAGGGGGATAAGCAAGGAAGATCCTTTTCGCTTAAGGTAACCTAGACCACTTTGTAGCTTTCATATTTTCCTTGTACCAGCTAGGACTTTAGTGTTTCAATTAGTGACGAGATCTTGAATATCCAAGGCATTATCACGGCTAGACCTTACCTTCTACTAATCAAAGTTTTTTTCCTCAAAAGTTGATAATATCACTAGGTGTGGTTGATTAACCGAAAAACGTTAGTATATTATGTATAGCAACAAATAATAGTTGTGTTGAAAAACACAATTACACACATGTGTTGATGGTTGTATGGATTTGAATGATTTGTGCGATAGATTTTGGTATCACTTTTAAGGCTCTCATAACTTTTGCAATTGTAGTGGATATGAAAATGCAATGAAATGATGTGGATGCAAGATGCGAGATGCAATTGTTTTTGTATTTTTTATTTTTATGTTGTTTTTATTTTTTTGTTTGATTTGACCAAAGGGCTTATTATGTCTTTGGGGCTTGTTTTTTTGGTTTTTGACCAAGTAGCATGAAGTACCCTTGGATTTTTTTGAATTGATTTTGACCAAGCGGTTTGAATGCCCTTGGAGCCTTTGGATTGATGTTTGACCAAGCGGTTTGAATGCCCTTGGAGCATTTGAATTGATGTTTGACCAAGCGGTTTGAATTACCCTTGGAGCCTTTGATTGTATTTTTGAAATTTTATGTTTTTATGATTTTGTTTTGTGTTTTTGACATATCTGAATGTTTTTGTTTTTGTGAAATATTTGAATGTTTTTGTATTTTATGAAATATTTGAATTTTTTATGTGTAGAATGCCTTTAAGTGAATGATATTGAGAGGCTCAGGCTCCTCAACACCATATAATGATATATGGTGATATGCTCCAGGCCCAACTCTCTGTGAAATCATGTATGGAACTATCCAATTTACTGTGAACTTATCTCGTAGATGCGGCGACAGATTCTAATTCTATTGGTTTTCTTTGAGCACTAGATCTCCAACCTTGAATTCCCTTAGGTGGACTTTACTATTGTAAGCTCATGCAAGGCAATTCTGGTAAATGCAAAGATTCTCTAAAGCATTGAATCAGGGTTCATCAAGAAGCATCAACTGATAAATACGGTCTTGCCGTGCGACATCATCATCTATGAAGTCCTTTAATGCTATACGTAGAGTCAAAATTTCCAACTCTAGTGGCATGATGGCCTCAGTGCCATATACTAGTGAAAATGGTGTTGCCCTAGTGGGTGTCTGTATACTAGTTCTGTATGCCCATAGTACAATAGGTAATTGCATGTGCCAATCCTTGTGATTGTCTTGCACCACCTTCTTCAAAATGGAGACTATTGTTTTGTTTGAGGCTTTTGCTTGCCCGTTTGCTTATGGATAATAAGGCATTGAAAAACTATGCTAAATATGGTATTTGTTCATTAAAGGATGCACATTTTTGTTCTTGAAATATGGCCCATTATCCGATATTATCTTCGAAGGGAACCCAAAATGACTTGCGATATTGTGAAGTATAAACTCTGCAATCCTTGATCTAGTTGTTGATATTAAGGGTATCACTTCTACCCATTTAGTGAAGTATTTTATGGCTATTATGATGAATGTGTATTGGCTTGAGGATCGAGGTGAGATCTTCCCAATAAATTCTAGTCCCCATTGTGAGAATGGCCATGCTGCCTGGAATGGCTGCAAAGCTTGCGATGGTAAGTGCATTAGATTTGCATGATGCTGACACTTACTACATTTCTTGACATACTCGCAATAGTCATTTTCCATTGTGTGCCAATAGTAATCCATTCTCAAGATGCATTTAATGATGGCCATGCCACTGAAATGGCCTCCACATGTTCCATCGCGAGCTTGCAAAATTGCCCAGGATGCTTCCTGGGGCTCAAGGAAATGGATTAATACTCCATCATATCTTTGTCTGTAGAGGATTTCTCCTAGAAAGATGTATATTTTTGCTCTCTATTTGAATATTCACCTTTTATTATATGACAAACCTTGAGGTACTAGTCCAATCTTTAGGAAGTCCCACAGTTGGGAAAGCCAATCTTGATAAGCCACAACTTCTATAGAAAATACAGCTTGCCCTTCCTGTATTTTTGATCTGGTGAACATGGATTGAGGAACAAATCTATGGTGTGTGGTTGCACCACACTCCACAGGTCCTTGGGATATCAAAGACCCCCAAGGTACCATTTTCTAGAAATATCTGGCTACGAAGGACCAATCCTGATTTGGCTCGATGTTGATCATGTTGACTGATTCTTGATTGTAAAAAGCTTCACGATGTATTGTTGAGTGCAAAAGCACTTTCACATGAATGGTTGTAAAATAAGCAGACATATTCTGAGGGATTAAGGATCCCAAAGATAACATAGTGTCTGTAAATTTATTTGACATACGAGGGATTACCTTGATGTCATACCCTTCCAACCAGGCTAGGTAAGTGTCAATAAGTTCCTTGTAAGTTTTTTTGGAGTGGTCACCTACATTGAAATAGTTCTTTGACCTGGTTTACTATGAGCAAGGAGTCACCAAATATATTCAATCTTTTAATACCCATTGCTACATTGGTTTGGAGTCCCAGGACTGATGCTTCATATTTTATGTTGTTGTTTGTCCATGGTAAGTCTAGTTTGAATGATAATGGCAATGGAGTGCCCTATGGTGTGATAAAGACAATCCCTGCTCCACCCCCTTGTTCACACTTTGAACCATCAAAGAACAATGACATGTCTCTTTCTTTCTTAGGTTCTTCGATTTTTGGCGGATCTGATAATGCAAAGACCGCATCATTAGGAAATTCTATGGTGAGAGGCTTGTTATCCTGAAGAGGCACCTCTGCTAACTGATCTGCTATGACTTGTCCCTTGATGGACTTTTGGCTTATGAACTCTAGATCAAATTCTATCAATAGCATTATCCACTTTATGGTAAGTGTATTGTGATATATCTTGCTCATCATGTACTACAAAGGATTTTGTTTTGATATGACGTAGGTCGTATGGCTCAACATGTAGTGTGCCAACTTTCGAGTTGCAAAGACCACTGCTAAACACAATTTTTTGACATGCGCATATCCTAGCTCATAACTCACCAAGGTGCGACTAGTGTAATGTATGGCTTGCTATTTTTCTTGTGTATTCTTTTGGACTAACATGGTGCCCAATGTGAAATCAGAAGTCGATATATAGTATAAACGGTATGTCTAGCCTTGGTGGAGCCAATATTGGCAGTGTTTCCAGATAAGTTTTTATCTCTGTAAAGGCTTGATGGTATTCTTCGTCCAAATGAACGGACAATTCCTTGCGTAGCAACTGATTCATAGGTCTGCATTTGTTTGATAATTGCATGATGAATCTTTTAATGGATGCTATTTTACCTTATAGGCTTCGCAATTCCCTAATGCTGGTAGGGGCGGCTATTTTCAGTATAGCCTTTACCTTTACAGGATCGACTTCAATGCCTCTCTTGGATACAATGAATCCCAAAATCTTGCCAGAAGTTACACCAAATACACACTTCTTAGGATTCAATCGGACATTGTGTTATGTGAGGTGATCAAAGGCTTGTCTAAGGACTTCGGTGTGCTCTTGCCACAACAAGGACTTGGCCAATAAGTCATCCATGTAATCTTCTAAGATATTATGCATATAGTCATGGAATATGTATGTCATGGCCTACTGATATGTGGTACCAGTATTTTTGAGACCGAATAACATCACTTTGTAACAAAATGTTCCCCATGGAGTAATGAAAGCAGTTTTATGTTGATCTTCGGGCTTAATACAAATCTGGTTATATCCGGAAAAACCATCCATTAGGGAGAGCATTTCATGACCTGCGGTTGCATCTACAAGAGCATCTATGTTTGGAAAAGGGAATGAATCCTTTGGTGTTGCCCTATTTAAATATCTAAAATCCATGCAGATACGGACTCTTCTGTCAAGTTTCCCCATGGGTACCATGTTCGACACCCATTCAGGGTAGTCAATAGAAACTATGAAAACTGCATCCAATAGTTTTTACAATTCATTCTTCATCATCAAAGCGATGGTTGGATGCATTTTTCTTAGATTTTTCTTGACTGGCTTCTTCATGGGATCCAATGAAAAGTTGTGAACGACTAAATTTGGATATATCCCTGGCATGTCTTTGTAAGTCCAAGCAAAAATATTTGGCCTCTCTTTGAGGAGAGGAATTAGGATGGCGTGTTCCTATGGAGATAGAATTTCTCCGAACTTGACTTTTCTTGGTTGGGTAGGATCATCGTTGATGTGCACCTCAAGTTCCAAACCAACATGGAAGACATCATACACACAACCTGATGTAAAATAGAATGGCTGTAACACCTCTTCGTTGGGGAAGAGGTCTTCAGACTCTATGGGAGAATTAGTGTGATCCCAATCAATAGCCTCTACATCAAGATGCAATGATTTGGTAGGATCTGCTGGGTTATGAAGTGGAGTGGTCAAATCAATGGAGATCATGTTGATGGACGAAATGAAGTCTCCAAGACCACATGGGTGCAATATTTTCTCAGGGGTTTCCCTTCCATACTCGCGATGAGGTTCTAGAGGAATGGGAATTTTTGGATCTGGATCTGGGTTTCCCTTCCATGAATAGGATAATTGGGTTATAACCACTCTTTGAATGTAGGTGGAGGGGGATTGACCATCTGATGAATGGTAGCTAGGTCAATAGGTATCCCTAAATATAATAAATGAGGGTCTATGGCATGGAGTGCCGCCTCTCTCTCTCTACTAGCTCATTCACTTATCGTAAGTGGTGAGGTCCAAGATAAGCCATCTCGTTCTCATCCTCAAATTCATCATCACTTATCTAGAAATCGTTAGCATTGGTATGCGGCCCTAAGACAAGGGGCTCATGTCTTGGCCCCAAGTATGCCATCTTTGTTTCATATTCATATTCTTCATCACTTATGAAGAATCCATTTGCATTTGTCTCTTGCTCCAAAGGCAGGGGTTGATGGCTTAGGCCTAAGCAGGCTCTTTCTGTTGAGTATTCTGATTCATAGTCACTTTCATCTGATGTATACCCACTCTCATCGTGGATGGACCATGTGAATATTTTTAAAGAGTGATGCACCTGGTAGGCTAAACCAAGTTGTGCCTCACCATCACTTGCTTCATATACATTATCCTCATCCCACGAGTTGTACCCTATTGGGGTGGAATAAATTGAGATTCACATTTCCTATTCTTAGGGGGTGATAAGTAATGAAATCAATGTCTTCTCCTAACCCTAAGCTTAATATTTCCAATGTCACTACAAGAGAGTCATCATGACCTCTGATATAATAGCCTAAGACAAATCTGTTGGAGGGAAACTGATATTGTGGCTCGTATGGCCGCTTGCACCCTTGCTCATATATGATACGGCCATAGCCATGCCAATGGCAATGCTCAAAGTAGATTAGAGAAAACTTAGTGTTAGAGAGGTAATGAACATTGATCGTGAATAATTTGTCATTATCCTCTTCTATATATGAATACTTATGAGCGTCGTCCAGGCCAACATAGACAAAATTGGTTTGGTTGGGAGGGATTCCAAGTGGAACCACTATTTCCACTAGCAGCCTCAAGTCCTTAGGCCTTCCCATGTCTTGTGTAGACTCAATGATAGGCGTAAATGTGATGTTCTATAAAAGGTACTCCTCTATGCCTATGCTTTCCAAGTGTATTGATGCATGCGATGTTGATGACCTTATGGATGACACTGGCGAAGCGGGGTGGTAATCACTATCTTCATCTTGATCCTAAATATCTTCTTCTTCCATAGGACTTGGCATTTCAACAATGGCTATAGTTGGTACTTCCTTGGGATTTTCTTCCTTAAATAAGGGTACCTTTAGCTTCTTATTATCTTTTGGTTTTGACGTTGATGGTACTTTAGAAGCATTGACTATTTTGAGTGCACCAGGATGTGTTGAAGTGCATGGGTCTCTTCTTACCCTTTGTCTTCATTATTAATTTATGTGGTTGGGGATGAAGGCGCTATGTATAGGTGGATAGAAGGTATTACAAATTCTCCTGGAATGTCCACCTGATTGACATATTTAAAAGGCTATTCATCAACCAGAACCACATAGACTTTGTTTTTGTGCACATACTTGACACACTGGTGTAAGATCGAAGGCACACACTTCATGGCCCTTATCCAAGGGTGCCCTAAGAGGATGTTGTATTGCATAGCTCCTTCCAAGACATGACACATCATGAGGATGGTTGTGTGCCCCACCTTGATGGGTAGGACTATTGTTCCCATAGTATTGCATAAAGCATCATTAAAAGCTCTCAATGTGTAAGCTCCTGGAATGATATTGGACTTGGGGATCTTGAGGTTCTCTATTGTAGTTGTTGTAATGATGTTTATCAATGAACCTCTATCGACTAAGACCCTCTTAAAAGGTAAGTTGTTGATTGCCACTACAATATTTAGTGGAGGGTCTTGTAAGGCAGCAGGAACTATCTTAATATCATGATCATAGAATCGATTTACAGGATCCTGGCATTCTTGCAATTGTCCCACAAAGTGAGTAAATGCATTTGCATCTTGCGGTTGGAGCTCAATTGTTCTTAAAATATCCATTAGAGTATCCCTATGCTTTGGGGACTATTGTATGAGCTCATAGATGGATAACTTAGTTGGAGTCGTCTATAGGTTTTGCTCCAATCTACTCCGAATAGTTACCACAGGTCGCGTTGGTGGACCTGAAAGGTTGTCTTACCTTTGCCTAGGAGTGGCTCGGATGTTCGTGGGAGTTGCAGGCGATTGCAGTTGACCATACCGCCTAGTTCTTGTTGCTATATTAATGATCTCAACCATCCCAATGCATCTATGGGTAGGTATGTCAGCTCGAACCTGATTGACTTGGGCCCCTTTCTCTTGAGGGACCTCATGATTGGGCAATGGGTTTTTATATATGCCCATGTCTCTGTTATTGGGGACCAGTGGGTTGTCAACTTTGATTTTTACCGCCTCAACATGTTTTGCACTTGATGCTTAAACCTGACGCAAGCCTCAATGTCATACCTTGATATCCTATGATAAGGGTAAAATTGATTTTTCCTATATCCTTTTGGCTTAGGATGGTTGGGATCTATATGAGGTATATCAAGAAAACTGATTAAATATTGATTGCATTTATTCTGTGAGAGGTGTGAAATAACGAGGCAGCTTGCATTCTCAATTTCTTCCTTGATTGTTCTTTTGGTCGTAATTAGCTGGTGGGGGATGTGCTTGATAGTTCTGGGATTGTTGTGCACCCCCATCCTTGGGTGTAGCCAATATGACTTGATTGACTGGAGTAGGATTGCCCTGCTTCTGTTTGTACTTGTTATTCTTACCATTATTTTTCCACTCCTTTTTTGTTTCAGAGTTTAATGGTTCTCTCATATACTTTTATTTCTTCGATGATCTTGGCCTATGCCAAAGCTTCCTCAAAAGAAGGATACTTTTGGAGTTGTAGCAAGAGGGATATGTGTTTAGAGAAAAGTTTGGTGAACATGTGAATTATCTCTTCTATGGGAACGGAGAATTATAATTTTACCATGAATTTTTTCCATCTATTTCCATAATCCATTACTGGCTCTTCATCATGCTATTTCAAGTTGGACAGGTCTGAAAGGTTCACTTTCTTCTTAGCACCAAAGGAGAAACACTTTAAGAATACATTTACTAGTTGTTCAAAGTTGGTTATGTTGTGCTTAGTTAGTTTATTGAACCATTGAGTGGAAGCACTTGAAAATATCATTATGAATGTTCTTAGCATGAGAGAGTCATTGTCTTCAAGATGAAAATAGGCGTTGATAAAATTATTGACATGCTCTTGTGCATCCTCTTCATCCTTAAACTTTTCTAACCTAGGCATCTCAAAATGCTTAGGATATGGAGGGCTAGGTATTGATGGGCACAATGGTTGGTTGTGTATCTTGCTTAATGTTGGTGAGTTCCCAGTTGCTTCTTGTTTCTCAAAGGCTTTCATCTTTTTAGCAAGCTCTTGAAATGCCTTTGATGCACATATTTCCTCCTCTTGTAAGCCTATTCGCAGTGGCAATGGAGGTAACTCTCTATCTATTTTATTTGTTCTATTTTCCTCTCTCCTACGAGGGGACTCAGGATTGTGACCTTGGTTTGTTGTGTTTGCCCTTCCCCATTAGTTGGATTCTGTTCATAATTTGGTGGGGGATTTCATTGTGGGCTATCTTATCTAGTGCACCTCTCCATAGGTGATTCAGCGCATCTTGTTCTTTGGTGATCACCACCATTTATCTATAAATTATTAAGAGCTAGCTACTCGGCTTGCTCTCTCAAACGCTGCTCATGTTGGCATAGGAGTCTTTCTTTTTGGTTATCTTGTTCGAGATCTTCCACTAGATCTCGCTCCTTACATAATGTATTTTCTAACCGTCTCATTTGGTCAATTTGTGTTGTTACAGATGACTCATGTTTATCTGACTTTGTTCTTGTTGTCTTGACTTGCAGATTCCTCAAAGAGGTTTCTACTGTATCTATACTCTTGCTATCTATTGTGACTTGTTCAGTGTACTGTTGAGTATCCCTATGACCAAACTCCATGCGTCTACTATGGGATCACTCTAGGTACCCCAAGACAAGGAGATGTGTTTAGAAGTCATAGTTCGTGAGCTTCCAGATGTAGAGTTCTCAGTAGCTATAGTTCTTTGAGTTGGTCGTGTAGGAAATTGATCCAACCCATCTAGTTGTCTTGTTTTCCATGGCTAGGGATGCCATTCACTCCTATGATGTCATAGTCTATGAGAATATTTCCTTTTGTGTGAAGGGTTTCTTCTATATGATTCCCATGACTAGATGTAGCCCTAGTTTCCTGCCCTTCAATAGGTAAACCTGTTTCATATGTTTCTTGTGAGTCTTGAGGTGTTGTAATTCTTGTTTGCCTCCTTGATAAAGAGGGCTTTGTGGTAACATGTTTCTCCATGTGGATGGAGATGTAGCAGTCTCGTCATCACATGGACACAAAGAAGATTCTAAAACTTCTGTAGCGACCTCAGGACGCACGCATCACCCCTTTTTAACTCTACTTGCAATATTATTAAAAACCCAAGATGAAATGGAAGATAATGAAAACGTATATAACACAAAATAACAAATATTAATCTCTTTATTGGTATTGAAACTCGGTTACATGTTGGTATTCAATACAATAATTTTACAAATAGGTAAAGAGTGCACCTTTCGTGAAGAGGTGGTGCACTTATAAAGGCTTCCCGGTTCCACACATGGAAATGTATGAGGGCTTACATATGCCTCCTTCTCTAGGTATTTTTCCTAGAGGGATCCATTTTACTCTCATATGTTACAAACTTCATCCGATGAACTTGTGGCCCTGCAAGCAATGAAACAACAACACATGCTTAGATTTTCGAGATTGCCTCCTCGGATGAGGTTGTTAGAAATAAAAGAATTTAAAAAAAATATGACGAAACTATGCCATGAAATCATGTAAATATATGCTAATGATATGAAAACATGAAGAAACAAAATAAAAGAATCTATGTCTAAAACCTAAGCTAAGCCTGTGGGCCACTATCCAAGACAACATCTGCTAAGGTAAATCTTGCTCTCTTTGCCTCAAAGTTATGGATCAAAGCCTGTATCTGATGTCAAAATAATAAGTGTCATGCTCTTCAATCCGTCAGGGCTTTTTCGTACACGTGATCTCCAAGGGAACTCTCCAAGTCTTGAAAGCTCACCTCAAAAATATGTCTCGATGATCTATGTCTCTATATGTCTCTCTGATATGTAAAAAGATCTTTGATCCTTTGGTGCTCTTAGGCTTGTACCTTTTATAGTGTGAAACCCTAGTTCTATGTCCAAGCCCTAGGAATGAATTTCTCATGCGTAGTGCAAGTTAGCATGAGAATATTTTGTCCTTTGTCTATGTTTGAAGGTCATTTAACTGAAATATAACTACCTACTTGAGTCTCCTATGCGAACTGGTCGTTAGCATGAGAATATTATGTCCTTTATTTATGCTTGGAGGTCAGTTAACTAAAGTGTAAATGCAAACTCAAGCCTCCTACGTGAACTAGTTGTGAAAAGAAATGCAAAGTTACTCTCGCTCACCTTTATTGCATGCAGACTGCCACTTTCGCCTGTGATTAGGCCTGTTTGTAGAAAAAAACTACTTCTTATGGCTTAGCCACTGTCATCTACAACAACTAATATCTGGCCATTGTTGTCTGTAGCGGCTAAGGTCTGGTCACTCTATTCTTGAGCGGCTAGGATTTGGCCGCTCTAGACTTGAGCGGCTAGGCTTGTATGGATTGAAAAGGCCCCAAATGAGTGGTGAGAACCACTGCTGATGCTTGGAAAGTCTAATATTATGTCTTATGATCTTATGAATGTGTCTATGTGAGAAACTCCCCTAAGCATGACATGATTTAGGTGTCTACACCTTGCACCAATTCAATCCTTCTAGTAAGGTGATCTCATCTTGGGATTCATGGGATTAAAGACATACCTTATCATCACTGCTATCTAAATAAGAATAGGGTGATATTTTGCTAGGGTTGGGGATATATGCTAATCCCTAGTATCCTATCCAATATTTTGACTCCAAAGGCTCTTTGATACCTTGCTTGATAAATCCTAGCTCTTTTCCTTAATCACCAAAGTTACAAAGGATCTACTTAGGTATATGATAAAGTTTTGATAAGTAATATGAAGTAAAATTTCATTCTATTGGATTTGGATTGCTTCCATGGATTCTTTATTCATTGGTTGTACCAATAAAAACAAAGGTGTAATTTCTTATTTGTATCACCATTCCTTTTCTAGAGGGTATCCACAAAGTGTAAGGTGATGAGGGTAATCTAGCTAAGTCTAGATCTAGTAACTCATTATGCTAGTCTTTGAGGTTTATGTGATTAATGTCTTGAGATTCAACTTGATCTTTGCCCTTTTTTGTGGGATATCTACTAGTCCCAACTTCTTAGTTGGCATCTATCTCCTTAAATGTAATAGAATTTAGGGTATGTTTTATGAAGGTACAATACATATTTAGGGAAGGACAAAGGTGAACCTCTGAATTTTATACCTAAATGGTTTGACAATATGTGAAGGGTTCTTTTTCTACCATAATGCTATATATCTTACCTTGATATTCAAACTCTAAACATTGGTGATAATTCGAAGATATGACTTGCATGGCATGGATTCAAGATCTTCCTAGAAGTATATTATAGTTTAAACCATAAGGAAAAATATAAAACAAAGTGTTCAGTATGTTAGGCCCCATTTTCAAGGGAAGAACTACAGTCCTAGTGGCCTCGTGCTCCTCATTGTCATAGGAATTCATAATAATATCATATTTTTAAGTATTGATTATTAAGTCCTATTTGATTAATAAATTGAAGGCTTCATACATTTATAGATAAGGCATTGTTGACAAGGACCCTTTTGATGCATTGCTTACTAATATGACATGTTATGTACAAAGGGAGTTCTCCAAGCATGGAAGGGGGGAAGGCCATCCTTAAAAAATGATAAGGTTGCATAGTTTACACCAAGGAACCCTACCATATTAGCCAAATCATCAATGCTAACATTTTATAGCATGGTTTGCTCATTTAAAAGTTAAAAAAAAATCCCTATGGCTTGACAAAGCCTTTAACAACTTGAGTATGTAGATCCTTATGGGGTATCCTCCAAATATTGTTAGAGGTCAAGGACCCTCTTGCCTTTGTCTTGAGGATTTAGAACCATAGGTGTGTCTAGACTACAATACCAAAGGAGTATTTCAGAGAATTTGTAAGGGTTAACCATTCTCTTTAGATTTTTGTCTACTAGCAATGCTAACATGAATCATCTCTACCAAGTTTTGATCTAACAAGAGAATGTTCCTATACTAAACATGATTTATAGAATATTTCTCATGTTTAGGCAATGGGTCCTGATTGGACGATGTTGCTTGTTCAAAACTACCAACCATAATATGACCCTCATCGATAAGGTCCTACACAATATTCTTAAGGGTTCTAGACTTGTTAGTGAGAATATTTTTTGTGCGATGGAAAGCGTAATTATCATCAATAGAAAGTGTAATTCTCATTGAATTTAAACCAAGGGATATTCTCCCTTTCAAGGTCGATCAACCTTATGAGTGGTAACTCTATCATTTTGGTTTCCAATAATTTCCCTACCATGGAGGAGAAGGATTGATTTAACCAAGTATATTTCATATGGGTATTTTTGTGAGCCTTGATTAGGATGAGTTTTTGTAATGTAGTAGTAATATAAAAATTTCTTGATTTAACATTTAATGAGGTAAAATTCAATTACCCCATTGCCAATGAAATGTTTATTTTTGTATTGTCCTTTTGTATTATAGGAAGAGGATTTTTCTTCCTCCTTATTAGTTTTAAATTGCCCCCTATTTTGGAGGGAAACTTCTACTTGTTTTGCCAAGTCTAATACATCTTTGAAGGAAGATATGTGGGCCATTTCTAATGGATAAGAAAGTTTTTCTTGTAGATTACATATAAAAATACATAATATATCTCTTAATGGTTGGGTAAAGGGAATATTCTTAACTAAAGCACCGACTTAAAAATTCAATGAAATATTGATCTTTAATTTTTTTAAGTTGATAAAGGTAATCTATGGTTCACTTATCTATAATGTACATGAACTATTGGATAAGCATTTGTGCTAAATCCCTAAAGTTTTTAATCAAGTGGTAGGGTATCTAAAAATACCACTCTAAATCCTTTCCACCAAGGATTTTAGGGAATAAATTTAATAAAAGTGTCTCATCATAAGCAATTTTATGGAAGGCAGCTCTTCTCACTTATATATATATATATATATATATATATATATATATATAATATATATATATATATATATATATATATATATAATTTTATCCCTATAAAGTCTAGGGGATAAGGTTGACTATCGATAAATGGATCTAAGGGTTGGTTATAGTAATCCTTATAGGGATACTTTTCCCTATTGCAACTCCTTGGAGAGAAGCTAGTTGTTTTTTAAATTTTGAATTTTCATTAACCAATTGTTCTAATTTCACATTTATGTCTTGGATCATAGGATAAGGAGCTTGCATTGCTATAAATTGTGGTTGCAAACTAACCAATGCATAATACTAGGATTTTATATGTATTGATACAAAAGGGATGATCATGTTTTTAACTCTAGAATTATTTGTAAGGAAGAGGTTAGAGGAAGGAGTGTTGATAGGAATTGGAATTTGGGAAGAAGGTATGCTAAAGAAAAGATCAAAAGATATCACATTTGAAGGATTTGACATGCTAGGAAAAACATACACAATTTGAACTTGTGGAATACTTGCGGGTTGAGATATAGGGTGATTTATTCTAGATGGTTTTATATTTGGTGGTATGGACCATTGATTTCTAGAAGAATATGGAATAATAGGCATCCTCCCTTCTATAGTTGTTGTAATGATATGGGAATTAGACCCTGTACAATTTATATTAAAAGGATTGGTATTGAGGTATAAAGACCCTTGAGATGGGTCTCTCTACTAAGAACTCACAAAATAGGATCTAGGTTGTTGTGGAAGATCTAAGAGGGGTTCCTTCACAACAAAAGTCGTCAAGGGTTATTTTTCAACCCTCAAAATGGTTTGCATAACTTCCCTATTCCCTTGTAGGAAAGTAGCTAGATGGTACATGGATTTGAAAGATACTTATCCTTGTTTATTATGAATAGAGTAAAGGGTTTTTTAGGGAGGACTTTCTTCCTATTCTTCCTTGTAAATTGGATTTTAAATTATCTTTCGCTTCTCTTGAATCTCGGGAAACATTGGTAAAGCATTCAAATTTTATGCTAACTATCACATAATGTTTTGAGTGAGGTAAGGGGGTTAAACCATTGTCAAAGAAAGGGAGATTCAATTTTATTACACGTTGATTTATAATTTTCTTAGAGAATAAAGAGAAGATGTTTCAATAACCCTTATATCCCTAAATATAAAAATCCACCTTATAACTCTTGTTATCCCACCACAATATAATTAGAAAGAGAGATGACCCTCAAGGATCATATGATAATTTATTCAAGGGATTGTAATCCTTCACCTAGTAGGACTAACAATTGGCTATCTTCTTTTTATCTTTGATTAATATTCTTTACTCTTTGTAAATAAATTAAGTGGTCTTAATTAGAGTGTGGTAAGAACTGAGTTAATTAAAGGAAAGGCTTAGGTCAAAGGGTTTTGGACCTAAATGGTGTTTCATGTCAGATTCACCAAAAATATGGGGTTCCAAAAGGGCTTGGAGATGTTTCCCTCTAAATTTTCCTAAGGGTTTTCCCACACTCAAATGAGAGATCTTTTCTAAACCTTGATTGTTTCACACATCTAAGCTTTATCTTTGGTGAGGAGTTTTTAGGTTCACCAAGGGTTTTTTAGATTAGACTAAATCTAATTTTATGTGTTCAAATTTCAAACACCTAAGGCTTTATTCTACTCTAGAGTTTAATATGAAAAATTATGATGCAGTGCATGAATTAAAATTATGCAATATGGCAAGACGCTAGCTTATGTGCAATTTTGATTTCTTGCACTATCTATAAGATCTAAAAGGGATATTTTCAAACTTTAAGGATAACTTGTTTTTTCTTTTTTCTTTTTATTTCAACCAAAGGAACAATAAATATGTGCAAACAAATCCTAGACTAATACAATATTACATGCAATTTCATTTTGAATGCCTAAGTAATGGAGGAGATAAAGAAAGTAAATGATAAGCTAAATTGAATATTCTTTGGTTCCTAATTTTTATGTGTTTATGCCTCTGACAAGATATGTTACTACTAATATGCAGCTTCAATAAAATGCATCAAACAAATATGCATGCAAGTGAGAGCTATCCTATGTATGATTTTGCTTTAATGAATACTAGCCCTAAGTTTGCAAGAAAGTAAAATTTTCATTTTTCTCTTTTCTTTTTAAAGTATGGGCCCAAGGGGGATGCAAAATACAAAAATCAACCTAATGAAATAATACATGCAATTTGATTATTATTCCTAGAGGAGAAAAAAATTAAAAGAAAACCAAGCTAAAATTCTTTGATTTTCCCCTTTTGTTAAAACAAAATGAAAGACTAGCCTAAGAGAATCCTTTATTTTTACTTATAATGTGTTATAAAACAAAATAGAAGAATATGCAAACAAAAAGCAACAAAAAACTATCCTAATAAGAAAAAAAATAGGGAGCAAGGATCATACTTAACTAGTCTAGTGATTGTCACGAATTCACCATCTATAGATGAATTGTTGCTTGATGATTTTGCTACCTATAGACTTTTCAACCGATGAATTTTATCAACCTACAAAAATAAATAGACTAAAAGGATGATCAAGATTTATAGTTTTCCAAATAATAGAAAATGGTAGACTTACTATTTTGCATTATTAGACCCCCTATTTCATATTCATAAAATTAAAATTTGACCTACAAATTGGATGCAATAATAATTGTGATGAATATACCACTTGAAAGTTTTATAGCTGGTGAATTCTCTCTTGTAATATATATAGAATGATGGAGGATCCAAGGTTGAGTGTATAGGTTCCATATAGTGATAGGTATTTGTGCAAGGGTAGTTGTATAAAAGAGATGCTTGATTTCTTAGGAAACCTAAGGCCAAATGTGTAGATGAAAAATCTTCCACCTAAATTGGGTATGTGTAGGGAATTCATTTTTATGGTATATAGATAAAAAAAAATGGTGTACATGTCCTAAATAATAGTGACAAGAGTATGGTGGGGTTACTAAGTAAAAAGAGGTTACCTTTTGCTTAGGATTCCAAGGCTAAGACAAGTAACAATGAATCCATCGCCTAAATAGGGTATAGGCAGAATATTCACCTTGGATGAATGGATACAAAAGGGAAAACTAAAGGTGAGGGCAAGCCACTCCTAGATAGTCCTCTTGAAGGTTTGCAACTTGGTAGATGTTCCAAAATGGCCTATGAAAATAGGGTAGATGCTAAATGGACAAAGAATTTAAAAATTGCAAGTATGAACATGGGAAATGTAGGTATGTACAAATGATCAAATAAAAATGACGATGAATAGGAGATAAATATAAAAATGAGGTGGAAGAAACACAACCAATACCACTATGCTAGTTGTCTTATCTCCCTCTCACCAAAATGCTTGAAGACAAATGACCTTGAGAGCTTGAAATCACTAGACTTTTGATGTTTGAAAATAATCTCCTCTTAGCCAAAAGGCCTTAAGAGAATTTTAACATTTTTTATACCTGAGAGAGTTGTTTCAAAAGCTATCCCAAGGGGCCAATTTATATAAAAGGGATAATCTTAGAATATCCACTAGGATGGAGGGTAAGGTTTTTAGTTAGGATTGGTTAGCCTGTATAATTGGGCCATTAAGTACCTTAATTGGCAGTCATAAGGATTGATTGGGAGGTGAAAAAGGAATATAATTACCCCTAACTATCAATTTCTTGAGGAGATAGAGGTAAATATTGGAGTTAACTACCCCTAATTGGGATTTGTGGAAGGAAATAGAACATTTTTTACATGCCTAAAGCAAATCTACCACCTGCAAATCCACCACCACTGGATTTGTAGCCAACAAATTTTTACTTTTGATCATTGTAGGTCAAGTCTAGTAGGGAAGTTAGAAATTGGGTGGCAACAAGACACAGCATGAATCCACTAGGTTAGAAAACAAATTTGATGGCTAACAAATTTAGTTTTATACGGTGAATTAATCAACAAGCAATTTTGGCTACAAAATCTAGGGTTTAGGTAGGTAACACAACTAAATTGGTTGTATTGTAAATTTATAATAAAATTAGTCTATTTAAGTGTATCAATTTTAGGTATCTACAATAGGCATGAGTGGCATAGGTTACTTGGGAGAGATATGATGCTAGAGAAACAACTATAGGCCTAGACATGTTATGTATGTTAGATCAATTAGCTACTATTAAGAATGATTTGGAGGTAGAGCAAGTCAAGAGTGCCTAGACCTTTTAGCTAGTTATAGAGACTGGGTGTACTTCTTTTGTGATTATGGTGCATCGGTCCTCATGATTAATATATGGCTAAGCATATTGATTTTTTCATTGTGGTATGCTAGACTACTTAAGCAATATATGTAATCTATTAGATATATATGTGTGTGTGTGTGTGTGTGTGTGTGTGTGTGTCTATTACTCTTTGATGATTTACTTTTGTCCATATAATGATGTTATGATATGTTTTAGCTATTTTAAAAAAAATGATTACTTGAATAACATTTTTATGTGCAACAAAGATAAGTTTGTTTGATTATGATAGTTGTATTTTATACACATGAGATGTTTATTATTGTTGTAAATAAGTTGTTTGGAGGACATCAATAATTTTTCCTTGAGATAAGGCTTTTATAGTGCTTTTAAGGCCTTTTCCTAAACTGGGATGGTTTGAAGGACTTTTGTGTCATTCTGGATTTGATTATATAAAGTCCATTATAATCCTAAATCATCATATGCATATGCCTAGACTTTCTAGGGATTTTATTTGTCTAGATTACTAGGGATTAATAAAGTTTTAGACCATTGTTAGTCTTAAGAATAATTTTTATTTTCCTATAATTGCTAAGTCTTTAATGTGTGAAAGCCACTATCATCCTATAGAATTATGTACATGTGCCTATATTTTCTAGGGATTTTCTCATGTGAAGGCCATTATCAACTTGTAGAATTATGTAAATATGCCTAGGATTACTAGGGATTTTATGTATGAAGGACATTATCTACTTGTCAAATTATATACATGTGCCTAGGCTTGTTAGGGAATTTATGTATGGAGGCCATTGTTATCCTATAGAATTACATATTATGCCTAGACTTGATATAGATTTGCTTATTTGAAGGCTAATATTAGCCTATAGAATTATGTATATGTGCCTAGGATTACTAGGTATTTTATGTATGGCTAGACCTTAGGGCTTGAAGGACTTTAATCATGATAGTATTGCCTAAAGGACTTTAGATATGCAATGTGCCTAGACCTCGTGGGTATGGATATCTTTATGATTGAATGTGTTATGCCTAGGCCTTGATAAGGCTCAAAATAATTATCATTGTTGATGTGCCTAGGATGAGCTAGATATTTTATGATACATACCCCTACTTGGAAATAAGTCTTATGATTTGTTTGTAAGATCTCGAATGGTTTTGGTGATTGGTTAATCAAATTTATTTTTTAAGGAACTTTACCAATCATTAAGGGGAGTGGGAATCCATGGCCATATGACTATGTGCATTTACAATGCTTTATGTATCTGTAAAGCAACATGGCTAGGTAACCACTCTCCTTTAAACAAGAGAAGTTAGTGCTCATATCAGAAAGGTTTGAATTATTCAAACTTTGGGATCATTTGAGTTGAAATTTAGACCATGATCTTATATCCGATCAATAGTCTAATGAAGGAAATAACCTTGTACTAAATTCTACTAAGATCTAAGGTTGTTACTACCCTCTAGTTAGGGTTTATTGATAATATTTTATTTCCTTTGTTAGAGTTGTTGTAGGGGACAAGATTGATGGGATGCAACTTTAAATGGTGAGTCAATATAAAAGAGTTATTTAATACAAAAGGAAATTAATATGAGATATGTAAATGTGATGCATACAAACCTATAATTTCAATCAAACAAATTTATTCAAATATAAATATAAAGTTTTCTAGCATCTAATTCCCTTATGCATAATAACATATGCTAATGTGGGCTATCATCACATCCTACTAAGTATAATCATTCATAATTAAGCTAATGTCCTAAGGGTGGAGATCTACTTGCATCAAAGACCAAGTACAAGTGCAATACCAATATAAAAAATCACAAATAATTGTCATCATTGCATCCTTGCAAAATATCCTCATTCTATATGTGTCAGGCAACCAAGCATACATGCAATGTGCAATAATTCAATTATGCAGACAATCAATCTTGTAATGAAAAATATAAGTCTATTGGTGTAAATAATTTATGTAATAAATTTCTCCCAAAAGAAATTTATGGATAGGAGATATTTTGACATGAGTTTTTGAATAAATAAAAAATATTCAATATAAGTCTATCTTTTAAGAAGATATTGTTTGCTAAAACACCTTTCCAATCATTAAAGGGGGTGGAAATACCTGGCTTTCTTTCTCAATGTTACTTATGGATTTACAAAGTGAAGTAACTAGGTAACCACTCTCCTTTAAAGGGGATTTTAGTGCTTATGAATGCTTGTAAATATGACAATAATATTGATATTTGTGAAACTTGGTAATATTTGAGTTGCTAGGAGGTGATGAGATAGGGTCATTAGTAATCATGATAATTTAATAATGTTCATCATATGGCCTTGATTAGGGTAGAGGAATCATAACTTGAGTTTTTTATAGGCCCTTATACCAAAAAAGAACATTAATAGAATCATTGCACACTATTGGGTGTCTTGATTTGTTAGACACTTGCTAAACATTGAATGAATCTATCACTCATTCTTTTTAGTTATAAGGATGAATTAGATTATCAAATTTTGAATTATGAAGTGTGATTTTATATTTTTTATATACCTTTATACTAAGAAAGAATATTTAATAGAATTATCCCATGTTGTTGGGTATGTAAGTATTTAACACTTACAAACATCAAATAATTCTACCACTCATTCTTCTTAGGTATAAAGATGAATAAAATTTTTAAGTCTTGAAAATGATGAAGTATAATGCATGTCATATCTTATAGACCCCTATACTAGGGAAGGACATATCATAGAGTTATCCCATGTTTTTGAGTGTGTAGGTATTTTAGGCACTTGTAATGCATAGAAAAACTATACCACTCATCCTTCTTAGGTATAGAGATGAATTAGATTCACAAGATATGTGTGAAAAGTGTGATATTAAAAAAAGTAGAGTGTAAAGCCTATCCTAGCTATTCTATAAATATCATTGATATGTACCACATTTTCATATAGTGTTTGGCACATATATAAATATTCACATAGACACCAATTAGTAGATGAAATATGGTCGCCTCCCAATTGTTTACAAGATAATGAGGGAGATCGATAATATTATAAGTGGCTAGTGATTTTCAAATGGTATCTTGCTAGCTTATATCTTTAAATGCAATGTATAGACCTGATTTTCAATATTATGATCATCATGATATGCTATAAAGCTACTATAAGGAATTATGGAAGCATGGTGATTTAAACAACTTGTATAATATATTAAGATGTACGAGTGGTTAGTTAATGATTGAATTATAGATTCAACATAAAAGAAGATTTTTAGGAGAGATTTTCTACCTTAACTACCTAGCTAAAATGCAATATAGAATGAAATATATCCTAACTAGGATTATCATGAGTCCTAATAGAATTTTTTAATCTTTATGCAACAAGAATCCAAGTAGCAACAAGCATGGGAATCCAAGCAAGTGAATCATCATTTAGACATGCAATAAGTAGTCAATGTAGATAGGTACATGAGCAGGAAAACATATAAATTTAGACAATATTTCCTGAGATACATTATATTCATGAATTATTTTAGTTCATGTCCATAACGTGTATCTATATGACAATCATTGAATACATAATTAGCACCTAGCCAATTAGGTTCAAATTAACCCTTAAGTTCACTCTTGGCATTGACATTTTTTTTGTATTCTTTGAGGACCAAATTCCCAAATTCAAATAACAAAGGTCTAATTATTTTGTTATAGGATCATTTGAGTCTTTGATGATAGACTCAAACATGTTCCAATACATGAATTCATTCTTTATCAAGCAATTATTTTTTTAATTTATTAATAGGTTAAGAAGGGGATTGAAAATACCTCATCCATTTTACATATAGTTCCTTACAAGTAGATCATAAAAGGTAAAGAAAATATGGTTCCAAGTCCATCTAAACTATTAACAATCATAAAGAGCCAACCTAAATAATTTTATAAGAAAAATACATACTATACTTCCAATAAAATGAATAGCTAGATAATAGTTGACTTTACAAACATAACAATCTACCACATATAGACTGGGACACCCATATCAGTTTATCCCAAGAGCTGAACCCCAAAATTTAGCTTCTTACAAGTGGAAAGTGAACATCATTGGGATGGTTTGGCTTCTCCTTAGCCATAAATTCATTAAATTGAAGTGGATTTTATATTTCCATATAATAATATCTTGAGCCTCCACCCCCATGTTTGCCAATAAATATGTATCTCCATTTCCCTCCCGATAAACATGCTTCAACTAAAGGTTGTGACAAGACTATAAGATCTCTTTCATCCCCACAACCATATCTACAATGATCCAACCAAATTCCTATATTCCTTTCAAAATATTTATAAGTTTTAGGGAGTTCCCTTCCACAGTAATGTTTTTATAATGGCCTTCTTTGATTAACTTAGCCCCTATTAAAAAGGCTCGAGACTCAGCAAAATGGTTGGACTATATGGATAGAGTTTTAGCAAAGACTTGCAAAATCATCCCCCTAGAATACCTAAAACCTCCACCTGCACCAGTAGGCCCTGGGTTCCCTTTTGTAGCGCCATCCACTTTCAGTTTGATCCACCCATATAGAGGGGGTTCCCACTTAACTTCCAAACTTAAATACCTCAACAAATTTACACAGATTAAAGGCTTCAAATTACAATGAACATCAATGGATTCCTTGAGTCTACTATTAGCTATCTCAAGAAAGGATAAGGTTTGAGTTTTCTCCATAGCAGCATTGAGAATATGAAAAGCAACCAAAAAAGCCTCTCTTTTTCTATTTTTAAAAGCCCTATTATTCCTCTCATTCCATATTCCCCAAAGAAAATGGGGGAGACAAAACCTCCAAAGAAATTTCAATCTACCACTATTGAAAGGAGGATCCCACCGTGCACATAAATCTCCTATAGTGGTTGGGAAGATCCAAGGAACATCAAAGGGTTCTAAAACCTTATCTAAAATCTACCTAGCAAAGGAACATTCAAGAAAAAGATGAAGAACTGATTCTAAATTTTATTCATATAAATACCATTTATTTACAACAAGTATGCCTCTTTTGTGTAATTTTTCAATAGATAATATTCTATTTTGAACCACCAACCATAAGAACAAAGCTATTTTAGGGATGAGCCCTTTAATATATATTTTCCTCACTGGAAATCAACTTCAGCCTTTTGTCTCAAGCAAATGGTATCCAGACTTTACAAAGTATTTTCCATTATTTTTCTCTTTCCAAATGACCAAATCACTGAACCAGGAGGATAGTAGAGGATACAAGTAAATCCATATTTTTAGATTGTTAATATGTCCAGCCAAATTTGGGTCTAAATCTGGAGTAGATAAATATTTCTATATATTTTTAATATTTTTGGTTGTTATATAATCAACAACTTCGATACCAAAATGGAAGGATAGAACAAGAAATTATAACTGATAGGTAATCATGGTGATATTTTTCACTTACTAACATATCTTTTAGTGAAATTTAAAAAAATAGGATTTCTAGTTCAAAAGGGAAGACAACCTCACTTCCATAGACCAAGGGTAGGGCATCACACTAGTCATAGTTCAAAAACTGGTTCAATAAACCCATAATACAAGATATATCTAGATATGCCAATCCCATCCATATTTGTTTACAATTTTCTTAAGGATTCAAATAAGAGTTTTATTTGAGGCTTTAGCTTGGCTATTACCTTGAGGATAGTAAGGTGTGGACCGTTTATGTTGAATTTTATGCTTAGCATAAAGTTTAGCAACATCCATATTTCTAAAAGGAGTTTCATTGTCTAAGATTATGATTGAAGGTATGCCATAATAGGATAATATCTAATTGAGGATAAATTTAGAAACTTGTAAGCTAGTACACGAGGACAAAGGCATGGCCTCAAATCATTTGGTGAAATATTTGATTGTAGTGATTATGAACTTGTGGCCATTAGATGATGTAGGATTTATTTTTCCTATAATTTCTAGAACCCATGTAGAAAAAGACCAAGGATAAGTTAAGGACTATAGCTCCTATGATGGAACATGGATAATATTATTGTTTTTCTAACATTTATCACACTTATGAATGTAATTACAAGAGTAATTTTCTATAGAAATCCAATAATATCCCATTCTAAGGAGCATTTTGGTCATGGCATTTCCATTGAAATGACCACCACATATTCCATTATGTATTTTTTGAATTGCATGCTTATCCTCTTCTACATTAAGGCTAGCAAAGGAGAATTCCATCAAAAACATACTTCTATAAGACATTGCCAATGATGAAAAAGCAACAATCATGTTGCCTAAGATTTTTTATTCATTATGTTTGAGTCCTTTAGGCAATGCACCATCCTTAAGAAAGACATAATTGTCTTGGTACCAAGGTTTTGGAAAGATTGTTGATTTTATAGCAAATATTTTTAAAGTTTTTTGGCTAGATTTGAAGGTTGTCAATTATTTAATTTTATCAAATCAAATGATGATAGTGGCTT
The DNA here is from genome assembly GCA_028583015.1 of Wollemia nobilis. Lineage (NCBI taxonomy): Eukaryota > Viridiplantae > Streptophyta > Pinopsida > Araucariales > Araucariaceae > Wollemia > Wollemia nobilis. Next base: position 8,672,400 of record JAQPPZ010001078.1, on the reverse strand, counting down.
ACAATTCTAAGGTAATGAGGGAATTTGATGTGCGATGAATGAGAGAAAAATAAAAATAAGAAAGATAACATGAAGTGGAGGTGAATTGATTGAAAAAAAAGAGTGCTTGTGACATGAGCTTGTGGCTGGTTGATTTTGCATGTTGTTATTTGATTTTTTACTTTTAAAAATTTGATTATGTACAAGAAGACAGAGTTGAATATGAGCTAGGTGTAAAATGCATGCAAGTGAAGGATGTTGATGATGGTTGATGATAGATTCAAGGGGACTAAAGTGACACTTTAAAATGTATTATCTCTACATTTGATAAATGTAAGATGCCCCAGTGATGGAAGTGATGAATATCTTTGAACCTCATCGTTGAGAAATTTTTGAGCGCATTGAAAAAAATGTGCTAACAACTACACTAATTAAACATGAGCCATTGTGCTAAAATTATGCTATGATTAAGAGAGCTAATTTGGGCAAATGATACTCTTAGACAAGGTTTTGGAATCGACATAAATTTCAAAAATGGGTGTTGGATATTGATCAAGATTTGTGATAGCATTGATTGAAAAGTGTCATTCAACTCAAGGTACAAGATGATTTAGGATGGACATGATTTGTGTGGATGAAGTCGATTGGTTATTTTATCCAATATGGAGGTGGACATAAGAGGTATACTGATGAAGATGAGGAAACCAAAGCAATAAGGGACCATTAGGAAAGTGTAATGTGGATGAGATATTTAATTTCCCATGATCTAGTATATCTTGTACTAGATGCTAAAAATATTAACATTCCTCAATGTCATGACCCTTTTGATGGTGGTAGATGCAATAGTGATATTCTTTATAGCATTTAGGTTTGGGCTTGTTGATTTGCTCTGGATGGATATCAGGTAGAGAGATCACTTTTACATCATTCAATCATTGAAATATACTATACAATGGCTTCGATAGGGGTGTCTAGGGATGAGGTAGGCAACAAGGAGGTTGAGATCAATTGGAGGATTGGGGTGAATAAGGCAGAGTGGATAAGGATTGTATTGGGGAGGATTTAGAGTGTGGTATAGAGGCCCTTTGATGAATTAACTCGATATTAAGCTTAATGCATTGGTCTACGATTTGTTGCAATATAACTAGTGATGGACTTAGAGTAGACAAGATAGGTGGGGATGGTTGGATGTGATGGTGAGGATTAAGTTGGAGGGATAAGTAAATGGAGGAAGCAAAGGTGGATGAATATGATAGGGTGAGTGATAAGTTTTTTAGGGTTGGATCATGTAAGGAGTATGAAATAAAGGATAGGATGAGTGACAAAGTGATAGGGGTTGGACCACATGGGGGATATGAGACCAAAGGAGAGGTGTTGGAAGAAGAGGTGGTAGAGATGAGGGGGATCGATGTGAGGAATTTTTTATGGTATTCTTGTGACAACGCTTGGATGACATGGTTGGATGGACCTTATGCCCTAGGCTTGAATGTGAGGGACATAAACAGTCCATGGTATGAGCAGAGGGAGAATGTTAAGGTACGTATGGGCTAGGTGGTAAGATAGGGGAATCTCCTTTGAATAAGTTGACAATATGTCAAGTGGATGAGAGATTTACCCATTATCTGAGGTATCAAGGGAAAGGGCATGAATGGTTTTGACTTGGAAAACTTTTGGAGGAAGCAAATGACCATTTTTAGAATTGATACATTCATCAAAATCCTTATCCTTAGGATCAGGAGTAAGATATTGAAGATCATTCCCAAGGAGTATCTATGAGTTTTTATGATACTCTAAACCAAATTTGTCCTTTGGTAGCTGGTAGGGAGGGTCAAAAATAGAGCATGGACCCTGTTCATATCAACCAAGGCCAAATTTGTGCCAATTGAAATATTATAAATATTTCATAGCAAAGGAAAAATTGGATAGATAATTGATGTTACCATAAAATGGTACTATAGACTCAATAGAAATAGGTGGCTTAGAGGAAGCATCAAGACCCCCATAGACAAAGTTGGTATAATTGCTAAAATAATTGATGGGGATGATAGCACCAATAGTTAATGAGATGTCATGGGGGTGACCAGAATCCTTAACTGACTTTATAGTAGGGGGAGAGACTGATATTATGGACAAGGCACTCCCCCAAGCCAAGACTAAACATTTGGAAAAATATAGGAGGGGAATCTTGATGGACTAAGTGGAGGGGAGAATCTGAGTGAGGCCTCTTGGAAGAATTTGAGGGAACAATAGTAGAGGATGAGAGCTCAAATAAGGTGGAGGAAGAGGATGGTGGTGTATATTGAGAGGATGACAAATTGGAAGAGAATTTGGATGGAGTGGTTTGAGAAGATTATATGATAGTAGGAAGAGAAGTAGTTGGAGCAGATGATGTAGAAGATGAAGCTAAGGAGGAATTTTATTTGGTAATATATGTTATGGTAGATGTAGAAGTAGATGGAAAGGGATTTGTTGGTTGAAATTCATACTAGACAGTGCACTGCTCCCAAGATTGATGCTCTTGAGGAGTGATAGAGGGGATGGATGAAGCAGGAGTAAAATGGTCATAACTTATTATTCCTATAAAAAATTGGTAAGATGGGACATTATTGACATGATTGATGTGATTTGAATGGGTTGTAGAATTTGATGCACCATTATGTTGTTGTATGGTCCCATGTTGTGGTAAAGGATTTTGATAAATTCTAAGGTTTTGGTTAGGAGGGACTAAAGTATTATCAATGATAATGTCCCCTAGATCAATCATATATTGTATCAAGTTCTAGAATTATTGACAATCATGGATATCATTACCCCTTTGACAATGGAAAATGCAGTAACGATCTTCTCTATACCCTCTTCCTTTAGGTTTGTTTGTATCCTCAGGTATTATCTTGGGTAAGGAGATCAATTTTTCATCCATAAGTTTTTGAAATATGCTGGACAAGGGTTCTGAAAGGTATGAAATTATGTGGGGTCCATTGAGGGTATGCAACTTGATAGGTGGATTGAATTAGATTTTGAATTTGTGCGGGAGGTGGCATTTTATTATATACCAGTTGTTGTGGAATTTAAGAAGGTTGTTGTGGTGGAGGTTGAGGTTTTTTTGGATAGGTTGAGTGGTCGAGCTTCTCAAAACTACTTGGTTGAATTGGGAAGGCTTGGAATGATTGTTGTTGTTGCCATTAGCATTTTTTCTTGGCCAATATTTTTTTTTGAATCTTGATCTCTCCTTTTGATATCCTCAATAATTTTGGCTTGAGTTAGGGCTTACTCAAGAGTTTGATATTGTTGGAGTTGAAGGAGTGATATTGATTTGGAACAACTATGAGTGAACATCCAATTTAGATCAGTTATAGGGATAGATAAGGGTAACTCAATTAGTATCGCTCTTCATTTATTGTCATAATCTAGGATAGACTCATCATCAAATTGAAGAATGTTCATGAGATTTTTCAAGGTGGTCTTCTTTTAAACATTTAGATCGAAGTACTCTAGGAAGAGATTGGCCAGTTGTTTGAAACTATAGGAGTTATATCTGGGTAGATGGTTGTACCAATGCAAGGCTTCTCTCGCACGGGATAGCTAAAATATATGGAGCATGATGAGGTCTATCTCGTTGATGAGATAATAGGCATTGATGAATGTGCTCAAGTGATCTTGTGGATCCTCTTTACCCTTAAAATTTTCAAATTTGGGCATTTCGAATAGGGAAGGATAGGATAGTTTTGGGACTGAGGTGTTGATGGGGTAGTTTTGAAGTTGACTCAAGGTTGGATTTTGATACCCCGTACCTATAACTTGTGGTTCTAAGCTATTCATCTTGTTGGCCAACTATTGAATGTGTCTAGAGCAGCTTGGGGAGTTTATTAATGTGTGCTATGATGATTCAAAGGGGATGGATCGATAGGGGGATAATATTGGTGTAAATAGAGGTGATGGTAATGGTGGTGGTTGGGGTCAGAAGATGATGCTTGGGGGACTTGGGATCTTGAGGGTAGATATTGATGGTGTTGATGGGAATTATTGTGGTTGTGTGAAGGGTGTGATGGTAGTTGTTGAATGTGGTGCTAATGATAGGTATGTGGTTGAAGTTGGGGATATGATGATAGGTAGGAATGTACTGGTTGTTTAGAGGTCATATGATGCATGTTTTGGGTGGGGTGCAATTGGTATGGTTGGGAGGTGGGTTGATATGGATCAAGAGTAGAATGGTATTAATGAGGAGGTGGTTGATGTGGGTGTGTATTATGTGACTGCATCGTAGGCCATAGATGAGATTCATGAGAGTGATAATATATTACGGGTACCGTGGATAGATAGAAGGCCCATGATTGGGGAAATAATAATCCTTTGGCTGGTGGATGAGATGAAGGATGAGGGGTCTGAGGTGGTTGTTGGGGAATATGAATTGTGTGCAAAGAATGGATGTACATGATGGACAATTCTTAGGATATGATTGATGGGAAGACAACTAATGAGAATATGCCACAAGATTGTAGAATGACGAGGGACAAGAAAAACATATGATAGAAGAATATGCAATGGGTGCACCAATGATATGAATTGTTATGGGTGAAGGGTAAGTCATAGGAGTGACATGGAGAGTCATGGATTGGGGAGGCAGGTTAGAAAATTGGAAATAATAAAATGGATTGGATGAGTGTAGATAGGAAGCGACACAAAACTTGGGTTAAATAATGTGAGAGAGAAGTGTGCATGATGTAGGAGAGTGATTTAGAAACATGCAGGCATTATGTTGAGTGGATATGATTGGAGGAAGATGGGTGATTAAGGTTGATGGCCATAGGCATTGGGCCTGTTGTGTGCTACAGAGGGGTGGCACTAGTTACCCCTAGTGGTGAGTATGTTGGTGTTATTCCAAAATTTTGCACACTCAAGGTGTGGTGAAAACTAGAGGAATATATGGGGTGTGATGAAGGATGATAGGGCTTATAAGCCTACACTTGAGTGAGTGTGGAGTCAGTGCGGAAATTAATGTATAAAGAGGATAAATATGGAGGGAATGAGCTAGGTGGTGGGGGATGTGATGAATAATTATCTTAGTGAGCATGATGTGATTAGACATGGTAGATTGAGTTGGTGAAAATGATGTGGATGACTTTGAGATCAATGGGTGTGATGTTTGGCTCGAGTGGAGAAAGGGGAGTCTTAGGATAAGGGTACTTATAAGGGATGGTGTGGATTATATGGTGATTCCCACCTAGATCATATCTAGGGTGATGTTTTTTAGGTGGGTGAGATATGTAATGGTGGGCTTCATAAAACAAGCTACCCTAATGGATTTGGGATGCATTCCCCTAATGAGTTAGGGGAGCAGTTGAAGAATGGGTGGATTAATATAAATGGTCCATGAATACTTGGGTTGGGGAATAGGCTTTGGCTTGACTACGGGTTGTTACCATAGGATATCCAAAATAAAACAAGTGTTGGCAGAAGCTCTCTTTCTCTCTCTATCTCTCTTTTAAGGAAAAATACACTAGCTATACAAATGGAAAAGCAATCAAACAATGAATGTTTTGATGTTTTCATTTTTGAAGTTTTTATAATGTTTTTTTTGGGGTTTCAATGTGTTTGATGTTCCCTAGACCTAGGAAATATGAATGATGGGTGATGGAATAAAATCTAGAAAGGTGTGTTTATGCCCACCTGCTTGACGAGGAAAAATAAACAAATGGATAGAAAGGATTCATAGGATGATGGGTTGGTTCTTGGTATCCTAAGGGGATAAAACAAACATCTCAAGAGAGGTTGCATTTTCTATATCCTGCTACTTGCCCAGTTGAGCTTTTGCTTCACCCTCGATCGGGCTTGGATATAAATAATAGTTACGAGTCCAAAAATTATTAAGCCCTATGAACAAAAGGGTGTCTAACCTCAAAATTACCCTGAGCTAGCCCTAAGGGTAACCAAATTCCTGGTGATGAAATACAAGAAACTATGCAATCTAGCTATGGTGTCTAAAGGGCTCAACCGATGGTTGGTGGTGAAATCCAACATCATCGAGATATTTTCCTCGCAAAATCTTTGTGGAAGGTAACATGCAAATGTGTGTGATCGACGTGTCTTTTGAATTTGAATTTTTTTTATTATTTTGTGTTGTTTTAGATTTTGTTTATTTGATTTTTTTAATGTCTATTTACCATGCAAGTTTAAAACTAATCCTAAATATGCAATGAAAATAATTATCTAATGTGCTATTAAAATAAATATTTATCTAAATGAGCTTATGGAATTATGCACAAACTGGTATACTAAGCTCAAAAAGGAAATAATAACTTAAGCTACTGAGTTTTGAAAGGCAAATGACAATTAATCTAATGAGTCTTTGAGTTTTCGAAATTAAATAACAACTAATGCAATGCATGTTGAGTGTTTTGAAAAACATAAATAAATGATTAAGTGAGTGTGCCTTTAAATTTTTAAAGAAAAGAAAAAAGAAACTAAACTATTGTGCCCTTGAGTCTTTGAAAAAAATAAAAAAACAACTATGCTAGTGCTTTTTGGAAATTTGAAAAGGAAAATGAGGGAAAGAGATTCAAACAAACAAATAAAATGAACTATGTTATGAGTTTCTACACAAAATTAGTAGATATGAGCAACTAACCTGTAAACCTGTATTGAAAGGAAAAGAATCTAAGCATATTGTATCCCTAAGTCTAAGCCTATGCAGTTGTATCTGAGCTTGAGGATCGCCCCAGGTGGTTGTGTATGAGCTTGTGGATTGCCTTGGGAGGTTGTGTTTGAGCCTATGGACCATCCTAGGTGATTGTGTCTAAGCCTATGGACCACCCTAGGTGGTTGTGTCTGAGCCTGAGAGGGTAGATATTGTAAGATCAAGCCCTAATCTGAGAGATGTGACTGTGTATTTCCTACCCTTGGGTACCTATAATAGAATTAGAAGACAAAAAGTTAGCAAAGTAATCCAAACAAGCATGCAAGCACAAATAATCCTAAGCAAAATACATAATATGTGCTATACATGATGCAAGTGCCAAAGCTCATGCAAAACAACAAGCGTCAAATATGTTTTGCTTAAAACAAGCACACATAAATGAAGTAGAAACTTAAAAAATTGCATGGAAAAAATTATGCAAAATATTTGAGGATAAAAATGAAGCAATAATTTTACACTTGTAATCACAATTTTATTCTTTGAAGGTTCATGCTGGAGAGGGTATAGAACATTTTATTTGAAAATTAGCAGAATAAAAAAACCAAGTTACAAATAATGGAGAAAAAGTAGAAGAAAAGTTTCTTGTTCAAGTGAGATCAAGAACACTCTTAGATACATTCAAAACTTTAGTTACTTATCTTCAAGTGGTAAACAAAACCATATATTCTCATGAATTAGTCAATATTCTTCAAGAGTGTGAAATATAAAATTTAACTCGAGATGAAAAGACTAATAATGCTCTAATATCAAAGAAATAAATATCAAACACTATTGTTGCATCATCTCAATCTCAAATGGAATGGAGGAAAAGGTATTGTCACATATGCAATAAGGAAGGTCATACCAAAAGCTATTATAGATACAATTTATTGAACCAACGAAATCAAATGAATAAACCATTTTAAAGATTCTAGCCTTGAAAATATCATTCTCTAGACCTATTGCTGCAACAACATAAAAAAGGAAACTTGGTTCAAGAAATTCAAGAAACAAAAAATGAGGAAGAGAATGAAATAAGAGCCCTTATGGGATGAATTATAGACAATAAAGGTATGGACCAAATTGAGAAACATGATAATACAAACCATTCAAAAATTTCTAATGGTGTTGACATTTTTAAAAATAAAGTAAGAGTTGTGAAAAAAATGACAAAAATAAAAAATAAAAGGCAAGAATTAAAACAAATGATACTTTAGAATTATAAAATCTATGAAAATATCAAACCAGCGATATGTAGGAAAAAAAAATTAAAATACATTATGGAAGGAATAATAAATCAAAATGAAATAGAATCATGGACATGTTAAAATATTTTTACGAGAAGAAAGAAAGTCTAACAAGCATTACAGGGAATAGGTTAATGGAACAATGCTAATATCTCAAACAATACAAAAACCAAAGTAGAAGAACAACGACAAGGATTAGAGATTGAAGGCAAAAATATTTCATACCAAATAATTTTTTAGGGGGGTTGGATGTATTATTACGCCAAGAGGCATTCCTACAATGGCAAACAGGGGGTGGGAGGCAAAGAGGTCATACATGTCATGCCGTAAACAATTTTTTTTTATTAAAAAAGCTGATATTAACAAAAAAATTTAAAATATTTAAACTAAAACAACCGACTAACCAACCGTTGCAAACATTTAAAATATTTAAACTAAAACAATCGACTAACCAACCGTTGCAACTGTTTAATAAACTAGCTTAGATATAAAGGATATATATCTAAAAACATCGAGAGTTATCAATCTCGAGGCACCTATCTTGGAGATCACACCCCCAAGAAATGAGATAGGCACCTCGAGATTGATAACTCTCTGCGTTTTTAGATATATATCCTTTATATCTAAGCTAGGATTATTTTATCCCATTGTAAATATTTAGATTAGGGTGTGAGTTTGATTTTTATGTATAAAGTATGTGTCAAGTTAGTAGGTGTGAGCATGTGTCATGTATTTAAGTATGTGAGGTGTCTAGTTAGGAAATGAAGAGTTATTGTCCAATTTAGAAGTAGGGAGTTATATACAATCATGAGATACTTTATCTTTATGTAATATGTGGGACTTATCATGTAAGAAAGGAATATAAAGAATCAAGTTCTCCCATGAGTTTGAGGATAGTAAAATCCAAGAGTCATATAGTGTGAAGAGTCTCATATATTTTATTGGAGACAAAGCCATGCAAAATACTCGAATAAGCTTTTCTTTATACATTGCTTGAGTTTTTATCAATAAAGTTTTCAATGTGATTTATATAATATTGAAATTCATTTGATATATGATTGATATTGATGATATTGTGAATGATTTATGATCCTATGATTGAATCTTATGAGATAATCTTAATTATTTGCTAACAAATCCCACATATTCTCAACAATTCTTCTTTTCTATAGTCTAGAAAAAATGACAATCCCATAATAATATGAACTAACTTCTGCTTGAATTTCTCATTATTTGTAGGCATGTCATGTGCCAAATTTTTTATTTAGATTTGGATTTCCATTTTTTGTAAGTAATATTTATGAATTCCTTTGGTTTTAAATAGTTTTTTTTTTTTCTTTAGGTTTGCACAACTTTTCTGTTTTTATTTTTGGTATCTTTTTCCATTCAATTTAATTTTGTCATTTATATATGCTTTGCTTCAAAGTGTTTAGAGTTTATTCTTAGAGGACAAAAAAAAATCATTGGCATTTAAAAAGAGCTAATTTTAAGGTTCAGTTGCTTTTGTTTTAAATGGAAACTTTAACCCCACATCGGGTTTCTATATGAATAACTTGTGTTTCCTTTTAAAATATATTCGTTAGGAAAATATAAAAAAAATACCAAATTCTTGCGTGGTTGTAGATGCAGACCTGTAAAAAATACAAAAGAGAATAAATGCAGACCTATAAAAATACAAAAGAGAATAAATCCATATTGCAATTGTTTTTGGAGTTGTGTCCATACATTTGCTTCATCCTCTACCATCTAAGAGTCATCTTGAGTTGTAGCTAGAATGCACCGTCTCTAAAACTTTCCTAATTAAAGTTCCCCAAATTCTTTTCTTTGGTCTAAATTATTTTGTGAAAATCTTGTTGTTATGTTCTAACCAAAGTTGTAAACCCAAACCCAAATCCTAAGCTATATTCAAGGTCTTTGATTTGAATATATCGGTCTTCCAATAGTCCCAAAAGTTGTTCTCAGTGGGAATGGATCTTTGTGATTTGAAGAAAATGTTGTACCACCAACTCCATATTATTCGGACATAGGGGCATAGAAAAAGGAGGCATCCCATTGTTTCCTCCTCTTGGTGATACATTACACACTAGTTGGGTCCAATAAATCCATGTCTCCTTAAGTCATCCCAAGTCATAATACTCTTATACGCAACCAACCACATAAAACGGTTTATCTTTTGCCATCCTTTGGGTTGACATAATTTTAGCCAAGGGGGAGTGTGGACCAATTTGAGTGTTGTGGATAATTTTGTGTAACCTTATTTGACAATGTAAATTCCTAATTGGCTATGCCCCTAAGCTAGTTGATCAGGTCCATTCCTCCTTGACCACTTTCTTTCGTCCAAGATTTATTTCAATTCTCTTTTCTTCTTAGTCCATTCTTCCCTTAGTCCCTCTTCTACTTAGTGGGGTTTGAACTTGGGTTTTCTAAATGAAAACCCAAAAACTTTATCATTGTAGTAAGCTTGTAGCTTAGGATTGATTTTTCCTTTCAAAGTATATTCAAAATATTTTTCTAATTATAAATAAGGAATGGTACTTTCAATTTTAATTTTTAAAAATAAGACAAAAAAAAACTTTTCATTTAATCCTCTCAATATAAAGCTTCACTTGCATGTAAGTGTCATAGGTATATATATTTATAGATGTGAAATATGAGATTTTATTTATTTATTGTGAAGATGTAAATATTTTTGAACTTTTAAGGTTGGAAGACTGGTACCATCCACTTACCACCTTATCAAGATTTATTGTCCTATAAATATATAAAATTTAAACAATATAAATAAATTACAATTTTTTTTGTAATTTAAAATAATTAAATTAATTTTTATTAAATAGTATGAGTTTAAGAAACTAAAAATCTACCGGCAAGGATGCCACTTGCATTATCGGTGATGAGACGTGGGTTCAACCCGAACCCACACGGCAGATGTGTATAAGAAGCATTGATCCAAAAAAAACTTGAAAATTTAGATCTAATTTTAGTTACACAAACATTATATATATATATATATATATATATATATATATATATATATATATATATATATATATATATATATTAATAATATTATTGTGTACTTTAACTTGTTGAAATACAATGATAAATTTCATGATGTAATATATGTTGAATATTAAGCTTGACACGTATTTTGGTGTTAGTTATTTTGGGCAGTTTGTAATTGTTTTTGTGTTACTGGTGGTTGTTGGCAGTTTTGGGTTTCTTGTAACTGTTTTTGTGTTGCTAGCGGTTGTTGGCAGTTTTGGGTTTCTTAGGGCTTTGTTATTTTAGGGCTTTGTCTTTTCAATAAAATTCAATACAAGACTAGTGTGTATGTGGCTTTTGATATATGCAATAACAATAGTTTTGGTGTTGGAGATTCTATGTTGCAGCAACAAGCATAGAGTAATACATGTTATTATTTATGTTTTGTTATTTCATACTTTGTTATTACTCTATTTTTTTTTGGTTTGATATTGGGTTACAGGGATTTTATCAAATTGGTATCAGAGCCAGAATGGATAACAATGGGAATGTGCAGCCTCAAATTTTGTTGTTTTCTGGAAAGAACTATGATTACTGGAGTATCAATATGAAAACATTGTTTTGCTCTTAGGATTTGTGGGATTTGGTGGAGAAAGGGCTTGCAGAACCTGTAGATGAAGCTGCTCTCAATGCCTTGACACAGGATGAGCAAAAGCTTCTGAAGGAGAATAAGAAAAAATATGCAAAAGCATTGTTTTTCATCCAACAAGCAATGGATGAAACAATTTTTCCAAAGGTTGCAGTAGCAACAAGAGCCAAACAAGCTTGGGACAGTCTTCAAGCCACATACCAGGGCAGCAACAAGGTAAAAGCGGTAAGATTACAAGTGCTTAGAAGAGAATTTGAATGTTTGCAAATGACAAATGTTGAGTCCATTTCACTCGACTTAATCTATACTGGCAATTTGTCTCTTGATTTGTTTAAATCTGAGATGCACAAAGAATTTGATATGACAGATTTGGGGCTAATGAAATACTATTTGGGTATTGAAGTTACTCAAAATGAGAATGACATTTTTATTTGTCAAAATAAATATGCTCATGATATCTTGAAGAAATTTCAAATGCACACATGCAGCCCAACTCCTACACCTATTAGAACTGAATTGAAGTTAAGCAAACATGATAATAGTGCAAGAGTTGATTCCACCCTGTACAAGAGGCTTGTAGGTAGTTTAATGTATTTAACTTCTACAAGACCTGATCTCCAATATGTTGTGAGTTTGATTTCAAGGTTTATGGAGGAACCAAGAGCAACACATTGGCAAGCTGGTAAACGAATCCTGAGATACATTTGTGGGACAACAGATTATGGCATCTTCTATTCAGTTGATCCTCTTTATTTTTGTTTTACTGGTTATTCTAATAGTGATTATGCAGGGAGTGTTGATGACAGAAAGAGTACTACAGGGTATATGTTTAATCTCGATTCAGGAGTTGTCTCATGGGCCTCACAAAAGCAACCAATTGTGACCTTGTCCTCCATAGAGGCTGAATATGTAGCAGCAACGTCCATAGCCTGTCATGCACTTTGGATGAAAAATATCTTGCAATATTTGTAGCAACAACAAGAAGGTGCCACACAGATATATTGTGATAACAATTCTGCCATTGAATTGTCCAAAAATCATATTTTTCACAAGAGGAGTAAGCATATAGATGTTCGATACCATTTTATCAGAGAGCTTGTTAACAAGAAGGAGGTTTATTTGGAGTTTTGTCAGTTTACTAATCAATATGCTGATATCCTTACCAAAGCATTACCACCAGCACATTTTGAAGCACTGAGGACACGATTGGGAGTTACCAAATACACATATCAAACTTAAGGGGGAGTGTTAAATAAGTTTGTTTTTAACAGTTTTTATCTTTTGGGTTATCAAGCTTAAGGGAGAGTGTTGAATATTAAGCTTGACATGTATTTTGGTGTTAGTTATTTTGGGCAGTTTGTAACTGTTCTTGAGTTTTTGGTGGTTGCTGGCAGTTTTGGGTTTCTTGTAACTTTTTTTGTGTTGTTGGCGGTTGTTGCTGGCAGTTTTGGGTTTCTTAGGGCTTTGTTATTTTAGGGCTTTGTCTTTTCAATAAAAGTTGGTATAAGGCTAGTGTGTATGTGGATTTTTTATATATGTAATAACAATAGTTTGGGTGTGGAGATTCTATGTTGCAGCATCAAACATAGAGTAATACATGTTATTATTTTTGTTATGTCATTTCATACTCTGTTATTACTCTGTGTCTGTATTTGGTTTGATATTGGGCTATAGGAATTTTATCAATATAAGTGAAACCATTTTAATACCATATAACTAACTAAAAATAAATTAATCAAATTAATATATAATAGAAAACTTGAATAGAATTTACATTTTGGGACTTTTGTATAGTTTCATTATTATCCAACTAAAATTAAATAAATCAAATTAATATATAATACATAACTTGGAATAAAATTTACATTTTGGGACTTTTATATAGTTTTTTTTGTTATTATAATCTTGACGAATATATTTTTCAGACACTCAATTAATTTTATTTGTTTTATCTTTTTAATAAGTTATGTTGGTTTTTGTTGAGGTCACTTTTATAAAAATATAAAAATATTAAATTTGTTGTTAGGTTAGTTAAACTATATCTAATTTGTTTTATTAAATCTATTCTTTATTTTCTTTTCAATAAAATACATTCTTTATCTTCCTCAAGTTGTTATTTTTCCATAATCAACTTCTTGCATCATTTTTATTAAGAGATAATATTTTCCTATAGACTTTAACAAACTATACATCTTCATCTTCCTCAAGTTGTTATTTTTCCATAATTAACTCCTTGTATCTTTTTTATTAAGATACAATCTTTGTCCTATGTACTTTAACAAGCTACACATGTTTGAGCCATTTGTTTCCATTTTGATTCAAAAATAAAATGATAAGGCTTCAACTAAGCATTAGATCAAAAATTTACATATTCATGCTAATTCACTAACCATGAGATATATTCATCGATCAATTCCAAACTTTCTAATATAAAGTTTCATGTTCACAATTTTACTTCAGGTTTGTTTCCTAAATAATTTTATTTTAATTATGGTAAATGAAGGGGTTTTGAAAGGTCCTCAAACCTTTTACATTTGTTGAAGGTAAAAATTACTTCCAACACCTACATATAACAAAATTTGATCTAAAAAGGAGTATGTTGCATACTAAGATACAACAATTTGGATTTAACTCTATCTTATGGTGATTAATTATTTCTTAAAATCAATCCATCTGGTTTTCTTAGAATCTTCAAGAGCTTTAATAAATTCTCTATTAGCTTGAGATCAGATCTCGAATTCAATTTTTTCTAAGGACTTCAAAATATTTCACCTAGTCTTCATTCAATATGCAACCTTTTTTAATCAGCTCCTGAATCTCGGTTTAGTTTCCTTGAAAACTGGTCCCATGTCAATAGATATTTTGTAGTGATCAATTCCCCTAAGGATTTGAAACTTCTAACTTAGCAACATCAGAAGTGTTTTCCTCTTTCAAAGTTATAATCATCAAAACCTCTGGGAAAACATCATTCCATACCTTGGATCCATCCATCAAGAGAATTTGTATATTTCTAAAATCATATTTTCTCCTAACTTTTTTACCTTTAAATAATCTCTAGCCAAGTTTTTCCCTTAAGTCCAAACTCATAAGTTTGTACTTTCATAAGCATGCCCCTCCATTCATTTCTAAAAATATATTTTGAATTTTATCAAATTAAAATGCTATACCTATTGGCAATACTAAAAGCGACATCATGCAAATAGAGATGGATTGTAATGTAATCCCTATGGGTTGTAGTCTTCCATCTATGGTTAAGAACTTACCTTTCCAACCTACAACAAAATATTTAAATCTATCTAAAACTATGCACCAAAGCTCCATTTCCTTTATTTTATGAGATAAAGGAATACCCAGGTATGTTGATAGAAAATTTCAATTTTTAAATCTAAAATTTCCATAATAATATGTTGTAAATCTAGGGATATATATATTTTTAAAATAATTTGAAAAACTTATATTAAAACAAATATCTTTTACAAGTTGGAATGAGACTTCTCCCAGCCTTAACCGACAAGAACACATGTTTACAACAGTAAAAGAAGATCTACATTGGAGCCATATCCTAAACCATATTTCCACAATGACTATTCAAATTAGCTAAACACTGGATTTGCTCACCAAGCTACCTAATCCTCTCATCCTCAATAGCCATACCACTATACCACTAAACCCCTACCTCTTTCTCAAAACCCATCTTAGCTAGGAATTTTTCCACTTTATTTAGATCTCTACCCACATAAACTATAATCACATCATCTAATTCCCTCTATAATTATTTAATTTAGGTGACAAGAATCCTCAACCTCCATGTATTTAAAGCAAAATTTCTCATGCAATCCAAAGATCCTACCAATATTTGAGAATCTGATTCTAGGATTATTCCCCTATAACCTTATCTTACTATCTAGATAGAAGCAAATTTGATAGCTAAGGCTTCTATTTCATTGTTCGTGGCCTTGCCCAAACCTTGCAATTTCCAATAGATCATTTTCCAACTTGATTCTTGCAAACCACTCCAATTCCATCTCTACTCGGATTACCTTTTGTAGCTCCATCAGTAGTAATTTTAATTTAACCTTCTAGGGGTGGTTTCCAACTAGCTATGTCCTACTCCTCTTGCACTTTGAATTCCTTCATCATCCCTATATCAACCCGAGTTTCCTCTTTAGAATACACTACCATAGTTTCTATGATTTTGGTCCGAATGACTTGCCAAACACCATCTAAGAATGAAAAGGTTTCTTTAAAAATTTATCCATTTATCTTCAACAAAACTTACCACCAAATGAATTTTAATACAAGCTTCCAATCGATACAAAGAGCTTTAGATTTAAATCTATCTCTCTTCCATATTTTCCAAATATTAATCTAATTCAAATCACCATTGGCTTAAATTTTATAAGATAGAAACCATTGCTCCTAGATTTGGCGTGTGAAAGGAAACTCAAACATCAAGTGACCAGATGTTTCCTCACTCTTGTAGCATAAAATACATTAATATGGACTAGCAATTTACCTATGTCTCAAATTATCAAAATTAAGAATTCCATTGTGCATGAACTGCCAAACAAAGAATTTTACTTTTGGCCAACCCTTGGACTACCAAATCTTTCTCCAATCCTCAACCTGATAAGCATGAGAACGAGGTTATGAAAGGATATTATCATATCCATCCTTCACTATGTATACTCCAAGGCTCTCATAACCCTAGGCTAATTCATCCTCCTTATCTCTACCTGTGAGAAATATTTCTGCCAAGATTTTAGTCATGATGGGTGTCAATTCTAAAGGGATTGGAATTGGCCACTCATCCAACTTCTTAAACTTATAATCCCTCAACTGACTTGTATTGAAATAACTTTCAATATGGATTCAAACCCTGCTTTCCATGGTTGTTTTTATTGGTTGCAATTCTGGAAATCTAGCAATGATAGGTGAATACTGATCCCATGAATCTAATCAAAATTGTGTCTTATCTCCTCTCTCCACTTTCCAAATTAATCTATATTTCACTACTTGAGATCCTAAATTTAAAGCCTACCACACTAAGGACCCATTACCATCCAAATGGAAACACTTCACCTCATTTCGGTTCACATGTCCTAAATATTTACTAGTCAAAACTCTATTGAATAAAGAAGTTGGTTGGGAGATCCACATCTAGTAAAGCTTTCTAGCCAAATATTTATTATTTAACTCTAATAGTATTTGTCCTAAATCTCCCTTTACCTTGGGTTTGTTTACTTTCTTCCAACATACTAAGGCCTATTTTATCTCTCCTTTTACTCCCCTTAAAAATGTCTAGTCATATTTTCTAACTCTTTTCATATGGTATGTGGGGCAGCAAGGATTGAAATTTTATAAATTGGCATGGCCTAAATTATTGACTACAAAAAATTTAATTTGCCCCCAAGGCTTAATCATTTGTGAGACCAATTATTAATTCTTTCTTTGATACAATCTAAAATATTTCTCTAGATATCTATATTTAGTTTTTTAAAATGCAAATGCACCCCTAAATATACCATAGGGAGAGAAGTCCTTGTAAATCTCGAGATCTCTAAAATTCTATCATAAAGCCTTTGATCAAAATTGAAAAATATCACTTTAGATTTTTTAACATTTATGAATTGGTTTGTGGCCCTATGGTAAACATTTAATAGTATCTCTAATCATTCTTGCTCTCCTAAAGTTGGCCACTCCCACCAATCTTATGTCATAAAAAAATTGTAGGTGAGTCAAAACCCCCTCACCCACTTTGATACTTGTGAGCAAACCTTTTTGTCTTCTCCTCAAGATGATTTTACCCAAACCTTCAACCAATATGAGAAAAATATAAGGGGAATAAGGATCTCCCTGATGAAGGCCTCGAGTGGCTCCAAATGATTGCGAGGGAAGGCCTTTGATTAACACTGAGCATGTCAGAGTAGAAACACAACTCATGATCCATTATATCCAATCTTGAGAGAAATCGAAGGTTGCCATCATCCTTGACAAGAATCTCCACTCCACTTTATCATAAGCCTTTGACATATCCAATTTTATGAACATTCCTTTATTGTCATATTTTTACATTGAGTGGATTACCTCCTAATCTAGAACCACACCATCCAAGATAGGCCTACCCTCTATGAAATCCCCTTACTCTGAGGATATAATGCTATGTAGGAGAGGTTTTAGTCATCAATCATTACGTTCATGATTATTTTATATAAGGCATTGCGTAAAGTAATAGGTCTATAATCTGAAATATGCACCCCCCTTTTGGAATTAAGGCAATGAATGTATGATTTAATGCTTTAAGAATTCTATTACTACCTCTGGATTCCTCTATAATAGCCATTACATCCTCCTCCAAGTTGTCCCAAAAGGTCTAAAAAACTCAATTGGAAAGCCATTTGGACTTGGTGCTTTTTTCGTACTCATTTTAAAGACTACTTTCTTTAGTTCCTCTCTATCAATGGGTTTAAGTAGGACCCAATATTCTTATTTAGAGATAATAGAGGGTATGATAGCAAGAATTTTTTGATCCTCTTCATCTTGCACCATAGTTTCCTTAAGTAATTTAGAAAAATAATCCATTGAATGGAAATACATACCTAGGATTGTATCAAATGAGTTCATATTCTCATCCTGAAGAGATTTTATGTTGTTCATATGTCTCCTAGCATAAGCAACCTAATGCAAGAAATTGGTGCTTCTATCACCTTATAATAACCAAGTGGTTCTTGCTATTTATTTCTAGTAGATCTCTCTTGATTGTCAATGTCCTCAATCGCTTTACGTAATGCATCATCCTCTTCTTTGAGTTGCTCTGTAATTTTTTCTTCCCTAAAGTATTTTTGAACCTCATCCTAGCTGGCCACAAATGGAGCTCTTTGGACTAGAAAGTTCATATTGTTAGCTCACCTCCATTATTTTAGTTGATCCTTGACATAATGAAGTTGCTTGTGGAATGTAAACATTATTGTCCCATATGTCGGGTGTCCCTATTTCCACCATAGTGGATTTTTCTTTCAAATATCCTTCTTTTGTAACAAAAAAATTTCAAATCTAAATGGTTTGTGATGCTGCCTTGTCTTGATTCCCTCTTCACATAAAATGGGGAAGTGATTCGAAATTGGTCCCTCAAAATTATGAAATTTTAGATTCCATTTCACAAATACCTCTAAAACTAAAAAATGATCTAACTTCACCTTCTTGCTATGTGGATACCTCCTCTTATTAGTCCAAGTATAGTTGGTGGACATTTAATATCCACAAAGTGTAATACATGGACCTCGACAATCATGAGTCGATCCCTTGGATCCAAAATTGGGGTTCCCTCTTCCTAATATCTAGATGAAATTTTATCATTAAAATCCCTATAAATAATCCATTCTAACTCCCCCCTCAAGACTCTCATATTATGCACCACTTTCCATTGATTCTAACCATCTAGGTTTTGAGGCCCATAAAATTTTTTGATTAAAACCTGCTCTATTGTCACATTGTTCCTAAAATGTGATGTAAGACACCCCTCCAAGCTATATGTTATTTTGTTGATCATTCAAGAGAGTATCAAGAGGTAACTATCCCCCCTGATACCCCTTGGGAAACCACTTCTATATGACCAACATCCCTCCAAAGTCTATTTATTGTTTTACACATAAGATCCAACAATATTTTTATCTCTTGGATAAGCAAAAAAATCTGTTTTACTTTTTTCTAAGAGTCTTCAAACAACATATTGATGGATTCTATTATTTAAACCCCTAATATTCCATGATTGTATAATCATTTTTTACCTTTAGACCAGTAATATTCTATTAGCCTCATCAATCCCCAATGATCAGTTTATCTCCTTGAACTGCTATCAATTCCTTATTTGATTTTTTGCCCACTCTTTGAGAGTTGATATTCTTTGATCTCTTTTCCACTTAAGTTATCCCTAGAGTTGGATTTTTTATATTCTTTTTTGCCATAACCATGATGACATCCTTTATTATGAATTTCTCTTGGTTATGCACTATAAATACCCCTGCAATATCTGATTATGACAACTCAATACACTCTATTACCTACTCTAGGATAGCAGGAGGTAAAATAGGGGCTTGAACATAGCTGCTATTGTTTTCATTATTTCCATCCACTCCTAATAATTATTCTTCTTCCTGGTCCACTAGTGTCTTAAAGATACCATAACTATTTGAGGGCTTGAGTTGGGTTTTCTCTTTGCCTTCTTTTTTCTTTTGTCTTATTCTTTTGGGTTGTTCAAAACCATCTCCTTGTGCTTCTATGCCCTGAGAAATATTGACTATTTTTTATTAACTATTGACTTACCCTCCTTAGGAAGATTCAACATTCCTAGAGGACGCTTATTTTTTTGTTCATATTATTTGGGTAGGACTAGGCTAAATTCCCATATTTGTGGTAAACTCTATACCTAAAGGGCAACATCTCATAATCCAGTTGCTAAATCCAAGATAGTCCTAAAAGTTTAAGTTCAACCTCTACCGATAAAAGTTGGTTGAGATCCATTTCCATACATAATCTAGCATAAATGTTTGTGTTTCCTTCCATCATGTCTCTAGAAATACCCAAATATCTTCCAAGGAAATTAACTATTATTTACAATACCTACTCACTCCATAACTCCATTGGAAGTGCATACAAACGAATCCAAACCAGGACAACAATGGGTTCAATTCGAGAAACAAATCCTACTCTCCAAGGCTAAAAAAAAAATCTTGTCGGACCATGATTCCTCTTTTCTTATTTGAAATCCCTATTTTTGTCAACAAGTGAGAAAAAACTAATAATAAAATATCCATTACTAATAAACCATAAATAATACTCACCAAAAGGCTCCTAGTTTTGTTGAACCTAGGAATACAAAAATTTAGGGTAGGTCAAATACCCATGACTTTATAGATCAGATCATAATTAGCTTTATATAAGGTTATTTCTTCTACCATTTTTTGTTCAATGATAATATTTGGCCTTTATTTTGACTTTGGTAAGCATCCATTGACTCTTTGAGATGTTTTTTTAATAACTATAAAGAGAATTTTTAGTGCAATTTTTTATGCTTCTTTAGTCTTTGCTGGAAATTTTTCCTTTAACAAATCTGCAAAAGAACTCTATCTATCTAAAAGAGGATATGGATGTGTCCCTATTGGAACCTCATGGGACAATAATCTTATCTTCAGTTCTACAACAACCATAAAACACTTTGTCTACCCAATTGATGCCCTAATTTTCTCTTCTAGAGATCCATTTTCTAAATCTATGGAAATGTTAAATAGAAAGATCCTATATTTTGTAGTACTAAACAACTCTTTAGAAACTTTCTTGCAACATGATAAAATTTATTTAAACTCCATGGCCTCACTAAGGGTTGACCCACCAAAAAAATTATCATCAAGTTAACGATGATATTTTGAAGGGACCATTTATTACAACATGAATGCTTTGGATTTTTCTTTCTATTTTTTCTTTAATAAATTCATCCCTAATGCCTCTAAATGAAACATAAATAGATATAAAGATAATGAATCACTTGAAAAAGTACATGGGATGACTCAAAATATCTAACAAGGGATCCATTGATTAAAATAAAATATTTTGAAGTTCTAAAATAACATCTAATACATTCATAACAACCCTAAGCATAACTAAATTTTTTGATAATATCATGTAGAAAAATTCATCAAAACCTATCATTTGCTTTGTTCATATCTAATTTAGTAAGCATAACTAGTTTTTTATAGAATTAAAAAATGTATTTTTGAGGAGGTAAATAACACACTCTTACTTTTCCTTAGTTTTGGTTCTATTGGGTATGAAGAGGCAAAAGCCAAACTATTAGTGTGTCAAGGGTAATCCAACTTTCTTGGAACTAAGTTTGTTCCCTATTGAAAGAGAATTTGTTTCCCCCAATGTTTGAGTATGCCAAGTCTTAGTTGGCATTGATAAAATCAAAGGTTATTGATAGTTGTTCCTTCAAGAGGTCTTTGTTGATATGACTCAAAGAGATAAGTTTTTCAGGCACAATATCTTAGAACCAAATGCTTAACAGTCTGAAAACAATTCCACTACATTGATATTATCACATGAATGAGTTGAGAAAAATTAAAACTAAGAAATGAAAAATTAAATTTTAAACCATGCAAATTGAAGTTGTCCAATCCATATCATTCGTTGCACTTAGATTATTACAACAATGCTTGTTTTGAAACTATATGGAATTTTAAAATGCACGATAGAAAATCAACTTCAATGATTTAAACAAAAATTAATCTACTCCTAATTTAACCAAGTTCCAAAGAAAAATTAAAGGTTTAAAGAGAAAGAGAAAATAAATAAAATAAACAAGCCTATGTTGCCCTGAAATTCAACTCTAATTCGATAAAGTAGCAATTCCTATTTAAAACCAACCCTAGACCGACCAATACTCACATATGAGATCCAAGACAGTGCAATATTCAAAGGGAAAATAGACTATGAAAATATGTTCAATGCAACCACCATCATCATGCACATATTGAACATAAATTTCAAAAGTCTTGTATTATAAAGATAATTACAGAGTACATTTGAATAAGATTTTCCCACTTTGGTGGATTACAAGAATAGAGCTCAAAATAATATTATGCTTGGTTAAAAATTCATCCAAATTCTAACCAAAAGACACTTGGACTAAGGACCTCACTAATTTATGTCTTTCAACCTTTGTAACCAACTTGTGAGCCCTTATTAATACAATTTGATGGCACTTCACATAGTGTTGCTTTTAGAATTAATTACTATCCAGTTCCATGGGGTGTATTAAATCTGAAATTTTTTTCTCCCTCATGACATGTACTCCTTGGGATTGCTTTTATTGCACCTCAACCATGTCCTATTAATTCTCTGCAAAATCTAGGTTGATCATTAGTTTCACCATGCTTGTCATCTTGAACAATAGTACTCGCCTAGTTAACATTAAAAATCCTACATCCACTACCTTTGAATGTCGAGCATCTATGTTAAATATCCTATAGGACAAAATTAAAAATTGTAGGCATTATAATTTACTACCATTACTATTATTATTATTTATTTATTTATTTCTCTTCCTCTATGCCTCTCTCTTTTTGCATTTTTTTAAACAAATTCTGCATTTTTGTTATTATTTTTTCTTCAGACAAAATTCTACAGTTTTCAATGATTTTGCTATTTTTTGATCATTTATGAACTTTTCTAATGGTTGTATTTTTTTTGGCAAATTATTTCCATTTCCAATAATTTCTATATTTTGGTAATCTCTTGCACGTTTTAGGAATTTGTTTACCATTTCTTGATAAGTTTTACATTTTTTCTTTGTTAGGGTCCCGTTGCTAATTTTTAATTATCAAAGTTTTAATTTCCTTTACTTCTATGTTTACCCACAAGTGTCTAGGCTTCTGACCACTTATAATTCCCCATGAGTATTCAAGCTTTCGACCACTAATGCTTTCCACAAGTGTTCGAGATTTTGGACACTTACGCTTCTCCATAAGTGTCTGGGTATTTTGAAGTTTATTGCTAATATCATTGCCCAAAAGCTTTGGCTAAATAGCTTTCAAGTGTCCAAGGATTTTGAAGCTCCTTTTTGATTTCATAGCCAAAAAGCTTCAACCAACTAGATTTCAGTATTTTGGCAATACTTCTAAAATTTGATTTCCTATGGATCTTTGGGTTTCTAGTATTGCTAGCATTTCTTGTTTCTAGTGGCTTTAACTTCACCTACTTTTATATTTCCCCTTGAGTGGTTGGAATTTCATTCAGGGCTTTATCTTCACTTAGTGTTTGTACTTTCAATCAAGGCTTAAATTTTTCTTAGTATCTGAACTTCTAA
Source organism: Wollemia nobilis (assembly GCA_028583015.1). Classification (NCBI taxonomy): domain Eukaryota; kingdom Viridiplantae; phylum Streptophyta; class Pinopsida; order Araucariales; family Araucariaceae; genus Wollemia; species Wollemia nobilis. Next base: position 8,649,007 of record JAQPPZ010001078.1, on the reverse strand, counting down.
CTAGGTTTTTATCTTCACTAAGTGTTTAAACTTTCGCTTGAGTGGCCAAACTTTCGACCAAGGCTTTGATTTCACTTGATTTTTAATTTTTGATTGAGTGGTCGGAATTCCAACTAGTGCTTTATCTTCACTTAGTGTCCAAATATTTTAAATCTAATTGCTGACATCATTACCAAAAAACTTTGTCTAGCTAGCTTTCGAGCTTTTGGCAATACTTTTAAAAAATGTATTTTCCATGGATATATGGGCTTTTGGTATTGTTAGCATTTATAGTTACCAAAGGCTTTTACTTTACTTAACTTTCAAATTTCTCTATGAGTGACCAAATTTTTGGCCAGAGCTATCTTCAATTAGTGTGTAGACATCTAATCTTTTATGCTTCCTCACAAGTGTCTAGGATTTCGACCACTTATGCTTCTCCACAAGTTTTTGAGTTTCTAGTATTTCTAGTTTCCAAGGGCTTTGAATTCACTTGCTATTAAATTTCCCCACGAGTGTCCAAAATTTTGATTAAGGCTTCAATTTTAATTTGATCCACACCTATATTAACCTTGGTCATGACAACTGAACCTATAAAAAAATAAGCAATTTTAGGCCTCAAACCTCCTTGAAACATAGGAAAATTTATATTCATTGATGAGTTATTTTTTAGATGCATTTAATGAAAGTTGTTTCACAAAATTTTACTGTGTTGCAAGATATTTGGGATACAAAAATGTGTGTTGAATGATTATATAGGCATCATGGTTAATAGGGAAACCAAATAGCATGTTGTAAATAGGCCATTCGGGAGGTCAATTCTTCTTCGAACATAAGCAAGTTTATTTTTGTAGGAGATCTTTTTGATCCACATATAATGAAGGTGATTTCATGAATTTTCACCAAGCATGGAAAGAGATATGTGACCCGTAAGTGACGTCATCTAGGTTTCTAGGAGAATTGCCAAGTTTGTAGGGCCTAAATTTAAGCAGATTTGGGGTGTTAAGGCTATGGGAAAATAGGCATATGGGTTCTTGTTGGAAATTATATTTTGAACCTAATTTAATAGAAGAGGTTATTTGCCATTTAAAAAATTTACCATACACAACAATAGCAATAAATATCATAACAAACTCAAGGCATGCATAAATTGGGTATCTATTATAAGAAGCCTTCAACTGAGAACATGAATTTTGTGGATGGTTAACTATTATGCACAAACCCCAGCAAACAAGAGAAAATTCACCAATTTTTTTAAAGGTGGGTCCCTAGTCCACATAGACTAGGGTGTGTTGATCAAGCACAACAAAAAATGGTGACTCTGCTAGGAAATGTTCCTAATATTTTTTGAAATAAAATGAACTTTTTGAAATAATAAAACTATAAGGCCAACAAAATAAAAAAATTGGCATCTATCCAAGGCTAGGGTTAATACATTAACCTAAAATCAATACTCTATTTTTGTTTCAACAAAGTGTGTGCATATGAATTCATTCTTATTCCAAAATTAGTTAAAATTTCTATCATAGTTTGGAAATTAGGCTAGTTCACTCTTGAGTGATCATTGGTCTACTAATAATGAGCTTTACCTCATAGATAAACATGTTGCCAACTACCATATATTGCTCCATTGTCAACCAATAATTTATAGCCCCTATGGAGTTATATCTAATCCTACTCTAGACCTTTCTCTATTGTCAGTCAGGTGTTCATAGCCTTGATAGAGGTTGTCTGAATCACCCAAGAACTTAATCCATTTTTTTTATCCTTTTTATTGTTTATTTAGAGCACATATTTATCTTACTCTATTTACAAGCATTAAGGCTTGCTTGTGGGTTGACTATCACTTTGGAAAATAGGAGGGAGAACATATAAATGGCTTTCTTCTAAGAACCAAACCACAATGGTTTTATTCCTCATGATCTAGAATCTCTTTAAAGTATTTTTATTGTGGAGATGTAACATCTTGTTGCATTACTTGTAGATTTATTTGTTTCACCCCAAGACAATGGATATACACCCAAGGAATGATTAAGCCAATTTCAGTTTCATTGAATTCAAAGTAAGACCTTTTATTTCTAAACTATATAAAAAAACTTCCCCATTAAAGTAACCAGAAGTTGGTTGCACTTGGTTGATCTGAGCCAAAGAGAGAAAATGAAATGAAACAAAACCAACACATCAAAATCTCAAAATAACAAAAATATTTACAAGGTAGAACTCAATACTCTTAAGCACTAAAGTAGTGTTTGAGAAGTTATCCATTCACTCGTAATGAGACATCTTCTCTAGTTAGGTCCTTTAACCATAAGGTATTATCTCCTATAATCTATGATATTTGGAAGGGACAAAGGAGATCAAATTTTCCATGGTCACCTTTCTTCTCATGGGTCTTATCCCACAGTAACACCAAATTTGTAATTCTAAAGGCATTTATTTTATACCTCTTATCAAACCATCATTTTATCATTCCTTGATGTTTGCTAAAATGTTGCAATGCATCTTCCCTTTTCTCATCCAAATCCATTAAATTAAATAGCCAGGCTTCAATCCTATCATCTATTTCTAAGTAGTCCATAAATTGTAGGGTAAGGATCTTGAGGTTTGTGAGAAAGATAGGATCTTGACCGTACACTAAATAATAGGGGGATGTGCCTAACAAAGACTTAATACTTATTCTATCTAACCACAATGCATATTTTTTCATTATGCCAGTCCTTGGGAGTTTTATCTAAATTTTTCTTAATTATTTTCATAAGGTTTTTGTTAGTTGATTCTACTACTCTAATACCTTGAGGATTATAACTAGAAAAAAATTTCTAATCCCAATCAACAAATTGTAAGGAATAAAAACTAGGGCCATTGTTACATACCAAAGCATACGATATCCCAAACTTGGTCATGACGTTATCTTCAAGGAATTAGATCATGATATCTATTATGTAGTTTTTGGATGCTTGAGACTTTGTCCAGTAGGTATAATAATCAATGGCATCCAAGATGAATTTGTGAATGGTTGATGAATTAGAATTGATAATGCCAACAAATTCTAGTCCCCATTGTGCAAATGGGTGAGCTCCAATCATTGGCTGCAATGGCATGAAAGATTTTTTTTAATGAGTTACAATTTGGCAAACATGACTGATCGGGTATGTGCATGTGCATATTTAAAGACATTTGATCAATAGTAACCAGATTTTAGTATTTGGTATGATGTGGCATTTCCCAAGACATGTCTTGTTCCATATTTTCCATGAAAATCTCTAAGGACTTCAATAGTTTCTTATTTTCTTAAACATCTTAAGTAGATTTTTCTTATGATTTGTATAGTAAAGAATACTTGATTTTACCATGAAGTTTTGACTTTTGAGATGCAACACTCTTCTTTAAGTGGATTTTAAGTGATCAAGACTTACTTTATTTAATAAATAATAAAAAATATCCTGATACCAGCCATCATTTATAATTTCTTCCACGACATAATGCTAGCACAAAATTTGAGAATCAACTTTAGATAATATTTTACTTAGTCCCTATCCTATAGCAATTCTCATAGGTTGTATTTCCAAATCAAACTCTTGTAGAATAGACACCCACTTGCCTCTACATTCCCCTAGGTCATTTTGCATCAACATTGTTTTCATAGTCAGCTATGGTACTATTGCAAACACTTTGCTATGTAGGATATAGTGCCATAATTGTTTCATAACTTTAATCAAAGCAAAGGCTTTTTTATCTATTACTAAGTATCTAAGTTGAGCATCCTTTAATGGTGAGCTTATAAAAGCTACTAGCCTCTCATCATCAGTCTTCTTTCTCTGAGTTAAAACATCAAAATTTGAATGTTCATATACAAATGAGTAAATATAAAAAAGTTGAGTGTAATCAAGATTGATCAATACATGAGCATTTGTGATTGCTTCTCTAATTTCCTGAAAAGTAGCTTGTGTTTTCCTAGTCTATACAATATCGGTATCATTTTTTAGCATCGTGTTAAGAATTCAGACTATCTTTGCAAAACCATAAATAAATTTTCTTACAAAATTAATTTTTCCAAAGAGGAACTTTAGCTCCTTTTGCTTTCGAGAAGAGGAAATTTTTGAATTGCTTCAATTCTTTTTAGGTCAATGGAATTACCAGCTTTTGAAATGAAATTCCCCAAGAGTTTTTCTTTTGTAACTCCAAAAATGTACTTTTTGGGATTCAATAAACTTCCATGCTCTCTACATATTTGAAGTACCCTTCTTAAGTATTCCATATGGTCTACATGATTTTTAGAAAATATGGGAAGATCATCCATGTAGATCATGATGCATTTTACAATAAGGTCCTTAAATAAGATGTCCATAGCTCTTTAGAAAATTGCTTCTGCATTAATTTGGTAGTAACTACAGTTTAATCCTATCCTTGGAATCTACCATTACGTGATTATACCTTGAGTAATCGTCTAAGAAAGACATCATTTGAGGCCCGTTCAATATTTTTAGTATTTCATCTAGGTAAGGGAGGGGATAATTATCCTTCTTAGATGTTCTATTAAGATTTATAAAATCTACACACAGACATTTCTCCATTCTTCTTACAGACTAGTACCAAACTTACAACCCAAGTAGAATCTCTTATAGGTAAAATAATGTAGGTTGCTAATAATTTTTGTATCTCCTTGAGAATGAGGTTCCAATAGTGGATTCACTGATCTCTATTTTTCTAGAAGGGTTTCATTCTAGACTTCAAGTAATGGTATGGGTAATAATGGATGTATCATAGGTCTTCAAATCTTCATAGTTCCATGTTATAATGTCTTTGTAATCCTTTAAGGCTCAAATTATTCCCCTTTTCTTCTCATAAGTGCAAGTCATTCCCAGAAATACATTTGAGTATTATCACTGTTTCCTAGATTATATGCTTCATATGACTATTTTTCAGATAATGCAATTTATTTCTTATAGGCATGATAATCCATATCAAGTAGACGTTCCAAAAAATCATACCTTTGGGAATGGTGTTTGTCTTCAAACTTAATTCACCTTCTTCATCTAGCTTTACATAGTTTTTATCTTCCTCATATATGATCTGTGTTTCAAATGTACCCGAATTAGCAATAAAATTAGTTATATGCCTATCAACTTCATATACCTAAGATTTTTAGACATTGTCTAGTATAGAGGGGGTGGTGACTAATTTTACTAAAAATAATTTTATCTTAGAATGGGCAGTTGCCTCCAAGGTACTTGTTGCTACTTCCAATCAATCTACAGTATGGTTATTTTTATGTAAAATGGTATGGATATTAATATCATCAAACTCTTTTATTAAGACCAAGCATGACTATGGTAATTTGAGAAACACCTATCATGAAAGGTATACAAATTTTTTACTTGTTTATTCACCAATTTAAAATCTCCCAGGACATGTATACATCTAAATCATTTATTTATGGTAAATTGCAATCCATAAATTAATGTTTCATACTCAACAACATTGTAGGTGCAAGGGAATTACAACCAATAAACAACAAGATTAGATTTACCTCTAGGATTGACCAATTGATTTCTAGCACCACTACTATGTAGAGACTTTGATCCATCAAACATGAGGTTCCAAAACTGGTCTTCAATTGTTTTCTATTTTCTTGGTGGGATTTCTATTATCAAAGTATTATCGACATGTCAAGTTTCCACTACCACAGTGTAGACTTCAAATTCTAGTTTAGTGTACATAATCTCGTTAACATTGTTATACTCAATTCTAAGCTCCTTCAACCTTAGCTCTCTTTATATCTATAATTTGATTGGCTATGCCACACCAAGGAATCCACAAATAGAAAAAAATTATTGGGTATATAGCTATATAGGATTCTCGACCAATCATGATTGAGCAACATCCCATATGCATCTGGGATATCCACAACCTAAATATTAATGCATTATCGTATCCTAGGTTCAACAATCAACTACATATAAACCTAATTTAGCACCCTAACCACATTTACCTCTATCTTATCCAGTTGAAAATCCTTCTTGTTTGAATGGGTAACGGTCAATTCTAATTTTTGGCTGACCACATATGACATCAAATTGCTAGAAACATGTAAATCCATAAGATAATTTTGTAAGTTTTTACCAATAATTCTAATAGTTAAAAGGAAATGTGGAGACTCTACCTTTTCTTTGTGTATGGCCATCTAAGCATTAGTAGCATATTTTCATCTCTTTTTTATTTTGGCTAGAAAGAGGTTTAAGCAACAAATACTTTTGGTCAATTAATTGATCTTTAATTGATCTACCTCAAACAAAGAAATATTTGCCTTGGTTTTCTTAAAGTATTTAATAATATTATATTCTAATTTGTTTTATTTTATGATTTTCTCTATCTTTTGTAATGGTGTAGTGGATTTTGGATGCATAGGCACTATGGGACCCTTAGGTGGGACTACATTTTTTTTGCTCATCATGTGGGATAGGGATTTTGTTGGGAGGTGAGGAGAAAATCAATGGTGATTTCCCTTTACTCCAGAGAATATAATTGTTACCTTTTTGAAACTATCAATAAGCATGCATCTCTTCTTCTAAATATTCTTTAGGTTTTTCTTCACCCACTCTTGAGAGTTCATGTGTCTCTAGAACTAAAGTTGTTTAAGTTTTGATTAGTTTGATTCCTATCATCCTCATTGGTGGGTACTAACTTCAAATTTTCCATCTCCTTTAGGATAATATCCAAAGCAGTTTTAAACTCAGAAGAATCAATTTAACCATGTTGATCTATGGAATGTACCCTAAACTAATTGGGTAGAGCAAGATTATCCAAATTTACTAAAGTACCTTGGTTATTAATCAAATTGATTTGGTTGCTAGCAAGATTTGGGACTCCATTATTTGGACAAGTATTCCATTGAAAATTAGTCTTTTAAAAGATAAAATTCCTATTTAGAGTATTCTTTGCAGGTGGATTTTTATGGACTTTCCTTTGTAGTTGAAGCATATCATTGCTTATTTTTGAACCACGCTTTTTATGTTATCTAGCTTAAAATTTGGGTTATTAGGTTGACTTGGTCTCGATTGAGTTATTACACAATTTTTTGATGTAGATGTGTTCAAAAATATGGGTAAGGCTTGTTGATTATTTTTTGGAGGTGTATGATTGATAATGTTGTTTGTGGTCACGTAATTGTCCAAGTATGTCAAAATGGTCTGTTGATTGCTCACATTAAGCATCATTTGATTCAAGGGTACTAGATTGAAAGGTTGGTTCTAGTTTGGATACATGACTCCTAATGATGGGTTCCGCATTGGAAGGTGTTGTGTAAGGGCTTGATTTATTAGCAACATATGATTATAAGCTCCTATTTTTCCAAGTGAAGGTAATTGACCCAAACCAAAACCTTAAGGTATTATTTGTTGTTCAACTATTAGAGCCTCACTATACATCAATGGAAAGGATGTAATTTGAGGAGATCTCATCAAACATAGAAGTTAAGGGATCAAAAGCTCTAAGGTATATTTGGATGGTTGCTTCCTCTATGAGGATGTAAGGTATCACCAACCTGGTGTATAATTGATGGAATCTAGTATTTAATAATCTTAGGGGTTCACTAGGTTCTTTACGAGTAGAAGCAAACTGATGATATACCACAATTGGATCAATAGGTAGTCTAAAATGGCTGATAAATGCCACTTCTAACTGGGCTTAGGAAGTAATAGAGCCTGAAGGTAAGCTAATATACCAATAATATGTAAACTCATCCAATGTGTGTGGAAACATCATGTAGACAAAATCCTCAACAATGTTCTTATTTTTCTAATGGTTGCAATTTTTTGGTAAATTATTTATGTTTTCACTATTTTTGCATTTTGGCAATATTTTGTATTTTTTAGGAGTTTTTTGACACATTCCTAGTAATTTCTGCATTTTACCCCTTTGTCAAGGTCCTAGTGCTAATTTCCATTTATCAAAGATTTAATTTTATTTGCTTCTATGTTTCACCGCAAGTGCTCAGGCTTCTAGCCACGTATGCTTCCCCATGAGTGTCTAGGCATATTTGCACTTATGTTTTCAAAATGTGTCTAGGATTTTGTCCACTTATGCTTCCCCACAAGTGTCCAAGAATTTTTAAGTTTATTGCTAACATTATTTCCCAAAAGCTTCAGCTAGCTAGTGTCCAAGTGTTCAATTATTTTGAAGCTCCTTGTTGACGTCATGACCAAAATGCTCTATTTAACTATATTTTGGGATTTTGGCAATACTTGTAAAAAATTTAATTTCCCATGGATCTCTAAGCTTACAGTATTGCTAGCATTTCCAGTTGTCAGTGGATTTAAGTTCACTTGCTTTTAAATTTTCCCTTGAGTGGTTGTACTTTGGGCCAAGGATTTATCTTCATTTAGTGTCCAAACTTATAGTGATGGCTTTATATTCACTTAGTTTCCAAACTTCTGACCAGGGATTTATCTTCACTTATTGTCTAAATTTCCTCTTGAGTGGTCGTACTTACAACTAGGGCTTCAATTTCACTTGCTTTTTAATTTTCCCTTGAGTGGTCAGACTTCCAACCAATGCTTTATCTTCACTTAGTTGCTTGGAACTTTGACTACACTTGATTTTAAATTTTTGTATGAGTGGTCAAAATTTTGGATAAGGCTTCAATTTTAATTTGACTAGCACCTATATTGACCTTGGTCATGACAACTTAGATAGCTTATAGAAAATAAGCAATTCTACGCCTTAAACCTATTTGAAACATAGGTAAATTTATATTCGTTGGAAAGCTCTTTCTGAGAGGCATCTAATAAAAGTAGTTTCACAAAATTTTACTAATTTTTGAAAGAAATATGGGGTCTAAAATTTAGTGTTTTGTGATTAGGCATACATTATGGTTAGTTGAGCAACCGATTAGCATGTTGTAAATAGGCCATCATGAACGTCAAGTCTTCTTGGAATATAGGCAAGTTTATATTTTTAAGAAGTTTTTTTGAGACACAATTAATGGAGGTGATTTCATAAATTTTTACTAAGTATTTGAATAGATATGAGGTCCAAAAGTGACACCATCTAGTTTATTTGGGGAATTTCCAAGTCTGTAGTACCTGAATTTAAGCAGGTTTTGGGTGCTAAGGCTATGGGAACATAAGCATATGGGTACTTATTGGAAATATTATTCTAATATTGAATTAATGGGAGAGGTTATTTTTCATTAAATAATTTTTACCATACATAATAATAGCAAGAAGTATCATAACAAACTTAAGGTATGCAAAAATTGAGCATCTATGATTAGAAACTTTCAAATAAGGACCAAAGTTTTTTGGATGGTTAAATATTATGCAAAAACCCAACAAACAAGAGAAAACTCACCAAATGTGTTTAAAAAATAGGCCCCTAATCCACATAGACTGGGGCATATTTTGCAAGCACCACAATTTATATCACTTCTCGAGTAATTATTACAACATCAAGAATTTGTTTACTATATACAAAACCACCTTATTCCTCTACGATAACACAATCTAGAATGCTTTACAACCTGTTTTCCATAATTTTAAAAATGATCTAATAAATCATATTACAAAGACTTATTGAACAAAAATTGCTAGAATATTTTATCTCTCCATTCTTAGGAACCAATGTAATAAATATGGCATTGATATCATTGATTGTTTCTTTCCTTGTTTGGATCTTTTCAACAACAACCAATATATCACTACCAATAAGTAAAAAAAAATAAACACATTTGTAATAAATCCATTGAGGCCAACTACCTTGTTAGGATGGAAAGAGAAATTTGTCCCATATAGATCCTCCATAGATGTGTTCTTTATCAAGCTTTTATTTTATCCCTGTGTGATAACTGATGGAATATTTTTTTAAATCTTACCTTATGCCTCATATTGCCCAACATATGAAAAATATCTTTGAAAGAATAAATTGATTCCTTATATCTTATTTTTCCTCAATATTTATTTTATATAGAGTTAAAATATCTTTTATTCGATAAAAAGAAAAATATATTTTTCCTATAGTATAAAAAAATGGTATTTCTATCTCCTTTATTAAGCCATATCTCCCTAGGTTTTTGGATAATGGCTCTTTTTTATAGTTGAAGGGGTTTAAATATAAAAAAATATCTTCATGTGGAAAATATAAGTGCCACATTAGACAAAATTTGGAATTTCTTTGTAAAATACTTGATCAACCATGGAGGGACTCAAAATCAAGTATCTTTTTCACCAAGAACACTAAGTTAGCTAACCAAGCACCATTTCTATTTGGTAGCAAAAGGGATTCCTTTGTACATAATATACCTCTAGAGTAAAACAATCAAAATAATGTGTGCAAGATTTGAACATGTGACTCTACTTGTGTAGAACGTCTCTACTTGACAACATTCCCTACTTTTTGACTATGTTAGGGTCATCGATGCTTCCATAGAAGTACCTTAACCCAATGAGGTGAAGCAAAAGGTCTCAATGCAAATCCATGCCATACCATTAAGCATTCAAGTAATGATTTATGCCCCCACATAAAAGTAATGAATGAGAACTAAGTTGAGTCTGTAGATCCAAAACATCTCTTATTAGTTTTAGAATCATGAACATAACCTATTTCTTACAAAAATGCATGTCTTAGGGAATAAAACCTACATCTTCAACCAAATAATGTCTTAGCACCATCTTTCCTAACTATAATGTCACTCATATTTCATGATGTTGGATGCATCTATTCTCCTTGCAGAAGGGCTTATGTGCTCCAATATAGAATGATGCCAAGCCAAGGTAAAAAGAGCATTCCCCTTTTTGAAAATTCAAATTTAAATTTCCTACATGCCAATTTTTTAGATAATGACTTATATTGCTCATCGAATATACATTTTGTATGGATGTTCTAAAGTTTTTGAGTAAAGCCAAATAATTTTTCTCCATTTTGATTAAAAGGATAAATAATAAAAATTGAAATAAAATAACTCTTTTCGTCTTACACAAAAATACGTTATGAGAATTTGAAAAAAATGACATCCTATGCTTCAAAAGAATAATAAATGGCTCTGAAAAACACTTATAAGTAACCACGTATTATAGCTTCATACCTACTTTGATACCATGTTAGACTTCATGATATTTCCATAAACAAATAGAAGCAATCCATCCACTCAATTATTATAGAAAAAGTGTAAGAAAGGATAAATGAAAAAAGATATAGTGGCCACTTATAGGCACCATAAATAATTAATATATTATTCATAGAATCACACCACTCCAACAATAAAATAATGGAGGTATAGGGTACTTATGCCAATACCAAAACTCTAAATACATAAGTGATCTTAACCTTAATCTAACATAAAAATGCTTTAAGGTGAATTACATGTTTATAAGGTGGATTTAGCCATAACAAGGTTAACCATGGTCCATAGAGCATACATGATTTTAAATAATAATAAACTCAATATTTTGTATAATGAATGCCCTTAGGCCTATATTGACTTCTTACTTTGGATCATGCCTCACAAAACATACACCAAGGCAAACTCTTGAGAAGCATAAAAGTTGTAATCCAAGGAAGTCGTGATTTTGGTGAAACTCTCGAATGGAGGGGCCAAAGTCTTGAGAGCATGCACAATGTGTTTTGAGAGGAAGAAGTTAGAGAGATTCTGATAATAAATTTTTTTATAAATAATCACAAGATAGGAAGAAGAAAAGTTCCAAAAATTGGAACGCTAGGGGAGCCTGATGAACATTGAAGTCCTTTTTTTCCCTAAAATGATTTTTAATAGCAAAAGTTTTAAAATAATCGATGAAATCCAGTGGTAGGAAGTTCTAACCAACAAACAAGAGTGCATAAATATTTGAATGGGCTAGGGATGTGCCAAATCTAAGCTATAACCACCAACTCAAAATAAAATTCAACTTAAATTGTAAGCAATGATGCACAAGACTCTAGGAAAAGTAGGTGAGATAAAATAGCGTGCCATTACTAGAAATGTAAGGACCACCTACCAGTGTCATATCATGAAAATGGTCCAAGAGGGAATTAAAGGTAGGTATGGTGGTTTCAATATTGAATCTAACAATAATTATAACAAAAGTTGCATCATCAAATTTTCAAAATTCCTAGAAGAGGTGGTTGAAACTGTTAGAGCCACCTTCAAATTTTGGAGGGAAGCTCTCCTTGTTGTAATATATATATAGTAGCTAGATTAGCATGAGAAAGGATCAATTTTTTTTGTAAATATTTCCTTTTATCACTTTGTATAGGAATTTGAGGAATTCTAAGAGGCCTTATGGGTAATTGAACCCCCGCTATAGGCATAATATTTTGTTGTATATATATATATTGGAGGTCACACATCTACTTTGAATTCCATCTATGGATATCATTCCTAGACCCACTTTTATTGTGTGTGTATATGCATATTGTGTCCTTATGTTTCTCTATTTTGAGGAGAGGACTCTGTTCATGTCGACACATTGCACTCAGGCCTATTGTGCAAGTAGATCTTATTTGATATTTAGTGCATCACCATCCCTTTTGGCTTATGTTTTTTACTTGTAGTTTCTTTTATTTTATCCCTCTTCCACTTTTCCTCCCAAGTTGTTAGATTATAAAGTATGCGAGAGATCCCCATATTATAAAGGAGTTGGCCTTTATCAAAATCTTAGAGGTCCTCAGAGATCTCCATGATCTCAAGATTGGCCTATTGGAAATAGGTATCATACACCTTTCAAATATTAATTATCTCATGTCTTATGTTAAGAGTATATATAAGGAAGAAAAACTGGTGAACTAGACCATGGTTTTACTATAGGATAACTATAATAGTGTAGGTCTATTTCAAGCAATCTACACTATAGGACTGTAGGTCTATTTACAACACTCTACACTATAGGATTTTAGGTTTATTTATAGCACTCTGTACTACAGGATTATAAATATTTTTCCAACACTTTTCAGTGTAGGATAACTATAATATTGTAGGCCTATTTCTAGCATTGTGCATTGTAGGATTATAGGTCTATATATAAAACTCTACAGTACAATACCATAGGTCTATTTCTTGCATTCAACTATCAATGACAACTCCAATACTACAAGCCTATTTCTAGTATCGTGCATTGCAAGACTGTAATTCTATTTCTAGCATTGTGCACTATAGGACAACTATAATACTATAGGTCTATTCCTAGTGTTATTGAAGGTCTTTTTCAACTTTTCTAATAAATAGGACTAAAGAAGTGCATACTTGGGTAGAATTGTATTGTAAAAAGTAAATTTCTTATTACTAAATCATACAATATTTTAGTGCTCCTTGATTATTGGGTTTTTCTCTAAAGGGTTTCCCAAGGTATATGTTGCTTCCTATGTGAGATTTATGTGATTTTGCTTGTTGAATTATCTAAAGCTTAAGTAGGAAGTTGTTTCACATTAGACTAACTTCCTTTCAATTAGTATTAGAGCTTGGCCAACTTTTGAGATAATTAGCTAGGAAAAAAAATTTCTATTAATCTTGGTTTGAGTGAGAGTTGTGCATAGGGAAAGTGATTTTATTTCAGGATGGTAAGTACATCATGGTTGGAGATAGAAAAAATAAATGATATAAATTTTGAACTATGAAAGCTTAAAATGGAGGATCTGGTCATAGATAAATATCTATGAGTTGTTGTTTTTGGAATTCAACCTACATCTATAATGGATGAATATTTGGCAAGTGATGGATAAGAATGCACAAGGCATCATTTATGCTTGTCCAAATCTATTCTCTTGAATGTAAGTGAGTGCCCTACTATGAAAATATTGTAGGATATGTTGGCTTCAATCTACCAAGCCAAATCCCTTGTGAAAAAATTATTCTTGTGAAAAAATTATTCTTGAGAAAGAAATTGTATTCCTAAAGTATGGGGGATGGATATTTTATATTAGTATACTTGAATAAATTCAACATTATCATTTTGTAGCTATGGTCCATCAAAGTAAAATGGATGAGGAAAACCAATGTATCACTTTACTATGTTTATTACCCAATTCATGGGACAACATAGTAATGGCTATCAGCTCCACTAGTACCAAGTTGAATATGGAGGAGATAGTCTCTACCTTTGCTTTCAGAAGAGATGCATAGGGATGGAAGATGTCAAGGTTTTTTGGTTGTTCATGGCAGATCTAAATAAAATAACAAGAGGAAGAAGATAGTCAGCTAGTTGAAGTCCAAGGGAAGATCCAAGACTTCCACTCTAAAAAAGATCAAATATTGGAATTGTGGGAAGAAGGGGTATGTAAAGAAATAATGCAAGAAGAAGAAGCATAAGAAAAAGCATAAATTCAATGAGGATTCTAATTCTAAGTCTTCTCAAGAGGATGCAAAAGATGCATTTATGGTTGCCTTTTCCACTCATATTATGGATGGTGTTTGGTTGATTGATTCAATAGTGTCATACCATATGACTCCACATCGAGAGTACTTCATGAAGTACAAAGACGATGAAAGTGGAAGTGTGTTCTTGAGGGACAACTTGTCCCTTAATATTGTTGGTAGAGGAAGATTTTTTTACAACTCTCATATGGAATGACCAAGACCTTGATCAATGTCTTGCAATTTCTTGGTTTGACATAAAATATCATTTTTGTGATTAGTCTAAATTACTCATGTGTGCAAGTGATTGTTAATATAGGAGGAGTCACTATGGTTCACAGATCAATAGTGCTTGCTAAAAGAGCATGTGATGGGACAATATTTTATCTTGATGCTAAAACAATTGCATGTAATAATACATTAGTTCTAGACAACCTACCTGTAGATAAGACTATGTTGTGGCATTATAGGCATGGTCACATTGATGACAAAGGTTTTAAAACGTTGGTGAGAAAAAGTCTTGTTGAGGGGGTAAATGATATTTCTTTTGATTTCAAGTTTTGTGAACATTAGTTAAATTCTACTTGAGCTCTCGTAGATGTATGGATTTACTTGATTTAGTGCATACTGACGTATGTGGTCCAATTGATGTACCTTCATTATCTAAATCATTATATTATGTATTTTTCATTGAATATCATTCACAAATGACATGGATCTATTTTATAAGAAGAAAATTTGAAGTGTTTGCTAATTTCAAAGAGTTAAAAGCTCTTGTTGAGGACCAAACAAGAAGAAAGATTAAGTCTCTTAGAACATACAATGGAGGAGAGTTTTGTAGCAAAAAAATTGATATTTTTTGCAAGGAGCATGAAATTAAGTAGTGCAAGAGAAATCCTTATACACATCAACAAAATGGAATTTTTGAAAGTATGAACATGACACTATTGGAGAGGGCTAGGAGTATGCTAAGCAGTGCTAGTCTAGAATAATAATTTTGGGCTAAAGCAATTAGTACATGTTACCTTATTAAGAGGTCTCCTACATCAGCTCTTGTTTATGAAACCCCTATAGAGGTGGATGGAAAAAAACCCTTATTAAGACACCTTAGAGTGTTTGGTTGTGAGGAATGGGTGCCTATGCCTAAGGTAAAAATATCAAAACTTGATTACAAAGTGAAGGAAATATATCCTCATTAGCTACGGTGATGGGATAAAATGATACAAGCTTTGGAAACCAATCATAGAGAATGTTGTTTGGATTTGAGATGTGATCTTTAGGGAGATCAAGAATTCTTCAAAGGAGGAGAAAAGTAAAACATCAAAATAAGTTAAGACATTTGAACAAAAAACAATCAAAGAAATTACACATAGAGATGATGTTATCCATGATGATGATGAGGAGCATGATGCTCATGATGGGACTAATTAGGAGTATCTATTGGATATTAATGATGAGTTTTATGAGGATTAGGAGCATCAACCTCAATCCCTTTAGGTTAGGAGGTACATACAACCAATAAAATAACCAAATAAGTATAGTCCACCTTGTTTAAATTGTATTTTTGCTTTATCTACTAACATTAATGAGCTTGGAATTGTGAAGAAGGCAATGGAGATGAATGACAATGAATCTTGGAAGATGGCCATGGATGATGATATGGAATATTTTAAAGAAGAATAGCACATGATACCTAGTTTAGTTGCCTAAGGGAAGGAAACATGTTGGTTGCAAAAGGGTTTTCAAGAAGAAATTCAGTTCTAAGGGTAACGTAGATAAGTATAAAGTAAGGTTGGTTGCTAAGGAATATTCCCAAGTAGAGGGAATAGATTTTTGTGAGACATTTTCTCCAATTGCAAATCTCACATCCATTAGATTTATATTATCTATTACTATTGCATTTAATATTGAGGTTGAGCAAATGGATTTAAAGACAACTTTCCTACATGGAGACTTGGAGGAAGAGATCTACATGAAACAATCAGAACACTATGTGGAAAAGGGTAAGGAAAAATTAGTTTGTAAGTTAAAGAAATCTCTTTATGGTATTAAATAGTCTCCTAGAATGTGGTATAAGAAATTTGATTCTCGTGTTTTGTGTTTGGGATTTATTAGATCCAAATCAGATCACTATGTTTATTATAACAAAGAGGGTGGTCATATTATTGTTATCATTTTGTATGTGGATGATATATTTCTAATTGGTTAACAAAAAGGATATTATTAAGGTCTTGAAATCTCAAATTTTACTATAGTTTGAAATAAAGGATTTAGGAGTCACTAAGTTTATCATAGGGATCGATATTAGAAGAGATAGAGCCAAAAAAAAACTTTGGTTAAGTCAAAGAAAGTATGTTGACTTTGTCTTACAATGTTTTAACATGAATAATTATAATCTAGTTAGTGTCCCTACTTCTATGGAAATAAAAAAATTTGTTGATCAGTGTCTTTTTACACCTAGATAAATGGAAGACATGAGTCATGTACCCTATGCTATTATAGTTGGAAGCCTCATGTATGCTAAGGTAAATCTTGGAAAGGATCACTATACAATGGTGAAGAAGGTTTTTAGATATCTTAAAGGTACTTTTGATTACTCTATTTGTATCAAGGATCCTTGACAACCAAGAAATTTTATAAGTATCTAGATATAAAAGGATTTATGGACTTAAACTGGGTAGGAGATGTTGATAATAGGAGGTCAACTAGTGGCTATGTGGTTAGCTTGTCTGGTGGTGCAATTAGTTGGATGAGAAAGTGGTAGGTTATATTAGTTTTATCTACTTTAGAAGCAAAGTGTTAAAAGGCTAGGTTGAGTTAGGGAGCAGTACAAATTAGTTGTGATAGTCAGAGTGCTATCACATTGGCAAAGAATCCTACATTTCATGCATAGACAAAACATATTAATGTGCAGTATAATTTTTTCATGACATGGTGGAGGATAGGAAGTGAAGAACACAAGCTTATACTGAGAGGGGGGGTGAACAGTATAATACCTCTTTTTACTTTTTTCTTTATACTTCAATTCAAAATTATGCAGTGTATAGATAGCAGCATCAATAGTCGTAATCAAAGCAATGCACAAAATACCATCCACAATAGAGACACAAAAATTTACGTGGTTCACCCAAAGTGGGCTACTCCACGGATAAAATATTTCACTAAATTTTATCAAATCAAATTCTGGGAATACCTTTCCCGATTACAATTTTTATGGGCACCAACCCAAAGGAGACACAAATCCCCTAGCTCTGCTTTGACTGGTGATCCTCTAGAAGACCTCTACCTCCGTTGCCCTTAGCAAATGGAAATCTATCCACAGAAGACACCTATCCTCCCTGCTCTGGTTGGAGACCTCTGCCCTCAACTCTATCACCTCAAAAGCTGGTCCTCGAATTTGCACTAAACACAGTCCTTCGGTTTAGCACAAATGTCCTCGTTCTCTTTCTATGATATGCACCAAACACAGTCCTTCGATTTTGCACAAATTTCCTTGAATCTATACCAATATTTGTCCTCAACTGGTCCTCAAATCTGGTTCACAAAAGTGGTTGACAAGATTTCACTAAAGCTTGCTTGATCTTCACCCAAGTCTTCACCAAGACTTGTCTCAGATCTGATTTGCAATTTCTTACTAGAACCTGCCCAAAATGCTTCACAAGCTCAAGAAAAACTTGCTCAAATCTGTGCAACAGTCCCTCTTAATGACTTGTCCAAAACCATCAAAGCCTGCTCACTATCACTGAACATGGCAAAAATGATGCACCCCACAGCTTTGCGCTTTTCTGCTCTCTGTGCACAAACACAGTAGTACCATCTTCGCGTACTCTGATTCCTTGCAATCTCTATCACTTAGAAGATTCAACAAAATGCACTCTGTACACTACTATCGAATTTTGCACTCTGCTCTCAGTGATCGGACTTCTCCCCCGCACTCTATCTATGAATGTCGCACTTCGAACGCACACACAAAATCGATACTTTTCTCTTCAAATAGCCCTCCTTTTATACTAATACTTTCAATATTAAAACCTTGAGCTTAGTCGACTGCACAACCCTAAACTACTTTGGTTGCAAACCCTAATCTTCGTCGGCCCAAATTTAACTTTGTCGGCCTCACTGCCTCTGCAACTCTTCTGTAGCTTCTGTCACGAAAATACATGTCGCGATATTGCGACACCTTTGCAACCGTACACTTTCTTTTGCCTTTTGTCATGAAAACGTGACACTTTAGCCTTTAACAACTTCATCTAAGCTCTTGTCACGATATCGCGACACTTTTGTCTTTGTCAGCATCAACTTTTCTTTTGTCGTGAAATCATGAAACTTCTGCCTCTGTAGACTCCGACTTCACTTCTGTCGTGAAATCGTGACACTTTTGTCTTCATAGTTCACAACTTGGCTTCTGTCGCAAAATCGTGACACTTCTCCTATTGAAGACTTGCTTTGTGTTTCTGTCACAAAATTGTGACACTTTCTCCAACCGAACACTGCCATCTCAATCTGTCGCAAAATCGTGACACTTTCTCTTCCTTGCACTCTTGTCTGCTTGCACTAGCGAAAATGGAACATGTCGCGAAATCGTGACACTTTCGCTGCCTTGTGTTTTTCTTTGCCTTATGCCCACGAAACTAGAACATGTCACGAAATCGTGATGCTTTCGCCTTTGAGCTCTTCCTTCTTGAATTCATCGTGAAATCATGACGCTTCTTCTGTTGAAGACTTGCTTACTGTCTTTGTCATGAAATCGTGACACTTTCTGCATCCATAAGCTTTCTCTTCAACATGCAACAAAATCGTGACACTTTCTACATTCGTACGACTTCTTTTCAGCTTGTCGTGAAATCGCGACACTTTCGGCTTCCGTATGTCTTCTTTGCAACCTGTCGCGAAATCGTGACAGTTCTCATTTCAGACTCTTCCCTTTGTTGCATGTCGTGAAATCACGACAGTTCTCACTTGGAACATTTTCACCTGCAGCATGTCATGAAATCACAACATTTTATCTTGCTTCCACTTTGTCTTCTGACTTGTCACAAAATCGTGACACTTTTTCTCCTTAGCACTTTTCTTTTCTTCGGGTCGCGAAAACCCGACATGTCACGATATCGTGACACTTTTTCTCTCGGACTCTCTCTCCTGCATTATGTCGTGAAATCATGACACATTTTCTCCCGGACTCTCTCTCTTGCATTATGTCACGAAATCGTGACACTTTTTCTCCCGGACTCTCTCTCCTGCATTATGTCGCGAAATCGTGACACTTTTTCTTTCGGACTCTCTCTCCTGCATTATGTCGCAAAATCGCGACACTTTTTCGTCCGTTCAACCTACTTTGCAATATGTCATGAAATCGTGACATTTTTGACTGGAACAGTCTCTCTCTTCTTTGAGTCGTGAAACTACGACATGTCGCGATATCGCGACACTTTTCTAGAAAGCTTTCTCTCGCCTGCTTAAGTCGCGAAAATGTGACATGTCACGATATCATGACATTTTTCTAACTTACTTGCTTTCGAACTTGTCATGCCGAAACCTTCATCAAAACAAATTCTTTTACATCAAATCAAATTCCTTTAAAATCTTCTTGACATCAATGACAACTTATACACTTGAGCAAAGGCAATATACCCAAGGTACCCAAAATTGCCAACAATCTCCCCCTTTGTCATTGATGGCAAACCTTTACTAAAAACATGTCTTAGGAGCCAAAAATGAAACCAACTGTGCTAACAAATGAGAAACTGCCTTTGAGGTTTTGCTCCCCCTGACTTGAAGCTTTCCTCTTCACTTGAAGCTCTCCCCCTTACTCATATTTCTCCCCCTTTGTCATCAATGGCAAAGGGTCACCTTTGGGGCTCGGGACTAAGAATGAGCCTCTTAGCTTAGTCCCTCCCCCACCTCCCCGATGAGGTGATTAATTCTGGGGTGGGAGTAAAACTCCCATTAGGCACTGATCATCATCAGCATCTATAATTTCCTTGTCGGGCCTTCTCTTGAACTCTTTGCCCGTATTCCTATTCTTGTCACTGTTCTTTTTCTTATTATCATTCCTGTTCTTGTCACTATTCTTGTTCTTGTTCTCATCCCTATTTTTGTTCATGCCTTGATCCTTGGACCTGTTTATACCATTGTTCCTATTTTTGTACCTTGAAATTTTAGCTCTACACTGTCTAGTTGTGTGACCTTCATTGTTGCACTTATAACAAGTAACAATGTTATTTCTTTTAGGCATACCTGTTCTTTGAATCTGCCAGTTCTGCCTAAACCTATTCTGATCAAACCTGTTCCTGTTATTTACCTCGCAATAGACTACCTTGTGCCCGAACTGTTGACAAGAGTAGCAATACCCTCGAAAGAAACTAGCGCTTCTAAAATTGTCATTCACCTTCTTCACTTGAGCCATGCAATGTGCAGCCATGTGACCAAACCTGTAACACGCAAAACATCTGCCATGAAATTTACCTTTATTCGACCTCTTGGGTCCTGAAAACTTCTTCTTTTCATTCTAAATTTTGTTTTCTGTTTCTACGCATCTATCATCCAAGGACTCATAATCTGAAATACTTTCCTCATCAGAACTCTCTTCCTTTTGGAGTCTCTTACTAGACTCTCCAGCTTGTTCCTTGACAAAACCAAGGCCTGTTTTATCCGTTGTCTTTCTTTGACCTTTGATGAGTGACTTAACCTTTTTGGAGCTATCTTGAAACCTGTAAAGCTTATCCTTGTACTCTTTAGTTTCCTCTTTCAAAGAAGCCATTTTCTGTTCTAACTCACTATACTCAAGAACCTTAGACTCTAACTCATCCTTGAGTTCTTGTGTCTTAGCCATAGAGACGTCGAGACTTTCTATAAGATCATCTCTCTCCATACAACATTCATCTAACTTATCCTTGAGTCTAGCATTCTTCTTTCTTTCCTTTTTCAAAACACTAAGAGCGTTAGTAAGTTCACTTTCTAGATCCTTTATTTGTTTGCTTTCTAAATCATCAAACCCTTTTTCAGATTTCCTATCACTAGAGGTGCTACCTTTTTCAAAAACCATACATGCATCTTCCTTATAGTTTTCTGAAGCATCCTCATACATACTAGAAACCAAATCATTAGTTTGTGCAATCATCCTCAAGGTGACCAAAATTTCCACATCTAAGACATTTCATGATAATGAATCTATGTTTCGGTTCTTCCTCTTTTTCTAATATGAACAACATCTCATTTTCAGTATCACTTGAAGAACTTTCACTATCACTACTAGAACACTTACTTGCTTTGTCTAGGTATAAACTCTTCTTGTGCTTGAGAGAATACCTCTTTCCTTGATTGCTGCGCTCATCTTTGTTTTTCCTGTGATGCTTGTGCTTTTCAGAATCCTTGCTTTTAGAATCCTGTATATCTTCATCACTTTCATTCTTGGGAACAGATACGATCAGTAGCATAATGACCAAACTTTCCACAATTGAAACATCTTATATTTTTCACGCTTTTGTGCTTTCTAGAGAACTTGCCTTTCTTGCTGTAATATGCCTCTTCATCACTGGAAGACTCATCACTCTCTTGAAGCTATTTACCCTTGGATTTCTTGGTAGCCTTGAAAGTTGCCTCTTTCTTGACATCAACCTTCACTTGAGTTCTCAACTCAAATGCTGCAAGTATACTATGGAGCTCATCCTTTTTCAACTTATCCAAATCTTTAGATTCCTCAATAGCAGAAATCTTTTCACTAAATCTATTAGGAAGAGATCTTAAAATCTTATCACAAACATCATTTTCAGCAAGCTCAAGACCTAAGTCTTTCATGGAGTTAACAACCTCATCCATATGAAGCATGTAGTCACTAATATTTTCATCATCATTCATCTTGAGTTGTTCAAACATACCTTTGAAGTGTCTCAACTTAGCCTTTCAAACATTTACATCACCTGTGTGAACCACCTGCAACTGTTTCCACATTTCACTAGCTATCTTGCAGTGAATCACCTTGGTAAGATCTGCCTTCTGTAAACCTTTCAAGATTGCATTCATTGCTTTTGAATTGCTGTGATGTAGGAGCCTGTCTTCTTTAGTATAAGGACCATGTTTAGGAATGGTGTACCCACCTTCAATCACTTCCCAAACCTCATTCCCAAGTGCCATTAGATGAACCTTCATCCTTGCACTCCAAAGACCAAAATCTGATCCATCAAGAATAGGTGTTGCATTGCCACTTGAATAATCCATTGTGTTCTTTACTGGCTTTTCCTTCAAGATGTTAAAATTTTCGAAGGCACCCGCTCTTATACCAATTGAAGAACACAAGCTTATACTTAGAGGGGGGGTGAACAGTGTAAGACCTATTTGTACTTTTTCCTTTATACTTCAATTCAAAATTATGCAGTGTATAGATAGCAGTATCAATAGTCGTAATCAAAGCAATGCACAAAATACCATCCACAATAGAGACACAACAATTTACGTGGTTCACCCAAAGTGGGCTACTCCATGGATAAAATCTTTCACTAAATTTTATCAAATCAAATTCTGGGAATACCTTTCCCGATTACAATGTTTATGGGCACCAACCCAAAGGAGACACAAATCCCCTAGCTCTACTCTGACCGGTGATCCTCTAGAAGACCTCTGCCTCTGCTGCCCTTAGCAAATGGAACTCTATCCACAGAAGACACCTGTCCTCCCTACTCTGGTTGGAGACCTCTGCCCTCAACTCTATCACCTCCAAAGCTGGTCCTCAAATTTGCACTAAACATAGTCCTTTGATTTAGCACAAATGTCCTCATTCTCTTTCTCTGATCTGCACCAAACATAGTCCTTCGGTTTGGCACAAATGTCCTCGAATCTGCACCAATATTTGTCCTCAACTGGTCCTCAAATCTGGTTCACAAAAGTGGTTCACAAGCTTTCACTAAAGCTTGCTTGATCTTCACCCAAGTCTTCACCAAGACTTGTCTTAGATCTGCTTTGCAAGTTCTTACTAGAACCTGCCCAAACTGCTTCACAAGCTCAAGAAAAACTTGCTCAAATCTATGCAATAGTCCCTCTCAATGACTTGTCCAAAACCATCAAAGCCTGCACACTATCACTAAACATCGCAAAAATGATGCACCCCATAGCTTTGTGCTTTTTTGCTCTCTTTACACAAATACAGTAGTACCGTCTTCGCGTACTCTGATTCCTTGCGATCTCTCTCACTTAGATGATTTGATAAAATGCACTCTGTACACTACTATCAAATTTCACACTTTGCTCTCAGTGATCGGACTTCTCCCCCGCACTCTATCTACGAATGTCGCACTTCGAACGCACACACAAAATTGATACTTTTTCTCTTCAAACAGCCCTCCTTTTATACTAATACTTTCAAGATTAAAACCTTGATCTTAGTCGGCTGCACAACCCTAAACTACGTCGACTGCAAACCCTAATCTTCGTCGGCCCAAATTTAACTTTGTCGACCTCACTGCCTCTGCAACTCTTCTGTAGCTTCTGTCACGAAAATACAACATGTCGCGATATCGCAAAACCTTTGCAACCATACACTTTCTTTTGCCTTTTGTCATGAAAACGTGACACTTTAGCCTTTAACAACTTCATCTAAGCTCTTGTCATGATATCACGACACTTTTGTCTTTTTCAGCATCAACTTTGCTTTTGTCGTGAAATCGTGACACTTCTGCCTCTGCAGACTTCGACTTCACTTCTATCACGAAATCGTGACACTTTTGTCTTCATAGTTCACAACTTGGCTTCTGTCACGAAATCGCGACACTTCTCCTGTTGAAGACCTGCTTTGTGTTTCTGTCACAAAATCGTGACACTTTCTCCAACCGAATGCTGCCATCTCAATTTGTCATGAAATCGTGACACTTTCTCTTCCTTGCACTCTTGTCTGCTTGCACTAGCAAAAATGAAACATGTCGCGAAATCGCGACACTTTCATTGCCTTGTGTTTTTCTTTGCCTTATGCCTATGAAACTGGAACATGTCACGAAATCATGATGCTTTCACCTTCGAGCTCTTCCTTCTTGAATTCGTCATGAAATCATGATGCTTCTTCTATTGAAGACTTTCTTACTATCTCTATCGTGAAATCGTGACACTTTTTGCATCCATAAGCTTTCTCTTCAACCTATCGTGAAATCGTGAAATTTTTTGCATCCGTACGACTTCTTTTCAGCCTATCGCAAAATCGTGACGCTTTCAACTTCCGTACGTCTTCTTTGCAACCTATCACGAAATCACGACAGTTCTCATTTCAGACTCTTCCCTTTGCTGCATGTCGCGAAATCACGACAGTTCTCACTTGGAACATTTTCACCTGCAGCATGTCGCGAAATCGCAACATTTTATCTTGCTTCCACTTTGTCTCTGACTTGTAGTGAAATCGTGACACTTTTTCTCCTTAGCGCTTTTCTTTTCTTCGGGTTGCAAAAACCCGACATGTCGCGATATCGCGACACTTTTTCTCCCGGACTCTCTCTCCTGCATTATGTCGCGAAATCACGACACATTTTCTCTCGAACTCTCTCTCCTGCATTATGTCGCAAAATCGTGACACTTTTTCTCCCGGACTCTCTCTCCTACATTATGTCACGAAATCATGACACTTTTTCTTTCGGACTCTCTCTCCTGCATTATGTCGCGAAATCGTGACACTTTTTCATCCGTTCAACCTACTTTGCAATATGTCGTGAAATCGCGACATTTCTGACTCGAATAGTCTCTCTCTTCTTTGAGTCACGAAACTGCGACATGTCGCGATATCGCGACACTTTTCTAGAAAACTTTCTCTCGCCTGCTTAAGTCACGAAAATGTGACATGTCGCGATATCGCGACATTTTTCTAACTTACTTGCTTTCGAACTTGTCATGCTGAAACCTTCATCAAAATAAATTCTTTTACATCAAATCAAATTCCTTTAAAAGCTTCTTGACATCAATGACAACTTATACACTTGAGCAAAGGCAATATACCTAAGGTACCCAAAATTGCCAACAGGAAGGTTATGCTTGATAAGGTGGATACTTCAAGTTGTAGATGCTCTAACAAATTTTGTGAGCATTGAGAAGTTCAGATGGGTATTTATACCCTTAGCAATTAGTTCAGATGGGTATTTTGTAATGGGTATTTATACCCTTAGCAATTAGTTCACTCTTTTGTTGGTGTTTCTCTTTTGATCTTGTAAGATATATGACAAGTGGGAGAATATTGGGAATAGATGAAATATACCTTTCAAACATTAATTATCTCATGTCTTATGTTAAGAGTATATATAAGGAAGAAAAACTGATGAACTAGACCATGGTTTTATTGCAAGACAGTTACAATACTACAAGTCTATTTCTAGCACGCATGATTGTAGGTCTATTTTTAGCACTCTACATTGCAATACTGTAGGTCTATTTCTAGCACTCTACATTATAATACTATAGGTCTATTTCTAGCACTTTGTACTACAAGACAACTGCAATAGTGTAGGCCTATTTCTAGCATTGTGTACTATAGGACTGTAGGTCTATTTCTAGCATGCTACATTATAGAACTGTAGGTCTATTTCTAACACTTTATATTATAGGACTACAATAATATAGGTCTATTTCCAACATTGCGTACTACAATATGACTGCAATATTGCATGTCTATTCCCAGTTGTGTTAATGTAGGTATTTTTCCAAATTTTCTAATAAATAGGACTAAATAAGTGCATACTTGGGTGGAATTATATTGTGAAAAGTAGATTGTTGATTACTGAATAATACAATTTTTGAGTGCTCCTTGATTTTTGGTTTTTCTCGAAAGGGTTTCCCAAGGTATAGGTTGCTTATTATGTGATATTTATGTGATTTTGCTTGTTGAATTAAAAGTCTAGGCCTATTTTTGCACTAATTTTCTCTAAATATTAAGTAGGAAGTTGTTCCACATTAGTCTAACTTCCTTTTATGGCCTTGTTGTGTCACTTCATGTAAGGCATGATCTACCATGTCTGCCTGGTCCACACAAATTTTGATGGTTGAGACAATCAAATAGAACAATAATTTAATGACACGCCCAATGGGATCCCAATGGTATATCCTTGGTCCCACAATAATAATAATAAGTTGGGCTTAAACTTAGTGAGGGTCTTTCCTTATTCTTCTTGTTGAAGCACTTCAAACTCACTTGGCAGCTTCACTCCAAAATGAACATCAAAAGAAGCCACTGCTAAAGGATATTATATTGAGGTTTTGGTGAAAGCCTTAGTCTATCTACTCTTAAATCACAAGCTACATTCACCTAACAATTCCATTCCAAATTAAGGACCTAGATATATATAAATGAAAGACCCATTATCGAGTTCTTTGCTATTAAATCTTGGCAATAGTTGCTACCACCACTTGTCACCATTTTGTAGAGAAGAATATTTGTAGGCCATAATATGGTTGATCCATCACCACCACCTAGAATACTCCTACTTGTAATGATAGAGGCCCTTTGCCACCTCCTGTTCCAAATGAAGTATAGGAGGAGATACCTCAATTTGCTCTAAATTATCTCACTTACTTCACTAGGGAGGATCTCACTACTCCCATTGAGTATCTTAACCACATGGTGAGCTTGTGCATCCTCCATAATATATCAAAGAAAAACATGGATTTAAGAGTACTAGCAACCTATTTTATCAAAAACGCCCAAGAATGGTATCTTGCACTTCAATTTGGCTTGATAGCTAATAAGGACTAGTTTGGCACTCTATTCATTGAAATATTCAGAGAGAAGGTAGACAAGGTATCCCAATTGGAATAATTGTTGACTATAAAGAGAGATACTATGGAGGTGATAGATGATTTAAACCTTAGATTTCACAAGTCCTGACATAGAATATCAAAAGATCTCCATCATCCCCTAGGTATGGAAGTAATTTTTAATTTTAGAACTTTAGATCCTAATATATCCATGACGATCAAATAAAAAGGAGGAAATTATTTACCAGAGGTCTATGGGATAGTTGTCATAGTTGAAAATAACTTAATATAAATAATAAAATTACTCTCTAGACCTCTACTTCCCCTATTATAATATGATTATAACAACCAGGTAATATCTTCACAACCAGTAGCGCCTCCAATCATGACTTCTAACTCATTTCCCAAAAAAAATATAATACAATAGACGATTTATTAAAATTTAAAAAGAATATTAGAAAGATCTTGGCTCTTTCACCAAGCACTATGACAAAAGATCTGAATAATTGCTAATTTTATACAAATGGAATACCCTTGAGAAAATCTTAATATCTTAGGATAAAATAAAAATACTAAATATATATTCTAGAAAGGACCTAGTAGATACTCGGGCATAGGAATATTACATGGCTAAGAATAAGGAAAGCAGTCAAGGAAAAGGGGTACAATAGGCAGATATATATTATAGCTCATGGATGGAGATTTTGTCAAGACAAAGCACAAATAATGGGAATGTTGAATGAGCCCATACCAAAATATTATCATCCATAAATAGTAAAAAAGGGTCAACCCTTATGGACTCAAAGCCCCACCATAGAAATACAATCACAAAAATCATTCAACATACTAGAATAAGAAAAGTAGTAAAGGAAAAGGGGTACAATAGGCAGATAGATACTATAGCTCATGGATGGAGCTTTTGTTAAGAGAGAGCACAAATAATGGGAATTTTGAATGAGCCCATACCAAAATATTATCATCCATCAATAGTAAAAATGGGTCAACCCTTATGGACTCAAAGCCCCACCACAGAAATACAATCACAAAAATCATTCAACATAGTAGAATACCTTAAGAAAACACCATATTTATAGCACTTTAGGAAATAGTATCCATACCAAAGACAAAACAACAATTAGAAGAAGCATTTAAGGAAGAACAACCTGAGCAACAAGGAAAAATCCAATCAAAAGAAAATAAATTTGATAAAGAAATGCATTAGGATACAATAGAAGAATGAATAAGTCAATAGCCTACTGATACACACTATCGCAAGTCTTAAAATAATTATAGCCAAACTGGCATAGGAACATACATAATTCAAGAAGAGAATATTGTTATCCAAAAATAATTTCAAGGGAAAGGAATCAACTGGGCTATGAAATCTGTACTTTGATGGTGCTTGAAGTAGAATAGGGGTTGGTGCAGGTGTGCCTTATTTTTCCATAAGGATGTAAATTCTCTCAAGCATATAGATTGCAACATTTTTGTTCTAACAATAGGGCTGAATATGAGGCTCTTGCTCTGGGACTCTAGTTGGCCCAAAAACTAGGTATCAAAATATTTTAGATTTTTGGTGATACTAAGCTAATAATTAAATAAGAGTCCAATTTCAAGCAAAAAATAGATTGATGACATCTTATAGACATAAGATTGGGATCAAAGGAAATATATTGATATTGTTAGTATAAAAGTTATCCCAAGAGGTCAAAATATGGATGCAGATAGAATGGCAGTTGTTGGCTCACATTTTGAACCAGTTAATGATCTATAACAAAATAATAAATTAGTGAAAATAAAATAAGGCCAACAGTTCTCGATAATGATGAAAAATTGGCAAGTATTTAAGAATGATAAACAAATTGTTCAGTTTTAACAATAGGTAGATCAATATGCTAAAGAAATATATTTAAAATTTGAGGAAGCATACGAATACTAGATCATTCAATTGAGTTCGAATAAATTGCCAAAAGGATTGGTTACCCTGGAATCTCTCTTCAGTCCAAACTATGGATTCAAAGAAAGAAAGAAAATCACCACTAATATAGAAAATTATCAGCAAATAGAAGTAGCTCCTAGAAAAATATTGAAAATAGGAGAGGTGGCCATGCAAAAAGAGTCACTTATCAATTTATGTTAAAAATACAAATAGGTGATGGCTCGAGCCTATGAAGATCTTAATGGATACAATAAGGACATTATATAGCACACAATTGAATTAGATCTTGATTCTAAGGTGGTTAGATAAAAACAAATTCCAGGCAATTAAAAAATTGAACCCCTCATGAAGAAAGAGTTGAGTAAGCTAATCAAATAAAAAACTATATATCCAATCAAACACACCACATGGGTTTCCAACCTAGTAGCTATGAGAAAGGATAATGGAAAAATCATATTATGTGTTGATTTTAGGGATTTTAACAAGACCTTGTTGAAGGATCATTATCCTTTGCCTTCCATGGAACAAAATATCCAAAAAGTGGTTGGTTCTAAAATATTTTCACCACTAGACAAATTATTTGGTTTTAATCATGTGTGGGTAAAGGATGAAGGTCAACATAAGATAACTTTTACTACAAAATATGGAAATTTTGCATATCAATGGATACCTTTTGGATTGTCTATCATCAAAACCACTTTTTAGAGGGCTATGGATATTGTCTTCGATGATCTGATAAATAATATAATATTGATCTATCTGGATGATCTCACAATTTTAAAAAAGAAAAAGAGAATCATTTAGATAAACTGGAAAGGATCTTTCAATGATGTCAAGAGTTTAAGGTGTACCTCAATCCAAATAAATGTGTCTTTAGTGTACCACAATGAAAACTAATAGGGCATGTTGTATTGAAGTATGGTATCACCATATATCCCAAAAAAATTGAAGCTATCACAAATCTCTTGCTACCAAGGCACAAAAGAGGTTAAAATGTTATCCCAAATTTTACAACTATAGTAAGACCCATAACAATCATGTTAAAAAATAATCAACCTTTTATATGGATGGAGGAAGGGAAAGAAGCTTTTGAAAGGATAAAAGAGGCTATTACAAACTCTCTAGTACTGGTCAACCTGAATTTCAATAAGGATTATCTATGTGTATGGGGGAGAACCTGGTATAGTAGCTTTAATGCCATAGAAATATGAAAATTAGCATGATCACCCAATGGCAATTTTTTAGTCATACTTTGAAAGGATATGAAGAGAAATATAATTTTGTTAAAAAACAAGTGTATGATTTGATGAGAGGATTAAAAATTTTAAACACATGGTTTCAAGCAATAAGATTATTGCTTATGTCATACATTCTAGTGTCATATAATATATAATGAGGGATATGAGAGAAAAAAGATCTTGGTGGATTAATAAGATCTTGGAATATGATGTAGAAATCAAACTCACAAAACTAGTCGAAGGAAGAACACTTTGTCAACAACTAGCTAAGGATACGATCAAAAGAAAAACTGAAACAAAAGATGACAATGAAAAAACTAATTTAGGAAATTTTTTTCTAAAAAAAGAAGAGGAAGAACCATACTAGATAGATAAAATATTGAATACACGCAATAGGAGGGTACCCCTTGAATTTGGATAGATACCAAATAAGAGCCTTTTGTTTACAAAATTTATACTTTACAATTATTGATGATATCATATTCTGAAGAAACATTGATGGAATATTGCTACATTGTGTGAAAAAGAAGGAAGCACAATCTATACTACAAGAATTTCACTATGGATTTACATGTGGAAATTTTTCATCCCATACAACCACCAACAAAATCATGAAGGTAGGGTATTTTTGGCCAAGCATGTTCACAGATGATCACAAATGGGTTAGAAACTATAATAAATGTAAGTTTTTCATTAGAAGTAAAAGAAATACGCCCATACCCTTAAGACCTATATTAGCAGATGAACATTTTACCCAATAATAATTAGATTTCATAGGAATTATTAACCCACCATCTAGTAAGGGGCATAAATGGATTCTAACAACTACAAATTACTTCACTAGGTGGGTTGAAGCGGTTCCTTTGAAAGAGGCCATAGAAATTGTAATCATAGAGCTTTTAGAAGACATCATAACTAGATTTGGCATCTCTAATATAATAATAACGAACAATGCCAAGGAATTAATAGGTTCAAAAATTACTCAATTTACATTTTAGCATGGTATATACTTAAAAGCCTCTTTGAATTATTCTCCCCAAGGTAACAGTTTGGATGAACCTACAAATAAAAATTTACTAAGAATTTTAAAAAGGATTGTATTAAAAAATCAGTGGCGATGACATCTTCATTGAAAAATGGCTCTTTCGATGAATCGTATTACTCCAAAAAAAGTATTTGAGGTGTTCTCCGTACAATTTAGTATATGAAAAGGAAGCTAAATTACCCATTTTTATAGATTTACCAAAACTTCATATACTACACCAATTATAATTATAATTAAATTATTTGATGACAATGAGGATGGGAGAGTTGTTAAAGCTTGAAGAATAAAGAAAAGAAGTCGAGGAACAACTATTAAGGTATCAATGAACGATAAAAATATGGTTTGATAAAAGGGCTACCCCACAAAATTTTAAGGTTGGTGATATGTTCCTTAATTGGGATGAACATAAAAGTGAAGTTGGAAATCATACTAAATTTTATTCATTTTGGAGTGGGCCATATATCATAACCAATTATAAGGATGAAAATTTGTTTGAGCTAGAAACTATGGAAGAGGATGTTCTCCCTATACTTGTAAATGAAATTCATATAAAGATTTTTCCTTGAGCCTATTTGGGCCCCCAAACATAATATTAGTCTGAGAAAATAAAGTAGATATGGTACCCATCAAGAAAGGAAGTCATCAAAGTACATTTGACACTAAAAATATTGATTGATCTTGTGATTTTGTTATTACCTTCTATTTTATTTCTTTTATTTTTCTTTTGTGGGATTTTAAAGCTCTAACTCTAGGCCTAAGGATGAAGGAAAGCCAAAGGTTTCTATATTATCTTTAAAACAATCTAGAAGGCCCCTATGAGTCATCAAAACTATAGTGATTTCTCACTACTTAATCATGCCTCACAAAAAATAAACTAAGGCAAACTCCTAAGGAGCACAAAAGTTTTGATTTAAGGTGATCGTGATTTTGTTGAAACTCCTGAGTGGAGGGGTTAAAGTCTTAAGAGCATGCATGATGTGTTTTGAGAGCAATAAACTAGAGAGATTGCGATATATAAATAAGAAAATTTCCAAAAAGTAGAATGCTAGGGAAGCATGATGAAGATTGAAGTCCTCTTTTCCCCTAGAATGACTGTTGATAGTAGAATTTTTGTAACACCTAATGAAATCTAGATATAGGAAGTTTCAACTAGTAAACATGAGCACATCAATATCTAAAGGGACTAGGGGTGCACCAAATCTTAAAGCCATAACCAAATCAAAAGATAAGTCAAGTCAAATTGTAAAGAGATATTAATGATGCACAAGATCCTAAGGAAAGTAGGTGAGATTAAATAACGTGCCAATACTAGAAATGTAAGGACCACCTACTAGTGTCATATTATGAAAATAATCCAAGAGGGAATTAAAGGAAGGTATGATGGTTTTAGTCTTGAATCTGACAATAATTATGATAGAAGGTGCCTCATCAAATTTTCAAAATTCTTGGAAAAGGTAGTTGAAACTGTCAAAACCACCTATAAATTTTGGAGGGAGTATCTCTCTATTGTAATCTATATATAGTATCTAGCTTAGCATTAGAAAGGAATGACAAGTTTTTAAATATTTCCTTTCACTTCTCTCTATATAGCAATTTGCATAATCTTGAGTAACCTTATGGGCAATTAAACCCTCACTCCAAGCATAATGTTTTGTAACACATTTTGCTATATATGTGTATGTATATTGGAGGGCATGCATATACTTTGAAGTCAATCTATGTATCTCATGCCTAAACCAACTTCTATTATGTGTGTCTGTGTGTGTATGCATCTTGTTTTTATGTGCTTGTCTATGTCAAGGAGAGGAAAAAGTTCATGCTGCCATATTGCGTTCAAGTCTGTTCTACAGGGAGATCTTATTTGATCTTTGGTACATTTTTACCTCTTGTAGATTAGGTTTTTTAATTTTAGTTTCTTTTTTTTTATCTCTTTTTCTCTTTTTATCCTAATCTATTAGATTATAAAGTGTGCCAAATATCCCCATCTTAGAAAGGATTTGACCTTTGTAAAAATCTCAAAGACCCCCGATTGAGCCAAACCCCATGCTCTCTAGATTGTACCTACTATGTTTCTTTTCATGAGGTATGATTTTCCCCATTCTCATAATCCACACCACGTCTGATAGTTGAGACAATCGAAGAGGACAACAAGACCTATACAATATTACATCATACAATATCAGAGTTGGCCAAGAATCATATTACAATTTTAACAATAACTTCATTGGTCCTAAGTACTAAATCCTATAATATGATTCAAGGTCAAGAGCCAATATTGTGCAATATATGAGATATGACTAAGGGTATTTTATTGTGCAATGTAATTAATATTTTAAAATATTCTATTATCTAAGCCCAGTGGTCCATTACACTTGTTATGTTGACTAAGGTTAAAATTTTTGATGTAATTAGTGGTTTTGATATTACTATGAATAGCCCCCTGCAAACACTCCTCTTTCATCATTAAAGTGTTGTGCAATGTAGTCTATGGATAGGATTATTTATGGTGCCTATGGGAACCCAACATATCTATCACTCTATTTTGTCCTTCAATGCTTTTTGTATAAAACTTAAGTGGATGATTTGCTTCTACTCATTTTTGGATAATATTATGAATTCCAACATGGTATCAAAGTGGCTATGGAGCAACACTTCTTGGTCATGCAAAACTTCTTCTCAATGCCTCAAATTTTTCTTTCGAGTTTTAAGGTGATATCTTTGGAACTTCATAAGCTTTTTTAGCATAAAGAGCAAATAAGTTTTTATCTTACATGTTTTATAAACCATAATTCTTTCCTTTTTGGATGATTCATCTCTTTGCCTCTTTACTTTTCACTATTCTATAATATTTGATTATTTGAATTTAATTATGCTCTAGTTTCTTGTCCTTCAAAATAGTTATGGCACTTAAAAGGAAATATTAGAGCCAAGTTTTAAATTTAAAATATTGAACTTTTGCACATGCATGAGGTTTTCATAGCTTGTGCACCATTATATAGCCTTAGTGGTAGTTTTTGGGTATGCTTATGTTATCTTTTGATGTAACGAGCCTTGGGATATAACAAAGAAAGTAAATCTGCTACATAATTGAAATATATTATAAATAGAAATCATATAAAAGAATACAATGTAGCTATGGAGGAAATGAACACTCCATTAATAAAGCTATTGAACTACATTGCACCCATCACCAATGGATGGTGATGTATACAAAATTATACTATGCTCTA
This sequence comes from Wollemia nobilis, assembly GCA_028583015.1. NCBI lineage: Eukaryota > Viridiplantae > Streptophyta > Pinopsida > Araucariales > Araucariaceae > Wollemia > Wollemia nobilis. Next base: position 8,614,518 of record JAQPPZ010001078.1, on the reverse strand, counting down.
AGCTACACTATCTCACTATGTCCCTCGACTCTATATCTATCTAATAATGAGGCCTTTATTATATAGGACGATAGCTTCTTTGGCCAACACTCTACCTAGTTGTGCAAGGGACAACTTGCACATATACAGATTGCACATTAAAACTTGTGCATTTATTACATTGCATGAAGTAACTAGATAACCTCCCCCTAAATTAATCTAATGTCCTAAGTATGTACCTTGGAATATACATTTACATAAACCAAATGATGGAATAAAATCTATTTCTAACACCCCCTGTATTACATTTTTTTTTTATTGAAGACTTTAGTCTTCAATATGGATCTTCTTCTTCATCTTGATATTTGTATTATTCTTCTTCATTCTTCGTATTCAGGTTCAGTAGGTAATCTATGTCTCCATATGATGCAGAGTATGTTGTATCTGAAGCTTCTTCTTTCAATTGACTTTGCATTGCATTCCTCCTTTATCTGCTATGTCTTCTTCTTCATATCTATATTTACCTTTGATTATGGATTATGTGCTCTCATAGGAGGTTGAGTTGTTACTTGGTTCTTGTGAGGAAGATTCTTCTTTCCTATCTTTAATTTGTAGAAAAGTTTATGAAAAACCACTTAAGGCATCATGATATTATTTTGAGTTAATAGAATAGGAAGTGTTGATGCTGCATGAGGATTGAAAAAAACTTTTCTAGATATGATTCATCAAGTTCTACCTTCTTTTTGAGTAATTCTATCAATCCTTTTTGTTCTTCATTTTTTGCCTTATAGTGTTTATATGTGAGCAATGCCATGTATAATATGCTCACAAAGTCTAAGGAAAGTGAAATGTTAGTAGTGCCATGTATAATATGCTCACAAAGTCTAAGGAAAGTGAAATGTCACTTTTTCCATTGTCAATTGCTTCATTGATATGGGTTTGAAGATAAAATTCCATAGTATTAAAATTATCTTCTAAGGCTTCACTATGAATTATTTTTGAAGTTAGATCTAACTTTCCTTCCAATTTCTTGAGTAGATTCATGATCCCAATTTTTATGGCAATGGCTTTTTCTTTTCTAAATCAATTATTCTTATAGGTATTTTGGGAAGTAGACATCCTTAAAGCTCCAAAGTTTTATGATATATGATACCTTATTGAAGTATATAAGCTTTATTTCATAAAACCTTTATTAATCCTTAGGTTTTTAGACTTCCTTATTTATCCATAGTAATGAGAGTATGAACATCTAATTTCAGGTTTTAAAGAAGACTTATATATTCCCAACTTGATAATCTTTGAAGGATATTATTATTATCAAGTTTTGTAAAATGCCTTATGACTCCCTAACGTTTTTGGAGTATGATACAGTGCTTTTGTAAAAATATAGTTCAATTTTAGTTTATTTTGTACAAATTTTGTAAAGATCAAAATTCAACTTCTTAACACCTTATTACTCCTATTGAACTAAGCACTTTTCAATTTTTGAAGAGGTTTTAATGTTGGAATTCTTTTATCCCTTTTTAGAAGTTTTGAGACAAGAAAATTATAATTTTCCAACCTTAGTAAAAATATTAATAACCTCTTTCTATATCCCTTGGATTATTTCTAATTTCCAATAAATTAATTTGATGTTGTAACCCTTATGGCTTCCAAATTTGGAAAATTAGAAAATTAATAATATTTGCAAAATGTCAAAGAATTTAATCCAAGTAGAATTCCTTATTTCTCCTAAGGTTAAATTGCAAATATTATTTCAATTTGATAGGTTATCCCTTATATATTTTGCTTTCAAAATCTAAGATTTATCCAAAAATGAAAGTTGTAGTAAAATGAGATTAAACCTTACCTTTGCATGCTAAATCTCCTCTTTGTTCGATAATTTATTTGACTAGATATAACAACAGTATTAAGGTCACCTTTGGTGCTAGAATCAATGGATATGCTTTGTAATTACTTGTCTTCAATGCTAGAACGTAGGCGCTGTAAAAATGGGAAGGTTTGACCTTCAAGACTAGGAGCCTTTAATGCTCCTTCTTCCTTCCTTCCACGTACTTCAGATGGCTTTGACCATGCTTTGTTACGTGTTAAACTTTGGACTTTGGGAAACTTTTAAGGAGGTATAATCATGGGCTTTGTGACAAGTGTCACACCCATTACAAATGAGAGCTTCTCTCCTTCTTTAACATACAGTCATTATGTAATGTATGGGCATTTGTGTGGGCACTTGTGTGAAGCTTGTGGAGGATAAAAAGTGCCACCACATCCTTGATATTTCTTGTAAATCTTGTGTGAGGTTTCTTGAGCATTGATATATGAAATGGTGCCTTAGAAAGTTTATGCCAAGTGGCATTCAAAATCTCTACATGAAGACATTTACTGTAACGTCTTCCCAGGAGAATATAACTCCTTAAGTCCTTTTTTATGCCATTCCTTTGCTTTGCTACACTTCTTGGGCAGCAAGCAATATTTTCTTTTGTAGGTGGATTTATGAGGTGTTATGGAGCATTGAATGCCAATTTTGGTGATTCCTTTTGTGGACGATATTCTCCAAGTTTAAGACCTTGAACGTATCACCTTTGCTCCTTATCTTCTATACCTCCAACGTGTTGATTCCTAGTATATTTTGATACCTTTTCTTTGTATATGTGTACTCTTTTTATCTATGTAAATGTATCTTGATGATAGCCTTATGTGGGCTTTAATTTTTTTCGGTTCATTCGTCCAAGATGAGCCCTTTGAGTGGCTCCTTTTGCTTGGGAAGAAGAGTGCTGATATTTAGCCTTCCTTGCCTGATTTACCCTGTAGTTATTGTGCCTTTTGAGGAACTTTCAAATCTGATATTTTGCTGCAAAAAACAGTTTAGATTAGTGCAATAAAATATACCATAAATTGTATATAAATCTCCTCTAATGCACCTTCTTTTGCACTCTTTTTTCAGATCTGAAATTATGGTTTTGTGGCATATTTTTTCTCTGCAATATAAGGGTTTTGATATTGTCTTTTATGAGTAGACACATTCCTATTTTTGCTTGGACACTCTGATAACAAATCCAAGCTTATATAATAGTAGATGGAAGCTCTTTAATTGATGCAATTTTCTGCACTTTCCTTTCTTGCATCTAACCTTGTAATGCTTTGGATTTGAGACTCACCAAGTCTCGATATTTGAAGCTTCTATTTCTATTTTTGGTTAGTTGTGTTCTTCTCCAAATTTTGGAGGATTATAACCTGTTTTTGTGGCTTCACTTGGCCACTATGTGTTGCAGATTTCTGTGCTTTAATAGTGTCTTTAGACACTTGATACAAATCAGATTTTGTGCCCTTAAAAAAACACAAAACTAATTTCTTTTGAGAGTAGTATAATAGTGCAAATAAATATAATGGACTTTATTTTTAATGCACTAACAATTTCACCATATCACTCCAATAAACTCTCAAGATAATGCACTTAATCAAATTTCTTGCAACTAGTCAAGAATAATTTGAAATGAACCTTCAATAATTATTCCACAATTTCACTACAATTTAGTATTGTAGGACTTAGTCTTCTTTTCCTTTTTCTAAAGTAGATAATAGGTAGTTTATAGAAGCAATTATGAAATATAATCAACTCCTAATTAATGTATGAATGAACCTTAAAAAGAACCTTTTTTATTTTGCACTTTTGAATACTGTAATCCAATTTCTTCTTGCAACTTTAATCCAAATTTAGGTGCTCTAACAAATCTGATAAGTAATCCAATTAATGAATCTACTTGCACCAAAAGTTGCTTACCTTTTGAAATTTTTTGTAGCTCTTTTTCCACTTTTGTAGAGGATGTAGTTATTGGTTTTTAGGATCACCAAGTTGCTACTTCGAATAGGATCTTGCAGCTCTTTGTAGAATATCCTGAACAACTCCTTCTTCACCAAATGATGGTCTCAAACTTTCTTTCACAAGCCTAGGATTCGGTGGCTTATTATCCTCGTGTGCTCTCCTCCTATTGTAGATGTGGAGAAGTCCTTTTCTTTAAACTGATTTCTTCTTGTTGTGAGAGGTAATCTTCAAATCTCCAAGATTTGGTGAGCTTCTTCTGTCTTCAAGTCTTCTTGTCGAATTCTGACTTCAAGCAGGATCTTCTTGTACGATCCTAAAAAGCATACACCTAAGCTATTTGCATCATTATATCAAGCATAAAATCATGAAAGCATGAAAGACAATGAATTAACAAAACATAAGATCTCTTCTTATTAATTCATATTGAAATTTGATTACAAATAGGTCCCTCTTAGGGATACCAAATGATTGATACAATGATTACAAATATGAAAAGCCCCTAAGCGGGGATGGTGTAATCCGTAGGCTTCTTAGATTCGACATGAACTTGCTCAAGGGCTTATAGATGCCTTCTTCTCACTTGCTTGGAGGGATTTGATGCCAAAGATGCTTTGAATTTGTCCAAGAACCTATGATCTACGTTCAAGAAACAACATAGAATGATTAGTAGCATATGAGGCCTCTCATGATGAGGCTCTTTTTGAAGATTCACATGTAATATGATAAAGCTTGCAATAAAGCATGAAAATATATAAATATAAGGAAAAGATAATCTATTCTAATATAAGTTGATAAAGTAGAAGTAATAAGAAATCTATGCTAAAAATTAAGAAATGGTGACTCAAACCCTAGTCATTATTGCTCAGAGTTACATGTTAGGTCTTTGTCGAAGATAGTGATTGCTAACTATGATCTTTTGCCTCATAAACTAGGGGTTGTGACACTCAATCCTTCATCTAAATTGATGTTCAAGGGTCACCTTCATGTCTAGAGATGGATTGGTGGTGAAAATCATGGGGATTCATATTATATTGGTGTGAATTTATGATGTATGCTTCTCAGTCCTAAAATCCCCATGGTTGGTTGTGCAATCTGCAAATGGGTAACACTTTGACTCTCCTCAAGGGTTGTTAACTTGCTACTCACTTGGATAGGGCTTCGCTGCATAAAATTTTGGATCCTTTCTTGTTTTTGGGAGGATGCATATGTAGGCCTCCTAAATTCTAGATCTTGGCTTCTTGGAGAAGCCAAGATCTAGATTTACATGAAACTGGTCGTTGGAGGAAAGGCTTAGTTACAGATTTGCATGGGAGTGGTAGTTAGGAGGAACTCTAGGAGATTCATACCAAAAATTGCTTGAATCCAATGCAAGTTTAGTTATCATGCATGATTCGGGCCCATATTTATGGCCAATTTTGTTTTAGTGCTAGTCATTATCCATAGTAGTGGCTAGGTGTGGCTGCTCTCAGCTTCAGTGGCTCTGGTGGTGGCCACTTTGGTCGATAGTGGTTGTACCTGAATGGGTTAGAACTACCCCTTTGTGAGTGGTTAGGACCACTGCTAGCTCTTGGAGAGGTCCAAGATCAGTCATATGGTCTTTGGATGTGCCCATATGAGTAGTCTCCTAAACATGATGTATTTTAGGTGTCTACAGATACCCCTTTTTGTGATGCATTATGGGAAACATAGTGTTGAGCAAAAATAGACCACCTAGGGCCATATTGTAGGGTGTATGATGATCATTGATCTGATCAACATTAGATGCCCCAATCATGAGAAAGGTGTGCATCTTAGAATCATTGCTTCCAATGGGATGGAAGGCTTAAATTTGCAAAAGCTTTCGCAAGTCCAGTGGTGATCGGGTAGCATCAGTGCTACAATTGGTCCGATAGGAGGAGAGCTTCAAGCTTAACTATCATATTTGCTTTTTGCCCTAGCAAAGGGTAAGCTTATGATAGTTGTTAGCAATGATTCATAGGATGAATATAATTTGACATGATCGAGTGATCCTTTGTTGATTTTGATTATGATTATTGATATTATGACTACCCCCTCAAGCGACGAGTCGATGAGGGAAGGACAATGAATAAAGTGATGAGTCGCTTGACCAAGATGATTGATTTGGATGATTTAAGAGTTTTGCATTTGTTGTTATATGGTAGGTCCTATTATAGGTGTGATTTCAACCATTAATAGTAATTGTATATCTCTATCCCATGGAGCAGTCTGACCACAATGGCCTTCTTAGGGAATCAAGATGATAGCAATTCCATTTAGCTTGTGTTGAATCACTCGATGATCTACTAAAAATATCATGGAAGAAATGAAATGAATACCTCATTCTCATGGGGTAGTCCGGCCACCATGGCCTTCTTCGGGATTGAAGTGAAGCATTTCAATTCAATGATGACTAATTTGGCTCAAATGACCTTATGGTAATTTACTCATCTTGTCGGATTGCATGGAGCGCAAGTCACTGCAACCACCAAGTGTATAGAGTAAATAACTAGTTACGAGGTACATTTGAGATTTATTTGATTTTTTTGTTATTTTTGATTTTTTTTTTTTGATTTTATGATTTTTTTGGTTATTTTGCAATTTTTGATGATTCTGGACCATTAGATATGCTTATTTGTCCATTTTGAGACTCCTCATGGTGAGAAATTTGATGCATTTATTGTTGTTTGCTAGCCACTATCAATAGCAGTGGCCTTGTTTTGCAATTTCTATCCACTAACACCAGCAGTGACTACGAAAAAATTAAAAAATATAAAAAGAAAATTAGGGTTTTGAAATTCATTATTTTCTAGTTATCATTTTGCAATTTGAGCTTTGAGGTGAGAGAGAGATAGTGACCCAGGATGCTACTTGATTACTAGACACCATGGTGGAGCAAGGTGAGGCATCCATGAGTGGAGGAGCTGGAGCTTCACGGGTATTTCTCTAAACCCTAACTTGTTATTTAATTGGTAAAATGAACCAAACTAAGTAATTGGTAAATGAACCTCATTAAACTTGTTGGTAACGAACCACACTGATAGATAGGTTTAGATTTAGGTTAATTTAGGTGGGTCTTTTTTTTTTTTTTTTTGTCAATTTTTTTGGTTTTTGGGTGAGGGTGGATGTCGTTGGCATGTCGCCTCATGGTCGTTGTCACTCAGAGTGGCCCCTAATTAGCAAAGAGGGGTCATTGTCACCGAGGACGACTAGTTTGAATTCCAATGGTCAATTTTTTGATCTTTGTTATAGTGAGGGCTAAAACTTTAGAAAATTATTTGATTTTTTTATTTTTGATGAATTTAATTGATTTTTTTGAAATTTTCAAGTGTAAATTTTGATTTTTTTGCATGTTTTGGTGTATTTTATTATTGTGTTTGTACCCTTGCTTGATTTTAGGTTATTGTTACACCATTTTTGATTTTATTATGTTTTTAGTTTAAGTGCATTTAATTAGGCATTTATTTTACACTTTTAGCTTTTTTTCATGGGCTCGAGATCCTAGTTTGCTCGTGGAGCTTCTACCCTTGATGGATGATGTATATTGGGATTGGTTTGATGCCTGGGGCTTATGTATGTGATGAGGCTATCGATGATTATGTCGGACCAGGCCTACCTTACTGCTTTGGCTCATAGATGGGATTGTCGGATGAACACTTTTCATCTCCTGATTGGTGAGATGACCATCACTCCTGAGGATGTGTATAGGATCTTTAGGATCCCTTTTTATGGAGAGGCTATCATGTCTTCCCCTACTATGATAGAGATATATTCTTTTATAGAGTCTTTGGAGCTTGAGAAGCTACAACATTGGGTGATATCCGACATGGCGGAGTCCTTGTGACTCGGTGGTATCGGGAGGATGTTTTCACATGGTAGGCTATCTTGATGCATGTTATCTGTAACATGCTTTTCAGATACTTCAGGAGTGAGGTTCCCATGGAACCTCTTAGCTATGGTTCAGGACCTTTTGGACACCTATGAGTTGATCATTATGGCTTGGGGGAGTGCATTGCTAGCCCATGTTATGATGAGATGTATAAGGATTTAATGGATGGATGGCTAGTGTTGCTTGCAGCCTGCTTCTTCAGATCTAGGGTTGGGAGCACATTAGGATGGATCACCCAGGAGGATTACCTTAGGATTACTACGATAGCTGAGTACAGTAGTGCTATGGATGTAGGTGGTCATGGGAGTAAGAGGAGCATAGAGTCATCATGTAGGGGATGTGCACATATGCAACTTCTTAATGGTCTAGGTGAAGATATCATTTGGAGACCTTATTTTGAGTGCCCTGTATGGCTAGAGGTGGATAGATATTTGGCTTGTACTAGGCATGATCGATGGGTGATCGATCATAAGGTAGGGATTAGAGAGTTCTTCCATTACTCTAGGTGACCGATAGTTTGGGTTCTATAGGATATCCCCTTTGAGTAGTTTTGTATAGGTAGATTCATAGAGAGGGATATTCCATCCCTTTGTTATAGTTTCAGAGGAGGTGGATCCTCTTGTAGTTGATGTTGGTATAGAGTATGTTAGGATGATAGAGGCATATACCTAGTGGTGGGTTATGCGGCTATGGCATGGTGGTGGTACTTGTATGCTAGGAATGAGGCTACTATTGAGGATCTATAGCAGAGTGTAAATAGAGGAGTGGGTTAGGTTGTAGAGGAGTAGAGGAGTAGGATGCCCAGAGGAGGAGGATGTTGCTCTAGAGGATCAAGAGTCTCCCCTTTGGGCTCAGCTACATAGTGTTGAGGTTGAGCTTCAGATAGCTCATCTATAGATCATGGAGTGGGATACCTCTATAGCTATGCTCTAGACTTAGGTTAGCTCATTATAGGTATAATTTTGGTAGGCTAGACCATATGGAGGGGTTTTGAGGAGGAGAGGACCACCCTCTAGGTATAGGTTGACTCAATGTAGCTCAGGATAGAGTAGCTTACTATAGAGAGAGATGGTTATACGTTGTCGTAGTTAGAGGAATAGGTTTAGATCTAGGGGTAGATATTAGATGCCTATAGGGCTCTTGGAGGATTATGATGCCTAGATGTTAGGATATGTTGGGTATATTGCATCTCTATAACTTCATATTTGGATGCTAGGTGACACTCCTCGAGAGAGGTCTACAATTAGGGGCTTCACAGGAGTAGGAAGAGTGAGTCAGGGGTCTTCAGTGAGCCTAACCATAGGTTAGGGTCCTTTAGAGAGGAGTAGGTACTAGCTCTAGGCCACCTCGTAGAGAGGGCGGTGAGGGTGGAGGTGCTACTAGTGGTGCAGGCCAGTCATGATCATGCTTGACTATATTTTATCTTTTTGAGTGTAAGGTCTGATGACCTACACTATTGTAGCCTATGGGTATTTTTGTACCTCTATGTACTATTTTGATACACATATATATATATGATATTCTCTTTGATTATGGCTCATTATGTGTATCATTTTATTGTTTTATGTTTATGTGATGCAAAATGGATGCAATGCTTATGATATTATGCTATATGATGTGATGTATTGATGACATGCACTAGCTAGCTGATAGATGTATGCTTAGATGTTATGATCTAGATGTATGGATGCACTATGATGATGGGTACATATATGGATGCAATGATTTTTGTTAAATGCATGTTTAATTTATTTTAATTGTTTATGCATTTAATTTATGTGATATGATATGATGTATGATGTGGAATGTAATGCATTAATTATATGATGAATGATCTAATGTAAATGAACCTGTATGCTTTAATCACTTAAAACATAAGGAATGAATTTAATATGTGTTTACAAACTAATGGATGACACCACAAAATGTATAAAAATTATGAATGTAAATGATAACTCTTATCATAAGAAATAATCATTTAAGCATCCATATGTGAGATGAGATGATATGATATGTATGTGCTTTCTTTATAAGCTTTAAATTAAAATATATGTACAAAATAGTTAGTGGTCATCTAAATATCATTGTTGATATTTATCTGGTATCTATCCTATTTCATGAACACCCTTTAATGAACAAAACCTTATAAATAAAGTTGATGATTTGATTGATGAAATGATTTGTTGCTATGAGGGGATTTTTGAGGTTTTCCATGAGACTCAAACACCCTAGTTGATTAATCAAAAGTTGTATAATGACCATACAAGACTTCTGAAAGATGAAAGTTTTTGTTATGAAGACCAAGATATTCATTATCCCTATGTGTGTGAATGAATATATTAGATGAAACATAAGCCTACCCCAATGCTAGGTAGGATTCATTCAGCCCATTGCTGTATTTGGGATCACCAAATGCTCATCATGATCCTAAGTTGGACTCAGTTGGATTAGACCATTAGGCGATACAGGACACCTAAAGCTAGCTCTTTTTGCAAATTGCTTAGAACTACCCCAATGCTAGGTGGGATTCATTCAGCCCATTGTTGTATTGGGGATCACTCTATGGTTTCAAGTAGTGACCATTCCAGGGATTCAAGCTCTTCACCCCCTTATTTTATTTTGATTTATTGGGATACTTGCTCATGCTTAGTGATGAAAATCACTATTTATTTTGTATTTTTTTTTTTTTTTTGAGCAAGGGATTTGATTTGATTTTGGATTTTGCTCATTTTGATGAAAGCAAGGGATTCTTTGGGTAGGGGGAGCTTGTCCTTTTTTCAATGATCAACACTCTAGACCATGCACATCACAAGATGAGCAAGTAAAAACCTTTCGCTTAGGATGCCTAGTACCACTTTGTAGTGTTCATATTTCCCTTGTTCCAACTAGGATTGTTAATGTGTTGATTAGTGATGGGATTTTGATATATGCTAGGTGCTATCAAAACTAGACCTCATCTACAAAAGCAAAGATAGCTTTCTACAAAATCTGAGAAGATCACTAGGTATGGTTGAATGATCGAAAAACCTTATTATATTCCTTATAGCAATAGGAAGGGGTTGTGTTGAAAAACATAGTTACTCACATGGGTTATGGATGAATGATGATTTGAAGATGCATGATTGGGATACAAATGTGGTGTCATTTGCAATATTGAAAACACAGTCTATCCTAATGTGAATGCAATGGATGCAACATGCCTAATGCAATGCAATTATATGAATGCAAATGCAAAATGTAAGATGTAAATATTTTTGTATTTTAATGTTTTCAATTGTTTTTGTGTTTTGTGTTTTGTTTTTTTTTTACCAAAGGGCTTAAATACCTTTGGAGCTTTTTGTGAGTTGACCAAAGGGCTTATGATGCCTTTGGAGCTTTTTGTGAGTTGACCAAAGGGCTTATGATGCCTTTGGGGCCTTTTGTGAGTTGACCAAAGGGCTTATGATGCCTTTGGAGCTTTTGTGAGTTGAGGAAAGGAGCTTGTTATGAGTGCCTTTGGGGCTTTTGTGAGTTGACCAAAGGGCTTATGATGCCTTTGGGGCTTTTTGTGAGTTGACCAAAGGGCTTATGATGCCTTTGGAGCCTTTTGATTTTTATGTTTTCTGATTTGTTTGGAATTTTATGATTTTCAAATGTTTTTGAAATTTTGATTATTTTGAATGTTTTTGAATTTTTGATTTTTATGTATTGTTTTTGGATTTTGTTGGTTTTATGTGTAAAATACCTTCATATGAAGAATTTTGAGAGGCTCAGGCTCTTCAACACCTTCTAATGATGTTAGGTGATATGTCCTAGGTCCAATATTCTCTGAGATGATATAAGGACCTATCCAGTTGGCCATAAATTTGTCTCGTAGGTGCGGTGGTAGGTTTGAATTCTGTTGGTTCTCTTTGAGCATGAGATCCCCAACCTTAAAGTCTCTCAAGTGGACTTTATTGTTATAAGCTCATGTTAGATGATCTTGGTAAATGTGGAGATGCTCAAGAGCATTGATGCGACGTTCATCAAGAAGGGTCAATTGATCAAGGTGAGCTTGTCACGCAGTGTCATCATCGATAAATTCTTTCAATGCGACAAGCAATGTTGGAATTTATAACTCCAAGGGCATAATGGTCTCAGTGCCATATACAAGCAAAAATGGTGTTGCCCTAGTGGGCATCCACATGCTAGTTCTATAAGCCCATAATGCAAGAGGTAACTATAGATGCCAATCCTTATGATTTTATTTTACTATCTTCTTTAATATGGCTACGATTATTTTGTTTGAGGCTTCTGCTTGCCCATTTTCTTATGGATAATATGGTGTCACAAAACTATGTTGAATGTTATATTTGGATGTTAAAGCCCACACATTTTTGTTCTTAAATGAAGGACCATTATCCAAAATTATCTTGAATGGGATCCCAAAGTGATAGATGATATTGTGAAGTATGAACTCCACAATTCTTGGTCCTATCATTGATGTTAAGGGGACCACTTCCACCCATTTTGTGAAGTACTCAGTGGTCATTAAGATAAATATGTGTCAGCCCAAATATGGGGAGAGATATTTCCAATTAGATCGAAACCCCACTAAGAAAATGGCCAAGCCACTTGAATGGGCTGTAAGGCCTATGATGGTAGGTGCATCAGATTTGCATGATGCTGACACTTAATGCACTTCCTGACATACTCACAACAATCCTTTTCCATGGTGGGCCAATAATAACCCATTCGAAGGATGCACTTGATGATGGCCATGCCATTAAAATGGCCATCATATGTACCATCATGAGCTTGTGAAATCACCCAAGCTAATTCTTGGGGCTCAAGACAATGAAGGAGGATTCCATCATAGTTTTGATGATACAATATATCTCCTAGCAAGACATATCTTGTCACTTTTTGTTTAAATGCTCATTTTGTGGCCTACGATAATCCTTATGGGATGATTCCAAGCTTAAGGAAATCTTGTAATTGGGCTAGCCAATCTTGATAAGCTACAACCTCAATAGATAAGATGACTTGTTCTCTCTATGATTCGATATGCACAAATGCATATTGAGAAATAACCTTGTGGTGAATGATGGTACCATTCCTCGTAGGACCCTACGAGATCAAAGACCCCCAAGGCACCTTCTTTAGAAAGTCTCTGGCTTTATAGAACCACTCATGGTTTGGTTCTATATGAATCATGTTGACTGATTCTTTGTTTTCAAAAGCCTCACATTGCATCACTGATTGTGAGAGCATCTTCACATGAATGGTAGTGAAATCAATAGATGGATTTTGAGGGATCAAGGATCCCAAAGATGCCATAGTGTCTACAAATCTGTTGGATGTGCGAGGGATTGCCTCGATGTCATACCATTCTAGTTGGGCTAGATAAGTGTCAACAAGCTCTTTGTAAGCTTTCAGGATTGGACACCTACATTGAAATAATCCCTTAACTTGGTTAATGATGAGAAGGGAGTCACCAAAGATATTTAGCTTTTTAATCTTCATAGTGATTGTTGTTTGGAGACCCAATATTAGGGCCTCGTATTCAGCATTGTTATTTGTGCAAGGGAAGTCTAGCTTAAATGACAAGGGCATTGGAGCACCTTATGGTGTGAAAAACATAATCCCTGCACCACCCCCTTGCTCACACTTTGAACCATCAAAGAACAAAGTCATGTCAGCTTTATTATCAGGTTCTTTGGGTTTGGGTGCTTTCGATAATGCAAATACTGCATCATCAGGAAGTTCTATGATGAGAGGCCTATTATCTTGAAGAGGTACCTCTGCCAGTTGATCAACTATGACTTGTCCCTTGATGGAATTTTGGCTTATGAATTCCAAATCAAATTCTATCAGTAGCATGATCCACTTTGTAGTACGTGTATTATGATATGTCTTGCTCATCATATACTGCAAAGGATTTTGTTTTGATATCACATACATTGTATGGCTCAACATGTAGTGGTGCAACTTCTTAGTCGTAAAGACCACTGCTAAGCATAACTTTTCTATGTATGCGTACCCTAGCTCGTAACTCACCAAGGTGTGGTTGATATAGTATATTACTTGTTCTTTGTCTTGCATATTATTTTGAGCCAACATGGTGCCCAAAGAAAAATTGGTAGCAGATATATAAAGTAAAAATGGCATGTCTGGCCTTGGTGGAGCTAGTACTGGTGGCGTTTCTAGGTATTTCTTGATCTCAGCAAAGGCTTGCTGACATTCTTCATCCCAGTGGAATGGGACCCCCTTGTGTAGTAGTCGATTCATGGGTCGACATTTATCCGATAGTTGTGCGATGAAACACTTTATGGATGCTACTTTGCCCTGTAGGCTTCTCAGCTCTTTGATGTTAGTGGGTGGGGCCATTTCTAGGATAGCCTTTACCTTTGCTGGGTCGACTTTGATCCCTCATTTAGAAATGATGAATCCCAAGAGTTTTCCTGAAGTTATACCAAAGATGCATTTCTTGGGATTCAACTTGACATTGTGCTCTATCAGGTGATCGAAGACCTTTCTTAGGACCTCGACATGCTCTTCATGTAGTAATGACTTGGCTAGTAAGTCATCGATATAATATTCTAGGATCTTATGCATGTAGTCATGGAAAATATATGTCATGGCCCATTGATATGTGGCACCAACATTTTTAAGACCAAATGGCATTACTTTGTAATAAAATGTCCCCCATGGAGTGGTGAATATGGTTTTGTGCTGGTCTTCGGGTTTAATCTGAATCTGATTGTAACCAAAAAATCGTCCATGAGGGAGAGCATCTCATGACCTATAGTTGCATCTACAAGAGCATCTATGTTGGGCAATGAGAATGAATCCTTCGGTGTTGCCTTATTGAGATCTCTAAAATCTATGCAAATATGGATCCTTCCATCAGGTTTTCCTATAGGCACCATGTTTGATACCCATTCTGGATAGTCGATGGGGGTAATAAAGACTACATCCAATAGCTTCTGTAGCTCATTCTTTACCATCAAGGTGATGGTTGGATGCATCTTCTTGAGCTTTTCTTGATCGATTTCTTTGTGGGATCTAGCGAAAGGTTATGGACAACCAATTTTAGATCTAAACTCAACATATCCTTGTAGGTCCAAGAAAAGAGATTAGGTCTCTCTTTCAATAGAGGTATGATGGTGGCCTATTCTTCTAGAGATAAGATTTCTCTGAACTTAACTTTCTTTGGATCAGAAGGATCATCATTGATGTCCACTTCGAAAGTTTCCTCTATTGACATGTGTGACCCCTCCTCAAGCTGGTGAGGAGTGGGGATCAAGTGGATGTCATCTATTGGGTTTAAAGGTTCAACTGAATCATGGTTAAAACTAGTGTGATAAACATCATGTGCGCATCCTGGTGCAAAATGAAATGGTTGTAGCATTTCTTCATTGGGGAAGAAATATTTAGGCTCTAAGGGTGAATCAATGTGATCCCAATCAATAGCATCTAAGTTAAGACACAATGGTTTAGAAGGATCAGTTGGGTTTTGGAGTGGAGTGGTCAAATCAATGGAGATCATGTTGATGGATGGGATGGAATCTCTAGGACCATGTGGGTGTAACTCTGCATTATTGATTTACCTTCCATACCCAAGATGAGGCTCTAGGGGTATGGGGATCTCAGGATCTAGTCTATGAATAGATGGGAAGATGGGATCATTTGGCTGAAGTAGCTCTCTAAATGTAGGAGGATCAGGGAAAACTATATGATGGATTACATCTGAATTGGTCGGTCTTCCCCTGAGGTGAGGGCCAGGATATACTCTGTGATACATCTCATCTATGTCAAATGGTTCATTGCGATGATGCAAGTAGTGAGGTCCAAGGTAGGCCCTCTCAGTTTCATCTTCATAATCATTATCATCTATGAAGAATCCATCATTCATACCCATTGGCTTTATGAGGTGATATGAATGTCGAGGCCCTAGGTAGGCCAATTCAGTCTCATCCTCATAGTCACTATCATCTATGATGTATCCACTCTCTATATTAATTGGCTCTATGAGGTGATGTAAATATTGAGGCCCAAGGTAGGCCAATTTAGTCTCATCCTCATACTCACTATGATCTATGATGTATTCATTCTCTTCTCACTCATAACCATAGCTTGGTTCATCCTCCCATAGGATAAGTCTTGATGGGCTTGCCTCGAGAGAGAAATTTGGATGATACACATTAGGTGGTTCTATAGTGACCATGGTCACCAACCTATCATCCATGTAGCTTATGTTTGGGTGATAGGGATTCCATTCAATGTCTTCCCTAAACCCTAAGCTTAGCCTATCTAGAGATGTTGCTAATGAATCATCATAGCTTTGGATATGATATCCTAGGCTAGACCTATCAGTAGGTAATTGATATCGTGGTTCAACTGGGTTTCATCATCCTTGCTCATATAGACCTAAACCATAGCCATGCCAATGGTTGCATTCAAAGTATCTTAGAGCAAACTCAGGATTGGACAAGTAATGAACATTCATGGTGAATGACTCATCCTCATCCTCTTCAATGTCTGAAGCATTATGGGCATAATCCAACCCAACATAAATGAAATTGGTCTAGTTAGGGGGATCCCTAATGGTACCACTATCCCTATGGGTAAGTTTGGGACTCTTGGTCATCCCATGTCTTGTGCAGACTTGATAATTGGAGTGAAAGTAACATTCTACACAAGATATTCACCTAGTCCTATATTAGCTAGGTGAACTATCACCTATGGTGCAGATGATATTGATGATGATGCAGGTGAGGCAGGTTGAGGTACCTCCTTGACTATGTCTTGGGAATATTCCTCCTCCATGGGATTTGGAATTTTTACTATTGCTATGGTTGGGACTTCCTTAGGTCTTTCCTCCACCAAGGGTGCTTTTAGTTTCTGAGAGTATTTTGCCTTAGATGTTGTTGGTTTCTCAGAAGTGCTAGTAGCTTTAGAAGCTGGAGGTGGTACCGATGTGGATGGGTCACCTCGCACTAATTTGGATTTGCTTCCTGGTTGTGTGGTAGGGGATGATGGCCTAATGTATAGGTGCATGGATGGAAGGACAAAATCCCCTGATAAGTCAACCTGATGAACATATTTGAATGGCTCTTCATCCGATGGTACCACATGTACCTATCCCTCATGCACATATTTAATACATTGATGCAAGATCGAGGGAACGCACTGCATGTCCCTTATCTAGGGATGCCCTAGGAGGATATTATACTGCATGCCCCCTCCAATACATGACACATCATAGGGATGGTCTTATGCCCCACCTGCATAGGTAGGATGATTGTACCCACTATGGAGCATAGTGCATCATTGAAGGCTCTCAATGTGTAGGAGGTAGGGATGATGTTTGACCTAGGGATCTTCAAGTGCCCTATAGCCTTGGTTGTTATTATGTTAATCGATGAGCCTATGTCGATTAAAACCTACTTGAAAGGTATGTCATTGATACATGTGATGATGTGCAGAGGTGGGTCTGCTATGGTAGTAGGGACTACCTTTATTTTGTGATCATAAAAATGAATCATGGGCTCTTGACACTATTGTACTTGCCCCACAAAGTTTGTAAATGCATCAGGGTTCTGGGGTTGTAGCTCAATTGATCTCAAGATTTCCATTAGGGTCTCCCTATGTCTGGGAGACTATTGAATGAGCTCATATATTGATAACTTGGTCGATGTCATTTGGAGATTCTACACAAGTCTATTTTAGATAGTTATCATAGGTCTCGTTGGTGGACTTGGAGGATTATTTTGCATTGGCCTCTATTGAGGTGCAGTTGGGATATGAATAGGAGCCGTTGGAGGCTCTAGTTGGTTGTATCATCAGTTTCTTGTTGCCATATTGACTATTTCGACCATTCCAATGAATCCCTGGGTGGGAGGTTCAACTTGGATTTGATTTACTTGAGTGCCCTAATTTCTAGGGGCTTCATGGTTTGGAAATGGGTTTCTAAATATACCCATATCTCTATTGTTGGGTGCTAGTGGATTATCAACTTTTAGTTCACCCTTCTCGATCATATTTTGTACAATATTCTTGAAATTGATGCACGCCTCGATATCATGCCCTTGTTGTCTATGGTATGGGTAATAATGATCATCCCTATATCCCTTGGGCTTGGGATGGTTAGGGTCAAGAAGTTGTACCTTAGGTAATCTGAGTCTCTGTGCCTCACTCAATTGATTGAATATCGATTGCATCGATTCTGACAAAGGTGTGAAGTAGTGAGGTGATCGACGTTGCTTATTTTGACCTTGGTTGTTATTTTGATTGTAATTGGTCGAGGGAGGCTGAGCCTGGTAATTCTATGGTTATTAGCTATTTCCTCCCTTTGGCACATTTAGTACAACCTGATTGACTAGAGTAGGCTTGGCCTACTTTTGTTGATTTTGGTTGTTGTGGTTGTTGTTGTTCCAATATTTCTTGTTGTAGAGCTTAAGATCTCCTTCTTCAACCTTGATGTCCTCTATCAACTTGGCTTGTGCCAAGGCTTCCTCGAATGTTTCATATTATTGTAGTTGCAAGAGCAACGAGATGTGCTTAGCGCAACTCTTAGTGAACATTTGGGTGAGCTCAGTAGTGGGAACAAAAAATGGTAGTTTTGCCATTATTTTTCTCCATCTGTTCCCATAGTCCATGATTGGCTCATCATCGTATTGCTTTAGATTAGCCAAGTTGGACAAGTTTACTTTCTTCTTGATGCCAAAAGAAAAGGAATGCATTCACCAACTACTCAAAATTGATGATGCTATGCTTGGGTAGTTGATTAAACCACTCAGTTGTTGCACTTGATAATGTCATGATAAATGTTCTTAACATCAGGGCATCATTGTGTTCTAGCTGGAAGCACACATTCATGAAATTGGTCACATGCTCTTGCATATCTTCCTCTCCCTTGAATTTATCTAACCTAGGCATCTCAAAGTGTCTAGGATAAGTAGGACTTGGTACCAAAGGGCACAAAGGTTGATTGTGTATCTTGCTCAGGGTTGGCTTCTACCCAACCGTGTCCTATTTCTTGAGAGACTTGACTCTCTTGATGAGTATCTTGTATGCCTTTGAAGAGATGATCTCTTGTTCTTGAAGGTTTACTCAGGGTGGTCAGGGAGGTAACTCTACATTTTCCTGATTTGGGTATCTATATTCGTCTCCCATGACTATGGATGAGGGTTCAGGATATGTCTACTCTTGATCCTCCATTTCTACCTATTCTTGTTCATGTTGTGCCTATTCTAGATCTAGGTATTATTGGTGTTTTGAAGCATGATGTGATGTGTGGTGAGTGCATTCATCTCCTTGTTTAGTGTATCTCTCATGCTGAGAAATGACATGTCTATCAGATTGGTAATACTCACTACCCATGTGTAAGTTGGCTTGAGCCAACCTATTTGCTTGTTCTTCATGCTCTATTTGTTCCTCTCTCAAGCACTGCTCATTTAGGTGTAAATACCTTTTCCTTCATGCTTCCTCCTATTTGAGGATGTCTAAGTACTCTTGTTCTACATGCAGTGCCTCCTCCTTGT
The DNA here is from genome assembly GCA_028583015.1 of Wollemia nobilis. Classification (NCBI taxonomy): domain Eukaryota; kingdom Viridiplantae; phylum Streptophyta; class Pinopsida; order Araucariales; family Araucariaceae; genus Wollemia; species Wollemia nobilis. The sequence goes on along the minus strand of JAQPPZ010001078.1, from coordinate 8,595,326 downwards.
CTTGGAGTAATTTTTTGATGTTGTGCATCTTCATATAACCTATGTACATGGTCATATTGATCTACTACTGAAGGTCTATGACTCTATAACTTGTATGAGGAGTCCTAATGGAGAGGCCCTTTTGAGGAGCTCCTACTATGCTTTTTCCCTTGTCTATCAGGGTAACATGGTCAGTGTACAATGACCTATGTTCAGTATCCCCATGATCGAAAGTAGTGTGCATGTTATGGGGGTACTTTGAAGCTTCCCTTGGCTCATTAGTGTGCCTCATTGTTTTATGGCTATGTGAACTCCTAGAAATGGAATGTGTAGTAGCATTGCTTCTCTGATTTGGTCTCAAGAAAACCTGATCCAACTCATCAAGTTATCTGGATTTCCATGGTTGATCTCATGGAGTTCCATTGGCACCAATGAGATTGTGGTCTATTGCTATCCTACCATCTTCAGAGTGGCTAGGAGTTATGGTGGGTCTATGATTGGATGCAACCCTTGTGTTCTACCCCTTAGTGGGCTGATCTAGCCTATGTCTATCATGTGAATATTGGGGCCTTGAAGCTCCCTCATGTCTATCATGAGAAGAACCTGGATATGGTTCTCTAGCTGGGATTTCTTGAGGAGTACCCCCATGGGTTGAGTTATCCCCCTAAGGCTCATTGAACTTCATTCAATGAATTTTGTGTGGGTGGCTCAACATCATTGTGGTTGTGATTGTGGTTGGGTGGAGCGTTAGTTTCTACCTCGGTGTTGGACCGAGGGTGGTTGCTCTATGTGAAGACCATGACAATGTGAAATTATATTTTGTGTAAATTTTAAGACATACAAACAAAGTAGATAAAATGTTTATCTCTTTTAAATGTTCTTGGTGTTCCTAAAATTGGTCTTGTGTGTTTCATATTTTTTGAAAACTACAATCTAACTCTCATCGTGTTTTGCATTTTGTTGATGATATACTCAGATTGTTTAAGTGGATTTCACCTGTATGCTCGTAGCTCGATAATCGATAATGAAATTCATGGTCATGTAAACCCATCAAAGTGTGGAGATGAAACCCATACTTGATTAGGGAGCATAGGTCCTACTAGATCCTCACCTAGTACTCACTTGGTCAGTGTCATACCCTTTAAAGAGAAGTACATGCAAATTTTCTAAGCTACATCGGTTCTTGGATCTAATGGCCAAATAGAATGGGTTCATGGGATTTGAGCCAATGGGTGGAGATGAATGCCACCATCATTGAACTCTACTAGTGGTTGGTGATGAAGTCCAACTCACTAGCATTTAAATGAAATGTGGTGTGTGATTGTTCCTTTTAAATTTGCATAAAGAAATAGATGCATCATGAAGCACTCATGCTTTTTCCTATATGCCTAAAAAGAAATATTTCACTTTAATAAAATGCACGTCTAAATAACTACATGATTTTTAGAGAATGCAATATTACTTATGAAGCAATGGCCTCTAGTTGGGCCCCAAGCATGCAATCTCTACAAACAATCTAGACCACTGGAGACTAGGGCGGATTGAAATCAGAAGTCCATTGTTCCTAGCAATGACTAGTAGAAAACCTAAGAGAATTTAATCATTTTTCCTTTAACTTTCTCTATGTTTTCTAATTAAAATAAATTTCTCTACTACATTCTAGAAATTAAACATAGATAGAGAAGTGAAAAATTATAGAGAATCCCACCAACCTGGAATCCAAGTCTGTTGCTGCTTAGGCTATTTACTATTGCATGTTTTTTTTGGCCACTATCGCTTAGGGTGGCTATGACAAGCCATTGTCTTCAAAAGTGGCTAAGCTCTGCTAGCCGTTATCAACCAGAGTGGTTGCACCTGCATACAAAAAACACTCAGTAAATCAGCAAAATAACATAAAATGTGGGTGTCCCATCATGATCACCATCTGTATGATCCTAAAAAGCATACACCTAATCTATTTGCATCATTATATCAAGCATAAAACCATGAAAGCATGAAATACAATGAATTAACAAAACATAAGATCTCTTTTTATTAATTCATATTGAAATTCGATTATAGATAGGTCCCTCTTAGGGATACCAAATGCTTGATACAATGATTACAAATATGAAAAGCCCCTAAGCGGGGATGGTGTAATCTATAGGCTTCTTAGATTCGACATGAATTTGCTCAAGGGCTTATAGATGCCTTCTTCTCACTTGCTTGGAGGGATTTGATGCCAAAGATACTTTGAATTTGTCAAGAACCTATGATCTACGTTCAAGAAACAACATAGAAATATTAGTAGCATATGAGGCCTCTCATGATGAGGCTCTTTTTTAATATTCACATGTAATATGATAAAGCTTGCAATAAAGCATGAAAATATGCAAATATAAGCAAAGATGCATGAATAACTAGGAAATCACCATACAAATGCAATGGAAAAGATAGATCTACTCTAATATAAGTTGATAAAGTAGAAGTAATAAGAAATCTATGCTAAAAACTCAAGAAATGGTGACTCAAACCCTAGCCTATTGCTTAGAGTGGTGCTTAGGCCCTATCCGTAAGATAGCGATCGCTGAACTATGATCTTTTACCTCAAAAACCAGGGGTTGCGACACTCAATTCTTCATCCGAATTGATGTTCAAGGGTCGCCTTCATGTCCAGAGATGGATTGGTGGTGAAAATCATGGGGATTCATGTCAGATCGGTGTGAATTTGTGATGTGTGCTTCTCAGTCCTTCGAAAGCTCCATGGTTGGTTGTAGGCTCGACAATCTACAAAATGGGTAGCACTTCGACTCTCCTCAAGGGTTGTCAACTTGCTACTCACTCGAATAGGGCTTCACTGCATAAAATTTTGGATCCATACTTGTTTCTGGGAGGGTGCATATGTAGGCCTCCCAAATTCTAGATCTTGGCTTCTTGGAGAAGCCAAGATCCAGATCTGCATGAAACTGGCCATTAGGGGGAAAGGCCCAGTTCCAGACTTGCATGGGAGTGGCAGTTAGGAGGAACTCTAGGAGATTCACACCCAAAACCACTCGAATCCAATGCAAGTGTAGTTACCATGCATGATTCGGGCCCGCATTCATGACCAATTTGTGTTTTAGTGCTAGCCGCTATCCACAACAGTGGCTAGCCATGGCCGCTCTGAGCTTCAGTGGCCTAGGCTAGAAGCCACTCTGGTCGATAGTGGCTATGCCTGAATAGGTCAGAACTACCCCTAGTGAGTGGTTAGAACCACTGCTAGCTCTTGGAGAGGTCCAAGATCAGTCATATGGTCTATGGATGTGCCCATATGAGTAGTCTCCTAAACATGACGTGTTTTAGGTGTCTACACTTCTTCTGGGATTTGGCATTCCTTACCAAATTCTTCTTCACAAATTTAGAACTCCTTGCTAAATTTTTCTTCTCATATTTGGCAGTCCTTGCCAAATTCTTCACAAATTTAGCGCTTCTTTCTAGAATCTCCACATATTTGGCAGCCCTTTCCAAATTCTTCTTCTCTTGGGCTTGTCAAATGGTGACAATTTTCCCAAGTCCTTCACTATCAAGAGCTTCACCTTGGTAGTGTATTTATCCAATGAGTTCTTTTAAGAACTCTTTTTATTATCTTTAGCAAGGCTCTATAGGTCTTTTTCTGGATTCTTCTTGAGACCTCTCCTAGGTCTTCGATCTTGCAAATTTTGATGGTATTCCTTGAGACCTCTTCAACCTTATACTCCTGGAAGTGTTGGTGGTGATATCTTCTTTTGGATATTTGATTCTGCTACTTCTAAATTCGAGCAAGACTTATCTAGTCCTTCTTCCAAGACTAGAAGTTCTTCATCGAGATCTTCACACGATCTCTCTAATTTTGCTTTAGGTGCTGAGTTGATTCTGAAGATACTCTTCCTAACTTTCTTGTAGGAAGTTTTCCAACTCACTGAATCTTCTTTCCCTACAATAAAGTATTAGTACTGAAATATTTAGTCTGCTTCTAAATCAAATATTCTCCTTAAATTATTCTTTAGGATCAAGGCTAATGTGGCCTTTTTCAGTATCAAGGCTTCTATGGTATTTTTTAGTATCAAGGATTTTGTGGCCTTTTTTAGTATCAAGGCTTCTATGTCCTTTTCAATATCAAGGCTTCTATGGCCTTTTGAGTATCAAGGCTTCTATGACCTTTTTTAGTATCAAGGCTTCTGTGGCTTTTTCAGTACCAAGACTTCTATGGCTACTTCTTCAAGGTTTCTATGGCCTTTTTGTATCAAGGCTTCTATGGTATGTTCATCAATTATGAATTTCTTCAATCTAGTAATGGAGATATTTAGTCTCCTAACTTCACCATGACTCTTCACTAGAAGTCTTCTTCCATGGTATTCTTCTCTTGCACAAGGAACTAATCTTTGCACTATTAATGCACACTGACCTTTGGGCAACAAAGTTGGAGTATCCTAACTTTATATCGTAGGAGGAGTCCCAATCCTCTGAGAATTAATTTTTTGCAACAAAAGAAACTTTAGGCAATAGTTAACATAATTTAAATATCCTGAATGATCTTCACTAGATTATTTGTCAATCTAGTGGATTGAATGTTGAGTCCTAGTCTTCACGAGTTTTTCTTGCAACTCTGTGGAAAAGACTCTAGTCAAATGTAATCTCAGTATTTTTGGAGTTGAGATTTCTTTTAGTCCTAACTTTGTGACTCTCCCTAATTCTACCACCTAGACTATTTTGAGAGTTTTTGATAGTGGCTGGTCCAGTAGCGCGTCAGGTTGACAAAAAACTCAAGATTAATAATAATGGTGGTTTTCCTATTGACCTACTACGGCTAGATCTATCGTGGATCTAATAAAAATGTTATATTTTTATGTAACGAGCCTTGGGAGATAGCAACCACAATATGAAAAATAACATGAAAGAAAGTAAATCTTCTAAATGACTAAAATTTGTTGTAAATAGAAATCATATAAAAGAATACAATGTAACTATGGAGGAAATGAACACTCCATTAATAAAGCTATTGAACTACATTGCACCCATCACCATGGTGATGTATATATAATTGTACTATGCTCTAAGCTACACTATATAACTATGTTCCTCGACTCTATCTATCTAGCAATGAGGCCTTTCTTATATAGGAAGATATCTTCCTTGGCTAACACTCTACCTAGGTGTGCAAGGGATAAATTGCACATATACAACTTGCACATTGACACTTATGCATTTATTACATTGCATGAAGTAACTAGGTAACTTCACCCTAAAGTAATCTAATGTCCTAAGTATGTACCTTGGAAGATACATTTACATAACCCAAATGAGGTAATAAACTCTATTTCTAACAACTTAATCCTATATGCAAGAGGCACTAGCATGACTAGCATGACACATGCTAAGGCATAGGAGGCAAGAGGTTACGGGTTAGAATTGATCATTGCACCTTTTTCCCTTTTGGAAGTAGACTTTAAGATAAATGACCCCTTGCCCTCCTTTCAATCCACTAACAAAGTTGCTCAATTTTGCAACTAAGTTGTGCTTATGGATTGAGCTAGAAATGGTGTCACATTCCATTCTAGTAGAGACCATTTTTGTCTCAATGTCTTGGCTTAACTAACTGCCTTCATGAAAGTATCATCAACCTCAACACTATCAAAAATATTTCCTTACTAGTTAGTAGATGATGGTTAGCACATGTGCTTTATGTTTGAGCCAACCCAAGTTTGAATCATACCTTTTAAATAAAATAGAAAAAATGATGACTTTATTGCCAATGTGTCATCCTTGGGACCTCAAGATGTCGCATTAACTCATTTTTACCTATTTAAAGTTGTTAAACAATCAAATCAAAACAAGTGGTCATGATCTGGTGACTCAAAAGAGCTAAGGTGGCAAAAGTGGATTAGAGCACTCTAGAAAATTAGAACTCACCAAGTGGAAGATAGAGATTGACTCCTACTTTTCTAAGGTTATAGGCTTTAATATTATATTTTTTTGGGTTCTATAGGAAAAATATTTCAAAGGCATAACTTTTGCATACAAAAGCATTTTATCCTTTTTTTCAAATCACATGATTTTTTGGGGTCTATGAACTAGTAGTATCAATTCATAGAATTTTTATAGTATTAGGGGTTGGATTCGATAAGATGGACCATAAAGCCCTAGTTACTTGCCTTAATGGAAAGAATTACAATATTTGGTCAACACAAATGATTGGCCTGCTATGAAGTAAGAACAATGGTGTATATTTCAAGAGGATAAAGAAATGATTCTTGATGATGAATCTTGGTACAAAAAGGTAGAAAAGGCTCTATGTTTATTTTTCTTACTCTTTAAATCAGAGTTGTTTTTCCATATCAAAGAAGAAAGTGATCCTATCAAGGTATGGTTAAAGTTGCATGAAATTTTTGGAAAGGTTAATACTACTAGAGTAAGTCTCTTGGAATTAGAGCTTTCTTCTCTTAAGATAGCTAATTTTATTAACATTGAGGACTATATTGTGAGATTCAAGGATTTAATGGTATATGTTGCATCTTCTAGAGGTAAAATGAAAGATCATACAAAATGCATTAAGATTATCCTTGCTAACATCTCACCCTCCCTTCAAATATTAAACCCAATAGTTTATATGATTCCTATGTTTTTAAAATCCCAAAAGACTCTTACTCTTAATAAATTTTTCTCTCTTCTAGTTCCCTTTTAGGTTGTGATGTAGAATTATGGTGGTAAAACTCATCACATACAGGCTTATGCAAATGAATTCCAATTTGAGAAGACTAATATCTATGGGGGCATGGGTAAGGCTATATCTTCAAAGAAAATAAAGACCACTTGCAGATACTATAAAAGGGAGGGATATCCTATGAAGAATTGTTTATCGAGGCTATAAAATATTGAAGCTATGTTCTGGAAGCAAAGTGGACATCTTTTATATGATGAGGGAGATTTGGATGGATCTGGATCAACTGTAGAGGCCCACAAGAGTTTTCACTATGGGAGGGAAGATATTTTTTCTCTCTTTGGCCCCCCAAATCAAATTATAGGGGGATGTTGAATTTATAATATGATTCATGGCCAAGAGTTAATAGCGTGAGATGTATTGGATAGGTCTAAGGGCATCTCATAATGATATTTACATAATATTTTGTAACATTTTCTTATATAATCCCAATGTGCCATGGTTAACCTTGTTATGGTTAAACATTGTTTAGTATTTGTAACTAACCTAAAGCCCACTTGTTATGCTATCTTAGTTTAATTATTATGATGTAATTAGAGATTTCTATATTGCTATAAATACCCCCTTGCGCTCATCATTTATCATCAGATTGTTGTGCAATATAATCCATGGATTGTAATTATTTATGGTGCCTATAGGCACATAACATATCTATATTTTTCTTTCATCCTTTTATGCTTTGTGGAAGATTTGAGTGGATGATATGCTTATGTTCATTTCTAGAAAATGTTGTGAATTCCAACACAAAGATGGTAAAGCAAGTAGTTTACTGCTTGTACCCATGCAACAACTTTGAAGTCATGCTAGCCAATGGAGGTACTCTTTCCTACAAATACAAATTTTGTAATCTCAGACTCATTATAGGATACTATAATATAAAAATCAATATTTTTGTGTTTCTATTAGGAGGTTGTTGCATAGTATTGGGTGCTCAATGGTTGTGAACATTGGGTCCTATCTTATGGGACTTTTTAGAAATGTGATTGTAATTCATGATACAAGATAAATAATAAAATTCCAAAGGGTTGATAGTTGAACCAACAAAAAATATTAGTTTTCACTACATGGAAAGATTACACAAAAAGGACACTTGGTGAGTCATGACACAACTTTTACAATGCAACCTATAGAAGTTAATCAAATTGATCCATCCACAACGTTAAAAATATTCCTTAATAAATTTACCTAGGTGTTTGAGGACTCCTATAGAATTGATCGTACCATAATAATCATTCTAAGGAATCTGCCACCCAACATTCATTCTTATTGATATTCTTATGCAAAAAAATAAAAAATTACAAAGTTGATCCAAGAATTGTTGAAAGTAGAAGTGATTAAATGGGTTGTTCAACAATATGATATTTGTCAATATCATAAAATAGAGACACTTCCAACTCCACGTAGACTCCACCCATTACTAATTTTAGCAATAATATGAATTGACACTTCCATGAATTTCATTGGGGCACTACCTAAGATAATAGGAAAGTTAGTTATTTTAGTTGTTATGGATCATCTCTCAAGGTATGTCCACTTTTGTCCTCTTACACATCCCTACCCGTCTTCCACCATTACCCAAATAGTCATTGACCTCATTTTGACTCCATAAAATGCCATCCTCTATAGTTTGTGATGATGACCCTACACTCATTAGTAATTTTTAAAAGGGAGTCTTTAAGCTAAAAGGAACCCAACTGAAGATGAGATTAATATACCACCTCAATATGAATGGCCAACTTAGAATTTTCATCAAGTGCTTGGATCTTTACTTATGATTTTTACTTTGTAGCATCAAACATAGTGAACCAAATGGTAACCATCACCAACTCTCACCTTGTATCTTCTAGAAATTCCACTAGATCAAATAACAATAAGAGTTTTATGAAGGCTCAACCATTCTCCAACTAGAATCTATTTTGGATTGAAAATCATGACAACTATGCAATCAAACCAGTACAAATATTTTGGTGCAATAGTGCAGATCACATATTGGGGCTACCACATGGAAACCATTATACCAACTTTGGAAATAGTTTTCTCGTTTTTAGCTTGGAGGATGAAGCATGGTTTTAAGGAAAGGAATTGTTAGGACCTCATGTTCTAACACTTTTAGTAATTATTGGGCACCCTATTTTAAATGTAAGGGTGACCCTCAATCACTAGGGTTAGGGCTAGATAGCTCAAATAACTATTCTATGTTTAATCTCTTTTTTTATTGTAAGTTATTTTGGCCAAATTTATCTATATATATTGCATTGTAAGAAAGGGAAAGCATCCTAAAGAATTATATTGTAAAGGAGTGTTACTCATAAAGGAAATTGCCCCCTCGAAACAATCTATGACAAAGGAGGTTGCTCCTCAAAGTGGCATGTGATAATATATAACTCTTCAATGCAATCAATAAAATAGTTGCTAGTATGTATTCAAATTGCAACATTGTTTTTTTGTGCAAATGTTTTTTGGTTTTAGTTAATTTAGATTAGTAGAATTCTTAGAAATGTTTCTCTTAAGGAAATGATGAGTGATAAGAAAGACATTCCATTTAGGGAAGTCTTATATGGAAGTGATTGGGGGGAATACTATTTCATCTATCAAGGACCAAATGATAAAACAAATGTTACTGTTAAGGATGAGATGGGCAAGCACGATATAATGGTTCTTAAAAGAAAATGATTAATATGCAAGTTCAATGGATATTGGGTAGGTTTTTAGATATCTAAAAGTGGATTAAATGGAAATGGGGTTTGAGTTCAAATTATTCAATGACTTTTATCTAAAGGATTTTTCTGGCCATCTTCAATTTAAAAATTAGGGATAAGACAATAGGTGTTGGTCTATGGTTTAAATGTAGAGATAGCTTATATTTGGTTTAAAGTTTTTTTTGTTAAGATAAATACTCTAGAAAATATTTCATTATGGATTAGGTATTTTAGACTACTATCTTAGCTAATAATATAGAGGTTGTAAAGAATATTGGTATTGTCTAAGGGGGTTGGGCAAGGAGGAGTTAACTATTGAGCAACAAAAGTATCCTATGCATAGTCAAATATGTGTTACTATTAATATTGAATCCCTTTCCAAAATCTATTAAGACTAAATCTAATTCAAGATAATATTATAAAAAGTCAATTACGAAAACATTGCACTTCTTGTCACAAATGTAATAGGCTACTTAAAAAATATATGCAATTTCCTATCCTTCTTGTTTATAAAGATACACAATTTTCTATTCTTCTTACTAATAGGAGTTGAAGCTTTTCACATTTATAAGATTAGAATTATTTATGGAACAACAAGGATCCATTATTAAACATAGTAGCATGAAGAATAGAAGGCAAATCATCATTTTCATTTTTTAAAGATCTTTTGTTATTGATCTTGTTGATTTTTTTTAGTTTTTCTATTAGGATTTTTTCAGATTTTTTTTAGTTTCTCTATTCTGATTTGTTCAAACAAATTACCATATAATCCATTGCTAATATATCCTAACTATCCCAAATATCATTATAAGCTTTGTATTCTCAGATAAAGTTTATCTTTGTTTCCATTTGCCTTGAAGTGCAATAGGTACATATTCTCTCTTTGTTTGTTCTATCCACCTCTAACACATGTGAGTTGATGCGAGCTAGTCCTTAGTTCAACTATAAGCATCTCTACCCTTCATTTGATATTTGCATGTATATATACTTTTTTATATTGCTCATATATGGGGTTGAACTTAGTAAGGCAATGCACCTTCTTTCTTCTTAGTTGTTTTTCATATTATTGTCCTAATTTTTTATTACATGGACTTTTTGGTTTGCAAATTCAATTAAATCAATACCCATATCCAATTGACATATTGTTTCAACTATGTATTCTTTTATTTTTTCAACCCATTTCCTACTATAACCCTAGACCACCTATTTACATCAATTTGTCCAATATTTTTTAATTTTCCTAGAAGATGAATCATTGTAGATGCATATATAAGAAAGGTACCTATTCCTATTAGGGGTATTTGATATGGAATTGAAACTTGTATTTTTAAATTACTTGTAATCAAATGCTTTTGGTTTCTTTGTATTTGTGTTCTTTTTAAACTCAAAGTACTATCATTGACACTCCCAACTATCCAAATAAGACCTAGATAGTCTTCCAATCCCATAAGATTGTCACTATATATGTATTCTAAAATCCAAAGAGTACTCTCTATCCTCCTATTATTCTTCTCAAAGTGCATATTGTTCAACTAAGTCTCTTATTGAAATTTACACAAAGATACTTATATTCTATTACTTTTAAAAGGCCCCTTTCCAATTCGAAAACTTTACTATTTTTTCTATTGGTCAATCCACTATCTTAGTCTTACTAATATTTACTTACATGCCAATTTCCTTGGAAATGTATTCTAGGTAACCTTTGTACTATCCTTGCAATCAAAACAGGACGATGTACATCATTGTCCCCAATACACCTTCTCATTTACTCACATTTAACCATTCTTCTAATATATTATATAAGCAAAATAAAATTGAAGATAATAAACATCTTATTTACTTTTAATATTATATCAAAAATCTTGTTAAAATTAAAAAAATCAACAATATACATTCCTTTTACCTCTCTACATGTTTCAATGTATAATGATCTATTGATATTAAAATATGGTCTTTATAAATCTTTAATTCAATGAAATCTTTATCCACTAATTAGTTTGACCAAACCCTATAAAGGGTGGATGTCCAAGGTTCAAATACTGTGACGGCCATAAAAACCAAACAGCCTACCCGGATTAATGTCGGCTTCCATGTAAATTTAAAAAAAAACATAATTTCATGGTGCTTAACAACTACGTCATCTTTGTGAAAAGATTTAAGGTTTGAGTTTTACTGTCTTTAATAATGTCAAATCTTTGTATAAATACATAACATTACCAAACAAAACATACATAATAATGAAACCATCAGTCTATTGATCAGATTCTTTCATTCTTCAAATTATTTGCGCCGTACCAATCCCTGCAGATCCTTTAGTCTCAATCTACACGGTAATGAATCCTACTCTCTTATGCTAGTGTGAACAAGGAAACGGTTGCTTGCTAGTGTGAACAAGGAAACGGTTGCTTGTCTTCGATTCTTACACGAGCGTTAGTTACATATCAACTGGGTGGGACTGGCAAACAGTGTGAACTAAAATCCTTGGCCGCAAGTACTCTTGCACTACCTTGCACTGTAACGAGTCATGTCCAGGTTTCACATGGCAGCGCCAAATATTTTTTTTTAAATTATATTGAGCACTCCCATGGAAGCTAAGACTATCAGAAGAATTAGAGTGTTAAAGACAACTCTAATTCCTCATCTCTTCATAGAGGACGTCCCCTCACCGCTCTACTAATACCTAATGTAATAACCAAATCAAGGGCTGACGTTGTAATGTACTGTATTAGAAATACGTATGCCGTAACACATTTAGCAGTTCCACCGAATCTTGCTAGTGACGTTTTGTTAGCGTCATGCTGTCTCATTCTTCTTGTACGGCAAGCACACTTGTACCTTCTAAAATTAAATTCGTTACAGTTACCCAGGTCTTGATATTGAGTTCAATGGTTGATATTGATATTGAGTTCAATGGTTGTGAGATAATAGTTACCCATGCTTTAAGATCCTTGTCCTAAGAAAAAGGTAATTGACCTGAAAATTAGGCTAAATCCGAGTAAATCTCTGCAGGGAATGAATGTGCTTGTACTGGATATCATGGTTGGTAGCTTCGTGCAAGAGCTATTGAATATCTTTGCTTTATAGATTTACTCTACCACAGTGGAGTAGCCAAAAATTAGATCTAATTGTTTGCGTAGGCCGTTGGAATTTGGGAGCTGGAGTATGGGTGTAACGCTTAATTGTGAGATAATTATATGCTTTTCCAGCATGGGTGTAAGAGTATTGGATATGATATTTTTTTGGTTATGGAGTTTGTTACAGTCATTATTTATTGATAAGTTATTTTTAGCAATTGATAAGTTATTTTTAGAAACCACCATCAGTTGCTTGTTGTTGACGCTATTCGATAAGACTACTTCCTTTGCTAAATAACACCCCAAGTTTAAACCTAGGTCCTTTCTTCTTAAGTACCCAACCACATTAACATTTAGTAATTCACTTAACCTTTCGAGACTATTAAATGTTACATATTAATATTGGTGCAACATAAAGTATGACTTACAGTCATTCATTGAGTTGAAAACAAGCCTGCAATTTCTCGTTTAGATTCAAGATAGACATATGCGTCATATACATACAGATGTGCAACCATGAATTTTACTAACAGACTTTTCAATAAATATATATACAGATCATAATGGTATTAATTCTAGCTCATAAACGGTTCGAAGATTTAGCTTATAAACGGTTCCAAGATCAAATTTTAAATATATTTAGATATTTTATATGTGTTGGTCATCTGGTAACTGGAGGTTTAGAAGAGATATGTAGAAAATGACTTGATTTGAGTTGCAGGCTTGGTTTACAGATTCTGTTCCTTTTTAATAAATTGATTACACATTATTTGAAGACCCAAGTTGTGTCAATTAAATATTTCGCGGGTTCACCCATAATAAAACACGGAAGTTGTGTCAATTAAATATTTCGCGGGTTCATCCATAATAAAACGTGTCTTTAACAAGGCAATTTTTCGTTGTTTTGGGACATCAATAATTTTCAATTATTTCTCAATTTACGTTTAAATCAAGTACCCTTTCGAAATTTATCCGTCTTTTTATATATGGTCGGTTTTATGATTTTATTTTGAAATTTTTTTATAATTTTTTTTTTAATTAGTTATATGGAATTGAAAGCGGTCTCATCCGTAGTATATCATCATTGTAATGATATTATAATAAATAAATATATTTTTTCAATACATTACTCTCATTACATTTCTAACAAGTTAATTAAAACATGCCTGTGTTTGCTTTTCTATCAAAGATATTCTCCATCTTGCTCAAAATCCTATGTTTCCATAATCAACACTTTTTTTTACAACAAGAACAACCCTTACATGACACATAACTCAACACATAGAAAGAAAACAAACATAACAATCATCCATCAAAGAGGAAATCAGTCCAATTATTTTTGTTCTGTAGCATAGGTTTTTCCTCCTTTAAAATGGTAAGATCTGAGAATACATTTTTACACTTCAATATTTGGAGGTAATATTTAGTTGTACCATATTTTGTAGGATCTTCATTTTCAGATTTATTTCATAATTAACTTCAAGAATACCATCTGAGGTGCTAATCTTTTCTATGGAACCGTGGTCTTTACTAACCATTTGGATTTTATCAATGATCTAATTTAAATTCTGATTCTTATTAGATAATTGGTGCATTTGGAGGATGACCTTATTTCTTTTGAATTCACACATTTTAAAGTTTTGAATCATTTGCATTCAGGGCCTTCTCCACCAAGGAGGAATCAAAGCATGACAGGATGTCTGGTCATCTCTTCTTTAGGTGGTCATATTGCTGACAGCCATAACATCTTAAGGAGAAGTTTTCATATTCAATATTTTGGAGCCATTCCCCTTGCTCGAGGAGATAGTAATGGATTGAGGTCCAGAAACTAAAAATCCATCCAAACAACCAATCTTACTTTACTCATATTAATTTTATTGGATATATTTTCCTCAGTTTGAACATCCATATACTAGAATGCATCAATGGCATTACCGATTTTGGTGAATATATTCTCTCCATAAAACTCCATAGAAAGAGCATAAAGATTCACCTAGATTGAGAAACAATTAATTGTAAAGAGGTTGAAACTAGGAGTCCAAGGTCTTATATAGACACACCTTTGTCAAAAAAACCAAATATATCTATAATCCATTACCCTATCTCTATTCGCTAAATCAGAAAAAGAAACAAAAAATAAATTTTTGAGTAGGAGAGTTACTTGGAATTTTGTACTGGTCCACCAATCTTTAATGTATCATTTCAGCTCCTTCAGGTCTAGTCTTTTGCCCTTGATTAATTATTTAGACTTCATGATCAATCAAATCCAACCCAAATTCATCCTCTCAAATCATGATAGAGGGCATGAGTTCATTCACCCGCGAACCCATAGATCCTTTAGAAATATTTCTTCTCATCAAAGAGGCTTTTTCACATACTGAAGAGATGATCTCTGAACAACCATCTTCCTTCAACGCATGACTATACCTAGGGTTTATACCCATTTCGCGAAGAGTAGTATTGTCGTCCATCACTTAGGGTTTGCATCTCTTTCGCTAACCAAATTTATCATTTTATTCCAATCACTTGACTATGCCTAGGGTTTACACCCCTTTTATTCCCCTTGAGACACTTCTTATAATCCTTTGATTCCCCTTGGGCTTCCCTCTGGCCCCACGTCGCGCCCAATCTTAGATATTTCTCTTTGAAATATCTCCATAGATAATTTGAATCAATGTAAAATTTATGAGAAAATCCATCAACATGACAATTAAAACTGAAAACTAATAATTTATCTTTAAAGGTATATATTTTTTCAAATATTATTATTTTTATTTAATATTTTTAAATTTAAATTTATTTAATTTAATTGTTTTTATAATATTATATGCATAAAAATATTGAAACTTAATATTATAAAAATATTTACAGTGATTGTTTTTATAATATTATACACTTACACAATAACCTAAGAGTAAGAGACAAAAATTTAAATCCTTCTTTCTAATATAAATCTTTATTATCCATTCACCTAGCAATTAAAAATTATATTAATATAAGTATTAACTTTTTAAATACCATAATTTTTTGTTAAATAAGGCAAATTTAAGTATTTTTTTATTTTTTAAACAATAGACCTGGATGGATTTAAAGCAAGGTCCAGGTTATATTTTCACATTGCTTGAGGTTTGAAATTAATATCTTGGCGTATAGTGAAGGGCAGTACTTGTGAACGTCATTTAAATTCTCTGTCTCGCTATAATGAACCTCAAACTTGAGGCTTGCCTCATCTTTATTCTAAACTTTAAACTATCACAATCATGAGTAGATATATTCGGTTCATGTATCTAAGAAAATGGATAGGAGCGTGTCTTTTAGGTTTTCTATTTAAATAATTTTTTATATATTAAAAAATAAAAATAGTGAGATAAAGTATAAGTTTTTATAAAAATATTTAATTTAAACTTTAAGTTTTTATCAAATTTTATTAATTTTTTTGTTTTTTTTATATATAGGGGAGTTCGTTGCATCTACGTTATTTTTAGTAACTATCAAGTGTAGGATTCAAACTATAGGAATTACCTCCAACAAACCAGAGGAGTCAGATCAAACTATGACCTTTGTAAACAAACATGTCTTCAAAATTTAAACTTAAGTCTCTTCTAACTACCTCAAATTTCTTAGAGGTAGATAATCTACAAAAATGGTCGTACCTTTGGAATAGTCTTCAAACAACCAAGCCACTTTTACAACAAGGAAAATGCTAGTAGATTGGGGATGGATCTCAAGTACACTTTTGGAATGATAAATGGATTAAAAGTATTCCTCTCAGTGAGGATCCAGATTTCATTGAGGTTGTTTATGGGGACCTAGTCAAAGATTATATAATCACTGAGGAAAATAGTAAGAAATTGAAACATTTATAGGTGGATAATCTTGATGATAGAATTCAACAAAAGCTAAGGAAGCTAAATATACTTCTACAAGTCTATTTATTGAATAATGTTAGATCTTCAAACTCTCTTATTTGGATGAGCCAAAAGGAAGGAACATACTCAGTAAAATTGGGTTATTATCTCCTTAAAGGGAAGGGCTTTGGATGGTTACCAGTAGCTAAGATTTGTATCAAAGATCTCATTCCCAAGATAGCACACTTCTAATTGTTAGCAGTCCAAAATAAGGTCTTGACCGTGGATAATTTGCGTAAAAGGATCTTCACATTCCCAAATAGGCGTAAAAGGTTTAAAATGATTGTGGCTTGGTTGTTATAGGAGTGGATTGCGCGAGGTGGACAACACAGAATACTATGGTGGCCATAAAAGACGGACAGTGTGTCCGGATCATCGTGATGGCTACCAATTCCACCATGTAAAAATAATAATTTATATTCAAAATATTTTTCTATTAAATATTAAAAATTATTTTTGTTAAGTAAATTATATTTAATTTATTTTTTATTTATTTCTTATGATATATATAGCTCTTTAAAGTATTATGTTTTCACAGTCAATTCCTTAACATCATTTTTATTATGAGATAAAATCTCACTCAATTAATTGTCTTCGAAACTTTGAATTTCATCAAAACAAAGATTAATTGCCATTAAATTTCCTTGATATACTCTCATTTCAAGAGATTGATTTCAATAATAGATGAGCATCAACAATACTATAATTTTTTTCCAATCATCACATATATAGTTTTTGATAACATTAATAATATATTATGAATCCTCATAAATTGAAATACATTTCCATCCTATTTCAATTGCAGTTCTAGTCCTACATTATTTAAAAAAAAACCACCTCCATTCACTTACTTAGATTTCCTTTGAAAGTACCATCAAAATTAATTTTAATAAACCTAAATTCTGAACATTTTCATTTTATCATAGATCTAAATAGATTCTTTGTTTTTATGTCATTGTCACACATAACTCTACCATGTGTATTAAAATCTTGTATCCATGTGGCTAACACCTATTTTTTTACACTTGAGACTTCTCATGATGACCACCATATCTATAAACATTCTAGAGGAGAGGTAAGTTCCAAACATAGGCATGATTTTGAGATTTATTTTTAAAAATCAATTATTCTATTTCAAACCATAAATTCTAATAAACAATAATATCAATCCTCAAAGGACTTTAGTTTTAAAATAATTAGCAGTTCTGTCCTTTGGGTTGCTTCAGTTGTGGTTTTGCTTGGTCTTTGGATTTATGGCTTCATGAGCAGTTCTGCACAACATCCTTTTGGTTGGAGGGACCATGTGCTTTATACTGTGGCTCTGCTCTTTGGGTTTGAAGTGGTGGTTCTTGGAGGTTTTTAGCTCCTTTTGTGGCTTCAGGGATGGGCCTCTATTCTTCCTGCTGCTGATTCCTTTCAGGACTTCCATATTCATTTCCTTGAAGCTGTATTTTGGTGGGTCTGAGGAAATTTGGCTTCATGAGCAGTTTTGCATAGCATCCTTTCAGTTTTGGAGGAGACCGTGTGCTTCCTACTGTGACTCTACTCTTTGGGTTCATGGTGTTGGTTCCTGTAGGTTTTTAGTTCCTTTTGTGGATCTTGAGGGTGGGCCTCTGCTTTTCTTGTTGCTCACTCCTTGCAGGTTTTCCTTTTGTGTTCTTGAAGCTTTGGTGTTGAAAGTTTTCGGGGTTGCCTGGCTGCTTCCTTTCATTCTGGGATCCTTTGTTTGCAGTCATGCCTCTTCGTGACTCCTTCATCTTGGATTCCTATGGCACTTTCCTGCCTCTCCTTTTGACGTGTTGTTCCACTGCTACTGTTTCCTATGCTGGGCATTGTTTCTCGAAGACTTCTTTTTTCCTACTTGAGGACTTCATAGCCTGGGAAGTTCCTCTTGTTCCTGTTCCACTGATGCACCATCCTCCAGGCTGTTGTTCCACTACATGAGGATTTCGTTGCCTGTGATTTTCCTCTTTATGTTGTTTCACTTTTTAAGGCGTTCAGGGAATGGTCTTCTCAGTTTTCTTTATCTTGCACTTTCCCTGTATGTTTCATTCTGCTTCACTGATCCACCCTATTGTTCATGGTGGATTTTTTTATTCTTTTTGGTTTTCCCCTGCACGGGAAGGTGGTTTCTCTCAAGCATGTTTCCCAATGGTGGTTTTTGATTTTCCCGCCATTGGGTTGATTCAAAATTTAAAATCCTGGCTTTGGTTCCTTTTCCCACCCTTGGGAAAGTTTCAAATTGATTTTTAGTGGATGGGGTGGTTTGGCGCTTTCTCCCGCCCTAGGTTTGCTTGAAAATTCTTATTTCGTGCCCTTTGATTCAAAATTGATTTTCTGGTGGGCTTTCCCTTCCTGCCTGTGTTTCCTTTGGTGCTTAGGAAGTAGTCTTCCTCTGTCGCAAAGTATTGCGCCTTCCTCTAGCGTTTAGGATGGTGCATCCCTTTTCTTTTCTGTGTTTCTCTAGTGTTTCCTTTTGTTACAAGTCGATGTATTGTGTTGCATTCTGATCCTTTGTAATCAGGTTTTGGGATCCTTGATAAAAATCCACTTTTAATATATAACCTATCAAAAAATAATAATAATAATTAAAACAACATTTCATCAATTCTTTCAACGTTGACAAAAACTACCCAATATATTCTCTCTTGTATGAATCTTACTTTAAATTGTTAACAAAAATAATGTTGAGGCCTTAGGGAGCCTCTAAAAACCATGTGACACATTTTTTCATATGAATCCTTTAGTTTTTTAGTTTATCCTAAGATATGGAACAAGAAGAAGGGATGCTCACTCCTTGATTGTTCTTTGGTATTTACTTTTTGTTCATGCTTCTTGCTTGTTTCCAACTTGCTCCTAGCTCGCACTCTCTTCCAGCTAACACCATTACCTTAAATAAAATTTTATGAATATACTAGAAAATTATTAATGAGATTTGAAGTTTGAATTCCTTTTATTATTTATTTAAAAAATATTTTTAAAAATAAAACTAATATTTTATATATCTTTATTATTATTATCTCAATTTGTTATATGGGATTAAAATGTGCTCCACCCGATATCATCACCACATAGTGGTATTATAACAAAGCTTGGATATTATCCATGTATTGCTTGGCAAGATTCGAACCTTGATCTCCTACTTGAATGTCGAGGAATCTAACCTGTTGAGATAATGCTACTTGATATATATATCTTTATTATTTTTTATGGTTGCAAATCTTATATATATTATAAAGCAACAATATAACCTAAATAATTAATTTATTTTATTTTTTGAAGTAATTTTTTAAATAATAATATAGCATCCATGTTACTTAGATTATATACCATTTTTACTTATTTGTACAATTAACCATTAAAAATACAAATTTAACTATTAATGATATCAATTAAAAATATAATTATAATTATAGGTTCATAACATATTAAATCAAGCCAACAAAAATAAATTTATGTGTATCAACAACTTATGTAAGGTTACGAGCACAAGCTAGAAGTGAGTGTAGTTGAAAGCGAGTGCGAGCGGGAGTGAGTGAATCCAAAAGCAAGTAGTGTGAGCACAAGCGCAAGCCAAAATCAAGGGCAACCAAAAACAAGTGCAGTCGAAAGTGAGTGCGATCATGAGCCAAGAGTGAGTGCAATCACAAGCCAAGAGTGAGTGCAGTAGAAAGTGAGTGCAAGCGCAATCACAAGCTGGGAGTGAGTGCATCTAAAAATGAATGCGAGCGTAAGTCAGGAGTGAGTGCAGCCAGAAGCAAGTATGAGCACAGGTCGAGAGTAAGGAGGAAGTGTGAGCCGTAAGTAGAAAGTAAAGTGTGACATAGTTGAAAAAAATCCAGTGTGATCTGGGAGGAAGTGTGATCTAAGAGGCAGTGTAAACCAAGATTTAGTCATGGCAAAAGAGTAGCATGTTCATCTAGAGTGCATCAATGCTTCAAACCCTTACCATGAATGCGTGGAACATTATTTCCTAAAAAATACTGAAGTGAAGGAACATCGGGAAAAGAAGAGACAAGGACTATTGCGAGCCAAGAGTGTAAGATAGGAGCGAGTGCAAGTTGGGAGTTGTAGACACCAAAACAACACCAATCCGATTATGTGACAACAAGCGCTGATCGCATTGACACACACAGCCCTAGGGCAGCCCCCAGAGGTTAAACAATGGTCCTAACCACTCCCAAAAGCAGTTTGGAGGTCAAAGGTCAATTTGGCACCTTTTTGGCACCTTGCTCTCTGCTCGTCCCACCCAGGGACGAATACAAACTGGCATTCATCCCACCCAGGGACGAATATCAGCATTCACCCCAGGGTGAGGCGAATAGCAACTTTGATTGGCAAAAAGTCAAACCTCGACAAGTCCGCCAGTTAACTGAAGCTTCAGGCCATGCAATTGCGAGGAATGGCTCCAAATCAAGGAGAAAGACTTCAGTCATGCATGTCTTATATTTTTGGAGGCCTCATGCAAGGAGACTCTAAATCAGGGAATAATCTTTTTCTCAAAATAGGACATGCAACTCAAGTGGCGCCCTCGCATGCGCAATTCAAACAGAGAGACCCTAGGTCTATAAATTGGTGAGTTTTCTCACCCAAAAGAGATACAGAGAAGGAGCATTTGAGCAATGAAGTGCTGCCAATTTACATACCTACTTGCGATTTGTGCCTTTCACATCCTTAATCTCTCATTCGAAAGGGAGGTTATTGGGTGACTATTGGAAGCACGAATCAAGACCCAAAACCCGATTTTTGGCCACAATATCCCACAAAATTTGTCGAAAACACCCCATAACAGGTTTTGGACCCATCCCAAGTGGATTGGTGCTGAAACAAAGTCCCAAACGGTGGGCGTCCTGCCCCCGGGCGCTCCCCAAGCTGTCGTAGTCCTAAACGCCCCACCCCGGGATGAATAGAAATATGTGATATATTTCTCTGATTTTTATTTTGCATATTATTCTAGGTTATTTAAATAGGCTGTAGTTTAAATTTCACTTCATTCTGAGCATTTTTGACCAGGTTTTTATCATTTCCCGCCTTTACTAATCTGTAGATGCCATCATCAAAATATGGGTGCTAGAGGCAAAATTGGAGAAATATGACCATCTGGGTCTTCCCAAAACACCCCCAATTAGCTAACCCCAACTTTTTAGGTCATTTGGAGCTTCCTAGGTAGGACATTGAAGAGGGTGCTTTCTGACAAATTATTGCAGGTTAATTCGTCCCACCCCGGAGCGAATACAAATATGTGAGGAATTTCTCGACTGTTCTTTTTGCAGTGGTCTCCTGGTAACATATTCATGCTTCTATCAAATTTTTAGGTCGTTCTGATGTTATTCGGTCATCGTTTTAATATTTTCATGCATACACTAACAGTAGGCCTTGGGAAACGCATGTTTTATTCTATCTGCAGGTGCTACTAATATTTTCTGTTTCCTTGAACGCAGGTCTTCGACATCAGAGGAGAAGGAAGGAATCAAAAATCATACACACAAGCGGCGGTGACGTTTTGGTCCGCCCATCTTACATGTGGGCACGCGGAAGAAGGATTTGCTATCTATGGATGTGATAAAGAAACATATTTGACGCTCCTATCCCCTAAAAAGGAAGGAGACGTATTGTAACACGAATTTGAAAGCATATCAATAAAAAGGGCAGCATATTTCATATTGCTTTTATCTTGTGTCGATTCGTCTATGTTCTTTCTTTTCATGCATGTTGCAATATATAGGCTTTTAGCGTTAAGTTTGGTTTTAAACGCATCTTGCTTGGCATATTCCTTTTTGTTTCCGTATCCTCGTGCTTTCAGTGGCGATCACGGTGGGACCTCTATCCCTTGATTTTTAAGATTAAAATTCTAATCAAAGTTGCTTGTTTTTGCTTGCAGGTACCAAGTTTTCAAACGTTGGATCGTTGCTCTTTTTTATTCTCGTATAGATTCGTCCTACCCTGGAATGAATACATATCTGTTATTCGTCTCACCCCGGGATGAATAGCTCTCTATGCACTTTTTAGGCAGAGCAAGAATTCAGAGACATCCAATTTGGGCAGAGAAGAGGTAGGGGTCTTAAACACCCTCTGTCAATTTTTTGCTTTCTGTTCTCTGATTTCTGGTTTTTTGCTTGCATAGGAGAGTTTAAATGCTTGCTTGTTTCATTTTTGCAACTTAAAAAGAACCCCACACACCACGTGGTAATTTAAACCAAGGAGTTGGTCGTAAAACCCCAACCCTTGAGCAAGACCAATGGTGGATTTCATCATCACCTTGGCTTGAGATATTGCATCCATAACCCCGATCGTGACTGTTGCTAGACGTAAATCCTGACGAAAGCTGACCAAGTGTAGCTTGGGGTGATTCCCAGTGCATGAGGATAAGTCTTCTATGGTAGGTGTCATAAATAGAGTGATTCCCCTTCCGTACCGCCTATGTTCCACGTATCATCTGCTCTCACGTACCTATAGTCTCCCTCACGTAAGGGCGGGTATATAGAGAGGTTGGTATATCGGTCCGACAATGGTATATTGAAGGGGCGACCATTTTGGGAGTCATAAGAGCCATCATAATTGCATTTAAATGGTCTTCACAAAAAGCTTTCAAAAACAAAAAAAACAAAACACACTAAACCAGATTTAGGGCACACTTTTAATCTTTAAAAGAGATAATCATTGCTTGTGTGTGTGATATTTTCTATTTAGTGTAGCATAAAAAATCATAAAAAGAAAAAAAAAAAAAATCTACGCATTTTTAGGTAAACATCACCATGGTGTACACCCGTAGCCGAGCCCGATCACGGGCAGAAGCTGCAGAGAGTGCACCAAGGGGGACAAGTCACCTCCGATATAGTCCTGAGGACTTGGTCATCCCACCTTGGTGGCCTGACACACAAGTTAGTCCACATCATGCCATTACAGAACATGACTATAGAGGCACCTCCTTGAGGGGCACCCCCACTCAGCATAGGTCCTTTCAAGAGGAGAACCTACACGTGGCACTCAACATAGAAAGGAGACCTCCCTTAGATGCTCGTTATGAGTGGCCTAGTGATGAAGTGTTAGAGCAACAGAGGGTCCAGAAGGAGGGGCCACATGACTTCGTCATCCCTCCTTTACCCCGTATTACTGTTAGAAACACTAGGCAATATCCAGAGTATCAGGCTTTCCAGACAGGGCAAGACAATTCTGCCCGCACCTTTTATGCATACAACAGAGAGAACGAGGAAGACCACTATGTTCCTCAAGAGCAATACACAGCATGGGAACGATGCACTTTCGCACCCGCTGTGTATCAGGATCACTCATTGAGGCCAGAGCCTCAAGTGAATGCCGCTAACCTCGACAGAGGGAAGCAACCCATAGGGGTCTCGGATCACCATGACCGAGATAGACATGTAGGAGAGGCATCTAGGCTTCCTAAACAAGAGACGATGGAACAAATTGACTTGGCATTTGCCAAACTAGCCACCCGCCAAGCACAAATCATGCGGCTCAGGCAAGACCAACAATAATTAGAACATTTGTGTCACCTTAACAAAGAGCGCATTCAGCGTCAGACAGCCGAGTTGCTTCACAACAATGTGCTTGAGAAGGTCCCAACCCCTCGTGCACATAAATTAGAAGTGTATGAGAGGCACAACCCCTTGGTGCGAGACAGGTCTCCGTGACCTCATCAAGCACTCGCCTCCAAGACCTCCTAGACCTGAGCGGGAAGCCACTCCCAGACACTATGATGGGCACCCTCTGCGGGCACCCATCAATGTTTATAGGCCTAGGCCAGACACTCCTCAAGAAGCCTATGAGGAGTATGAACAAGAAGAAGAGTGGGCTGAAATGCCCTATCAAGGCAGAAGGGGTGCTACCTAGCTACCCCTCCAAAGGCCTCAAATTCCCTGCAACCCACAGCGGGAGCAAACCAAGGAGGAGGAGATCAAATCCTCCGATGCATATAAAGCATTGCTAGAGCGCTTAGAGACTATGGAGCTCAAGACTTCTGGGCCCCAAAAGCCTACTTTACGCCAACTCCGTAGTCATCCTGTGCATCCGTCAGTGCCGGCACCTCCATACCCTGAACACTTTAAGCTGCCCCAGTTGGCACTCTTTAGAGGGGAGGAAGATGCCCAAGAGCATGTGACTCGATTCCTGAGCCAATGCTTTGGCATTCAGGACAACGATGCTTTGCTATTAAGAACATTTATAACCACATTCGTAGGCTCTGCCTCGGATTGGTTTACTCAATTACCAAAGCACAACATCTGTAACTTGGATCAGCTAGTGGATGCGTTCCTAGAATGCTTCACCTTCAACACCAAGAAAAAGGCGTCACTAAGTGATCTAGCTAGCCTCAGGCAGTATGAGGAAGAATCTATGGTGGCATATGGGAACCGATGGAGGACGTTGCTTTCAAAGCTGCCCTACCTCCCTCCTATGTCCGACTTGACTCAAATGTTCTCCAAGAGTTGTTTGAGATCGATCTCCATGCTATTGCAGCTGCAGCAATATGCCACTTTAGAGGAAGCTCTGGCGCAAGCCAGAATCATCGAGGAGATCAAGATACAGGATGGCAAAATTGCCAAGCCTAAGAAAAAAGAATGGAACAAGAACACCAAAATAGGGACTACGCAACAGAAACCCGCCGCGGTCAATCAGGTTGCTATAAATGTCCCTAAGCCTGCACAAGCAACACAGCCTCCAAAGGCTAACTATCAAGCGGTGCCTCCCAACAACTATGATAGAGAAAACCAAAGGCAGGAACAAAATCAGCAGCGTCGCCCTAGGCGACAATTTACGCCTTACACAGAGTCCAGGGACTCCCTGTTTGACCGCTTGTCAGTGGCGAACTTGATCAATCTGCCAGAAATTCAAACCATAGACCCTAATGCGCCAAAGCCTAAGGGGTACAGGGAGGACTTGTACTGTAGGTTCCACAGACGAAAGGGACATGACCTTAACGCCTGTTGGAAGTTCAAAGGTTTGGTGCAAGACCTCATTGACAACAATACATTGGCAGTGGATAATCCCATAGCGCCCAACAACCAACAAATGGGAGTTTTCAGAGACCCCTTGCCCGCACATGATGCACAAGCAAAACCCCTTCACGTCAATGAGGTGCAACAGAATTGCCCCATGGAGGGGTATGTAGGGATGATAAGCATAGTGACTAGGAACAAGAGATATCCCGGAGCTGCCCCCACGGCAGTCACAAGAGAAGTTCCATCGACGTCACAACCTCAACAGAACCCTACGCAGCTTCCCCCGCCTAGACCAGTGGCCACGATTCGGACTAGACTTACCCAAAGTCTAAGGACCACATCGGCTAGGCTCTCCATATACGAGCTTATTCAACAATCAGTGCCCCATCGGGAGGCTCTCATGGAGATATTAAAGGCCATTGAGCTGCATCCCCATGAAGCAAATTCTTTCAACAACTTCGTGGGCCATGTGAAACAATGTACAAAACTAGTCATCACCTTTAGAGAAGATGAATTGAAATCGATGGTTGGTGATGTGGCGGATCCACCCCTGCACGTTATTGCATGGGTCAACGGGATTCTATATAAGCGGGTGTTGGTGGACACTGGTTCGTCAAGTAACATTATTACAACCGCAGCATTAAAACATTTGAAGTTGTCGGCCTCTCACATCGTACCTTCCACCTATACTCTTCGAGCATTCAATGATGCGATATGCTCGATAGTTGGCACAATTGTCCTACCCATCCAAGTGGGACAAAAGACCATTCATACATTGTGCCACATTTTAGAAGGTGAGATGGCTTATAATATCTTGTTGGGGCGACCTTGGATCCGAGACATGAAGTGTGTCCCTTCAATTGCTCATCAATGCTTAAAGTATACATTTGAAGGACAGGTGCATGTAGTCCCCGTAGACTTAGAGCCCTTCAAATACTGCAATTCGGTGCAACTAATGCCGCAGTCGACCCTTCCATCAACGCATTTGGATTTTTAGTTAAATCCATCTAAACAGGGTCCGA
The DNA here is from genome assembly GCA_028583015.1 of Wollemia nobilis. Taxonomy (NCBI): domain Eukaryota; kingdom Viridiplantae; phylum Streptophyta; class Pinopsida; order Araucariales; family Araucariaceae; genus Wollemia; species Wollemia nobilis. The sequence goes on along the minus strand of JAQPPZ010001078.1, from coordinate 8,568,969 downwards.
TTACGCAGGAATCCCCATTTCCAAGTCCTTCAAATTCCCAGTCGGGTCCATCTTCCTCATCTGGTCCTTCAACAGCGATGCCACCTCCGGTGGCCACACCAAAGGACAAGGGAAAGAAACCCCTGGAAGAGGAACCACCCTTAGTCTCAACCATCTCGATAGAAGAGATGCCTAGTAGAATGGAAGTCGAGATGCCTAGTTCACCCCACATGGAGTGGACTCAGGGAGAACTCCCATTCGCTCCCCCTCAAATGCCAACAATCATAGTTGAGATGGCCAACACAGGATTGGGGGAGTATCTAGTGCAAAACATTATAGCAACGCCCACACTTGAGTCCATGCAGGACATGGGGAGACCTCGACTCCCCATCGGCTCTGTGGTTCCTCTAGGCTACCCACCCAATCAGACAAACTTTGTTTATGGGGGCCTGGATAATGGCGTTGAACCTCACCTGCAAGAAGAGGAAGATGAAGAGCCCTTTGTGGAGGACGTCAATTATTTGTCTAACCCAGACTTCGCATTGAGATATCTTGGCCAATGCAATTGGCATGGATATGGGTTGGGCAGGTATGAGCAAGGAGTGCGTGTTTTGTGCCAACCAAGATATCAAATGCCTTATGACAAGTCAGGAGTAGGGTTTAATCACCCCTTGCCCCTGGACATCTTGGTAGAAAACATGCAAGGCCTAGGGATAGGCAACAAGGATGGGTTGGCATTAGATCCATATGCCAATCCTAATACAACTTATACATTGGGGGATTATCTCCCATTACGAACAAACAACCTTGTTGACCTTAACAACCCTTTCCCTTCGATCGAAAAGGGAGACAATTCAAGGACTCACCTCCACGAAGGATATGGACAAGACCAAGAAGGGTCTTCGAATGATGAGTTGGAGTATGAGGTAGCACCTTGGGATCCTCTTGAGTCGGATAACAATCATTCACAAGCACATCCCATGGATGATTATCAAGAGAGCTTCCTAACCATGTTCCCTTTGGATGTTCCAATTGAGCATATGCCACCTCAAGAGAATCATATGCGACAACAACAATATCCCTTGGACATAGATGACATGTTTGAACAACTACACATAGGGCCAAGGCATAGGTGGCACCTAAACCAGGCGCAGTTATAGCAATTACTGCACCCGCCACTCTAGGTATACAGAGAACATCTTCCGCCTGGAGACCCTATAGCACCATCAGTGCCTAGGGCAGATCCTATCCTCTTATACGCACATAGGGCTGATCCATTCGTGCCAGTGCCCACGAGAGCCGGATCCGCCAGAACATCTAGAATGTCAGAGTCATCACACCTACGGTAATGGAGACCACAATCATTTCATCAACATGATCTCCATTGACTTAACCACCCCCATCCATGATCCAGCCGACCCAACACGGTCATTGCATCTAGACATAGAGGCTATCGATTGGGATCGCGTTGACACACCACCATCCCCATCGAGTATCGGCCTTGCGGTGGGATGTTTCATTTCACTCCAGGACAGACTCAGGATGTCTTCCATGCTGAAGAGGAACCTAACGTTCCCAACGATGATCTTAATTCAGCAAACGATATCCACCTGATCCCAACTCCACACCAGTTGGAGGACGGATCCCACATGTCGGTCGAGGCGACGACTGACGTAGACATCGGCTCAGATCCAATGAATCCATGGATTCTCAAGCTAGGGGTAAGTCTCTCCCCCGAAGAGCAAGCCGATTACATTGCCCTTCTCAAGGAGAAGAAGGAGGTTTTTGCATGGTCATACAAAGACATGTCGGGACTAGACCCACAGCTAGTCACGCATAATTTAACGCTTGATCCGACAATCAAGCCAGTAAAGCAAAAACTATGCAAGATGCACCCAACAGTGGCCTTAATGGTCAAAGATGAATTGCAAAAGTTGTTGGATGCACAGTTTGTCATCTGCATGGATTATCCACCATGGTTGTCTAACATGGTGCCCGTCAAGAAGCCCGATGGGAGGATTCGCATATGCACCGATTTTTGAGATCTAAACAAAGCGAGTCCTAAGGATGATTTCCCCTTGCCTAGCATCGACGCCTTGGTAGACGCTACAACAGGCCATGAAATGCTTTCCCTCATGGATGGTTTCTCAGGATACAATCAGATTCGTATCAATCCCGAGGACCAACTAAAAATGGCGTTCACAATGCCTTGGGGGACATTTTGTTATAAGGTCATGCCTTTTGGCCTTAAAAATGCTGGCGCCACCTACCAACGTGCCATGACATACATCTTCCATGATTACATGCACAAAACTTTGGAGGATTACATGGATGATTTGTTGGCCAAATCTCTTTTGCGCCCAAATCATCTCGATGACTTACGCAAGATCCTCGATCGCCTCATTGAGCATAAAGTCAGACTAAACCCCAAGAAGTGCGTATTTGGCATCACATCTGGAAAGCTCTTGGGTTTCATAGTCTCCAAGCGAGGAATCGAGGTGGATCCAAACAAAGTCAAGGCAATCCTTGAAATGCTTCCCCCAACTACCATCAAGCAGCTCAGAAGTCTGCAGGGAAAGGTTGCGTCGATCAAACGCTTCATAGCGCAGTTATCTGACAAGTGCCGACCCATGAATAAATTATTGCACAAGGGGGTAGCATTCCACTGGGATGACGAGTGCCAGTCAGCCTTTGATGATATTAAACAGTACTTGGCTTCACCGCTAGTATTGGCACCACCTAGACCAGGAGTGTCGTTCTACTTATACATCTCAGCTATCGAGGTGGCACTGGGCGCCATGCTATCCCAGCATAATGAATTGCACAAAGAATAGGCTACTTACTATCTTAGCCGCACCCTGGTCAGTTATGAACTTAACTATGCATACGTCGAGAAGCTCCGCTTGGCAGTGGTGTTTGCTACCAAGAAGCTACGCCATTACATGCTGAGCAACAAGACGTATGTTGTGTCTAAGGAGAATCCATTGCGATACATGATGAGTCATACTTATCATAGTAGCCGCACGACGAAATGGATCATGTTGTTGATGGAGTTTGACATAGAGTTCATTGGACAGAAATCCATAAAAGGTCAAGTCATCACCGATCAACTGGCAGAGGCTCCTCTTGAAGATGATCAGCCTCTAACCGTAGAACTACCAGATGATGGGGTCTTCCATGTTTCAGAATCGCCAGATTCTGATGAGCCTGAGTCACAGGCTGACATAACCCTATTCTTCGATGGTTCTAAATGTGAGCAAGGAGGTGGTGCAGGAATTGTATTCTTCACACCACAAGGGGCTCCAATGCCTCTATCATTTAAATTAGACTTCCCGTGCACCAACAACAATGCAGAATACGAAGCCTTGCTCATAGGTCTTCAAACAACAGTCACCATGAACATTAAATGTTTAAACATCTTTGGTGATTCGTTGTTAATTGTCAATCAAGTTAAAGGGATATTCCAATGTAAATGTCCAGTTTTGTAGGCCTACAAAGCCCTTGTGGACAAATTCCTGGCACAACTTGAATGGTATGACATCGAGGCACTCCCTCGATCATCGAATCATTTTGCGGATACTATGGCCTCTTTGGGGTCACTAATCCCGCAAGACCCTTCTGGTGAAATGACAACCATTCAGGTCAAAACATTATCGCAATCCACGATGGAGCGTGCAAGCTCTGACCTAACGCCAGGAATCCACCTGATCCAGATTGAACCATCTCAGGATAGGTTCTCTCGAATTCATGATTGTCTGACTCACGCCAACTGGGGGTCCTTGTTCTCCCCGACCCCTCTTAATAGCAACACAACGCTATTTTTACAAGTTCTTTCCCGCTCAGCTTTTGCTAGGGATGAACTTCAGGAGGGATTGGTCGTTCATACCATCGAGGTTTCTGATCAGCAGGATTGGTACACACCCATAAGGGATTACCTCAAGCTAGGTACTCTCCCACTTGGATTGACACAAGCCGCAAAAAGATCATTCAAACAGAAAGCGGCAAAACATGTCTTGCTAGGAGACATTTTGTATCATCGGAGCTATGAAGGAATCCTCCTCCGTTGCTTGGACCAGCAGGAGTCCGCTTGGGCGATCACCCAAGCCCACGATGGTACGTGCGGTGGCCACTTCAGCGGTATAGCCATCGCAAAGCGCATTCTCCGCATGGGTTATTATTGGCCATATTTAGAGCGAGATTGTTGCGCATATGTGAAGAAGTGCGTGAAGTGTCAACATCATGCCAATTTGACACACGTACCTTCTCAGGCCTTGCAACCGATCCAATCGGCTTGGCATTTTTCGTAGTGGGGCTTTGATCTAATCGGAAAGATCTCCCCTACGTCGTCGGGTCATCACACATTTATCATAATGGCCACAGAGTATTTTACCAAGTGGGTGGAAGCAATTCCGTTAACCTCTACGACTGGACCTCGCATTGCGGAGTTTATTTTGCATAACATCATATGTCATTTTGGTATTCCATCCAAGATCCTCTCGGATAATGGGATGCCCTTCAAGAATAAATATGTGCGTGCTTTGACCACAAAGTACAAAATTCAGCACAGTTTTTCAACACCCTATTATCCGCAGGCAAATGGGCAAGCAGAGGCATCCAACAAAATGCTAGTCGCCATCCTCAAAAAGACCATCACAGATAATCATAAGGATTGGCACATTCAGATCCCGCTTGCCCTATGGGCTTATCGCACTAGCATTCGGACGCCCACTGGGGCAACTCCATTTTCGTTGGTGTATGGCTCCGAGGCTGTCATGCCTCTTGAGTTGGAAATCCCTTCCCTACGCATTTCAATGCAAGAGTTCATCGATGATGACACTGCGTGGCAGGCCCGGTTAGACCAACTTACGTTGCTCGATGAACGACGTGTCAATGCTCTCGAGCATTTGCGTATCTATCAAGAGCGACTTAAGAGAGCATATAACATGAAGGTTCACCTACGGGATTTTTAGGTTGGAGATTTGGTCTTAAAAGAGAATCAACAGAATTCTAATTTGTCGTCCCATCTAAGGGACAAGTTCATGGCAAACTGGTTAGGTCCTTATGTGATTGACAGTAAAATAGGACCTGGAACATACCGGCTCGCCTCTCTTGAAGGAATCAAGGAGCTAGAACCCTTGAACATCAGTCATTTGAGACCATTCCACATTTAGAGAGCCATAGTCCACACAAAAGCTCCAAGGATTCCTACAATCGCTTGGTCAACCCAAAAGCTCCAAGGATTCCTATAATCGCTTGGTCAACCCAAAAGCTCCAAGGATTCCTACAATCGCTTGGTCAACCCAAAAGCTCCAAGGATTCCCATAATCGCTTGGTCAACCCAAAAGCTCCAAGGATTCCCATAATCGCTTGGTCAACCCAAAATGCTCCAAAGGTGTCCATAAACCCTTTGGTCAAACCAAAAGCTCCAAGGATTCCCATAATCACTTGGTCAACCCCATAAATGCCCCAAAGGTATCCATAAACCCTTTGGTCAAACCAAAAGCTCCAAGGGTTACCATAACCGCTTGGTCAAAATAAATAGTTCAAAAACAAACAAAAACAATAAAATCATCAAAAAATAACAAAAAAAATTGCATTTCAATTCCATGCATACTCTTAAAACATCAAAATACAAAAATATAGGTTGCATTAGGCATCACATCCATACATTGCATATTTGCTAGGTCATACAAGTCAAAAGCACCATAGACTGTAATTACTTGGCAATTCCCTCATTTTCCACAATCCATTTTATAAATGCATACATCCCGAATAACACCATCTCCATTTTTAGCAAAGTCAGTTGTCTCCTAATGTATGTAGGGTTTTTCGTCATTCAGTTGTCTTTAAATTGCTAGCCAAAAACTGTACAAAGTTAAACGGATTTTCCAAGGGAAAGTTTTACTTGGGTCAAGCCTCGTTACGTAACATCCCTACACAAGTTAAAACACATAAAATAATTCCTAAGTTGTGTGAATGCAAGAGAAACCTACAAAGCAGTCTAGGGTACCATAGGTGAAAGATTAGCCTGTTCATCCCCCTGTGCGAATGGTTCAAGAGTGCTGAGAATTGACAAAAGGACAAGCTCTTCCCCATCCATTCCCCATAATCAACAATGGTTTTCACCACTACCACAACTCCCAATCACCGTTGGTCCTCAAAGTTGTAAGGATTCGTACTACACGTCCCTGCCAAGGATGGGTAGTCATCCCCAAGGCCTAAAAGGATCAATGACCATTCAAAAACAAAATTTCCACAAGCCATCATCACAATCACCTTTGGTCTCCCAAGTCGTAAGGATTCGTACTACACGTCCCTGCTAAGGATGGGTAGTCATCCCCAAGGCCTAAAAGATCAATACCCTTACTTCATAATCTCCATACTCCCCTTTGGTTCCCAAAGTCGTAAGGATTCGTACTACACGTCCCTGCCAAGGATGGGTAGTCATCCCCAAGGCCTAAAAGGATCAATGTTATTCATAAGCCAAAAAATACACAAAATAGGTTACCTATTAAAACTTCAAAAGAAAAACAAAAAAAGAACAAAATAAATAGTGATTTTCATCACTTTGTATACGAGCAAATATCCTAAACCATTGAGCCAATAAAAAGCCCGAACTTGAATCCCTAGAATTCTCAGCATTCGAAAAACCATCTAGGTGATCCTCATTACGGGTTTGGTGGACAGCCTACCTGGCAATGGCGGTATCCTAAATGCATGACGATATGTCTATCACATTAGCTTTGCGTGTGAGCAGACCAATGTTTGCATGTGGATGAGCTAGCTTATGGTACCTTTAGGTTGTCTCGTGGATTAATCTTACTAAATACAACAACGGAGTTAGTGGAGCTAATTAGGTGATCCTCAGTACAGGTTTGGTTGATAGCCTATCTGGCACTGGCGGTATCCTGACAAATACCACATAAACGAACTCAATTGCACACACAGGGATGTGAAATAACTGGGCAAAACTCAAGTCTGATTTATACCTTGTTCAAAAATCTTGCGAGATAAATGTACAGTTTTGGCTAGTTAGGTAAAATATCTGAGTCTCAGAAAAGCTTAATTACATTTTAAAAACAACTGGTACATTTCATTACATCCATCATCATCCAAAAATATGTAAAATACAAAAACAAAGTTATCACATGCCAAGTCCTCCCACAAAGCCATTCCATAAGTACAATAAGCCAGTCAATCTTGAACAGTCTATGGTGCCATCGACAAGTTATCACCAACTCATTTCATTCATTCCATATGCATACATCATCTAATTAGACACATCGCATTCATAATCCCATATGCATACATCATCATCAATAACTGTGCATAAAAAATTATATATATATATAAATCATGACAAGTGTTTACACACAAAGAATGTCATCTGTATATATATTATCAAAAACAATGCCCGTAGGCTACAATGAACCGGTCCTCTGACCTCACAACAAAATCCCAAAGTTCAAAAACCCCCAAGCCTAGGGCGTCGGCCACCATGATCACGCAGGATCGGTGCGACGGGAACTACCCCCGTATGGTGAGTCCTATGGGACCCCTCAGGGCGGCTGCTGCTAGCCCCCGCATCACGCCTACTACCGCCTCCCTCATCCAATCACTTGTGATGAGATGATGCTGACTGCTCAGTATCACTGCCCCTCGTCCGACGCGAAGAGCCCCCTCTAGAGGGTGCAGGGACCTACCCATCGAGGCGATCAATCTCTGCCTCCAGCTCCAACCGATATCGCATCGAGTCCATTTCTCACTGATGATACATCACCAAAGTACCGTCATGCTATGCCAGCCACGTTCGTAGGAGATCCCTCTCCCATGCAGCATCGGTATCCCCATCCTGCCGGTGGTACGCAGCCCATGCGTTCTCCCGCTCCGCTAGCTGCGTTCGTAGGAGATCCCTCTCCTGTAGCGCATCCCCGAGCTCCTCATCCCACCTTCGAGTAACCCCACCAATCATGCATTCTCCTCATCTCACATGCGCAACCCTGCCTCTGTGTCCTCTGCCACTGCTTGAGGCATTGCCATCTCTAGAACAGCAGCCTGCTCTGGCTCCCACTGCTCTGAGACGTCCTACATTTTTGGCTGGTCTAGAACCCCATAATCCATGCCCACATCCTCAACCTCCACCATCTCCGCATCATCCAGCGGAGCACCCCAACCCTCATCTGGTGCCTCTGCACCCTCATCCCCTACTGCTGCCACCTTCGCACCACCTAGAGGCCCCTCGCCTCGCCACCGTCACAAGGTCCACCACTGCTCATACTCAGCCATCACCCCGATGTCATCCACATCCGGGACATCAATCACGACATCTGCATCCTCATCCAGTGGTGCAATGACTGGCCAAGCTAGAGTCTTCTCGTCCCCCCGACATCGATAGACCAAGGGCTCCCCAGGAAACCCCTGGCGTACCCCAAACTATCGTGTCACCCGGCTATAAGGGAAGAACTCCTGCTCTGTCCCATGCTGCCCAATCAGCCACCACCCCCTACGAACCCACCGGAGCCACTCTCCAGCCTCAGGCCAGGCTGGACAGTCCCGGTAGGGATGCCAGAACACATCCCCTGGAGTAAGCCGAGCAAAGGCATCCGCATAGTGCCCTACGACACCTGCCCATCATCGACTCTATCCTTGCTCCTCAGACCGCCGCCATAGAGCCGCATACCCGATATCCATATCCACCATATCGACTCGAGTCTTCCATGGTAACCCCACCGGCCTCTCCACCGCTATGTGCTGCCATGCCCAGCACTGCAACAAGTAGCTGCAACTAATCCCCTTCCGCCTCCGGTAGCGGACCTCGTACAACTCATCATAGAGCTGTGCCAGCAAAGTCTGTCCCCACCTCATGATCATCGGTGCATCCGTCGGACACTCCACCAGCCTGAATACCACCTCCAGTAGGTTCCATGGGAACCTCACCCCCGAAGAGTCGGGTAGTAGCATGTTGGAAATGAGGCCCATCAGTAATGCGTGCCTCACTCCCAACACTCCCTTCTCCAGCCACCATCGAACCATAATGCCACCAATATGACAGTCGATCTCTGCCCTCTCCACTGGGCTATCCACACCCATCGCCTCTCCATGCTCGAAGCAGCATGTCAGCACTATTGTTCGCTGATCCCATGACATCGTCCTGATCGGTAATCCATCTATCGAAATCCGTAGAATCTGGTAGACGTCCTCCAAGGTCACCGTCATCTCCCCTGTTGGGATATGGAAGGTATTGGTCCGTGGTTCCCATAAGTTGATCAGGGCCGTCAGGTAGGCCCGATCCCCGACCACCGGCTCCAACCGAGTCACCTGCTTGAGCCCAAGGGCATCAAGCCACTCCCAGTCCACCAAAGTCAGCGCCTCCCATGCTTCAGTGAAAACCGTGGGCACACGGTACCGGCTCTTCACAACCTGCAAAAGCAAACAAAATAAAAACATTAAAAAATAGGAAAAACTGTACAAAGATAACATGAACATTTCAGCAATGCATAATACACAATGTACAACTATAAATAGTAAAAAACTAGTTTGTCAGCCTAGGGTTTTTAACTCTACCTGATAAATTAAACATAAACACAAAAAAATAAAAAAACAACAGTTTGTCAGCCTAGGGTTTTTTAACTCTAACTGATAAATAAAACCTAAACACAAAAAATAAAAAAAAACAAAAAACAACAGTTTGTCAGTCTAGGGTTTTTAACTCTAACTGATAAATTAAACATAAACACAAAAAAATAAAAAACAACAACAGTTTGTCAGCCTAGGGTTTTTAACTAGGGTTAAGCAACGTCTTTACGCTTAGTTTTCCCTATGTCTCTAACCTAAGTTTAATCTTGGTTCCATTCGGGTAAAACACAATTTTTAAAAGTTATGTTCTAAACTAAGTTTTTTAGCTAAGTTTTAAACTACACTTTTGATCTTTGTTTCCCTAGGGTTCAACTACGTTTCAGCTTAGTGTTAATTTTTGAAAAAAAATACACAAACAAAAACAACACACATTGCGGTTTTTTCAAAACTGTAACAAACAACCAATAAAGAGGAGGATCACTTACTGGTCTCGCTTCGGCTCCGCCGCTCGATCCGGTTCATGAACTCATGGTGGCAGGAAAATTTTGGTAGCGCTTCGCTTCACGGAATTGACCTCCTCCTCCTCAGAGCTCCCAATCACCAGAAAAAGCAAATGCAAATGAGCCCAAAACTCAGTTTTGGCCTTTAAATAGGCTTTTGAGCCTGTACTCGTTCCCCCTTGGGATGAGCACTCTGGTTAGTGCTCGTCCCACCCTGGGATGAATACTCAATAGGAATTTGTCCCACCCAGGGACGAATACAAAGCAAAAATTCCAAAAATAGCAAAAACTGCACAAAAATGCACCAAAAAGAGCAATAAAACTGTCCAATGAGAGTGCTTCTGCACTTGACATTCTGGGCATGCAAAATAGATGTCGGGGTCACCAATCCTCACTATCCTACTCCCTAAGAAGGCTACCATAGCCGGACCACTCCACGGGATGACGGATTTTCGAGAATTTCATCCCCAAACGACGTCACAAAATGGGTCAAAACCCAACCAAAAATAGCAATAACATTGCCGAACGAAGGCGCTTTTGCGCCTGACATTCTTGGCATCCAAAATAGACATTGGGGTCATGAATTGTCACTATCCTACTCCCTAAGAAGGCTACTATAGCTGGACCGCTCCATGGGAGAATGAATTTTTGTCAATTTCAGCTCCAAATGGCATCGCAAAAAGGGTTTAAACCCACCAAAAATAGGTCAAAATGTTCGAAACTGCTTGAGCATTCAAAGGTAAACAACTGAAGGCACCCTTACCTAAGTCATCTTGGGTCAAGCGACTCGTCACTTTTCTCATGTCGGTCATTCCCTCATCGATTCGTCGCTTGAGGGGGTAGTCACACTTAGTCACCAATCAACAAAAACACACCCAATCATGGAAATGACACGCATTCAAAGGATCATTGACAAAGACAATCATGCCCCTGCTTGGGGCAGCAAACAAGCAACAATCACAAGCTGATCAAACACTTGGCATTCGTGAATCATGAACTCAAGGTTCCCACAGACAAAAGGTTGCGCCCTTTGCCTATTCATGACTGATCAATGTCCAAGTTCAAGTAACACCTCATCGAACAAGGTTAACACTTGAATTAAGTTCCTTAGCTCGTCAAAAGCAAGGATTCAAGAATGCGTGCCCTTTCCATACTTGGGGCATCAAGAGTTGGTTAGGTTACTGAGAAACCCTAATCATTAGTGCTTTGGTTATCTATTTTTGCTCGACGTTGTGCCTTGCACAACGCTTCCCAAAAAGGGGCATCTGTAGACACCAAAACAACACCAATCCGATTATGTGACAACAAGCGCTGATCGCATTGACACACATAGCCCCTAGGGCAGCCCCCAGAGGTTAAACAGTGGTCCTAACCACTCCCAAAAGCAGTTTTGGAGGTCAAAGGTCAATTTGGCACCTTTTTGGCACCTTGCTCTCTGCTCGTCCCACCCAGGGACGAATACAAAGCGGCATTCGTCCCACCCAGGGACGAATATCAGCATTCGCCCCAGGGTGAGGCGAATAGCAACTTTGACTAGCAAAAAGTCAAACCTCGACAAGTCCGCCAGTTAACTGAAGCTTCAGGCCATGCAATTGCGAGGAATGGCTCCAAATCAAGGAGAAAGACTTCAGTCATGCATGTCTTAGATTTTTGGAGGCCTCATGCAAGGAGACTCTAAATCAGGGAATAATATTTTTCTCAAAATAGGACATGCAACTCAAGTGGCGCCCTCGCATGCGCAATTCAAACAGAGAGACCCTAGGTCTATAAATTGGTGAGTTTTCTCACCCAAAAGAGATACAGAGAGAAGGAGCATTTGAGCAACGAAGTGCTGCCAATTTACATACCTACTTGCGATTTGTGCCTTTCACATCCTTAATCTCTCATTCGAAAGGGAGGTTATTGGGTGACTATTGGAAGCACGAATCAAGACCCAAAACCCTATTTTTGGCCACAATATCCCACAAAATTTTTCGAAAACACCCCATAATAGGTTTTGGACCCATCCCAAGTGGATTGGTGCCGAAACAAAGTCCCAAACGGTGGGCGTCCTGCCCCTGGGCGCTCCCCAAGCTATCGTAGTCCTAAACGCCCCACCCCGGGATGAATAGAAATATGTGATATATTTCTTTGATTTTTCTTTTTCATCTTATTCTAGGTTATTTAAATAGGTTGTAGTTTAAATTTCACTTCATTCTGAGCATTTTTGAGGTGAGTCTTTTTTTTTCTCTTTTTTTTTTTTTGTGTGTGGGATGGGAATTGCCTCTGGGTCTTCCCAAAACACCCCCAATTAGCTAACCCCAACTTTGCAGGTCATTTGGAGCTTCCTAGGCAGGACATTGAAGAGGGTGCTTTCTGACAAATTGTTGTAGGTTAATTCGTCCCACCCCGGAGCGAATACAAATATGTGAGGAATTTCCCGACTGTTCTTTTTGCAGTGGTCTCCTGGTAACATATTCATGCTTCTATCAAATTTGCAGGTCGTTCTGATGTTATTCGGTCATCGTTTTAATATTTTCATGCATACACTAACAGTAGGCCTTGGGAAATGCATGTTTTATTCTATCTGCAGGTGCTACTAATCTTTTATGTTTCCTTGAACGTAGGTCTTCGACATCAGAGGAGCAGGAAGGAATCAACAATCATACACACAAGCGGCGGTGACGTTTTGGTCCGCCCATCTTACATGTGGGCACGCGGAAGAAGGATTTGCTATCTATGGATGTGATAAAGAAACATATTTGACGCTCCTATCCCCTAAAAAGGAAGGAGACGTATTGTAACATGAATTTGAAAGCATATCAATAAAAAGGGCAGCATATTTCATATTGCTTTTATCTTGTGTCGATTCGTCTATGTTCTTTCTTTTCATGCATTTTGCAATATATAGGCTTTTAGCGTTAAGTTTGGTTTTAAATGCATCATTGCTTGGCATATTCCTTTTTGTTTTCGTATCCTCGTGCTTTTAGGAGTAAGTTCAAGTGGAGAGGGAAGGTGAGCCAAGAGGGAGTGCAAGCCAAGAGCAAGCCCTATTAGCTAGTATGGAAGTAAAATTATATTTGAAAGCCCTAATGAGAAGTTAGGATGCCCTAGTTGGAAGTATGGTGGCCCAAGTTGGAGATAAGTAGAAGAGCGAATACATGGTAAATTTGATCCAGGTACCAGATGTTACACCAAAAGTGAGTATCAAGGATTATATGATTGAGCATGATATAATGGTTCTTAAAAGTAGAGGGTTAATATTTAAGTTCCATAGATCTTGATAGGGATTAATATTTAATTCTTAATATTATCCCTATTCACACGGATCATATTGTACAATATTTAATGCTCACACATATTGGGTGCATTAAATGTTGCTTTTGTAAAGGTATACAGACATATAAAAATGTTTTTGGTGTGAATGCCAACTCAATTTTCATCGTGTTATTACTTGTGTTCTTGCTCTTGAGTGTTACTTTCGTATCAGTGGTATCAGATCTGAGTGTTGTATAGGTGAGTATCCTCTTCCTCTAGGCTAGTCTGGTTCAAAAGAGGAACAAAAGAACCACCAACCGATCTTGGCTTGGGAGGAACACTCTTTCATTTTTTGCACACATATTCGAGCACTCCTTATTCGAAAACTCTTTTTGGGGTCCCTTTGGTCACTGAACTTCAGCTAAGCCAGGGTCCCTCTAACCCCAACCCTCAACTCTTGATCCAAGTTATCACACTTGCATTTGCCATTCTCTGGGAACTCGAGATAGTATCACAAATCCTTGCATATTTTTGGCTCTTCGGTCGTTGCATTTGTGCATTGAAGGAGGAGCAGATTTGCTCTCTAGAAAGGTAGAAAAGTTCACTATAGAAGGATCTACAGTTTTTGATTGCCTTTATCATCCGACCAAAGAAGAACGAGATTGGATATCATGAGGTCCTTATATACTGTGAGGTTCTTCCGTTCTATGAGATTTTCTCATTAAAACCAAGCGATCGTCATGGTTTAAGTATTAGACACAACATCAACAAAACAACAAACCACCACATTCTGAACACATTGGAAGCTGAGATCTAGTATGCAAGCATAAAGAAGATGTTGATCTACAATTTTAGGCGTGAAATTTTTTTCTACAACGTCACCGATCGGTCTCTTGACCTCTCAACATCATCAGTGAAATCGTTGTAATCGACGCCTGCGACTTCTCACCATTAATGTCATCCGATGAAATTCCTGTGCACACTGTGATCGTTCCCACAGATCAAAAAGTTTTGGCAGCAACACAACCCACCAAGCATCTCTTCGGCACGTTTTAGGCAATTGAACATCGATCAAGCATTGCAAAAGAAGAAGGTTACCGTCATCTAGGTGAAAATTCCAGTAAACGGTCACGTCTGCATGTTCAAGTGACAAAACAATTTTTGATGATAAATAAATTACTCATACCCTAAGGTTTATTTTTTTCAATGTCAATTTTAATTTTATGACAACTTTTCATTTTGGCGATGACATGTTTTTGTTTGCCAGCGTCATCCTTGTTCTTTGATGTCCGACGGTAGGATATTTTTTAATAATAAATGGGTTTTATCCCACATGACTTAGGAAAATGCCTTCATATTTTTTTATTATGTGACACTCACCTTTGTTGGTAACCAATGTACTTTGGCTACCCAAACCCTTCGATTGGTCATTGCTTTTATCGTGCAATCCGTGCATTGTTTGGTCATTGTCATCTGAAATTCATCCTTTCCACGTCGATTGGTCCTCATATGCTTGTGATCCACATCATCGATTACTTGTGTCACTCAGTCCTCATGTCCTTGTGATCCACTTCATCCATTGGTTGTGTCACTCGATCCTCGCATCCTTGTGATCTGTGTCATCCATTGGTCGTATCGCTCGATACTCGTGTTCTTATGCTTCACGTTATCCATTGGTTGTGTCACTCAGCTGTCATGCTCCATATGATTCAACCATTGGTCTATCGTTGACCATTGAAATTCTAATCTGTATTTTTGACTATTGGAATTGCAATCTGTACCACTGACTATGAGAGTTGTGGTTAAAAATCAAATAATATTGCCGACTTGGTTTGTACTAATTGAAAGTTCTTACCATTTGTGATTGCCAATTATAGTTCAGTCACCAATTTGAATGGGGAGGGCACACTAAACAAGTTGACAAATAATTTTTTACCTAGTGCGCTGGTACCTGGTAAAAATTTGCCCACTCCTAGTAGACCACTAGCTGCCAGCATGGTCCTAGCAGAGAAATTGGTTGAAATCACTATAGCCCAGAATGAAAAGATGGCTGAATTAACCGCCATGATGCAATTGCTTCAAACTTCTTCCTCATCCTCCCAACATCCTAATGTTCGATGTGAAGTCAAAGTCTATGAATGTTCTTGAGATCCTGGTGTCTTAAACAGTTGTATACTTGATATGGAGACTTTGTTTGAGTCTAGTAATACTCATGATGCCCAAAAAGTCCCCTTTGCCAAACTCAAACTTTCCAATCTTTCCAAGGTGCTCATATTCAATCACCAAGAAGGCCAAAATCCAATTACAACATGGGAGGATCTAGTCAAAGCCTTAAAGGCTTCATTTTATCCATCCAATTATGAGGACGATTTACTCAATCAATGGCTAAGACTTCACCAAGGAAAAATACAATCCGTGCAAGATTTTCTTCACCACTTTAACCGCCTCTGAGTGTTACTTGCCATTATTGATCCTGATGCGGTGTTGATTGCAAAATTCAAGAGTGGTCTACTTGCACATCTTTACAGGGAGCTAAAATATTCTACTTGCACTACGTTGGATGATGCATTCAACTTTGCACAACTTGCAGAGAAGAAGTTCATTGCACAACATAAGGAGCCTCATTTTTCTTCAGGTATCTCGATAGACTAAGTGTCCATGGAGCAACAGGGTCGAAGAAGATATTCTAATACTTCTTTCATTAATCCCACTTCTCATCAATCCCTTTCTTCTAAAACTTCCTTCTCTTATCCTTCTTATTATTCTTCTTTTTCTCAAACTAAGAAGTTTTGTAACTATTGTAAAAATAAAGGGTATGACAAAAATTGATGTCCTAACTTACAAAGGAAAAAAAAATTGTTTGTACAGTCTGATGAGGGCTCAAGTGATAACCCCATCAAGGCTACTAGTAGTGAATAAGAGTATGAGGAGTTGAGAGGGCAATTGAAAAATATCACACTCATGAATAAAAATTCTCAAGGTGGTGACCGTGATCATTTGTTTGTCACTAGATCTCACCTCCTTCACAACTTTGCAGTAGATTGTATAATTGATAATGGATCAAAAAATAATCTCATCAAGAAGTCCATTGTCAATAGGCTAAATCTTCCTACAACCAAACATCCTCACCCCTACTCTCTTGGGTAGAAGGATATCAACAACACCTCATAGATCACACACACTTGCACAGTTGTATTTGCATTTGGGTCCAAGTTTAAGGATAAGGTGACTTGTGATGTCACCGAAATGGATTGTTGTGGATTGTTACTGGGTAAACCATACCAATATAATAGATGTGCTACTTATGATGTATTTAACAACACCTATACATTACAAAAGGATAACTAGCATTATCTCATTGAAGCAACAAAGAAAACATCTAATATTCTACTAACTTGCAGACAAGCTCTAAAAGCCACTAATAATGCTTAAGCACTACAACTAATTTTCATTCGACAACAAGAGCACGTAAAAGAAAACGGGTATATAAACAACACTATATATCAAAATGCACAAGTGAACAACATATTGCATAAGTATGAAAATTTATTTTAGGAGCCCACTACTTTACCACCTAAAAGAGCAATTAATCATACAATTGATATAATTCCAATAGCACCTCTTCCAAATGTTCCAATGTACAGGTAATCCATTCTACAGTATGATGAAATAAAGAAACAATTACAAGAATTATTGGATAAGGGTTTCATCAAACCTAGCACTTCTCCTTGTGCTTCACCAATTTTGCTTGTTCTCAAAAAAGATGGTACTTGGAGATTCTGTATTGATTTTAGGGCATTAAATAAAATAACAATAAAAATTAGGTATCCACTTCCTCGCATTGATGGCTTGTTGGATCAACTCCAAGGGGTTAAATTCCTCAGCAAACTTGATCTTAAAAGTGGCTATCATCAAGTTAGAATACAAGCAGAGGATACATGTGTAGAGTGGAAAAAATGGCACACCTAGAAAAGGTAAATGAAATGCATCTATTATTCTATTTAAGCATTCAAAAGTGACATTAATGTAAGCATAATGACAAATAAGTGAAATAAATGGGGGGTTATCTTTATATTAATCTATTTGATAAATGCACGGTTACAAAACGTCCCCTTGAGGGCTCTTAATTGATATAATTTATTACAATGTTCAAAGGATCTAATTCTTTCAGAAACTCAAGGTGCACTTTTAGTGTCTTCCTCACACTCACGAATTGAAGAGCAGTATTTTTCTACCATTGTGATGATCTATCCATATTCAAACTTATAGCTCCTTCCTTGCATGCTAAAATACCTGGATCTACACAAAGAAATCAAATTGGACAATATCATGCATGGATTAACATGAAATTAGAAATATGCATGCAATATTGGATATAAAATATGAAATAGATGATACAAAACTATTTTAAAATTAATCAAAACTTAGTATAATGCTTATAATATACTTTTTGAATGATCTATGCAGAAAAAAAAGGACATCGTATGCAGAATCCATGGTCGTACCTGGGTGTTCCAATTGGGACTGTTAGAATGAAAAACCTAATTAAAGGTCCAAAACTACTCCAAATTTCACCAAATTCTAGTATGATGCATATACACTACTATAGAAATAATCTATGCTAAAATTGAACCAAAATTATGTGCAAATTCATGGCCATCCTTGGGTGTTCCAATTATGACTGTTAACTGTCCCAGGGGGACAACCACCAAACTTGGTGGTTTTTCCATCAATTCCTCTAGGATCTAGTTCAAACTATTCCTAGGGGTGTTGTCATAAAATTTGGTAATCTAATTCACAGAAATGGGTGGGTTTTGGAATGGATTTGCGCATTCAGGATCACTTGGCAACCTCCTTCAATCGATGGAGATTTCAAGAGCAAATATGTGGTGAAAGGGGAAAGAAAATCTCAGCAACACTTCATTGCAAAGTATTGCAAATACATCTCCTTGAAATTGGGTGGAATGACTCCAATTTATAGCCCAAGAGTACCATAGGGTCAAATAGGCAAGTTGGGGCATTCAAGTCAGGTATCGCCACTTGTAAAAACCCTTGCCATGCATTGGGTGGGAGAGGCCTTCATTTTGGGCCTTTCATTTGCAAGTTGTGATGGATTTGATAGGCCCTCAATATGTCATAAATCATTGGGCAGGATTTATGGTAGAATTTGTTTACCATTTATTCCACCCTTAAATTTTTGAGGGACCTCGACCATGGTCGTCCCACCTAGGGACGGTTGTTGGTGGTCGTCCTTGGGTGGGACGACCATGGCTACATGGCCCAAAACTTTACAAAAGTGGGGTAAAACTTCCTAGAAGTGGTTAGGACCACTATTTAAACCCTAAGGGTTGCCCAAGGGGCCATATGGTATTAATAATATTTCATCATTGTAGTCTAATTGAATTGATACGATTTTAGTATCTACAGATACCCCTTTTGAGATGCATTATGTGAAACAGAGTGTGAAGCAAAAATAGATGACTAAACTATCAAATGATTAAGGTTATTCAGTAACCTAACCAAATTTAGATGCATTCGTCATGGAAGGAGCATATATTCTTGGAATCCTTACCTTTGACCTCTTTGCAGTATTTGATTTTGTTATACCTTTCAGTCGCACTACGATGGAAGATTTTGGGGCTTAGGGTATACTTGGTCTTGGTTTCTTATTTGGATTATAATACTATTCTGGGATACGTTTCCCAAAGCTTCAGGGATACCAAGACTTTGTTTTGTTGTATTGGTGTTGAATTATATGCCCCATCGTGGGCTTGAAATTGTCTTTGGCAATAATTCTTTTGAATGTATGCAAGTTGCACTTTTGAGTGTTTGAGTGTTGATTTTGATTATGAATTCGTTATTATGACCATCCCCTCAAGAAACAAGTCGATGAGGGAATGACAATTGATGAAAATGACGAGTCTCTTGACCAATATGACTTTATTAGGGTTCCTTCAGCTTTACCCATTGTAAAATTTATCAATTTTGTTAAGATTTTGATCGTTTTGTTGATATTTAATGAAAGAAAGGACGTGAATACCTAGTTCCCATGGAGTGGTCCAACCATAATGGCCTTCTTGGAGATTTAAGTAGAGAATTTTCAATTCATAAATGAAAAAATTGGTTCAATCTTGATCCTTTGTGAATTTTATCAGTTTTGACATATTTTTGGTGGATTTTAAGCCATTTCTTTGCATTTTCTTTTGTTTTGTGGTGTTTTAATTGTTTTTGATTTTTTTTTTGATGAGATTTCATAGAAGAAAGGAAATGAATACCTCATTCCCATGGAGTATTCTGACCGTAATGGCCTTCTTAGGGATTGAAGTGAAGACATTTCAATTTGACGATGAATAATTTGGTTCAAGTAGCCTTTGGTAATTTTCTCATAATTCTGGATTGTATGGAGCGCAATTCACTGCAACTGCCACGTGTATGAGGTGCACTTGAGATTTTGCTTTATTTGTTTTTTTTTGTTGATTTTATGATTTTTGAAGAATTTGGATTGGTACATATGCTTAATTTTCCTTTATGAAGCTCCTTGTGGTGAGCAAATATGTGTATTTATGTCTACTTCTTGGTTTACTGATGCATTTATGGATGCTTATCATGGATGTGTATTGTAATATGGTTTTGTTTGATATGTATATGTGTGTATGCATAATGAAATGGATGATTTGTTATTTTGTACTGATGAATTATGAATACTACTTGACAACCTGGATGCTAGCACCATAGAATGTACACAATTTATCGATTAATTTTAACATTATTATAAGGCTATGTAATGGATTGTAAAAATGTAACTAAAAAACATGTGATAAAATGGTATGGCATGAAATGCATCGTAAGATGTTATTTAATGTCCTTGATATTTTCATGAGACTCAAACACTCTAGTGAACTAGTCAAAAGCTATATATTAACCATGCAAGACTTTTTGGTAAGGTATAAATTTGCTAGGATGACCAAGATATTCAATATCCCTGTGTGCATGTGAGTTCATTATTATGATAACGCATAAAGTTACCCTAGTTTCAAACAAGATTTATGCAGCCCATCTGTACTGAAGATCACCCTGCAATTATCATTATCCTAAGTTTTATACGTAGTTGGATTAGACCATAGGTAATACAGGCTACCAAAAACTAGCTCATCTGCAAGTAAACATTGGTTTTTACAAAATAATGTTGCTAATGTGACAGACATATCGTCATGCGTAAGGATACCACCATTGTCAGGCAGGTTTTATGCCACCCAACTTGTAATGAGGATCACCTTATGGTTGTCAAATTTTAAGAATTCCAAAGATTCAAGTTCAGTACTCTCTTATTTTCTTTTATTTTTGAATAACTCCAGGAATTTGATCATTTTTGTTTATTTTACTTTTTTCTTTTTATAGTGGTGAAAACCACTTTTTATTTTGAGGATTTTTGGTTGTGGTGAAAACCACTGTTTATTTTTATTTTACTTTTGTATTTGGTGCTTCTTTGGATACTTATCCATATTTGGCATGGGGCAAGGGATTTTGATTGCTTTGGATAGGGAGAAACTTGTCCTTTTGTCAATTCTAAACATTTTTGAACCATGGGCATAAGGGGATAAACAAGATAAACTTTACGCTTAAGGTAACACATACCACTTTGTAGGTTTCATCTTTCCTTGTGCAAAACTTGGATTTATTAATGTGAAAATGTGTTGGGATTATGACGTATACAAGGTACAATCAAAGCAGGACTCTACCTTCTAAAAATCAGGATGACTTTATACAAGATCTGGAAAGAAAACTAGAGACGGTTGAGTGACCGAAAAACCCTAAAGATGCCTTATAACAAATGATTAGGTGAAGGGAAATCAAACAAATATGAAAATATGGGAAGTGTTGATGGAAATGATAATTGTAATGTAGATGGGTGTTAATAATGAGTTTTGACCAAGTTGATTTTGAAGGATGGCTAGTGTATGTGCTAGACATGTATGATCAACTCTAAAATACAAAATGCAATGATGAGTATGCTTAATGCAAGTGATTGTATAATGCAGCGATATGAAATGTAATACAATATTTTTGTATTTTTGTTATTTTAATATTTTTTTTGGATTTTTATAAATATATACAATTGAAAAATGGGCTTAGTGGATGCTATTAGGGTTTTTTAGGTGACCAAAGGGTTTATGGGTACCTTTGAGGCTTTTTGGGTGACCAAAGAGTTTATAGATACCTTTGGGGCTTTTTGGGTGACCAAAGGGTTTATAGATACCTTTGGAGCTTTTTGGGTGACCAAAGAATTTATAGATATCTTTGGGGATTTTTGGGTGACCAAAGGGTTTATAGATACCTTTGGGGCTTTTTGGGTGACCAAATATTTTATAGATACCTTTGGGGCTTTTTGGATGATCGAAGGGTTTATAAATACCTTTGGAGCTTTTTGGGTGACAAAAGGTTTTATAGGTACCTTTGGGGCTTTTTGGGTGACCAAAGGGTTTATAGATACCTTTGGGGCTTTTTGGGGTGACCAAAGGGTTTATGGATACCTTTGGGGCTTTTGGGTGACCAAAGGATTTATAGATACCTTTGGGGATTTTTGAAACTTTGATTATTTTATGATTTTAGTAGGAAGGTGTGATACCTGATATACCCCCAACATTTATGGTGATTAATGGAAGCAAGGAAGGTGTGATACCTTTATAATATCCAATTTGCTTCATTTATTGCGATGTAAATAGTGGAGAAGGTGTGACACATTTACCCCAGTATGTACTGTGATTGGTGTAATGTGATTGGCTTGGCTAGGAGGAGTGATACAAATTGACCCTCCCTATTGT
This sequence comes from Wollemia nobilis, assembly GCA_028583015.1. NCBI lineage: Eukaryota > Viridiplantae > Streptophyta > Pinopsida > Araucariales > Araucariaceae > Wollemia > Wollemia nobilis. Next base: position 8,546,855 of record JAQPPZ010001078.1, on the reverse strand, counting down.
GGTGGGAAATTATAGGTAATACCAATGTCTCAATGGGGTAAAATGAGTGACCCGTTTGTGGATGAAGCTTTATTATCAATAAGATCTTGTACCAAATGTCTAAAAATATGACAATCACTAATGGCATACCCTTTCATTTGGTGATAGAGGTAAGAATGATCCTCCCTATATCATTTAGATCTGGGCTTGTTCAGGTTGAACATGGGTATGTTTGATAAGATGATTGTATTTGTTTCTTGCAGGTTGTGAAAAATGGTTGATATAGACTTAGATAATGGAGGTCAGGTATGACATTGATGCTTTAAATGAGGTGAATGTGGTTGACTCGCTTTATGAGACAATGAGGTTTTATGTATCTCAGTAACCTAGTTAGGTTGCTCTTCTTGACTCCCATATGTAAGTAACAGATCCTAAAATATGCCAATCTGTTAATTTTTTATTTGAAGATCATTCTTGTCAAGCATATCTTGTACCTTGCTCTTGAATGTGATACATGACTTAATGTTATGACCATTTACTTTATGATAAGGACAATATTGGTCTTCTCGATACCACCATGGTTTGGACTTGTTGGTATCCAAGGGGTACATAGCTGGCAATGTGATAGCCTTGGCCTCACATAATCGATTAAAGAGAGATGCCAAATATTAAAGAAATGGTGTGTAAGTGTAAATTTGATGGCATTGTTGCCTTTGTCCCTGCTTTCATTGAGACTTAACATTGGACTGCATAAGAGGGGGTTGGTCCTGACAATCAGGGGGTTGATATTTTGGATGATTAAATCGTAACTCAATGCTTATGAGTTGATTCAAGATATGTTGTAAATCATTGTGTTGGTGACTCACTTATAACTAAATATTGGCTAGCCCATCCAAGATATGTTGTGAAAATAGTGGAGGTGATGATTGGATAGTTGTTGAGGAAGCCATATTAGGTGTGACCGAATCCAACAATAGTAGTACTTGTGGTATGGATGGAATGTTGGATGGAGTCACAAGTGGTATAAATGGATTTAGAGGAATTTGGTTCTCTATCATCACATTGATCATTCCCACAAACTCATGGGAAAATGTATTTGCACTTGGACTAGTCACGGATGCCTCATCAACTTGTCTAATATGATCTACTTGTCTCCCATGTTTGGGTGGTGAATCAAAAATGGTATCAATACCCCCATGTATGAAGTTTATTTGATTATGAGGTATGCTTGTGGGTATGATGGTACCTATGGGAAGATGAGGTCATCCCATATTATGTATTGTCTTAATGGCTGGAACTATTGTGATATTCCTTACTAGGTACTCTTCTAAGCCTGCAGTAGCTAAATGAAATGTGACCTGGGATGGTGAGGATGGAGGAGACAAAATTGATGCTTGATATGACTCAATACTTGCATCATGAGGTGGTTCCTCATCTGCTAGACTAGGAATATTTTAAATGGAAATGGTAGATATGATTGGAGGGATCTTGTCAATTGGCCTCTTCAATATATTCTTATATGGAGGATTTGATGATGACGAAGGTGTATCTGAAGGTGCAATTAAGGACAGTGGTATAGAAGAAGCTGGTAATGGATCAATGAAAGGTTATGGTGAAATATTTAAACCTTGAATGGATATATTTGGTTGGAAGTCCACATGAGTTGATGGCAAGGTTGACTCAGGGATATGCTGCACCAAATTACAGTATTTGAAGGGCTCAAGGTCTGTAGAGACAACATGTACTTACCCTTCGTGAATGTACTTAAAACATTGATGAGCTATGGACAACATGCACTTCATGTCCCTAATACAGGGTCTACCTAGCAAGATATTATAATACATTGTGCCCTTTAAGAAATGACATAACGTTGGTATGGTTTTGCATCCCACCTGAATAGGTAAGACTATAGTGCCAATCGTTGGGAATAGAGTATCATTGAATGCTATGAGGGTATATGTGGATGCAGCAATATGGGATTCTAAATAATTTAGATATTGGAGAGCATTTGTGGTGATGATATTGGTTGAAGAACTAGTGTCAATTAAAAATCTTTTGTAAGGTGTTCCATTTGCACATACAATTATGTATAAGGGAGGATCAACCGTGTCATTCAATATTGGTTTGAGTTCATGTTCATTAAATGTGATTACTGGATCCTTTCACTACTAACGTGCCCCACAAAATTGATAAAGGAGTTACAATCATGGGGCTACAATTCAATCGACTTAAGGATATTCATAAGAGCTTCTTGATGAGATGGATATTGTTGGATAAGCTCATAAATAGAGATTCGGGCCGATGTTGTTCGATGGAGGGCTTTGCACTAGAGGTGGAGGAGGTTGTGATGTGGAGGGAATGTTGTTTGAAGCTGCAGGTGGTGCAACTTGATTTGGATAACATCTATTCCTTGTCATGATGCTAACCATCATGATGAACCCTTGTTGAGGGGGTGTTGTATGGATCTTGTTTACCTACTTTGCTTGATTTACCTGTATCTCGTGAGTGGGTAAAGGGTATTTAAATATACCCATTTGTTGATTATTTATTGCAAGAGGGTTATCCACTTGGCCACACAAGTAGAGTAATTGCTTTGGCCGCACACAGATGATCGAATAGGGAATCCATAGACTCATTGAAGGGTGTAAATTATCGCTTAGGGTGACATTGCTGGTTTTGCCCTTGATTCACTTGAGTTTTGTAATTGTAACTTGCAGGAGGAAGTTGGGCCTGATAGTTTACCTTCTAAGGTAGCGTTGCTTGCACAGGCCCTGGAATACTAATGACAACTTGATTAAATCCTATCGACTTTTGTTGTGCTGGATTGCCTTTTATGTTATTATTCCACTCCTTTTTATGAGGTTTTGCAATCTCCTCCTCTTCTTCTATTGTTCTAGCCTGCGCTAGAGCATCTTCAAGATTTTGATATTGTTAGAGTTGTAGCAATAACGAAATTGGATTTTAAAAACTCTTGGAAAAGATGTGAGTCAACTCATACACTCATAGTAGGTACGGTAGCTTAGCGAGAAGTGTTTGCCACATGTTACCATAATCTGTGATTGACTCATCTTCATACTGCTTCAACCCTATTAGGTCTATCAAAGTCACCTTTCGCTTAGTGTTAAAGATGAAACATTCTAGGAATGCATTCACAATTTGTTCAAATATATGGACGCTGTACCTTGGGAGTTGATTGTACCACTCTATGGTTGGTCCAGAGAGGGTAATCAAAAAATTTATTAGAAGTAAGGCATCGTTATCCTAGATACTAAAGCATTGGTTCATGAACCTAGTAACATGCTCCTGTGCATCTTCCTCTCCTTTGAATCTATCCAACTTGGGCATTTTGAAATGCTCTGGGTATGGAGGGGAAGGTATTGATGGGTGAAGCGATTGACTTTTAAGTTGGTGCAAAGTAGGATTTTAAAGCCTGAACCTAGTGGTTTTGTTTTCTATTGTTTCCATGCATTCAAGAAAGGCTTTATACGCATAAGAGGATTTAATATCCTCTTATTTGCTTTGGTCCAAAGGGGGAGGTCGAGGAATTTTAAGCATATGGCATGGTGGTTGATTATCATCAACCATGCCTTCATAAGGTGCTTCTACATATTCCTCTTATGGTTCCATATCATCGTAGGCTCTGTAAGATGTTTTATGAATTGGCCTAAAAGGAAGAAAAAATGCCTATGGAAGGTGATAAATGTTTGGCCTAGGAGACAAGTCCCAATTAGGCCTAGGAGGTCGAGGAGGTAACATTTGGTTAGGCCTAGGAAGCCTATTTTGATTAAACATAGGTACCTCTAATGAACCCCCTATCTATGAGTACTTGGAGTAGGGACCCCGTTGCGTAAGGTATCATGGGTTTGTTGTTCAATCATTTGTTTCTCTAACTGATGATAATGATCCAATTGTTGTTTATCTTGCCAAAGCTGATTGAATTGAGCTTGGTAGTCAGCATATCTTTTAATAACTTGGTTTATCTGCTCATTTGTGTGAGGTCTATTAGCCCTAACACTATTGCCATGATGCCTATATTATTTAGGAGTATCTGAAAGGTCGACTACGATCTTCCCTCGACTGAGAGAGGTCATGTTCACTTGAGGCTCACTTCTAAAACAAAGTTCTTTATACTCAACTAGAATAGAAGCACATTGAGCTTGCATAGAATAATGAGACTGAGGATAATCAAGATTCTCCTTGGGTCTTCCTTCATAAATGAGGAAAGGAAAAGCTAAATTTTCTCATCCAGGGTGATGAGTATCATATTCATCTTGGTACTTATGTTTTTGATACCTATTAGGGTGATTTAAGGATGTATTTTGATCATTTGGCCCTACCCATGGTGAATAGTCTTGATCTTGCACATAAGTGTGTGAGGTAGACCGATAAGGTATGTGGATGCATGGTATTGCTCTATTTGTTTGCACCTCAATGCACAATTTTAATTCTTGAAAGAAGGTGTGTGAAGTGTCTATATCTGGAAAGTATATTTTATGATTAGGACCAAGATATGTAGGGGTGTCCTACGTAGGGGTACCTTGTAGGTTAGGTTTCTTATTTGATATTCTAGGACTTGGGCAAGTAGGAGGCCATCAAGGAGGTATAATCATATCCTTAGGGTCAAATCAGAGATGGTCTACATTTCCTTGCCTACTCTCCGCAGCGTCAGCCCTTGAATGGGCTTGGTTGCGGGTGCATAACATAACTACTTAGCTCCAAACCCTACGTGATTATATCTTCTACAAATTTTAATAATGCAACACACAAGAATAAAAACACATAATAATACAAGTGTTTATCTCTTTTAAATATTTTATATGTGTTTCCTAAACTATTTGGTGTGTTTTTGATTTGTTGTTTGCAAAGATATCTCTTTTCACGTGTTTGAATATGGTTGATGTAATTCTCAATTTATCTAAAGGATTTCACCTGTATACTCGTAGCGTGACAACAAGTAATGAAGTTCGGTCACGTAAACCAACCAAAGTATGGATATGAAGCCCATACCTGGTCAGGGAGCATAGGCACTACAAGTCCTCACCCATATTGACCGTGGGTAGTGATACACCCTCCTAAGAGGAATGCGTGCTATTTTCCATGACTAAGACGATTCTTGGAGCTGGATTTGGAAACAAAAAGGGTTCGTATCATACGAGCCAACGGGTGGAGATGAAGCCCACCATAATTGGTCTATATTAGTGGTTGGGGATGAAGTTCCAACTCACTAATGTTCAAATGTAACGTGGTGTGTGTGGTTCCTTTTATACTTTAAAGAAAGTAAAACAAAATAGCACTCAATGATACTTCACTAAATACAAAATAACATTTCAATTTTTAGAAGTATTGAATACATAAAGGAACCTACAAAATGCATACCCTATATGATAACCTAATTGTTAGGTAGATTGCAAATAATCAAACCATGCAAATGCATGCTTAAACTATTATTTTCCTATTTTTCTTTTCTTTTTGTTTTTTTTAATAAAAAGTGAAATCTACTTTTCAACAAACAAGGAAAAGACATAAAAAAACTAAATCTAACCTTATCTAAATAGTAATAATATAAATTAAAGGTCTAGATACTCATCTTAAAAGCCTAAGATGCTGCTTTTTTTGTCAATTTGAGCTACAAACCCCCTATTTTGTGGTTGTCCCAGGGTGGGACGGTTGCAAATTTAGGGGTTTTCCCTAGGTGGGACGACTGCTGTGGCCATCCTTGGGTGTTCAAATTAGGAAATAAATGGTCATTTCAAGCCAGAACAACCAAAACCTACAATATTTCAAAGACAAAAATATGGTCAAAACTTGCAAAAATGAAATGGAACAGGGGTCCCATCGTAATCACCACTGTAGAACAGAAAAAATGATGCACCTAGCAAAGAGAAATGAAATTAGTGACATTAATGTAAGCATAATGACAAATAAGTGAAAGAAACAGGGGGTTCTATTTATATTAATCTATTTTCCAAATACACAGTTACAAAACATCCCCTTGAGGGCTCTTAATTGATACCATTCATTATAATGTTCAAAGGATCTAATTCTTTCATAAACTCAAGGCGCGCTTTATGTGTATTCCTTGCACTCACGAATTGAAGAGTAGGCTTTTACTACCGTTGCAATGTTCTATCCATCCTCAAAATTGTAGCTTCTTCCTTACACGTTAAAATACCTATATCTACACATAAAGAAATCATATTGGTTAATAGCATGTTGGGATTAACATAAAATTAGAAATATGCATGAAATATTGGATTTTAAATATGAAATAGGCGATACAAAACTATTACAAAATGCATAAAAACTTAGTATAATTCTTATAATCTACTTTAGGAATGATCTATGCAGAAACAGAAAGGAAATTGTATGCAAAATCCATGGCCATCCCTAGGTGTTCCAATTGGGACTATTAGAATGAAAAACCTAATTGAAGGTCCAAAACTACTCCAAATTCTAGTATGATGCATATAAACTACTCTAGAAATGATCTATGCTAAAATTGAACCAAAATTATGTGCAGATTCATGGTCATCCCTGGGTGTTCCAATTATGACTGTTAATCGTCCCAAGGGGGACGATCAGCAAACCTGGTGGTTGTTTCCACCAATTCCTCTAGGATCTATTTTAAACTACTCCTAGTGGTGTTGTCATCAAATTTGGTAATCTAATTCATAAAAATAGGTGGGTTTTGGAATGGATTTGCATATTAGGGATCACTTGGAAACCTCCTTCAATCGATGGAGATTTCAAGGGCAAATATGTGGTGAAAAGAAAGAGTGAATCTTGGTAGCACTTCATTGTAAAATATTGCAAATATCTCTCCTTGATATTGGGTGGAATGACTCCAATTTATATCCCAAGAGGACTATAGAATCAAATGGGCAAGTTGGGGTATGCAAGGCAAGTGCCGCCACTTGTCAAAACCCTTGGCATGCATTGGGTGGGAGAGGCCTTCAATTTGGGCCTACCATTTTTAGGATGTGATGGATTTGATAGGACCTCAATCTGGAATAAATCATTAAGAAGGATAAATGGTAGAATTTGATTGTCATTTATCCCTTCCTTGACTTTTTGAGGGGCCTAGGCCATGGCCGTACCACCCAGGGATGGTTGCTAGTGGTCATACCTGAGTGGGATGACCATGAACTGTGGTCGTCCTGGGGTGGGATGGCCATGGCTACATGGCCCAAAACTTCCCAAAAGTGGGGTAAAATTTCCCAAAAGTGGTTAGGAACACTATTTAACCCCTAAGGGTTGCCCAAAGGGGCCATATGGTGTTGATAAGAGTGCATTATTATAGTCTAATCAAATTGACGTAATTTTAGTGTCTACAACATGGAAAATAGATTTCAAGACAAAGGTGGGATAATTTGAATGGTTGGTTATGCCCTTTAGCCTCACTAATGCTCCATATACATTTATGAGACTCATGAATGAGGTGTTCTATGAGTGCATAGATGAATATGTAATCATTTATGTGGATGATATCTTGATCTTTTCAAAGACTTGGCCAAAACATTTACAACATCTTGAGCATGTCCTTTCCATCCTTCAAAAGAATCAATTATATGTTAGTATGCAAAAGTTCTCCTTTGACCAAACATCCATCTCATACCTTGGTTTCATCATTAATATTGAAGGTATTAAAGTTGATCCTGCCAAAGTCGAAGTTCTTCTAAAATGACCCAATCCCACCACCATCACTGAACTATAGAGTTTTCTTGACCTTGCTAACTTCTACCACAAATTCATTCCAGGCTACTCCATAATTGCTGCTCCATTGCATTCCTTGACTATGACCAAATCTATTTTTCATTGGACGGATGCCCATACACAAGATTTTACTACTCTCAAAGATAAGCTTTATTAAGCTCCCTTATTAGCCATTCCTGACCTCCGATAGCCTTTTGAAATAGAAAATGATGCCTCTCAGTTTGCCCTTGGTGTTGTTCTCAAACAAAATGGTCATCCCATAGCTTATCATTCTGAGTCCTTTTCCATAACAAAACAAAATTACTCCACTTATGATAAGGAACTCTAGGCCTTAGTCCAAGCTATAAAATATTAGTGTCACTACCTTTTGGATAAAGAAACTATTATACACATAGATAATTTGCCCTTGCAGTTTCTTCATTCTCAAACAAATATCCAAGAAGCACGCCACATGAAATGTGTATCCTACCTTCAACAGTTTCACTTAGTCATCAAATACAAGAAGGGAAGTCAAAATTTTATTGTCGATTGTCTCTTCCGCCCTCCGTCTGCTCAAGCTTTAACCATAGTCACTATCTCTCATTTAGCCTTCCAATATTGACCTTTTGAGTATCCTAATGATCTCGAATTTACCGCATTTTATAAAATATTACAACATCCATCCTCCTCTAATTTAAGTCCCGTTCAAGATTTCTATCTCAAGGAGGGGTTGCTTTACCGTCTATATAAACTTTATTTTCCCACTTAGAGCAGACCATCCCTTCTAAGAGAGGCTCATTCCACCCTCTATGTCATTTATTTCGACAAACATAAGACCCTTTATCATTTGCAAAGATTCTTCTATTGGCCACACAATGCAATGAGATGTTCTCAAGTACTTAAAATAGTGTATCCCATGTAGTTGATCTAAGTTGTCCAATCGTAAGCATGGTCTTAGTATGCCTTTACCCATTGCATCATGTCCTTGGGAGAGTATATCTATGGATCTTGTCAGTGGTTTTACCATGACTATCCATCAACATGTTTGTATCTTTGTCATGGTAGACCATTTCAAGAAGATATCTAAGTTCATTTCATGTCGAAAAATAATTTTTGCTACTGACTTAGCCCAACCATTCTTTGATGTCTATCGTTCCTTCGATCTTCCCATAAATCACAATTTCCATTTTGTTGGTCATTTTTGGAGGTCTTTGTGGAAGTTATTAGGTGTGTCGCTTAAATTATCCATAGCTTTTCATCCATAGTTTGATGGTCAAATAGAATTCGTCAATCACACACTTGTCCAGAGTCTTTGAGTCTACCACCATGCATCACTAGACAAGTAGAATCTTAGTCTAACTCATATTGAGCATACAAAAAATAGGGCTATCCATTCTTCCATAGGTCATAGTCCTTTTGATATCTATCTAGGGTTTCAACCTGTCGATCCATATGAGTTACCCTTGGCACTTTCGTCTCCACTCACATTCCACATGCAAAAGGAAGAAGATAAATCACAATAATTCATACAACACCTGTAGTAGATCTAGTCCAAGATTATTCACATATTGCAGAAGACACAACACTAGCAGAAATAAGTAATGGAATATAACCATGTTCCACATTCCTTTCAGATTGGTGATCGAGTTTGGTTGTACCTTGATCGTAAGAGATTTTCAGATAAGACACATAACAAGATCAAACCTCTCCACTATGGGCCTTACACCATCACTCAATAGTTTTATGAGAATGAATTTTGATTGGACCTTCCAGCACACTTGGGTATTCATGATGTTGTTAATGTTGATCTACTCCATCCATATCATGAGTCCACATTAGAGAGCCCACCAGCCATCAGTCATCCTATCGATGTTGTTCTAGATTTCCACTTTCCATTGGAGGAGGATCATTTGTTCGAAACCAGGACTCGACACACTCACCAAGGTTCATCCACTTCATATCTAGTTACACGTCGTAGAGATATTCCTCACTATGCTAAGTGGATCACTTCAACATAGTTGGCTCATGATTTTCCCTCCTCTTTGGATGCATTGGAGCCCAATTATTCTATGGTGGGGAGGAATGATATGGATTAATATTTAATTTCTTAATATTATCCCTATTCACACGGATCACATTGTACAACATTTAAAGCTCACATGGATTGGGTGCATTAAATTTCACTTTTGTAAAGGTAGATATGCCTATAAAAACATTTTTGGTGTGAATGCAAAATTAGTTTTCATCATGCTATTCCTTGTGTTCTTGCTCTCGAGTGTTACTTTCGTATCATATCTTAACCAAGGTTTTTGGATATTCAAAATTAAATCAAGTGGAAGTGATAACTAAATTCAAAATACTTTGTGAGTTTTCTTTCTAAAGTTTTTTCATCATTTTTTCTAATTCAAAAATTAGGGATAAAATAATGGTTGGTGGCCCATGGTTCAGGGGAAGAGATGTACTTTATTTGAGACCATGAAATAATTTTTTTTTTGAGACATAAACTATTAAGAAGCTTCTAGTTTGGGTTAGGCTTTTTGGACTTCCATATCAACTTATAAATAAGGATGTTCTAAAGAATATTGAAAATACCCTAGGGGAATTCATCAAGGAAGGACTAATTAATAAGGAGTGAAAGCATGCTATATATACTCAAATATGTGTTGCTATGGATATTTCAAAACCTTTGCCACAATCCATTAAGATAAAATCTGAATCAAGAGAATGGGATCAACAAGTAGATTATGAAAATATCATATTTCATTGCCATAATTGTTATGAGATTGGACACATGGCAAGAGTTTGAAAAGTGAAAACTATGAAGAAAGAGACCAAAAATTCTAGCCATGAGATAAACTTCAATATGAAGCAAGGAAATCATACAATAATAGAATCTAGATCAAATCAAGGATATTCCACTCCAAAAGAAAAGGCACAAAAAGCCTATTTACTGTATCATTTGGTAGGTTCAAAAGGAATTAAAGGTGCAAAAGAAGATGTGGAGAGAAATCCTAAAACAAAGACAACAAAAGAGGTCAATTTTATTCTAGGTAAATCATCTTCATTTTCCTCAAGTAGTACAAAATCCTCTTCAAGTAATAAGAGTGATAGGAATGAAGATATTATCCCTTGCACTTCAAGGTTTCAAGAGCAACATAATAAAGAAATAAGGATGAAGGAAACCCATAAAAATTTAGTTTTTTTAGAACATAATAAGAAGGTAATTGCTACATAAGAGCATCCTTGCACTTTAGGGTTTTTAGAGAAACACAAAGAATATTGTGCTTTTAAGGTTATTCCTTGCACTTTAAATCCTTCAGAATAAGGTAAATTTAAATATGATAAGTCTTACTATGAGCACTGTGAGAAGATTGAAGAGATTGCCGAAGTTGAAAGTATTGCTGAGAATGAAAAAAGAGAGGAAGATCCAAGAAGCAAAAACAAAGAGAAAAAGAAATCCAAAAGGATATTAATATGGGAAAACAAAAGCAAATATCACAAGTGTTAACAAGAAGTGGGGCTAAACCCACAAATAAAATAAAAAGATAACAATGAAAATAATATATTGGAATATTATGATAATGTATAAGAACTCTAAAAAAAGGTATTAAGAAATTGTGAGGTTGTTATAGACAAGATATTTATAGATATAGAAGTTGGTCAACAAATATTCTAGCCATTAGCGGTGTTGAATATAATCTTGGAAAAATTTAAATTTCAAAAGGCATATGATATAAAAGGAGTTGATTGTGGAAACTTAGCAGTTTGAGGAAGATGGATATTGATAGAAAGGCAAATGAAGAATATATTTGATCGAAATACAAAGTTGGATATGCTTTATTTAACTTGTTATAAATGTAATGAGAGCAATGTAACATTTTGTTTTTGTAATGGGAGTGGCCCCCAATAGAAACCACACATTGTTTAAAATAAAAACTTATGTAAGGTTACAAAATAATTTTTTTTATTTAATTTAATGATTGATTTTTATCTATATCTTAATACCTTTCAAATATTTACGAATAAAATCAAGTAAAATGTCCACGAGTTAAACATATTTTATAATGCTTACTATTGAATTTATACATTAAGGATATACACAAATTATACACAATCCTTCGTCCCAAATCCAAATCATAGAAAATAATAATAAATAATAAATGCATAAAGTTAATTAATCACAAATAGAATAAAAATATTTTGGGAATATCCTGCAAAAGAAGAAAGACCTAAAAAATCAACTAAAAGCTATTGAATATAAGATAGAAATTGGACATCAATCTCAAGAGATTAGATACAGAGAGAACGAGGTGTTGGCCGAATTTCATAACACTATTGCCAATGAGGAAATTTTGTGGAAATAGAACTCTAGGCCCCTTTGGCTAAAGGAGGGAGATAAAAATTCTAAGATTTTTCACATCATGACCTTGAAGCACAGAAACACCAATAGGATTAGAGAAATTTGAAAAGCCAATGGATCCAGTGCTACTCACATTAAGGATATCAAAGCTAAGGTTGTAGATTTTTTAGAAATCTCCTCGGGGTGGAAGAAGTTTATAATGAGGAATACCAAAATAATTGCTTGGTAGTATTCTCAACCTTATCATAGCTGATATGAACCAAGCCCTTGTCTCTCCCTTTAGTGATGGGAAGTTAGAGTTGTTATCTTTGTGATGGAAGGAATGAAGGTTGTGGGTTGTGATGGTTCCCCACCTATTTTTATAGAAATATTGGCATATTGTGGGGAAGGATGTTATTGATGCCCTTTGGGAGGTCCAAACCACAAATAATGTCCCATTTAGAGTGAACTCTACTTTTTTAACTCTGATCCCTAATATTGTTGGTGCAAAGGACTTTGGTGCCTTTAGATCCATCAACTTATGTAACATTATTTATAAAATTTTGACAAAGGCCCTTGTTAATAGATTAAAACCTTTTCTTCTAGCCTTGATTGATTCAACCCGATGTGGATTTATGCCAGGGAGAAAAATCCTCACCATTATCATAATTAGCCATGAAATCATTCATTCAACTGATAAAAATGTTAGAGTTGATCTCCTCCTAGAATTAGATATGAACAAAGCTTATGATAGGATTTTGTGGGAGTTTTTGTTAAAGGTTTTGGGAAATTTTGGTTTTTGCCAAAGTTAGATAAAACTTGTCCATGCTTGTATCTCTTCTGCCAAGTTTTTGATCTTAATAAATGGGTCCCCAACATGTTATTTTTCAAGTTTTAGAGGTATTCACCAAGGGGACCCCTTGTCCCCTTACCTCTATATCTTAGTGGTGGAAGATCTGGGTAGGTCTATCAAGTTAGAACCCTTTGTGGAAGGTATCAATCCCGCTTTGCTGGTGAATCATATTTCTCATCACCAATTTGCATAAGATGTTATGCTCTCCCTCCTTGCTCCAGTTCCCCAAGTAAAGGTGCTAAAAGGAATCTTGGAGGTATTTGAAATTGCAACTGGGTAAAAGATATATTATATAAAAATAAAAATATTCTTTTTAAATACCCCTTAGCGAGGCTAAAGACAATTCATCATCTTAGGTTGTGAGGTGGCTGCCCTCCCATACCTTTACCTTGGAATGCTTGTGTTTAAAGACAGGATCCAAGATTCACTTTCGGAACTTGTGGTGGAAAGATTATAGAGGAAGCTAGTCGGGTGGAGAGGATCCCTCCTCAATCAATCCAAAAAGGCTACCTTGGTAAAGTATAATATTTAGAGCATTCTAAACTTCTTATCTATGTTTAGAATTCCTAATAATATATCTATGTTTAGAATTCCTAATAATATTTTAGCAAAAATTGAACATACTAATAAATTTTACTTGGTTGGTTGGGAGCAAGTCTGCAAACCTAAAAAGGGTGGTGGCTTAGGTCTCCGTAATATCAGGTAGATGAATAAGGATCTAGTTGCAAAACAAGGATGGAAGTTGGTAAATCATATTGAAACTAGTTGGGTCAATATTGTGTCGGTCAAATACTTGAGATAGGAAATATTTTTGCTTGTTGACCCTCTTTCGACTTCTAGTTCAACATTTTGGTTGACTTTAAAAAATTTGAGGGTGCTAGTCTCCAAAGGTTACAAGTGGAGGTTGGGTGTGTTAGGACTAAAACTAATGGGATTAATTATTGATAAAAATAGGTTACAATATATAGGCATAAGCCTATATTCAACACATGACACTTGTCAAGTGAAACTGACAAGTGTCAAGGTGAAGGCATAGTGCACTTTAACTCTAACATTCCCCCTTAAAGTGCACTATCCTAACTAAAGAAAAAACAAAGCAAGTCAACATTAGGTAACATTCCCCCTTAATTTTGACTTCTCGAAAACAACCTATCATCCTCGCTTATTGCTGATTTGGTCTAGGCTCGTGCTCTATGCTCTTGGCTCTCCAACTGTGAATAATGCTAGATTCACTGTGTATACATCTTGGTCTATTGCCTCAGGGTCAGCCACTTCCACGGGTCTGTTGCCACTGGGTCAGTCGTCTAAGTGCCTCGGGGTCATCATGGGTGCCTCAGGGTCAGCCACTTCTAGGTCTATTGCCTCTACAGGTCATCCTCAGAGGATGTTGCCTCTCGTAGGTCACTGACTAGATTCACCATGAGTATGAAATCCCTCCTCATGGTGAACTCAATCTAGAAGGTGTCGGTCTCTACCAAAAATGCACCTAATGAAAGGAAAAACGAGCCATATAAGAGTGTTGGTCTCTATCGAAAATGCACTCAATACAATAAAATGAGCCATAGATCCAAATAGGAGGAGAGAAGAAGAAAATAAGAGAATCTTCTGAAGTGTCTTCGTCTGTAGTCTTCAGAAGTAGATCCGAAAAAACCTCGGATAGAGTCTAGGGTGTCTTTGTTTGTAGTCCCTAGTATAAGTGTCCTTATGGTGACCATGTCATCCCACCGAAATGCATGGGTAACCAGCCGCTGCATTCGCCAAGTGTATAGAAAAGATCACTAGGTACAAGGATCACATATGAAATTACCTTGGGAGTGTCGGGTACAACCGAAAGTGCACTCCAACATAGAAAAATTTTGAGGCTAAAAAAACTAAACTGAAACAGCCTCAAAATTACAATTTGACACCACCATTGTGTCCGTTGCGGAAAAACGTTTCCAACGACTATAAATACCCCTATACTTGTGTCTGAATGGGGCTTTCAACATGTGGAAAAACAATAGCATGCCTATCTAGGCAACAAAACATCGCTCAATGGCGGCATCGCTCTCAGGCGGAATAAAACAACTCAGTCTTCCCTCGCAGGAAAATTATATAGGCCAAAAATATGTCGGCCATTTGCTCCCACACGATGCCATCTATTAAAAGATATTCCCCCTTATATTTTAAATCAAAGAATATGAGAAAGCTATTATTAGGTGGCACTTCTATTGCATGCCTAGAGATAGCCGCATGTTATGGAGCTCTCAAACTAAGACTTCAAACCAGTTTCAGTTTGCATTCTACGTGGCAGAAAATTTATAATTCGCACGCAAAATAAAAAACTCGATGCCATCCCACTCTGCCACATGTTCTTTAATATCTATAACTGCCCAGCTTTCCTCATGCGACATTAGCCATCTGTGGCTCTTTTTTGTAAATACTTCAGATATGCCTCAGTTACACCGAAGAGGTCGCTTATGTTTCTTTTAGCCTACGCCAATGACACTTATGCAACCAGAGCCGCCACCAAAGCGAGAACCGTCACCGTATCCATTGCTGCCGCCTCCGCCATCGCGCGCACTGGCATGCGTGGATGCTACGATCGGGGAAATCAGTGCGAGATTCCAGAACCTTCTTCAACTTGCGGGATAAACCAGGTGCCAGAGTCACCGCCATGACTCGAACCGTCCGCCTATGATCTTCCGCTCGCCCGCTCTCTGCGAATCAGTAGCGGGCGTTAATCACGAACAATGTTCTTCTGCGCAATCTGTCCAAAGCACCCCACCTATATGTCGGGCCCAATTTTTTCATACACCTCACCGCAGAGCCTGTACTCGGCATCCAACATATGCTTCTCCATCGCCATCAGGTTATTTTTTTTTTTCAGCCATCCAGAAACCAAGGTACCCTCCACATGGAAATCCATGGCAGTCATATTCTCTGTAGAAGTTGCGCTTGTTTTTCTTCTGAACCGAAGGCTTTTTGAATTGGCTGCTGCATTCAATCGAGAGCTCCGTGAGGTGTCATCTGCCGGAATCGATCTCGCGATCTATAGCAGCAACAAAGCAGATCACACCATTCAAAGTCGCAGGCCCAAACAACTTTTAGCATTTTTTGTGATCTATAGCAGCAACAGGCCTCCGATGACGGTGGCGACGACGTTCCAGCCCAATGAAGTTTTGGATCTGGAAATTATTGTGCCGGGGAATGGTTCTTCGCCTCGTCGGTTGTAGGAGAAGGGAATACGCCCCACGGCTCGCTTCAGCGCTTCTACTCCCTATTGCAGCGCCCCAGGTCTACGCCACAGCACAGCTACCTGGCCCCGTACGACAATGGGTGGAGTCCAACACAGTCTCCAGCATTTTTAACTTTTATAGCCAGCCAAAACCCTTGTATAACAGCGCTCATCTGGTAACTGCAGGTCCATGACCAGCGCGCACATGTGCAACCATAGCCGTAGTCTTCATGGTAGGATCCTCGGCAGCATATCTGAACGCTAGCAGGGTCGAAACTTCATCTGAAATGGAGCTTTTCGCTGCGGTGCCCAAGTTTTTAGTAACAATCCCTGCTTCAATTTTTCAATTCGTTCCTCGAATCCCATGGGCAAGGAACTGCAACCATCTTTTACCTCGCCAGGAGGTCGCACTACATCCTAGATTTTACCGTCACCGCTCCGCGTACGAAATCACCGTTAAAAAAAATGTCGGTGCCGTTTTTCCACGCCTGTAGCTTTTCTGCTGCCTAAATCGCAGCAGTGCCCGAGTGCGCCATGCTTGGCCTCCTCCCTTGCAACGATCCATACTCCATAATCAAGAGGAATTTTGTCGTCACGTCCATGAGGAAACATGCATTCACTTCTCACCCGCAGATCGGCCGGAGATCAGAGACTGGAATCGTGAAACTCTTCCGTCTCTTCTGCCACGTCGGCGCTGTGGCACGCGTGGAGGCTCGAACATGCGACCGCTGCGCAGCATCATCAACATTCTCGAATCCTTTCGGGACTGCCTTTCCGTATAATGCTTGGCGCACAAAGGGACACCTCCAACGGCTCCATGGGTTAATGGTAGCTATCACTGCAGGTATTGCACCAAGCAAAAGAAACAGACCCATGCCGCCAAACATGTAAACCCCATGAGAAAGCTGAACAACAACAAAAAATTTCAACTGGATCTAAAAAAAAATTAAACCTCCCACGAAGATCTCACTCCAAAAAAATTTCAGCCATTAATTTTAAAAGCTTCTGGTTTCTGATCCATCACATGGATGGAGAGCATACTCCCTAGCTTGAAAGAAAAATGGGAGAAAAATGAAAAAATGAAAAATGAGGGGGAGGGAGGATTTCCATGAGGGAAATCCCCCCTCAAGGGGTTTCACAGGGCAGGGAAAGCCCGCTCTGATACCAAGTGAAAGGAATAAAACTGAAGGGGATTGATATTATTGATACAAATGGGTTACAATATATAGGCATAAGCCTATATTCAACACATGACACTTGTCAAGTGAAACTGACAAGTGTCAAGGTGAAGGCATAGTGCACTTTAACTCTAACAAGGTGATGGACTCAAAATTTATTTTTGGAAAAATATTTGGCTGATAGACTGACCCCTTGCACAGATTCTAAATATGGTGTGTTTGGAGCCTAGGACTATATTTGGCTGACTTTATCGAGGTGGTCAATGGGATAAAGGTTTGAAAATAATTAGACCAATATATTCTCAACTATATTGAACTTGAATCTTGAATTCTAATTGCTAATAAGTTGAAATTTTAGGTCATTAAACAGAGAAATAAAGAGGATGGGATCTTCTGGGTAGGGGAAAATAACGGATCCTTTTCAATCAAGTTCACCTAAAATCTACTGGCTATTAGGACTCCTTTGTGGGTCTCACCTTTCAAAGCATATCTTAAGGGTCTAACTCCAAAGGTGAAAATATTTTTTTGGTTGGAAACTCAAAATATTATTTTGACCATTGAAAATATTTAAAAAATAGGTTGGTTGATGCCAAATAGATATTACCTCTGTGGTGCTAATGAGGAACAAAAATCCATCTATTATTTCAATGCTCAATATTTGTGGAAGTTCTTAACTCTATTTTTAATTTTTTAGGATTGATTTGGGTGGTGTCAAGTTCACTTGTTGATGTTTGTGCTCAATGGTCATCTTCTTTTTACTCTCCAAGGCTAAAATGATTTTGGAACTTTTATTTGTTGCATCTTTTTTGGTGGGTGTGGAATGAGAGGAATAGTAGAAATTTTAAAAAAATCAAAAGAGATCCTACCTTTGTTTACACTAGAGCCTTGGCTTCCACACTAGAGAATGTGTCCTCTCTAACTTTGGAGGAGGGCAGATTTGAGGAGGTTGAGCTTGAAAGGAAAATTAGCTTTCAACAGAGCAATAGGGTTGTTGGTCTTTCTGGTCCTAATCATTGGGTCCCTGTGAGGTGGGAACCTCCTTCTTCGAGTTGGGTTAAACTAAAATTTGATGGAGCTTCAAAGGGTAATCCCAGTAATGTTGGTGCTAGTGGGGTAATTAGGGATAACAGAGTTGAGATTCTACTGGCGTATACCAAATTCTTAGGTATCCAAATTTGCCATATTACGAAGGTTAGATCCCTTCACCAAGGTCTCCTACTTGTGGATAATATGGGGTACCAAAAAGTTTGCATTAAAGGAGACTCGTTTAATTATAAACTTGGTCCAAGGTGATTCAGTACCTTGTTGGAACATTGAGGTTGTGATTATGGAATCTAGACAGATTTTTTAGGCTAGAGAGGATAGGGAGATAAAGCATATCTTCAGAAAAGAAAACTACCACGCTAACTTTATGGTAAACTTGGGTATAAGTCAACTCCCAATGGGGTGTATGCCCTGTGACTTGGTTTATGGATGTTACAGTTGGAGGGCTAGTATTTTTAGAAAATAAGCCCTCTCACCCAATAGCAGTGGGTTGTTGGATGGAGAACTAATTAGGCTAGAAATTAAGCAGCATGTTGGTTTGTTGGGTGGAAGGTTGGGTCAGCTAATTGAACCACAGTTGGTGGATTGGGTTAGTTGAAAGAATCATAATAGTTGGTTGTGTTGTTGGGTGGAAGGTTGGTTTTATTTGTTTTGGGTTGTTGGGCATTCTAGTTTGGCTATTGGAATTACAACAACATGCTGGTGGTTGGGTTGAAGGCTAGGTCAGCTGATGGAACTGTAATTGGAGGGTTAGATGAAAGGTTGGATCAACTAAAGGAACCAAGATAGCTAGTTGTGTTTTTGGGTGGAAGGTTGGATTAGTTTGTGGTGGAGTGTTTGGCATATTTATGACTGGTGTGAGAGCTTCAAATATTTGCACTAGTTGTAAGAGCTTCAGAATCTTGCTGGACATCGACTTGTTCTATTGTTGGTGCTCAACTATTATTTATTTTTCCCACTGGGAGAGAAGTTTTTTTAGTTGGTCTAAGCTTTGATTGAAAGGATCCCATTGGACAAGAAGATTTATTTGCTGATCTAAGCTCTGACTCTCATTGGACGAGAGGTCTCAATATCTTATTGTCATATCTACCCTTTAAAGAGGGCTTTTCTCTTACTGTTGTTTCTAGCCTGTGCTAGGCAACGCCTATTGGATGTGATATTATTCTTTGCATCTTGTGTTTCAATTTTCTAGATTTACTTCTAATTTGTCTTAGGATATCTTCTTTTTTTTGGATGGGAAAGGTCTGTTGTAGAGTTCATGAGAGGTGGGTTTTTAATTTTTGAGCTCTCTATTGGGTGGGATGACGATTCAAAATTAAATGCCCTTGAGCTCAAATCTTTATTTCCCTCTTGGGGAGGGAAATTTTTAAGTTGGTGACCCGACTATAGGATTGTATCCATTGTTGGTGGTTGCGGTTACAGATGCAGGACCCTTGTTTGGCAAAAAATCTTTTACACGTCCTGCGATTCATTTGAGAGAACATTTCCTTATGGTATCCAGCTATAGGTTCCTTTGTGCCTACTATCGGATGTCCAGTTTTTGATCTATTGTGATTTTAATATTAGGTTTTAGAGCTCCAACTATAGGCAAGATTTCTAAAATTTGAATTTTAGTTTCAATTGATGGTGCTCATTTTGGGTGGGCTTGATTTGAATTTGTTGTTGGTTGGTCCTCGATTTTTTTAGATATTTTAATTTGAGACATATATTCTCTTATTTTATTTGAGCCGATTATTTTATTGTTAGATTATATCTAGTTGATTTTACTCTCTTTTAGTGTGAGGTACTCCTTGGGTTTGGCCCGAGAGTACCTCTGTTCTACTTTGTGAAATGTTTGGGGACCCTTTCAAAACCCCTTCGTTTACCTAATAAAAATAACATGGGTATAAGTCTCAATGGCCTGTCTATTTGGAGAGATAATTTTCTCTAAGGCCTTCAATTGGATTTAGCGATGCATGCTTTTTGATGCTCTGTAAGATTTTACTATTTATGAAGAAAGGTTTTGTGGCACAGCCATGTGGGAGTGTTGGTTGGATGGGGGATCACCAACACTATTTTAATTTTATTTCTTGTATCAAGTTGTAGTTGGTTCACTTGGTGATGGGTGGTCAATTATAGTTCTTTATAGTTGTTCTTGTCCTTGTATTGTTGGTCTTAGGTCAAGTTTTGTAGGGATTCTCCTATTGTAAAAGTTTTAGGGACCCTTTCAAAACCTCTTCTATATCTAATATAAAAAGTTAATCAATCACAAATTTCTCTCTATTTTCATGACAACATGGATTCTTTTTCCATATTAATTTTGATGTTATAGTGTATATACTTATTAAGAAATAAAATGTCAACTTCCTAAATGGTTGCATATATAGACTTATAAAATTAAAAAAGAGAATGAACCCAAAATTAGAAAAACTATATAGTATATTTGAGATGCAAGTTAGTGTCTAAAATTTTATTCTATATACATTTTTTGGTATTTCACATCTTGTAATAGACCATCTATTTTTTGAAAAGTGTCATAATGCAACACATCAAAATCAACTTCAATGTTATCATCTTTGTTATAATGAACCATGCTCTTAACACAACATCAACCAACTGGCCTAGTTTATATGTGGACATATTCAAGGTATCAACTCCCTCCAAAGCTCTACATATGCTTTGTCTATCACCCCTGCACATTCTTAAGAACATAAGTGTGCTTGATATTGTGTTGTATATAATGCTTCTTAGCACTCCTTAAAGAGCTATCCACCCAGATATTGAACCCATTGAAGATGATCTCATTCATGGTCAAATAGTTGTAGGGGATCTAATAGTCGGTTTTGTTTGGGATAATTTCAATTCCATATGTTCTAAAAAATATTTGTTTTTATGGTATGGCAAAAACGACAATCCCATAAGAACATGAAGTAACTTACGCTTACATTTCTCACTATTTGCATACATCACATATGTCATTTTTATCTTTTAGAGTTCCTTTCCTTGTAAGTAATATTTTCAAATTATTTTGGAAATGGATTTTTCTCTGCTTTTGTTTTTGTTTTCAGTAGTTTTGTTGCCATTTAATTTATTTTGGTCATATATATTCTTTGATTCAAAATTCTTAGAGTTTATTTTTAATATTGACAAAATAAAATAGGAAATATTAGCATTTATAAAGAGTTAAATTTAAGGTTATTTTGCTTTTTTTTCAATGGAAACTTTAGTGATTTTGTTTGGGATAATTTCAATTCTATATGTTCTTAACATCTTTTTTTTGAGGGATGTGACAAAAATGGCAATTCCATAAGAACATGAAATAACTTTTTCTTGCATTTCTCACTATTTGCATACATGACATATGTCTTTTTTGTGATTTAGATTTAGTTTACTTGTAAGTAATATTTGCAAATTTTATAGAATTACGTTTATAAAACTTGACCAAATCACCTCCAAATTTTATAAAATTGAAGTATATGTGGAGGAAGCCATCACCAAGGGCTCTTGAGGGCATGTTCTTGCTCCACAATGGGAATCATTCAAAAAGCTTTTTATGATTTTATTTTTTCCAGTCAAGGTAGATATAGATCTAGAATCTTGGTTGTTGATTTCTTTATTTTTAGTATTATATTGCTTCACATGATTTTTTTATCATAAGCTCCTTCTAATTTTTCTAACATTAAGTAGAAAACTCGGGGTTTGATCCCTATATCAAGCAAAATTGTTGCTCTAGAACAAACGAACAAATCCTAATTATGTTGATTCTAATATTTATTTTGAAATTTTCATTATTTTGTACATTTTTAACACATCTCAATGTTTTTGACCCTTGCCTAGCATTTTGGACCCTTGTCTAGCATTTTTTACCCTTGTTCGATGTTTTTGACCCTTTCCCAATTATTTTATCCTTGCTCGATGTTTTTGACTCTTTCCCAATGTTTTTACCCTTGCTCGATGTTTTTAACCCTTTCCCAATGTTTTAATCCTTGTCAGATGTTTTTGATCCTTACCTAGTGTTTTTGATACCTATCTAGCATTTTTGACCCTTGTCCAATGTTTTCAACCCTTACCTAATGTTTTTGACCCCTACCTAGTGTTTTTGACCCCTATCTAGCATTTTTGATCCCCTATAGAGTCCTTGATCCCTGTTTAATATTTTTGACCCTTGCCTAGTGTTTTTAACCCCTGTACAACGTTTTTTATCCCAATGTAGCATTTTTGCATAGTTTTAGAAAAAATATTCAGATTCTCATATTTTTTCCACTTTGAGTCCAAAAATAGGTGTATTATGATCCATTCCTAGTTTTTAAGGTATTAAAATAGGTTTTATCTACATATTTATGAAAGGCATAAATTTTGGAATTATAGAAGACATTAGAGTTAGTGAATGAATGTCATCTATTTTGTCATTGTTCATTTCATAAGAGTTGATTTTGTGAATGCATATTTTAGATAGTGGTCAATTACATCTTAAAATTCTATGTCATTTCATAGATGTTTTCTTATTAAGGTTGCAATTAAAAGAAACATCTTATTAACCACCACAAAAAAATGTCATTAATTTTGACTTGCTTGATCAAATATTTAGTTGCATTGGCATAAAATAACATCCTATAATAGGTTGCACTATGTAAAATTTTAATCTCTTCAATTCATTACTTTGAAAAACAAAAGAAAAAAAAGATAAAGGAGAACTACTTTGTTTATTATGTCCATTTAACATAAAGAAGAGTATATGTTTACATCTTGGATTTGCATTACTATTCAAAATGGGATACAACTATTATTTTTCTTTGTAGTATTTTGTTTTCTTAGTTTTCTAGGATAGAGTCTAGGACACATACAAATTTTCCACAAAGTTCTCAAGTATTCTCGTTTTATGATTTTTTATTTTAATCTTTTTATGCTCTTTTTGTTTTCTCTCTATCTAAATAATTTATTAAAAGTTAGGAATTGAAGAATTAGGATATTTCATTAAACTGTGTGTTAAGAGAACTCAATATTTTGCATTTATTAGGTATTCAAAAGTTTAAATTATATCTGGTGCTTGCATCATTAGGTTAAATTTTTTTGGTGCATTCCTCCTTGCACCTTTGCTAAAAAATAAGAGACAATTTCCTTTAAGTTTTGAAACTCACGATTGCTACTACAAGAAAATAAAAAAATATATAGGTTAGTATAATTATTTTATGCACATTGTCTTTATAAGCATTGGATAATCATCTTTTGAATCTTAGTTGTTCAAATAAAGAACTTAGGTGTATGTAAATTGAACAAACAAAATATAGATTTAGGGTAATATTTAAAAAACCCTTAGTGAACCTGAAACTTTTCCACCAAAGAACTCAAATAAAAATATGAGGTCCTTATTCGAGTGTAGAACCACCCCACGGTTTTGGATGCTAACATCATAAGATCCTTAGAGCCGTATCTACATCTCTGGTGAACCTGATGTGAAACACCATGCAGGTCCAAAAAACCCTTTGACCTAACCCTTGGCCTTAATCAACTTAAAACTTATCACACTTTAATCAAGTCTATTCAATTTATTTGTATAGAGTAAAACAAATTAATCAAAGATAACAAGAACATATCCAAAAATTATTCCTACTAGGGGAAGGATAATGACCCCTCAAGTAAACTATCATACAAACCTTAAAGGTTATCTCTTTTGGTGAGTATAAAATAATGGGCTAACAAGAGTCACAAGGGTTGTTGTTTTCTTTGGTGATATAAGGATTATTAAATTGTAATAAAATTGAATCCCCCTTCCTATAAGCTATGGATGAACCCCATTTAATTACGTGTAATATTGCACATCAATTGGAAAAAAATATAAATGTTTTGCCAACACTACCTGAGCTTCAAGGGAAGCAAAAAGGTTAATCATCATTTTTTTTTAATTATCTTTTGTTATTGATCTTGTTATTTTTTCTTATTTTCTATATTATGATTTCTTCAAACAACTTAAACATAGAATCCATTACTAATGTATCATGATAACTATTGAAATATCATTATAAGCTTTGTATTATAAGATTAATAATGTATTTGTTTATATTTTCCTTGAAGTACAATAGGTACACACTCTCTTCCCTTTCCTATTTAGGTTTGTTCTATCCACATCTATCATATGTGAGTTGATACAAGCTAGTCCTTAGTTTAGCTATAAATATTTTTGCTCTTAATTTGATATTTACATGTATATATGCATTTTGATATTGCTCATATATGGGTTTGAACTTATTAAGGTAACACATCTTCTTTTTCTTAGATCTTTTGTTCACCTTATTGCCCTAATTTTTTTATTACATGGACTTTTATATCCTTATTTTTGTTTAGAGATTCTATTAAATCAATATCCACATCCAATTATCTCCATGAGTGTGGTCTACCTGCAAGGATGCCACTTGCAATATCGATGATGTGACCCGGGTTCAATCCCCACGGAGGATGTGTATAAGACGTATTTACTCAAAAAAAAATATCCACATCCAATTAACATTTTGTTTCAACTAAGTATTCTTTTGTTTTTTCAACCCATCTCCTATTATAACTTTAGACCACCTATTTACATCAACTTGTCCAGTATTTTTAAAAAAATTTAGAAGATAAATCATTGTAGATGCCTATGTAAGAAAAGTGTCTAATTCTATTAGGATTATTTGATATGGAATTGAAAATTTTATTTTAAAATTACATATAATCAAACACTTTTGGTTCCTCTTTATTTGCCTTCATTTAAAACTCCATGCACTATTTTTAGCACTACTAACAATCCAAATAAAATGAGGGTCTTCCAATCCCATTTTATAATTATTCTAAAATATTCTTCTCAATGTCCATATTGTTCAACTAAATCTCTTAACAAATTCTACACAAAGATACTTATATTCTATTACTTTTAAAAGGTCCCTTTCAAATTGAAAACTTTATTCTTCTTTTCTTTTGGTTGGTCAAATTCATTCTCTTAATTTTACTAATATTTACTTGCATACTAACTTCCTTGAAAAAGTGTTCTAAACCTTTTAAATGATATTTTAACCTTTGAACTATCCTTACAATCAAAATAAAGAATCAATAACATACCTTCACATTTGTACGGTATACTAATTTACAATGAACATCAAAATATGGTATAATAATCAACTTATAATAGAAAAATTCCCCTTCAATAATGAACATCTTTTTTACTTTTAGTATTATATTAAAATTTCTCTTAAAATAAAAAAAATCAATAGACATCTCGTTTACCTTCATGTATTTCATTGTATAATAATCTAAAATATGGTTTTTATAAATTTTTAATTTAATGAAATTTATATCATAAAATTAAGTAAAGATATTTAATAAAGATATGACCTTACACTCTTATTCCAAATATCTAAATATCTAAGTTCATGTTAAAATGTGTATGTATATATTATTAAAAAAAAAACGTTTATTTGCATTTGTCAAATCTACACCATAATATGGTGCATGGTACACTTGATGTCCGAAGAAAAAACCATGGTGCTTAACATTGACGTTATCTCTTTCAAGAGATTAAGGTTTAAGATTTTTGATTAATTTTTTTTTTTTTTCAATGATCTCAGGTTTCGGTATAAATTACTTCAAAACGATAATATAGAAACCATCGATGTATTGATGTATTTTATGTTGCTGTCAATGCTGAGATGAGATTCTTCCAATCTTTAAATTATTTGCGCCGTGCCAACCCCTGCAGATCGTCTCAGTCTCAAGCTACGCGGGAATGCATCCTTACCCTTTTATGCCAGTGTGAACAAATAGATGGTTGCTTGCTTTTTTTTTTTTTTTTCTTCTTTTCTTTTTTTAACACGGTAGCCATTACGAATCCGAGTTTTATAGCTACAGTATTGGGTTGTCCGCCCTGGAAGCCGCCACACTTTGCACAGTCCGCACCTATAACCACCATGCTACAATCATTTTAAACTTTTTACGCCACTGAAAGCACCAAGAAAGGGCAAGCGTTCAGTCCGGCGAAGCCCCAAATTTGAACCTTGGATCTCCACCACCTTATGGGGTTTGGATGAACCAATTGATCTACACCTCGGACCTTTGCCTTCTACTCTTACACAAGCGTTAATTGCATATTAAATGGGTGGCAAACAATGTGAACTAAAATACATGGCCGCAAGTACTCCTGCACTACCGTGCACTGTAACGAGTCATGTACAAGTTTCACATGGCAGCACCATTTTTTATTTATTTTCTATATTATATTAAACACCCACATGGAAGCGGAGACTATCAGAAGAATTCGAGTGTAAAAAGAGTAAAACAACCCTAATTCCTCATCTCCTTATATCGGATGTTCTTCATCTCCTTATATCGGATGTCCTCTCACCGCTCTACTAATACCTCACATTATTACCCATCTAAGTTTAACATATCGACTGACGTTCTAACGTACAGTATTCGAAATAGGTATGCGTCACACATTCAGCAGTCATGTCTGAAAGTTGCACCGATACTTGTTCTAAGAAAAGGGTTACTGACGTGAAATCTGAGGTAAATCCGAGTAAATCTCTGCAGGGGATGAATGTGCTTGTACCGGATTTCATGGTTGGTGGTGTCGTGCAATAGCTTTTGAGTATCTTTGCTCTATAGACTTACTCTTGGACAGTCGAGTAGTCACAAATTAAAACTAATAGTTTGGGTAGACAGTAGAAATTTGGAAAATTAGGAGATGGAGTATGTTGTTAGGAAATTGTTTTAGCCGATAGAGAGGATGATTTGGATAAGTTGAAAGGAGATTTAGTTAAGTGTTTATTACAGAATTTTTTTTATAACTGTTATGTATTTTTATTAAATGTGTATTTTTTGAAGATGATTTTTTCTTTTCAGTTTTATTAACAATGTGTAACTAGCGTACCTTTGTTGTTGTTCTTTTGGTTGTCTTCTTTTAAGTTGGTTTGTTTTGCAAGCCTTGTTTTCAACTATTGGTATGAGAGCCAGTGTTAAAGCTTATAGTTAGTGTTGAAGTTAGGAGTCCCAAGCACTTGTAGAGTGGCTTAGGGAGATGTTGGAGCAATAAGTAAGACTCCTTCATTCGAATCGTAGGTTGGTTCAAGGAGGACCCAAAAGTTCATAGGAAAGCAACTTCAACAGATGGAGGTTGTAGATTCGAGTCATAGTTGGTTCATACCTTTAATAGGGTATGAGAGTTGAAGTAATCAAATTAAAAAAATACAAGAAAATGCAAAGCTACGTTAAAAGAGGAAGAGCAACAACAAGACTACCCAAATGAAAAAGGGAGATTGATGAGAATTTTTTTGAAAAAATGCTTCCATGTTCCGTGTTTTTTGTTTGTTTGACTAAATCTAGTTGTGAATTGGTTAATAGGTCGGTTAATCGGTCAATGTCCTCTTTTGTAGTGAGACTATGTTCATGTTAGGCATATTCAGTCTTAGTATTCTGTTAAGTAAACTCGTTCAAAATTGTATATTACTGTTGATTATGATTTATTGAATGGTAATTCATTTGGTGTTTTAGTCTGATTTGTTGGTGAAATTGTATATTAGTGTTGATTATGATTTATTGAATGGTAATTCATTTGGTGTTTTAGTCTGATTTGTTGGTGATGGACTCGAAGATTAATCTCTGGAAAGATATTTGGTTGATGGACCAACCCCTTGCGTAGATTCCAAATTTGGCATGTTTGGAGCCTAGGACCATACTGTTCTTTTGGTCTAAGGTGGCTGACTTTATCAAGGTGGTCAATGGGCTAAAGGTTTAGAAATAATTAGACCAATCTATTCTCAATAATGTTGAACTTGAAGCTTGGATTCTAATTGCTACTAAGTTGAAGTTTCATGTCATTAAATAGAGAAATGAAGAGGATGGGATCTTCTGGATAGGGGAAAATAACAAATCATTTTCAATCAAGTTCGCCTACAATCTATTTGTTGTCAAGATTCCTCCGTGGATCCCACCTTTCAAAGTATGGCTTAAGGGTCTAATGCCAAAGGTAAATATCTTTTTCTAGTTGGCAACTCAGAATAATATTTTAACCATTAAAAATCTAAAAAAATAGGTTGGTCGATACCGAATAGATGTTACCTCTTTGGTGCTAATGAGGAACATAAAAGCCATCTATTATTTCAATGCCCGTTCTCTATGGAAGTTCTTAACTCTATTTTTAATTTTTTGGGACTGAGTTGGACGGTACCGAGTTCACTTGTTGATGTTTGCGCTCAATGGTCATCTTCTTTTTACTCTCCAAGGCTAAAATATTTTTGGAACTTCTGTATACTGCATCTTTTTTTGGTAGGTGTGGAAGGAGATGAATAATAGAACTTTTAAAAACTTGAAAAGAGAACCTACCTCTGTTTGCACCAGAGCCTTGGCTTCCACCCTAGAGAATGTGTCCCCTCTGGCTTTGGAGGAGGGTAGATTTGAGGAGGTTGAGCTCGAAAGGAAAATTGGCTTTCAACAAAGCAATAAGGTTGCTGGTCTTTCTGGTCCTAATCCCCGGACCCTTGTGAGGTGGGAACCTCCTTCTTTGTGCTGGGTTAAACTGAACTTCGATGGAGCTTCATATTGAGGGTGATGTCAAAAGTCATCCATAATTATTAAATTAATATGTGAGTTGTAACTAAAATAAAGCATGTGCAAAAATATATTAAAATAGATGCTTTATTCATTCCAATTAAGAATTTTAGTCAATTTAAAAATAAATAAATAAACAACATGCAAAGTGGCATAATAAAAGCTAATTTTTAAAAATCTAGTTTTTAGCCTTTTTAGCTTTTTTGCATGATCAAGGATAATTGAAAATTACATATTTTGTAATTGGAATCTTTTTGAAGAAGAGAAGAATAAAAGATTTTCAAAGTGCACTATTGTGGAGTTTTTTTAAAGTTTATGTTGGTGCGCTTTTTTTAATTCTAGATCTAATTTTTTGGTTTGGACCAACAATATAGTTTTCTAAAATTGGAGCTTTTGGTTGAGGATATTTCATCGTTTGGTATTTAGAATTGGTTTAGCTTAATCACTAAACACTACTAGAAAATTTTTGGGTGATATCTATGCTCCATTAATGTTTTTTATCTTAGAACAGAATTACTTTATTGTTATTTTTTATCTCTCCACCTCAAGAACATTCTATTTGGTATCAAAGCAGAGTTTTTTGTGTGATTTCAGAATTTTTTGATGAAGCTACGATAAGAGAGGGTAAATATTTTTGATTCCCAACGTCTTTTACAATAGTTTGGATCAAAAATACTTGTGTCTATTTGTTTGCTATCATGGCAACAAATAGTACATCCTTAAATATACCTACATTCAAAGGAGACAACTTTGAGTACTGGAGAGATCAAATGAGGAGGATATTTGTATGGAAGGGAGTTTGGAAAAGTATATTTTAGCCATATACTCCACCTAATGATTGGAAATATCTTACTCAAGATCAAAATAAGACAATGGAAGAAGAATAAAAGAATGATGTTCAAGCATTCTTCTACTTGTAGAGTGTAATAGATCCAAGCATCTATCCAAGGATAGCTGGTTGTAAGAATACCCATGAGGCTGGACAACATTGGAGACATCATATCAAAGCTCAAAAAAGGTAAGATCAGCAAAGCTTTCCACATTAAGAATCAATTTTGAAAATATGGGAATGCAGGATGATGAGAATGTTGGAGACTATTGTATAAGAGTAAATGACATAGTGCATAGAATAAGAGTGTATGGTGAAGTCCTGGAAGATAAAGTAGTAGTATGAAAGATTTTTGAGATCCTTAAATCCAAATTGGTTGTATATTGTCATTACACTTGAGGAGTGTAAAGATATGGACCAAATTAAGGTTGAAGAGTTAGTGGGTTCTTTATTGTCCCATGAAGATAAAATAAAAATTTACTCAAATAAATTGAATCATGCACTAGAGTTCAAAGTATGGGATTCGAAACCAAATACAAAGCCCTCAAATCAAAATGTAAATTTTTCTCAAAGTTTAGATCAGAAAGGGAAAAACCAATCAAATTCAAAGTGGAAGGGTAAGCAGGTCATCACTTGTTATTATTGTAAGAAACCAAGTCACATGATAAAAGACTGCAAAAAACTAGCCTTAAAAGAATGCAAAGATACTTATATTCTATTACTTTTAAAAGGTCTCTTTCAAATTGAAAGCTTTATTCTTCTTTTCTTTTGGTTGGTCAAATCCATTGTTTTAATTTTACTAATATTTACTTGCATACCAACTTCCTTGAAAAAGTGTTCTAAACCTTTTAAATGATATTTTACCGTTTGAACTATCTTACAATCAAAAGGAAGAATCACTAACATACTTCACATTTGGACGGTATACTAATTTACAATAGGCCAAATAAAATTAAAAATAATGAACATCTTTTTTACTTTTAGTATTATATTAAAATTCCTCTTAAAATAAAAAAATCAATAATAGACATCTCGTTTACCTTCATGTATTTCATTGTATAATAATCTAAAATATGGTTTTTATAAATTTTTAATTTAATGAAATTTTTATCATAAAATTAAGTAAAGATAATAAAGGTATGATCTTACACTCTCATTCCAAATATTTAAGTTCATGTTAAAATGTGTATGTATATATTATTTAAAAAAAAAACGTTTATTTGCATTTGTCAAATCTACACCATAATTTGGTGCATGGTACACTTTGATTTCCGAAGAAAAAACCATGGCGCTTAACATTGACGTTAAAGAGATTAAGGTTTAAGATTTTTTATTAATTTTTTTTTTTTTTCAATGATCTCAGGTTTCGGTATAAATACTATAGAAACCATCGATGTATTGATGTATTGCACGTTGCTGTCAATGCTGAGATCTTCCAATCTTCAAATTATTTGCGCCGTGCCAATCCCTGCAGATCGTCTCAGTCTCAAGCTACGCGGGAATGCATCCTTACCCTTTTATGCCAGTGTGAACTAAAATAGATGGTTGCTTGCCTTCTATTCTTACACAAGCGTTAATTGCATATTAAATGGGTGGCAAACAATGTGAACTAAAATACATGGCCGCAAGTACTCCTGCACTACCGTGCACTGTAACGAGTCATGTACAAGTTTCACATGGCAGCACCATTTTTTATTTATTTTTTATATTATATTAAACACCCACATGGAAGCGGAGACTATCAGAAGAATTCGAGTGTAAAAAGAGTAAAACAACCCTAATTCCTCATCTCTTTATATCGGATGTCCCCTCACCGCTCTACAAATACCTAACATTATTACCCATCTAAGTTTAACATATCGACTGACGTTCTAACGTACAGTATTCGAAATAGGTATGCGTCACACATTCAGCAGTCATGTCTGAAAGTTGCACCGATCCTTGTTCTAAGAAAAGGGTTACTGACGTGAAATCTGAGGTAAATCCGAGTAAATCTCTGCAGGGATGAATGTGCTTGTACCGGATTTCATGGTTGGTGGTGTCGTGCAATAGCTTTTGGGGGATGTACCGGATTTCATGGTTGGTGGTGTCGTGCAATAGCTTTTGAGTATCTTTGCTCTATAGACTTACTCTTCGACACTCGAGTAGTCACAAATTAAAACTAATAGTTTGGGTAGACAGTAGAAATTTGGAAAATTAGAAGATGGAGTATGTTGTTAGGAAATTGTTTTAACCGATAGAGAGGTTGATTTGGACAAGTTAAAAGGAGGTTTAGTTAGGTGTTTATTATAGAATTTTTTTTATAACTGTTATGTATTTTTATTAAATGTGTATTCTTTGAAAATAATTTCACGAAGATGATTCTTTCTTTTCAGTTTTATTAAGAATGTGTAATTAGCTTATCTTTGTTGTTGTTCTTTTGGTTGTCTTCTTTTAAGTTGGTTTGTTTTGCAGGTCTTGTTTTCAACAATTGGTATGAGAGCCAGTGTTAAAGCTTATAGTTAGTGTTGAAGTTAGGAGTCCCAAGCACTTGTAAAGTGGCTTAGGGAGATGTTGGAGCAATAAGTAAGGCTCCTTCATTCGAATTGTAGGTTGGTTCAAGGAGGACCCAAAAGTTCATAGGAAAGCAACTTCAACAGATGGAGGTTGTAGATTCGAGTCATAGTTGGTTCATACCTTTAATAGGGTATGAGAGTTGAAGTAATCAAATTAAAAAAATACAAGAAAATGCAAAGCTACGTTAAAAGAGGAAGAGCAACAACAAGACTACCCAAATGAAAAAAGGGAGAGTGATGAGAATTTTTTTGAAAGAATGCTTCTATGTTTCGTGTTTTTTGTTTTTTCGAGTAAATATAGTTGTGAATTGGTTAATAGGTCGGTTAATCGGTCAATGTCCTCTTTTATAGTGAGACTATGTTCATGTTAGGCATATTTAGTCTTAGTATTCTATTAAGTAAACTCGTTCAAAATTGTATATTAGTGTTGATTCTGATTTATTGAATGGTAATTCATTTGGTGTTTTAGCCTGATTTGTTAGTGATGGACTCAAAGATTAATCTCTGGAAAGATATTTGGTTGATGGACCAACCCCTTGCGTAGATTCCAAATTTGGCATGTTTGGAGCCTAGGACCATACTGTTATTTGGGTCTAAGATGGCTGACTTTATCGAGGTGGTCAATGGGCTAAAGGTTTGGAAATAATTAGACCAATCTATTCTCAATAATGTTGAACTTGAAGCTTGGATTCTAATTGCTAATAAGTTGAAGTTTCATGTCATTAAATAGAGAAATGAAGAGGATGAGATCTTCTGGATAGGGGAAAATAACGAATCCTTTTCAATCGAGTCCACCTACAATCTATTGGTTGTCAAGATTACTCCGTGGATCCCACCTTTCAAAGTATGACTTAAGGGTCTAATGCCAAAGGTGAATATCTTTTTCTAGTTGGCAACTCAGAATAATATTTTAACCATTAAAAATCTAAAAAAAAGAGGTTGGTCGATGCCGAATAGATGTTACCTCTTTGGTGCTAATGAGGAACGGAAAAGCCATCTATTATTTCAATGCACGTTCTATATGGAAGTTCTTAACTCTATTTTTAATTTTTTGGGACTGAGTTGGATGGTACCGAGTTCACTCGTTGATGTTTGCACTCAATGGTCATCTTTTTTTTACTCTCCAAGGCTAAAATATTTTTGGAACTTCTGTATGTTGCATCTTTTTTTGGCAGGTGTGGAAGGAGATGAATAATAGAACTTTTAAAAACTTGAAAAGAGAACCTACCTTTTTTTGCACCAGAGCCTTGGCTTCCACCCTAGAGAATGTGTCCCCTCTGGCTTTGGAGGAGAACAAATTTGAGGAGGTTGAGCTCGAAAGGAAAATTGGCTTTCAATAGAGCAATAAGGTTGTTGGTCTTTCTGGTCCTAATCCTCGGACCCTTGTGAGCTGGGAACCTCCTTCTTTGTGCTGGGTTAAACTGAACTTCTATGGAGCTTCATATTGAGGGTGATGTCAAAAGTCACCCATAATTATTAAATTAATATGTGAGTTGTAACTAAAATAAAGCACATGCAAAAATATCTTAAATTGGGTGCTTTATTCATGCCAATTAAGAATTTTAGTTAATTTAAAAATAAATAAAAAACAACATGCAAAGTGGCATAATAAAAGTTGTTTTTTAAAAAGCTAGTTTTTAGCTTTTTTAGCTTTTTTGCATGATCAAGGCTGATTGATCATTATATATTTTGTAATTGGACTCTTTTTGAATAAGAGAAGAATCAAAAATTTTTAGAGTGCACTATTGTGGAGCTTTTTTAAAGTTTATATTTGTGCACTTTTTTCCAATTCTAGATCTAATTTTTTGGTTTGGACCAACAACATAGTTTGCTGAAATTGGAGCTTTTGGCTGAGGATATTTCATCATTTGGTATTCAGAATTGGTTTAGCTTAATCACTAAACACTCCTGGACCATTTTTGGGTGATATCCATGCTCCATTAATGTTCTTTTTGTCTTAGATCAGAATTGCTTTATTGCTATTTTTTTATCTCTCCACCTCAAGAACTTTCATTTGGTATCAAAGCAGAGTTTTTTGTGTGATTTCAGAATTTGTAGGTGAAGCTACGATAAGAGAGGGTGAATATTTTTTATTCCCAACATCCTTTACAAGATTTTGGATCAAAAATACTTGTGGCTATTCGTTTGCTATCATGGCAACAAATAGTACATCCTTAAATATACCTACATTCAAAGGAGACAACTTTGAGTACTAGAGAGATCAAATGAGGAGGATATTTGTATGGAAGGGAGTTTGGAAAAGTATAGTTCAGCCATATACTCCACCTAATGATTGGAAAGCTCTTACTCAAGATCAAAATAAGACATTGGAAGAAGAAGAAAAGAATGATGCTCAAGCTTTCTTCTACTTGTAGAGTGCAATAGATCCAAGCATCTATCCAAGGATAGTTGGTTGTAAGAATACCCATGAGGCATGGAAAACATTGGAGACATCATATCAAGGCTCAAAAAATGTAAGATCAACAAAGCTCTCCACATTAAGAATCAATTTTGAAAATATGAGAATGCATGATGATGAGAATGTTGGAGACTATTGTATTAGAGTAAATGACATAGTGCATAGAATGAGAGTGTATGGTGAAGTCATGGAAGATAAAGTAGTAGTAAGAAATATTTTGAGATCCCTAACTCCAAAGTGGTTGCATATTGTCATTACACTTGAGGAGTGTAAATATATGGACCAAATTAAGGTTGAAGAGTTAGTGGGTTCTTTATTGTCCCATGAGGATAAAATAAAAATTTACTCAAATGAATTGAATCATGCACTAGAGTCCAAAGTATGGGTTTCGAAACCAAATACAAAGCCCTCAAATCAGAATGCAAATTTTTCTCAAAGTTTAGATCAGAAAGGAAAAAACCAATCAAATTCAAAGTGGAAGGGTAAGAAGGTCATCACTTGTCATTATTGTAAGAAACCAGGTCACATGATAAAAGACTGCAGGAAACTAGCAACCAAAAATCAAGCAAACCAAGATGGGGGTGAGAAAAAGGCTTACCAAGCTGAGAATAATGATGATCAAATTAATTATTCTCTTTCATGTAATTCAGGTTTGGATGATAAAAATAATATGTGGTTTCTTGATTCAGGATGTTCTAACCATATGTCATGTTTTAAGGATTGTTTTGACAAGCTAGATGGTTCATTCAAGAGCCAAGTTCACTTAGGATATGGGAAGGTGATTCATGTTGAAGGGAAATGGAGTATGCCTATCACCACAAAGCATGGGAAGGGTGATATCAACAATATTTATTTAGCTCCAAACATGAAGCACAATCTCATGAGTGTTGGACAACTAGTAGAGAAAGGATTCAAGCTACTTTTTGACAATGGAGAATGTTTGATATATGACAAAAATCAAGGTAACAAATTGATTGGAAAGTCTATTATGTCAAAAAATAGAATATTTCCATTGAGAATAAATATGTTAAATCAGAATTCTTGCTTTTCTACCATTGAGGAATCAAGCATGTTGTGGCACTCTAGATATGGTCATTTAAATTTCAGAAGTTTGCATGTTCTTTTTAAGAACAAGATGGTTGATGGTCTTCCAAGGATTGAATCCAAATTGAAGGAAGCATGCAAGGCATGTATACTTGGAAAACACCATAAAGAAAGCTTTCCAACTAACAAATGGAGAGCTACCAAGAAATTGGAATTGGTACATTCAGATTTGTGTGGGCCTATGTCTTGTCCTAGCATAGATAAAAATTTATATTTTATTTCCTTTATTGATGATGCTACTAGACTAATGTGGGTTTTCTTCTTGAAGATAAAATATGGGGTATTCTCAGCCTTCAAGATCTTCAAGGCATTGGCTGAAAAGGAATCAGGTTGTTCTATCAAGGTGTTAAGAACTGATAGAGGTAGGGAATTATATTCACAGGAATTTCTAGATTTTTGCTCTTCGCATGGAATAAAAAGGTATTTTATTGCTCCCTACACACCACAAAAAAATGGTGTTGTAGAGAGAAATAATAGGATAATAATGGAGTCAGCAAGAACCATGTTGGAGAACAAGAAGTTGGAGAGGAATTTTTGGGCCAAAGTAGTGCAAACAACAACCTACATCCTGAATAGAAGTCCCACAATGGCGGTGAAAAACAAGACACCCTATGAAGCATGGTATGGTAAGAAGCCCATGGTGGCTCATCTTAGAGTATTTGGTTGTTTAGAATTTTTTCACATTGATGATGCTAAAAGGAAAAAATTAGACCCCAAGAGTGAGCCTCACATTTTTACAGGTTATAGTGATGGTAGTAAGGCTTACAAGTTTTTCAATCCTGTTAGTAAGAAAACTATTGTTTCTAGGGATTGTAAATTTTTTGAGAATGATGTGTTTGCTGATCATAACCAGAAGAATGCAGAGGTTATTAGTGAAGGGGGCAACATTTTTATGGAGAAATGGAGGTCAATCAAGATACTCCACAAGTTCCTAGTGTTAATGGCAACAATACTAGTTCTTCCCAAGAGACTAGTTTACCACCAACTTCAACCCAAGTAAAAAATAAGAGGTTGTTGCTTCCACATCCAACAAGTCAGATGTTGGATCAGAACTATCAGAGGAGAACAACAAGACTTCAAGCTCAATCAGGTAATAATATTGAAGATATTGAAGATGTAATGACTTACTATGCCTTATCTTGCATTTCTAGTGAACCAAGGAACTATGCAGAGGCTAGTCAAAGGAAAGAATGGGTTGAGGCCATGAATGTTGAGATGAAGGCCATTGAGAGAAATGAGACATGGACTCTCATTCATCCTACTAGTGACATGGATGTCATTGGTACAAAATGGGTCTACAAGACCAAGTTCCATAGTGATGGAACAATAGACAAACACAAAGCTAGACTAGTAGCAAAAGGGTATGCACAAACATATGGAGTAGACTATGAGGAGACTTTTGCTCCTATGGCTCACCATGATACTATTAGATTGATGCTTTCAGTTGCTACTCAGAAAGGATGGGAAGTTCACCAAATGGATGTCAAGAGTGCATTCTTGAATGGTGACATTGAAGAAGAGGTATATGTGGAGCAGCCACAAGGTTATGAAATAAAGGGTAAAGAGCATTGGGTATACAAGTTGAAAAAGGCACTTTATGGGCTGAAACAAGCTCCAAGAGCTTGGTACTCAAAGATAGATGGATGGTTCTCTAAAAATGGCTTTGAAAGGAGCAAAAATGAGCCAACTCTTTACATGAAAATTGTTGACACTAATATGTTGTATGTTTGTCTTTATGTTGATGATCTCATTTTTATAGGAAATTCCAAAGCTATGATGCAAGACTTCAAGGAGAGCATGAAAAGTGATTTTGAGATGTCTGATCTTGGAAAAATGAAATACTTTCTTGGCATGGAAGTACAACAAAGGGAAGATGAGATCTTCATATGCCAAGCCAAGTATGCCCAAGACATGTTGAAGAAATTTTCATTTCTAGACTGCAAGGTGGTTGATACTCCTATTGCTAGTGGGGAGAAGCTTATGAAAGAGGATGGGAGTCCTCTTGTTGATGAGAAGACTTTCAGAAGTATGGTGGGTGGATTGATGTACCTTACATCCACAAGACCTGACATTACCTATGCAATTTCACTAGTTTCTCGATTTATGAGCTTGCCAACTCAAAGGCATATGCAAGCGGTGAAACGAATCTTTAGATATGTGAAGGGAACCTTTGATCATGGCATACACTACAGATCAACAAGATCTTCAAGGCTGGTTGGGTATGTTGATTCATATTGGGGAGGTTCTATTGATGACCAAAAATCCACTACAGGGCATTGTTTCACCTTGGGAAGTGGGTTGATTTCTTGGTCATCCAAGAAGCAAAGTACAATGGCTTTGTCTTCCACTGAAGCTGAATATGCAACCCTTACTTCAGCTTGTACTCAAGGGATTTGGATGAGGAGAATATTGAAGGATTTTGGTGAGACTCAACATGAGCCTACCAAAATATTTTGTGATAACAGTGGGGCAATACAATTGTCCAAAAATCCAGTTTTCCATGCAAGGACCAAACACATAGAGTTGAAGCACCATTTTGTCAGAGACTTGGTACATGACAAAACTTTTGTCATTGAGTATGTTAAGAGTGAGGATCAAGTTGTTGATATACTCACAAAGGGGTTGTTGAAGGTGACTCATGGGAGACTCAAAGAGATGTTGGACATTTCTTCCTTTGACATCAAAGGGGGGATTGTTGAGGGTGATGTCAAAAGTCACCCATAATTATTAAATTAATATGTGAGTTGTAACTAAAATAAAGCACATGCAAAAATATCTTAAATTGGGTGCTTTATTCATGCCAATTAAGAATTTTAGTTAATTTAAAAATAAATAAAAACAATATGCAAAGTGGCATAATAAAAGTTGTTTTTTTTAAAAAGCTAGTTTTTAGCTTTTTTGCATGATCAAGGCTGATTGATCATTATATATTTTGTAATTGGACTCTTTTTGAATAAGAGAAGAAATAAATTTTTTTAGAGTGCACTATTGTGGAGCTTTTTTAAAGTTTATATGTGTGCGCTTTTTTCAATTCTAGATCTAATTTTCTGGTTTGGACCAGCAACATAGTTTGCTGAAATTGGAGCTTTTGGCTAAGGATATTTCATCATTTGGTATTCATAATTGGTTTAGCTTAATCACTAAACACTCCTGGACCATTTTTGGGTGATATCCATGCTCCATTAATGTTCATTTTGTCTTAGATCAGAATTGCTTTATTGTTGTTTTTTTTATCTCTCCACCTCAAGAACTTTCACTTCAAAGGGTAATCCTAGTAATGATGGCGCTGGTGGGGTGCTTAGGGATGATAGAGGTGGGATTTTGCTGGCGTACACTGAATTCTTAGATATCCAGATTTACCATGTTGCAGAGGCCAGAGCCCTTCACCAAGATCTCCTACTTGTGGAGAAGATGGGGTACCAAAAAGTTTGCATTGAAGGAGACTCACTTAATATTATAAATTTTGTCATAGGTGATTTAGTTCTCCATTGAAATATTGAGGTTGTGATTATGGAATCTAGATTGATTCTTCAAGATAGAGAGGATAAGGAGATAAAGCATATCATTAGAGAAGGAAATTGCCATGCTGAATTTATGGTAAACTTGGGTATAAGTCAACTCCCAACAAGGTGTTTATCTCATGACTTGGTTCGAGGGTGTTGTCATTGGAGGGTTGGTATTTTTGAAAAATAAGCCCTCCCACCCAACATCAGTGGGTTGTTAGGTGGAGAAATAATTAGGCTGGAAACTGAAGTAGCAGGTTGGTTTATTGGGTGGTAGGCTAGGTCAGTTTATGGAACCATAGTTGGGGTGTTGGGTGTAAGGTTGGGTTAGCTGAAGAAACCACAATAGTTGATTGTGTTGTTGGGTGGAAGGCTAGTTTAGTTCATTTTGGGTTGTTGGGAATTCTGTTTTAGCTGTTGGAACTGCAATAGAAGGTTGGTGGTTAGGTGGAAGGTTGGGTCGGTTGATGGAACTGCAGTTGGGGGGTTGGGTGGAAGGCTGAATCAGTTGAAGGAACTGCAACAACTAGTCATGTTATTGGGTGGAAGGCTGGATCAGTTTGTGGCAGAGTGTTTGGGATCTTGGTGATTGATGTGGTAGTTGCACATCTTTACACCAGTTGCAAGAGTTCCAGACTCTTGTTGGATATCTATTTATTCTATTATCGATGCTTAGTTGTTGTTTATTTTTCTCACTAGGTGGGAAGATTTTTTAGTTGGTATGAGCTCTGGTTGTAAGGATCCCACTGGATGAGAAGATTTATTTGTTGGTCTAAACTCTAGCTCTTGTGGTATGGGAGGACTTTCTCTCTTATTGTATTATCTACCCTTTGAAGAGGAATTTTTTCTTGCTGTTGTTTCCAGCTTGGGCTTGGCGATGCCTGTTGGACGAGATATTCTTATTTACACC
The DNA here is from genome assembly GCA_028583015.1 of Wollemia nobilis. Lineage (NCBI taxonomy): Eukaryota > Viridiplantae > Streptophyta > Pinopsida > Araucariales > Araucariaceae > Wollemia > Wollemia nobilis. Next base: position 8,506,682 of record JAQPPZ010001078.1, on the reverse strand, counting down.
TTGTGTTTCAATTTTACTGGATTTACTTCCAGTTTGGCTTTGTATCTCTGCTCTCTTTTGGATAGGAAAAGTCTGTTGCATAATTCTTGAGAGGTGGGTTTTTAATTTTTGAGCTCTCTATTGGACGGGATGACGATTAAAATTTGAATACCCTTGAGCTCAGATCTCTATTTCTCTCTTTGGGAGGAAACATTTTAAGTTGGTGACCCGACTGTAGGAATTTTTCCTACTGTTGGTGGTTGCAATTTCGGATGTAGGGCCCCTATTTAGCAAAAAATATTTTACGTGCCCTGCAATTCATTTGAGAGTACCTTTCCTTATGGGCTCCAACTATAGTTTCCTTTGTGCCTATTGTTGGATGTCGATTTTCTGATATGTTGTGGATTGGATCCCAAGTTTCAGATATCCAACTCTAGGAAGGATTTCTAAAATTTAAATTTTAGTTTCAATTGATGGTGCTCATTTTTGGTGGGCTTGATTTGAATTTGGTGTTGGTTGATCCCCAATGTTTGTTGGATATTTTAATTCAAGATATATTTTCTCTTTTTTTATTTAAGTTGGTTATTTTAGTGCTATATTGCATCCAACTGGTTTTACTCTCTTTTAGTGTGAGATACTCCTTGGGTTTGACTTGGGAGTACCGTTGTCCGCTTTGTGAAATATTTGGGTAACCTTTGAAAACCCCTTCATTTACCTAATAAAAAAGACCTGGGTATAAGTATTAATGGTTTGTTTGTTTAGAGAGACAATTTTCTCGAAGGCCTTCTTCAATTGGATTTAGAGATGCATGCTTCTTGATGCTCTGTAAGCTTTTATTGTTTATGCAGAAAGGTTTTGTGGTGGAGCCATGTGGCAGTGTTGGTTGGATGGGGTCTCACCAACATTGTTCTAATTTTGTTTCTTGTATCAAGTTGTAGTTGGTTCACTTGGTGATGGGTGGCCAGTTGTAGTGCTTTATAGTTGTTCTTGTCCTTGTATTGTTGGTCTTAGGCTAATTTTTGCAGGGCTTCTCCTATTGTAAAAGGTTCGAGGACACTTTCAAAACCCCTTCTATATATAATTAAAAAAAGTTAATCAATCACAATTTTCTCTCCATTTTTATGACAACATGGACTTTTTCCATATTAATTTTGATGCTATAATGCATATAGAAACAAAATGTCAACTTCCTAAATGATTGCGTACATGGACTTATAAAAATAAAAAAGAGAATAAACCCAAAATTAGAAAATTTATAGAGTATATTTGAGATGCAAGTTAGAGTCTCAAATTTTATACTATATACATTTTTTTTTTTTTTTGTATTTCACCTCTTGTAACATACCATCTACTTTCAAAAGAGTATCATAATGCAACACATTAAATTCAACTTCAATGTTATCATCTTTGTTATAATTACCCCAGATCTTAACACAATTTCAACCAACTAGCTCAGTTTATATGTGGACATATTCAAGGTGTCAACTCCCTCCAAGGCTCTATGGATGCTTTCTCTATCACCCTTGCACATTCTTAATGGCATGAAGCCATCAACCATAGTTATATGAAGAACATAAGTGTGCTTGACATTGTGTTGCATATAATATTTTTTAGCGCTCTTTAAAGAGCTATCCACCCAGGTCTTGAACCCATTTAAGATGATATCATTCATGGTAAGATAGTTGTAGGGGATCTGATAGTGGGTTTTGTTTGGGATAATTTTAATTCCATATGTTCTTAGCAACTTATTTTTTTTTATGGTATGACAAAATGGTAATCCCATAAGAACATGAACTAACTTCCGCTTACATTTCTCACTATTTGCATACATGACATGTGTCATTTTTATTATTTAGACTTCCTTTCCTTGTAAGTAATATTTACAAATTCTTTTTAAAATAGTTTTATTTCCTTTGCTTCTGTTTTTGTTTTCTGCAGTTTTTTTCATTTTATTTATTTTGGTTATATATATATATATATATATATATATATATATATATATATATATATATATATATATATATATATATATATATATATATGTGATTTCATTCAAAATTCTTAGAATTTATTTTTAAAATTGAAATAGGAATTATTAGCATTTATAAAGAATTAATTTTAAGGTTCTTTTGATTTTTTTAATGGGATTTTTTTATATATATACATAAATGAATCAGATCTGGTAGTGGATTTTTTTGGGATAATTTCAATCCCATATATTCTTAGCATTTTTTTTTTTTAGGGTCCTAAAAAAAATTGCAATCTCATAAGAACATGAACTAACTTTTGCTTGCATTTCTCACTATTTGCATACATGACATGTGTCATTTTTACGATTTAGATTTATTTTACTTGTAAGTAATATTTGCAAATTCTTTTGGAAACATTTTTTTTCTTTGCTTTTTGTGTTAGTTTTTGGTAGTTATTTTCCATTTAATTTATTTTGGTATGTATATATGCTTTGCTTCAAAATAAGAGTTTATTCTTAAAATTGACAAAATAAAATAAGAATTATTTTGAATTCGGGTCTCATCACCTATAATGCAAGTGGCATCCATCAAAATAATATTAAAAACTACTTTTCTAATTATTAATAAGGAGCATTATTTTCAATTTTAAGTTTTTAAAATAAGATGAAAATAGGTTCTCATTGAGATAGGTGTTGTAAGTATATGTTTATGGAATGTGAGAGATAAGATAAAGATATAGATGTTATTTAAGTGTTGAGGTTGGAAGAGGGAGTATCACTCACTTATCGCTCCATTAAGATTTATTGTCATATAAATATATAAATTTAAATGATATAAAAATTTATAAATATTTTCTATAATTTAAAATAATTAAATTAATTTTTATTAAATGGTATGAGTTTAAAAATTACAAATATAAATATTTAATGCAAAAATGTTGATTTAATTTTAGTTACACAAACATTATATATATTTTTAAATGACACCACTATGTGGTTTAATTTTTTGAAATATAATTGTAAAATGGTCATGATGTAATATAAGTGGGTTCATTTCAATACAATGATAGAGTGAATATTATGTAATGTAGGCGGAATTATTTCAATATCATATAACCAAATAAAAATAAATAAATCAAATTAATATATAATACAATAGAATTTAGATTTTGGGACTTTTATCATTGTTACGATCAAGATATTTTTTAGACTTTCAATTAGGTTATTGCATTTTTTTTTTAAGTTATTTGTGGATTCTATTGGGATTATTCTCATAAAATACAAAAAATATTAAATTTGTTGTTAGGTAAATTAAATCATATCCAACTTGTCCTCTTTTTAAAGATATTTTTATTTTATTTTCTATCAAATATATTCTCCATCTTCCTTAAATTGTTATTTTTCTACAATCAACTTTTTGACATGATTTTCATTAAGATATAAAATCTCACTTACCTTCTAAAATTTGAATTTTACTAAGACAAATATCAACATCATAAGTAGTTAAATTATCTGCTATCTTATTTCCTTCTCTATAGATATGTTTATTTTACTAAGAAATTTTCTTCAACAGTGGTTAATGAACTTTAATCATTTATTAATTTTATTTAATCCTCATATCCATTTTTGTTGCTAGAATTAATGATAAATTGTAAATCATCCTCAATTGAAATATATTTCCATAATGTTTCAATTGTAATTATTATTGCTATAATAAGTGCCCTAGCCTATACATAGTTGTTTTTTGAAGTTTCATATGATTTTAAATAAGTGAGAAGAAATTTGTGTTCATTATTTTAAGAAAAACCACCTACACTAGCTTTTCCTAGCTTTCCTTTGGAAGCAATATCAAACTTCATTTTGATAAGCGTAATTTCTAGATATCTTTGTTTTTCTATAGATCAAAGTAAATCCTTTGTATTAACTTCATTATCATAGATGACCCTTCCATGTATAGTCAAATCCCATTATCAAGAGACTAATACTCCTTTTTCATTGCTTAAGACTTCCCATGATGAGCACCATATTTATAAAAATTCTACAAGAGAGAAAATAATATAGTTATAAACATGGGTATGATTTTGAGATCTAATTTCAAAAAAAATTCTATTCTTTTCAAGCTATAAATTCCAACAAATAATGACAAGACCAATCCTCCACAAAATACATAATTCTTTAGATTTAAAATAATTAATCCAACATTTCATAATCTATTTCAATTTTCATGGAGCTATAGAATATATTCTCACATTTAAGAACACTAGTCCTAAATGGTGTAAGAAAAGGAAAAATGAAAAAGTAAATGGTCTTATTTTTCTTCGTAGAATCTCTCCTATAAGAATATTGCTTTGCATGATTAACTAAGGAATGTTAAGGTCTTAGGTGGGGGCTCTAGTGATGAAACACTCTTTCAAGGCAAATAATTGGAAGTAGGAAATTTTGATTGCTTTAAATCTTCATGTCCCAATGTAGACACCTAATTTTACCTCTCCAATTTGATAAAATCACTAGTTTGAACCCAAATTCGGGATAAAAAGATACCATCAACTGTATTATTTATAAAACTTGACCAAATTACCTCAAAATTTTACAAAATTGATACTGTTAGAAAGCTCTCAAAAAGATCTTTCTAATGAGTTTAAACATGTCTATGTTTGACCATAGTTTTGACCCTTAAAAATACCTTAAAATAAAACTATGTTACAAAAATACTGCAGCATTTTTGTGAGTATTCAATAATTTTGACCCATCAACAATTTTGTAGGTAGACAATATTTTTGTAGGTATTCAATAATTTTGCAAGCATTCAATATTTTGTGAGACCTCAACTTATTTGCAAAATCACTATTGAACCTTTAGTTTTGGTGATGCGACTCCTAGTCATCACTGGTTCCATTAATTTTACATGTAATCAATAGAATTTGGAATTTATTACCTGAACTACCAACCAAAGGTAGTTAACTACACAATCGACCCCCAATCAACCCATGCAACTACCACTTAGGGCAGTTAACTCCACTCATGACTGAGCTAACTATCCAATTAGGCCATGTAAATGGTGTAAACTAAACACCTCACCTCCCTAAAGTGAACTTCTTAAATATTCCTTAAGTAGAAAACTTAGGGTTTGATCCCTATATCAAGCAAATTTGTTGTTCGAGAACAAAAAAATAGACTCTAATTATGTTAATTCTATTATTTATTTTACAAGTTTTATTATTTTGTAAAATTTTGACACATCTCGGTGTTTTTAACCCTTGCTTAGCATTTTGAACCCTTGCCTAGCATTTTGGACCCTTGTCTAGCGTTTTTAACCCTTGCTCGACGTTTTTAACACTTACTCAATATTTTTGACCCTCTCCCAAATTTTTTAACCCTTTGTCAGATGTTTTTGATCCTTACCTAGTGTTTTTGATCCCTACCTAGCATTTTTGACTCTTGTCCAACGTTTTCAACCTTGTCTAATGTTTTTGACCCCTACCTAGTGTTTTTTGATCCATATCTAGCGTTTTTGATCCCTTATAAAGTCCTGGATCCCTGTCCAATATTTTTTACTCTTGTCTAGTTTTTTTTAGCCCTACCTAGTATTTTTGACCTCTATACAATGTTTTTAACCCTAATGTAGCATTTTTGCATAGTTTTAGAAAAAGGTCTAGATTATTATATTTGTTCCACTTTGAGTCCAAAATAGGTATATTATGATCCATTCCTGGTTTTTAAGGTATTAAAATAGATATTGTGTACATATTTATGAAAGGCACAGATTTCATAATCATAAGAGATCTTAGTGTTAGTGAATGAATATCATCTATTTTGTAATTTTTCATTTCATAAGAGTTGATTTTGTGAATGCATATTTTAAATAGTGGTCAACTATATCTTGAAATTCTAGGTCATTTACTAGATGATTTCTTATTACGGTTGCAAGTAGAATAAACATCTTATTAACCATCACAAAAGAATGTCATTGTTTTTATCTTGCTTGATCAAATATTTAGTTGCATTGGCATGAAATAGCATCTTAGAATAGGTTGCACTATGTAAAAATTTAATCTCTTCAATTCATTACTTTGAAAGACAAAAGAAAAAAGAGAGAAAGGAGAACTACTTTGTTTATTATGTCCATTTAACATAAACAAGAGTATAGGTTTACATCTCGTATTTGCATTACTATTCAAAAGGGGATACAACTATTATTTTCCTTTGTAGTCTTTTGTTTTCTTAGTTTTCTAGGATATAAAGAAGTGGCTTATTGTAAAAGGGCAAAGTGGAGTCTAGGACACTTATAAATTTCCCACAAAGTGCTCGAGTATTCTTGTTTTATGATTTCTGATTTTAATCTTGTTATGCTCTATTTATTTTCTCTCTATCTAAATAACTCATTAAAAGCTAGGAATTGAAGAATTATGACATTTCATTAAATTGTGTTTTAAGGAAACTCAATATTTTACATTTATTAGGCATTCAAAAGTTTAAATTACATGTAGTGCTTGCATCATTAGGTTAGAATTATTTTGTGCATTCCTCGCACCATTGCTAAAAAATAAGAGATAATTTCTTTTAAGTTTTGAATTTCATGTTTAGCCTTGTAGCTACTACAAGAAAAAAAAAAAAACATATATAGTACAATTATTTTATGCATATTGTCTTCATAAGAATTTCATAATCATATTTTGCATCTTAGTTTTTCAAATAAATAAGTTAGGTGTATGCAAATTGAACAAACAAAACATAGATTTAGGGTAATATTTAAAAAAACTTAGTGAACGTGAAACTTTCCCACCAAATAACTCAAACAAAAATATGAGGTTCAATTGAGAAACCTTATTTGAGTGTAGAACCACCCCAAGTTTTTGGATGCCAACATCATTGGATCCTTAGATCCACATCTACATATTTGGTAAACCTAATGCGAAACACCATGCAGGTCCAAAAGAATCCTTTGACCTAACCCTTGACCTTACTCAACTTAAAACTTATCACACTTTAATCAAGGCTATTCAATTCATTTGTATAGAGTAAAACACATTAATCAAAGATAACAAGAACATAACCAAATGTTAGTCTTACTAGGGGAAGGATAATGACCCCTCAAGTAAACTATCATACAAACCTTGAGGGCTATCTCTCTTGGCGAGTATAAAATAGTGGTCTAACGAGAGTCATAAGGTGGGTTGTTTTCTTTTGTGATATAAGGATTATTAAAACCTCTTTTTTATTATTATATAAGCAACTCTTTAAAATAAAACCATAATAAAATTGAACCCCCCTTCCTATAAGCTATGGATGAACCCCCTTATGTTACTCGTAATATTACATATCAATTAGCAAAAAATATAAATGCTTTGCCAACACTACCTGAGCTTCAAGGGAAGCTAAAAGGTTAATCATCATTTTTTAATGATCTTTTGTTATTGATCTTGTTAGTTTTTTGAATCCATTGCAAATGTATCATGATAACTATCCCAAACATCATTATAAAATTTGTATTATAAGATTAATCATGTCTTTATTTATATTTTCCTTGAAGTACAATAGGTACACACTCTCTTCCCATTTCTCTTTAAATTTGTTCTATCCACATCTATCATATGTGAGTTGATACAAGCTAGTCCTTAGTTTGGCTATAAACATCTTTACCCTTAATTTACATGTTACATGTATATATGCATTTTGATATTGCTCATATATAGAATTGAACTTATTAAGGTAACACGTCTTCTTTTTCTTGGATATTTTGTTCACATTATTGCCCTATGTTTTTTATTACATGGATTTTATATCCTTATTTTGGTTTAGGTATTCTATTAAATCAATATCCATATCCAATTGACATTTTGTTTCAATTAAGTATTCTTTTGTTTTAAATCCATCTCCTACTATAATTTTAGGCCACCTATTTACATAAACTTGTCTAGTCTTTTTTAAATTTCTTAGAAGATGAATCATTGTAGATGTCTATATAAGAAAAGTACCTATTTCTATTAGAATTATTTGATATGGAATTGAAGATTTTATTAAAAATTACCTGTAATCAAATGCTTTTGATTCCTCTTTATTTACCTTAATTTCAAACTCCGTGTACTATTTTTAGCACTACTAACAATCCAAATAAGACGAGGGTCTTCCAAACCTATAATTTTGCCAGTCTATATTTGTTCTAAAATCTAAAAAGTTCTCTCTAGCCTCCTATTATTCTTCTGAATGTTCATATTGTTCAACAAGGTTATGCATAAGGGGTTGGACCTAAAATCTATTTATAAAATCAAGGTGAATTGTCTTCGAATCTTGGTGAATTATGTCAAAGGATACATGGCTAATTGCATTCATTTTTCTCGAAAAATTTTCAAACTGTGGTAAATTTTTCTATGTTGGGAGCTATGAATATTGGTTTGCAAATTTTAAAAATATACGAAAAACTTAAAGGCTTTAGGCCAACATGAAAGGTTTTCAACCTTTATTCTTTATGATGATCGGTTTGAGACATGAATACCGATCAATTGTAGATATGATGATCAAATGCAGATATGAGGATTCACTGTAGATATGATGATCAGCTACAAATATGACGATCGATTGCAGGCATGATGATCAGATGTAGGCATAACTATTAGCTGTAGGTATAACGATCGATTGCAGACATGACGACCAGTTGTAAGCATGATGATTGGATGCAGGCATGACAATAATCTACAGATATGACGATCGATTATAAGCATGATGATCGACTATAGATATGATGATTGGATGCAGGTATGATGATCGTATAACGATCGGTTGCAACTATATCGATCGAATACAAGCATGACGATCGGATGTAGATATGATGATCATATGCAAGTATGACGATCAGATGCAAGTATGACGATCAACTGAAGGAATGATGATTGGATGCAGATATGATGATTGACTATAGGTATGATGATTGAATACAGGTACAATGATAGGATGTAGGCATGATGATCAATTGTTGATATGCCAATCGACTACATAAATACTGATCGGTTGTAGGAATTATGATCAGTTGCAACAAAGACAATATGTTGCTATAAATTCTATCAGTTGCAACAGTTTCGATGGGCTACAAGAATTATGATAGATTGCATCAAATTCGATCAATTACATGAAAGAAGATCGGTTGCAACACACCCGATTGTTTGAATTGATGATGTGGTTAGAGTTTGAAATATTTTGATATCTATTACAAACTAGAAGCCTTATAATCGCATGCAGCGAATATTGTCTCTTTTATTATTTATTCAGAACATATCTTGCCTAGAGTCGATGTTTAATACAACTGGTTTTAGCTCACACCGACACAGTTTGGATGTAAAATATTCTAGCTTAAATACCCTGAATAGATTAAAAACACTATGGAGGATTGAGGAAACAAGCAATTCATTGTGTATTAAATGAACCTGATTATGATATCTAGTTTGAGGTTTTAATAAGTTTATCTTCAAGTTTTATACAAAGCTTAGGTTAAGGGTATATGCATTGGAAAATGAGGAAACAACTAATAGGGAAACTATAAAGTAGTAAGCAATGATAGCTTTATTCTCAGTTTTAAAAATATTCAACTTAAACCAAGGACAAATCCGAGAGTTAGTAGGGGAAACGTTACTATAGAAACCACTACGTAAGCTTGAAAAATATGGTGGACAGATACGTTTGTATATTAGTTGTATATCATCATTATTTTAAAGCAAGACAACAAAGGTGTTTGGTGTATAGTTGCCTTACAAGAATTGCGGGTGGTGCTATTTTTTTCTTATTTAAAACCAGAATGAGTTAAATTTCTTTTAAAAACTCTTTTAGATTAAACATTATAGAACCTTTGCCACAATACTTAATCTGATGTAAGCATACCACTTTATCTCTTATTTATGTAGCATAAATTTTATGGAGAAATATAAGAATAGGAGATGTTTTTTTTACTTAATTTAGAAGTAGCTTCTTCTCCTTTAAATAAAAATAATTAAGAAGGAATCATAAAACAAAATAGTATTGTAGATTTAAGATTCTTAAATTTGTTTGCAATGTTTCCAAAGTTCATTGATTTCTATTCAGCCTTAGTGATAAACATATAATAGAAAGATGAAAACTAGTTATCTTATGTTACATTATTAAATCTCAAAACCATTAGGAGATGGTGTTTGTTTACAAATATTTTCTTAGTCAAACTCCTCTAGACAATTCAAACCATAGTTGAGTTGAAAAAAAAGGAATTCAAGATTGTGGAATAGACAATCTTAAAACGCAACCTAAGGTTGTGGGCAGGACAACCTTGATAGAAATTCAAGATTGTGGGAAGGACAATCTTGTGAAGACAAATATTAATGGTGTTTGCGGGTAGGCAAATCATCATGGATCAAGGCTCTAACTGTACTTCTGACGAAAAAAGGTCAGAACGGGAGGTAACGAAGGGTTGTATGGGCATCTCTTCTAGGTTATCCCTGCTAGTGATGAGTGGTGAATTGTGCTTGACTAGGTGTTATCGACAACACAATGGTATGGGATATCATGTTGGTTAATCAACACAAGACGTCGGGTGGTTACCAGGGCATTGGTAAGACCCTAGATGATGCTCCATGAAGAATAGTTGATCGTCTAGCTCGAGCATGTATGCGCTAAGTCTTACATGACATAAATATAAGACACAAGTTCATGAATTCATGTTAAGACATGGGAAAGTTATGCATCACACCTCTAGGTGTTATGGGCCCTAGAGGAAAAGAAACCCACTGCCTGAACTTGGGATCTCGGGTGGAGAGTGAAGTTCAAAATAGGCAACTATACAAGATTTGGCCAATCTCGATCTCATGAGTATTCCGACTATAGCGGAATGGCACTCATGAAGATGGATTTAACATGCTCATACTAGAAAATGAAACAAGAATGAATAAAATAAAGAAAAAATTTCTCATATTGAAACCTCTGATATTAGACAACCAAGTGGGAAGACTTGGGGTGATTGGACAACCAAGTGGGCAGACTTGGGGTGTTACATTTGGTATCAGAGCCAAGGTTGTGAATCTTTTAGGTGATAAAATTTTAGAAAATCTATGTCAAATCTAATTTGATGTTACCAATGTGTTCACCTAAGACTCAAAAATTTGACAAGGCTCTTTGTTTTGCTAGGCAGGCAATGGCATCCGAACAAAAAGCTAGTTCCTCAAAAATAACTATGGTGGTTCAATGGGAAGGGCTGACCGAGAACCCTAGAAGGGTCATTCAAAAATTTATGCGGATCGAGGCATCAGAGGAAGCCGTAGAACATCCTCGAGAAAAGAGGAAGGAAAAAGAACTAGTTAACAAAGAGGATAAAATGGTCCGGATGGTGCAATTATTACGGGAGCAAGTGAGCCAATAGAAAGAGCAAATGGAGCAACAAAGTGCTCAAATGGCTAAACACATAGCTCAACAAAAGACCCAAATGATAGAACACATGGAGCAACAAAAATATCAACTGGCTCAACAACAAGAAATGATTTCCCATCAACAGAAAATAATAGAAAATCTGTCCAAAGGAAAAGAAACGATAATAGTTGAGGATGAGATAACTATTGACCCAGGAAGGAAACAAGTAGGTTCAGAGTTGGACAAGGATATGCGAAGAATTGATATAGCCAAATTTGATGGCAAAGGTGATGGGGAAGAAGTTGAAAGATGGTTGAATAGTGTAGAGGCATACTTTGCGGTTAGGACCCTTTCATCTAAATTGAAAACCTCGTGGGCAGTTTTTTGATTGATTGGAGCTACCGCTGATTGGTGGGATACATATAGGAAAACTCACAATGTGGAGGCTGTCGATGTTCATTGGGATACATTTGTATTGGCATTCAAGGATAGGTTCCTAACACCACAATTTTACCTTGAAAGGACTATAGAATTTTCAAGGTTAACATAGGGTAGTATGTCCGTAATTGAGTACTATCAACGATTTGTGCAATTGCTCAAATACATACCCGAATATGAGCAACGAAATGAGATTAAAATTCAAAAATTTCTCTTAGGGTTACATCCAAAAATTGGACACCTGATTCTTATGTTAAAACCTGCTACCCTAACTGTTGCTTGTGACTTGGCTCGATAGGAAGAGGATAATTTTAAGGCCAAGAAAGCTTATTATCAACAATCTTCAAAAAAGGAAGAACCATAGAAAAAGAAAAACGTGGGTCCAACCAAAGGAGACAGGAGTTGGAACAAGAATAGTGGTAATGGGAACAGAAATAGGTTTGACAAGAATAAGAATAGGTACCAAGGAAATAGGGGAAATCAAAATTATCGGGGTGGCCAAAGAAATTTTAGGGATAGGTATGATCAAAGAGCTAATGCACCAAGAGTTGGTACTCAAGAAGATAATGAGGGAAATAAGAAAGAGAGGGCACCACGAACTGGTTGTTGGATTTGTCAAGAACCTCATTATGCTGATAAATATCCTTTGTGAGCAGATAAGAGAAAAGAACCTATGGAACCTGCTCATAAGATATATGCAGCAACAGGTAACTCTAAACTCAATGGTCAAGCAACACCTTTTTTGTTGAAAGGTAAAATTTATAATAGAAATGTTTGTATTTTGGTTGATTTCGGAGCAACTGATAGTTTTGTTTCACCAAATATTTTGAGGGACATATCGGAAGCACCTAGATTTATGGCTAATGGGTGGAAATTCGAGTATGGGTCTGGGCAAACCTATACCATTAACCAATGTCTATTTGACCCTCAAATAATGCTACCTCAAGGGCAAACCCGATGGCATTTATACGTAGCTCCTTTACATGCCTTCGATATAATTTTAGGTATGGATTGGCTCAAGGCACATAAAGCATTATTAAATTTTGAAGAAAGATGGATGGAATTTATTGATGACACCAAGAAAAGGATTCGGGTTCACTACGGACGTGAATCAGTGGAACCACATATTTTGACTACAATGCAAGTTAAAAGAGCTCTGAGAAAGGGTAGTAGAGTCTTTGTGGTTAAACTTAATAAAAAGGAAGAAAATGAATCCGGAGCAAGTCTTTTCCAAACCTATCCAGTGTTAAATGACTTTTGAGATGTTTTTCCTAAAGAATTACCTGGTCTTCCGCCCCAAAGGGAGTTTGATTTTACTATAGAACTTTTTCCAGGAGCAATACCAATAGCTCGAGCACCCTATAGGATGACCACAATAGAGTTGCAAGAACTTAAGACTCAACTTCAGGAACTTTTAGAAAAAGGACATATTAAACCTAGTGTTTCACCATGGGGTGCACCAGTGTTGTTTGTGAAAAAGAAATATGGAACACTAAGGCTATGTATTGATTACAGAATGTTAAACAAGATGACTGTTAAGAATAAGTACTCTCTACCCAGAATAGATGATTTGTTTGATCAACTAAAAGGAGCCACAATTTTCTCCAAAATTGATCTTAGATCTGGATACCATCAGTTGAGGATTCGAGAGGAAGATACCCATAAAACTACTTTTCGAACTAGATATGGCCATTATGAATTCATAGTGTTGCCTTTTGGGTTGACCAATGCTCCAACAACTTTTATGAATTTGATGAATAGTGTGTTTCGAGAGCAACTAGATCGGTTTGTGTTGATATTCCTGGATGACATACTGATCTACTCCAAAAGCAAAGAAGAGCATGATCTTCATATGAGGACTATTCTTGAAATACTTAGAAAGAATCAATTATATGGAAAAATTTCCAAATGTGAGTTTTATGCAACCCAGGTACAATATTTGGGTCATGTAATTTCTGTTGAAGGGGTATCTATTGATCCAAGGAAAATTGAGGCTATTATTGATTGGCTTGCTCCCACAAATATTTTTGAGGTGAGAAGTTTTATGGGGATGGCTAGATATTATCACCATTTTATCCAGAATTTTTCTAAGATAGCTTATCCAATAACCAATCTCCAAAAGAAAGGAAAAGCTTTTAAATGGACAGAACAATGTGAAGAAGCTTTCAAAATTCTTAAATAAAATCTAACATCAACACCTATTCTTAGAATAGTAGATCCCAAACAACCATTTATTGTATGTACTGATGCTTCCATGGAAGGATTAGGTGGGGTTCTCATGCAAGAGGATGGTGTTATTGCTTATGAGTCACGAAAACTTAAGAAACATGAATTAAACTATGCCACACATGACTTAGAATTGGTTGTGGTAGTGCATGCTTTGAAAATGTGGCATCATTACCTACTTGGTAAATATTTTGAGCTTAGAATAGATCATCAAAGTCTAAGATATATCTTTACTCAACCAATGCTCAATGCTAGACAAAGGCGTTGGATGGAGTTTCTGGCAGAATATGACTTTGGCATAGAGTATATTAAGGGAAAAGAAAATAAATTAGCAGATGCTTTAAGTAGAAGAAGGCATATCAATGCTATGTCACATTATCAATCTGCTATAATTGATCAAATAAGAAAATTACAGATTCAAGATGAATATTCTCAAAAGTATCGAGAAATGGTTCAACAAGATTCTGATAAAGCAAAGGGATTTAGAATCTGGGAGGATACATTGTTCTTCAAAAATAGGATAGTAGTACCTAATGATCAGGACCTGAGAAATGTGATCCTGCAAGAGGCACATAGTGCTCCATATTCCACTCATCCAGGCTATGTAAAGATGTATGAAAATTTGAGAAAAGAGTATTATTGGCCGAGGAATGAAAAAGGACATTGCTGAATTTATGGCTAAATGTTTAGAATGTCAAAAGGTGAAAGCGAAACATCTACATCCAGTTGGATGCTTATTTTTGCATGACATTCCACAATACAAATGGCAGGTTGTAACTATGGATTTTATTGTTGGATTGCCTAAGAATCATTTTCAACATGATGCCATTCTGGTAGTAGTGGATAAATTGACTAAAGTGGCACATTTTTTGCCTGGAAATATAAAATATGGAGCTCCCATTGTAGCCCAAAAATTTTCTAGGGAAGTGGTACGGCTACACGGATTCCCTGAAATAATTATATCATATAGGGACTCTCGATTCACATCTGAGTTTTGGTAGATATTGCATCAGGCATGGGGAACAAAACTCAATATTAGTACTACCTATCATCCGAAAATAGATGGACAAACTGAAAGGGTAAATCAAGTCTTAGAGGATATGCTCTACATGTATTGTATGGACCATCAAACGAAATGGGAAGATTATATTTTTCTAGTTGAATTTGCTTATAATAATAGTTACCATACTTCTTTAGGTATGGCTCCATTTGAGGCTCTATACGGGAGGAGGTGCAGAATGCCATTGTCATGGAGTAATCCGGAGGATCGGGTGATACTTTGTTTTTAAAAAGCTATTGCTTCGTGTATGACTTTGTTGCAAAACAAAGAACGATTATTTCATCTGATATCACGTTGAGCTTGGTTGCAATAGCGTTGATTGTGGTTAATATGGTCTATGATATTTTAAATTATAATGTTTGGCATTTTTTTAGGGAAGCTTTGATATGTAGGATGTGTTTATCCTTAACGCAATTCAGTAGCTAAGTGGTGAATATTCCAGAAAAGTTAAACTCTTCTATTTAAGATATAAACTTGATATCTATTACAAACTAGATGCCTTATAATCGCATGCAATGAATATTGTCTCTTTGATTATTTATTCAGAATATATCTTGCCTAGAGTTGATTTTTAATACAACTAGTTTTAGCTTACACTGCCACAATTTGGATGTAAAATGTTCTAGCTTAAATACCCTGAATAGATTAAAAACACTGCGCGAATTGAGGAAAAAAGTAATTCACTGTGTATTAAATGAACCTGATTATGATATCCAGTTTGAGGTTTTAATAAGTTTGTCTTCAAGTTTTATACAGAGCTTAGGTTAAGGGTATATGCATTGGAAAACGAGGAAACAACTAATAGGGAAACTATAAATTAGTAATCAATGATAGCTTTATTCTCAATTTTAAAAATATTCAACTTAAACCAAGGACAAATCCAAGAGTTAGTATGGGAAATGTTACTATAGAAACAACTGCGTAAGCTTGAAAAATACGATGGATGGATATGTTTGTATATTAGTTGTATATCATCATTATTTCAAAGCAAGACAACAAAGGTGTTTTGGTGTATGGTTTCCTTACAAGAATTGCGGGTGGTGCTATTTTTTTTTATTTAAAAATCAGAATGAGCTAAATTTATTTTTAAAACTCTTTTAGGTTAAACATTATAGAACCTTTGCCACAATACATAATCTGATGTAAGCATACCGCTTTATCTCTTATTTATGTAGCATAAATTGTATGGAGAAATATAAGAATAGGAGATGTTTTTTTTTTTACTTAATTTAGAAGTAGCTTCTTCTCTTTTAAATAAAAATAATTAAGAAGGAATCTTAAAACAAAATAGTTTTGAAGATTTAAGATTCTTAAATTTGTTCGTAAAGTTTCCAATAATCACTTATTTCTTTCAGCCTTAGTGATAAACATATAATAGAAAGATGAAAACCAGTAATCTTATGTTACATTATTAAATCTCAAAACCATTAGGAGATGGTGTTTGTTTTCAAATCTTTGCTTAGTCAAACTCCTCTAGACAATTCAAACCATAGTTGAGTTTAAAAAAAAATTTAAGATTGTGGAATAGATAATATTAAAACACAACCTAAGGTTGTGGGCAAGACAACCTTGATAGAAATTCAAGATTGTGGGAAGGACAATCTTGTGAAGATAATTATTAATGGTGTTTGCGGGTAGGCAATCAACATGGATCAGGGCTCTAACTGCACTTCTGACGAAAAAAGATCAAAACAAGAGGTAACGAGGGATTGTATGGGAATATCTTCTAGGTTATCCCTGCTAGTTATGAGTGGTGAATTATGCTTGACTAGGTGTTACCGATAGCACGATGGTATGGGATATCATCTTGGTTAATCAACACAAGATGTCAGGTGGTTACCAGGGCATTGGTAAGACCCTAGATGATGTCCATGAAGAATAGTTAATCATCTAGCTCGAGCATGTATGCACTAAGTCTTACATGACATAAATATAAGATACAAGTTCATAAATTCATGTTAAGACACGGGAAAGTTATGCGTCACACCTCTAGGTGTTATGGGCCCTAGAGGAAAAGAAACCCACTACCTGAACTTAGGATCTTGGATGGAGAGTGAAGTTTAAAATAGGTAACTTTATGGGATTTGGCCAATCTTGATCCCATGAGTATTTTGACTGCAACAGAATGGTACTCATGAAGATGGATTTAACGTGCTCATACTAGAAAATAAAACAAGAATGAATAGAATAAAGAAAAAATTTCTCATATTGAAACCTCTGATATTAAACAACCAAGTGGGAAGACTTGGGGTGATTGAAAAACTAGGTGAGCAGACATGGAGTGTTACACTCGTCCTCTTCAAAGTGGGATGCTACTTTCAGAGGTTATAATCCAGAGGAATCAGGAGACTTCAAAACACTTACGGAGGAAACAACGCCACCACTAAGGAGAAGATCAACAAGGAAATGTTTAAGATATTGTTCTCTTGATCCTTGAAAACCTCCACCTATGGTTGCACGTCCACTGCCAACGGGCGTAGTTGTGCAAAAGGTTTCATCTTCGGGGATTAAGTTCTAATGACTACCGAAATAATTTTTTTGTAATATTTTTACTATTTTTATTAATTTTTTTTTAGATGTACGACATACCCACATTCCATTTGCATCTATAGCTATGCAAGATGTCTCTTCTTTTGTCGGTAAGTGTTATAACAAATTTTGTAACCAATTTTCATAATCTACCTTCACAAATTTTATAACTAATTTTTATTTTGATGTTTTAAGTTCCTATACAACAATTCCGTCATCAAAATCTACAATCGATGTTGCCCCCTCCTCCACCACGCTAACCTTAAATGCGAGGTAAATGCTTCCCAATTGTAAAACAAATTCTTCCATCTAGGTCATAGGGAGAAGCAACAAAGCAATTTCTAGATAAGGAAACATCAAAGACATTTTCAGGATTCAAACGCATTTCTCTTGCTAATTTTAATTTTATTGGTGTATCGAAAGCTTCTGGTGTTGGGTTGGATGAAGTTCTACTTGATCAAGATTTATTTTTGCAAGTCAACACATCCACTACTTTCCAAGTATCATAACTGCTTCAAGATAATAATCAAAATGAAGGAGCTGAATGTTCAAGAAAATATCCTTCTAGAGAAACCAACATCCCTCAAGCGCATCCTCGACCAGAGGATGAAAGATTAAATATTTCTAAAAAATATTTGGTTTCTAATAATTTTGAATCAACCATTAAGGATTTAATACTTCCAGATATAACAAAAATGAAAAAATGGGAGTATCGGGCCAAAGTGTTGATAAAGGAAATTAATGCCCGATACAATAATTTTTCAAAAAGAGAATAATTTTTTTGTTCTTGAAAATGAACCTGAAAATATGGAGGCTCTACTACAACAATTAAAATCTAGAATTGTGAAGGTTAATACATCTTACACAGATGAAATTTTAAAGTTTATGTTGAACAAATTAGAGAACATAAATGGTGAGGCCCAAGCTTAATATAATGAATGGGCATGTGATAAGAAAAAGGTTGTTGTTGTTGTAGATGCAAAGAATGTTGCTGAGGTTTGACTTAGTCACTTATGTTTTCAAAAAAAACTTGTTCTCTTTTTTCAAATGTAATTATTTGTTAACTAATTATTTTTCCTTTTTGCAGGTAAAGTATGATAATCTCAAGAAGTGGGTTCAAAACCTGCAAGACTATCTCAATATAGAAAAGGAGTTCTTAAATACTTCTAATACAATAAAAAGGAGAGTTTAGGAAGCTTTTCAACAAAACAACATTTTATGGAAAGTCATTATTCGAAATGGATTGGATCCTGATGTTCTAATAAAGGAGAAGGGTAAGGAAATTCCTGGGCCAATATCTGAAGATGTTGGAAAAGAAGAAAACACCCTGCTCGATGGATTGGAAAACGTTGAGAAGATCCTTGTCAGTTCTGGAGCAATTTAGAGTACTGTTATCCAGCCTGAGGCAGGAGTCATTGGAATGCAAAATGTGGAAATCGTGAAAGTAGTGGAAGAGGAAAAAGGAGTTGAACAGGGAAAATATGAGGGAGGATTGGTTGCTATGTAGAATGTGGAAGTCGTTGAACAGGGAAAAGGAGTGGTGGAACAGAGAAAATATTCTAAAGCATGACTGAATTTCAAAATTTGATATTTCAAAAAGACTAATTTATGACATTTCATATGTTTTCATTTGAAAATAAGATACTTGCTTTATTATTTTTCTATTATACTATTTACATTAATAATTGTGTATTATTTTCATCTCTTGAGTATTATGGTGTTTCAAAAATGCTTGAGTTTACGAAGAATATATGTATGCATAGGTTTAGATTTTCATTTTATTCAAAGTTATTCTTGTTGTGATATAAAAATGAGTATTGTCTTGTGTATTATGCTATGTTGTTTATATATTTCAATTTTCAAATGAGTTTACGAAGGATATATCTATGCATGTATTTAAATTTTCAGTTTATTCATAGTTATTCTTGTTGTTGTATAAAAATATGTTTTATCTTTTGTATTATGCTATATTGTTTTTATATTTCAAAGTGAGTTTATGATGGAGATATTTATGAAGGGGTTAAATTTCAATTTCCATTTATTATGCTATGTTGCTTTTATATTTCAATTTTCAAATGATTTTACGAATGATATGTATATGCATGGGTTTAAATTTTGATTTATGCATAGTCATTCTTGTTGTATAAAAATGAGTATTGTCATTTGTATTATTTTTATATTTCAAAGTGAGTTTACAATGGAGATATCTATGAATGGGTTTAAATTTTTAATTTCCATGTATTATGCTATGTTGTTTTTATATTTCAATTTTCAAGTGAGTTTACGAAGGATATATCTATGCATGGGTTTAAATTTTCAGTTCATTCATAGTCATTCTTGTTGTTGTATAAAAATGAGTATGGTCATTTGTATTATGCTATATTTTATTTATATTTCAAAGTTATTTTACGATAGATATATCTATGAATGGGTTTAAATTTTCATTTTTCATATCTAGAGTGACTACATTGTTCCTTCTAGAGTCAAATCATACATACTAATGATACTAAGAAATTTTTACTAGTTATGTATGCATGCATGGTTTACTCAATGATAAAACATAAATCATAAAATTATGTCAACATAGAAAGTTAATAACACTTCTAGAGTCATATCATACATACTAATGATACATACATGCATTCAAAGTCAAAGCAAAAATTACTATATTTTATCAACATCGACAATTAATTCAATAACATAGCATTATTACGTATGCATGATTTTCAAATTTTTAGCTTACTCAAAGCTAAAACATAAATCATAAATTTTGAAAACATAGACATTCCATAACATTAAAAAGTAAATATGTGTAATCATTGAAAATAGAATGATTATATGATTTTTTTCAAAGCACTGAAATTTTACAACTAATCAAATACAGAAAATCATTGATAATAAGAATTGTTTTAAATCATTGACATTTACAAATGATATCAAATATGAAAAATCATTGATAATATAAATTTATTCAAATCACTAAAATTTTACAAATGATTTCAAATCCGAAAAATCATTGATTATATGAATTTGTCATATAATCATTGCAATTTTTATATTTCTAGAAGCTGATACAAAGCTTTATCGACTTCTTCAAAATAATCGAGAATCATTTGTAAATTTTGTGTTTCCATAATCTCATCATTAGTCCAAGCTGAATCATTTTCATCATTATCAACAGTATTACTGATACCTCTCCTTTCTGCTAGGGACTTCCAATATGGCAATGCTTTGTCATAGGGAAACTTACCCACCTCGTATGATGACACATGCATTATCAAACAATTTTCCAAATTTTTTTCCAACCTGTTACGAACTTTTGATTTAACAAAAGATAATGCATTGAAAACCCTTTCGTCTTCAACAGATCTCAAAATAATTTTCTGACATAATTCATATAAAATAAAGTATACACTTATAGTTTCTTGTAAGACACTACTTTGATATAATTTTTACCAGAAACGTGTGATTGAACCAGTCTCATGTAGATTTTAAAAATGTGCAATTTGATTATCCATTATTATTCTAAAATTGGTTGATTGTTGTCTTAGAAGATCTTTGTTTAGAATACCATTGATTTCAATGTCATTTACTTCCACACTTTTAGAGAAATGTGTCATAATATTGCTCATATATTTTACAAACAACTCACTTCTACTACTATGGTCAACACAAGGATTCCAGAAGATATGATTAACAACAGCCATGGCCTCAAGTGTCTCATCTCTCTTAAAACGATCTCTTATTTCACTTGTTAATGTACTTGCAATTCTTTTCAATTTATTCTTAGTGCTATCCAAAACCCATCGAATCCAAAATGTATTACGGGTACTTATTCAACATCATCTGTTAGTCTATCTAATCACTTTTTATAATGATATAAAGGAATCATATTTCCATGAATAGTAATACAAAGATTATCGTTAATGTTGAACTTTAAAAAATTATTCGTATCATTGACATCAACTAACATATTCCAACTATCAAACTTGGGATCCTCAAAATGTTTTTTGGATAAATAAATCCTATAAATAATCATACATATTTGTTTTCTCATCCCAATAAAATTGATAATATAAATTGCCCTTTCCTATGCGAGTTTAATCAAAGAATTCATTTCTTGTAACAATGGAAGAATACCACATAATGTGAGAAGAGTTTCCAAGTTAGTCATACAAAAAAGCAAATATTTTTCCTTGTCAACATCCCTACGATGTGCATACATAAACCCAACCAAGGATTGATATTATGAAAATACCCTTTTTGCAAGAAGAAACAGTGAAATACACCTAGTGTCCACATCTTTTAACATTTTTCTACCTTCGATTACACCTAGAGAAAACTGTTGAAACTCTGCAAATATTTTTGGACTGCATGAAAAGTATGAGTGTATTTCACGAATGAGATTTTCCACTCTAGATACATTATGAAATTTTTGATAATTTTGTATGCAAGATTCATTCGATGAGCCATGCAATGAAGATGAATCACGTATGGGGCAATTGATGTCTTAATCCTAACACAAAGACCATTCCTTTGTCCTTGTATTGTAGTCGCACCATCAGATCCAGCACAAATTAACTTTGTGGCAATTTCTTTTTCATCCATTCTGGCAATATCCTTTAAACTGGTTACAACAATATTATAAATGTTTTTCACACTACAATTTTCAATCATCTTATGTAATGCTAATAAATGAGATTGTCTCAAATAATTTTTGAATGTGTAAACATGTATGTAAATCCAAGATGTGTTGTCAACAGTTGTTACCTCATCAATGAAAAGTGAAATAAATTTGGCTTGTTTCACATTCTTTCTCAGGTCTTCTTCTCAACTAGTGATAGATATTTTGTCATTTTCCAACCATTTTGATCTAACCAATGTGAACTAGTAAGGTTTTGTACATAGGCTAGTTGAAGCATTTGCTTAAAATCAGCAAAATCAGACATGGGTCGACCTTTTTTTAAAATATTGTATACAACAACAAACTACAATGTCTTTGAAATACAGTCTTATTATTTTTTTGAAATTGTGGCTCGATTGTTCCACCCTTATCAATGAGATTTTTTTGTTGTTTCATTGTTTTTTCGTATTCAAGTGCATATCTCACATGCACACATTTTGATATATCCTTCCACCTATGATATCTATTAATTATTCCATCACTTCGTATTTCTTTGATGTAAAATTTTCCACAACGTTTTTCTATTGTCTTTCTTATTTTGCAATAAATGATCCTTTCCCAACTTCCATGTACAAATAATGTATTTACACACATTTTGTTTCTCATCTCGTTCAATAAAGGGGTATGATCGTGCCCATTCATTTTTAAAATCACTTCCAATAGTCAATTCGCTTATATTTTGATGTTTAGATTTTTGAATACAAGATTCCCCAGAGGTCTGCATTTTAATTATACTATCATTTTCTTTTTCGGTTGATGTGTCTAAATTTAACATCTCTTGAAGTGGTTGTTGAATGTCGTTATTAGGAAAATTATCATGTGGTCCCATATCATCAGCTGGAATATCTTTGAGTGAACGCACATCAGGGTCGATAATGTTTACTACATTCAATGTTTGGTGTTCTCTATCATTTTTTGATGTAAAAAGGCACTATTTTAAAGAATTAATAGAATACAATTTTACAAAGAATTTAAAAAGAGGTAGATAAGCAGACAACCATTTATCTATTAATAAAGAAATACTTTATATTTAAGAATAATAGAGAAATATTAAAAATTTGATGGTAAAAGGTAATTGTACCTGTATGTTATGTAGAATATATAGAGATTGATGCCTCACTGCATTTTGATATTTGTGTCAAATATTTTAGAATTATATTTTTACAAGAAGATTGGCCTCCCTTCTTTCCATCTTCAGTAGGTGACATTGTATCTATAAAGAAAAAACTTTTACATGTTAGAAAATGAAAATGAAATTGAAGAAAAATAGCATACATCCCTCAAGGAAAACCTATGTTGCCCTATAGAATGAAATATGACAGACAAGAAATAGTCTCTAACAATAAAATGCTCCTAACACACAACATGACATGGATACTTATCGACCACAGTTGCAGATAGTGCTTCTACACTGCCTATGAAACATACTATAAGGGACAAGAAGCAGTCTCTGACAAAAAAAATACTCCTGACACACAACCAGATGATATTGATAGTTGTTTACCATAGTTGCATATAGTGCACCTACAGTGCCTATGAAATTGAAGAAAGAGCTTTGGACAAAATAACAATGGAAGAAGAATACTCTATCTATTTTGACAGTCGTGAATCCTCTATAACCGATAGCCATATGCCGATCAACACAATTCTACAACGGATCAGCTTAGGACCATAGACATGCCCCTGCAACTAATCTAATTTTTTCGATAGTCCCTCCTCTGCAATCGATCGAATTATGCCAATAGTTTCTTGTCTACAATCGATTGGTTTAGACCAATAAATACGTCTCTACAATCGATCGAATTATATCGACAGACACTACTCTACAACCGATCAACCTTTACCGATAAATATATCTCTATAATCGATCGGCTTATGCCGACCGACACTTCTTTGTAATCGATCAACTTATGCTGATAAACACGTCTCAGTAACCAATCGTCTTATGTCAATTGACACTTCTCTACAACCGATCGGCTAATGCCGATAGACTCTCCTCAGTAACCGATAGACTTATACCGATAAATAATACTCTGCAACTGATCGACTTATACCGATAGACATATCTCTATAATCGATTAGATTATACCGACATACATTTCTTTGTAACCGATCAGCTTATACCAATAGTCTTTGCAACCGATCGTCTTATGTCGATCGACACTTCTTTACAATCGATAGACATATGTTGATCGACACTCCTTTGCAATCGATCGACTTATGTCGATCGTCTTACGTCGATCGACACTTCTCTATAATCGATAGTCATATACCGATCGACACTCCTTTGCAATCGATTGGCTTATGTCGATCGTCTTACGTCAATCGACACTTCTCTGCAACCGATAGTCATATGCCGATCAACACTCCTCTACAACCGATTGGTTTATGTCTACACACACTTCTGTGCAACCTGTCAATTTTTTTGTTGTTTCAGAGCTATTTTCGAGTTAGAATATTTTAGATGTATGTTTATCGGTACCCCCTACAATATATATATACGGGTAGTATATGAGGCAAATTGGGTGAGAAAAATAAAATCATTTATAATTTGAAGGTGAATTATCCGTGGAATGGGACGAAAGTGGTCGACGAATTAAAATAAAAATAAGATAATTATTATCAATAGCAGGCGAATTTACCCAAAAAAAACTTCCACCTCGTAAATTTCGAATAAATGGGCCTAGTGAAAGGATCCAAAATAACCAATTTAAAATTTTGAAAATCCTAAATAAAGCTAATTTACGATATTTGATGTTTATACATAACCTTGTTGTTCAACTAAGTCTCTTAATGAATTCTACACAAAGATACTTATATTCTATTACTTTTAGAAGGTCCTTTTCAAATTAAAAGTTTTATTCCTCTTTTCTTTTGGTTGGTCAAATCCATTGTCTTGGTTTTACTAATATTTATTTGCATGCCTACTTCCTTGAAAAAGTATTCTAAGGCTTTTGAATGATATTTTAACCTTTGAATCATATTTACAATCAAAATAAAACCACATACATTGTGGATAACTAACATATCTTTCCTTCCACTCACATTTAGTCATATTTTAATTTATAATAAGCTAAATAAAATAAAAAATAATGAACATCCTATTTACTTCTAATATTATATTACTTTTAAAATTAAAAAAACAATTAATAGACATCTTGTTTACCTTCATGTGTTTCATTGTATAATGATCTATTGATATTAAAATATGGTCTTTATAAAATTTTACTTTAATAAAAAAAGTATCATAAAATTGAGTAAAGATGTGGAAGGGAAGGTAAACGACTCTCATCCCAAAACCTAAGTTCAAAATCATGTTAACATGTTTATTTATGTATTATTTAAAAAAAAAAAAAAAAGTTTATTAGCATTTGTCAAATCTTCACCATAATTTGGTGCATGATACACTTGATGTCCGAAGAAAAAACCATTGTGCTAAACATTGACGTTATCTCGAGATTAAGGTTTAAGATTTTTTACTAAACGTTTTTTTTTTTCAATGATATCAGGTATAAATCCTTCAAAAAGATAATATCGAAACCATCGATGTATTGCATGTTGCTGTCAATGCTGAGATGAGATTCTTCCAATCTT
Organism: Wollemia nobilis; assembly: GCA_028583015.1. NCBI lineage: Eukaryota > Viridiplantae > Streptophyta > Pinopsida > Araucariales > Araucariaceae > Wollemia > Wollemia nobilis. The sequence continues at coordinate 8,480,843 of JAQPPZ010001078.1, read as the reverse complement.
CAATTTATTTTCGCCGTGCCAATCCCTGCAGATCGTCTCCGTCTCAAGCTACGCGGGAATGCATCCTTACCCTTCCCTTTTATGCCAGTGTGAACAAATAGATGGTTGCTTGCCTTCTATTCTTACACAAACGTTAATTGCATATTAAATGGGTGGCAAACAATGTGAACTAAAATACATGGCCGCAAGTACTCTTGCACTACCGTGCACTGTAACGAGTCACGTACAAGTTTCACATCCGAGCACAATTTTTTAAATTATATTAAACACCCACATGGAAGCGGAGAGTATGAAGAATTCGAGTGTTAAAAGAGTAAGACAACCCTAATTCCTCATCTCTTTATATCGGATGTCCCCTCACCGATCTACAAATACCTAACATTATTACCCATCTAAGTTTAACATATCAACTGACGTTCTAACGTGCAGTATTCGAAATAGGTATGCGTTATACATTCAGCATGACGTTTTGTTAGCGTCATGCTGTCTCGTTCTCCTTGTGCTGAAAGCACACTTGTACCTTCTATAATTAAATTTAGGTACTGTTACCCACTCTTTGATATCGACTTCAAGGGTTGGTTCCAACGGCAGCAATGCACAAACCTAAAACATGTTCTCTCAATGTCAGCACCGTATTCAGATAATGCTTTAAGATCCTTGTTCTAAGAAAAGGGTTACTGACGTGAAACTTAAGGTGAATCGGAGTAAATCTCTGCAGGGGATGAATGAATGTGCTTGTACTGGATTTTATGGTTGGTGGTGTCCTGCAATAGCTTTTGAGTATCTTTGCTTTATAGATTTACTCTTTCCACAGCGGAGTTGTGTAGACAGTACGAATTTGGAAAATTAGGAGCTGGAGTATGTTGTTAGGAAATTGTTTTAGTCGTACTCCTTAAGGACTTGGAGGTTGATTTGGATAAGTGAAAAGGGGGTTTAAGTTAGGTGTTTGTTATATAATTTTTTTTGTATTTTTATTAAATACTTTCATATTCTTTGAAAGTAATATCACGAAGATGATGCGTCTTTTTCAGTCTTGAAAATAATATCATGAAAAAGATCCTTGGGATTCAGTTTTGTTCACAATGTGCAATTGAGGTATTTTTGTTGTTGTTTTTTTGGTTGTTTTTTTTTAAGTTACTTTGTTTTGGAGGTCTTGTTTTCAACAATTGGTATCAGCGTTAAAGCTTAAAGTTGGTGTTGAAGTTAGGAGTTTGAAGCACTTGTAAAGTGGCTTAGAGGGGATATTGGAGCAAATGCATAAGACTCTTTTATTCGAATCATAGGTTGGTTCAAGGAGGAACCGAAAGCTCATAAGCGAACAACCTCAACAGATGGAGGTCCTAGATTCAAGTCCTAGTTGGTTTATACCTCTAATAGGGTATGAGAGTTGAAGTAGTCAAATTAAAAAAAAAAATAAGAAGATGCAAAGCTACGTTAAAAGAGGAAGAGCAACAACAAGACTATACCCAAAGGACAAAGGGAGAGTGATGAGAAAAAAAATGAAAGAATATTTCCATGTCTTCTGTTTGTTTGGCTGAATCTGGTTGTGAATTGGTTAATGGGTCGGTTAATCGATCAATGTCCTCTTTTATAGTGAGACTATGTTCAAAGTCTCATGTTAGGCATATTCATTCTTAGTCTTCTTTTAAGTAAACTCGTTCAAAATTGCATGTTGGAGTCTCATGTTAGGCATATTCATTCTTAGTCTTCTTTTAAGTAAACTCGTTCAAAATTACGTGTTGGTGCTAATTCTGATTTAACGAATGGTAATTTATTTGGGGTTTTAGCTTGAGATACCATTTCTTTGTGTGATGCAGAAAGAATTTTATTAATGCTAGGGGTACATCGAGACAAAAAAAAAAAGTGGATGTGGTAGTTTGGAAGCATAAGTTAGATGTGTTATTTTTAAGGAAGTTAAATTTGCAAGTTAAAGAGAAAATAAATAAAAATTTGAAACCTTAAGCATTAAAGGGGGGATTGTTAAAAAATTGGTTTAGTTGTAATGCTTAAGGATAGACAGGTTGATTGGATAAGTTAAAGGACAAGTCAATTAAGTGCTCGTTATAGAAACTACTTAAAATTATTTTGTACTTCTATTAAATGTATCAAATATTATTTGAATGCAATATCATGAAAATTATCCTTCCTCTTCAATTTTATTAACAACGTGCAAATGGGATATCCTATTTCTTTAAATTGATGTTGTTCTTTTTGATGCTCTATTTTTGGGTTGCTTTGTTTTGTAGACCATGTTTTCAATAAAAGCAAAACAAAGCAACCTAAAAAGATACCACCAAAAGAACACAAATAATTTAAAGAAACAAGATACCCCAATTGCATGTTATTAACAAAACTAAAGAGGAAGGATCATTTTCATGATATTATTTTCAAAGAATGTGTATTCAATTATCAGAAGTACAAAATAGTTATAAGCAATTTATCTAATGAACACCTAACTGACACCTCCTTTAGCTTATCCAAATCAACCTACCTATCCTTAAGCATTACAACCAAAATATTTTCTTAACAATCTCCCCCTTAATGCTTAAGGTTTCAATTTTTTATTTATTTTCTCTTCAACTTGTGCATTTAACTTCCTTGAAAATAACACATCCAATTTATGCTTCCAAACTACCACATCCACCTTATTTTTTTTGTCTCAATGTGCCCTTGACATTAATGAAATTCATTCTACATAACGCAAGAAAATGGTTTCTTTGGTTGACACCTCAAATGAATTTCAACAAATTCATTCTACATCATGTGAAATGGTGTCTTTGGCTGACACCGAACATGAATTTCAATAAATTTATCCTACATCATGTGAAATTGTGTCTCTAGCTAATACCATAAATGAATTTCAAAAAATCCATTCTGCATCATGCAAAATGGTGTTAGACGTATTCATTTTAAGTCTTTATTTTATATGTTGTGATTTATGTAATGGAATTATGAAATTGTGAGATAATTAAATGTTTCCGCAGTGTTTGATATAAGAACTTGATTATTAGAGCATTTGATCTTGACAACTTGTATAAGAGCTGATGTAAGCAAGGAGCTACAATTGAAGCTTAAAGCTGGTGTTGAAGTTAGGAGCCTTGAGTGCTCATGAAGTGTCTGAGGGAGCATTTTGGATCAATGAATAGGACTCCTACCTTTGAATCACAGGTTGGTTCAAGGAGGATCTATAAGCTCATTGGTGGAGCAACCTCAGCAGATGCAGGTCCTAGATTTGAGTCCTAGCTATATTCTATACCTTTAATAGGGTATGGGAGATGAAGTAATAAAATTGAAGAAGAGTGTGAAGATAAAGTTGAGACCAGGATCCTCGAGTACTCATGGAGTGTCTTAGGGGGGATGTTGTAGCAATGGGTAGAAGCAATCCTACATTCAAATTAGAGGCTAGTTCAAGGAGGAGATGTAAGATTATTGGTAGAGCAACTTCATAGCATGGAGGTCCTAGATTTGAGTCCTAGCTAGTCCATACCTTTAATAGAGTATGAGAGCTAAAGTAATAAAATTGATAAACATAACAACTGTAAGAGAAAACCCAAAAGAAAAAGAGAAACCATAATAGGATTATCCCTAAAGGAGAAAGGAGGAGTAATGAGAACTATTGGATGAAGCTTATATGTGGTAGAAGCAAGGTCCCACACATGAGAGAAAAAGATAAAGGTTTGATGCAAAAACAACAAAGTGAACCTCATAAGCAGTGATCTACTCTATTACACCTAGCGGTTATAGCGATTGGTTATCTATGCACTCTGGTAGGATGAGAAGGTTATCATAACGATACTTCTGGTTGAGTCATGGAATCAAGTCCATGTTAAAAAATAAAAGAAGTCAAAAATCATATGAGTGATCAAACGAGATATTTAACAATAGAAATTGGATAAATAATCAAGAAATATATTCAAATATATGCGAACATGTACAAGCAACAATGAATGTGTATGTGTAGCAATAAAGGTATATGTGCAACAGTGAGTTGAAGAGATTTTTGCTCAAGAAATTAAAATTTAGAACAACAAACATTAAGGGGGAGATTGTTGGAAATAGCAATGCTTAATATGGAAAAGCATATTCAAAGGGTTGGAAAAGAAAAAGAAAAATAAAAAACAATTCTAAAGTTAGAAGGCAATTGGAAAATAGAAAAGTGTATGCAAAAAGTAAAAAATAAAGCTCAACAGTAAAAAATGAAAGTTCTAAAAATTGAAAAGAATAATTTGTAAAAGTGAATATTAGCATTGTGATAATTCTATATATTGGTGTATCCCCCAATTGAATTGATCCATCCATCTTCCCTTACGTTGATAAGAGTTGGATGGTAATAATTTTGCCACAATGTTTATTAATTCAATAAAATAGTTGAGTAATGTAGTTGCACTCAAATTGAACATATGAATTATATCATGAAATATCTTTTATGTTGGGATTTATATAATAGGATTATAAAATTATGAGATAATTGTATGCTTCCATAGGTTTTGATATAAGAACAATTTAAGTGTAGAGGATTGGTTTATGTTGTAAACGTGTTTATAATGCTTATCGAAATCTAGGGACGGTTTACTTTGTGATCATGTATAATTCTTTTGTGTAGGGGTCATCCTTATTCACTGCTTACTTTCAATTTGTGATCATGTAGATATTATCACTTTTAATCAAAATCTAAGGAGAGTAAAATTTGTGTTTATGTGGAAAGTTTTCTACATGATTTATTTTGTTAGCTATTTATCTTCAAGTGGGGTTTATCATTTTTGAGCGATTAAGCAAGTGTATTAGAAAAATAGCTATTATGTATTTTTATAAAATTATTAAAATAATGTAAAATATCAATTTAGTTAGTTAATTAATAATAAATGTTAACACCCAGGTGTTGTAGGTGAGTTGGAGAGGAGAGGGCAATCCTCCAAGGGAGGTCCCAAGTTCAAATCTCCACCCTACCAAAAATATGAATTGGGTACCCAAAATCCAATTGATAATGTTGGTGCGGGCAGGGCTGGGTGCGACCCCGGGTGACTTTGACGGTGTAGAACCCCCTGTTCGTGGTCTCTTAGACCAAGGCGGCCCCGCAAGGGGTTTTTCGCTTTAAATAATAATAATAATAATAATAATAATAAATGTTAAGTTCATATCTTTAGATTAAAATAATTTAATAATTTTTTATACTTAAAACTTATTTTAAAATAAAAAGTAAATACAACACAATTATATTAACAATCACATAAAAATAAATATAACACAACTATATTAATAGTGACATGAAAAACAAATATAACACAATTATACTAAACAAAATTCTATAAAAAAATTTGGTAGGTAATAAAATTTATTAAAATCGTTGGGTTGAAGTGTCCCAATCCCTATTTACATAAGGTTATTATTTAGCACCATAGACACAAAAACATAATAACCCCATAGACATAGGGAAGAGTTGTGCTAGTTCCATGGGAACACAAAAAATACAGAGCAGAAGATTCCAATAACATTTTTCAACAACAGAAAGAAACCAAGGATATACCCGACAAAACAGGGAAGGTTCGGTAACAAAAACTAAACTCAAAAATCTCACTAACCCAAAACCTAGGACTACTGGGCTTTATCACCATCTTTAGTAGCATTATCCTGCTAATGAGCAAGAAGAGCGTTGAGCGACGTTGGGAGATCCTCTAATTCCTTGATGTTAAGAGAGAAGATGATCCCAGCTTCCTTGATCATATTGGTTGCTGCCAAGAGTTGGTCAACCGCCCCCGAGACATGGTTGATGATTCTGGAACGAAGGGCTTCAGCAGCACAGCTAATAATATTTTTAGCTTCATCCACGAACTCAATTTGAAACCCTCTAACATGAACCATTCCATCATTCCACGAATTAACAAACTCATCAGTAATGTTGTCATCAACGTAGGAGAGGAGCTTGGAAAAAGAAATGAAGCCTTTAGTGGGGTGGCTAACGTGAAAAACATGGAGAAGGTTTTGCACAGAGGTAAAAACATTATCCTTGTGATGAAAACCACAATTTTGAAAAAACACGTAATTTGAAAGGAAACATGTGGAATCTTGAAACGAACAAGGAATGGTGTTGACAAAACATCATATACAAAAGAACAATAACATAAATTCTATAATAATAATATATGACTAAAACAATAATCTATAAAATAAATAACATCACAAAATATGACAGTTATCTATCACAATAATATAGTGCATTGATGCAACATAAAGTATGCCTTATAGTCCATTCATAGAGCTGAAAACAAGCCCACAATTTCTCGTTTAGAATCTAGACATATGTGTCATATACAGAGATGCAACCATCAATTTTACTAACAACCTTCTCAATAAATATATATATAAATATCATAATCATATTACTTCTAGCTCATAAACGTTTCGAACATCAAATTTTAAATCTATTTATAGACAGACATGGGGAAGATATTTTATACTATATTTAATATATATTGATTAAGTGTGGATAATCTATAACTGGATACTTGGAGGTTTAGAAGAGATATATAGAAAATTGACTTGATTTGAGATGTCTACCTTGAGTTGCAGACTTGGTTGATTCCTCTTTAATAAATTGATAACAAATTATTTAAAGACTGAAGTTGTATCTATTAAATATTTCCCAGGTTCAGACAAGCAAGGCAATTTTTTTTTGGACAACATTACTTTTCAAGTATCTGTCAATTTATGTCTAAATCAAGTGCCTTTTGAAATTTATCCTTGTCATGTATAACGTGAATTTTACAAAATTGAATATATGTATTTTTTTTAAATCTTTGGTTATTATTGTGTGGGGATTGTGTTATTTGTTTATTGGAAATATATATTTTATCTTTAAATTTAGTTTTTTTTTTTAAATATTTAAGATTATAAATAATTTGAATTCCAGTAGATCAAATAGGAAATGCAGAGGTGGGAAGATGTTATATCCCAGTAGAAGATTGGTCAATCCAACTCTCCAAGATCAAAAAATGGTATTCACAGACTCCTTCAAATGCGATTGTCCTTCATGGTCACAAGATGAGGATTGCATTGGTTGGAATAACTCAGGGCATGGAGTGTATACTGTAGCTCAAGGTTATTTAGCCTTAAGCAATACTACCCCCATCTAGCTCTGGATCTGTTCAAACATTTATGGGCTCAAAAGTTATGGCCAAAAGTCAAGTTTTTCAACTGGTTGTTACTTCATAAAAGGGTACATCTTATAAAGAAAGGATTTAATAGACACTTCGAAGATGTAATGTGTTGGGATAACATTGAAACTCCCATATGTTCATAGAATGTCCCATAGCTTCTAAATTGTGGAAGATGATGACTTCCCTTCTAAATTTAAGATGGTCCAATGATCAATCCATAGAACAAATATGGAGATATTGGAACAAACAAGAAGTAAAAGATTGGTATGTGAACCAAATAGTTTGGAAAAGAATGACTTTTATTCGTTGGAACATTTGGAATGATTGAAACAAGTGAATCTTTCAGCAAGAGAATAGAGACATCCACTATGTCTGGCTAAAGACCATAGAAAATGTGATAAATATTGTTCAACATTTATTAGCTCATCCACACAATTTAAATCAACTATGGGAACAAATGATGACTGATTAAATATTAGCCATGGATTAGTCCAACAATTTGTTAAGCATTTATTAGCTCATCCATACAATTCAAATCAACTATGGGAACAACTGATGACTCTATTAAAGATTAGCCATGGATTAGCCCAATATAGAAGGAAGAAAGTGACCAATCAAATGATGGATAGAACAAAGCAATGACAACCTCCCCCACAAAATTTTAGAAAAATCAATACGGATGGAGCATCTAGAGGAAATCCAGGAAGAGCTAGTATAGGAGGGATAGGAAGATTGGAGGACAATACTTTGATTTTTAGTTTTATAAAAAATTTAGGAATTCTCTCCACTAACTTAGCAGAAGGGTGAGGTATTTTGAGAGGTTTGCAGGAGGTATTGAAGGTAGGTTGGAGAAGGGTGATAGCAGAGTCAGACTCTCAAATTATGATCAATTACCTAAAATCAACTTCAAGGCTTGAGAAGGTAGACTAGAGAATTCAAAGGATCATAGATAAGATTAGGTTAATAGCAACTAGTTTTCAAGAGGTTGTTTTCAATCATGTGCCTAGAGAATAAAACAAAGTGGCAGATGCTATGGCAAATTGGGCTCTTGACAAAGGAGATATTAGTTGCTATGGTTTCCCTTCAAGGTGGTAGCTAGACCAAACTAGGACCGATATTCTCCTTGTTCAGTCTCTTGATGGTAATATCGGAAGCTATGGCTAACTTGATAAGCAATGCAAGGCTTTATTCATGACTTGATCCTAATCTTCCAGAAAGAGCAACATTCAATAACTAAAGACCTAATGATCCTAAATCTCCTTTGACTTTTTAGTTCATCTCTGGGGTTGTGAAGTTTTTTCAAATTCTTTTGGAAGTCTTAGGGTAGATTGTTCTTCTCTGTTTTAGTGCAGTTTCTCAATTCTAAACTTGTTTTAGGTTGTTAGAGGATCTCGTATCTTCAGTCAATTGTTGCAATAGTAGGATGGTTGGTTTTCTCGCTAGGAAGAATAGTTTGGGTATCTGGTTTTTATTGGTCTACATATTGGTTTGCAACCATAAAGCTAGAGTTTATTATGTTTGTAATATATTCTTGAATCTCTCTTAAAATATATATTTTTTTTTGTTTTTGGAAAACATCCTAGAAGGGATACCACTTTTGGATAAGACCCAAGGAGGCAGGGGTACCTCTTTCTTCAAAAATGCCTAGGGCTTGCACCTAGCCTACCACCTTTGACACACACAAGGAGCATGCCTGAAACAACACAAAACAAGAACACACGAACACAAACACACAAAAAACTAAAACAAAAAAAACATACTCCTTGAGTGTGTCGACAAAAAAAGCACAACCAAACACGTGCAAAAAGAAAACAAAAAAAAACACGAACCACATTGAACAAACACATAAATAACATAGCAAAATACAACAATAAAATACAATAAAATAAAATAAAATGACAAAAAAAAACAACACCAAAACACGAAACACACAGAAAAACCACAAACATAGCATAACAAAACACTACCAAAACAAAAACAACAAAAAGAAACAAATACACCACAAACAAAAAACCACAGAACACGAACACATAAAAACCAAAAAAATAACAAAATAAATCAAAAACACCACAAAAGAAATAAAGAAAAACAAATACAACAAAAACTAAGCCAAAGGAACTAATGACAAATCAAACAAAAAAACGATAACACTAAAAATAAACCAAAGCTTATCAAATTACAAAAAATATCAGAAATTGCTTAGAAAAATAACCAAAGCTTCCAACATTACCATAAAGAGACTAACTATAAACCTTAGGATTATGGCATCCTTATCCTTTTATTCGTATCTTGCTTCATTCCAGTTGGGACTATAGGCTAGTTACTTGGAGCCACGACACTACTATTGGAATTTGTATGGTCTTTTTGAGGATCCATTTTGTTTGTAGTTTGAATCTGCCCTTTTATTTTGCACTTGGGTTGGTTTTCTACATTGTAATTTTTTTTTCTTTACTATTATTTCTCAGCATCAAGGTAAGCTCTTTTAGTGATTTCTCATCATGCAATCCTTCATGTTCCCTCTCTTCATCAAACTGTGTTTCCATAATAATTGTTTCCATTTTACCATCCTCATCATCTGCTTGCTCATCCGTGGAGAGAATTTCAAAGGTGTTAGGTGAAATTATTGTTTTCTCTTTTGTTGCTATTTTCTTCTTTGTGTTTTTTTGTTTAGGGATTTGAAACTCTGTCAAGTCCCCATCCTCGTTCTCTTTGTCAGGAACCTTATGTGGACAATCATTGGCTAGATGGTCATATTCATGACAAATTTTGCATCTAAATGGAATATTTTCATAATCTACTACTTGCTCCCATATTTCTTTCCCATATTGTAAAGTAATCTTCTCTAGAAGTGGTTTGTCAAAATCAATCAAAACACAAATTCTTGCATAAATCATATGCTCTAAGTGTTTGGTGCTATCAGAATTGATCATTTATACTCCTAAAGAATTTCCAATTGTTGTGAATATCTTTGGATGCCAGTATTCTATTGGAAGACCAAATAAACGGACTTAAACAAGAACTTGATAACATTTCTTCCTCAATATTTGAACTTGGTATGCCAAGGCTTCATGAAGAGCCCTGCCCTACCAAAAAACATAAACCCCCTGATTTTTTTTAACTAAAATAAATGAACAAATGATTTGAATCAACGCAAAATTTATAAAAAGATCCGTTAGGAGTTAGCATAACAATTAAAACTAAAATCTAAATAATTTATATTCAATAACTAACAAGACATATTTTTTAAAATTTTATTATTTTTTAAATTTTAAATTAAATTATTTTTATAATGTTATATAGACATAAAATGTGCAAGACAAATGAAACTGAAACTTTTTTCTTTATACTGAATATTACAAACATAATAATAAAAAACTCAAATCTTTAACTGTGATTTCTATTAACCATTCACCTACTAAAAGTTTTCAGTTATATTAATATAAATATTAACTTTTAAAATTCCAAAACAAACTCAAATCTTTAACTTGGATTTCTATTACCTATTCACCTACTAAAAGTTTTTAGTTATATTAATATAAATATTAACTTTTTAAAATTCCAAAACTTTGTTTAAATGAAATGAAATTAATTCTAAGTATTTTATTTATTTTTAACTCTCGACCTGGATGGAATTGAGAGAGTGATTATTTTTTAATAATATTACACACGCAATAAGAAACTCAAATTTTTAACTTTCGGTTAACCCTTCACTACCAAAAGTTTTTATTATATTAATATAAATATTAACTTTTAAGATATCAAAACTTTGTTTAAATGAAATTAAATTTAAATATTTTTATTATTTTTGATTGATGAAAAAGGTTTTGAAAGGATTTTAACCTTGAAAAAATCAAAAACAGATTTAACTAAACAGACAAAAAAAAAATCGCTTAAACAAAAACTAGAGACAACACTAAACCCAAGGGAACCAGACAAGAAAAAAGGGGAATTAGGGAGCGGAACAACAAACACAGTAAGACCAGATTACTCCGGAGTTAACACTTTCATACTTTTCTTCTCGCTCCTTGGATCTGGGAGGATGGCTTTGAATGTTAGAGCTAACTCGGATCACATGCTGGAGGTTGGTCATGGCTCTTGTCTCGGACTGGTAGATATTTTCCAGCATTTCGATCAGAATCTCCGAAGCTTCACGCCTAGCCCTGGCCATGATTTTGGTGTCCGTGAGGGACTGATCAAACTCGGGCTCCATGCTCTCCGTTGTCGTAGATTCACTGGTTTCATTAGTTAATCCAAACATTTTTTTTTCCAACGCATTTTGAAACGAGCTTCTGCGATTGCACGATCCGCGACTATTCATCACAACCTCAACAGGCGATTTTTCCTATTTGTAAAGTATTTTTATTATTTTTAACACTAGACGTGGATGGAATTGAGAACAAGGTCCAAGTTACATTTTAAACCATCACAACCATGAGTAGATATATGTGAAAATGAATAGGTGAATGTCTTTTATGTTTTTTAAATTTTAATCTCAACTACAAAGTTTTATTTAGGTTATAGTGAAGAGTAAGTTTTTTATATAAATTATAAAAATATAAAAATATTATTAAATTTTAAATAATAAATTTTAAATATAAAAGTTTACATTAATCCTTTTTAATCAAATGTTAGAACAAATACTTTCATAATTAATCCATGTTAATTTAATTTCAATTATAAAGTGTATAGGTTAAATGTATCTCACGTCTAAAGGTATTATAATAAATGAAGTTGTCTTGTGATTAAAATTTGTTGTATTATAAGTTTATAAAATAGTTAGACTGTTTCCATTAAACCTATTTCATTTTATCAGTCTACAAACACTTACCAATCCACTAACCTTCTAAAACTACGAAACTATAATAACAAGATTGAAAGTTTATCTTCCCAAACACATAACTATAAATAATATATAAGCAGATTGTTCTTTTTTTTAAGAACCCATAGGGGAAAGATGGTGAAGAACGTGAGCAGGAGGTCAAGACACACAAGAGTAAACTATCAATGGTAAGGAAGACTGACTTTGGTTGAGGTGTAGGTATAATATTCTGAGTATTTATTAGACTCTAATAATGCATATAAACCTTGAAAGTGATTTAAAATATTATATATAATATTTAAAATAATTATATTTTTAAAATAAATATTATGTGGTTTTTATAGAGTTATTTTTTCAAATATTAAAATATTTTATTTGTTTTTTATTAGATATAGAAGGGTTTTAAAAGGGTCATAAAATTTTTTACAATAAGAAAAATCTTGGAAAACTTGGCTTAAGACCAACAATATAGGGACAAGAACAACTATAAAGCATTACAACTGGCTAAAAAATCATCAAGTGAACCAGCTATAATTTGATACGAGAAACAAAATTAGAACATCTCCGGCAGTTGTGCACAAAACATTTCTTCATAAACAGTAACATATTTTATCAGTTGTTAGATCAATTAAATTATATTTAATTTGTTTTTTTAATAAACATTTTATATTTTACTTTTCTATGAAATATATCTTTCATGTTCCTCAAAACGCTTTGTTTTCACAATTAGCTCATTAACATCATTTTTATTATGAGATAAAATCTCACTCAATCAATTAATTTCTAAACTTTGAATTTTATAAAGACAAAGACTAACCCCTAGACTACTTATATTATTTGCCAATTGATTTCCTTCTCTATAGATATACTCACATTTTCAAGAGATTGACTTCAATAATAGATGATGAACATCAACAATACTATTATTTTTATCCAATCACCATATCCATATTTGTTGATAGCATTAATGATATTTTGTGAATCTCCATCAATTGAAATATATTTTCATCCTATTTCAATTGCAAATTTAATTAATGTAAGAAGTCCCCTAGCATCTTCATAGTTGTTAGTTGAAGTTCCATATGATTTTGAGTAAGTGAGAAGAATTTGCCTTCATTATTTCAAAAAACACCATCTTTGTTGGCTTCACTTAGATTTCCTTTTGAAGCACCATCAAAATTAATTTTCATTAACCTAATTTTTAGACATTTTTATTTTACCATGGATTGAAATAGACCTTCATTTTTATGCCATTGTCATAGACGACTCTTCCATGTATTGAAATTCTATAACCAAGTGGTTAGCACCTCTTTTTTGCACTTAACACTTCCCATTATGACCACCATATCTATAAATATTTTGTAGGAGAGGCAATAATACAGTTCTAAACATGGGCATGATTTTGAGATTTATTTTTAAAAAATTATTATTCTATTTCGAGCCATAAATTCCAACAAATAATGCAAGACCAATTCTCAACAGAATATATAATGCTTTAGCTTTGAAATAAATAGTCCAAAATTTTATCAACTTATTCAATATTGATAGAGCTACCCAATATATTCTCATATTATTAAAAAGTAATTCCAAATGGTGTGAGCAAAAAGACAATGAAAAAGTAAATGGTATGATGTTTTTAAATCATTCTCATACAAGGCACATCAAAAAGTTTGTGATATCATCCTCTTTGTATACTTTCTCTCATAATAATATTATTTTAAATTTCTAACCAAAGGAATGTTGAGGCCTTAGGAAGAATCTCTAGAGACCAAACATTCTTCCTAAGAAAATATTTGGGAGTAGAAAAATTCAATTGCTCTAAATCCGCATATCCCAACTTGACCAAGTATCCACCATCTTTTGATTAATTCCAAATCAACTCACCCTTTCCTATAAAAATAGGTAAATAAAACTCTTGAAGGATATTTTGAAGCTCATTGGAATTTTTTTGAGTTCCTCTCCTTCAACAAGGTTATTATTAGAAATTGATAATCTAGAGTTGTTGCTCACATTAATATAGTATTTAAACTTTGGATCTTTATAAGATGGACATGCCCAAGCCAATGTTGCTATTTTAAATAATAGATAAGAGAAAAAGGCTTCAACCAACTAGTAGACCAAAAATTTACATAATTCCCCTCATTGCATCACCATCTAACATGGTTTTGATTAATTTTAAACTAGGTCATATGAAGTTCTACGATGAAATCCTTTGGGTAGGGTTATTTTCCTAAATAATTTTACTACATCAAGAGAAACTATATATTATTAGAGTAATTTTTTTTCTAAATATCTCCTTGATATCTGAATAATATCCACCCAAGTTTTACCCTTACGGCAAAACTCATAAGTCTATAATTAGACAAGTCTACCCTTCCAATAATATTTCCTTTACATTCCCAAAATTGCTTTATTTTGCTAAACAACTGCTAAAAACAAGATCTTAACCATTGAAAAACTTAAGAAAAAAGAAATCACCCTTGTTAACCAGTGCTACCTATGCAAGGCTGAATGGAAATCAACCCAATACCTCTTCCTAGAGTGTGAGTTTTCTAATTTAGTTCTGAACATAGTGGTCAATTCCTTTCATGTTCAGTGGGCTAAGTCTCCTAATCTATCTACTCTCTTCATTCAATGACCCTCCCTCTTTCACAATAATATATTGGCCTTCCTATCGAGATCTTACCTACACCATTTTTTTGTGGTATATTTGGTTAGAAAGGAATAACAGATCTCATTACCTCTCAAACAAAAGTTTGTAGATTTGGTTAATAAGGGATCTCATTACGGTCTCAAATAAAAGTTTGTGCTATGCAATACCTCTCTCATTCCCTTCCCTTCTATCCTTGCTTCTTCCCCAAAGCTCCTTTTGTTCACTTCCTTACATATTCCCATGGAAGATGCAGGCACTCACAAAAACCTCAGCTCAAGAATCATATCCTCTTGGAAGCCTCCACCAAAAGTATGGTTGAAATTGAATTTTGATGGAGCTTGTAAATGGAACCCAGGCAAAGCTAGATCAGGTAGAGTTCTCAGAAACAATAGGGAGACATCATTTTTGCCTATGTAAAATTTATATAAAACCAAACATTCATTTTACCAAAGTAAGAGACATTTGGAGAGGATTTTTCGAAATTTAAGAATTTACCAACAAAATCATTATTGAAGGGGATGCATTGAACATAATTAATTACATCAAAAATGGGAAGGACCCATCATGGCTAATTAAAAATATGGTTAGAGAAATCAGAATGATTATTTCCTAGTGGGAGGGCGTTATACCTCAACACACTTACAAGGAGTCCAACAGAGTGGCAAACCAACTCGCCAACATTGCTACAAATCAAGATGTCCTTTCCATTTGGCATGCTAAATTTTCGGTTAGTATTGTTGAGTTGGATAACAATGATAAAGGTAATGGAGTATGTAGTCAACATTCATAAACCCTTTCAGTCCCGTGTCAATATAGATTGGTTAATTTTTTATTTTTATTTTTATTTTTCAAATTCATGGTCCTCTTGAATCATGTCAATGCTTGGCCCAAGAAGGTAACTAGAAACAAAGTACCCACATTTACCAATCTAAATATCTTGCTCATACGATATTTTTATAGTCTCTCTTTACCCTTGTTTTTTACTTTCATAATCCTATGTAGGAGGGCTTGGGGCCTCCATATTTATATTAGTTATGTTTTCTATAGTATAAGGTTTTTGTTCCCTTTGGGATGCAGTGTGGGGACCCTTACCCTATGTAAAGGGTTTCTTGATTTTATTTCTATTCTAGCATTGTGTAACAGCTTTTGTATAATGGTTTTGAGGTCCCATTTCAAAAATATGTTCTAATTAAATCTTCTCAACCTACAAAAAAAAAATATTTCCTTTACAAACCTTAGCCCACTTACAAAGAGGAAACCTAAAATTTTCCTCACATCATTTAAAAAAACATCTCTCTAAATTTTATAAATATTTGTTGTCATACCTACTGGTAATCTTAAAAGTGGTATCATCTAAATAGATATGGATTGCAATGTAGTCATTATGAGTTGTAGCCTTTATGTCAAGGTGTAGATTAAAAATACACGCCAAACAAAAATAAATAAAATCACAATGACAGAGTACAGAATAGTTGCACAAAACAAACGATTTCTATTAATCGATGGAGTTTAAAAACTCCTTTTTGAATACAAGCTGGGCTCGTAACCCTTTATTTGTGATACACGAGTTACAAGTTATACTAGGGTTCTCCGAAACCCTAGCTGGCACAAATGGTGGCGCTTTCGAAGAATGTATCTTCAATCCCAACAGAGTGAGTGGGCTTTGTTGTATCCCTTGCTTGGACCACTCCAGCTTAATCAGCTGCCATCAATAAACCGGATCTGCCGTCAAAAACCTGCACACATTAGCACTATCAAGAAGTTAGAAATTAATAAGAGGGCTCCACTGTGTGAGCCCTCGAAAACAATCTAAAACCCTAGAAAAACAAAATGCAGGAATTCAATAACAGATCAATAAAAGAAAAGAAGTTACTTGCTTTAAACTAATTTATACCTGTTCTCTGTTAACGCAGCTAGACCAGGCGACACCTGGAAGTAATGTGGCTATCAAATCGGCTACGGAAGGCACCCTGGTGCACTCGCTGAACGCCTGTGTGCTTCTGGATTAAGGTTTCAGATGCCGGTCTGAGTCTGTGGCTGTGGGTAAACGCCCGCGGGCACTTGGTAAACGCCCGTGGGCACTTGGTAAACGCCCGTGGGCACTTGGTGAAGGGGTAAACGCCCGCGGGCACTTACGACAAGAATGGGGGATTCTACAGAATGCTGCAGAAGAGATGGCGACGAAAGCGGCGACAGAAGCGGCGATGGATGCGACGAAAGGGTAGCAGAAGAGAGATAGAGGAGATAGCAGTAGAAGAATTAGAATCAGAGATAGCGCATAGGAGATAGAAGTAGCAAAAGACATAGGAGATAGGGTTTGAGCCATCAAGGTGGCTCTATTTATAATCCACTCTTAGGGCACACTTTAGGGTTTTAACGACACTTTGAACGTGTGGCTAAGATTAAAGTGGATCTAAGGGTAGAGAATAAATTTAGGTTGTGAAATGGATTAAGATGGATGGACGGATGAGATTAAATGAAGGATGGACGGCTCAGATTAAATCACTTAAACTATTATTTAAATATATATATTAAAATATATATATAAATATTAATTTAAATAAATTTGGGGATGAAAAATGGCGGGAAAGGTGAAATTGGGCCAAATAATGGCGGGAAAGTGTGGATTTGGGCCAAATAATGGCGGGAAGGTGGGTGACCGACACGTGGCTGACAAGAAGGTATAGATGACTTGCAAGTGGCTGGATTTTGGTGTCTACACAAGGTTATAAATAAGATTTCATTATATCCAAACAATATACCCAATGCTTCTTTTTATTTCCTTTATGAGACAATGGAATACCAAAATAGGTTAATGGAAATTTTTTTATTTTAAATCCTAAATTATCTTCAATAATTCATTGTTACCTGTTAGAGAATATATTACATTATTGGGTACATATCAATGTACCACCTTTGGTACATTACTAGAGTAACAATTTAATTTAGAGTAAAGTTATATAGTTACTTCAACATGTAATAAATGCACAAGTGTTAGAATGTGCAATGATGTAAATGTGCATGTAGTCCACATGTACATGAGTCATAGGATAGAGTAAGGGTCAAGGAACATATCTTTCTATATAAATGACTTATAGTGAGTGAAATAGAGAGCAGAGAATATAGAGTGTGCATAGTATAGATTTATAGTGTGGTACAATGTAGTTCCTTTAAAAATAGTTTATGGGGTTTTCATGTCATCCATTATACTGCATTATACTATTTTCATGAGTTTTTATTAGTGACATATTTTTGAGTTGTTGCAAAAGTTTATATCTTTGTTTTCTTGCATATTATAGTACCATTATCATATATATATATATATATATATATCATAACTTGCTTATCTTGCATCTTGTGGTTGCATTTCCTATATCATATACTTATCAAAAGATAAAAGTGGTATCAAAGCACATGATAGATCGATAGGAAATAGGAAGAGCCACAAGTGAGATTGAGAGAAATCTAAAAATCTCATTTACAAAATTTTTGAGATTGTATTTGGATAGAGTCTTTCCAAAGGTTTGCAAAATAACTCGTGAAGAATAGGACTTAGAATTGATTCCACTAGATTGACAAATCAATTAGTGAAGATTGATTATCTCTAGATATAGAGTATCTTCCATTACAATCCTAATACTTTGTTGTAGGAAAGAGGAAATTTAAATATAGTGGATAAGCTTCCTACAAAAGAGCTAGGAAGAATATCTTATTTAGAATCAATCTAAAACATAAGAAACAAGAGGAAGAACAAAGATTTGGAGGCCTAAATAAAAGGTCCCATTGCTAGAGATTTCATACCTGTAGAATGCAGAAGAAGAAAAGGCATTAAGTGCCTTATGGAAGATTCAAGGAAGAGACTCTAGAGAAGAGACTAAGAGAAGATTGAAGGTTTGTGATCTCCATTAGAGATTGCAAACAATAGATTGAATAGACTCCAAAGAAGAGTCCATGAGAAGTTTAGAGTTTGGTGATCTCAATTGAATAATGTAGGTATCATATTGAAGAGACTCCAAAGAAGAGTCTCGATGAAGATAGAAGATTGGTGATCTCCATTGAATATTCAAGACTTCATCCTAAAGGAGTAGAAGAAAGCAACTTGAGAAGCTGAAGATATCTACAAGAGATCCCATTGAAGAACTTCCAATTTTGGAAGAGATAGAGGAGGACTAACAAAGGTCCTAAAGCAATAGATTTCAAATATCCAAGAGGGATATCTCATTGCCAACACTTATATAGTAGAAGGTTGAAAAAAATGTCTCATTAGGAAGACCAAATAAGTTGTAAGAGTGAAGACCTTAGAAGAGGTCTCAAGAAGAAACAATAAGGCTTGGAGAGCCTTATTAAAGGAGATTTGAAGAAGGCCATTAAAGGAGTTCCAAGGAGAACTCATTAGAGAAATTACCACCAAGTAGAAGTTCCTGATAAAGGAATAACTTGGGACAATTATCACCATCCAAAAAGAAGCCCAAGGGAGAAGTATTTGGCAAGTTTTCCAAATTTCGAAGGAGATTGGTGAAGACCTCGAGACTTTCATATTCTTGAGAAGAAGGCCTATATTGAAGTCAAAATTGGACAAAGATGTTGAAGAAGAAAGGAGCCAGAAATTACTACCAAACCTGAGAGGTTTGAAGATTACCTTCGAAGGCTAGAAGGCTCATCAAGAGAAATAAGATTTTTTGGTTTCTACAACAAAAAATTGAAGGGTTCTTGAAGGAAAATATTAGTTGTAATTTGGACGATCTCCCTACCAAATTTTTGAGATTCAAGGATATCATTTTAGTGGATATATTGAGTATGAAAGGGCATCAATTAGGATAGCGTTATTAGTTGTGAAACTCTAAATTTATAGAGTGCATACTGAAGGAGAATTGAAGTTACCTACTACAGTTACAGGGTAGCAAGTTAGATGGTTTTTAGAGATGCAAATAGGTGAGTTAGAGAGATATTTTAGACAACCAAGAAGAGCTACAAGTTCATCTAGTTAAGAGCAAAAATTTGGTGAATTGAATCACCAAGACATCCACCATATTCAAATATCTTAAAGGTAAGCAACTTGGGTGCAAAAGGTTCATTAGTTAAACTTTAGATTTTTGATTTATTAAGATTCGTTAAGCACCATATTAGTTTAAAAGTTGTAAGGATTGGATTCATTTTAAAGTCTTCAAGAGAGTGCATAAGAGAGTTTCTTTTAAGGTTATTACCTACACATTAAAACAAGAGTTAGATATATTTTGACAAAAAGAACAATATCATCTTCCTATTGTTTATGTTGAGGCAAAGAAGACTACATTAAGTTTGCATAGTTTATAGTGCATATTTCAATTTACTTTGAGAGTTATTTTATAGGAGTGATAAGGTGAGATCAATATTGCAATATACTAATTGTTATTAAGAAATTTTAAGATGCACTAAGTATATTAGTTGCAATGAATATTAGTGCAAATTTAAACATCTCAAATAGTTTATTAGTTGCATGATTAAGAGCTTGGATTCATTGGTGCTAAGTTATCCAAGAAAATGAGTTAGAGGTTAGTGTTGTCTAGCAAGGAGGGCAACAATACAATACATCTTGCTCTCAAGTATTAGAGCAAAGAACCACCATATCTAAGAAAAAAGGAATAGCTTCAAAAGGAGACGTATAACTTCAATGTAAAATAAGAGATTTAATCATATCTATTGCAAAGGTGATTGCATTACATTAGCATCGATATTTTCCTTTAAAATATACTAAAAAAGGACAAAATAAATAGTGTCCTAAAGACACTATAATAGGTAGAAAAGTACAATATCCAAGTGACCATTTCAAATAGAGAAAGTGAGCCAATATAGCTCTCATACACATCAGGTTTGAGGTGTCTAAAGACACCAAGTCAAGCACCATAGGTTTGTGGAAGGATCGCTTATAACATTGCAAAGCTAGTGACCTGCATCATCATCGAAGAATCCACGTAAGGGATTATAGTTACATATTGTAAAGAAACATAAATGATTTATGTGGAAGAATGGAGTGTGTTACCCAAACCTCCAGCTAAAAGCACATTGTAGAAGCACTCAAAAGCCACCATTTATGAATGACCATCTAGAACCACCATTACTTGGATGATATGAACAACTAGCTAGAGCCACTATTGTTGTGTAAAGACCACTATCTAATAATGCAACATTGAACCACTATGGATACACCATCGTTGGAGCCAAATTAGTGAAGAAGGAACACCATCAGTTGTAGAAGGAAGAATTTTGAAAGTAAGCAAAAAAACTTGCATTAGTTGGCATTGAAGAGTTGGAAATAAGAAGGCATTGGAAGTAAGATTGCATGCAAGGAAAATACATTCCACTTGCCATCTCAAAGTAGAGAATATGGTGCCACTTGGCACAACAAAAGTTAGGCTTTTAGATATTTTCCATAATGCCCATCTCATAACGCATACAAAGAAAGTACCCAAGGTAGAAGTAACACTCATCATGGAGTATTGAGGGTAGAAGTAACGCTCATCGTGGAGTGTTGAGGGCATAAGTAACGTTCATCATGGAGCATTGAATATAGAGGTAATCATCACATCATGGATAATTGAAGTATAGATTGTAACCTCCATTTATATGAGCAACATAAGCACCAAATGTATGAATCAACAAGAAGGAACATAACCTAATAACTCACCCAGTGAAGTGCATTAATAATAAAGTTGAGAAGCATACAATACGTAGAATAAACGAGCTCAGAATCCACATTAAGAAGTTCGTAGAAATAGAATTCAAGGCACATAGCTCAAGGGATTCATAGACACATTAAATAGGATATTTACTATTCATTCAAATCATCGTCCATTAATAGGGAAAATTTTTGTCATACATCTTGAAAATATAGCATCTACCTTGAAGTTAGAGGTCAAGTCAAAGCACATATTCAGATTCATAAAGGTATCATTTCTACATATTTTAATATTTAATTTTCATAAGGAGGAATAAAGAGTAGTACATAAGGTTGGAATTATTATCACTTGCATTGAAATTCAACCTTAGTTAAGTTGAAAACAAATTGAAATGAGCTTATCCTTAACAGTATTTCAAAAACATATTAGTTGAAATACAAGAATATTAATATTTACAATTAAATATATTAGGAGATATAAGGGTTACTACTTTGTAAATAAACTTATTATATTGTAAATATTATCAATTTATAATATTCCAAATTAGGGAGATATAAGAAAAAACCTTATTAAACATCTCAAATAGTTTATTAGTTGCATAATTAAGAGCTTGGATTCATTGGCACTAAGTTATCCAAGAAAATGAGTTAGAGGTTAGTGTTGTCTAGAAAGGAGGGTAATAATACAATACATCTTGCTCTCAAGGATTAAAGCAAAGAACCACCATATCTACGATGTAAGGAATAACTTCAAAAGGAGACATATAACTTCAATAAAAAATAAGATATTTAATCCTATCTATTGCAAAGGTGTTTGCACTACATTGAAACCAGTATTTTCCTTTCAAATATAGTAAAAGAAGATAAAATAAAGTGTCCTAAAGATACTATAATAGGTATAAAAGTACAGTATCCAAGTGACCATTTTAGATAGAGAAAGTGAGCCAACCTAGGGCTCATAAGCATCATATTTGAGGTTTCTAAAGACACTAGGTCAAGCATCGTAGGTTTGTGGAAGGAGCACTTATAACATAGCAAAGCTAGTGACCTGCATCATCATTGAAGAATCCACGTAAGGGATTATAGTTACCTATTGCAAAGCAACATAAATGATTTAGGTGTAAGAATGAAGTGTGTTACCCAAACTGCCAACTAAGAGCACAATATAGAAGCACTTGAAATCCACCATCGATGAACAATCATCTAGAACCACCATTACTTGGATGAGATGAACGACTAGTTAAAGCCACTATTTTTGTGTGAAGATCACTAGATAAGAATACAACATTAAACCACTATGGATACACCATCACTGGAGCCAACTTGGTTAAGAAGGAACACCATCAATTGCAGAAGAAAGAATTTTGAAAGCAAGCCAAACAACTTACATTATTTGGCATTGAAGTGTTGGAAATAAGAAGGCATTGGAAGTAAGATTGCATGCAAGGAAAAGACATTCCACTTGCCATCTCAAAGTAGGGAATATTGTGCCACTTGGCACAATGAAAGTTAGGTTTTTAGATATTTTCCATAATGCCCATATCATAACACATACAAAGGAAGTACCAGGGTAGAAGTAACACTCATAATTGAGCATTGAGGGTAGAAGTAACACTGATCGTGGAGCGTTGAGGGAATAAGTAACATTCATAGTGAGTGTTTAAGAGAAAGGTAATCATCACATCATGGAGCATTGAAGTAAATGTTGTAACCTCCACTTATATGAGCAATGTAAGCACCAAATTTTTGAAGCATCAAGAAGGAACATAACCTAATAATACACCCAGTAAAGTGCATTAATAATCAAGTGGAGAAGCATGTAATACGTAGAATAAATGAGCTCAGAATCAACATTCATAAGTTTGTAGAAATAGAATTCAAGGCACGTAGCTTAAGGGAGTCAAAGGCACATTAAAGAGGACATTTACTATCCATTCAGATCATCGTCCATTAACAAGGAATATTTTTGTTATACATATTGAAAATATAGCATCTGCCTTGAAGGTAGAAGTCAAGTCAAAGCACATATTCAGATTCATAAAGGTATAATTTCTACATATTTTAATATTTGCTTTTCATAAGGAGGAATAGGGAGTAGTACATAAGGTTGGAATTGTTATCACTTGCATTGAAAATCAACCTTAGTTAATTTGAAAGTAAATTGAAAGGAGCTTATCCTTAATAGTATTGCAAAATCATATTAGTTGAAATACAAGAATATTAATATTTACAATTAAATATATTAGGAAATATAAGGGTTACTACTTGGTAAAAAAAACTTATTATATTACAAATATTATCAATTTCTAATCTTTCAAATTAGGGAGATATAAGAAAAAACCTTATTAAACATCTCAAATAGTTTATTAGTTGCATAATTTAGAGCTTGGATTCATTGGTATTAAGTTATCCAAGAAAATGAGTTAGAGGTTAGTGTTGTATAGCAAAGGGGGCAACAATACAATACATCTTGCTCTCAAGGATTAGATTAGAGAACCACTATATCTAAGAAGCAAGAAATAGCTTCAAAAGGAGACGTATAACTTTAATGTAAAATAAGATATTTAATCCTATCTATTGCAAAGGTGTTTGCATTACATTGGCACCGGTCTTGTCCTTTCAAATATAGTAAAAGAGGACAAAATAAATAGTGTCCTAAAGACACTATAATAGGTAGCAAAGTACAGTATCCAAGTGACCATTTCAATTATAGAAAGTGAGCCAACCTAGGGCTCATAAGCATTAGGTTTGAGGTATCTAAATACACCAGGTCAAGCACCGTATGTTTGTGGAAGGAGTGCTTATCACATTTAAATCTAGTGACCTGCATCATCATCGAAGAATCCATGTAAGGGAGTATAGTTACATATTGCAAAGCAACATAAATTATTGAGGTGGAAGAATGAAGTATGTTACCTAAACTGCCAGCTAAGGGCACAATGTAGAAGCACTCGAAAGCCACCATCGATGAACTACCATCTAGAACCACCATTACTTGGATGAAATGAATGACTAGCTAGAGCCACTATTGTTGTGTGAAAATCACTAGCTAAGAATATAACATTGAACCACTATGGAAACACCATCGCTAGAGCCAACTTGGTGAAGAAGGAACACCATCAGTTGTAGAAGGTAGAATATTGGAAGTAAGCAAAACAACTTGCATTAGTTGGTATTTGAGTGTTGGAAATAAGAAGGCGTTGAAAGTAAGATTACATACAAGGAAAAGATGTTCCACTTGCCATATCAAAGTAGGTAATATTATGTCACTTGGCACAATGAAAGTTAGATTTATTAGATATTTTCCATGACACCCATCTCATAACACTTACAAAGGAAGTACCCAGGGTAGAAGTACCACTCATCATGGAGTGTTGAGGGTAGAAGTAACGCTCATCGTGAAGTGTTGAGGGTAAAAGTAACGTTCATCATGGAGTGTTGAAGACAGATTTAATCATCACGTCATGGAGCATTGAAGTAAAGTTTGTAACCTCCATTTATATGAGCAACGTAAGCACCAAATGTTTGAAGCATCAAGAAGTAACATAACCTAGTAACACCCCCAGTGAAGTGCATTAATAATCAAGTGGAGAAGCATGCAATACGTAGAATAAACAAGCTCAGAATAAACATTCAAAAGTTCATAGAAATATAATTCAAGGCACGTATCTCAAGGGAATCAAAGGCACATTAAAGAGGACATTTACTACCCATTCAAATCACCATCCATTAACGAGGAAGATTTTTGTCATACATCTTGAAAATATGGCATCCGCCTTGACGATAGAAGTCAAGCCAAAGCACATATTCAGATTCATAAAGGTATCAGTTCTACATATTTTAATATTTACTTTTCATAAGGAGGAATAAAGAGTAGTACATAAGGTTGGAATTATTATCACTTGCATTGAAAATCAACCTTAGTTAAGTTGAAAGAAAATTGAAAGGAGCTTATCCTTAATAGTATTTCAAAATCATATTAGTTGAAATACAAGAATACTAATATTTACAATTAAATATATTAGGGGATATAAGGGTTACTACTTGGTAAAAAATAACATTATTATATTGCAAATATTATCAATTTCTAATATTCCAAATTAGGGAGATATAAGGAATACTACATCAAACATAGGTTATTGGAATTTAGAAAAATTAAACTATTGGATATTAATGGATAAAGAAAGAAGTTCATTAATTTCTTAAATATTTGGAACTATTTACTTATACTTGTCTCACACTCATATTAAAGGGACAAAAGACTCCAACCATAGAGAACTTCATCAATTGATAAGCGCATAGTTCAATAGGAGAAATAAGGTGAAGTAGGAGTTGATTATTATGTTACAATAATTCCCAAAAAAATCAACTCAAAATGTGAACTATTACCAATATTAGAGTATATTCTAATCACTAGGGAGACATAAGGATCCTACAAAACCTAAGTCTAAAAAGGGTTTTATCAAAGTAATTCATATACTTTAAACTAGGGAGTCATAAGGTAGTCTACTACAAAGGATATATCAAAAGTGTTCTTAAAATATAAAGAGCTAAAACTAAGGAATATGTCTACCTCAAAGAATACAGTAAACAATGATATGAACAACACTATTAGAAAGGAAAGAGCAAGTGTCATAAAAATTGAAATCAAGAATTTACTTATAAATTATGAAGGAGACTTAGACCTTACTTCAAAAAGGATTCATAGTGAAGCTTTAAAATATAACTTTGAAACCATGGAATATTATCTACATGCTCGACTCACTAAAACAATTGATAATGGAAAGAGTGATATTTGAATTCCTTTAGACTTTGGTAGCATATTATATATGGCATTACTTACATTTAAATGTTACAAGGATGAGAATGTAGAACAAAAAGGATTGATATAATTACTTAAAATAAAAATAGAAATGGATGAATCATACCTAGAGAAAATATTTCAATCCTCATGTAGTATTGATACTTCAAGTTCTACTAACACAAAATATTATCATGATGCCTTAAGTATTTGTTCAAAATCTTCTATAAAAAACCTAGAAAATGATAAAAAGGACAAAAGTAAAGAGAAGACACTTTTGCAATAATCAGGTGACAGTCTATCCACATATGAAAGGGCAGTAACTGAATCCAAAGACAATAATAAAGAAGAAGAAGAAGAACTATATCAACGAGGCATACATTGCAAGGTGAATTAAAGATAATACAAAGGACCAAATCAAGTTGAAGAACATGAAGATCCATATTGAAAACTAAAGTCTTCAATACCTAAATAATGTAATACAGAGGATGTTAGAGAATACATTACATTATTGGGTACATATCAATGTACCACCTTTGGTACATTACTAGAGTAGGAGTTTATTTTAGAGTAAAGTTATGTAGTTACTTCAGCATGCAATAAATGCACAAGTGTTAGAATGTGTAATGATGCAAATGTGCATGTAGTCCACGTGTACATGAGTCATAGGATAGATTCAAAGATAGATTAAGGGCCAAGGAATCTATTTTTTGTATAAAGACCTTATAGTGATTGAAATAGAGAGGAGATAATTTAGAGTGTGTATAGTATAGATTGATAGTGTGGTACAATGTAGTTCCTTTAAAAACAATTTATGAAGTGTTAATGTCCTCCATTATATTGCATTGTACTATTTTCATGAGCTTTCATTAATGACATATTTTTGAGTTATTGCATAAGTTTATCTCTTTGTTTTTCTGCATATTATAGTTCCACTATAATATAGATATCATAGCTTGCTTATCTTGCATCTTGTGGTTGCAATTCTTATATCATATACTCATCAAAAGCTAACATTACCCCATGGAAGTGTCAATGAAAAAGTCATGTATTTTGTAATATTAACCAATTAATGAGTAGCCTTATCATAGCATGCTAATATTGATTTGATCTCCATAGCCTAATTCACGAAAATATGGCCCAAAAGAAAAGTATAATAAAAAAATTAGAGATGATATTTAAAGGGATCGTTTGTTGTAACCTAAATCCCTTTAATTTTTTCTTCCATTTTTGTCTTTCAAAATGCTCTCCCTAATGTCTCTATAATAATAATAAATAGATAAGGAGATAGTGAATCACTTTGGTGGAGTCCATGAGATGAATTAAAGTAAATAGTAGGAGAACCATTGATCAAAATATAATAATTTGAAGCGCTATAACAACAATCAATCCATTCGCACTACCCTTGATCATAATTAAACTTTTTGAGAATATCATGTAGAAAACTCTAGCAAAGCCTATCATTTGCTTTATTCATATCTAATTTCATAAGCATAACTAATTGTTTCATGGAATTAAGAGGATGTATGGCCTCTTATGTAATGGTTACACCATCAAGAATTTATTTACCATGAACAAAACCACCTTGTTCCTATAAGATAACACAATCTAGAAGTCTTTCAACCAGTTTATCATAATTTTTGAAATGATCTTTTAAATCATTACACATGCTTACTAGATGAAAATTATCAAAATATTTTCTCTCCTTTCTTGGGAACCAATGTAATAAAAGTGACATTGATCTCACTTATTGTAGTCTTTCTTTTTTGATCCTCTTCAACCACAACCAACATATCACTCTTTAATTAACCCTAAAAATTTTGAAAGAAAATTATGGGAAATCCTTCAAGGCCAATTGCCTTATATGGATGGAAAGAGAAAGATACTTCATATAGTTCCTCTATTGATATCTTATTTATCAAGAATTTATTTTGTTCCTGTGTGGTATTTTATTATTTTACGAAGCTTAACTTGCACCCCTTATCTTGATCAATATCTATCAAAATATTATTAAAATAATTAATTGATTTTTTAATATTTATTCCATATAGAGTTAAATATTTTTATGTGATGAAAAAACTTTTTTTTGCTTTAGCATAATTTTTTTTGGTATTTCTATCTCCTTCCTTGATCCATTTCTCCCTAGATTTTTGGAATCAACATGACTCCTTTTTCAATGCATTATGATAATCAGAAAGTGATTATTTTTCTTGCACATAAGAATCCTAGTCAATTATGTTTATTTCTACTATCTCTTATAAAATTTTGAGTTTGGGTTCAATTTCTTTAAAAATATCACCAAAATATCTAGTATACAAAAAATATTTATTTCTCCATTTGCATAATTTATCTTTTGAACAAACTTGTACATACATAATCCTTCAAAATTTGCTTCATTTGCCCATAAAATAACCATATGGAGTAAATTAGGGTCCATGAGCCAAAAAAAATCTTTGGATGGCTATTATTGAATAAATCACAAGTCAAAAGAATGGTTTTATGATTTAATCCAACTTGGAGTAAAATATCCAAAAATATTGTGTATTTTATTTGTAAGTATGTGTTGTATAATCAAAATCTATTGAATTTTTTTGTTGTATGAGTTTACCCAATGAATCTATTATCCAATGCATATTCAAAACTTGAAGGAATAATGACCCAAATGTCGTTTGAATTGACAAATGAAGCAAAATATTG
This sequence comes from Wollemia nobilis, assembly GCA_028583015.1. Lineage (NCBI taxonomy): Eukaryota > Viridiplantae > Streptophyta > Pinopsida > Araucariales > Araucariaceae > Wollemia > Wollemia nobilis. Next base: position 8,452,064 of record JAQPPZ010001078.1, on the reverse strand, counting down.
CATCGATTTATACCATCTAGGATTATCACCCCTCTTTTGCAAAAGAGATAGATTTGTGTTAAGGTCAACCCCAAGAATCCATAGATCACAATTATGAATCATAATTATGATTAATAAAAATATGCTAAGGCCTTTCCAAAATCTTTCACAAGGAGTAGCTATGGTTGGAGCATATACATTTATAACCTCAACTTTGATGTTGTCCTTTTTTCCATAAAATAGTTCAACAATCCAATTATTTTTTGCTTTTAGAAATTGTCCATCCCATTTGTGTTTGTCCGATATTGTTGTAATACTTTCTAAAGCTCCAATAGAAGAAACTACTAAACAATCCACCATCTTCCAAATATTTTTCAAAGCATTATTACATTTCTTACTACATAATATTTCTTGTATTAAAATAAACTCACAACTATATTAGTTTATTATTTCCTTAATAACGTTTTTTAGGGGTCTTATTTTTTTTATTATGGTAGAGGGAAGGGGTTTTGAAAGACTCCCCAAATATTTTACACTTTCCTCCACATATTAAACATTAAAGATCCAAAATTAAAACAAGAATAGAGGAGAAAAAACACCCAACTAAGGAGCCACACAAAAAGACTTCATCAATCAATACTACCTAAAACATATTACTAAACACCCAACACAAAATACTATTGTACAACAAGACCCAAACATGAAGAGAACAAACCTATTTGCAAATTAGGTAGAGTAAGATCAGTCAAGTCCAAAAACTACCAACTCCATTTCCTCATGCGAACTTAAAGAAATACACTATCTTGACTTCACTTCCTTTGATGAATACAACTCTATGTTTAGAAGAGGCATTGAGACCCTTTACACTCCACAAGGCAACTTGTTTTTGGGGGGTTTGGATTGTTGTTTCTTTTTGCCACCCAAGTCTAGAGTTTTTTGGGTGTCATTTGCAATATCTACCCCTATTTATATTTGTGTGATCTCCTAATTTATTGGTCTCCTAAATATAGAGCCAACACCAATTGACCATTTTTTTATTCCTAGTTATTCTACTAGGTGTTGCACTTGCTTTGTCTTTCCTATGCTTTAGGTCACACAGTAGTATCTCTTTATCCATGAATTGGAATGATATCTCAAAATAATTGCCCAAGGTAGAATCATAGTGATTGTCCGTAACATAAAGGTCATTTTTTGGGTTAGATGAATTAGGAGGTAAAACCTCCATACATGTATCGATATGATCAAGTAACACATTCCCTAAACAATCAAATGATTTGGACTAAAGAATTTCATTCATAGAGACAGAGAGGAGAGGAACATTAGGATATACATTGATATTTCTTTCCAAGATTTTCCCTCCTCCACAAATAGTATTTCTAAATCTACAATTGGGGCTTTCTTGTCTTCTTCCTGACTCTTAGCTTCTCCTTCTAGGAACCCATATCTCCATATTGAGAGTTCTTCGAATATAATGACTCCATTGCCATACTTTACGTGGGTTGCTTTCCTTTATTTTATTGGGACAAAAAGCTGAATTGCTCCCTAATTTCTTACAAAAATTATAATGGGAATGTCGGTTCTCATATTCGATAGCCTACAACCAAAATCCTATATCAGATAGGATTTCAATTGAGCAAGGAAGATCCACCTTTTAGGGGTCTTATTCATACCCCTAATATTGTATGATATTACTTTCGTCACCACCTTTTATTATTAAAACTAGGCTTAGCCCTACTTCTTGTTAAGATTACATTATTTTTATTTGGTTTCCCAAATTGATATTCCTTTGAGTTTCTTTTTGTATTTTTTCATTATTTCGATGATCTCCCTCTCATTTTTCCATTTCCACCAACACTTTCTTCGTTGTCAATCTCTTATATTTTTTCATATTTTTTATAATGATACTTATCTTCTAAATATTTATGTTGCCCTAAAGAATTGGAAATGCAAGGAATAGCCTCATAAACATTTTTTTTTATGTTGCCTTAGAAACACTAAAGTACAAGGATGATCCTCCATAGTAATCACTTTTTTATGCTACCCTAGAAACCTTCAATTTACATGGATATACTCCATGTGGATTTCTTTATTATGTTTCTCTTGAAACCCTAAAGTGCAACAAATACACTTTGTACTATTATTTTTTATTTCAAGGAGAGGAATTTATGCTATTTGAGGAAAATGAATACGATTTACCTAGATTAACCTTGACCTCCTTCACCTCATATGGTTTAAAACATCTCCCCGTATCCCTTCACATATTTAACTCTTAAAGTTGAACTTACACATTGTACTTCCTCATCCCTTGTGCCAATTTTTTCTTCTAATGGTTGATTTGAGTAAATTGTAATGGCCTTTGTCATTTGATGACGCAAAATATTTTATTTTCCACTTTCATAGGATTGGAAAATCCTTGATATGAACCAATTTATATTAAGATTTGATCTCCTTGTTTCATATTCAATTTATCTTATATTATTTGAAAATTTTATTGTTTTTAAATTAGTTATATCATATTGAAACAAGTCTTGGTTACATAATGGCATTATAACAACATTTTTAACAAGGTCTGTGATAATTATATATGTATCATCTGCAAAAAAAAATTATACCTTGGAATTCTTAAAAGTAGATGTAGAGCTCATACTATTTGATAAATTTTATGAAAGTTAATAAATATAATTAAATAAAATTGAAACCATTAAATATATATTAAATCATAATTTAATTAACTTTATAATATGAAAAAGGTGAGCTCATTCACATTCATGTAAAGTAATATTTACAATTATTTATTAAATAATATATATTTTTAAATTAGCTAGATGAGATTAAAAGAAGACTTGACCACAAAATTATAATGATATATTTGATAAGTATACATGAATCATCTCCAAAAATTTAAACCTAAGTCTCATTCTTAAAATTTGATGTAGAGTTCATACAATTTAATAAAAAATATATATATTATGTAGAAAAGAAGGGATTTTGAAAGGGTCCCTAAAACTTTTACAAATTTACAAATTAGAAAAACAAATTAGCCCCAACAAAATCCAAGAAAAATAATAGAGCATAAGGGAAGGCCTAGTCCACAACAGAAACATGGGAGAAACAACTGATAACAAACACACAAATAAAATAGGATAACAGAGAACCAAAGACAGAACCCACCATTTCTATATTCAACAAGAACAAAGTAAATAGAGAAAATGAGAACCAGAACGCCAAATAAGAGAACATAATCAGTTATTATCTTTGATGTGGAGTATATCATTTCTTGCCAAATAAATAAGGTCTTGCAAGAAATTATCTTTCTAGATAGACATACCTTCATTTTGAACTCCAAGATCGGCAATGAAATCTGCAACCTTGTTACCTTTCATATAAATATGCTTACCTTTGTAGTTCACAAATTTTCTTAGGAATATTTTTTTATTCATCCATAAGATTACCTATATTCTAGTTGGTTGAAGCTTGTTTAGTGAGGATATTAATAATGTATAAAGAATCCCCTTCTATAATAACATTATCATCCCCCATTGAGTCAAGCATGGATAAACCTTGGAAGAGGGCCCTAGCCTCTGCAAAATTGTTGGTTTGGTGACCAAGGTTCTCAGCAAAGGCTAGAACAATTTCTCCACTGGAGTTTTTGATCAATCCTCCAACTCCTGCCATCCCTAGATTTCCTTTGGATGCTCCATTAAAATTAAATTTAAGCCAGTCCAAAGGGGGAGAGCTCCATTTGGTTTACAACCTACTCGAGCTAGCATGATAGGGACTAAGGACCCCAATGAGTAACCCTAGGCTAGCAAAGAGATAAGCCTCAAAATGGGGAACATTAGATGGGGGAAAGAGATAACCAATATGTTTTCAACTAAAGCACTAAGAATTCTAAAACCTAGGGAGAAGGTGTTCGAAGAACGATCTTTAAAGGCCCTATAATTCATTTCGTTCTAAACCCCCAAAATGAATGAGGGAAGCAAATCTTCCATAGGATAAACATTTAGGGCTAAGAAAGGGCTAAAAGGACAAATAATCAAAAAATTCTTGAAGAGAATTTGGGACCACCCAACTGACTCCCAAGGTTGAAAGAAGAAAGGAAAGGATATCCAAGAAGAAGGAGCATTCTAAAAGGATATTTTGAGTGTTTTCCCCATGAGCCCCACACATAAAACCGGTTAGGAGTGACCATTCCTCTTTTATTAAGATTCTCCAAAGAAAGAATTTTGTTTTGGAGGGCAAGCCAAAGAAAAAAATTAACTTTGGGGATAAGTTCCTTGAACCAGACCAAACTTCAATGGAACCAACAAGCATTCTCATAAGTAGCAAGGTAGTAGGTATACTTCACCGAAAAGGTGCCACTCTCCTATTTTCTCCAAATTAACGAGTCCACAAAAACAAAGTTCCTAACAACCTAAGATTTTAATGCAAGATCAACGATTTTCAAGGGAATTTCCACTCGTTTAGCTGAGATAAACCTCAAAATATATTTTTCTTTCTTAATTCCATAGACTTATTCAATATAATTTACCACTTTGGAACCAAAGTACTGAGAAAATTTGGGACTTAAGATAGAAAAATAAGGAATGTTTGTGAGAGGTGCATCCTCAAGCCATAGGTCTTCCCAGAAGTCAATACACTCTCCATTGCCTAATATTCATTTAAGACCTATTTGAAGAATATATTTTGTTTTAACAATGTTGTTCCAAAAGGTTGAGTCATGTAGGGGGTTTTGATCTTCCATGAAGCTTAATCCCATGTTCAAGTATTTAGAAGAGACAACCTCGAGCCATCCATTGTTATCTTGAGAAACACATCTCCAACTCTGTTTTACTAGTAAATATTTGTTCATATGTTTAAAATTTCTCAACCCAAGGCCTCCTACTTTTTCTTGGAGCACACCTCATCCTAGGAAACAAGATGGAATCTCTTTTATCCTCATCCCCTAACCAAAGAAAGGTTTTTTTTTAATTGTTCTAATTTTTGAGCGATTTTCCTTGGGATTTTAAAAATAGAAATAAAGTATACCGGTAGGCTTTGAAGGATATATTTGACTAGGTGGACCTTTCATTCTTGACTTAGAAGTCCTCCCTTCCATCCTACCAACTTTTTTTGCACCCTTTCTTTAAGTGTATTCCATAGTTCTTCTTTGATCCTTCCTTTGAACAAAGGTAGCCCTAGGTAAATAGAGGGAAACTCAACAATGGTACATCCCAAGATTATAACAATATCTCTTTGCCTATTAGGAGGGGTATTAAGGAAAAATATCTTGCTTTTAAAAAAGTTAATATATTGCCCAATAGCTAGCTCATAGTCCTTCAAAATAACTTTGATTTCCTTGGTTTGAGGAATGGAGGAGAAGGTAGAAAGAAGAGTATCATCAACAAATTTTTGGTGGGTAATTGGCTCAATGGGAGAAGCAGGTTTAATTCCTTTAATGGATTTGGAGATAGCTACAGTTTTTAGAGCTCTCCCAAGGGCTTCGACAAGAAGAATAAACAATTTAATAAAATTTATTGACGATAATAAAATATAATTAAACTAAATTCAAAATGCTCCAAGTATATTAAATTATAATTTAATTAATATTTTTTATTTTAATAAGTTATATGTGGCTTCTATTGGGGGCCACTCCCATAAAAATACCAAAATATTACATTTGTTGTTAGGTCAATTAAATCATATCTAATATGCCCTTATACCAAAATTATTTTTTATTTCTTTTTCTATCAAATATATTCTTCAACTTCCTCGAAGTGTTATGTTTCTGCAATTCACTCCTTGAAATTATTTTGATTAAGAGATAAACTATCACTTGGCCATTTTCCTTCTACAATTTTAATTTCACCATGATGAAGATCAATGTTAGAATTAATGTAATGTGCACTATGCCAGTTTGACACTTGTCAGTTTCATTGACAAGTGTCATGTTCATCATATAGGCTTATGCCTATATATTGTAACCTATTTTTATCAATAATTAATCCCTTCAGTTTTCCCTCCTAACATTTGGTATCAGAGCGGGCTTTCCCTGCCCTGTTGAAACCCCTTGAGGGGGGATTTCCCTCATGGAAATCCTCCCTCCCCCATTTTATTTTAAAAAAAATTACCGAGGGAGTATGCTCTCCATCATTTGATGGATCAGAAACCAGATGGTAAGATTTTTAATTTAAGGAGAATTTTTTTAGTTTTTTAGGGTTTGCAAGTTTTGAATTGGATTGATTGTTATAATAACGCTATGAAGAGCAGACAAATCCATTTGGGGGAGATCGGGTATTCTGCTGTGCACAACTAAAGCTTTCTCTTGGGCGGCATGAGACTGGAGAGGGTTTCGTAGAGGTCGAGAACTTGATAGAGCTTTTCTGGCTACCGTTTGCTCGCGGCCACGGCTTCCGGGAAGCAAAAAAAAGCATGGAGGTCCTCTCCTCTGCTGCGCTGCCGCTGCCAATGCTGGCGGCACTGCTACTCATTCGCATCCGGACGACTTCAAGCTTGAGCTCCCAGTTTTTCTCTGTGCATCGGTGCGACTGAGCAGCGACGTACCTAGGAGCTACCATCGGCGGCATTGAGCGTGTCGGAGCCTTTGCAGCCTCCGTATTTCCCCCCATTGTCGCCTATGGAGGAGGACCCCTTTGAGAACACCGGCTTCATCAACGCCTTCAGCACATGGTCCCTCGAGCGCGCGTCGCTCTTCGCTGCCACCACCACTAGTTTTTGTAGCTACCTCACCGCGCTTGAGGGCATATCTGCAGATAATGGATGTGGCATCTATACTGGGATTGGACAGGGATATTTCAAACCATGCGATATAGTTGTTTAGGGACTGCTCGTCTGCCGCCCGTTCTCTCCGGTGCACCGAGGGACGTGGTGGACGATGTTGCCACCGGAGCTATCACCGGTGACGAATAAATGGCACCGCATGTCCACCTGTTCATTTTATCTTGTGTGCAAAACTGTGGTGCAGGGCCCGTATGTTATTTTTATAAAGATAAAGTAGCATTTTTAAAAAAATGCACTTTAATATGTATGGGGTATATTTAAAGGTTATGGTGAGCCCAATGGGGTTATTTATTTTTTCAAAGTAAGTGCATCTATTTATATGGCCATAAGGAATGGTCAAATCATTGTGGGAGAAGAACACTTGTGGGGTATGTGGGACATTAGTTTGTATGGTCAAAGTCATATGGGTTGTGCAAGTGGAAGGCTTGAGTTTGTTTTTTATTCCGCCACAGTGCGATGCCAGGAATATGATATTCCTGAGGTTTATTTGCTGCCTTAGATAGGCATGATGTTTTTTTCACATGATGAAGGCCCCTTTGATGGTGGAATATAGGGGTATTTATAGTCGTTGGAAATGGTTTTCCACGACGGACACAATGGAAGTGTCCATTTGTAATTTTGAGGCTATTTCAATTGAGTTTTTTAGTCTCAAAGTTTTTTCTACCTTGGAGTGCACTCTCGGTTGTACCCGACACTCCCAAGGTAATTTATATGTGATCCTTGTACCTAGTGACCTTTTCTATACACTTGGTGAATGCAGCGGCTGGTTACCCATGCATTTCGGTGAGATGACATGGTCACCATAAGGACACTTATGCTAGGGACTACAGACAAAGACACCCTAGACTCTATCCGATGTTTTTTTGGATCTACTTCTGAAGACTACAGACGAAGACACTTCAGAAGATTCTCTTATTTTCTTCTTCTCTCCTCCTATTTGGATCTATGGCTCATTTTATTGTATTGAGTGCATTTTCGGCAGAGACCGACACTCTTATATGGCTCGTTTTTCCTTTCATTAGGTGCATTTTCGGCAGAGACCGACACCTTCTAGATTGAGTTCACCATGAGGAGGGATTTCATACTCATGGTGAATCTAGTTAGTGACCTACGAGTGGCAACATCCTCTGAGGATGACCTGTAGAGGCAACAGACCCAGATGTGGCTGACCCTGAGGCACCCATGATGACCCTGAGGCACTTAGACGGCTGACCCAGTGGCAACAGGCCCATTGAAGTGGCTGACCCTGAGGCAACAGACCGAGATGTATACACAGTGGATCTAGCGTTATTCATAGTTGGAGAGCCAAGCGCAAAGAGCACGAGCCTAGACCAAATAAAAGAGGATGATAGGTTGTTTTAGAGAAGTCAACATTAAGGGGGAATGTTACCTAATGTTGACTTGTTTTGTTTCTTCTTTAGTTAGGATAGTGCACATTAAGGGGGAATGTTAGAATTAATGTAATGTGCACTATGCCAGTTTGACACTTGTCAGTTTCATTGACAAGTGTCATGTTCATCATATAGGCTTATGCCTATATATTGTAACCTATTTTTATCAATAATTAATCCCTTCAGTTTTCCCTCCTAACAATCAACACCATGATTGACTAAATTATTTGCTACTTGATTTCCTTCTTTATAAATATACTTACATTTTCAAGAGATTAGCTCCAATAATGGATGATGAACATCATCAATAATATTATTTTTCATTCAATATCCACATCCATTATTATTGATGGCATTAATGATAATTTGTGAACCCCCCTCAATTAAAATATAATTCTTCTTTTTTATTGCAATTTTAATCCTTGTAATAAATGTCCTAGCCTCTACATAGTTTTTAGTTGAAGTTCCATATGATTTTGACTAAGTAAGGAGAAATTTTTCTTCATTATTTTGAAAAAAACCACCTCCACCGACTTTACCCAAATTTCCTTTAGAATCACAATTACAATTAATTTTTATGAAACTCATTTCTAGATATTTCCATTTTACCATAGATGTAAGTAGATCCTTTTTTTTAATACCATTATTATAGATGATCCTTCCATGTATGTTCAAATACTATAACAAAGTTGTTACCACCTCTTTTTCACACACGAGACTTCCCATAATGAGCATTATATTTATAAAAATTTAGTAAGAGAGGCAATAATGTGATTCCAAACTTGGGCATGACTTTGAGATTTTTTTTTAAATACTATTATTCCTTACAGTCCATAATTTCCAACAAATAATGGCAGGGCCAATCCTACATATAATGCATAATGATTTAGCTTTGAAATAATTAATCCAACATTTCATCAACTCTTTTAATTTTGATGAAGCCACCTAATATTTTTTTTTATATTTTTAATTAACCTTAAATGTTGTGAGCAAAAGGGACAATGAAGAAGTAAATGGTCTGATGTTTCTATATCCTTTTCACACAAGGCCCATTTGAAAGGATCATGATATCCTCTTCTTTGTAAACTCTCTCCTATAAGAATATTACTTTGAATTGTTGATTAAAGGAATGTTGAAGCCTTAGGGAGAGCCTCTAGTGACCAAACATTATTCCAAGGAAAATATTTTGGAGTAGAAATTTTTGATTGTTGTAAATCCTCATATTGTAGATTAATTGAGTATCATCATTTTTAACTAGATTTCAAACAAATTCATCCCTTCATATAAAAATAGAAAAAAAAAAAAACTCTTGAAGCATATTTTGAAGTTCCCTTCAACCAGATTACTAATAGAAATCCATGATCCAAAGTTGTTGTTCATCTGAACATTGGACCTTTATAAGCTTGGCATGCTTGAGCCAATATTTCCATTTTGAATCAAAGATAAGAGGATAAGGCTTCAATCAAACATCATACTAAAACTTCACTTCATTGAAAATTGACAAATAAAACTCTTGAAGCATCTTTTGAAGTTTATTTGTAATTATTTTAGTTCCTCTTGTTCAACCAGGTTACTAATTAAAATCCATGATCTAGAGTTGTTGCTCTTATTAATATAGTCCTTGACCTTTGAACCTTTACAAGCTTAGCATGCCTGATCCAATGGTTTCCATTTTGAATCAAAGATAAGAGGATAAAGCTTCAACCAAGCATTAAACCAAAAATTTGCATAATTCCCCTGATTGACTAACCATATAATATGTTTTTTAATCAATTGAAAATTATATTATATATTTTTTTGATTAGTAGGTTAAGAAAGGGATTGAAAGGACCTCATACTTTTTACATAAACTTCCTTACAAGCATATTATAAATGGCGAAGAAAACATGGTACCAAGCCCATATGAACTATTAAAAATCATAAAGAACTAACCTAAAGCACCTTATAAGAAACATTAATGCTATATTACCAATAACAAGAATAATCAGACAATAGTTGACTTTACAAACATAACAGTCTACCACATATAGACTGGGACACCCATAACAGTTTACCCCAAGAGTTGAACCCCAAAATTTAGCTTCTTCCAACTGGAAAGTGAACATAATTGGGCTGATTTGGCTTCTCCTTAGCCATAAATTCAATAAGTTGAAGTGGAAAATTATATTCCCATATAATAATATCCTAAGCCTCCACCTCCATGTTTACCAATAAATTTACATCTCCATTTTCCTCTTGATGAACATGATTCAACTAAAGGTTATGACAAGACTGTAGGATATCTTTCATCCCCACAACCATATTTGCAATGCTCTAACCAACTTCTTATTTTCATTTCAAAATATTTATAAGATTTAGGGAGTCCCCTTCCATAATAATATTTGTATAATTGCCTTATTTGATTAACCCTTATAAAAAAGTCCCAAGCCTCTTGGTTGGACTGGATGGATAGAGGTTCAACAAAGGCTTTCATAATCATCCCCCTAGAATCCCTAAAAACTCCACATGCACTAGTAGGCCCTGAGTTGCATTTCACAGTACCATCCACATTCAGTTTGATGCACCCATCTGGAAGGGGTTCCCACTTAACTTCCAACCTTAAAGACCTAAACAAATTTACACAAATTAAAGGCTTAAAATTGTAATGAACAACAATGGCTTCCTTGAGTCTACTTTCAACTACCTCAAGAAAGGATAAGGTCTGAGTGTTCTCCACAACAGTATTTAGAATACAAAAAACAACCACATAAGCCTCTCTTTTCCTATTTTCAAAAGCCCTATTATTCCTCTCATTCTAGATTCCCTAAATAAAATGGGGGAGACAAAACCTCCAGAGAAATTTCAATATACCACTATTGAAAGGAGGATCCCATTGCACACATAAATCTCCTATAGTGGCTGGGAAGATCCAAGGAACGTCAAAGGGTTCCAAAACCTTCTATAAAATCTGCCTAGCAAAGGAAAATTCGAGAAAAATATGATGAACTGATTCTAAATTTTGTTGACATAAATAACATCTATTTACAATAGGGATGCTTCTTTTGTGTAAGTTGTCAATAGTTAATAATCTATTTTGAACCACCAACCATAAGAAGAAATCTATTTTGTAAATGAGCCCTTTAATCCAGAATTTTCTCACTAGAAACCAACTTCTACCTTTTGTCTCAAGCAAATGGTATCCAAACTTTACAAATTATTTTCAATTATTTTCTTCCTTTCAAATGACCAAATCAATGAAATGGAAGGAAAATAAAGGATACAAATGAAGCCATATTTTTAGATTGTTACTATGACCAGTCAAGTTTGGGTCTAAATCTAGAGCAGATAAATCTTTCTAGATTTTTTCACTATTTTTTGTTGTTATATAATCAACAACTTTGATACCAAAATTGAGGGATAGATCAGGTTTCCAATGATATTACCTCTGGGTCCTCCAAAATGGGAATGTTCTTCAACCTATGATATTTCCAAAAGTTTACCTGATTGTCATCTCCAATATGCCAACAAAGCCCTTTACATACAAATGTCTATTGTCCACAAGATTGTTCCAAAAGGACAATCTGTATGGCAAGTCATTGGAGTATAATTATTTCTTTTTTATTTTGTAAATACTTGGCTTTGAGGATCTTAACCCACTCTAGTAGATCATTTTTCAATAATTTCCATCGTATATAGGCTTCATTCATCTTTTTTACCCTTCTAAAACCCAACCCTCCTACATCTTTAGTAGAACATATTTAATCCCAAGCAACCAAGGCAAATCATCTTCTATCTTCTGATCTAAACCAAAGGATATTTGAATTTTCTCCATTTTAATCCTTATTTTAGTTGAAATCTTGAAAAGAGACATAAAATAAATAGGAATACTCTGTAAAGAAGACTTCGCAAGCTGAGCTTTACCTTCTCGGCTAAGAAGACTTCCTCTCCAACCTATTAATTTTTCTAGTCTATCAAGAATTGTATTCCAAATATGTGACTACATCCTACCTTTGAACATAGGTATACCCAAATATGTGGTTGGGAGTTCTATAGTGTCACTCCCGATGATCCTCACGATCTATATTTTCCTTCCTTCTTGAGAAACTAAAAATTGATCTAACCTTATCTGAATAAATTGGTCACCCAATCTCCGATTACTCTAGGTATACTTAAACTACCTAAGATAGATATATATTAACTCATTATCACTCAAAAATTTCCTAAAATATTCTATTCCCTTTGGCAGAACTGGAGAGCCTCCCTTATTATCAGATGGGTAAAGTGGTGCATTGAAATCACCTACCAACATCCAAGGAATATCTTTGAACACTTCCCTAAGAAAACTCATATCTCTCCATAAAGAGCATCTTCCACTCATCAAGTTAGGGGTATACATGTTCATCAAAATACAATTTTGGATATATTCCAGACTATGACAAAACATAGAGATAAAACTACCATTTTTTACAATAATTTGGCCTTCAATATTCTCCTTATTCCATAAACACATAACCCCTCCAAAGGTTCCACTAGATGGGTAAATCAGACAATCTGCTTCTCTCCATAAAAACTTCTTTACACTTTGAGCCTTTTATACATCCATTTTGGTTTCCTAAAGCATTACCATATCTAATTGTCTTTCCTTCCTTAGAATCAAAATCTCTAGGTGTTTCGAAGGGGCATTCAATCCCATAATATTCCAAGAAATAAATTTCATTTTATATTTTTTATGGGGGGCTTTTTTCCCCCAAAGTTCAAAACTTTTTTATATCCATTCGCCACTTCCATAGTAGTTTCATTCTTTTGCATTTCGGAATTTAATGGGCGACCCCTTTGGGTATCAAAACCAACACCAACATTTCATTTTTTTTTACTTCTAATGATTCAGGTATTTAGTCCCTCACTCTAAATTAAGGCTAGATCCACATTTTTCCCAAATCTATAATTAGTAGGATCACAAAAATCATATTTATCCAAAAAAGACACTACAACAAATGAAAACTTTTCTACTTGCTTGGATGCTTTAAAATACTCTATCGTAGATCTATCATAATCTAAAACTTGAAGACAATCAAAGGTATTCCTACATTCAACACCAAAAACACAAATAGAGGCAACAACCAATGGAATATTTACCTCTAAGCACTTTTCTTCGATTTCATCTGCGACAAGGCCTTAAATCGCACTAGCATCCAAGATTTTTGTGGGAACTTTACTAAACTCCTTAAGAGCACCATGAGCACTATTCCTATCTACCCCTGACTCAGATGCCAAAAAACTTGGATTTGGGTTATGCTTCCTTTCTCATACATTTTTTCCTTTATTAAGTTTTTGAGATAGAGCACAAGTGAAGCTGGGATGACCAAACTTCTTGCATACCGAACATTTCTCAGTTATGTTCTCATATTCCAAAGGTTGTATCCAGACCCTAAAATTAGACTTATTTTCAATTGAATTTGGAAGGTCCTTATGAAGCATAACATTAACACAAAATCTGGCATACAAAAACCTAGATCTAGCAATGGTAACATGATCTATCACCATCATCTCTCCTATTTCACTTACGATTTCGGCTAGGATCTCCTCATGCCAAAGATATAAGGGAAGGTTAGGAAGGGAAACCCACACAAGATCTTGGTCAATGTATTGATAATTAGGGTTGAAATCAGGTGCCCACTTTCTTAGTAATAAATCTCTACACCCAAAGAACCATAAATCACCTTGAAGAATCATACTGCGGTCCTCCAAACCACTAAGCCTAACCAGGAAAAATATCTTAGGTAATATAAAAATCTCCAAAGAACCCTTAGGATACCATTTTAATTGAGCCCATTTTCTAATAGCATCCAGATTTAGACAAACCCCAACAAATTTTCCAATAAGAGCAAAATCCCCATGGGAAGCAGACATATCTACCAGAGGGTCCAAAACCACAAGTCTTCCTGAATAAGAAAGGAGATTTAATACTAGGCTCATTGATTTTTGCTTTCCCTTAAGTAGACTAACCCAAGATCGAGCCCTTGAAACAAAAGGCTAATGAAATGGCACATGTGCAAGACCCTTATTTTTACTATCATCGCCTATCATAGCCATACCCATAATGCTTCCTTTGTCCTGATAAACACCACTTCCCCATAGCCTGACTGCCTTCAAAAAAATAAAACTTACCCTTAGCACTCCCCATGTTGTGACCTTTATAACTCTCCTCACCATCCCCACCACCAATATCCACACCCTGACCTCCATCACTCCTGGCATATTGACCTCCATTGCTTCCATCTTACCCACCATTCAAATTTTGCAAACCACCCTTAAATTCTTTAGTCGAGTTCTCCATCACCTAAATTAGTTGTGTATTACAAACCCTTCAAAGTTACCAACGGTTGACTTAGTTGTAGATTATAAACCCTCCAAAGCCACTATCGCATGACTTAGTTGTGGATTAAAAACCCCCCAAAGCTGCCATCACTTCCTAGCTTCAAACTCTTTAAAGCTACCATCGGTTGACTCAACTATGGATTACAAACCCTCCAAAGCCACAACTACCTAGCTTCAAACCCTCTAAAGCCATCGTCGCCTGACTTAGTTGTGGATTAAAAATATTCTAAAGTTATTGCCGCCTAGCTTCAAACCCTCTACAACCACCACTGCATGGATTCAAACTCTTTAAATCAATTGATGCCTAGATTCAAACCCTATAAGGCTACCACCACCTAACTAAGTTATGGATTAAAAATCCTTTAGAGTCATTGTCGCATAGCTTCAAACCGTCTAAATCCACCGTCATCTGCATTCAAACCCTCTAAAGCCTAAAATTTAAGTTTACACAGCTTTTTATGAGGGGTCTCAAACCCCTCTTACCAGGGTTTAAACTTGGGTTTCCTTAATGAAAACCCAAGGACTTACCACTACAGTATCCCTCACAAGTCTAAAAAGTATCTTATATGAAGTTCCATGTTGACAATCCTTTGGGAAGGGCTATTTTCCTAGATATTTTCATTGTATCAAGATAACCTATATACATATTTGAGGCAATATTTTTACCGAATTCTTTCCTTAGTCTCTCAATACTTGCTACCCAAGCTTTACCTCTAAGGCCAAACTCATAAATCTATAATTCTACAAGTCTGCTCCTCCAATCTTGTTTCCTTTGCAAACCTTATCCCATTTACAAAGAAATTATTCCTCACATCCTTTTCAAAGAAATTCTCTTTGAATTTTATTAGTTTTTTATACTCTTAAACTATACCTACTGGTAAACTTGAAAGTGACATCATATAAATAGGGATGGTTTATAATGTAGTTTTTATTAGTTTATTTATACTAGTAGTCTCTTTGAATTATATTAGTTTATTTATATTGTACCTACTAGTAAACTTAAAAGTGATACCATACGAATAGGGATGGATTGTAATGTAGTTTATTTTACTGCACCTATTGGTATAGTTGAAAGTGACATCATATAAATAGGTATGGATTGTAATGTAGTATTTATTAGTTGTAGCCTTCCCTCTATGGTTAAGAACTTACCTTTCCAACCTACCAATAAAGATTTAATTCTATCCAGATGAGAGACCCAAAGATCCTTTTTATTTCCTTGATGAGACAAAGAAATACCCAAGTAGGTTGATGTACATTTTTTAGTTTTAAACCCTAAAGTATCCATAATAATTCATTGTAAATATAATGCAGTGTTAATGAAAAAAACATGGATTTTATAGTATTAACCAATTGTTCAATAGCCTTCTCATAGCATGATAATATTTATTTAAACTCCATGAGCTCATTGATTGAGAGATGGCCCAAAATAAAAGTATCATCAACAAATTTGATATGAAATTCAAAAGGAAAGTTTTTTGCAACTTGAATACCTTTGATTTTTTCTTTGAGAAAGCTCTCCCTAATGCCTTCATAAGAATAATGAATACATAAGGAGATAGTGGATCACCTTGGCCACAGTATGAATTAAAGTAAATAGTGAGAGATCCATTAATTTTATAGTGTTATAACAATATTTAATCCATTCACACAAATTTTAATCAAAACTAAACTTGATAATATCATGTCGAAAACTCCAAGAAACACAATCATATCTAATGTCATAAGCATACTTTGATTTTCTATGGAATAAAGAGAATGTATGACCTCCTTTTCAATGATTATACCATTAATAATATGTTTACCATGAACAAAACCACCTTGTTCCTCTGAGGTAATGCAATCTAGAATGCTTTTCAACCTAATTGACATAATTTTTGAAATGATTTTATAAATCATATTACAAAGGATTATTGGATGAAAATTATCAAAATATTTTGTTTCACCTCTTTTGAGAACCAACATAATAAAAGTTTCATTGATCTCACTTATTATAGCCTTCTCTTTTGGGCCTCTTCAACTACAACTAACATATCACTCTTCAATAAATCCCAAAATTGTAAAAAGAAAAATACAAAAAATCCATCTGGATTAAGTGTCTTGTTAAGATGGAAAGAGGAAATAACTTCATGTAGCTCCTCCATAGATATCTTCTTTATCAACCTTTCATTTTGTCTTCGTTTTATAGTTGATGGAATATTTTGCTAAAGCTTATCTTCTGCCTCTTTCTCTTGCCTAGTATCTAATAAAATATTCTTGAAATAACTAATTCTTTTCTTTCTTTTATCTTCTTCTTCCTCAATATTTTTTCCATCTAGAGTTAAAATATTTTTTATGTTACAAACAAAAAAAATTGTTTTTGTTGTAACATGGATTTTTTTGTATTTAGATATCCTTCCTTGAGCCATTTCTCCCTATATTTTTGGAACCTATATGACTCCTTTTTCAATACATTATGATAATTAAAAAGTAATTATTTTCCTTTCATATAAGAATATTGATCTACTCCATTAGTTTCTACTATTTCTTGTAATTTTGCGAGCTTGGATTTCTTCATTTACTCTAAATATTTCATCTTTTGAACAAACTTGTATATATATATATATATATATATAACCCTTAAAATTTTTCTTAATCCCACCAT
This sequence comes from Wollemia nobilis, assembly GCA_028583015.1. Lineage (NCBI taxonomy): Eukaryota > Viridiplantae > Streptophyta > Pinopsida > Araucariales > Araucariaceae > Wollemia > Wollemia nobilis. Next base: position 8,434,913 of record JAQPPZ010001078.1, on the reverse strand, counting down.
AACATAATCATTTAGAAGAAATTAGTATCTTGAAGCCAAATTAGTATCTTGGAGCCACATAGACTAGCAGCAAATGGATTTGGATGACTATTATTGGGTAAATCACAAGTCAAAATAATGAGTTTGTGATCTGATCCTACTTGCAATAAAATATCTAAAGAGATTGAACATTTTTTTGGTAACCATGTTTTGGATAATAAGAATATATCTAATGTTTCTACAATATTAGTTTCTCCAGTGCATCTATTATCCCATGTATATTGAAAAATTGAAGGACTAACACCCGAAAAACCATTTAAATTGACAAATGAATCAAAATATTGCATTAATTTAGGTCATCCTAGAGTACCACCCTTATTTTCAAAAGGAGATAGAATAGTGTTAAAATCACCCTAAGAATCCATAGATCACAATGAATCATCATTGTGTTTGAAAAATATGCTAAGGTCCTTCTAGCATCTTTCTTGAGGAGTAATTATACTTGAAGCATATACATTTATAACTCCAAATTTGATGCTTTACTCTTTCTTGAAAAATAGTCCAACAACCTAATTATGTTTTACTTCTAAAAATTGTCCATCCCATTTGTGTTTGTCTCATATTGTTTTAATACCGCCTAAAGACCCTATATAAGAATTTACTAGACAATCATCTATCTTCCAAATATTTTTAAAAGCATCCTTACATTCCTCACTCTTAATTTCTTAACATTTTTTTTAGGAGTCTTATTAATACCCCTAATGTTCCATGATATCATTTTCATGACCATCACTTTTTATTTTTATTAGTCCCACTTCTTGCTAACACCTATGATATTTTTGTTTGGCTTCCCAAATTGATATCCCTTTGAGTTTCCTTTTCTCTTTGTTAATTCTTTTATGACCTTCCTCTTATTTTTATTCCCATAAACACTCTCATCTTCATCAATATCTTCTATTTTTGCATATTGTTCATAATGCAACTTATATTTTAAAGATTTATGTTTTCCTAAAGAATTTGAAATGCAAGGAATAGCCTCATGAACACTTTCTTCTTTAAGTTGCCCTGAAAATGACCCTCATAGTCATTACTTTCTTATGCTACCTTGGAAACCCTAAATTTCCTTGGATATCCTCCATATGTTTTCTTTATTATGCTCCTTTTCAAACCCTAAAGTGAAATTATTACACTCTAATACGATATTCATTTTTATTGTAAGGATAATATTTTGTGCTACTTGAGAAAAATGAGGATTATTTGCCTAGATTAACCTTGACCTCCACCTCATTCACTTTAAAAATTGCCTTCCAATATTCCTTTGCTTTAAAATTTACCTCTTATCTTCCTTGCATCTTTAATTCCTTCGATATTTGAACTTGTGCATTGTGTTGCATCATCCCTTATGTCATTTTGTTCCTAATAGTTGATTTGAGTGGACTATAATGATATTTTCCATTTGATGATGCAAAGGGGTTATTTGTTCCACTTTCTTATGAATAAAAATTGCTTGATTTGTTCCATATTCTCCTATGATATGATCTCAATGTTTCATAATAAGATTTACCTCATGCCCAAAAACATCTCTTTTTCCATCATTTTTTCTTTGCAATCTCTTCCCGTGTGTCTGGTTTCATGACATTTGCAACATCAAAGAGCAGTGTTTTCATAATCTCCTTTCTAATCTCATTATCTTCATTCAGATTTAGTCCTAATGAGCTATGGTAAAGGTTTTTCAATATCCATGGCAACACATATTCGAGTGTATATAACATGCCTTCTCTTATTATTAGTTGGTCCCTCTTGGATGAATTCCCCTAGAGTATTGCCAATATTCGTCAAAACCTCATTATTAATGAGTTAATAAAGAATTCCCCTTGAGTATTGTCAATATTCTTCAAAACCTCCAATATTCTCTCTTCTTTTTATCACCAACTAGGGCATCATACTTCCAATCAGGACATCCTTACTTCTAGTAAGGACTTTCAAAAAATACTTTCTTTCCTTATTACATAGATTTTTTTCACATGAATCTTTTAGTTGTAGAGTTTCTCTTAAGATCCAAAACAAGAAGTGGTGTTTATTCTTTATTTTTATTTAGCTTTCTACTTTCTACTCATGCTTTCTGCTTCTTACTTATGATTTATATTTACTCTTGACTTACAGTCACTTACAATTTAATTAATTTTATAATATATTAAAAAAAAATATTGCTCAATCTTAATATAATATTTTTAAAGCTCTTATACATATAAATACATGGAGTTAAACTTTCAAAGCAAATTAAATAATAAATTTTAAATCTTTTTTTTTTATAAGTAGCTATTGTATTTACAGCGGGTTTTAACTAGGATCCCAAAACCTGATTACATGAGAGTTGGAAATAACATGCCGAGAATAAGCCATCACAACAAAATTCTGGGTCCAAGGCACCAATACCCTGAAAATGAAAAACAAACAGAAATCCCGCCCAGTGGGAACATGTAAATTTTAACAATCCCGCCCAGCGGGAAACCACCAATTTCGAAGGAAGATAAGTTTGAAGATCCCGCCCAATGGGGAGCAGCTGAAAACCGCCATCGTGTAAATCCTACCCAGCAAGAAGCAGCAAAAAACCATTATAATATAAATCTCGCCTAGAGGGAAGCAGTCGAAAAACCACCAAAGAGTGAATCCCGCCCAGCGGGAAACCAATCTGCCCAAAAAAAAGGGGGAATCCCACCCAGAAGGAAGCAGCTAAAAACCAGTAAATAGGAGATCCTGCCCATAGGGAAGTAGCCAGAAAGCACCACCAAGAGAATCCCGCCCCTAGGACAACCAGCAGGAAAAGACAACAGGTTAAGGGACCAGGGATACAAGGACTGGGGATCCCAGGTGGGAAGAGGTAACAACCACAAATATGGGATCTTTGGGAGCCTAGCCTGGGGGATCCAAGGTCTGCATGCATAGATCAGATCCCACCATGATTTGAAGAATGCAGTAGAACCCAGAGAACCCCAATAGTAGGGGCCAATAATCCCATCCTTGCATAGGAGAAACTTCAGGGAACTGGGACTAAGACTGGGAATAGCCCAGGCAGGGAAAAATCCCCCCCCAAGGCCAAACAAATACCCAGGGTGTCCACCAAGGAGTAGAACCAACACGAAGAAGCCTCCAAGCGGGAAATTGAAGAGGGCCCTCCCCATAGGGACGGGACCAATAGCAGCCACAGGATCCTAGAGAGGATTCACTAGCAAAAGGGGGAAAGAGGCCCCCCCAGACCACCCCCAAAGCAGTAAGGACCTCAAAGGAAACCCCAAGAAGCCGTCAAAAAACCCAACCACTCACCCCCACCACCCAGAGAACCGTAGGGAACCAGATCCACACCAAAAACCTGTAGAAAACCCCAGGGAGAAGCCTGAGGAAAAAAAATGGAAGGGATCCCAAAAACAGTAAGGAACCCTGGGAAGCACCAGGCCAAAAACTCAAACAAGGGAACCCTGACCGACTAGGAGAGGTGCAAAAAGAGAAGGATCTCCCTCAAGGATATCATCTGCAACAAACAATCATAGGGAGGGATTACTTGGGATGAGCCAGGGACTGGACAGGAACCAGGGGAGGGGGAGCAGGGAAGGGATCGGGACCCTCCCCTCTCTACTTTTTTCCCTCAAATTTTAACTTTTTTAAAACTATATATATATATATATATATATATATATATATATATATATATATATATATATATAATAAGTGGAGGTGAATTTAAAAAAAAAATCTAATAATTGTTAATTTTTATTTTTTAATATTAAAAAGAAAATCATATTTACAAGAGTTAATATTTATCATAATAAAATAGACTAATATTTATTATAAGGGAATTGGTTGGGGTTTTTGTTTTTTTTTGATAAATTCTAAAGTTTAAATCATAACATACTCAAAAGGGAATAGACTGATAGTGAAAGTGTTTGCAAGTTAGTTAGTTAACTACCCAATTCAATACCCTACAAGATTGGAATCTCATTAACTTCTTTTTACACAATTGCTTTAGCCAACCAACAGCATCCAAAAATATTATCGAATTTCTTTATGTATAAAAAATACTTTGGCTTCTGTGGTTGAGGCAAGAAGGATTAAAAATATTCTCATAATGTATGAAGAAGCGGCTAGACAGAAAGTGAATTTTGATAAGAGCAAACTCTATTTCATCAATACCCCCATTCCTAGGCAAAACAGCATAGCAAGGATCATGGAATGTCAGATTGCATCTCTTCCCACCTCCTATTTAGGTCTTCCCCTGTTTACGAGGAAACCTGAAGGATCAATGTGGAACATAGTTTTGGAGAAGATCCAAAAAAATCTAGCAGGTTGGAAAGGACATCTGTTATCTCAAGAAGGCAAAGCAGTTTTAACTATGGCTTCACTTCAAAGCATACCCGTTTACTTCCTATTAGTGTTCAGAGCTCCCAGCAAGGTGTATCACAAAATTGAGCAGCTTCAAAAAAAATTCTCTTGTTAGGGACTGAGGATAAGAAAAGGATCCATTTAGTAGGTTGGAACAAGATTTGCAAACCTAAAGCTGATGGAGGGTTAGGATTGAGGAGAGTTGCTCATCTCAATACAGCTCTATTAGCCAAACAAGTGTGGTGATTATTGACTAAGTTCGATAATGAATGGACTGCCATAGTTAGGAGGAAATACCTCCAAGGTGTGAACTTCCTTAATGACAACTTAGCAAGTAGAGGGTCTACTTTTTGGAATGCAATCCTCACGAGCAGGGATCTTGTCAAGAAAGGTCTTAGATGGATTCTAGGAAATGGGCAAACAATAGACTTTTGGAAGGATCGGTGGGTGAGAGTTGAGGAGTTATCCCAAAATCCTCGTTTGGCTAGTATTCAAGAGCATATGGAGCAACATATTGGGAAGAAGGTTGCAAATTATATGTGGCAGGATATAAATATCAACATGTGGAAACACATCAGAGTACAAGGTTTTGAAGCGGAGTCTGAAGAGCTTTATAACATTTTAACTCAATAAATTATTCCCTCCGGAGAGGATGAATATCACATTGTTTGGGCTGAGACTGAAAGTGGTGACTTCACAGTTAAGTCTGCCTATAATTTGCTTCTCAATGTGGAAGGTCAACAATTTCAACCAAGTTTGGTTTGGATCAAAGGCTTAATTCCTAAAATATCCTTATTTCCATGGCTGGTGATTCAAGGAAAAATCCTCACTATGGACAATATGTTATCCAAAGGTATGGTTATTGCTAACCTTTGCTACATGTGCAAGGCAGGATGGGAGACTACCCAACACTTGTTTCTGGAGTGTCCGGTAGTGGAGTCCATCCTGGACGAACTTTTCCAAGCCTTTACGATCTCGTGGGTTAAGCCTTCTCTTATATTCGAAGTGTTCCATCAATGGCCTCAACCATTTGTTAGCCTAAAACTTAAGTACCTATAGAAAATCTGTTGGCATCATTTTCTCTGGCAGATTTGGCTAGAAAGGAACCATAGAGCCTTTAAGGATACCATTCACAACCCAAAAACCATCCTCAACAGGATTATTGTCTTTGCAAAATAAAACCTTAGCACCTTAGTGGATGAGAACCACTCAATTCCTCCCCAAGAAAAATAATTATCTTGGGCCTTAGGTATTGAGGACAAACCTTCCATTCCTTTGCCTAATCCCATAAATGGGATTTCTTGGGAGCCACCCCCCAGGGTTAGTTTAAACTAAATTTTGATGGTGCAGCCAAGGAGAACCCGAGAAGAGCTAGAGCTAGTGGAATAATCAGGGATCATCAAGGAAATTTGGTGAAGGCCTTTGCTGAACCATTGGGAATCAGAACTAATAACGAAGTAGAAGCTAGAGCCCTTTTGAGAGGGTTGCAAGTAGGCCAAGCAACTCAAGGTAACTTGATGATTAAAGGTGATTCGATGAACATCATCAACTTGTTAACCAATGGCAAAAAACCTTCATGGAGAATCGAGGGATTCATCCATGAAGTGAGGATCCTTTTTGCGACAAGACAGAACAGGAGGGTTCGTCATGTGTACCGTGAGGCCAACATGTCAGCTGAAAAATTAGCCAACATAGGTGTTGATGTTGGTAGTTTGGTGACATGGACACAAGGTGTGCCACGTGAAGTGGAAAACATTATTAGTCATGAAAAGAAACCTACCCGTTAAGGAGAAATATGAATGGGTGTTCTTTCCCCATGGAGCTGGTTAATAACTATGGGGTTTCCCTCTAAATCATACCAAATTGGAAATGAAGGTAACAGGGTGTAAGCCTTGGAGGATTTCGACAGAGAATAGGAAATGGGCAAGCAATAGGTTTCACAAGTGCAAAGTTCCAAACTTCAATTTCCTGTCAATGTAAGTAATGTTTACAATTATGTTTAGATATGGGTGTGCCTTGTTAGTAAGGTGTTGTAGGGGATTCAACACAAGTTTTGGTAAGAAAGTTTCAAGGATGACTAGGATCTACAATCTCAGCAGAAGGCTGGATATTGTAATAGGTTTTGGGTTAACCTGCAAAACCCGGTAATTAATGAAGACTTTTATTTACCAAAAAAAAAAAGGACCATATGGATCACTTGCGTTCAAAAGTTGGCAATTTCATGTCACGCTAAAAGAGAAAATTAAGTTGGCAACATGGGCTCTCATGGTGTCAGTTTCATGTCATAATGGAAAGATAACATTGGTGATGCAAGCATGAAATTTTGTGCATCACTTCCCATGAAATAATCAAATGATGTACAAAGTCTGTAATAGATTTGTGAAAGGTTTTTTTTTTATAATTATATAATTAAAGTAATAAGATTTATTGAATATTGAATCAACATAAAAATGTGTTTAAATTGAAAATTACGTTTTTAATATCTATTTGAATACATGTAAGAGTTTTTTTTTTAATTTATAAACAATGTTATACGAAGATAGGAAAAAATTAAATAATATTTAAAAATTAAATATTTGCTTTAATTAATTAAACTATATTATATTTGCTTTTATTGAGATTACTTTTATTAAAATATGAAAATATTATATTTGTTTAAATTAATTAAATTATATTTACATTTTTTTTTTATCAAAAGATAATTTTTCATTTCATTTTTTATTAATATATTTTTCATATTCCTCAAAGTGCTATGTTTCCAACTCGTCCACATCATTCATTAAGAAATAAAATGTCACTCAACTAATTACCTTCTAAAATTTGAATTTCACGAGGATGAGAGCAACATTGTGCTTGGTTAAATCATGTGCTACCCAATTTCATTTTTTATAGATATGTTCATATTTCCAAGATAATAAACATCTATTTTTGAAGATAATATTAATGATAATTTGTAAATCCCCCTCAATTTCATCCTTTATCAATTGCAACTTTAATTATTATAAGGAGTGCCTTAACCTATGTATAGTTGTTAGTTGAAGTTCCATGTGAAATTTGCTTTCATTATTTTGAGAATATTATTTTCAATGGTCTTTTTTGAAATTGTCTGGAAGCACTATAAGAATTAATTTTGATAAACCCAAATTTTGGCCAGTTTCATTTTACCATAAATCAAAGCATATCCTTTGTTTTAACACCATAATTATAAATTACTTTTCCATGTATATTTAAATCCTGTAACCAAGTGGCTAGAATCTCATTTTTTGCACTTGAGACTTCCCGTGATGAGCACCATATCTATAAACATTCTACAAGTAAGGAAATAATATGGTTCCAAACTTGGGCATGATTTTGATATTTATTTTAAAAATTTCTCTTATTTCTTTTAGGCTATAAATTCTAACAAATTATGATAGGACAAGTACTCCACACAATATAAAATGCTTTAGCTTTAAAATAATTAATCCAATACTTCATCAACTCTTTCAAAGTTTATAGAGCTACCCTATATATTTTCATATTTTTGAAAAAGTAATTCCAAATGGTGTGAGTAGAGGTATAGTAAAAAATTAAATGGTTTGTGTTTCTAAATCCTTCTCACACAAGGTGCATGTGAAAGGTTCATGATAACCTCTTCTTTGAAGACCCTTTCATATAAATATCTTAATTTGAACTAATAACCAAAGAAATATTGAGCCTTAGGAGAGTCCCTAGTGACCAAATATTATTCCAAGGGAAATGTTTGAGAGGATCAAATTTTACCTCTAAATCCTCATATATCAACTAAACCAAGTATCCACCATTTTGATAGATTCTCAACCAAATAATCCTTTTGTGTAAAAATGGGAAAATAAAACTCTTGAAAAATCTTTTGAATATTATATGCATTTTTTTAAGTTCCTCTCCTTCAAGTAGGTTATTAATCAAAATTCATGATCTAGAGTTGTTGCATACATTAGTATAATTTTTAACCTTTGGACATTTATAAGATAGATATGCCTAAACCAATGGTTGCAATTTTGAATTAGAGATAAAAATGTAAGGCTTCAACTAAGCATTAGACAAAAAAAAATTACATAATTACCTCATTAACTAATCGTCTAGTATGTTTCTTGATCAATTGAAAAACTATTTGATATGAAGTTCCATGATGACAATCCTTTGGGTAGGGTTATTTTTGTAAATAATTTCATTACATCAAGAGGATCTATAAATATTTGAAGTAGTATTTTTTCCCAACTCTTTCCTTAATCTCTAACTAATCTCAACCCAAATAAAAAGTTATCTTATTTTCAATGTTTATATTAATATGAAAAGATTGAAATTTAGAAAGACACCAAATTTAAACCTTTACTTTTTGTTAATGGCATGTATAAGTTGTTTCTAAAAGTTTCTTTATTTCAACATGTCCTTTCTATTTAAAATATTTTGGTACTTCTCAATAGCTTTTTTAATCTTATATTTAAAACAATATCCATCTTTGGTGAGAATATTTACACTCTTTAGACATACCTGATGTGATAATTTATTAGTCTTTTGTTGTTATAATTATTTACTTAACTTACCTTTATACTATTTGTCATATAAACATGGAACCAAGTAAATACTTTTGCATAATTGGGATGTATCTTATTTTTAGTAATATTTAACATTTCTATTAGGGTAGTCATTGGTGCAAAGGATAATTTAATCAATTTTAATCCTATATTCCATGTTTTCTTTTTCATTGTCGAACAACATTTAACTTTATATAAGGTTGTAATAATTTGAATTTTATCAATCATTTTTCTTTAAGTCATTAAGTAAGTGATCTTTTCTCTTTCTAAGTGGTCTTTTTCCAATACATTTAGGACAAGTACAACTTAGGTTTTGAGTTTCAAATATCATCACTATCTGTTTTGGATGATGGTAAGAATTTGCTTGTAAGTAATGATGTACATATATATCTTCTTCATATATATTCTGTGATACAGTTTTAAAAACATCAAATGCATTATGAATTTTCTACATTTAATTTTTTTAGATTTAATTTGAAAAGATATAATCAATATTTTTTCCACCAACTTGGTTTCAAAGGATAGATTTCACTTGCACTTTTTTCAAAATCTTACATGTATAAATTTTGTATAATAGGTTAAAGTAGTTATCTCATGCCACACCCTTTATTTGTTCATAAGTTTTTTCATATAAAACTAAAGTAAGGGTATTTGCAACACAATTGCATTGTTATGTAGACTTTAGTTATGTGGCATTCTTAAAAAGGGACTACAATATCAATTGATACTTTAATCAATAATGGTACAAAATTGAAATTAACAAAAACATACTTATTGTTTAGTTTTCTATGTTTAAACTTACTAAACATATATTTTTTTTTTTGAAAGGCCTTTAACATAGAAGGTTTAATTTTGTTTGTTAGATATTTGTTCAAATCATGAGTCAGAGTACTTTGAGCATTAATTATTGGCCTTAACGAGGCCCCTCCTTTGTGTACATTGTGTAGGGGTCTAGAATTAAGTCTAAATAGACATACTTGACATTATGATGGATTTCCTATGCTCAAACATAAACAAGTACATTTGCAATTCATTATTGATTAATAATTTTGTTCATTATAATTATATAATTTGTATTTAATATTTAATATTTACTTTAAAATGATATGTGTAATTAAAAGTGGATTAAATAATTAACAACAAAAACTAGCAAAATATTCTTATATCTAGATCAAAATCAATCATTGTAATGTTGCATTGGATAATGATAAAGATGATACTCTATGCAAATTTTGAGTGCAAAATGATAAGTATTAATATTTTTAAATATCATTCAAATTCTATTTAACAAACAGGGGTGGTTGTTAAAGTCTAACGCTTATAACTAGTTTTTTTATCTAAAAACTAGTTTTTTAAACCTAGATGACTTTCTTAATTGTTATTGGTATATATTCCCTATCAATCTATTTTGCAATTAGCATTGTTGTTAAAGATTTTTTTTTATATTATTTTATTCATGATGATTGTTAAATTATTTTTATCTAATTTCAAGATAATAATTTTTTTTAAATATTAGATTTAACCATTTTAATGTCCATTTATACTTTTATAATCATTTATTATTTAAAAAATAAATTCATATTTCAATGTCTTAATATGTTCTATTTTAATTTTATAAGTTTAAAAGGTTGATCTTTAATACCTATTTTATTATTAAGAAAACTCCATTTGTATGTGTTACTCCACGACCCAAACCTTTATTTAAAAGGTTTAAAAGAAAATTTTCCGAACTTTTATGTGCAAAAGACATATTTATATGACATATTACTATTTTGACGCTTATATTTTTTTTTTTTGTTAAGTAAAGTATATACATAGCGGGTTTTTTAAGAGGATCCCAAAACCTTATAATAGAAAAAAGGAAAGCACCTTTAAGGCCGCAAGGTTGAGACCGGAAAGCAAGTCTCAGACCAAATTACAACAAATTTAAACATAACAGTCGATCCCCACAAGAAAAACAAAAAACTTCCCAGCAACAAAATCCTGGAACCGGGCGAAGAGAGCAGGAAACGCCGACCATATTAGATCTTCTTGGGGTCCTCCTGACCGCCAAAGGGTCCACCCGAGTGCTCCTTGAGTTTGCGGAGGCAATGGATCACCGATTCAGCTTCCTTGGTGATGTTTCCCATGGCATCAATGGCCAGATCAATAAGCAAGTTTAGTGGCACCTTAGTCTGCTCCGAGTTCGAGTCCAAGCTCAGATGGAGCGGAGGACCGGCTTCGACTTTCACCTTTGATTTCTTGAGCCGTATCGAAGATCTGACGGTTGGAGGATTGTATTGAGCACGCCTGCAGCTGCGGGAGTCGCTCTTGAGAGGGGACTACCTGGGAGGACTAGGGGCCTCACCCTGGGGAGTATCGAGGATAGGGGAATCCGGAGGGTTGGAGGCAAGGGGAGGGATTTCCTTTGGGGGAGGCCTGTTGGCTGCAACATGGCGAAAGATGACCGCCATTATCCCCTGATGCCGCGGCCTGTTGACGCTTATATTATTATTGATATCTACCAACCAAGAATTATCATCAAAGTTGGAAGCCATTATTTCTAAAATTTCTATGCATTTCATTTTTACAGGTCAAGTGGAGATACTTGTCACATTATTAACTAATCCAACTTTATTTTCTTTTGATGTAGATACTCTGGGTGATTTTGTATTATTTAAAAAAAAATTACAAATTAATAGAGTAATAAGTAGTGGTGGTATATCAAGTGAGGTGACAAGGGTCATATTTTAGCTTGATACATCTTATTGAGAACCGAAAAAAGGTTGGACAGAGCCGAAAAGTAATTGACAAAGACCAAAACTATTAAGAGGTTAGCGAAAAACAGATAAAAAACTGGTAAGGGAGTTAATAAGGATCCATGATTACGGGTAAGGAGATGACAAGGAGCAACAAATGAAAGTATCACTTACTTTAGCATAGTGTAGAGTGTGAATAAAAAAGAGCGAGTAGCAAGAAAAGTGGTGAAGGATAATATTATAACTTATAAATTATAACTTATTATTTATGAAAGGATGAAATTGTTGAAATGCACGCACTAATGTCATGCACCGGGTCTCGCACGCTATAGATGGTGCATAAGAACAAAGCGCACAGAAGGGCTGCGCTTGGGAGATGCGCAACCAATCTGCGCTAAGCCTGTTGATCGGGGGTCAACCTTCCTTACACGGTGTGACTAATGCGCAAGAAGTTATGTGAACAAATTAGATGTGCAAAGAATGGGTGTGCATAATATTTGTGCACTACAAAGGATGTGCAATGGAGTTGTGCATAGGGAAGGAGCGCTACTCCCAAGTGCTCATGAAATGAACGCTTCTCCTTTTGACTGCGATCAAACTTGATAGCATAATTTTAAAGTACGAAATTACTTTACGCAATAAGTAAAGTGTGCAACACCTTTGCAACTTAGGGTTTTGGATGCACTAAAGGATGAAATACACTAAAGGACAAAATATGTCTTATCAATGCACAATGCTTATTTGAAAATGCAATTCGGAAGCTTTACGGAGGAGAGAAGGCGTGCAACACTTATGTGCTCATAAAAATAGTGCAAGAACAATTCAAAGGGAGAATAACCTGAAATAAAACTTGCACAAATAGATTTTATTAATGAAAAATAAACAGACTACAAATGTAGTTTTACAATGCAAAATGGAAGGGTTTTACACATTCATCTGCAAGCGAAGTTGCAGGTTCAACTCAGATGGGAGACTGTGAATGTTGTCGCTTCACCTCCTCGCTTCGGCTCCTTCTCTATCTGCACTATTGTGCACTGCTGCTCTGTTTCCTCTCTTTGCATTGTTGTGCTCTACTCGCTTCGATGCTCTCATTGCACTACTTCTGAATGGCACCACCGCCTTATATAGCCAGGATAAAGAGAGGATAAGGCTTATGCCATTAATGCAAAGCTAGGATTTCTAACCAATCGCTAAAAAAATTGGAGTTTCTTCCTATCTACAACCACTAGTATTAATTTCTCACATGGGATATTACAGTGATCGGATTTGGGCTATAAGATCTGTCAAAGATATTAAAGGCGTGAAATTGAGTTTAATTTCTAACATCCTCCTTTAAACAAGATTTCATAAAGACTTTGATGCTCAACATTTCCCTCATCCTGTTGAAGTCATCCTCCTTCAAATATTTTGTAAAAATATCAACTACCTGTTCTTTTGACCTGTAAAACAGTAACACAATTTTTTTAGCTTTCACCAGCTCTCTGATGAAGTGGTAGTGGATATCGATATGCTTCATCCTAACATGAAACATTGTATCCTTTGATAGTGCTATGGCAGAATTGTTGTCACAAAAAATTATTATCGCCCTTCTGATGGATGACTCATCTCACCCAAGATTCTTTGCAGCCATATTGCCTTACATGCGGTTGACGTGGTGGCAACATACTCTACCTCTACAGTGGACAATGCAACTATTGGTTACTTCTTGGATGACCATGAAACTGCTCCTGATCCAAGATGGAAAGCATAGCCAAAAGTGCTCTTTCGATCATTAGTGTTGCCAGCCCAATCGCTATCTGTGTAACCAACCAGTTCAAGTTGGTCTTTTCGGGTATAAAAATTTTCTATGGTTCCATGTCCCATTGACATAATGTAAAATCCTTTTGCTTTCTTGCTAGTGAGTGTCCTTTGGATTCTTCTTAAACCTGCTAATTAAGCTTACTCCAAACATCAAATATGTTCTAGTTGCAGTAAAATACATGAGACTACCAACTAACCTCTTATACAAATTTGGATCAACAAATTCATGTTGTAATCCATTTTGCTCAACTTCAGACCTGTGGAAATAGGTGTGATGGCAAGTTTGTTGTCCTCCATATTAAACCTCTTCATGATATATTTCGTATACTTACCCTGAGATATGAAAATACCATCTGCAAATTGGTCAACTTCAATGCCTAGAAAGTACTTCATTAGCCCTAAGTCCGTCATCTCGAACTCCTTCATGGCTGTTCTAAACTGGTCAAATAGCACATTGCTATTGGGAGTGTAAATCATATCATCTACATATAAGCAGACTATCATCATTTTCCCTTATGGGTTTTGCTTCAGGTATAGGGTGTGCTCATATGGGAATTTGATGAACGCATTCTCCTGAAAGTAGGTATCAATATGACTGTACCAAGCCTTGGGTGCTTGCTTGAACCCATACATGGTCTTCTTCAATTTTAGAACCTTACCTTCTAGTCCTTCCAACTCATATCCTGGTGGTTGGTCTATGTAGACCTTTTCTTCCAACACTCCGTTGAGGAAGGCATACTTGACATCCATCTGGGAGACATTCCAACCCTTCTAGGCTGCCAATGCCAGAATCATTCTGACTGTATCAAGTCTCGCTACAGGTGCATACACCTTATGATAGTCAATCCCTGACTTCTTCTTGTAGCATTTTACCACCAGTCTGGCCTTATGTCGATCAACTTCTCCTTGGGCATTAAACTTCATTTTATATACCCACTTGACTCCAATGGTCTTCTTCCCTACTGGGAGATCCGTCAACTGCCATGTTTTATTCTTCTCTATGGCTTCTATTTCATCATCCATAGACTTCACCCATTTCTGATTCTGAATTGCTTCTTCATATGAAATTGGATCACACTTAGAAAATAAATAAAATTCAAAATGTTCATCTATTTGATTTTGGGTTACCTCATAAATGTCTTGCAAGATCCTTGTCTTCGCAGGTGTCCTTAAATTGGAGATTATGCTTACAAGTTGAGGTGTTTGTGATGATGAGGCGGTGCTGCTGCTAGCTCCAATGTTGTTGCTTGAATATACAGGCTGATGCAATTTTTCTTCTTCCAAGTCTTTAGACTCAATAATTGCTGGCTTGGGCTGGCCAGTATTTGATTTCCAGTTTTAGGCTTCATCCTCCAGGAACTTCATGTCTTGACTAATAATCAACTTCTTCGTTATAGGATTATATAGCCTATATGCCTTCAAAATTTTACTATATCTAGTGAATATGTGTTTCTTCGTCTTGTCGTCTAGCTTCTTCCTCTTCTCATTTGGAACATGTGCATATGCTATGAACCCAAAAACTCTCAAATGAGCCACACTGGGCTTCTGATTTCTCTAGGCTTCCTGAGGAATCATGTCCTTCACACTCTTTGTGGGACATTAATTTAGCAGATAAATTGTACAACATACAGCTTCTACCCAGAACTCATGTGGCAAATTTTTTGCCTTCAACATGCTCCATGCCATCTCCATGATTATTTTGTTCTTCCTCTTTGCAACACCATTCTGTTGTGGTGTGTATCTAGCAGTGGCAACACCATTATGTTCTTCCTCTTTGCAACACCATTCTGAATTCATTGGATATGTATTCACCTCCTCCATCTGTCCTGAGAGTTTTCACTTAGTATCCGCTCTGTTTCTCAACCAGAATCTTGAACTCCCTGAATTTACCAAATGCATCTGATTTTTGTTTGATGGGATATACCCATGTCCTCTGACTGAAATCGTTAATGAAAGTCAGGAAGTATTTGTTACCGATAAATGTGCTTGGTGGTCTGCATTAGACCATAAATATCTGAGTGCACCAACTCTAATGGCTGTGAAGCTCTCCAAGACTGTCCTACAAGGAATGCATCCTTATGCTGCTTGCCAACTAAGAAATCTTCACTTACTTGATTTGGTTGCTCAATAAGGGGTAAACCCTTCACCATATTCTTCTTGTGCAACAAGTTCAGGCCATTAAAACTCAAGTGACTGACTCTGAGATGCCTCAACCAAGTAGCATCTTTCTCCACTACATTGAATGACATCAGTAATTCATTTTGAATCTGCAGGGGAAACATCTTGTTCTTTATCATGGACATTGTTGCAATTTGTCCATGCTCTTTGTCTTTGATGGTACGAGCTCCGTATTTAAATTGAACAGTGTGCCTCTTCTGCACAAGCTATCCAACGCTCAGTAAATTGTGCTTAAATCCAGGCACATAATATACATCAATGACTTGCTTCCTTTCACCTTTCTTGGTGTGGATAAGGATTTTTCCTTTACCCATTATAGGAACCTTATTGTTGTTCTCCATCTTCACTTCAGATTGGACTATTTCATCCAACTGTGAGAACATATCTCTATTCCTAGTCATGTGGTTGATGCATCCACTGTCGAGATACCAGATATTCTTCTGGCTCTCCTCCTCAATACTGCAAGTCAACAACATATTTCCACAAGTATCTCTACACTCTGCAGTTTTAGACTCATATGTGTAGTGGGCTTGTTGTTTGTTATCCTTGGTCATCTTCTTTCTACATTAAGAAATATAATGATCAAATTTCTTGTAGTAGTAGCATTAGATCTTTGATTTGTCATACCTCTGATTTGATCCTCCTTGTTGGTTTTTGCCACTACCTCTTCCTCTTGCTTGATGGAAGTTGTAGTTGGTCTCTCCATCATTGGAGTTTGACCTTCCTCCTTGCTTGTTACCTCTTCTATGCTTACCTCTTCCTCTTCCTCCTTGAGAACAGGAGGCTCCTTGGTGGGATTCATATCTGCTACTATCTCGAAATGAGACCTAAGTCTTGAACGCTTGCTCCAACAAGGACTGAGTTGAGCGGCTCAGCCTCTGATCATGTGTTTGTAGAGAATCCATGAGCTCATCCACAAAGAGGGTTGTCAAATCTCTCGATTCTTCAATCACAATCACTACTGAGTCAAACCTTGTTGGTAGGCTCCTCAGTATCTTCTCCACAATCTTCTAATTTGCCACGTTCTCCCCACTCAATCGCATTTGGTTGATCACATCCATTTTTTGGGTGAAGAAATTGCTCATTGACTCCGACTTGCTCATATACAAGTTCTTGAACTCCCTTCTCAGCATCTGCAACCGCACCAGCTTCACCTTGTTAGTGCCCTGGAAGGAGCTGGCTAAGATTTCTCAGGTCTCCTTTGATTTGGTTGTTGTTGCTATTCGCGGGAAGATTGTCTCCTCGACCGCTTGTATTATGTACAATAAACCTTATGATCCTTCTTTTGATTCTTTTTCAATAAATTTGAGTCTTCCTGGGAGAGAGCGCTCACGGCTGCTGCATCTATTGGCTCTATATAGCCATTATGGACTAGGTCCCATAACTTCTATGACCCAAACAAGATCCTCATTTGGATACTATGGTAATTGTAATTTTTACCATTGAACCTTGGGATCTACAACTACAAAGGGTTGCTACCAGAAGCCATTGCTTCTTATCATCCACGAAAAGGCTCTAGATCTAATATCAATTTGAAATACGCACACTAATGTTATGCATAGGGTCTCGCATTCTATAGATGGTGTGTAAGGACGAAGCTCACAGAAGGGCTTCACTTGGGAGATGCGCAACACCAAACTGCGCTAAGCCTATTGACCGGGGGTCAACCTTCCTTGTGTGGTGTGGCTAATGTGCAAGAAGTTATGTGCGCAAATTAGATGCACAAAGGATGGGTGCGCATAAGACTTGCACACTACGGAGGATGTGCAATGGAGTTGCGCATAAGGAAGGGAGTGCTACTCCCAAGCGCTCATGAAATGAGCGCTTCTCCTTTTGACTGCGGTCAAACTTGATAGCGTAATTTTAAAGTGCGGAATTACTTTGCGCAATGAGTAAAGTGTGCAACACCTTTGTGACTTAGGGTTTTGGATGCACTAAAGGATGAAATACACTAAAGGACAAAATATATCTTATCAATGCGCAATGCTTATTTGAAAATGTGATTCGGAAGCTTTGCGGAGGAGAGAAGGCATGCAACGCCTATGCGCTCATAAAAATAGTGCAAGAACAATTCAAAGGGAGAATAACCCGAAATAAAACTTGCACAAGTAGATTTTATTAACAGAAAATAAACAAATTTCAAATGCAATTTTACAATGTCAAATGGAAGGGTTTTACATATTCATCTGCAAGCCAAGTTGCAGGTTCAACTTAGACGGGAGACTATGAATGTTGTCGCTTCGGATCCTTCTCCTCTCTCTGCTGCTCCATTTCCTCTCTCTGCACTGTTGTGCTCTACTCGCTTTGATGCTTTCATTGCACTACTTCTGAATGGCACCACCACTTTATATAGTCGGGCGAAAGAGAGGATAAGACTTATCCTTTGACATGCCATTAACGCAAAACTAAGGTTTTTGACCAAGTGTCGAACAAATTAGGGTTTCTTCCTATCTGTAACCTTTGGTATTCATTTCTCATGCGGGAGATTGCGACGATCAGATGTCAGAGATCGGCGATCAGATTTGAACAATAAGATCTATCAAAGATCTCAAAAGCGTAAAATCGAGTTTAATTTCTAACAATTGTTGTGCTATTATTTTCTTTTATGCGTAAGTTATTTAAGGTTGTAGAAGAAATTGTCTTTCAATAGTCACAACCTTTCGCGTTATAATTCCTACATTAAGACTTCATCATCTTTACTGAAAGTCACAACCTTATGCATTAAAATATAAACTTCCGCATTTAATGAGTACCTTTAGAGTTTATGTGAGGAGTCAAAAAGTCTACTCCAGATAATGTTTAAAAGACAAAACAGGTAAGAGAGTTATTAACAAATGCACAATTTAATAAGTTATAATAGTAATATTTATATTAAATAAATTATTAATTCAATACCATGGCATAGCAAATGCTTCAACACTTGAGGAGAGTTGTTATGATCTGTTTGCTCTAGAGCTACTTAGGTGTGCAAGGACGTTTTTTATTTTTTTATGTTAAATATAAAAAAAAATGATTAACATGATTCCTTCTCCATAAATATTCATGTCTCACTGTCAATTACAAAAAAATATTTCCAATTTTTAATCGTTTTATAAAAAAACGTCTCCCTTCGCTCTGCCACAAATTTAAATTTCCACATGAAGGAAAGCCCGAGCTAGATACCCTAATGACGTTTACAGAACATGTCCAAGTTTCATAGGTATAGGTAATCAGCCTCCATAGAGTGCAATTACAATGAGGATTACACGAATCCTTTGATCCAACTTTCCAACCGAAGATCACATAGATGGAACGTTAATTAACCAGATTTAATTTTAAAAGGTACATGTCTTCTTGCTTGAAGTACAAAGTTAACTAGACAAAATGGCGACAATAATACGTCAGGTAATTTGCACGCAGAAGAACTGAGATTCTGCGTCACGCTTGAGCGATGCCATGTAGGTGTTACTGTCATTGTTAAAGCTTAGATCTCTGATGCGGCGACGCCATGTGACACCTCGACATGACTGGTACATGTAATTGCAATCTCCTGCGTTAGATACGAAGTACTTGAGGTTGATATTATATACCAATCCAAGTGATACGTAAGTAATTATTGTGAAAATAGTGGGTTGGCATGGATCCATTGGAAGGAGGGTTGGAATTTCAAAAAAAATTACAAGGAATGATTTTTAAAAAAATTTATTGACTTTCATATGGTTTAAAATTTTATTTGCTTTTCAATTTTTTTTTAAACAAGCACTTAAGGCACTAAAGTTTTTGAAGAACATTTAACACTGTGAGTTTTCAGGGTATGAAAGTTTTTTTTTTTTGAAAAGATATAATCAGAGACTAAATTTACATCATATTATAAACAAGATTTAATAATTTTTTATTAAAATGTCGATGAAATATTTAATCTGGTTAAAAGACATGACACCATCAAATAAATTGGTGAATGACTAAAGAAGAGTTTCTATAGAGCATCATATGAGCTTTCTTGGCTTTCTACAAGGACAAACTTGAGCTTCCAAGAAAATAGCTATTGTAAATTTTGGAATAGATTGACTTGGTGTAGTCAGTGAGATTATGTTAAGTAAATTATTTTAATGCTTAAGGATGGGTAGGCGGAAGGATTAGTTAAGTGCTCCATTACGCAAAATTGTCTATAACCGTTTTCATTCTTGCTATTAAATAAACATTTGGCAATGTACGAGAATAATTCCTTCCTCGAATGCAATTGCAATAGAATATTTCTTTTTCTTTGTTGGAGCTTGATTGATTTCTATTATTAGTGTGTTTTTCTATTTTCATGGGCAATATTCCCTGTGAATATCTCCAGTTGTAATAGGTAATATTTAGGTGGTTTGGTGTGATGTTGAGAATATTTGATTCTCATATATTTGTCTTCTTTACCCACTTGGGAGATTCGTCTGTTACATATTCTCATGTATCTGTCTTTTACCAACTTGGGAGATTCTTCAGTTACATTCCCAAGCTATATATTGTAATGACTTATCATGAATAAATCAGTTCAGACTAATTTTGGCTCACATGTGGTATCAGATTCAGGTTTGAGAGAAACCTTGCTAATTTTTTTTAAGAATTTTTTGTGTGTTGTTTCAGGACGGCAACGACGCCTCCTCCTCTTCCAAAGTTGGGCATCCCTCGACAGGGTTCGAATGCTCGACCTCCAACAGTTTATCCCCTTCATCTGGAACGACTCCGTTCTCCACGCTCTTTTCAAAGGCGTCTTCGGCATTGAAAAATTTGGGCGAGTGAGCAAGGTATCGAAGGCGGAGTTCCCCGCTCTGGAAGGCCTGGCCGTGTCATATGCGCTGCTGCTCTTCCCTGCCGGCGGCATAAATCCTCCTCACATGCCCGACCTATAGCATCCAATGTTCTCTGCATGACAGGTCCAGGCGCAGCCGAGGTGCTGCCGATCGTGGAGAGAGATCTGAAGAAAACCGGGGCGAGGGCCCTCGAGCAAGCAAAGGCTTTATGCCAAAGCAGATCGATGTGTGATTTTGAGGCAAAAATGGTGGAGGGCGACGCCCGGGATGTGTTGTGCGATGCGATAGAGAGACACGTCGCAGAAATATTGGTGGTGGGCTATTAAGCGGGCCGTTTTGGGGAGTGTAAGCGACTACTGCGCTCATCATGCAAAGTGCACGGTTATGATTGTGAAGAAACCCAAGCACTGAATGAATTTCTTATTCATATACTCATTTGGGTAAGAACATTAGGGTGTTTTTTAAAATGGAGTTTGTTGTGGAATGCTGGGGATTTTAATGTTATCAGTGCGTGTTGTTCAATTGAAAAATATATTTTGTGTTGAAGATTTAAAAAAAATAAAATGATGTGCACATTAGCACGTGCTTCTGTAATCATTGGAATTCAGCGTTGTCTGCTGCATTTGAAGAACAATCATTGGGATTGAAATTCCACCAGCGAGTAAGGAAGGAGCTGCACCATTGATTTGTAAAAATGGCAAATGGCAACATTAATGTCCCAATCCCATAATTTAGAGGAGACAACTATGACTACTAGTCAATCAAGATGAAGCACTTGCTCATTAGCAAAGGTGCTTGGGAGATTGTGGAGGATGGCTACATAGAGCCAACCGATTGGAGTACTGTTCCAGCTACCGATAGACAAGCAATAAGAGAGTCACAAAATAAGAATAGTCTTGCAATATTCTACTTGCAAACAACCTTGGATGAGAGCATTTTCCCAAGGATTGCAAGTTGTGCATTAGCCAAAGATGCATGGCAAGCTCTAAAAGAGAGCTATGAAGGCAACACTCAAGTCAAGCAAGTGAGATTGCAAACTCTAAAAATGGAGTTTGAAAATCTTAGGATGAAGGAAAATGAAAAGGTTGGAGACTATTGCATGAGAGCCAAAGCATGTGTTGACAAAATGAAGACTCTTGGTGAAGAAGTGAATAATGAAGTCATTGTAAAGAAAGTGTTGAGGACACTTTTACCCAAATGGAGCCAAGTATCCATTGTAATTGAGGAGAGTAAGGACTTGACTACTCTCACATATGATCAGCTCATGGGTTCCTTAATGTCCCATGAGGAGAGATTCTCTTCAACTCCAAATGTTGGGGGAATGGAAGAAAAAACATTTTCATCCAAAGAAGGTGAATCTAGTTCAAGAGGAAGAGGCCAAGGAAGAGGCCAATGGAGAGGAAGAGGTAGATCTTCTTCAAGAGGTAGAGGTAGTTTTTCTCCAAGAGGAGGAAGAGGTGGCTTCCAAGAAAGAGGAAGAGGTGGCTTCCAAGAAAGAGGAAGAGGTGGCTCTCACGAAAGAGGAAGAAGTAGCTATCAAGGAAGAAGTAACAAGCAATGTTACTATTGTAACAAGTATGGGCACTTTGAAAAATATTGTAGATTGAAAGCATCACATGGAGGAAGAAGCAATAATGCACACTATGGTGAGGAGGAGGACTCATCAATTTTGTTTTTGTCATATGGCAAATCTGATCAAAATATGAATGAGACATGGATTCTTGATACCGGATGTTCCAATCACATGACCGAAAAGGAGGAGTTGCTATCTACAATTGGCAATTCCTACAAGTCCAAGATCAAGCTTGGAGATGATAAAGCATTGCAAGTTGAAGGCAAAGGAACCATGGAGGTACAAACTAATGAAGGTAAGAAGAAAGTGACCGATATTTACTACACTCCAAATTTAAAACATAATTTGTTGAGTGTTGGGCAAATCATGGAAAAGAATTTTAAGCTTGTGTTTGAAAACAATAAGTGTGAGATTTTTGATAAGAATCATGGGCATAGGCACGTCACTACTATTCCCATGACCAAGAATAGATTGTTTCCTCTAAAATTTGGAGAAGAAAATAATGATTTTGCATGTGCAGCCATTGATAGCAAAAGTTGGCTATGGCACTTAAGATTTGGCCATGTAAATTTTCCTAGTTTGAGGAAAATGGTTTCTCAAGAGATGGTATATGGGCTACCTAAAATTGATGATCAAAAAGGTGTGTGTGAAGGATGTGCTTTGGGCAAGCACTCAAGGATGAATTTTCCAAAAGGCAAAGCATGGAGAGCCACTTATCCCCTTCAATTGGTGCATTATGATATTTGTGGGCCAATGCAGACTCAAAGTATTGGTAAGAATTCATACTTTCTCACCTTCATAGATGATTTTTCAAGAATGTGTTGGGTTTATCTTTTGAAGACAAAGGATGAGGCATTTGGTTGTTTTAAAGATTTTAAAAATCTTGTTGAAAATCAAAGTGGGCACTATGTAAAATGTTTAAGGACTGATAGGGGAGGAGAATTTTGTTCAAATGAATTTCTTCAATTTTTTAAAGATTGTGGTGTTAGAAGGCAACTCACAACTGCTTACACACCACAACAAAATGGTGTGGCTGAGCATAAAAATAGAACAATGGTAAATATGGCAAGAAGCATGCTACAAACAAAGAGGTTAACTAATATGTATTGGGCTGATGCGGTAAGGACTTCCATTTATATTTTGAATAGGAGTCCTACTTCTAGCTTGGATGGCATCACTCCATATGAGGCATGGTATGGAAGGAAACCAACTGTAAGTCATTTCAGATTTTTTGGTTGCTTGGCTTATGCACATGTTCCTGATGAAAAAAGGAGGAAGTTAGATCCCAAAAGTGAAGCATGCATATTCCTTGGGTATTGTGAAAATACCAAAGCATATAGGCTCTTTAATCCAAAGACACACAAGGTTGTCGTGTCTCGAGATGTGATTTTTGATGAAGGGGGAGTTTATGGTCATCAAAAAGGTCATATTGAGAAGTCAAAATATGTTTTGATTGGTGGTATTATTGATGATGATGAGGAGTCCACTAATGTTTTAGTTCCAAGTGCTACTAATCCACCAAGCAGCCCCTCATCTAGCTCTCCAATAAGAAGTCCTTCATCTAGTTCTCCACCAAGCAACCCCTCATCTAGTTCTTCAGTTTCAAGTGCAAGTTCAAGTCCACCAAGGAAGGTAAGAAGCTTAAGTGACATTTATCGAAGGAGTACTATTCAAACAAATGAAGATTTCACACTATTGAGTGAAGATTCTCCAAGTAATGTGTTGAAAAGTAAAAAGCTCCAACAAAACCATCCATCCTCTCAAATGTTAGATACAAATTTTCAAAGAAGAGTTACAAGAAGTCAAGCACAAGAGGTAGATCAAGTGGTGAAAAGACTTGAAAACTTGCATATGTATGGTGATGAAAATGATGGTAAGCCCAAAGGTGATGTTGTGAATTATGCCTTAATGTCTCTTGTTGATTTAGAACCATCTTGTTATGAACAAGCATGTACTAATGATGTATGGATGAAGGCAATGAAAGAAGAAATGAACTCCATCAAGAAGAATGATACTTGGGAGCTAGTTGAGCTTCCAAAAGGCAAGAAAGTTGTGGGCTCTAAATGGGTCTACAAAACAAAATATAATTCTGATGGAAGTGTGGAGAGACACAAAGTAAGACTTGTGGCCAAGGGGTTCACACAAAGGTATGGCATTGATTATGAGGAGACTTTTGCTCCAGTTGCAAGACAAGAAATAGTGAGGATGGTTCTTTCTATTGCTGCTCATAAAAGCTAGAATGTACATCACTTGGATGTAAAAAGTGCTTTTTTGAATGGATTCTTGGATGAGGAGGTTTATGTGCAACAACCTCAAGGATTTGTAGTTCAAGGTAAGGAGAATCTTGTGTACAGGTTGAAGAAGGCCTTGTATGGTCTTAAGCAAGCTCCAAGAGCTTGGTATTCAAGAATTGATGGGTACTTTCATCAATATGGTTTTGTGAGAAGCAAGAGTGAGCCAACCTTATACTATAAGAAACAAGGTAATGACATTCTCCTTGTTTGTTTATATGTGGATGACTTGATTTACTTAGGTAGTAATCCTAAGTTGAATTATGACTTCAAGAATGCCATGATGCATGAATTTGAGATGAAAGATCTAGGCTTGATGCACTATTTTCTTGGTATGGAGGTGTATCAAAGTGATAGTGAAATTTTCATTTGTCAAAACAAATATGCCAATGATATGTTAAAAAAATTTGGGATGGAAAATTGTAAACATGTTGCAACACCAATAGCTCATGGTGAGTTGTTGAGTAAGGATGATGGAACTAAAAAAGTTGATGTGACCACATATAGAAGTATGGTTGGGAGTTTGATGTTTCTCACCAACACTAGACCAGACATTGCATGTGTTGTATCACTTGTATCAAGGTATATGAGTGACCCTTTTGAATTACACATGAAAGCTACAAAAAGAATATTGAGATATGTAAAAGGTACAATGGATTTTGGCATCCATTATTGTAAAAATGAAGATGTAAAATTGTTTGGTTTTAGTGATTCATATTGGGGGAGTAATATAGATGACAAGAAGTCTACATCAGGTAATTGTTTCAGCCTTGGGTTTGGTTTAATCACTTGGAGCTCAAAGAAATAAACTATAGTTGCTCTCTCTTCCATCGAAGCAGAATACATTGCAATCACAAGTGCTAGTGCTCAAGCATTGTGGTTGAGGAAAGTCCTTGAAGAAATTGGAGAACAACAATATGGTCCTACTACATTGTATTGTGATAACATGAGTGCTATTCATCTAGCATATAATCCAGTTCATCACAATAGGTCAAAGCATTTTGATATGAAGTATCACTTCATCTGAGACATGGTCGAGAAGAAGGTGATTGAATTACATCATTGCAGCACTGAAGACAACATTGCAGATTTGTTCACCAAGGGAGTTGTCAAAGCTCAATTTTTGAAGCTGAGGAACTTCCTTGTCAGTCCCCTCAACTTCAAGGGGGAGTATGTTGGAGCTTGATTGATTTCTATTATTAGTGGTTTTTTCTATTTTCATGAGGAAATATTCCCTGTGAATATCTCCAATTGTAATAGGTAATATTTAGGTGGTTTGGTGTGATGTTGAGAACATTTGATTCTCATATATTTGTCTTTTACCCACTTGGGAGATTCGTATGTTACATATTCTCATGTATTTGTCTTTTACCCACTTGGGATATTCTTCAGTTACATTCCCAAGCTATATATTGTAATGACTTATCATGAATAAATCAGTTCAGACTAATTTTGGCTCATATGTGGTATCAGATTCAAGTTTGAGAGAAACCTTGCTAATTTTTTTAAGAATTTTTTTATGTTGTTCTAGGACGGCAACGACGCCTCCTCCTCTTCCAAATTTGGGTGTACCTGGACAGGGTTCGAACGCTCGACCTCCGGCAATTTGTGCTCTGTTACGCAAAATTGTCTATAACCGTTTTCATTTTTGCTATTAAATAAACATTTGGCAATGTATGAGAATAATTCCTTCCTCGAATGCAATTGCAATACAATATTTCTTCTTCTCCACTTTTGGTTAATAGTAAGTGCAAAATCATTTTTCTCTATAGCTTCTTCTGCATCTGTTTTGTGCTCTATTTTAGAGTATTGTGTATTTGGGTTCTGTTTTGTGGTATTATGTTTTGTAGACCCAGTTTTTCAACAATTGGTATCGAGCCTTGGTTTGAAGGATATTGCAAGAGATGGTAGCAAGTAACCATCATATTACAGTTCCTCCATTCAATGGGGAACTATATGATTATTGGGCAATCAAAATGCAAACATTAATGGTTCACAAAGAAGTGTGGGATATTGTGCAAGATGGATATGACGAGCCATAATATTGGAGTGTGTTGACTACACAAGAACAAACCGACATGAGGGAAAAAAAGAAGAAGGATGCTCAAGCCAGATTTTTGGTTCAAAGTGCTGTAGATGAAAGAATTTTTTAAAAAAATGCATTTGCTAAAAGTGCAAAATAGGCATGGAACATACTGTAGATATCATACCAAGGCACTAGCAAGGTGAAGTTGGTTCGTTTGCAAAATCTACGGAGGGAGTTTGATACCTTGCAAATGAAATACAATGAGAAGATTGTTGATTTTCAGGTTCGAGTGCAGAATACTGTGAACCAGCTTCGCATCCATGGAGAAGATATTAAATATCAGGCAATTTGTGAGAAGGTATTAAGATCTTTACCTCTAAAATGAAATTTTATTGTTACTACAATTGAAGAAAGTAGAGATTTATCCACTGTGAGATTGGATAATTTGATGGGTTCGCTAATGTCGCATGAGAGTAAATTGGAAAAGCCTATTGAAGATTCAGAATAGGCTGCATTTTTAGTGAAGGCAAGGGTTGAAAAGGGCAGAAGTAGTTCCACTTTACCCCAAGACGAAAATGAGTCCTCACGTGGAAGAGGTGGAAGAGGATATAGACATGGAAGAGGCCGATTTGGAAGAGGTTGTGGCCGAGGTAATGTATATAAGACAACAATCCAATGTTGTTATTGTAAAAAATATGGGCATTCCATAAAAGAGTGCTGGAAACTGCAACATAAAACTATAAATTCTACAAGTAATGATGGAGAGGATGCTAAAACAAATATTTTTCTCTCAACTCATGCTGCTGAAAAATCAGGTAACAATTTGTGGTTTCTAGATTCTGGATGTTCTAATCACATGACCAACAATAAATATTTATTTGTTGAAATAAATGAAATGGGAAAAAGCAATGTGACATTATGAAATGATCAAACTATTGATGTTGTTAGAAAAGGAACCTTGCGTATTCAAACTAACCAAGGAGAGATAAAAAATATTAATGATACATTCTATGTTCCTGGTATGAAACATAATTTGCGAAGTGTATGGCAGCTATTAGAGAAAAATTATGATGTTTTATTTAAAGAAAAAGCTTTCAAAATCAATGACAAAAATGGAAGTTTGGTGTGTGAAGTACCCATGACCAGCAATAAAATGTTTCCATTACAATTGCAGCAAGTTAGTACCAATATGTTGAAGGTTTCAAGTGATGATTGTAATTGGTTATGGCATAGTCATTATGGTCATTTGAATTTCAAAGCTTTGAAGCTTTTGCAAGTGAAATATATGGTACGTGGATTACCACACATTTTAGTAAAATATGAAATATGTTCAACATGTGCACTTGGAAAACAACATAGAAACAAATTTTCAATGACAAGGCAATGGAGAGCCTCAAAACAATTGCAGTTAGTTCATGCAGATATATGTGGTCCTATGCAAACACTAAGTCTTGGTAATCATTTTTATTTCCTCACATTCATAGATGATTATAGCAGAAAGATTTGGGTATTCTTTTTGAAGCATAAGAGTGAGGCATTTATATGTTTTTTGAAGTTTAAAACAATGGTTGAAAAATAAAGTGATCTTTGTATTAAAACTTTAAGAACTGATAGAGGAGGTGAATTTACCTCAAAAGAATTTATGTCCTATTGTGAGGAAAATTGAATTAAAAGACAATTAACGGTTGCCTACACACCACAACAAAATGGTGTGGCTAAATGAAAAAAACCGTACCATACTAGAAATTACAAGATCTATGTTGCAAGCCAAGCATATGGATAATGAATTTTGGGGAGAAGCAGTTGCCACATCAATATATATTTTGAACTGAATCCCAACTCGTGTAGTATTGAATCGCACCCGTGAAGAAGCTTGGTCAGGATGGAAGCCTAGTGTAGGCCATATGAGAATTTTTGGGTCCTTTTTGGGTCCATTGCTTATGCACATGTTCCAAATAAACAAAGAAAAAAGTTGGATGGTAAGAGTACAAAATGTATTTTTGTGGGATATTCAGAAGAAACCAAAGCATACAAGTTATGGAATCCTACATTGCAGAAATTGATCATTTCTCGTGATGTGCTATTTGATGAAGGGGGAGTTTGGAAAGAAAATGAGCAGCCAGAAAAGCCAGCAGTCATTGATGAAGAGTTTACTCACCCCACCATTTGTTCAAGCAGTAATTCAAGTGAAACTTCTCCTCCAAGTTCTCCAAGAAGAAATACAAGCAA
Source organism: Wollemia nobilis (assembly GCA_028583015.1). Taxonomy (NCBI): domain Eukaryota; kingdom Viridiplantae; phylum Streptophyta; class Pinopsida; order Araucariales; family Araucariaceae; genus Wollemia; species Wollemia nobilis. Next base: position 8,406,394 of record JAQPPZ010001078.1, on the reverse strand, counting down.
CAGTTCAAGTGCAGCTTCTACTCCAAGCCCTCCAAGAAAATTTAAGAGTCTTGAAGAGATATATGAGAAGATTGAAGAGGTAATTTCGAATTTGAATTTAGCATTATTTTTAGATATTAAAGTTGAACCAACAAGTTATGAAGATGTAGTGAAAGAAAAGGTATGGAGTGATGTCATGAAGGACGAATTGAAGATGATCAAGAAAAATGACACATGGGAGTTGGTACACCTTCCAAAAGGAAAGGAATCCAGTGGAGTCAAATGGGTCTATAAAACTAAGTATAAAGCAGATAGAACAGTGGAAAAGCATAAAGCAAGATTGGTTGTAAAAGGTTATTCTCAACAACCAGGTATTGATTATTTTGAAACTTATGCTCCTGTTGCTAGATTAGACACCATAAGAACTATTTTAGAACTTGCAACACAAAATAAATGAAATATTTTTCAAATAGATTTCAAATCTAATTTTTTAAATGGTGTTTTGGATGAAGAAGTCTATGTTGAACAACCTCCAGGTTATGAGGTGACAGGGCAAGAGCATAAGGTATACAAATTAAAGAAAGCACTCTATGGACTCAAAAAAGCACCAAGAGCATGGTATAGTAGGATTGATGCATATTTCCATAACCAAGGCTTTACACGATGTGTAAGTGAACCCACTCTCTATATAAAATATGGCAATGATCGTGAGCTTTTGCTTGTTTGTTTATATGTGGATGACTTGATTTTTACGGGAAATAGCATGAAGATGATGAATGAATTTTTAAATGCAATGAAAGATGAATTTGAAATGACAGATTTGGGTTTGATGCACTATTTTATTGGAATTGAAGTGAGACGGGTAGATGATTGTATTTTTATATCACAAGGTAAATATGCTTTTGAATTACTTGAAAATTTCAAAATGTAAAAGTGCAAATTTGTTAGTACTCCTTTAAGCTTTGGTGAAAATCTTATTAAGGTTGATGGAAGTGGCAAGGCGAATCCTACAATTTATAGAAAACTAGTAGGCAGTTTAATGTATCTTACAGCTACTAGGCCAGATTTGATGTATGTTGTAAGTGTGGTTTCTAGATATATGCAAGATCCAACTGAAGTACACTTCTAGACAACAAAAAGAATATTGAGGTATGTTCAAGAAACGAGTAATTTTGGCATTTGGTATAGCAATTCTGATGATTTTGGTTTGGTTGGATACATAGACAATGACTGGGCAGGTTGTCTTGATGATCGCAAGAGTACTTTTAGAAATATTTTCAGTATGGGAACTGGTGCAATTTCCTGGTCATCCAAAAAGCAAGCCACTGTTTCTTTGTCTACAGTAGAAGCTGAATATATAGCAACAACAGAAACATCATGTCAAGCCATATGGTTGAAAAGAATTTTGAAGGAGTTGAAGCACGAGCAAAATTGTCCTACAACAATTTTTTGTGATAATACTTCTACAATTGCATTGTCCAAGAATCCAGTTTTTCATAGTCGTACAAAGCATATTAATATAAGGTATTATTTTATTCGGGAGCTTGTGGAAGAAGGTCATATAGCCATGAAGTTTTGTTCATCTAAAGAGCAAGTAGCAGATGTGTTCACCAAGGTGCTGACCAAAGATAGTTTTGAGAGGATTAGGACAAAATTGGGTGTTATTCCATTAAGCATTAAGGGGGAGTTTGTCAAGTAATTAATTTAATGCTTAAAGATGGGCATGCGGAAGGATTAGTTAAGTGCTCCATTATGCGAAAACTATCTATAATTATTTTCATTCTTGTTATTAAATAAACATTTGACAATGTACGAGAATAATTCCTTCCTCGAATACAATTACAATACAATATTTTTTCTTCACTTTTGGTTAATAGCAATTTAAAAATCATTTTTCTTTGTAAATTGTTCTGCATTTGTTTTGTGCTCTACTTTAGAGTATGTGTATTTGGATTCTGTTTTGTGGCATTATGTTTTGTAGGCCCAATTTTTCAACAAATTTTCCAAACTTGATGTTTGCTTCTAGGTTTATGGAGTAAAAGTCACCTTTTAAACTTTGCCCTTATTTACCAAGCATATTGACACTAAAAATTGATGTCTCAAAACATCAATATGTGCAATGGGAATTCTTAGAAACCAAAACTTGATAGCAATAAATTACAAAATGAAATCAATGATGAGATCATAACTATGCTAGATACCCCTGCCTCCTTGGGTCTTACCCGAAAGTGGCATCCCTTTTGGGATGTTTTCCACACAAAAAAAAAGAGATCATAACTATGCTACAAATAATAATCAAATATTAAATATACAAATAATATTCACAGATATTAAATATTCTTATTCAACTTACAAGGAGATGACTTTCTCGTCTACACAATACACTCCATACCACTCGCAGGGATCTTCATTATAAAAGTTCCAATTTGAAAAGGCACTATATGGATCCCTACTCACCCGATCCCAAAATGCCAATAATACCAAGCATGCATTCACAATACTCTAGTGAATTCATTTGAAAGACATCAACCTAAAATAACCTAGAAAAACCATTCCTAAACACAATATAAACTACTGCAACATTGTGGCAAATGCCAATTTCCAGGCTTGATAATATTTTTCTAGCTTTAAAATAATCGTCTGCGAAAAGTGTGCTTGACTATATTATGAATGAACCATAATGTACTATGGATGAACCATTTCAAAGCCATATAACCAATTAAAAATAAAAATAAAAATAAAAAATAAAATTAAAAAAACACTAAAAAAACAAAGAAAAACAATGTGAAAAAGAACCCAAAAGCCCATATGCATAAGCTATTGGAATTTGAGAGTATGTGGACTTTGAGTCTACAAAAGCCCATTGTTTCATATTAAACTTTGAAAATAAGTTGTTAAAAATCATGGACTTTAAAAATTACAAAGAAGTTGTTGTAATACCAATACCGTTATAGGGTCACAATGTACTATGGATGAACCATTTCAAAGCCATATAACCAATTAAAAAAATATATTAAAATTTAAAAATTAAAAATTAAATGAAAAGAAACCTTAGAAAACAAATAAAGTTATAGAGAAGTTGTTGTAATACCATTATGAGGTCACAAATTCACAATGTACTAGGAATAAACCATTTCAAAGCCATATAACCAATTAAAAGGAAAAGAAAAGAAAAAAATAAAACGAAGCCTCTAATAACTGCAAGTTAAACTATGCGCACCTCTAATAAATTGGATTTTTGGAGGGATGAGATTTGAAGTCGATGTCTATGCTTTTTCTTATGTTTTGTTTTCTATAGTGCTTGAAATTTAAAAATAAAAATTCAACAAGATGCAAGAGTTGAGAGAAGAGTGCCTCTAAAGTTGAGAGTCTAGATTCAAGGGCAAAAGACCATAGCAATGTCAATGTTAATATTTTATTTTTTATTATTTACCTCCAGCAAAAAGTCAAACACTGTAATTAATCAGCCTCAGATAAGCCATTATAACATTAGCATTAGCATTCCATACCCAAGCATGTAAATTTTGATCAAATGCCCGTCATATTCCAAGCAAAATACGATCATATGCCCGTCAAATTCGAGACTTCTTGAAATTTGTTATTTGGTGTATTCACGTCATTTTCAAGACTATCTTCACAAGTATCAGTATATTTATAATATATTGTAAGCAAGAGCTTAGTATCAAGAAATTTTTATTTTCTTAATAATCTCTATCTTCTTGAAAATAAAGTTTTCTAGCTTGTTTCTCTTCTCCTCCACTTGTTTTTGATAACCTATACTTTTGAATTTCTACTTGTATTTCTCCACTTTTTTTTTTTTTTTTTGTGAGGTACACTTTTGAATATCAACGTGCTTCTTTGTTTGCTTTCTCTTTACTTTTCCCATATTTCCTAGTGATGTGAACACTTTTTTTTATAGCTTTTTGTTTTCTTGAACATAATGGTGAAGGTTCATTATGTCTTCAAATGGTCCCATTTTCTATATACCACCAATCCTATATACCTAACCTTTCAATAAACCCACCTTTCCTATATACTCATCAATACATGAAAGAAGCTAGTCCTCTCAATTACGGAATTTAATGTGAGAGGGACAGTAAGGTATGTGAAAGATATTGATACATGATACCAAGGTAGCACTAAAAATAATTTATTCTATCAATGGCACCTGCTTAAAAAGAAATCCTCATATAGGGGTGTAACTTCCCTATATATTTATATTTTCTCTATTTTAGAATTTATGTCTAAGATAGTAACAAATGGGAAAAAAAAATGGAGTGAAACACAATATCAAAAAAATGTGTTCTTATTTCTCCTCGATGATATATAGGGTTGATGCCAAATGTCATTATGGTAGTTATATTAGTCTCTATATGTAGTAACTTAATATGATAGTATTACCTATAAACACAAGTTAGAGGCATCATTTATATCAAATGCTATGATTTTGCAAAGCAAATGTTTTTATTTGTGTCTAATTTATTTTTGATGCAAAATTTAAGGTGTCGGTCATTGCCAAGAATGCATATTTTTACAAAAATATTATAATTTTTCTTCCAAAAATATTCACTCTAAACTACTAAACCTTTCTTTCAAATTTCTCCTTTTTTTAAAATATCAAATTGCCCACATAAAAAAATTTATACACCTTTTTCGTTAACTATCTCTTTTTCTATTGTTGATAATGCACCATTTTACAAAAATATTATAATTTTTATTGCAAAAATATTCACTCTAAATTACTAGACCTTTCTTTCAAAATTCTCCTTTTTTTTTTAAATATCAAATTGCCCACATAAAAAAAAAACCTATACATCTTTTAACTTCCTAAATGCACCTTTAACTCCCTAACTACTTGTTGAGTGGTATTTTCACCCAGTCATGAAAATACACTCTCCTTTAGGATTTGGGTTCCAAATCCCCTCTTGCAAAGAAGTTAAACAAACAACTTCTCCAAGGTCTCCGCTGTATTAGCATTTGCAAACTGTGTATTAATAATCTCCGATAAAGATATTCAATTTAAATGCTTGGAACACCTTAGTGATTGCAAGTAACTGTAAACAAGGGACAATGTTGTTCTATTTCATCATGAAACTTTAGTGATTGTTCATTGTTTTTTTGAATTTTGTCATTTTTAAATGTTTATTTTAAATAAGTTAAACTTTTTGGAAAAAATGAAATGCAAAAAATGAAAATGAAATGCAAAAAAAACTGAAAATGAAATGCACTTAGTATGATGCTATCCTATTTCGACAAAACCGAAGATGTGAGGTCTCCATGCATGCAACCTAACCTATTGGACTTGCAAAACATGCACAATCCCCATAGACTAAGTGCTGGTTCCTAGGGTACGAAATAAAATTCAGATTTCAAATATTCGCCTAATGTAACCCACAAAAGTAGCATTTAACATTATCTATAAATCTGAAATCTAAAAAATGAAAGAATAAACATTAAATCCATAGCATGCACAGAAAATCTCCTTCTTTCTTGCCCACAAGATGTAAATTTTTGAACACTTCTGCATTAAAAATATGTCATGTTACAATAGCAAAATTTTTGGTTTTTCCAAACCAGTTTGTGGAAGAGAAACAACTCAAACAGGTCCAGAATGGCTTCCTTGCCCTCAGCTTTGCAACTCTGCTTCAACGGTTTTCGACCCCAGTCCATGGAAGAAAAACCAGTTTTCGAAAGAAAAACAGCTCAACTAGGTCCAGAATGGCCTTATCGCCTTCAAACCTGCAACGCTACTTGCAGCAGTTTTCCACCCCTCTGACCTCTTTGAATGGCGTATTTAAAATTTTTGAAAGAATTGTTTTTCCCTCCATGACGGTTCATTTTCATTTTTCGATGGCTATTCGTTTCACCTTCCCTGATTGTTCATTTCACCTTCCCTGCATGTGTGTGCTTCGATTTCCATTTTGTGGCCCTTTGCTGCGTTTTCTCCACATAGGCTTGCATCCATTTCCTTCCCTGTGTAACGACCATCTTAAATGATTTCCAATCATTAAAGATTTCTTATGTAACGCTTGGTCTTATTTACTAGATTTTGTCCTTATGTCTGCGTCACTATATAAGTCTGTTACTTTGGTGAAAATGCAACATGTCGCAATATCGCGATACCTTTTTTTTGTACGGCCGCGAAAATGCAACATGTCGCGATATCGCAACACTTTTATTTTCTAGTTCTTTCTTTTCTCATTTGGTCGCGAAAATGCAACATGTCGCGATATCATGACACTTTTTCCTGTACGGCCGCGAAAACGCAACATGTCGCGATATCGCGACACTTTTTCATTTTCTGCCGCGATGGAGCAACATGTCGCGATATCGCGACACTTTTTCATTTTCTGCCGTGATAGAGCAAAATGTCGCGATATCGCGACACTTTTTCATTTTTTTGCCACGATGGAGCAACATGTCGCGATATCGCGACACTTTTTCATTTTTGTGTCGCGATGGAGCAACATGTCGTGATATCGCGACACTTTTTCATTTTCTACCGCGATGGAGCAACATGTCGCGATATCGCGACACTTTTTCATTTTCTGCCGTGATGGAGCAACATGTCGCGATATCGCGACACTTTTTCATTTTTCGTCGCGATGGAGCAACATGTCGCGATATCGCGACACTTTTTCATTTTTCTATTGCGATGGAGCAACATGTCGTGATATCGTGACACTTTTTCCTTTTCTGCCGTGATGGAGCAACATGTCGCGATATAGCGACACTTTTTCTCTTTTGTGATATTTTGCTTTTTTCCTTGATCTTTAGCCTATGGGCCACTTCGGCCTTCTTGGAACACATGCAAAAAAGGTGGGTCCCCAATTTTGGGGTACCTTGTGGATCAACCACAACAAATGGCGACTCTGTTGGGAAATGCTCTTGAGCATTTCGGTGAGAACCCAACCTGAAAACACACAGACTCAAATACAAACGTTAGCAAATATCCCAAGAATGAAACTAGACAAGAAATACATGAAACATTAGAATTATTAAGCATCAGCTCGGTGTGTGCAATGTGCTTCATTCCCTATCGTTTGAAATTCATTCAGCTTTCCATTGTCAACTTCACTTATGATTCGTATGCAAGGCTATGAATGATTTGTGTAGGATTTGACGTATGACAACTATGTTAGAGATGTAACAACCTGCTTTGCAAAGGCTCAAACCTTCTAGCATCATGAACAAACATATTAAAACTGTCAAACCCTCTTAGGACCTAAAATATGTATACTGAATTAATTTACTAGATCTCAAATTTGGTTATGTGTCACTACCATCTTGAACCCATGTGTAGGTGTAAGTGAAATCAGAGCTTTGGTGGATCGGATTCCCAACCTAAGCGAGATGGGAATTTGACCCTATCCTTACTACTCTAATATAGAGTTCATTACCTCATCTTGAGCAAAATGATTTAACTTGTTATGGATGAAACTGTCAGGCTAGCCTGTCCGTTTGAGCAGTCAGTGGTCTTGCTTTTAGACAATACATGTTGCCACGCATGAGCATACTCCACTGCCAGCCAGGCGTCTATAGCCCCGATGGAGATTAAGCCCATAATCCAAGATTTGACTTTACTGTGATTTCTTGGACCTTGGTGATGACTACCCATCCTTGCAAGGGACATGTAGTACGATCCTTCCAGTCTAGTATTAATAAAGAAATGAAAAATATTTTCTTTTGAATTTCAAGTTCTTGAGTGGGCAAAATGGAAGCTTTGGGGAATCGAATTCTCAACCTAAGCAAGATGAGAATTAGACCCTATCCTTACTACTCCATGAAGGTCAAATCAGAGCTTTGGGGAATCGGATTCTCAACCTAAGCGAGATGAGAATTAGACCCTATCCTTACTACTCCATGAAGGTCAAATCAGAGCTTTGGGGAGTTGGATCCTCAACCTAAGTTCGATGAGGATTTAACCCTATCCTTACTACTCGATTTTAGGCTTTAAGCACTATGGGAGTGGTGAAAACCACTGTTTTAAGGATTATGTTGCATAATAGGACAGACACGAAATACTCCTTTCGCCTCACCTTTTCTTCCAAGTATGGTTTTGACCATTTTGCTCAAGATTCTCTTTAATATGCGTAGAACATGCTTGGTTCAAGATAGTTAGGGCATCAGTTCCCAACCTTAGGATCCTTTTAATATATGTTATGTAATGACCCTAAGAGGATTCGACACCTTTTCAATGATTGCACATGAAATGAAGATGCAACTGAGATGAAATGTATATGCAATGTGGAATGTGACATGAGATATGAATGCACTACTTCTTTTGAAATGTGGATGGATTAAACCACCTACTTTGCCATAATTTATAAAACTAACAATTTCATGCATCACAAGTTCCAAACGATATTCCTTAATGTGTTTGCGATATTCGTGGAGCGTTCTGCAATACAATTTCGATGTTTCATATTCTCCTAGTCTTAGTCAACATTCGTAAGGACCACACAAAAAACTTAAAACCACAATAAGATTCAATCCAAAACCAATACACGAAAACCAAAAGTATATACAATATAATACAAGATGATGCAAAAATTTGGATTATCATTTTCTCGGATCCCAAACCTGATTAGAGCATTCCAAAAGACATAATATGATACACATGCCGAATGTGGAAGGAATAAAAAAAAAACAAGATTAGACCAAACCATGCAACCAACTTCAACTTTCCTCTCTCACCCCACCAATTAGATTTAGTTCCATTAGTATTCTCATAGGTGAGATTCAAATTACCAGATTGATTAGACAATGGTTGATTTTCAATTCTTTCTTGTCTATTATTTAAGGTGCAAATTTCATAATCCCATTCATGATTTAGAACTAGGCTTTCTTTATTCAAAATGAAATTTTGTAAGCAAGAGCCTATTTCTAAAAATTTCAAAGCTAATTCATTTTCCATGTTCTTAGGCCAATCAAAATTTTGCAACAATTTACAAGCATCTAGGATATTTACTAAATGGGGATCATTAAGAATTTTTATCCTAGATTCAAGAATTAATTGTTGATGAATTTGATTTAGCAATTTAAGTGCATCAAACTCCTTTTCATTCATTAAAGTAAGGTTATCAAAGGTGTGGTTAGAAATTAATCCTTGTTCTTCATTCACCTTCAATGGCATTTCATCATAAATATCATTTGAATTATGCAAATCTTCACCAAAATCTTGGATGTTTGGACATAAAGGTTTAGATTTTACCTTTTTCACACTTTCATTTACGAAAACTTGGTGAGGATTTGCAATTTCCTCTTTTACCTCTTGGTCTTCATACTCTTCATTGATTACTTGTTCATCAAACATACCAAAATTGGGCACCCAATTAAAAACATGCCCATCCTTTTCAACCCTCAAATATTCTTGGTTGAAGTGTATGTCAAGTAACTCATCTTCATGATCAATCGCTTTCGTTGTTCCCAATAGATCAACCACTTTGTCATTTAATTCCAATTCTTTGTTCACTATCCCTGGTATCTCTTTCAAAACATCCTCAAATTGCACAGGATTTGTAATATCTTCCTTCGAGTAGGCGATTATGTTGTCTTGTATATCAATTGGCACACAATTTTCATTAGCAATTTTGGAGTGAGTGTAGTATTCCCACTTCTTCCATGAATCATAGTAGTCACCTTCCAAATTCAAGCTGTGACGCTCAAGTACTTCTTCTTCATCTTCTGATTCATCAACATGTTTCTCATCCAATTCATCTTCACCTTCCATAGATGGTCCAGTTATTTCCAAAAGTGGGTTATTTCTTGAATTCAAATTAGTAAAGCTATCATAATCCAAATTTGCAACCCATGATTCAATTTTATCACAATTTGGAGGGTGAATAAATTTTTGATCATTAATTCCAAGATTCTCATCGAGAGTGTCTTCCAAGAACAATTGATGACGCTCAAGTACTTCTTCTTCATCTTCTAATTCATCAACATTTTTCTCATCCAATTCCTCCTCACCTTCCTTATTCTCACTCTCTTGACAATATAGAGTTTCTACCATCAAAATGTTGTCCTCTCCTTTTTGATGTTGGGGTGGACCCTTATTTGGCACAAGTTTCAAATCATCCACTTGAGCTTGGAGACAATGGGTATATCGATCAATTTCAGGATAATTCCTTTCATTATGCGCCTTTGTATTATGCAATCTACACCTGTTTTCCCATGCAAAATCAAAAATATTAAGAATGGAACTAGAGTGACTGGGTCCTACAGAAGTATCTATCTGATTAGCAATAGGGGAAGGCACACCCCCATTGTTTGGCTTCGTATTCCACTATCTCCCTCCATTGTTGAAATTTTGATTTGGGTGAGGGGCATGGGATTCATACTTCTGTTGTTGAACCAAATCATTACTCAATTTGTGAACCATCTATTTGAGCTCTTCAACCTCTGAATAAATCTCTTTTGGTTGAGCTATGTTGTTGCTAGTTCCAATAGGATTTGCGTAATTGGTGAAATCTTGACATAATATTTGAGTTGGATTTTGAGCCACTTGATTTGTGTAGGGATTCACACTTTGAATCAGAATTGGATTGGGGAAAGGAACTATAGCCTTAGAATTAACCGGACTAGCTCCTTGAATAGTCTGTTGACTATTTTGCAAAAATGAAGGAATGGGGGAAATGGTTGTGATCGGTTGAATTGGAATGGGTGCGTAAGCGGGTGTTGATGAATATGGTTTTTGATAAGGCACAACATTTATGCCTGATATTTGCGATACCATGATCTGATTCATCATAGGAGCTTGACCATATGGACCATATTGTCCTACCATAGGCATCTGGGAAAACCCATAACCCTATGGTGTCATTTGTTGCTCAATGGTCATAGCTTCATTGTAGGCTAGAGCAAGCGTGGTAACTTGAGGATTTTGCCTTGCAAACATTGCCGTCATAGGATCCAATGCCCCAAAATATATTTGCAAAGCTACTGCGAGATCAATGGCAAAATTGTGAATTGCTATATTATAGCACTTCTGAAATCTCTGGTTAAAAGTTTGGATTGGCTCACCCTGGCCTCTTTTACATGTAATGAACTGATTATAGATGATTGTGGGATCTAATGGTGACTTGAATTGGTTGACAAAAGCATTCTCCATTTGCGTCCATGACGTAATGGAACCAATAGGTAAGAAAATATACCATTCATAAGCCACTTGGTCTAGGCTCATGGGGAAGAGTCTACAAGCCACATCTTCATGCTGAACTTGCAATCTTATCAAAACATCCCTATAGGCCTCAATATGTTCTTCTGCGGTCCTTGGGCCATCCGATTTGTATTTGGGCAAAAATCTCTCTATATTCCTAGGGATCTCGTGAATATCCCCTGTAATATTCAAAGGAATGTTATTGACTCCGTACCAAGGAGGTGGTGGAGGTTGGGCCATCTGATTCAAAATCGATGATGATAACCCTATAAGAACCTGACAAAACTCTCAGTACCTCAAAGGGAACCTGCGACACACAGAAAATCCTACAATTCATGAAATCCAAAGAATAACCTCAAAATTTGTTAGTCATGAAAGAAGGAACCTTGACAAAGCAGTATTCTAAAAATGTAAGTTTTTGATTCACCAGATCACATATGCACAAGTGAAGAGCATACTCCTAGTGTTGTAGGCTTTTTGATTCACAAGATCGCATTACGCGCAGGTGAAGAGCATAATACCGACAACAAAAACATTTTTAGACAAAATAATTCCTTACAAATTAGCATCAACTAAGAGATGTATCCATTAAAATCAAATGAAAGTAATTGCATGGAGACAACCTCGTTAGTCAATTTAAAAAAAAAAAAAAAATCAAATCAAGACACTTTATTCCTGTATGAACAATCAAAAAGCGTTAGAACAATGCATAGCAATTCATGTCCTCATTTTAACACTACAAAGTTGTATTGTTAAAAGAGGGCTAAAGATAATAATCAATAGGGCATGAAATATTCAAAATTTAAATCCCTATAGCATTTAAATCACTCTGAAATAAAACAATTCAGGCCCTCCTTCTAGCGCCAATCTGTTGAGTGGTATTTTCACCCGATCGTGAAAATACACTCTCCTTTAGGATTTGGGTTCCAAATCCCCTCTTGCAAATAAGTTAAACAAACAACTTCTCCAAGGTCTCCGTTGTATTAGCATTTGCAAACTGTGTATTAATAATCTCCAATAAAGATATTCAATTGAAATGCTTGGAACACCTTAGTGATTGCAAGTAACTGTAAACAAGGGGCAATGTTGTTCTATTTCATCATGAAACTTTAGTGATTGTTCATTGTTTTTTTGGATTTTGTCATTTTTAAATGTTTATTTTAAATAAGTTAAACTTTCTGGAAAAAATGAAATGCAAAAAATGAAAATGAAATGCAGAAAAAACTGAAAATGAAATGCACTCAGTATGATGCTATCCTGTTTCGACAAAACCGAAGATGTGAGGTCTCCATGCATGCAACCTAACCTATTGGACTTGCAAAACATGCACAATCCCCATAGACTAAGTGCTGGTTCCTAGGGTACAAAATAAAATTCAGATTTCAAATATTCGCTTAATGTAACCCACAAAAGTAGCATTTAACATTATCTATAAATCTGAAATCTAAAAAATGAAAGAATAAACATTAAATCCATAGCATGCACAGAAAATCTCCTTCTTTCTTGCCCACAAGATGCAAATTTCTGAACACTTCTGCATTAAAAATATGTCATGTTACAATAGCAAAATTTCTAGTTTTTCCAAACCAGTCTATGGAAGAGAAACAACTCAAACAGGTCCAGAATGGCTTCCTCACCCTTAGCTCTGCAACTCTGCTTCAACGGTTTTCGACCCTAGTCCATGGAAGAAAAACCAGTTTTCGAAAGAAAAACAGCCCAACTAGGTCCAGAATGGCCTTATCGCCTTCAAACCTGCAACGCTACTTGTAGCAATTTTCCACCCCTTTGGCCTCTTTGAATGGTGTATTTAAAATTTTCGAAATAATTGTTTTTTCCTCCATGACGGTTCATTTTCGTTTTTCGATGGCTGTTCGTTTCACCTTCCCTGATTGTTCGTTTCACCTTCCTTGCATGCGTGTGCTTCGGTTTCCATTTTGTGGCCCTTTGCTACGTTTTCTCCACATAGGCTTGCGTCCATTTCCTTCCCTATGTAATGACCATCTTAAATGATTTCCAATCATTAAAGATTTCTTATGTAACGCTTGGTCTTATTTACTGGATTTTGTCCTTATGTCCGCGTCACTATATAAGTCTATTACCTTGGCGAAAATGGAACATGTCGCGATATCGTGACACTTTTGCCTCCTTGCTCTCCTTGGTTGCTTTGAATCGTGAAAACGAAACATGTCGCAATATCGCAACACTTTCGGTCCCTTCTGTCTTCTGTTGCTTTTAGTCGCGACAGTGCAACATGTCGCGATATCGCGACACTTTTTCTCTTTTGCCTCTCTCTATGCTTTGAATCGCGAAAACGCAACATGTCGCGATATCGCGACACTTTTCTTGTACGGCCGCGAAAACGCAACATGTCGCGATATCGCGACACTTTTCTTTTCTTGTTCTTTCTTGTCTTGTTTGGTCGCGAAAATGCAACATGTCGCGATATCGCAACACCTTTTTTCTATACGGCCGCAAAAATGCAACATGTCGCGATATCGCGACACTTTTCTTTTCTAGTTCTTTCTTTTCTCATTTGGTCGCAAAAATGCAACATGTCACGATATTGCGACACTTTTTCCTGTATGGCCGTGAAAACGCAACATGTCGCAATATCGCGATACTTTTTCATTTTCTGCCGCGATGGAGCAACATGTCGCGATATCGCGACACTTTTTCATTTTCTGCCGCGATGGAGCAACATGTCGCGATATCGCGACACTTTTTCATTTTCTGCCGCGATGGAGCAACGTGTCGCGATATCGCGACACTTTTTCCTTTTCTGCCGCGATGGAGCAACATGTTGCGATATCGCGACACTTTTTCATTTTTTTGCCGCGATGGAGCAACATGTTGCGATATCGCGACACTTTTTCATTTTTTTGCCGCGATGGAGCAACATGTCGTGATATTGCGACACTTTTTCATTTTTCTGTCGCGATGGAGCAACGTGTCGCGATATCGAGACACTTTTTCCTTTTCTGCCGTGATGGAGCAACATGTCGCGATTTCGCGAAACTTTTTCATTTTTCTGCCGCGATGGAGCAAAGTGTCGCGATATCATGACACTTTTTTCTTTTCTGCCACGATGGAGCAACATGTCACGATATCGCGACACTTTTTCTCTTTTGTGATATTTTGCTTTTTTCCTTGATCTTTAGCCTATGGGCCACTTCGGCCTTCTTGGAACACATGCAAAAAAGGTGGGTCCCCAATTTTGGGGTACGTTGTGGATCAACCACAACACTACTAGACCTTTCTTTCAAATTTATCCTTTGTATAAGATCAGTTGTATCATAACACACACTTGTCATTATAGGCTTTAAATCACCTATATCACAAGTAGAATTTATCCTTTGAAGAAGATCACTTGTGTCACAACAAACATTTATCATCATGGGCTTATCCTTCAACCTTTCAATTATTTCCTCTTGCCTTTTGTACTTCACCTTAAGGACATTAAGAGTGATTAATGTCATGTATATTATCTTTCCTACATCAATAGGTAATGTAACATTTTCATAGTAGTCATCAACTTCATTGAGAATAATATTTAAGCAGCATTGAAGTGTTGAGAAGTCTCTATTTTTAGCTTCTTTGAGAATTGATTATAAGTACCACATTAATTCTGTTGACACATACTTTTCAACTTCAACTTATTTCTCTTCACTAGCTTCTTGGGAATTGTTATTTGATGTCTTCACACCATTTTCAAGACTATCTTCACAAGTATCAATATCTTTATAATGGATTATAAGCAGGGGCTTAGTATCAGGAAATCTTTATCTTATTAATAATTATATTTCCTTGAAAATAGATTATTCTTGCTTGCTTCTCTTCTCCTTCACTTGTTTTTGATGATCCATACTTTTGAATTTTTGCTTGCTTTTCTCCACCTATACTATATTTTGGTGAGGCACACTTTTGAATGTTAGCTTGCTTCTTTGTTTGCTTTCTCTTTGCTTTTCCCATGTTATCTACTAATGTGAACACTTCTTTTTATAGTCTTTTATTTTCTTCAACATAATGGTGAGGGTTCCTTATGTCTCCAAATGGTCCCCTTTTCTATATGCCACAAGTCCTATCTACCAAACCTTTTGATATACTCACCCTTCCTATATACTCATTACTCATTGGTACATTAAAAAAACTAGTCCTCTTGATTACGTGGTTGTATGTTAGGGAGACATTAAGGTATGTGAAAGAGATCAATACATGGTACCAATGTAGTACTAAAAAGGATTCGTTCTATCAATGACACTTGCTAAAAGAGAAGTCTTCATACGTAGACGTAACTTTCCTATATACTTGGATTTTCTCTATTTTAACATTTACATCTAACAATAGTAACAAATGGATTAAAAAAATGGAGTAAAATACTATATCACAAAAATGTGTTTTTGTTTTTCTCTGATGATATATAGGGTCGATGCCCTGTCATCATTATGGTAGCTATATTAGGCTTTAGATGATGTAGTAACTTAACGTAATAATATCACCTATAAACACAAGTTAGAGAAGTTATTTATATCAAACAATGTGATTGTGTAAAACAAATATTTTTATTTTATATATAGAATTATTTTTAAAACAAATATTTTTATTTTATGTATAGAATTATTTTTGATGCAAAAATTTAAAATATTGATCATTAACTAAAATACACCTTTTTACAAAAATATTATAATTTTTCTTAAAAAAATTATTCACTCTAAACCTTTCTTTCAAATTTCTCTCTCTTTTTAAAATATCAAATTGCCCGCATTTAAAAAAAAAAAAAAATCTATACACCTTTTAACAGCAAAATTTGTGGTTGTGGTGGTTCAAGGTTTGCACTCACAAAGTACCATTAAAATAGAATGTGGTGTGCCCTAAGGGTTAGGTGGATTGGTAAGACTTTGAGCACTTACTAAGAGGAGACCTTAGGTTCAAACCTTGGAGGCATGCCCAATATAGGCAAAGGTAGTAGTCTCATTTGAGTTCGTTGAGTGCATACTAGCTTGATGACAACGAGCCATCGGGGTCTCTCACTCGAGGTTGTGTGTACCTGATTGTTAAAGATGAAAGGATGTTACCGATTCCATTGATATAATTAAATATATATAATATAATATAATATGTGGTGCCAACTAAAAATAGGCAAAGGAGACTAATCATTAAAAAAAATTGGTAGTAGGTGGATTGGTAAGTGCTAGTCTGGATGGGCACTTGCTGATAAAAGACCTGGGTTCAAACCTTGGTGGTGCCAGTTTGCAAAGGTAGTAATCTGCTCCGAATCGTTTGAGTGCATGTCAGACTGATGATGATGGTACGAACCTCGAGTGACGGTCCCCATCTCACACCGGGTCAACAATTAACAAGACGAATAAGTTTGGTGGTTGCAAAACCTGTGATTTGAATCTGCGCTGCAAGTTACTAAAAATAGTGGTCGTAACCAACTCTCCTATATAACCACACACGAAAAAAAAAAATTGGAAACAAGTCACAATCGGAAAGAATAAATAAAATAAAATCAGCAAGGCAGAAGTCATAGCCTTTGTTAGTCCCCTCACGTACACATGCGGGCAAGAACCGTTCCAACACAAAGTCCTACAGCTCGTCTGACAGCCTCCCTCACCTCCTCTGTCATGCCATCTCAAAATACTTGCTCCAAGTGCCCAAAAAACATCCGTATTGAACGTTGTTGCATATCACCCTGACCTCCACGTGTTAGCTTCTTGACTACCGTGATAGAAAGAATTATTTAAACAGGCCTGCAAGAAAATCATGATCTATTCCCACACCAGAGAAGTGGTTACGTCATTTATTTGATATTTCTTTACTTTAATTTTCACATCAATTAAATTGACCCATCTCCAAGAATGATCTAGATTTAATCAATTAAATCGCCTTCCAGTTATCGTACACTTAATCAACCCGGGGTTCTGTACATTCCACAGTGTAGGATCCAAATTATAATGATCCTATTCTGATATACGTCATTAAAAGTGACTTTAGGTACAGATCTGCTTGCAGAACAAGGAGACAAAAAAAACCTTCAGGTACTACGTACCAACAGGAACCAAGATTCTGTGTAAATTATAACAGTGATCCCCGACTTCTCGGGGATGGTATTTGTTCTGGCAATCTGTAACCTATCAGACTTATGTTCTATTTTTTATAATCCTAAACATTTTCCATAGCATAGATCAAAATCATTAAAGCTGATTTTATAATCCCTGTTTCTCTCTTTGGTTAATGGAGCTTGAGTGAGGAGACCCCGGTGGTTCAGGTTGGTGCGGCCATCATCAAGCTGGCAGGCACTCAGCACCATCATCAAACTGACACACTCAGCGAACTCAAATCAGACTACTACCTACCTTCACTCTTATTAAAGATACACAAATTACAAACTCTAGTTATCATCAGTATAATCGCGTCACTCTCACTCTCGATTAAAGCGATGACTGAGTGGGGGAAGGTCGACCAGCGACCCTGAACTGTAGTTACACTGACTAACACTTACAGTTCCTCCCTTTGAGGATGTTGCTTTCATATTCCCAATATTGTACTTTGCACTGCACGCTAGTGAAGACGCCCAGGCACAGGCACTGGCACTGGCACTGGCACTGGCACTGGTACCTACTTTTATACCAGTTTCATTTCCTTTGTTTGTGGCATTCTTCCCAAGGTTTTATGGCATGTGAAAACTCGATTTGACTCGTTGCCCCGTAACTGCAGAGAGTCGTGAGAGTACTCGCATAGGCCATTTTTGTTTGTTGTTGTCTGCAATGGATACAACGCAAATAAATTGAGGTATACACTGCAGTCAGGCGATACCTAGTGCTTTATTCTCAACATCGGCAAACGGCAAGCCCTACTGATGTAATGTCAGCGTTCGTCAATGCAGTCATGAATACCATGGTTTCTTTCTTCCGGTAAAATATTGATCTTTTGGTTATAGTGGCGAAGGATACCGTGTGTTGAAACATCACATTTTCAAATGGCATTGAACTTCCACTTCAATCTCTTGTACAGCTTTTAGGGTCACGTTCTAAAATATTTAGGCCAACACATAATCTAGGGTATGATAGCATTACAAAAAAAAATGAAAACACATTAATCCATAGTTATATGACATCTAGTTATATGACACTTTTAAAATATTAAAAAATAAAAGACATAAAATTTATGGCATTATTATACAGTTATGATAAAACACATTAATCCGCGTAGTTGTATGACACTTTTTAAAGTATTAAAAAAAATAAAAGACATAAAATTAATGGCATTATTATACAGTTCAAAGTTGTTTTTTTTTAATCTTTGGAGGAGTGCTAGGAAGAACTTTAATATTTAATTTAATTTATTTTTATTTTTAATTTGGTTATGTTTTTGAGAAAGAGAGAGTGCGAGTAAGAATGTAAATAAGAAGTAAGTACAAAGTAAGAAGTTGAGTTTATATTGTTGAAATTTTTTAAAAGTAAAGGATTTATATTAAGAAAAGTTAGGTATAATATAAATAAAGTAATATTGAAGGTCTTATTATTATTATTAAGTAAGAATGTTCTAAAGTGAAGTATGATATTCTTATTAAAGATGAGAAAAAACAAATTTATGGATAGAATAGGTAACGAATGTTATATTATAAATGATTATCAAATATAATATAATTCAATTGAGCACAATAAATATGTGAGTGCCTTAGATAACTTTTTTAAATATTCAAAATTGGATCAAGTGGAAGTGGGTATTGAAGTGAAAGTGGGCATTTAAAGATTCTCACGTTGTAGACATTGTAAGACTAGAAACATAACAAAATATTATAATGTGAAAATGATAAAGAAAGAGATAAATTTTTTGGTTATGAGATAAACTTGTTGTAGATGACAAAGACCATCATAGTTCACCCAAATCAATTGTTATAAAAAACAAGGAATGAGAAAGTACAATGTGAAAGTTCTAATTCAAAATAAAGATGGAAAATAAGATGTGAAGGAAATTTTAAAACAAAGTCAAAAGAGGTTAATTTTATTCCAAGTAAATCATCTACATTTTTCTCAACTAGTATAAATTCTCTCATTTTAATAGAAGTGAAAGTAGTTCCCTTGCACTTTAGGGTTTCAAGATCACAATAAATAAATAGAATGGAGGATATCCCTAACAATTTAGGGTTTTGAGAGAAGCATAAGAAGGTAATTACTATGAAATATTGTAATTGTACATAAGGTTTTTTGAGGCAGCATAAAGAAGAAAGTACTCTTGAAAATATTCCTAGCACTTCATATCCTTCAAAGCAAATATAAACCTATAGATGATATGTCTCATTTTAAAGAATATGGAAAAATGAAAGATATTGATGAAGATGAAAGAACAAATGAAAATGGAAAAAGAAGGGGAAAACAAAAAAACAAAGAGAAAACAAAACTTAAAAAAGAAACTCAAAGGGATATTGATATGTGAAAACAAAAGCAAATATTAATTAGTAGGGTTAAACTAGAAAATAAAAATAAAAATGGTATCTTGGAATATTAGAGGCACGAATAAGACCCCTAAAAAAAGAGGTAAAAGGGTGTGTTATCATAGTAAGTATTTTTTTATAGAAATAAATTGGGTATCATATATTTTACCCAACTACAATGTTAATTTTTGTATTAGAGAAGTTTAAATTTTAGAAGGCAACCGTCTTAGTAAGATTTTACATCCAAAGTTCAAACTGTTAATTTATAGCTAGACGTAAGCCCCATGCCACTATCAAAGGGACACATATATAATCCTTTAATCATATTTCTTTGAACCAATGTGTCCTAAATAGTTCATTGTCCTTTCTCTTGAATTAAAGGTATAATTGAATTCCACACTTCTCTTGCAAAAGGGCAATGAAAAAAAATATGGTCCATTATTTCTTCTTTCTTTTTGCACATGATACACTAACTTGGTCCTTGTCGAGGCTTCCTTTGAAGAACATCCCATGTTAATGCTTTTTTGGCTAGAGCTAACCAAGCAAAGATTCTAGTTTTTAGTGGAGCTTTTAACTTCCATATTCTACTCCACCACCAAAGCTTTTACTCGTTGTTGTTATTAAAGCTTGGATTATACCCTTCTCTAGCCATGTATTACCCACTTGTTGGATTCTTGGACCATATCAAAAATTCTCTTTCTTGATTTAGTCTTATATTTGCTTATTCAAGTTCCTTTATGTAATCATGTCGAATATATGCTTCATTTCCTTCTAAAGTTAGCTCTACTATTATGAGCCATCCTTATTTCCATAAATCAGAGCTAGTTGTTGATACCACCTATGCCAATACAATATTTCCTTGATTATGAATATTAATTTAATATGTTTTGTATAAGATGACAACCTCATTTGCTACCTAGACAAGGATATTTTCCTATCCTTACTTCCTTTTCATTCCTTATTTTTCATACCAAGAAATTCCCAACTAATGGTAAATCTCTCATTAGTGCTTTCCAAATAATTGTGGCTTTTAAAACTTATTTATGTTCCATTTAAGTAGTGTCATATTATTTGTGTGAACTAAATTTGGAATCGGTTCATCATCTTTTTATCAAATATTCCTTTGCCAGACAAATATTAGAGAAAGTTTTGCAACCCTTTGATATTCCTTGGGTCTTCCTAGCCACTATAGGATATTTATGTGTGCAATGGGATCTTCCTTTCAACAGTGGTAGATTGAAAGCTCTTTGGAGCTTTTCTCTTCTCCATTTTATTTGGGGAATTTGGAAGGAGTGAAATAATAGGGTTTATGAAAATAGGAAAAGAGAGACTTCTATGGTTGATTTTTGTATCTTCAATGTTGTTGTGGAGAACTCTCAGACCTTATCCTTTCCTTAGGTAGCTAAAAGTGGACTCGAGGAAACCTTTGTTGTTTGTTGTAATTTGAAGCCTTTAATTTGTGTGAATCTATTGAGATCTTTAAGGTTGGAAGTTAATTGGAAATCCCCTCTAGATGGGTGGATCAAATTGAATGTGGATGGTGTTGCAAACGAGAATCTAGGGTATGCCATTGTAGGTGGATTTTTTAGGGATTTAAGGTGGATGATTGTGCAAGCCTTTGTTGAACTTCTATCCATCCAATCCAACCATTTCACTGAGGATCAGGTATTTTTCACAAGGGCTAAGTTAATCAAATAAGGGTATTATAAAAATATTATCGTGAAAGGGGACTCCCTAAACCTTATAAATATTCCAAAAGAAATACAGAAAGCTAGTTGGAGCATTGTAGATATGGTTGTGGAGACGAAAGAGATCTTGTAGTCCTATCACAACCTTCAATTGAAGCATGTTTATCGGGAGGGGAATGAAGCTATAGATTTGTTGGAAAACATGGGGTGGAGGCTCAAGATATTATTATATAATAAGATAATTCCCCTCTTCAAATTATTGAATTTATGGCTAAGGAGAAGCTAAAGCAGCCCAATGATGCTCAATTTCTAGTTGGAAGAAGCAAAATCTTATGGATCAACTCTTGGGGCAGACTATTATGGGTGACCTGATATATATGCCATAGACTGTTATGTATGTAAAGTCAAATATTGTCTAGTTACTCTTGTTATTGGTGGTGTAGTTTATGTCTTTTTTTATCGGGTGCTTTAGGTTGGTTCTTTATGATTGTTGATAGTTTAGATGGACTTGGAACCCTGTGCACCCTATTTTCTACCTCTTTAAAGCTCCTAAACATCTATTTTTTCAAATAAGTTCACTAATTCTTTCTACCTCCTTAAAAATCCTAAACTTCTAATTTTTAAATAAATTCACTAATTATTTCTACCTCCTTATAACTCCTAATAAGTTATTAGAAGTAATTAAATATGCATACTTTTATTTCCACATTAAGCACTTCAATTTCAAAAAACTTCCCTTCAATTGTCAAACTCCTCCTTGAATGAAATAGTTGGCGCTTGCTCTTTTAACTTCACTTTGAATGGATTAAATAATTCTTAGATTGAATTTAATCAATGTTCTTCGTAACCCTAATGTTCTTCTACACCAACAATTGCTTGAAGTTGCTCACTACCAATCATTGAATTCACGCTAATTCCAACTTAATGCTCAGTCTATTCACCAACCATAAACGCTACTTCAAGCACTTCCTTCCATTACTCCAAGCATGGCATTCAAGTGTTAGTCAAGAATTTCCTCCTGTGCTCCCTTTTGTTACTTCAATATATTTCTTTTTTACTTCAAGCATGTTGTTCCACTAGACTTATACATTACTTAGACGATTTGACTTCCGTTTAACTCTTGAGCACTTCTTCTTGAATGCTCTAAGTGTTGCTTGACCTTTCACGGATCTACTCTAGAATTAAACTATTTAGCTGCCTTATTACCTTGTGCACTTTGGTTTTGCTTTACTTAGCTCCTTAGATCTCTATAGAATGAACCTTATACTCTGTTACACTTTTCCTGCTTGATAATAGACATTGTTATGTCTATCTAGAATTCCTTTATTCATTGCAATATTTCTCCAGCTTGCTTTAATGTTACACTATACTCCTCCAAACATTGTTAGGCACTGTTATTGAAAGCATGAGATTTCGAAAAATAAAGAAAACAGTGTTCAGATGTAATAAAGATAAAACCAGATTTATACGTGAAATGACATGGATACAATCAAATTAAAAGAACAGGAGCACATCCCCTTTTATTAATAAGATTCTAGCCCGGTTACAATAAATCTCTTTAATGCAATATTCTCAGTTACACCGGACGGGCTGAGAGTGTTGCCGCCGCTGGTGTAAGTGAGTCTTTGCTTGCTGCTGTATTTCCTACGGTCAGAGAAACAATCAATTGTTAGTAGCACCTGCGTAAGAAAACAGAACTTTTGACTTTAAAATCCATGAGAAATACATGTAAAGGTTGGTCAAATACGTGAATAAAACAGTTCTACGTAACCTCGCAACTTTCACGGAAAACAACCTACATAATCGAAAACAACATATATCATGGAATCATAGACTGTTTTAATTATATTTGAAGGTAGCATGTATTCTGAAAGCATTAAAACTTGAACTCTGCTTCAATATACTCGAAAGATATATATTTTAAAACATAAGCATAAGCTATTTTAAAACTTTCGCAAACAACATATATCGCTTTTAACCAAAGCATGCGAAGAAATGCGTAGGATGCCCCAAGCGGGCCGACCCGGTAAAGCTTGATCTCGGCGCCAACCCACTGGGAATGGGCCCGAAATCCAAGCGGTATCGATATTCTATTTCCTGATGACTTTGTTTAAGCCGCATGATCTGGGCTTGACGAGCGGCATGTCTGGCGACTGCCGGGTCAACTGGGTCTGCCCTCTTTTGTTGAGGAGGCTTGAATGTTTTGCCCATGTGTTTGCCTCGATCTTGATGGTCGAGAATTTCAATGGGTTGCTTCCCTTTGTCGGGGTAAGCGACATTTGTTTGAGGTTCTGGCCTCGATGTGTGATTATGATATCTGGCAGGTGCAGAAACACAAGGTTCCCGCGCTGTTTGTTGTTCTCAAGGAATGTGATGATATTCCTCGTACTCCATTTTCTGGGTGTGAGAGAGGCGGGCGGAGATAGCTAGCCCTGTGTAAAGAGCCCTGCGCTCTGGATGTTGTTTTTCTGTTCTGATGGGAGGTAAATAAGGGATGCCATATCCACGTTGCCCCTCCAAATGGACAGTATGCCTCTCTAGCGCTTCATCGTGTTTGTGGCCATTCGGACCTAGCCTCAAGAGGCGGTTGTCTACTTATATTGAGATCCGCATGTGAACCATCTTCCCGAAAGGGGGTGTGTTGAACGAGTGTATTCCAATGAGGAGGTTCCCAATAGTTCCTTCTTGAAGTGGCTCGATGTGGACTTTGTTGTAGGCCGGATCGCCAAGATGGTTTGGCTAGGTCCTCAGGGGCTAAAGCGAAGGCGACTAGCGCCCTCTCTTTGTGTACCTTCCATAGCGTCTGCCCTTGATTGGGCTTGGCTACGAGTGTACACCATTGTGATGTTTCGCTACTATCTAAGCAGATTTTATCTCATTTATGATGATTTGTCTTTTTGTGCACACCAAGCAAAAATGAACACACACATACGCAAAACCGTGATTATCTCTTTTAAGGATTGATAGTGTGTCCTAAACTGGTTTAGTGCATTTTGATGTTTTGTTTTGTTTTTGCAATTTTGGAAGAACGTTTAAATGCATAATGTTGGCTCATATGATCCCATAAATGGTCGCCCCTTCAATATACCATTGCCGGACCGATATACCAACCTCTCTATATACCCGCCCTTACCTGAGGGAGACTATAGGTACGTGAGAGCAGATGGTACGTGGAACATAGGCGGTACGAAAGGGGAATCGCTCTGTTTATGACACCTACCATAGAAGACTTATCCTCACGTGCATGGGAATCACCCCGACAACACTCGGTCAGCTTTCGTCAGGATTTACGTCTAGCAACAATCGCGATCGAGGTAATGGATGCAATATCTCAAGCCAAAGTGATAATGGAATCCACCTTTGGTCTTGCTCAAGGGTTGGGGTTTTACGACCAACGCCTTGGTTTAAAGTACCACGTGGTGTGTGGGATTCATTTTACTTTGAAAATTTGAAACAGGCAACTGAAAAAGAAATCTTTCCCTATGCCAGACAGATAATACTAACTAAAAACAACAAGTAAAAATTGCAAAGAAATTTTCTACCCTTTTTTAAAAAAAATTTTTTTTTTTTTTTTTACGTAGATAACTACAAAATAAAGCAATAAAAAACTTTAAGAAAAATTTCTCTACCTTATTTTAATAATTAAAAAGATTTAATTATTAAATGAATAATTACGCAGATAACTACATAATTAAATAAAGCAAGAAAAATTTTTAAAAAAAAATTTCTCTACCTTACTGTAATAATTAAAAGAAATTAAAATGTCAGTAAACGAAATGACCCGAAACTTCGCAACAGAAAATGATATGGACGGCTAGAATCGTTACCTCCTTTCTGCCCGAAATTGCTGTTTCTGACCTCCGGTTAAAAAGAAGTACCTGTTAAGCACAAGACACAACAAGTTTAATTAACTTCTGTGATTTTTAAAAATATGGGAACCGGTCCCACCGTGATCGCCACTGAAAGCATGAGATTTCGGAAAATAAAGAAAACAGTGTTCAGATGTAATAAAGATAAAACCAGATTTATACGTGAAATGACATGGATACAATCAAATTAAAATAACAGGAGCACAACCCCTTTTATTAATAAGATTCTAGCCCGGTTACAATAAATCTCTTTAATGCAATATTCTCAGTTACACCGGATGAACGGTGATCTCTTTCTGCATGCCCACATGATAAATGGGTGGGCTGTAGTGTTGCCGCCGCTTGATGTTTAATGATGATGAGTCCCTGCTTGCTGCTGTTCTTGCTGTAAAAGAAACAGTAAACGGTTAATAGCACCTGCGATAAGAAGTCGAAACGTTTGTCTTTGTGAAACAACGAATAATGTATGCCAACATTTGATTAAATGCATACGTTAAATAACTCTACGTAACCTGCTACTTTTATAAAGAACAGAGAACAACAGGCATTCGAAATAACATGTATTCGCCAATATAAGACGTAAACTGTTATTTAACGCATTCGAATACAACATACATTATAAAAACATGGACTGTTTTAACATGCATTCGAAATTAATCAAATAACGTATATAGGGATACCCAAACGGGCCACCCCGTAAAAGCTTAACTTCGGCACCAATCCACTGGGGATGGGCCCGAAATCTGGATAATCAGAGTTGTCGTCGAATTGATGGATTAAGGTAATCCAATGCCGGAATTGCAAGTTCAGATGAATACAGTCGGATATTTAGTTTAACAGCACTTCGTTACGTTTCCAAAAAAATACTTCGTAGTCTTTACGTATCGAGCCGGTTCTATTTATGGAGGGTTCGGCTTCTGGGAACATTAATGTTCGAAACCCTAAATCCGTAAGGGCCGCTCAGATTTGATCCTTATCGGGCCATTATGGGACATGGCTCGCACTGACAGATCGCAGTTATGAGGCGTGGCCTCGGATCGGATATTTTTTAAAACCGCTTGTCTTATTAATGTTCGTCGTAAAATCCGTCGTTTTACAGACCCGCGGGGTTTTCTTCAAGAAGGGACACGTAGAGGGTGCCACGTGGCGGTCGTTCCTTAGATAGTTGACTGCATGCTTTTGACTGGTGACGTGTCGGCTCGGGGCCCAAAGTGTCGCGATATCGCGACGCTTTGGGCCGGCTTTGGCTTGGGGCCCAAAGTGTCGCGATATCACGATGCTTTGGGCCGGCTTTGGATCGGGGCCCAAAGTGTTGCGATATCGCAACGCTTTGGGCCCGCTTTGGGTCGGGGCCCAACGTGTCGCGATATCGCGATGCTTTGGGCCCGCTTGGGGTGGGGGCCCAAGGTGTCGCGATATCGCGACGCTTTGGGCCCGCTTGGGGTGGGGGCCCAAAGTGTCGCGATATCGCGACGCTTTGGGCCCGCTTGGTTTTTGACAAAAGGCTTGGCTTAAAGAAGGTTTTGAAGAAGGCTAAGAAGTTTGAAGTTTGCTCTAGAACGACCGACTTTGCTCTGCTCATTTTCCGATCTTCCGAACTGCTGTGCAAGTGGTTAAGACCATTATTTGACCTCTAAGGGCTACCCTAAAAGCTGTGATATCAATGTGATCAATGTTTGTAATCACTTAATCGAAATGGTGCTGTTTTGGTGTCTACAGTTACACTTTGTTTTATTCCTCCAATCCACTGTTAGACATTGCTAGGAACTATTACATTCTTCTAGTTTGATTGTGTTACTTCTAGGCTGCTGATATGACTCAACTAGTTTTCTTTAATCTCCTTTAGCTTGCCATTGACCTTTTGATTATACTTTGTTGCTAACACATAGGTGTGCAATCCGAGTGAAGATAGAATAATACTGACATTCATATATCTTTACATACTGCTTTAATGTGTGACGCTTTGGTGTGCTTCAATAGATTAAACTCATTTCTTCTTATATGCTCTATATGCTCTTTCTTTCTTTCTATAATAATTTCTATTAAAATCTTCTTCCTTATTTTACTTTCTTGCTCTTCTTGAATTCCTAATCTGAATATTTATAAGAGCTCCTTATATTTTACTATAATGTCTTCTTTTGCTATATTGTCTTCTTTGGCCAATGTCAAGGTCTTTATAACCTGATTTTTTTTCCTTCTTTCAATGATCTTTCAATAATGATCTCTTGAATCAATGTCAAGGTCTATATTATCTAAATCTCGTTTTCTTGTACTTTCTTCCTATAATAATCTATTGAATCAATGTTAAGGTCTGTATGACCTGTATATTTTTCTTCTTTTTAATTTCTTCCAATAATGGCCTCTTAAACCAATATCAAGGTCAATAAGACCTAAATCTTCTTTTTATTTATCAATTTCTCCTTAGGAATCTTTGAATACTTATCAATTTTCTACAACTTTAATTCTTTTGTACTCTGCACTTAGAAGCTGAAATTATTCTCTATCCTCTATATGAAGTTTCTAACGCTATAGCTTGATCTATGCTTTGCAAATCTTTCTCTAAAATTTATAATGTCTTAGGTTGCACCTAAGAACTCAAAATGATTCTCCTCCTTAGTAGAGAATCCAATATAATGTCAAAGTGACTTTAAATGCCTCTAAATATTCAATTTTCTTTTACAAATATATAATCTATAAATATTCAATGTCAAGGGTTGGATATATCCTTGAATTATCAACTATATCAAAGTTGATTTACCTTTCAATAAATATAGTTGAGTCATAGTCTTCACTAGTTATTATTCAACTGTGGAAAGACTCTAGCATTTCTACTCAATATGATCTTTAGAGTTCGAGTCTCACTGCCTTTAAAATTCTTAATCAACCTTGTCAAATGTGGATAAAGTTAATTTATTATAGTGGCTAAAAATGAACTCTAGGATAGAGCCTGCTGGTAGCTCTAATACCATTGATTACTTTTGAAGCCTTATACTACCACAGAATATCACAAGTTATATCACACAAGATCCAATATAAAATAGCCACAATATATAAAGATCAAGATAATAATAAGAGTAGAATGATATGAGAATATATATATATATATATATATATATATATATATATATATATATATATATATATATATATTCATCGCTTATAATAAATCAAATAACATTCAATAATATGTTGAAATATAAATGTAAATAGTCTGAATCATTCATGTACTATGCATGAAGAAAAACTTACAATATTAATTGCTCAAAATGTATACAAGCTTTATTACTCCTCTACTTCTTACAATAAGATAATAATATATATGAATATGATATTTTTTATGTCCCTATGGAGCATTGTCTCCATAATATAACCATAGTAATGTGACTCTTTGGATACTTGACTATTGCTCTTCATATGCCAAGTCTTATGACTCTTGGCTTATCTACTTGCCACTTGCATACTTGATGAACACTTGACTCTATAATACTTGCACACCTTTACATGACTCTTACACTTCTACTTGCACTCTTTAATTTAGGACACTTGTGCACATATTTACATTACATATTTGTACTCTTGCATACAAGATACTTATGCACATTTACTCAACCCACACTTGCACTCTAACTCACATGACACTTGTGCATTTACTACACATTACAAATTTACATGATACTTGTACATTTCTTGCACATTCACACTTACATAATGACGTAAATATAAATCACACTCTAAACTATAGATCAATCCTAATCTATTATTTATGAATGTACCATGAAGGTACCATGGGGGTACATTAAGCATGTAGAAAATAATGTAATATACTCCAACATAACCAAATCTAATCCTGGTACCCATTGTCATTAGGCTTCATATGAAACCCTAAATATTTTATCCCTTTATCATAGTCTACTTGGCTAAAACCAAAAGTTCTCATTACTACTTCTATTGCCCTAGCTAAAACATATTGAAGGATATTTCTATTATTTGTAGATTTATTTCCATTCCTGTATCCATACAATATAGGTGTAACACTTCTTTATACTTTGAGACTTCCTTCAATATCCTATGTTCAATAAGTAAAACATCATCTGCAAAGAGAAAATGGGTTAGCTCCAATGAGTTACCAATTTTTATACCCTTGATTATTTTCTATTTTTTCTATTCCTTGATTAGTATACTCAATTCTTCTGCTACCAAAATAAAAAAGGAGAGGAGAAAGAGAACACCCTAGTCTCAAACCTCTAGAATCCTTGAAGAAACTAGAAGTTTAGTCATTGATAAGTATAATAAAAGCGGTTTAATTGATACATCCCATCATCCAATTCATAAAGAGAATGCCACATCCAATTTGAATTAGGCTTAGCCTAATGTATAACTAATTTGCTTTATCGAAAGCTTTCCCTAGATCTAATTTTATTACCATTGTTTTTTGTTTCCTTATCTTTATTGAATGAAGTTCTTCTTGGGCTAACCAATTGCTTCATGAATATACCTTTTTACTTAAAACCCTAAATTGTTCTTCTAAAAAAATATCTGAGAAGATCCCTTTAATTCTCTTAGCTATAATATTTGAGATGATTTTATAGAGGGTATTACATAAAGAGATAGGTCTATAATCCCTAAAAGATTTTGGATTGTCCTTTTTTGGTATCAAAGCCAAGAAAGTAGAGTTTATCAATTATAGCAATTATCCCTTAATCCTTCATTCTTCTATCACTTTTAAAAAATCCTCCTTCAATAGTTCATAAAAATCCAAACAAAAATAAATTTTCCATCTATCTAGGTTCAAAATTTCTTCTTTTTGGAATGATTGGACTACTCAATGTAACCCTTCCTTGGTGATTTCTAAGAACAAAGCTTCTTTTTATTTCTCATTGACCATCTTGGGTAAATTTAGAACTAGTTTGATTATCTCTGCTATATTTTCTCTATTTGGATCCTTATACAAGTCTTTGAATTAGTTTATTTCTAATGATGACAACTCTTGGAATATTTTCAAAATATTACCATTATCCCCTTTCATTTCCCATGTTGTGTTTATTTATTTATTTTGTTTTGCATAATTTTGAAAAAAAAAATGTATTTTCACCCCCCTATTCTAGCCATAAAGCTCTACTTTTCATTCTCCATTTTTCCCTCTCATTCTAACAATTATTTCATTTTTTTTCAATTCTTTTACTTGCATAATTTCATTTTCTAGAAAAAATTCATTACCACTGGTACTATAAAGTTGATTTAGAGTAGATTCAATTTCAGTAAGTCTTACCTTCACTTCCCAACAAAATTATTTTACCTAACCTAATGTGACTGATTTTTATCATCCTAAGGTTACTAGTGAACTAAAACATGGTTGTATCTTTTGAGGTTGGGTCTTAATGCCTCCATTATATTCTTACTAAGTTTTAAAATTCTTCATCCCTTAGGCAAATGGTATTGAATTCAAAAGTACTTTGTGGTATATCCTCACCCTTTCTATCTATAACGGGATTGGAGAATGATATGACCCTCCCTCTTGATCGATTTATATTCTCATATTAGAAGAGAAAACTAAGAGCTTATCTGAAACTAGAATCCAATATTTTGTATATTCCTTGACTTCCATTTTGATTATTAATCCATGTAGGAACAATATTTGAAGGTTCTATATCACATAGTGTAGCACTTTGATTTTTGTGAAGCAAAAAATCAGCTAGTGGATCCATTCTGACCTCTTCTCCCCATATTTCACTTCTTTTTGTAACAAATTTTAAATCCTTTGCCACCGCTAAATTCTCATTTTTTAGAATATATTGGCCAAAATATTCCTCCAAAAAACCTACATATCTCTATATATAGTTTTCCCTAACTCCTTAGAGTGGAAATTTGATAATACATTTGCTTCTATAAAGAAGTTTTCAATCAATTAGTAAGAATATTTCCATCCTGAAATAATTCCCCTTGATTTGAGCCTATCCCAATAAAATTCTAACTTTAAAGGAGTGAATTAAGAGTAACTATTGCCTTTCCTAACTCTAACGTGGTTTCTTGAATCAAGATAATATCAGGCTTATGAAATTTAATAAGTGTTTTTAGGGCTATCTTTTTGTGAGGATCCCCCAATCCTCTAATATTCAGAGAGATTATTATCATGGAATACCTAACTTAGGGGGTTATCTTTCTCTAAGTACTCCATAAATAGATTTTTTTTTACCAAAAATAAATTCTTTTTGAGCTCTTTTTTAGGCTATTTTTAGATAGGAAATCCTACCTACTAAGGAACCCTAAGTTTGATTGGCTTCAAATCCCAGTCCCCTTTGAATTTTCCCAAAGCTCTTATTTGATTTGCATTTTTTCTAAGATCTTAAAGCATATCTTCTCATAGGAGACAAAAGTTTACATTGAGATGTGGGACTAGAGAGTGAGGAAATCCTACTAATGGAGGATTTCCTTAGTTTGATTTCTTTTCCTCTCTTTATTTTCTTCATGATCTCAGAGAGATTTTTCCCTCTTCCATCCCAAACTAAATCCTTGATCCCTTTACCTATCTATCCTCTATTATCTTCCTATTTTCCCTTTTGAGGAAGAAAAACTCTCTTCTATTCTTCTTCTCTTAAGACTATTCTCTATGAGGTCCTCTTGAGCTAATTTCAAGCCATATTTGTATAGGGAAACAATTTATTAATTGTATCATTTAGATAATCATGTAGAGATAATATTGGAGTATCTAAATCTGATCCTCCAGGCTCTTTGTCAAAAAACTACAAAGCCTCCCTCTTCTCTTCTAGAGCTCCCACAAATATTTATCTAGTTGCTTGGTCATTTTCCTTTCACTGATTGAGTGATGCTTGTGATTATTCTTTTGGATATCATGAGGTTGTTGCTTGTACCTTATTTGCTTGAATTTATGTTACTTTTATATTCTCTCTGTTACTTGTACCAATGGGAGTTTCAACTTCTATTTGCTCCCTTCTGTGTCTACTACTTCTTGCTCTACATTGTACTTTGAGATGACCATACTAGTCGCAAAAACTACATAAAAAAGGGACTCCAATATAGTTTAGATTATGTGTGAGACCAAATTCTTATTATAAATTTTATGTTATCAGGTAATCTCATACTTAAGGTCCATCTCCACTAACATTCAAGCTACCAATTTTTGAAGGTCAATTAAATTTTTGAGACTACTTCAAGAAAACCTCCCAAAGAGTTTGCTATCTCTCTCAGCATCTTATCATTCTAATATTCTAGTGGCAATGCAAGTAACTTAAACTAAATTAGCTAGGTGGTTATCCTCTTAGATCAAGGATCAAACCTAGGTGTTCAATTTTTAAGAGTAAATATACTATGCCTTCATTTCCATCTTTACTTTTTTATAGTTTTGGCATCTTCTACTTTCTAGAATACAAAAGCTATCCAATATTTTGTCATTACATGGCATATTTGGAGATATCCCAACAACTCCAACCATGTTGACTTTATCCAATAACAAAGAATTTTTTTTTTCATTGAGCATCCCATGAACTCTCCCATCAGAGCTTTATCTTTCAATGGTAAAACTTGTTTGAGAATCAAACCTTCTACACCACCATTTTAATTATCTCCTTTCATTTTTTGATACAATATTTTCTCTTACCTCTTCCCTTATTTATATGAGAGGGGTTTCAATTTAGAAGCTCCTCTAACTCCCTTATTCGTTCAGTCTCTCTGCTATTGTTCCCTTATAAAACTCTCTTTGCCTTTGGTTTCTACCCATATCTCTTCCATCCATTGTTCCCTTCTATAACCCTTTTCCCTCCATCTAGACTCATTTAAATACAAAGAATTGTCTAACTATCTTTGTTGGATTTAACAACAAATGCACCTTTGTTTATTTTAACAACAAAAGTGAGAACCCTAATAATGAAGGCATAGTTCAATTTCTCAAGCATGGCATGAAAATTCTTGCTTCTATCGTAGCTTCATATCTTGCAGTTCCAAATGTCTCTATGTGCTTTTGTCTACCATTAGGGTTTTTGATTGTTCCTTCAACTCTGTTTGAAACCCTTCCTCCTCAACCACTCGTTATTTTCTTTGTTGTTTTCTTTTAGCTTTGTCTACAACCTTTCCTTCTTACTTAACCACTCCTACAATATCATTTTTATGTTTTTATCTACTATTAATATTTTTAGGTGCTATTTTATTTTATTTACCTCAACTTTGTTTGCAGCCCTTCCTTCCTTAGCCACTCCTTTGACATATTTGTTTGTGTTTTTACTTGTTGTTGGGATTTATACCTTTTCCTTCAACTTCTTTTGCAACCCTTCCTTCTTTCTCAACTACTCCTTATTTTATTATCTATGTTTTCCTTTAGATCTATCTATAGCCCTTGATTCTCCCTTAGCCAATCCTCATAAGTTGCTTTGCATGTTTTAGTCTATTAGGCTTTTTGGTTGCTATTTTTTTTCTCAACTCTATTTGCAGCCCTTATTTCTTCCTTAGCCACTCCTCCAATGATTTTATCCATTATTAGGGTTTTTGGATTTTTCTTCAACTCCATTTATAACCCTTTTTCCTCAACCACTCCTTATTTCCTCAATTATTTTTCTTTCAGCTTTGTTTGTAGTCTTTCCTTTTTTCTTAGTCACTCCTTTGATGTTGCTTTGTGTGTTTATGTTTGTTGTTAGGATTTTTTATCACTATTTTTTCTATTAGCTTTGGTTGTAGCCCTTCCCTATTCCTTAGTCATTCCTATATCTCTATTGTACGTATTTTGGTCTATTATTGGGGTTTATGGATTTTCCTTCAACTCTGTTTGCAACCCTTTCTTCTTCCTCAACCACTTCTTATTTTCTCAATTTGTTTTTTCCTTTAGCTCTATTTTTAGCGTTTCCTTCTTTCTTAGCCACTCCTCCAACGCTGATTTGCAAGTTTTTGTCTGATGTTAGGATTTTTTGCCACTATTTTTTTTGTTTATAATATTTGTTCAAAGAAAAAGAACAAAAAAGACAAGGCCAAAACAAAATAGGCCTTAATAGCTAAAAATTAGAAAATATTATAATCTTCAAATTGTTTGGAACTTCTCCTCTTCTACTCTCTTTGTGAGAGCCTTCAGGATCTTACCTATAACTCGAACCTAAAACCCCTAAAAAAATTCCTAGAGCCTCATTCTAAAGACTCAAACGTGAAACCAAAAAGAGCCTGAGCTAAAACTAATGTGAAAATCCATAGAAGAGAATCTTGAAAGCAAGACTTGGATACTCGAAAAAAGAGATCCATCCAAAGAACAAAAAGAAGGCCTAAAAAAACGAATACATCTTTAGTAACTCCACTCACTAAACTGGTTTTCCACAATTTTAGAAATGGCTCCCAACCTAACTGAGAAGCCCAATGTCAATCTAACAACAAAACCAAAAGGAATTTGAATCCACTTTCTATAAGATCAGCCAAAAAAACACCAAAGCATAAATCAAAATACCCTAGAATAAACAAAATATAAAATTGACAACAAAAAGTGAAAAATGAAAAATGAAACCCTAACTAGCAGAAAAGCAACTAGACCAAGAAAATAAGAATCTAGGCACTCTAACACCCTCTTGCATTGAGACTGAACTAAACTCTCATCCTTCTCCTCATATAATTAGATCCCTAAAATCCCATGGAGGAGAATGGGGAGATTGATTAGGCTTCGTAGACCAAAAACTGAGGGTTTCTAAGCTTGGACAAAAGAATCATAAAAGGGATAGAGAACCAATAAAGAACATGAACAACAAAAATTGAACCTCAAAAAATATTGATTGAAATAGCTTGGACAAAAGAATCATAAAAGGGATAGAGAACCAATAAAGAACATGAACAACAAAAATTGAACCTAAAAAAAGATTGATTGAAATAGCTGTCAAAACCTTCATCTTGCAACCTCTCAAAACTAAGGTATTTGGAGCATCATTTATACGACTCAATCCTACAACCTCTTAAAAATAGGGTTTGCATACAACTTCTATATGTCTAAACATCACATTCCAACCTTTTCTCCAACCTGCAAATAAATAAACTATAATTCATTTTTCATTGCATCAATGCATTATATTTTTATAATAGATAATCAACATATATTACACGATAACAATGATATAATACCAACAACAATAGTTATATTTGTGTTATACTTAAAATTATATATCTCTATAGCCTAGACCTTAGCCATATTATAGTTAATTTAATCAGGTTCCATTGCACTAAATAATCTATAAGCTACAACTAATGACTAAAAGTGAAAGGGAAGAAGTTATTAGTTATTATGATTAACCTATGTAGAAAATATATTATTAAATATAATTAGAAAAAATTATAACTGAATTATATTAGTTTATAATTTTTATAATTTTGTTTGTTTTATATTAAAATTCTTATAAAATTTTATTGTGTTACTTATTATATTTTTAAATATTTTTTATTTTATTTTGGTAAATAAGATTTTAATTGGGTATACAAATTAGTTACAAAATATCTCACATTGCGTACCTTCATAAGTGCTACAAGATCCATAAATACAAATTCTAATTATATTTCTCGTATCATAGATTAAAAAAATACTTCAAAGAGATAACCTTTCCTTTGAATCATGATCTCAAACTCTATCATTTTTTGGCTATGTTAATTTTACCTAATCCAACCCCCAAACTACCCTTATTGACGTAGAATATCTTAATCCTCCATCCAAATCTAGCTTTATTATTTCAAAACTTCTTTATTTGCTAATATGTCTCCTAGAGCATTTCCTTCATGGAAGGTATGTTGAATCCTAGTATCTTCAAACCGCCTTACTAGAACCAAAATCTCTTCTATCATAGTTTCACCTATTAATTAAATTATTCTTATTGTTGATTCAACTCACTAGCACCTACGAATTGCACTCTACTTCTAACTTGCTTAAGCCCATTTTTATTGCCAAGTTAACTTTGACGAGTAGTGGCTTGGATTCTACCATAATACCAATAGTCATGTTGAATTTATCTATAAAAACCACTTTTATTATACCTATATCATCTATCACCACTCCCCCTCTTCCTACTAGGCCAAGATTCCCTTTGGAATTCCCATTGATATTTAGTTTATTCCACCCCTTCATTGATTGTTTTCATCTTTTCTTTGCTTTATCTACTTTTTGTTGTCCACCTCTTATGGTGGAAGGTAGATGAATTCACCATATTTCAAGGTCTCATGCTTCCAGGTTTTTTGTTCACATGCACTTCTATAATTTATTTGCTATTGAGGATTTGATTTGGTTATAGACTCCAATAACATTTATTTTCATATTTTAGAAGGTACACCAGTTGCGTTCCAGTCAAATATTCGAAAGGAAGATTAAGGGTTCTATGTTTTAAAGAGTCAATTTCTTGTTCTTGAAGGGACTTCTCTAGTGGCCTAACTAGTAAATGAACCCCTCCAATCGAACCCACCTAATAAAGTAGTCCCTTTCATTATTTTCCAAGATTTGTCCATTAAACTTGCATTTCATGAATATATGATGATCTATCTCCTCTTCTTCCTTACATAAAGTGCACTTTAGTAAACAAAATTTCTAATTTAGTCAAGTCTGGGGCCAGGCCAATTGGTCAAAAGCACTCTCGTACGAGTGTAAAGACCTTGGTTCAAATAGTTGAGCCTCGTAGTACCGAAATGGATATCATGCTAGTGCCATCGACGACGTTAAAAATTTACCCAACGCAACTAGAGGTTATAGTGGCAACAAGGAGCAAGATTCAAACCCACGATGAGGCAATGATAAAATGTTACAAGTTACCAATCCCTCTAGTAAAAAATTCTAATTTAGTCTAGGGGACTATGTGATTTTTTGTCTTTTTTTACTCCTACAGTTCTATAATTCTTCATTGTTTGATATATCGTAGAGGAGTGGTATTGTAAAAAAGGGAGTAGGCCCTTTCAAAAACTCCTTTCATCTTAATAAAAAAAATTGAAATTATAAAAGACAATAAACTTGGAGCTCCACTAGGTAGAATAGAAGGAAGGAAAGTCATATTTGAAAGCGTTAATGGGAAGTCATGATATCATAGCTGGAAGTAGGGATGCCCAAGTTTGAGATAAGAGAACTAGCGAATATATGATACACCATAAGTGATTATTAAGGATGATATAATTAAGCATGATATAATGGTTCTTAGAAGTAGAAATTCAATATGTAAGTTCTATGGATACTAGATAGGATTTTGGAAATTTAAAATTAAATGAAGTGGAAGTAGGGATTGAATTTAAATTACTCTTTAAATTTTCTTATTAGAAGCGTAATTCTTATTTCTACACTTTCAATTTTATAATTTTTTGGCCTTTTGACCATTTCTGCACCTCAAATTCCAACATCTTCTTTGTTTCTAGAGGGTTTGAAAGTTCATCCTAGAAAAACCCTGGTCTGGACTACATTGGGTTGGGACTACTTTTACCTCAAAACAAAAAAAAATTAAAAGGCTTGGCCACCTTTAACTCTAGTTCAGGAACACCCTTATCCACAAAGGATATGTCCTTAGACCCCTTATGTTTCCAAAGTTTTTTAGTATTTTGCTTTTTTTTATTATGTAAGTCTAAGAAGAATTACCCAAACACTTACAAAACGAGCAAAAAAAGGGTTTATTTTCATACTCGATTTCTTGGATCCAAGACCCTAGATCAAAAAGCAACTCAATGAAGCTTAGAAGCTCAGCTTCCAAATCAACGTTCACTCAATTCTAGCATAGATCATTCTTGATTGGGCTTTAGTTGTAGAGTCAATTGCAACCAAATCCCTTTGGCAATAGCAATAAGAATGTCCTTGTGCCAATATTGGAAATGTAGCCTCCAAAGCCTAACCCATAATGGTGTTATATTGAAGATTTGGGAGTTAGGGTTAAAATCGAGGCAACATTTGCATAAGAAGAGGTCTCTTTTGCCTTAAAACCAAAGGCCTTCCCACAAGATCCTTTCCAAATATTCTTCACAGTTGAGTTTGGAAAGGAAGAAACCTTGAAGAAGGCAACAATTTTTTGATGTCCTTGTGATTTCTATTTCGTAAAATCCCATTGACAGAAGGTTTCCAATTCATTTTAATTAACTTAATAACAATATAATATTTTATTTTTGTTTATTTTACTAAAAGTGACTCTAATAAAAATTATACATAACTTGTTAAAAAATCATCATAATCTACAATATTAAATAATTTATTTTTTTATTATATAATATTTTATTCTACTCAAATTGAATGCCTTACACATACACATATTAAATATAATAATCATAAATTTTAATCCATAATATTTTTAATACATTTAAAAATTATTTAAATCAATTAATTAAATTTTATATTAATTATATAACACTCCAACATAATATAACAATTGAAGATCAATAATAAATATATAAGATATTGTTATTTATTTTTATTATTTTAAAAAATATATATAAAAGAGAAAAATATAAATTTAATACTTTTTAATGTTAATTTAATTCCAATGCAGTGAAATTTTTTCTTATTTAGTTGGTGGCAAACAAACCTCAACTATTATCTTCATTTGACAAATAATATGCATTTTTAAGGAAGAAAGAAACTAAAAAACATACAAACTTATATTCCCATTTAGCCTAACAAGCCATGGGTGATGGCCAATCTATGGTGACTTGGGCTTGTGTTCCAACTATTTTTTAACCCTAACCAATGTGCTTACACATAATTACAAGATACTTTATTTGGGAAGGACGTCTTCTTGGTGACATCCCCTCAATGGCATTGCCTCATCTTTGGTGATGAATCAAATTATATATATATATATTTATTTGATATATAGGGGAATTGGTAACTGCCTTTCTTTTTTGAACAACTTGTCACAGGGTCAAATCACATTTTCTCTGGTCGTAGTGTCAAATCATGGAGCTACCACTATAACCCCTACCTCGCCTCATTAAACATAGCACGGAGTGAGGGAGACCCCCGATGGCTCGGGGTTGGTACCACCGTCATCAAGCTGGCACACACTTAGCGGATTCTAGTCAGACTACTACCTTTGCCTTAGAGTGGGCATGCCCGCGAGGTTTGAACCTAGGTCTCCTCCTAGTAAGTGCCCAACGTCTTACCAATCCACCCAGCCCTTGTGAACCAAACCTAACCAAACCTTATGTTAAGGAAAATCGTTCCTCGTATCCATTGGGGGCTAGGACTTTTCGTTCCATGGGGCCTGTCCCATCCCACTATACCCCTCAGGCTAGCCGAGGGGTTTTTGTATCCGACGTAGACCGCGAGGCTTGAACCCCGAACCTCCTTTCGAGGATTGAGAAAACTTGCCATTAAGGTATCTAGTGCGAATATCATAGATAAATATTTATTAATAAAAATATTGATTTAATTTTTATAAACTATATTTAAATTAATATTTTGGGGTAAGTTATGGGTATGTCTTAATATGTGGGACAAGCGGGAAATGAGAAGTTTATTTAAATTTTATAACTAGAGTTTTTATTCATATTTAGAAGTAAATTACTAAATGAATATTTTGGAGTAAGTTATGGGTATATTTTAATATGTGAGATAAGTTGTGGGAAACAAGGAGTTTCATACTATAAATCAAGGTTTCTATTGCAGGTTAGACATTTTTATATGTTTTATTATTTTTCTTGGATGTTGTTAGAGCTACTTTGTTGATCCCGTTTGTAAATTTGTAAAAGGTTCGAAGACCCTTTCAAAAACTTTTCTTTTCTACCTAATAAAAACAAATTGGCATTTGATCTATTGGATTTGAGATAAGTGATAAGAATAAAGAAGCTTTACACCATAATGAAGATTCCAATCCTATAAATAAATGTTAATATTCGTAGCTCAAGTGTTTATAATACTTTCAATGAGGAGACTTAAGTTCAATTTCTACAAGTTATATGTGAATAATTATTGTAATACTATTATATCCTTCGTTGAAATATCATGGAGATCTAATTAGGATGTAATACAAGTTGAGTTAATTTTTTTTATTAGGGTTAGTGTGAGAAACCCACTGACTCTCAGGGTTTGGCATCCCCATCCAACTATGACCTCTGATAAGGATGAGAGTTGAGCTTATCAATAAGGGCCAAACACATAGTCATACACACCCACTCCCTCACACACTTACCCACACGATGGCTTGAACCTTGGACCTCTCGAAAAAGAGTCAAAGCCATATGCATAGCCATACACACACCCACCCCATAGGATGAAGCTTATCAATAAAAGCCAAACATGTAGCCATACACACACCCACCCCCTCACACACTCATTCACACAGTGGTTTGAACCTTAAACCTCTCGAAGAAGCCAAAGCCCGGACCATTACACTGTCTCCTTGAAAACTTTTTTTATTAAGCTTAGTGTGAGAAATCCCTTTGACCAATGCTTAGGGTTCATGACATATAAATTAGATTTATTATTGAACCTTTAAAAATAAAATTATTATTAATAAAAAAGTTTTATAACATTACAAGATAGGATGGATCTCTAAGGTTTTATAAATATTTAAAACTTTGTTAATGATAAAATTAGTGAGGTGAAAATCTTTAGGTATATTTTTTTTCTTTTTGATATTAACATCCTCTAAGATATTTATATGCGTTACAAATTAACTAAAATGAGATTTATAATGTCACATAGTTTAATGAAAAAATTCCATTAAGCTTTTTTTTCTAATTCATACAAGTGGATGAGGCTTGATTGTACAACCTCAATGGACTTAATGGTGGAGATTTTAAAATTGAATAGAGTCTAAGATTCAAATCCTTCAAGGAGAAGATTGTACATGATATTTTGGTAAGCGAAGTGTGGTTCAAATCATATATTAGATTAGATTAGCATTTTCTATGATCGTCATCTCATATGACTTATGGGCTCATAGATGTTAAAAACTATTTTACCTTTATATTTTACATTTGTTTAGTTATAAAGATTAACTTATTAATAACCAATATTCATTGTCTTACAGTTAAAAAAAACAAAAATATATATTTATTCTTCTTCATGATCAGTGAAAGAAACTTTTGATGAACCAGAAATGTTATACAGGACAACTTTCTGTCTTCTCAAACGGAATGAAAGGGAAACTATTATTCTTTTGCAAAAACACATTTGTATAAATTTTGTTTCTCGACATGTTACAATTCATTATGTTTAGTAGGGTTTTCTTTCTATTTCTTCTTTTGCTTGTCTTTGCCTCTAGTTGTGTGAGATCTATGCTTTGTGAGTTGACAATCAATCCGCCTTAGATCTTGTTACTACTTTATCTTCTCTCGTAGTTTGATACTTGTGCTAGGAATACCGGTGCAACGATTTTCCTTTTTGTTAATGAAGATATGTGGTAAATTTTTTTATCTTGGTTAGTAACAGATTTTGTGTTGCATAGATCAAGGGATATCTAAACTTTGTAAATTGTACTTAGGAGGATTTGACTCTATTCTTGTGTGTTCTATGATCTGCCTACACAAGGGAAAAAAATAAAAAAATTCTAAAACCATTTTAGTGTTTTAGTTCTTAATTGAGATGCTTACAACACTGTCTATTCCTTTCCTTTCTATGGTTTGGCAAGCTTCTAAAAAAGTTCATCAGGAATTTTAATGGAATTTGTGCTCCAATCATGGAAACGATTAAGGGAGGTAGATATAAATTCAAATATGTAGATGTGGCAAAAGGGAGCTTTCAAAACTTGGAGAATATCATAGACCAACCGGTTTGATATTGCTAGACTTTAACAAATTTTTCCAAGTAGATTATGATGCCAATGGGATAATTGGAGGAGTTTTGAGCCAAGAAAGTAGACTCATTGCTTATTTTAATGATAAGTTGAATGAAGCCATAAAAAACATGCTATTTATGATCAAAAATTATATTCCATCATACAAGCACTCAATAAGTGGAGGCATTATCTATTACCAAAGGAATTTGTGTTGTTTACAGATCATCATGTTTTATAGTTCATTATTAGTCAAGGCAAATTAAACCAAAGATATATGAAAATAGGTGGAGTATCTTCAAAGTTATTCATTTGTTTTGAAGAATAGAAGTGGAAATTCAAATAGTGTAGTCAATGCCTTGAGTAGAAGAAATTTGTTGATGAATGTAATGAAAGTTGATGTTGCAACTTAAAATGTTATGAAATAATTTTATGTTGATGATTTGGACTTCAAAGAAGTCAACTTGCAATGACACTACTATAGGAGATAGAATGTCATGAATGGATTATTTTATTCAAGATGGATTATTATTCAAGGCATTATAGTTATGCATACCAAGAAGTTCAATGAGGGAGAATCCGATAAGAGAAAAACATAATGGAGGACTAGCTATACATTTTGATATAGAAAAAACTTTGAAATAGCTTTGTGAAAGCTATTAATGGCATAAATGTGCAAAATTATCAAATTTATCAACATGCAAAAGGAAATAGCTAGAATACCGGGTTATATCAACCATTACTGATATCAAAGAGGTCATGGGAGGACATAAGTATGGACTTTGTTCTTGGATTACCTCAAACACAAAAGGAGAATGATTTAATTTCTATTGTGGTTGATATATTTTCGAAGATGACACATTTCATACCTTATAGGAAAACAAATGATGCTATTCATATTGTAGATGTGTTATTTTGAGAAGTTGTAACACTACATGATTTACCAAAAAGCATTGTGTTGGATAGAGATACAAAGTTTGTAGGTCACTTTTAGTGAATCTTATAAAAATGTTGGGTACAAAATTGAGTTTCAGTTCAGTTTATCACCCACAAACCAATGGATAAACCCAAGTGGTGAATAGAAGCCTCGAAATTTTGTTGAGTTGTTTATTTGGAAAGAAATCAAAGTTGTGGGTGATCATTTTAGCACAACAAAAATTTA
The DNA here is from genome assembly GCA_028583015.1 of Wollemia nobilis. NCBI lineage: Eukaryota > Viridiplantae > Streptophyta > Pinopsida > Araucariales > Araucariaceae > Wollemia > Wollemia nobilis. The sequence goes on along the minus strand of JAQPPZ010001078.1, from coordinate 8,363,401 downwards.
CATATAACGATTTGGTCAATAGATGTACATCCAAAAGTCCATTCTAGTTTGTATATGAAATTTGTTCAAGAGGAGTGGATGAGTTGCGAAGTACAACAAATTTACAAAGACCAAGAGTAGTAGCAGAGGACTTTGCTAACTTCATATATGATTTTACATCGAAATGTAAAGGGAGGTTATAAAAGAATGTTGTGAAGTACAAGCAACATGTTAAAATTAAGCGTTAACACAAAAATTCTAGGTTGGAGATTTGGTTTTGGCACATTTATAGAAGGAAAGATTCCCAAGGAACACTTACAACAAGCTCAATTGAAAGATCAGACCTTGTAAGAATTTGAAGAATTTTAAGACCAATGCCTATGAAATTGAACTCCCAAAAGGGGTAGATATCTCACCATTTTTTAAGTGGGAGGTATGTATCCATATTATGACAAGTCCATAGGTAATACTGAAGACTCTAAAACTGATTTTTTGATAGAAGAATGTATAGTGCAATTTCTGGAAAAGGAACAAGATGAAATAGAGATAACGATAAACTCCGGAGTGATCAAACAAACAAGGGGTAAAATATATAATGAATATTTGATCAAATAAAAGAACCAAGCAACTGACACAACAACATAGATGAACGATTCCAAGATTGCTAAGTATAGCATCTCGGTTATAAATTTTGAAAAATGTGCTCATGAAACATTTATCTTACCAAATGAGTATAATGTGGACATCCAACATGCAATTTTTAATTATTAATTATTTGTAAAATGATTGACGAACTATTTAAGTTTTGCGAAGAAGAAACAATATGAAAGGTAGAATAAAAGAAGGCAAAAAGACCATGTGCATGGAGTTGAAAATATACACAGATGAAGAGGAAAAAGGAGAAGATAGAGAACATTTTCACCACAAGAAATACTTGTTATATTTCATTTTGTTTATTCTTTCCAATCAATCATGTGTTCTATCAAGTATTTTATATTTCTAGAATTGGTTTGTTGTAAATTCAGAACGATTGGTGTGTGGAGGATCACATTTCTACATGAGGTGGTGAAACTTGGCTATAGCTCGTGCCAGAATGTCGTACTAGGTTGCAAAAAGTGGTTTGGACCGAGTTGTTTTTCAAAGAAAAGAATCCAACACCATCTTAGCAAAAAGAGGATCGCTGATGGAATCCAAGATGTTAGAAGCTGACCAAGAAGGAAATTGTCGATAAACTAGGAAATCGACGTTGTAGACGTTTGATTACCGTTTACATAAAGATTAAAAATTATATTTTTTATAGAATAAAGATCTCAGTTTTATTCATATAAACGGTCTAGCTGTTGTCCAAGTAAGAGGAGTCCTATCCCAATAAGAATATCATGCAAAGAGAAAACCTTAGCACCATATAAATAAAAATATATATTTTTATTAATTACATAAGAGAGTTGAGAGTTGGTTATAATTATTATTTTTTTAATTGGTCAATACAGAGTTTAGAGGAACTCTCAACAAACTTATTCATCTAATTTTGTTAATTCAACTTGAAATGAGGACCACCTATCACTAAATATAGGTATCCATCTAACACATATTTTAACTACATTAATTATCATACAAATATACAAAAAAAATCTTTGATGAGTCATACAATTAAAGAAAGTCTAACGTACAATTAAATTTCATGTACCTTACAATTAGACCTACCGTGCAATTGAATGTTTGCACTACAATGTAACTCACATTGAAGACTGTCGTTGAGTTAGTATAAGTATGTTACCCGAGGAGGCATTTCTTCGTCGGCACCCTTCCTTGTGTTGCATCGCATACTTGTGTTTTCAATTTTTTCATTTTTTATATCATTTGTTTGTTTGATAGAAGAGTTGGTTATAATCATATTATTTTTAATTGTTGGTAAGTGTAGAGTTCAAATTACAGGATTGTATTTATCAAACCTATTCTATCTTGTCCGAATTCAAGATTCTTATTGTCATTATCAAACCTAAACTGTTGACTTCCCCAAGGTTTGAACCTAAACTCTTCTTGATAAGTGTCCAATTGGTATTTAAACGCAGCAAGATTTGGTACAACCTTTAAACTTGACTCGTAATTGTCTTATGCGCATCTATTTCTAAGATTCCACTTGCACGTTAAATTTAGATGAGTTATGCAATGTGAAACCTTGACATAACTTGTCGGGCTGAAGTACTTGCAGCGGTGCGCGGGGCCACGGATTTTGCTTTAAAGTGTTTGTGAACACAGTTTGTATGTAACTCTGGTTTTAAAAGTTCACCAACTAGATCGATTGAAAGTAGTTATGTAAGTAACTCTGGTCTAAAAAATCACCACATAATGGATTGAAATTGTTATTGCTCTAATTTTTAATAGGTCAATGGTTCACTCGTTGCCTTGACCACCGATCAAAATACTTGCAGTGTTTATTAGTTATTATTGTTCTAATTTTTAATAGGTCAATGGTTTACTCACTGATTAAACTAGTCGCCTTATCTTTACCTAAAATGGATAAAAATTATTAAAAGCAGGACCGGAAGTCCTGTTCTAGTTATACATAATGCATACCAACTTAAGAAGAAAGAAGCATTCACGCGTGGCTTGAGAGGATCTGCAGTCATGGGTACGGTGCAAATAATTTGACTGATAGGCTGATGGGACTAAGAGCAAGGAATCCTTTATCTAGCGTTCCTCCTATGGTAAGAGCTGCTAGGAAGAATCTTATCTCAACAATGTCAAATTGTTTTCTGCTGTCTTCGTCCAGAAGCGTGGATTTTTTTGATTTTTTTTTTTACTTGCATTAAGCATTTTGTCTTATGGTTAAATTTTAGTGCATGCCTTTCATAAAGGTAGTAGTATAAGTTCTATTAAATTCATTTATGTTACTATTTAAAAAATAGAATCCAAAACTAGCACAAGAGGGTGGAATCTTGAACAATGATGAGAGAGCACTCATTAACAATAAAGTGGAATAGGTGTTATTGAGGACAGCCAAAATTTAAACTCTGCTTAATAGTAAAATAGGACTGTGGATATAACCAACTCTTTAAATAAAAAATAATAATTAATAACATTCTAATTAAATAAGAGGTCCGAGGTGTAGATCAATTGGTTCATCCAAACCCCATAAGGGGGCGGAGGTCCAAGGTTCAAATCTCGGGCCTCGCGGGACTGAACGTTTGTTCCCATAAGGGGGCGGAGGACCAAAGTTCAAATCTCGGGCCTGTCGGACTGAAAGCTTGTCCTTTTACTGGTGCTTTCAGCTGTGTAAAAGGTTTAAAATGAATGTGGCATGGCGATTATAGGGGCGGACTGCACAAAAATCTGTGTAGCACAGAATACTATGGTAACCATAAAAGTTGAACAACCTTGCCAGACTCGTAACGACAATTCCACCATTAAAAAACAAAAAAAACATTCTAATTAAATATTATATTATATAATATATTGTTTGAAAAAGGAATTTGTATAGTCCTTAGCTTTCTAATCCGTAATTGAAGGGACCCTACTGACCTCACAGGTCCTCCACAAATTCAAACCCGAACCTTATCAATTGGCCTCTTTTAATAAATTAATATCATTTTAATTTATAGGATGATTGTGGCATGGCGGTTATAGGGACGGACTGCACGAAGATCTGTGTAGCACAGGATACTATGGTAACCATAAAAGTTGAACAACCTTGTCAGACTCGTAACCACAATTCCACCATTAAAAAACAAAAAAAACATTCTAATTAAATATTATATTATATAATATATTGTTTGAAAAAGGAATTTGTATAGTCCTTAGCTTTCTAATCCGTAATTGAAGGGACCCTACTGACCTCACAGGTCCTCCACAAATTCAAACCCGAACCTTATCAATTGGCCTCTTTTAATAAATTAATATCATTTTAATTTATAGGATGAGAATGAAGAATTTTTTTATTTTATTTTATAATTAATTTTAATATTTATTGTGAAGGGTGGGTGTGTGGTGGTTTTGTGTTAAATTCTTTATTGATAAATATAATTCTCAATTTAGGAAGGGTTATGGTTGGGAGGAGACTGGTCAACCTTGTACACCGGCCATAAGGATTTCTCGCAATAACCAAAACAAAAAATAGCATTTATAATCAATTTTATAATTTTAATTATTAAATTTTTAATTATATAATTAATAAGTATTTTAATATTATTATATAGTTATAATAATATATAAAATAGTTACATATTGTAGTGGTATGGTTTTAGATTTTTATTTAAGAGAATTATTGGGAAAGGTACTTAAACCTTTTCAAACACCTATGTTTTACCCTAAAAATTTATTTTACCCTTGATGGTTGAATGCTTGTCAATGATGTCTCTTTAACCCAAGCAGGAAAAGACAATATTATATTGCAAAGTTTAACCCAACATATGATCACAAGGAAAAAGCATATATAGGCGCTGAAATCAAGTGGAAGGAAAAAATCCGAATTGCTCAAACAAGGATTAGCTCTCGTAGGCTTAGATGTGAAACAGGGAGATGGACAACACCCAAAGAACAATAGGAAGAAAGGATATGTACTTTATGCAGCACAATGGCAGTAGAGACAGATGAACACTTCATCTATAAGTGCCCGAGTTTTTCAGACATCCGTGGCAAATACAAAGAAACACTTGGAGACAGGTCTATGACAAAGTTATTTGAAGACAATAAAATAAAAAAATTTGGGTAATTGCTAACCCAAATCAGCAAGAGAAGGAACACCCTTCTCAAAAATATTAAAGATCATATGATATGATTTGCAATTGTACTTCCATATTTGAAGTCCCATAGACCATATTTGGGTCTCGCGGATGTAATTAAAATCTTTCCTCTCATTTCATTTCATTAACTTCATCTTTACAAAATAAGCTAAGATGTATAAAGATTTCCTAAGCAATAAAAAATTTATTTTAATAATAAATTATTAAATTTATAATAATTAGGTTTTGTTTTTTAAGTAAACATGCACGCAATATTTAACATACTCCTGGTCTTAATTCAAGGTAAATAATTTAATCTTAATTTTTATTAAACTTAACATTATACTTGAGTTTTGTTAAGTCTTATATATATATATAATTTTCATATTATTATAATATTAATATGTGTTTATGATATAATTCAAATAGATACATTTCAATCTATATAACTAAATTAAAGAAAAAATCGTCTTTGTGTTAAATTTTTTATTGATAAGCATAGCTTTCAGCTTTATGAAGGATCATGGTTGGAGATTGCTCAACCCTTTGCCTTGGTTGTAGGGGTTTCTCACACTAAACCTAAATTTTTTTAAGTGGTGTGGGGGCGAATGTGTGAGGGGTGGTTGTGTTAAATTCGTTATTAATAAACATAGCTCTCGGCTTTACGAGGGATCATGGTTGGGAGAAGACTGCTCAACCTTGTGCATTGATAGTAGAGGTTTCTCACACTAACCAAATAAAAAAAAATTATATTATTAATTATTTAATAAAATAAAATTTATTTTATTTTTAATGTAATTTAAATATTTTATATAATAATAATTAATAAATTTGATTTTTTTTATTTTATAAATTTAAAAATAAAATTATATATCTTATATAATTTATTTAACTAATAAAAAATAAAATACTATTCCATAATATTCAATTACTTTGGTTTTTTAAAGTTGATTAATTACATGTTCATAATGCCGTATTAAAATCATAATATAAACCAAATAATTTCGTATTACAATATAAATATAAAAACCATAAAATTATATTATGTTTTTTTATTAGGTAAGAAAGGGTTATAAGGATCTTCGAGTTTGAGGGTTTTGAGAGGGACCCACAACTATTACAACAAACTCCAAAAAGATTACCCAACAAAATACATAATATAAACCAAACAATTTCCTATTACAATATAAATATAAAAAACATAAAATTATATTATGTTTTTTTATTAGGTAAGAAAGGGTTATAAGGATCTTCGAGTTTGGGGGTTTTGAGAGGGATCCACATCCCAAGATGAAAGTTTTGAGAGGATCCCACAACTATTACAACAAACTTCAAAAGGATTACCCAACAACAAGCTTCAAAAGGAGAATACAGTTTACACCCAAAAGAGTAACCACCAACGAAAAGCAAATGCCGGAAAAACCAACCACCAACCTTCCTACGTAAAGTGCAGTACAACAATAAAATCCTAAAAAATATGAACTGAACGACCCAAATGTGGAACAACACCACATCCGTCTAACGGGGACAAATTAAAACATCTTGCTCAAAATTAAATTAAAAAACTAAGAACCCAAACGAACAAGAAAAACATTCCCATGAACAGTAAACTATTAAAACCATTAATAAAATTTATTTTATTTAGTATCTTATTTACTATATAATTTTTGTTTTGATTTGGCTATTGTGAGAAACCCCCTATAACCGAAGTACACGACTCTCCTCTCAACCATGACCCCTCCTAAAGTTGAGAGCTATACTTATCAATAGGGAATTTAACACAAAGCCACCACACACCCACCCCCTCACACACTCCCACTCCGCGGTTTGAACTTTGGGCCTCTGAAAGAAGAACCAAAGTTTGAAACGTTACACTACACCCAAGATACGATTTACTATATAATATTATTTACATTATAAAATATTATTTCATATAAATAATAAAATCTATTTGATTTTCAAGCTTTGGTGATCATTTTTAATTATAACATACATAAATTTTAAAATAATTAAAATTTTATTTAAAATAGTTACGTCCATAGGCGCCCTACATTGGCAGCCAGAAGGTCAGCCACGTCGTAAACAATATTAATATTTTATTTAAAAATGCGATATTAAGAAAATTATCTGACATTAAAGGTTACGATGAATTTAAAATATTTAAAAAATATTTAAACTAAAATATTATATCTATCACATCCCCAAAAAAAATGAGATAGGTGCCTCGAGATTGATAACTCTCAGCATGTATAGACATATATTTTATATATCTAAACTAGTTTTATAAACTATTGTAATGTTGCATACAATATTATGTTCTATGCACTTAGTTATATTATAGGGAGATAAAGAAAAGACAAACAACTTTGCAAACAATATTAAATTCCATACACTTAGGATATTATTAAGTGTGGATAAGTTGCACTAGTGGTTAAAGATGGTGGTTGTTTCGTGTTCAAACCCCTTGAGGGTGATTGTTGGTGTAATTTGTAAACGAAAAAAAAAATATATATTTTAACTTTTTATTAACTTAAAAGATTTTGGCTTTTATATTTGTTCATAGTGGACATTTTTAATTATAACATACATAAATTTTAAAATAATTAAAATTTTATTTTAAATAGTTTTATCAACTATTGTAATGTTGCAAATAATATTATGTTTTTAATTATAACATTCATAAATTTTAAAATAATTAAATTTTATTTTAAATAGTTTTATCAACTATTGTAATGTTGCAAACAATATTATGTTCCAAGCACTTAGTTATATTATAGGAGATAAAGAAAAGACAAACAACTTTGCAAACAATATTAAATTCCATACACCTATATTACTAGTTGTTAAAGTTATAACAATATTTTATCTTTTTATTAACTTAAAAGATTTTGGCTTTTATTTTTATTTTATAAACGATGGCTTTTAACAATATGAGTCGAGGAAGTGCAAGGTAGAAGTATGTGTGAGTTGGGAGCGAGTAGGAGCTTAAGCAAGATGAATGAGTTGGGAGCGAGTAGGAGCTATGAAGAAAATTTTGGTAACATAGTAAGAAGGAAGTAAGGATGTTTTAGTCAGAAGTATGAATCCAGATTTAAGAGAGGTTTGGGACGTGTGAGGGCTGCTCGGAGGAGGGATGTGGGGTGCACGGTTGATTGGTTGGGGGCTGCTTCGGGGAGTGTGTCAAAGAGATACAATAATTTGAATTTGAATTTGTATTAATGTCCATCGATGATCAAAAGATATCAATAGGACTGTAAAGTAAGACATATACAAAGCAACGGGAGTGCCTAATGCAGCTCCAAAGAAAATAAAGTAAGAAAAACAGTAAATAAAATGACATATGATATACAAGATCTATGGATCAAGGATTACTCCCAACATTCAAGGTTGAAGAGAAGTGAGTGATATAAGAGTTAGATGTAAGTAGACAAACATTTAGGAAGATCAACATCCAAGTCCACCATTATACACATTCTAGCAAATATTATTCTGAATTTTTAATTAATAACATAATATAAGTTATTTTAATTAAAAATAAATTATTAAATTTATAATAATTAAGTTTTATTTTTTTTTTCAGTAAACACGCAGGTAATATTTAACATATTCTTGGCCTTAAATCAACTTAAATAATTTTATCTCATTTTTTATTAAACCTTAACATTAGACTTAATTTTTTAAAAACATTTTGGGTGGAGGTAGTAGACCGACTAATTTTGTACTCAGAGTTTACCAACTTGATGTTGGTAATTTCAATCTCCATACTTAAGTTTTGTAAAGTTCTTACACTATTATAATATCAATATGTCTTTATAATATAATTTATATAGGATGCATTTAAGGGTGAGTGAGTAGCTGAGTTGGTGTGAGGCTACTAGTTGAGGTCTGCGATCCATATCGTGGGTCCATTCAACTTTGGTTCAAATCACACTGGCTACCATAAGCCCTTTTGAGGGCCTGAGCCTCACCATGGTAGAGAGGGCCTAAGCCTCACCGTGGTAGAGAGGGTCCGTGAGGGTTTCCTTCATGAGGGTTTCACTCTCGCTTTGGCTTCGACGCTCTGAAACCCTTTGAGCAAGAGGCCTCCTTTCTTCCACTATGGATCTGGATGCTAGTCATGCTTAGTTTATCTGTTGTGGTTCGTGACTAGGATGTTTTTCTTGTTAGAGGTCTTGTTGGTATGTTCTGCTCTCTTATGGGTTTGGCATTATCACTCTTATCTAGGGAAGAGGCCAAATGCTTACTCAAACTTGTAGGGGTGATCCTGAGCCGTTATAATGTAGTGGAAAATTCTAGCTATTGACCCCTTGGTTGGCTCTCGCTCTGGTTGGTGGGTGTGTTGGGTGGCTGCGTTTCTTGGGTTATTTTCTAGTTTTAGGGACTTGGTTGGATTGTGCAGCATTTCTTCTGGGTTTGGTAGTTTCATGTTTTTTTTGGCTTTCTAGGGAGAGGAAAGGGTCATCTACCGACCCGAACCCATTGGGGTGAGCTTGGTATGATGTTTGGCTACAAAAATCTGAGGGTGTTCCCTTGGTTGGCTTAGGCTTTGATGGCCTGGATGCTCTAGTTGGATGGTTCTTGGATGGCTCTGTTGCTAAGGTTCTCTACTGGTAGTGGGTCCATGGTTTGTTTGTGCCGCTTTCTTCTAGGTTTGGTAATTTTTTGTTGTATCTGGTTGTTTCGAGGAGACAGGGCCAAATATCGACCCAAACCATTTGGGGTGAAAGTGGGTTGTTATGTTGCGGTGGTTTTTGGCTTTTTTTCCCATGTCTCTGGTGGGTTTCCTAGCTTTGGCAATCTGCAGAGATCTCTTTCTCCAGTTCTAGCAGTGGTGGTGTGTTTGATCCCAAGGTTCTAAGGGTTATTTTTTTGGGATATTACCCTTCTCCCTCTCAGGTGTGCTGTGAAATGTTGCTATCTCATTTTTATTATACTTGAGAGCGGTTGTTCTTGTTTTGTGACTCTTGCTTTGGTTTAGGCGGCTCATAGTTTTTTACTTTCTCTTTCAAACCGTTGCAAGTGTAAGCCTCAGATCCTTCGCTAGGCAGAGTAATCTGCTCCTATTTTTAGTTTACTTTCGTTAGACGGGTGTGATGTTGTTCCCCATCTGGGGTGTTCAGTTCATATCCTCTAGGACTTTATTGTTGTACTTTATGTAGGAGGGTTAGCGGATGGTTTTTTCGGCCTTTGCTCCTCGTTGGTGGATTACCCTTTTGGGTGTAAACTGTATTTCTCCTTTTGGAGCTTGTTGTTGGGTAACCCTTTTGGAACTTGTTTTAATGGTTGTGGGATCCTCTCAAAACCCTCAGGTTTGGGGATCCTTAAAACCCCTTCTTTACCTAATAAAAAAGAAAAGAAATAGGATGCATTTCAGACCACATAACCAAATTAAAAATATATATAATATATTATTGATTATTTAATAAATTTAAATATTCTATTAATTTAATGTTAAGTAAATGTTTGTATATAAATTTACTATAAATTATTAAACTTATATTATAATTTTGTAAATTAAAAAAATATTTATTTTATACAATATAATTTATTTAATTAATAAAAAATAAAATATTATTATATAATATTTTATTACTTTCATTTTTTTAGAAGTTAATTAATTATACATTCATTTGCATAATATGACATGAGATACATTTGCTTGTGTAGCGTAGTTGGTGAAAGTCTTGGGTGCTGGTAGAGGTCGACCCAGGTTCCATTCTCTCTGTGTCCACCCTGCAGATACAAGATGTCGCTAAGAATGTCTTATGTGCTGGTAGAGTCCGACAAGGTTTCATTCTTGTTGTGCCTACCTTGTTGATACCCAAATGATTTTGTGTTATTCCCCTATTGAAAAGTGTAGCTCTCGAACTTACAAGGCATCATGGTTGGGATGGGACTGCTCAACCCTATGCGTCGGTTGTAGGGGTTTATCATACTAACCACAAATTTAATCCGCACTAGGTGCTTCACTAGCAAGTTACCCCAATCCTCTAAAATAGGTCTAGGGTTTAAGTCTAGTGGCCTGTATCGAATACAAAAAAAAATCCGACTAGCTTGAGGGGTTCACTCGGATGGGACAGGCCCCGTGAAACGAAAAGTTTTGGCCCCCAAGGGATACAAGGTACGGTTTTTCTTAACAAAGGTTTATCTGGACCAGGTACCTCACTGGCAAGTTCCTCCAATCCTCTAAAAGAGGTCCAAGGTTCAAGCCTAGCGACCTGCATCGAATACAAAAAAAAACCTCGCTAGCTTGAGGGATTCACCTGGATGGAACATGCCTCGTGGAACGAAAATCCCTGGCCCTTCCTAACCCCTAGGGGATACGGGGAACGATTTTCATTAACAAAGGTTTTGGTTGGGCACTTACCAAGCAGATACCTAGGTTCAAACCTTGGGGGAAGCCTATTGCAAAGGTAGTAGTCTGATCCGAATCCTTTGAGTGTGCACTAAACCGACAACGATGGTATAAATATCGAGCACTCGATGGTCCAGTTCACGTTGGGCTATAAAAAAAATGAGGTGGAATAGGTTTGGTGGATGTGGTTTGAACCATTCACTTGTGAGCTACTAAACATAGTGTGGTTGTAACCAACTCTCCTATCAAGAAAAAAATAAAATACTGCATGAGATGCTTTAAAAATCATAATATAAACCAGATAATCCATATTCCAATATAAATATAAAAATAATATTATTTCAATAGTAATCAAATAATTTATAATTATTATAATATTAAATCCATAAAACTAATATACATTAAGATATTTCATCCGGAGTGGATTGCCCTAATCTAGGAATGTCTTTCTAATCTGAGAATGTCTTTCGTCTACCTGGTTTTATGTCATTATAAATGGTGTTGCTGCTGGGTATTTCAAGAGCAACCAAGGAATTAGGTAGGGGGATCCTCTTTCCCCTTATTTATTCATTATTCTTGCATAATCCCTTGGGAGGGCACTCAATTCTACCTGCTCTAATGGTACTATCTCTAGGATAAAGGCCTCCTCCATCTTCCAACCGGTCACGCATCAACAATTTGTTGATGATACGTTATTGGCAACCAAAGCTTTAGTTCCTGAAGCAAGGGTAATCAAGAATATCCTAGTATCCTACGAGCTTGTTGCTGGAAAAAAGGTTAATTTTCAAAAAAGTAAATTGTATTTCCTGAATACTCCCATTGATAGACAACAAACGATTGCCAGAATCCTGGGCTGCCCCTTTTCTATGGCAAACCTCCTGCAAATGTGTGGAACAATATCTTAGAGAAAATTAAAAAAAAATTGGCCAAGTGGAAAGGCTATCTCCTCAGCCAGGTAGCGAAAGCGACTTTTGTGCAAGCTTGTTTGCAAGGCATTCCAATGTATTTCTTGTCCCTCTTTAAAGCTCCAGCTTCTATCTGTAAGAATATTGAACAGATACAAATGATATTTCTCTGGTCATGAAGCAAAAATACCAATAGAATTCCCTTGGTTGCTTGGGACAAGATCTGCTTGAAGAAGAATTAGGGAGGGTTGGGTTTCAGGAAAGCTAGTAAGATGAATTCTGCTCTCATTGGTAAGCAAGGTTGGAGAATTATCTAAAATGAACAAGCCACCTGGATCAATATCATAAAGAATAAATACCTGCAACAATGAGCCTTTCTAAGTGATGAACCGCTTCTGATTGGATCGTATTTTTGGAACTCTATGATTAATACGAGACCCATCCTAAAATTTGGGCTCAGATGATAGCTAGGAATGGAACATCTATTGACTTTTTGGAGGACAGATGGCTCAACAATCACCCCCTGATCAATGATGCTAGTCTCTCCTGCATCAAGCCAATTACTGATCGCATGTTTGATTCTAAGGTATGTAATTTCTTTTATAGAAACTGTAACGGAGCCAGATGGAAGCCTTTTCCCTCTATCAACATCAACATTGCCCAGTCCTCTGCTTTTTCTATTATTGTTGTTCTGTTACGCACCACTATCATTCCTAGTAACCCAAATGCTTTAGACTCTCTGTTCTGGCTCCTTTGTGAGGATGGGATTTATACTATTAAGTCTGCCTACTACGCCCAAACGAGAGAAGTCAACTCCTGGACTGAATTTAAGACTGTCTGGTTGAAAAGTCTAATACCTAAAGTTACTCATTTTTTATGGCTTGCTTCTTTAAAAAAAATCTTGACAATTGAAAATCTAATCCACAAAGGCCTAATACTCCCTAATCGTTGTGTCCTCTATAAAAATAGTTGGAAATATGTGATCCATATCTTTCTTGAGTGCCCATTCTCTAATGAAGTGTTGTCTTCCTTTATCAAGCTGGCTAACATGTCCTGGGTATACCCAAAAACTCTTGTTGATGCCTGCCATCAGTGGCCAAATCCATTTATGAATCCAAAAATCCATGTTTTTTGGTCGTATTGTTATCTTCATTTTTTGTGGTAGGTATGGTTGGAGAGGAACAACAAAATTGTTGGCGCTGCTGCAAAATATGCCAAATCAATGTTCTCCTAAGCTCTGTCATTTGCCATTGCGAATGTTAATCTCATCCAAGCTAAAAAGCCCAAGAAACAGTGGGAATTATCCATTTTTAATGATCTGAAATTTGAAATTGACACCCTCCCTTGGGGTCCTCCAAAAGCTGACAGGTCAATGGTGAAATGGATTTCCCCTCCTTGTGGATGGGTTAAGCTCAACGTTGACGGAGCCTCAAAGGGAAACCCTGGTAGGGCTCGAGGAGGTGGTATTTTCAAGAATAGTCAAGGTAAAGTATTATGTTTTTTGAGTCCATGGGCAGTCAAACCAATAATTTTGTTGAATCCCATGTGTTATACCTTGGCCTCCTCATTTGCAAGTGACTTTGGTTTGAAATACTTATCATAGAAAGTGATTCTATGAATTTCATTCGATGCATCCAAAAATGTTAGCTTCCTTCCTGGAGCATGTTCAACGTTGTCCAAGAAAGCTTGAAGATAATTGAAGGCATCAGACATGTTACAATTCAACATGTTTATCGGTAAGGAAACAAAGATGCTGACCTCCTTGCTAATCAAGGAGTTTAACAGGATAACCTCCAAGTCTGGTATGACAATTTCTCTCAATGTATTGTGGCCCACAATGATACAAATAAGCTCACAGATTGAACCTCATCGAGCCAAATGTTGTAATCTTGGTTGGGCTTTCGGTAGTTGTTTTTTGTTTCCTTTTGGGTACCGTTGTAGTTTGGACCCTTATTCCTTTTTGTTTTTGTCTGCACCTTCTTTATGGTTTAAAGTTGGTTGTTTCATTCCCCTCTGGGGTTGTTTATTTTTAGTTCAGTTAGTTCACTTCAAGCTAGTTGTCTTTACTGCATTTGTGTAAAAGGTTTTGGGACCTTTGAAAACCCTTTTTATCAACCAATAAAAAAATATATATGATGAATAATTGGATATTTTATTGTTATGAGATAAAATAACTTCTATACAAATAAATTTTAACCACTAATAATAATTTGATATTTTATTATTATAAGATAAAGTTCATAAACGTAAACTTTTATATATGTAGATTTTTTAAAGATAGCAAAGGGTGGTTCGAACACTAGATCTTCGATTTATCTCGGGGCCATATTATGGAAACCAACTGCACTTCAAAGACTCGCAAGGGTGGTTTGGACATTGGACCTCCTATTTACTAATTTCAGGCCATGTCCTAGAAACCAACTGTGTTACAATGACGGACCATACTTGGTATATTACTGTGTTAAAGTTACAATAATATTTTATTTTTTATTACCTTAAAATATTTTGGTTTTTATTTTTATTTTCTAAAAGATAGTTTTTAACAACATATGTTTGTAGGATTATGAGTCAGAGCAAGTGCAAGCTATGAGTATGTGTGATTTTGGAGTCAGTAGGAGCTTAAGAAAAGTGTAGGAAGCATGAGTAGGATGTAGGCTAAAAAACTAAATGATTCATATGAAGAAAATCTGGGTAATATGGTAAGAAAGTTATTTTTGCAAGTCCTTATTAGAAGTCAAGATGCCCTACTTGTAAGTATGGATACCTTAGTTAGAGATAAGAGGAAGATAAAATCTATGGTGAACCCTATAAAGGTAGCAAATACTACACTAGAAGTGATTATCAAGGATGAGATAGTCGAGCATGATATAATGATTCGTAAAACAAGAGGGTCGATATGTAAGTTCCATGGATACTGGCCAGGTTTTTCTAAGATTCATAATTGGATCAAGTGAAAGTGGATATGAAATTCAAATTACTCCGTAGATTTTCTCTCAAAGGGATTTTTCCTTATTATCTTATCTAGTTTAGAGGTAAGTAATAAAATAATGGATGAAGGTCCTTGTTTTAGGAGCAAAGATGCATTATATTTAAGACCATGGAGTGTCATTGTTTTTGTGGAGATAAAGACTATTAAAAGGCTTTTGGTGTGGATTAGGATTTTTGGACTTCCTTATCAACTCATCAAGAAGAAGGTTTTGAAGAATATTGGAAATATTCTAGGCAAGTTCATCTATGAGGGGCCAACTAACTAAGGAGAGAAGGCATGTTGTATACACTCAAATACGTGTTTCCATGGATATTTCAAAAACCTTACTATAGTTCATTAGAATTAAATTTGAATCAAGAGAATGAGATCAATAAGTGTATTATGAAAATATTACCTTTAGATGTCACAAATAAAATGAAACTAAACACATGGTGTTGGGCAAAACACTGGTTAGTTTTTCTATGGTTCAATTAATTGCCTCTATTTAATTATCAACCCAGGGTAGCTCGTAGTCTTGTGAGCAGCCATGCAAAATTTATGTTTATAATTTCTCCTTCAGAGATGATTCCCTTGGATTATGATTTGGGGGTATTTGGTATTTGTTGAAGTTTGTATTTAAACCAATAATCTCATGCTAAGTCTAATAAAGCAAGACTGAAAACATTTAAAATCTAAATTACTACCTTGCTGGAAATGACTGAAAACAAGGAAAATAATTGAAAAGAAAATTAATATATGAAACTAAATACAAAAAATAAGGGAAATAGGGAAGAACTATGTTTTAAGTGGGCCCACGCTTCCAGCAAGTTCTGTCCATGGTAGTTTATCACCAGACGCTTTAGAATATTTTTACAAGAAAATGCTCAGAGATTTTATTAACAATTGCAACAATAATTTATAAGAAAATTTTGGGAGGTCTTCTTTAGGGGTGGTCTGCATATTTATAATATATGTGGTCAACCTATTACAATTCTCAAGATGAATCAGAAAATGATTCATTGTTACAACTGTTTGCTTAATTGAAGGAATCAGGTAAAATATCATGATATTTAAGGATATTTTATTTCCAAAATACGTCTGATATTTATTTGCCTAATTTACGTATCAACTAAAAAATGGGTGACGAGTCATATTTGATGTTGTCCCATTTTCGGTTTCAATGTTGGAATTCGTTTCATGCTGGTTGCTGAAGTTTAGATTCTGTTCTACCGACCATAGAGTTGTGTTGTAGTTTGGCATTAGTGGAAATCAGGCACCGCATTTGAAGAAGTCGGGAAGCAGGCGCCTTATTTGTAGAAGTCGAGAAGTAGGTACCTAATGGGACATAGGCACCTAACAAAAAGCAGACACCTAATAGTTAAGTGTCGAACAAAAGTCAAACGCTTCAAAGGAATTCAGGTTCTTGACTTCATACCTCTCGCTGATATTCTGCAAATGTTTTTCCTTCATAAAATTGCAAGTGCCAGGTTCGAGTGGGACCTCGACGAAAACATGCCAAAATGCAACAATTTCCACTAAATCTACACAAAATACACTTAAAGACAAATATTAGAAAACATGTAAAATAAACTGTTAATTATATATAATTTCCATAAAATATTTATATCTACAAGAAAATATGTCGTACATTATGGGGAAAATAGTACAAAAAATGAGCAATTTTGTGGCTCATCATCTCCACATGCTTAAGGGGTAACATGTCCCTATGCCACTTTGAACTGGTAATTACCAGTTCTGTTTATAGCATTCCAGTAAGTCCTGTTGGTTTGTGTCCTCTTCTTCTTAGCAGCCTTGTCTTTGGTGCCTTGGGAGTGGCTGTCTCTTGACCCTATTGTTTATGGTTTTTGCTACGTCGAACTGGTTCACTTGGCCCTGCTCTCTTCTTGGGCGGTTTCTTGGTCCCGACCACCTTACCTTTATCAACATTTAGATAATAACCAGAGAACTGGTGGCATCCTTCTGGAATGCAGGCTCAACCATTTTCCAATACTCATGGTGAAGGGGCAACTCTTCACCCACAGGTACTGATTATTCATCACCAAATGGGATGCTAGATTTCTTAGCAACCTTAGCTGTGAGTAAATCTGCCCCTATTGGGTCAAGCCAGGTTTATCTTGGACCTCTATTTTTGTCACTAGGAGATTTTTGCTACTTGATGCCATATCTTCCTATTGCACAGGGTCTAGAAATCTCATCCTCGTAAAATATGCCTTCATCCTTGAAGGCTCATCACCTACCGACCTGTACAAACTCCAGAACTACTCAGGTTGGGCAATTGGAATTTTCCTGTGAGGCCTGCCAAATTGCTCCATGGCCTCTTTTTCTGATTCCTTGAGGGATTTCTTGGAGGCCTTCTTCCAATTTTTCTTATCTGCCTTAATTTCCTCCTTAAGCTCCTCAAATTTATTTTTTTGGGCAACAAACAAATTCTTTGTTGCCTCCCATTCTTCATCGAAATCCAGCTCTGATTCCTTATCAAATTTGATGCCTAATGCCTTCAACTCGACAACTCATGCTCTAGTTCTGGATCATCGTTGAGATGGCCTTGTGGCTTTTTACTTTGATCTCAACTTGATTTACTGTATCCCAAGGTGTGTTGGTGCAACTATTGTTTCCTAGGGTACAAGGGATTCAAGCTACTGATCCTCTTTCCTCTATAGTAAATTGTTGCTCAATAGGGACTACTTCTTCCTCCTGAGGTTGTACGGTCCCTGCATCAACTCGAGAGTGCTTTGTCTCTCCCTCCTTGATTGAAGTTTAAGGCTCTTCGACCTCCATATCCTTTTCCTCCTCATCTCCTTCCTTTATAGGTTGTTCTATATTTTGAGGCTCCTCAACCTCCACTTCATCCTCCTGAAGTATCTGATCTGCAAAAGGAGACATAGAATAGGGCTTTTCCACTCCCATTGCAACAACATCTCTTTGTTCTATTTTTGTATCATTAGGGGCACCTATGTTGCCCCATCGGTTTGTACAATTGCATCAACCTTGTTCGACTGCTTGACTCCTACTGGTCCACCCTACAACTACAATTGTCTCTGTAAATTTTGAATTGTTTGATACAATTCATGCATTTTTAGGGTAGCCTCCTTTCGAGACTCCTCAAACAAGGTTCGTTCTTCTTTAAATTTAGCTTCCCAAGTGGAAGCATGTTCTCTTAAATCCTACAGTTGTTGCATCAAATCCTCTGCTTGGACTTCTGGTGGTGTATCTTCCATGGCCACCTCCTGTTGAGGAGTTGGCCCACAAGAAATATCCTATAAAATATGGGTCAAGTACTCCTCCTTGTTAAGCTCATCGATTGGTGTATCCTCGTCGGATGAGATCGAAACCACCCTTGATGCTTTTGTTCTTCTACTTCATATCCTGGTGGAAATGGGTATGAAATCTTGTTATGCCTCATATTCGAATTGAGGTGCAGAAGGAGACAGAGCATGTCCTGCTTCCTCCTCAAATTGGGGAAAATTAGGGGACGAGGCTTGTCTTGCTTCCCCTATATTTCCTATAGGCTGGGACACAAGTGTTGTCTCTGTAGGTTCTATTGCCCCTTGGGCTAACTGTTCATTTTCAATTGGCACCTCTCCCTCTGCTTGTGCCCCTGCCACTACACTAGTGCCCACAACTTCATCAATCATCACATTTCTATGTGACTTTGTATATCGCACCACTGCAAAAATTCGGCCATGGTGAGCCAGGGCAGAGGTTGTGCCTTCATGGTATCACTTGGCCTCATCTCTAAGGACGCATGCAAGGTAATGTGGGATTTTTATTTTATCCCCATGTAGGATGTGATTGAGAAATCAAAAGTAATTGGCGTTCAGATGAAATTTCCTACCAAAGCATGTGAATAAACGGGCAATTTGCTCAAAAACTACCCTCCAGAGCTCGATAATATGGTGTTTCAGCAAGCCAATGCATGTTAGATGCACAGTTGGTGCTCCAAAAAATATATATGCACAGAGGGTAAGGTTATCCTCCTTGTATGTGCGCTCCCCTATCAGATGGAGGCTCGTAACTTTGGCTATATAGTCCTTACTAACTGAGATCTCCAGCCCCCACTTGTGCACGACCCCATCTCTCATTGACGTCGTAAATTCATTGTCGCATCTTGACCCTTACTGACCAGTCGATAGGAGTCCATCCATTCTGCAACATCTAACTATGTTTGGATGTCTAGAAATTCCTGAGCAGTCGGTTGGCTTGCTCTTCATGAGGTTGTGATTCTTCAATTTCCCCCCCATGCTTTTCCTTTATCTCATAATTCACTCAACGATTCTTCTAATTCCTCTTCGAATTACTATTGTGCTTCACTTCTCTAGTTTTTATTTCTCTAAAGGTGACTTCACAGTAGCTGGTAAGCAAATTTTTAAAATAACTGTGTCCATGCACGCAGGTGGTTAATTACCATAATCAACAGTGATTATGGTTATCCGTAGTAAATTTCCTTCAAGCATGTGCCTGATTATGCGAAGATGATAACCATAATCGGTTAACCAATAAGAGGCATGCCACGCATCACCATACCAAGTGGATTCGTTCAAGTGGTTAAGGCAATAATGGTGGGTTGTACCAATATATTTCCATAGACACACATGTTCATGAAAATAATATAGACAAAAAACAAAAAATTTAAACATGCACCTAAATTTGTTCTGTGGGTGCATATGCATAGATATACATGGTGCATCGCTATTGGATGGTGTTTGATGATTGGGTAAACCACAACGGATAACTATGGCCATGGTTCCCATGCAATGAATTTTCTTCGATGTGATTGGTTCTTGGTAGTTACAATGTGGTTTATTAGATAAATCCTACAAAATTCAAAACAAAAATTTCAAAAAAGGTATCTCGTTGGGATGACAAACATCCCATCCTCGAAAGTTGGTTGATATCAACTTTTTATTTTATCTATGGTAGATTTGACTTTGCACGTGCGTGGGGTTCTGACGTGGCTTGGGCCACATTCCAATGCTGACGTGTTATTCTGTCAAGGTAGAAAATGGTCGTAGTAGATGGAAATTAGACACATTTTTTGTATGGAAATCATACACCTTTTCGATTTATGGCGTGCAGGTGCCTTGGAAATTGAAAATAGACACCTTAGAAATTGGGCGCTTTGCTTAACATGGGAAGCATACGCCTTTAGAAATTAGGTGATCTACTTAACATGGGAAGCATGCACCTTAGCAATCGGGCGCTTATGCCTAACATGGGAAGCAGACACCTTTTTCCTGTCGGGTGTTGTACTTTTAAAAATAAACTTTATACAAACTTTTTTTTTACACTATGCTAAGAAGATGTGGTGTCAGTTTCCAAAAAACTGGAAGTCGTGCACCCTCCTAGAGAGACCAGGAATCAGGCATTGGTCTGCTAAAAAACGGGACGCAGACACCATCTTCGTAACATACTGGGAGTCAGACATTATGGAGCATATAATGGGAATTAGGCGCCTTCTACCGTACAATGGTAAGCAAACACCTTTTACCGTACAACGAGAATCAGGCACCTTCTACCGTATAACATGAATTAGACGCCTTATGTCGTACAACAAGAATTAGGCACCTTCCCATTAAATATAGAAAACTGGCACTTTTATTTTATTCAATGGGTGTTGACTTTTCCTTGTATGTGGACTGTCAGGTTGATCATGCCCTTTAGTGCTTCTGATTGAAAAACAAGAATAGAATCAGCATTTCCCTTTGAACCAGCAGTTGAGTGTTTTATTGTCCAAAGAGACCAACCCAAACACTCTTGTGCAGGTTCAGGTTTAGTATTCCCCTCTCTAAATGGGAACTAGCTACTTCTATTGCAAGAAAATTCTCCTAGAAAGCTTGAAAGGTGCAGGTTCATGGATCTTATGCTTTTTAGGCCTAGGTTTCCCAGGTTTACTAACAATTGCACAAAGGGCATTGTTCTTGCAAAACAAAAACATAACTAAAAAAAAAAAACTTTGAAAGAATAATTATCTTTGGTACTATGTGGACTAGGTCCACATCTTACTAACTCAAGATAAAATTTGAATCAACAAGGGTCTCTCTCATGTCTAATCTAGACTCAATCATGTATGCTTCAGACACATGGTATAGATGCAGGCGGTGGCCATTGACTATTAAGGTAATGTTGTTGTCTCTATTGTTCTGACTCTTACAACCCCATTATCGATGATTTTAGTCACTTCATATGACCCCATACAATGATGCGAGCTTGCCCTTCCTTTCCTGGAATTGGGAATCATAGAGTAATGCCCATTATCCCACTTTAAGCTGCTTTGGCCTAGTGTGGCGTCATACCAATTAGCCCTTTGTTTCTGAATGATCTCTATTTTCTATAGAGCCTTAAGGTGGTATTCATCCATATGATTAAGTTGTTGAATTCTTTATTTTTGTGCGTCATCCAAGTTTATATTCAATTCTACAACAGTCATAAGTGTTTTGACTTCAAACTCTATAGACATCATGGCACTTTTCCCATAGACTAACTGAAATGGTGTGAAACTAGTAGTAGTCTTCCAGGTGGTCCTATAGGCCCACATTGCTTTTGGTAATCTAGTAGCCCATTCCTTTCTATGTTGTTGCACTGTCTTTATCTAGATATTTTCCAACTCTTTGTTGGTCACCTCAACTTACCCATTCACTTGTGGATGGTAGGGAGTGGTTTTGTTATGCCTGATTTTGTATTATTGCATGAGTTCTTGGATCATATTTGAAGTAAATTGAGGTCCTTGATTTGTTGTGATCTCCCTTGGGACCCCAAATATTGTAAAAATTGATGAATACAAGAAATCTACTATAGTTTTCTCCTTTGAATCATGCAAATCTTGTACTTCAACCCACTTTGTCACATAGTCAGTACAAACTAGGATATACCTCTTACCTCCTGACTACGGATTAATAGGTCCTACAAATTCCATCCCCCATTTATCAAATGGTTCAATGTGAACATGTGGTTGGAGTGGCATCTCATCTCTGTTGGTTCGACTTTTATACACACCCTGTGAAGAATGAGCATGAAAATCAAAAACACTTATAAGGGATAAATCCCACTCACTTTAGGATCTTGCTGGTTATCCAAGGTGTGAGTTACAGAGTTGGGTCGAATGTCTATTCACTCTTTTTTGCTTCTAGAATAGTTTCAAGTGGACTATCTGTTACCTTACAACGGGTTCTGGACTTTAGTTCAGTAATGTTTGAAAGTTGCTATCTTTGTGGACACTCAAATTTACAATCAGTTCTTTGATCTAGCTCTTTATGCTTTAGCAAATTTTGAAAGAAAATAAAAATGGATCATTTAACAGTAAAATAGAGAGAGTAGGGTAGGGCAAAAAAGAGAGATTTATCTAACTTAGCTACAAAATCAGAACTATCAATTTCAGTTATGCTGTTTAGCTTTACAATGGAACAAATCAAAGAGGAAAATGTCCAGCTTTCTAAGATCACCTTCCACTAAGAGCATAAGACAGAAGTAAAACAAATCTACCAGAAAATCATAGACAGAAAGGAAGTTAGTTAAAAATTGGTATCTCTCACCAGCAGCCTAGCTCGCACAGTGAGGATAGAGCAATTAAAACAAGCCTGAACTTTAAATCTGTAATTTTCCCTAGCATACAATAAACAGAATGGAACCTGGCAGCATATCCAATATTGATAACACAGATCTACAACATAAATTAAATGAAAACCTTAATGAGATGAAAACAAAAGAAGATGAACTTATCGCAATCCGAGAGAGATTAGGCTCCTGGCCACGCTATCACAGAAAATGGAAATTACACCAACTCCAAGTCCAGAACAAAAGCATTCAACAAGATTTGCAGGAAATTGCTTCAATAGCTTTTATTCTAAGTTTCCACCCCCTCAGTTTACATTTGAAAGAAGTATTTATAGACTCAGGACAGCCCCTGATATTTTCAAGAATATCTTCTTCTGAAACCCTAAATCTTATCCTAAAATCCCACCGCAGTGGTTTTACAATATAAGGCATTTTAAAATAGAGTTTTGATAAGCCCTAATTACTCTAAAAATATTTGCATGGATCTTGCCATGAATGGAGAAAATAAAATTTGGCTTGATCCTTATCGAATGGACACCTGCATGCAATTGTATGTTCTTCTTTCGATAAGCTATCAGAGCACCTCATTAATTCTTCTGCAAAATGCAGATGAGTCACCAACTTGTGAGGCCTTCTATCTTTGCACAACTGTCTTTGTTTGTTTTGAGCCGAGATTCTCTGTCTGTCATTACTTTTGCCATAAATTCTCTGACAATGTATCAACCGATAAATTCCTTGAAACATACATTCACAGCCAGATCTAAAAAATCTAGATGAATCACTGATTTCCTAACATTTTATATCACCAGTGGGAATGATTTTATCTTCGCATAACTGCTTTTGTCTGGTTCGAATTGAAATTCTCTGCATGCCATTATTATTTTGCCAGAAATCTTCTTGTTAACCGCATCTATTGGCAAATTCTGGTAACCGCGTGTAGATTTTTTCACTTTTCGGCCAATCACCAACATATTTCATTAAATGAAGCAGCTACGTGTAAAGGTATCTTCATCTTTCTATCTGACAGCCCTTGCTTGATCTGCGCCTATCTTTGTCTTTTTTGCCATTACTTCTGCTATTATGCAACTGCCAGATCGCTTTCTACAAAAGACAAAACAAGGATTAGCATTTTAATTAAATCAGATTAAAACCCTAATGCTCATTATATGTGGCTTTATTTATTTTAACACGTGTCACGAAATCGCAACGCTTCATCACTTTGCTTCTGCCTCAACTTCTTTGCTCTTCTACCGTGAAATCGCGACGTCCCCCTTTGCTTTGCGTCTTGCGGCTCTTCTATCGCGAAACCACGACATGTCGCGATTTCGTGACATGTTGCGAAATCGCGACCTTCCTTCGCCCTTGCTTCCTCTTGTTTCCTCCGTCGTGAAACCGCGACATGTCGCGATTTTGCGACGGTCCCTATGCCTTCTGCTTTTTTCTTTGAAATGTGTCGCGATTTCGCAACGCTTTTATGCCTTAGGCTTTTCCTTTGAAATGCGTCGCGATTTTGCGACGTCGCGATTTCGTGACGTCGTGATTTCGCGACGCTTTTATGCCTTAGGCTTTTTCTTTGAAATGCGTCACGATTTCGCGACGCTTTTATGCCTTAGGCTTTTTCTTTGCACTTGTCTTCCTTCTTGCCCCTTTGCTTCCTCTCGGGCCCTTTGTCGCAAAATCATGACGTTCCTTGCACTTAGGTTTCTTTTGCCCCCTTTTGCCGTGAAACCGTGACAAGTCACAAAATCGCGACCTTGTTCTGCACTTTGGCTTATTTTCCAAAACCTGTCGCGATATCGCGACGTTTTCCTTGAAGTTTGCATCCAACCAAAATGTGTCGCGATATCGCGACGTTTTCCACAAGACTTGCTTCCAGCCAAAATGTGTCGCGATATCGCGACGTTTTCCACAAAACTTGCTTCCAGCCAAAATGTGTCGCGATATCGCGACGTTTTCCACACTTGGTTCTTTTAGCCCAAATATGTCGCGATATCGCGACATTTTCTGGACTTGGGTCTTTATGCCAAAATATGTCGCGATATCGCGACATTTCCAAAAATGGAAATGTCACGAAATCGTGACATTTCCAAAAATGGAAAATGTCACAAAATCGCTACGTTTTCATTACTTAGCAAATTTTCCAGAAACTGTAGGTTGACTCCAATGAATTCATTCATCTGTATTCTGCATTTACATGTTAGTGAAAGATCTTCTTTACTCAGAATGATTCTAAAAATGAATTCTAAATTGAAATCAAAACCACATGCAAGCCCACTTGGATACTTTGATATAGGCAAAACTTGAAGAAGAAGGAGGCAAGCAAAATTTGGACTTAAAACCTGAAAAACATCAAGAGGGTCCCTGCAGCAAAAATGAAAACTAAAAAGCTTCAAAGGATGGAATTTCATTTTTTTAGTGGGGGTGTGTTGCTTCTCAACAAATGGCGATATCTGCGGGAAAATAGTAGCACTATTTAGAATCCAGAACTCTAGTTTCAAAACAATTTAGACTATGTACCATGCTTTGCCACAAATATTTCAAAAATGACTCAACTACTATCCGTCGGCTGTTAAAGTTCCCAAGGACATACTAGGTTGAATCACTTAAGGAAGATTCTGATGTGAGATTACAAATGTATAAACCTTCTTCCAAGGATGACCGGGGCTTCAAATGCTTGCTATGGATCAAAACAGTTATTTAGATTGTGTAGGGGAAACCGAGTAGAGCTCTGTTTACTAGTTTAGCCTTTTATAGCCCCGACAAAGTTACTCTTTAGATTTACACGACCCTGATCACAACCATGAAGTGGCATCAATAGCTTGGTGAACATGTTTGAGATGTATCCTTCTGGAGCCCTGGCTGGGAAAGAGTGCCAGCTTTATTATTGACTTGTTCAACTTTCACCATCTCTGTTTTTTTTTTTTTTTCTTTTGAAAGATACTCTCTATTTTTTCTTTTGAAAGATACTGATTACTGGAGTGCCTTGCTGCTTCTTCCTCTTTTTCTTCTTTCTTCTTTTTTTTTTTTTTACATCGAGCAATTGATCAACTAACTGTTTCAGCTCAGGTACCATCAACCTCCTTGGATGCTTTGATGTAACTTTGTGAATCGGATTCCCCTCTTATGACCAACTGTTCTTGGATTCCCTGGGAATTCTTCAACCAAACAGTATAGTAATTTCTTCATAATCAAAATAATTGTGGCAAGCAAAATACAAAAATCCAATTATCTTTCTACTGTTGTTCCAGATAACAAGTAGTCCCACTTTTTAATCTTAGCAGACTATCTCTTAAAATATGAAGGAACAGAATGAAAACACACTAGGCCAATTTTCAAGGAAGAAACAGAATGAAAACACACTAGGCCATAACTCAGGACAAGACTGTTGATTTGTATTTTTCTTTATTTAAGCAAACTCAAACAAAAAGGATCAAAAAGTTACAAGGGAAGGACAAAAGGCCATTAGTCAGAAACAAAAATGCACAGACCCACAAAGACAAAACACAGAGCTTCAAACCTTTTTAAAAAAAAAAACAAAACAAAAACACACCACTTCACACTTTACTTATAACATATACATATTTTACAACTTATACATATTTTACAACTTCTTTGTGATTCATTCAAACGTTATATTGGATGGAACAACTGAGAAATAATGCTTTAGGTATTGACCATTAACAGGAAGGTTCAGAAAATTACCATCAAGGTCCTGTAAACGAAATGCATTATTACCCAGGATCTCAACAATCTGGTATGGCCCTATCCATAGCGGTTGCAACTTTGTGTGTTTACCTTTCTTTTCATGGGCCTTGTCCCATAGAAGCACCAGTCTGCAAGTCTGAAAGCTTTCACTCTGGCTCTTTTGTCAAACCAGCGCTTGACTGTTTCTTGGTGCCGACTGAAATGTTCCAGGGCTTGGAGTCGTTCATCCTGCAAATTAGTTAGATCCAAAACACGAGCCTCTGCATCTGCTTGATCCTCAAAATAGTCTAAAACAAATTGATAAGTAGGCAATTTCAGAGAGATGGGAACAATAGGCCGAGTACCATACAACAAAGCAAATGGGGAAGTTTTAAGAGCCACTTTATATCTTATTCTATCAGCCCAAAGTGCATATTTCAATAATGTATGCCATTGTCTGGGTTTGTCCACTGCAGATTTCTTAATGGCATTCATTAAATTCTTATTCGTGGACTCAACTAGTCCATTACCTTGGGGATAATAGTTGGATGAAAATCTGATAACTATCCCCATCTGGTATGCCCATTCTGCAAACTCTAATGATTGGAAGGCTGGTCCATTATCGCACACCAAATTCAGAGGAACCCCAAACCTGGTTATGACACTTGACTCTAGAAATTCGATCACTTCATGAGTTGTACTCCTCATGGTGGCTGCTGCTTCAACCCACCTTGTGCAGTAATCAGTGGCTATTAGAACATACTTATGCCCTGCTGAAGAATTTGGGTTTATCACACCCACAAAGTCAAGCCCCCATTGCATAAAAGGTTTATTTATTACAACAGGCTGCAATGGTAGAGCTCGATTGGCCTCTTTGGATGCAAAAGTTTGACACTGATGGCAAGTTCTCACATGCTGATGCGCATCTTTAAACAATGTAGGCCAATAATAGCCTGCTCTCAATATTTTATGCACAGTAGCAGATCCTGAGGAATGCCTTGCCCCTAACTTTTCATGAAAACTGGACATCACCTCATTGACTTCACTCTGAGAAATGCATCTTAAGAAAATGCCAACATAATTTTCTCTATACAAATTGCCTCCTTTGAGCAGATAATGAGTAGCTTTCAGTTTTAGTGCTCTCCTTTGGGTTCTATTCAAGTGAGATGGACAAATTCCAAATCGTAGCAGATGAATAATATCTCCATACCAGTCATCGAATCCAGAATTCAACTGATTAATTTCTTCCTGTACAGGTATTTCGGCAATGTGTTGAGACAAACCAAGTCCTCTGATTAATTTTGTAGGCCAAATTTCTAAATCGTATTCCTGCAATCTTGTAACCCAATTACCTCTTAATTCACCCAATTCGTCCTGGCTTAATAGGTATTTAACAGCTGGGTCAGGAACTATAGCATGAACTCTGCTTCTTAGTATGTAGTGCCTGAACTGCTTAACCGCTCTCACCAAGGCATAGGCTTGTTTATCCAAGCGGGAATACTTTAACTCAGCTCCCTTTAAATTGGTACTCTTGAAGGCAATTGGATGCTCCCCCATTTCTCTTCGTTGGGTCAGAACTGCAGCAAGTGTGTGTTCAGAAGAAAAGGTGTATAGGTAAAAATCTGCACTGAAATCTGGGCTCACCAGAACTGGAGCTTGCTTGATGGCAGTCTTGATTTCTTGGAACGTTGCTTTAGCTTCTGTTGTCCAGGCAATCTGAGCAGTTTCCTTTAGCATGTCATTCAGTGGCTTGACTATTTCTGCAAAACCAGAGATAAATTTTCTAACAAAATTAATTTTTCCAAAAAATGATCTTAACTCTTTTTTAGAATTGGGAAAAGGTATCCCTGATATGGCTTCAACTCTTTCAGGATCCATAGAAATGCCATCTTTGGTGATTAAATGCCCAAGGAGTTTTCCTTCAGTTACACCAAAAACACACTTCTTTGGGTTTAAAGAAATGCCAAACTCTCTGCATTTGTTAAAAACAGACTCCAAATGTTTTATGTGGTCAAACCGAGATTTAGAGAAAACTGTTAAATCATCCATGTAAACAACAATGCATTTACCCATAAGGCCTTTGAAGGCATGATCCATTGCACGTTGAAACGTAGCTCCAACATTTATTAATCCAAATGGCATCCTCTTGTAAGCAAAAGTTCCCCACTTAGTTGTGAAAGCAGTTTTCATCCTGTCTTCCCTGTCAACCAATATCTGATTATATCCTGAGAATCCATCCAAGAAAGACATCATTTCCAAACCATTTACAATTTGTAACACCTCATCCATAGAAGGCAGAGGATAATTATCTTTCTCAGATGCCTTATTTAAGTTTCTAAAATCTACACACAAGCGGATCTCTCCATTTTTCTTTCTGACCGGTACCAAATTGGCCACCCAAGTAGAATGCCTAATGGGAAAAATAATACCTGCACTTAATAATTTCTCCACCTCTTTCTGGATGAGGGGTTCTAACAAGGCGTTGACATGCCTTTGCTTCTGTCTGAAGGGTTTACAGGACTCCTTTAAAGGTATTATATGAGTGTAAACTTTTGGATCAAAAACCTTTAAGTCTTTGTAAGACCAAGCCATAACATCCTTGGACCTGTGGAGAAATTCAATCATATTTCTTTTTATTTTTGGGTCACAAGTTTTAGCCAATTTAAGGTGCCTGGGCTCTTCTTCAGTTCCAACATTCAGGTTCTCAGTTTCACTATTTGCTGCACCAATAGAATCCCCAGAACTCACCTTTTGCTTAATTTGATCAACATCAAACATTCGTTCCAGTTCCACCATTCCTTTCGAAATTCTATTATCTTTCAATCTTATTATTCCCCTTTCATCATCTAACTGTTCCAGTAGAGTATCCCTTTGGCCATCATCGATTATAGCATTTTCAAATGTGTTAGTACTCTGCAAAAAGTTTATAATCTGCTGATCATCAGAGAAAACCTGAAAATTATCTACATTATTTGGGACTGAAGGACAAGGGACTAACTCGATCAAAAATTTGTTCCATTCAAACTCTTCCAGTGGCTTCAGACCTGCAGCTGAGGAAGCTAAGACATCTGCAAGTGAATTCTGCTCTCTAGGTATGTGTGTCAGATTAAAAGCATCAAAATCTTCTATAAGATCCCAAGCCCGGTGTTTGTATCCTTTTAAGTAGGATGCTTTGCATTGAAATTTACCTTTAACTTGATTGGCTACTAATTCTGAATCTGTAAAAACTTGAATATTTCTTACACCTTTGTCTAAAGCAAATTTCAATCCTAACACCAGTGCTTCATACTCTGCTAAATTATTTGTGCAAGGGAACTGTAGGCGATAAGACA
The DNA here is from genome assembly GCA_028583015.1 of Wollemia nobilis. Lineage (NCBI taxonomy): Eukaryota > Viridiplantae > Streptophyta > Pinopsida > Araucariales > Araucariaceae > Wollemia > Wollemia nobilis. Next base: position 8,333,885 of record JAQPPZ010001078.1, on the reverse strand, counting down.
TAAAATATGTCTGACTCTCAGGTCCTTTAAGAACTGCTCCCGTACCAGAACCTTGTTTAGATTTAGCTCCATCCACATGAAGTGTCCAAACTTTATTACTATGAACAAGATGAGCTTTACTAAGCTCCTCACTTTGTCTCGTTGTTAAATTATAAACTCCAATATCTACATCTGCAATATTTACAGTTTCATTTTCTGCATTATATTCAGTAATCGTATGTTTGTACCTGGGTTCTCTTTCAATCCTTAATTGGTTGGCAACACCTTTCCATGGCAACCACATATGTGAAAAGTCAGTTGCCAAATATCCATTCAGAGATTTTGACCAATCTCTGCTCAAAAGCATCCCGTAACCTACAGGAATATCTACAACCTGAATTTCAATTCTGTGTTGAGCCCTAGGCTCAGATGCTAACTGAATATGAATATTTTGAAGTTCTCCCACTACTTTAACCTCAGATTTATCTAATTGGACAACCCTCCTTTCAGACTTCCTTGGGGTTAAACCCAACTGCTGACAAATGGCCAAAGGCATAACATTGGCTGAAGCACCCGAATCTACCAGACAGTTGTGTAAGTTTTTCCCAAATATACGAACAGTCAGTAAGAAAGGTGGAACTTCAGTTTTCTCTTTATACATGGCTACATTTGCATTTGCCACCTTCTTTCCCTTATCCAAAGGTTTGGTAGTAGGCCCAGAGTATGTTTTAATCAAGTTATCTCTTTGTTTCGAAATCTGGGCCAACTCATGAAGGGTGATGTTGGCTTTGATCTTTTTCATGTCCTCCACTATATTATATCCCTTATTGAGTGGAGGGACAAATGCATCTGGTCCTCTTGGATTTCCTCCCTTGGGTGGAGGTGGGTTATTGTTGGAAGATGGATCTGGAGGAACATTATGAGAGTTATCCGGAGGAGTAGATGTAGTGTTGGGCTCCGAATTTCTGTTTCTAAGGTTGTAGTTGTCCCTTCTATATTGTTGAAAGGCTTGTACTTCATCCATTGGCATTTCCACAACATTTTTTGATTCATCTGGAAAAGTAAAAGAATCTAACACCATAGCTGTACTGTGTTTGGATGAACCTGGATTATCAGCATTTCTTTGGTTTTCAGGAGAAATCAACTCACCGGATAAAGCTTCAAAGGCATTGCAAAATTCCAAACAATCCAACTCCCCATGCTGAGACGTTATGTGAATCCTACACCAGTTAGGCAAAGCTAAGTCACAGATATTCACTTCATGCCCTTTACCTTTATAATCCTTATTGGGTTCATAGGGTGGTCTAGTGAATCTATTTTGTTGATAGGGAAATCTATTTGGGTTGTCCCCAGTGGACACTTGCCTTTTAAAACTCAAAAAGTCATTTGCCAATTTTTGGACCACTTTTGAGACTTCTTCAACTCTTGCTTTATCAGATTCTTTCTCTGCATTTTGTACTTGCTCAGTATGTGTCACAGCCAATGAATTTCCTGTTGGTAGAGTTTGGGCTGACGACAACATCATTTGATGTGGGATAGGATTTAAGACAGGAGTACTTTGTGTGACAAATGGAATTAGAGGAGCATTCAAAGGTTGAGGTCCTAATTGTCTTTCAAGGACCAAAGCTTCTCTATATGCCTCTGTTAAATTGGTAATATTTGCATCCCTCTTCAGGAAGACAGAGGTCACTGGATCTAAGGAATTTCTAAAGATTTCTAATGCCAGATCTGCAGTGGGTACATAATGACCTGTCAACCTACCGTAAGCCTTTTGAAATCTGACATTGAAGGATCTGATAGTCTCATTGGCTCCTCTCTTAATGCTGGAAAATTGTTGGTATAACACACTGGGGTCAATCACTTCCCCAAATTGTGATATAAAAACTTTTTCTAGGTCATTCCAACTAGTGATAGAATCATTAGTGAGATTCAAGAACCAATCATATGCTCCTTCCTGGAGAGTGAATGGAAATAATCTACAAGCCACATCTTCATGCTGTACATTTAACAACTTTAGAGCATTTTTATATGCCACTAAATGTTCTTCTCTGTTCTAACTCCATCATGTTTGTAGGTGGGGAGATATCTTTCAGGATTTCTGGGCAAATCATGGGCTACACCAGGGATATTTAAGGCAGTGGAACCTAACCAGTTTGCCATTACTACTTGATTGACACTGATATTTTCAGTTGCAGTTGGAGTAACTACAAGTGGTGATAAAACTATCTCAGACAAGGACTTGGCCTTTCTGAGGCTGCTTCTCCTTGGGGTTTCTAACTCAGGTACTAAGAGCTCTCCAGCTCTGGAGTGGGACCTGGTTACCCTATAGGTAGAATCCAGCTTTTCACAAACAACTTATAATCCTTACAAATACTGAACAAAACTCAAGGCCCTCCTTCTAGCGCCAATTTTAAATGTTGGTTCGACTTTTATACACACCCTGTGAAGAATGAGCATGAAAATCAATAACACTTATAAGGGATAAATCCCACTCACTTTAGGATCTTGCTGGTTATCCAAGGTGTGAGTTACAGAGTTGGGTCGAATGTCTATTCACTCTTTTCCGCTTCTGGAATAGTTTCAAGTGGACTGTCTGTTACCTTACAACGGGTTCTGGACTTTAGTTCAGTAATGTTTGGAAGTTGCTATCTTTGTGGACACTCAGATTTACAATCAGTTCTTTGATCTAGCTCTTTATGCTTTAGCAAATTTTGAAAGAAAATAAAAATGGATCATTTAATAGTAAAACAGAGAGAGTAGGGTAGGGCAGAAAAGAGAGATTTATCTAACTCAGCTGCAAAATCAGAACTATCAATTTCAGTTATGCTGTTTAGCTTTACAATGGAACAAATCAAAGAGGAAAATGTCCAGCTTTCTAAGATCACCTTCCACTAAGAGCATAAGACAGAAATGAAACAAATCTAATAGAAAATCACAAACAGAAAGGAAGTTAGTTGAAAATTGGTATCTCTCACCAGCAGCCTAGCTCGCACAGTGAGGACAGAGCAATTAAAACAAGCCTGAACTTTAAATCTGTAATTTTCCCTAGCATACAATAAATAGAATGGAACCTGGCAACATATCCAATATTGATAACACAGATCTACAACATAAATTAAATGAAAACCTTAATGAGATGAAAACAAAAGAAGATGAACTTATCACAATCCGAGAGAGATTAGGCTCCTGGCCACGCTATCACAAAAAATGGAAATTACACCAACTCCAAGTCCAGAACAAAAGCATTCAACAAGATTTGTAGGAAATTGCTTCAATAGCTTTTATTCTAAGTTTCCACCCCCTCAGTTTACATTTGAAAGAAGTATTTATAGACTCAGGACAGACCCTGATCTTTTCAAGAATATCTTCTTCTGAAACCCTAAATCTTATCCTAAAATCCCACCGCCACGGTTTTACAATATAAGGCATTTTAATATAGAGTTTGATAAGCCCTAATTACTCTAAAAATCTTTGCATGGATCTTGCCATGAATGGAGAAGATAAAATTTGGCTTGATCCTTATCGAATGGACACCTGCGTGCAATTGTATGTTCTTCTTTCGATAAGCTATCAGAGCACCTCATTAATTCTTCTGCAAAATGCAGATGAGTCACCAACTTATGAGGCCTTCTATCTTTGCATAGCTGTCTTTGTTTGTTTTGAGCCGAGATTCTCTGTCTATCATTACTTTTGCCATAAATTCTTTGGCAATGTATCAACCGGTAAATTCCTTGAAACATACATTCGCAGCCAGATCTAAAAAATCCAGATGAATCACTGATCTGCGTCTATCTTTGTCTTTTTCACCATTACTTCTGCTATTATGCAACTGCTAGATCGCTTTCTACAAAAAACAAAACAAGGATTAGCATTTTAATTAAATCAGATTAAAACCCTAATGCTCATTATATGCGGCTTTATTTATTTTAACACGTGTCGTGAAATCGCGACGCTTCATCACTTTGCTTCTGTCTCAACTTCTTTGCTCTTCTGCCGTGAAACCGCGACACGTCGCGATTTTGCGACATGTCACGAAATTGCGACGTCCCCTTTGCTTTGCGTCTTTCGGCTCTTTTGTCGTGAAACCGTGACATGTCGCGATTTCACGACATGTCACGAAATCGCGACCTTCCTTCGCCCTTTCTTCCTCTTGTTTCCTCCGTCACGAAACCGTGACATGTCGCGATTTCGTGACATGTCGCAAAATCACGACGGTCCCTATGCCTTCTACTTTTTTCTTTAAAATGCGTCACGATTTTGCGACGTCGCGACGCTTTTATGACTTAGGCTTTTCCTTTGAAATGCGTCATGATTTTGCGACACTTTTATGCCTTAGGCTTTTCCTTTGAAATGCGTCGCAATTTCGCGACGTCGCGATGCTTTTATGCCTTAGGCTTTTTCTTTGCACTGCGTCACGATTTCGAGACGCTTTTATGCCTTAGGATTTTTCTTTGCACTTGTCTTCCTTCTTGCCCCTTTGCTTCCTCTCGGGCCCTTTGTCGCGAAATCGCAACGTTCCTTGCACTTAGGTTTCTTTTGCCCCCTTTTGCCGCGAAACCGCGACATGTCGCGATTTCGTGACATGTCACGAAATCGCGACCTGTTCTGCACTTTGGCTTCTTTTCCAAAACCTGTCGCGATATCGCGACGTTTTCCTTGAAGTTTGCATCCAACCAAAATGTGTCGCGATATCACGACGTTTTCCACAAGACTTGCTTCCAGCCAAAATGTGTCGCGATATCGCGACGTTTTCCACAAAACTTGCTTCCAGCCAAAATGTGTCGCGATATCGTGACGTTTTCCACACTTGGTTCTTTTAGCCCAAATATGTCACGATATCGTGACGTTTTTTGGACTTGGGTCTTTATGCCAAAATATGTCGCGATATCGTGACATTTCCAAAAATGAAAATGTCACGAAATCGTGACATTTCCAAAAATGGAAAATGTCACAAAATCGCTACGTTTTCATTACTTAGCAAATTTTCCAGAAACTGTAGGTTGACTCCAATGAATTCATTCATCTGTATTCTGCATTTACATGTTAGTGAAAGATCTTCTTTACTCAGAATGATTCTAAAAATGAATTCTAAATTGAAATCAAAACCACATGCAAGCCCACTCGGATACTTTGATATAGGCAAAACTTGAAGAAGGAGGCAAGCAAAATTTGGACTTAAAACCTGAAAAACATCAAGAGGGTCCCTGCAGCAAAAATGAAAACTAAAAAGCTTCAAAGGATGGAATTTCATTTTTTTAGTGGGGGTGTGTTGCTTCTCAACAATCTCTAAGATTAGGTCTGCCCATCCTCTAATTTTGATCACACTGGCTCTCATGCTTGGTTGCATCCTTGAATAGTGAACGCTAGTAATAACCACCCTATAACACTTTATATGTAGTCCTTATTCCTAAAAAATGGCCACCACAAGGTTCATCATGGCAAGCCTTCAGTATTTAAATTATTTCATTCCCAACAACACATCTTCTCATGATTTGATCAGGTCTTGTTTTGAATAGGCACCCATCAATCTAAGAGAAATCTGCACTTTTCTCAATTAAAGTTTGTTTCTCACGAGGTGAAATCATAGGAGATACTTTACCAGTGGCTAAATAATTAGCCATATCTGCGTACCAAGGAATCTGATCATTTAGAGAAAATAAATGCTCATCTATAAATTGATCTTTTATCATTGCATAGTCTGAAGGTGTCAACCTGGACAAGAAATCAGCTACCACATTGTCCTTTCCTGGATTGTCCACTATTGTCACATAAAATCCCTGCAAAAGTAACAACCATATGATAATTTTATCACTAATCCCAGGTTTGTTTGTCAAGTATCTGATCGCTGAGTGGTTAGTGTGTACAAATACCTAATAACCTATAATGTAATGATGAAATTTTTTAAGAGCATGTATTACTGCAAGAAACTCCTTCTTTGTGATAGTATAATTGAGTTAAGAACTTATGAGGTTTTTACTAACATAATAGATGGCATAAAAATCATCACCATATTTCTATCCAAGTACTGATCCTATTGCATTGTTAGATGCATCAACATATATGTGAAAAGGTATGGTCCAATTTGGACCTCTCAATACTGGAGTAGTAATTAGTTTTTCCTTTAAAGTGTTGAATTCTTGTTCACATTCTTCAGTCCAGACAAACTCTACATCTTTAGTTAACAATGTGATAAGAGGTTTAGCAGTTTTACTAAATTCTGATATAAACTTCCTATAGTAACCGACTAATCCTAGGAAACTGTGGATATCCTTTTGTGTTTTAGGAGCAGGCAGGGTTTGGATGAATTTTATTTTCTTTCTGTCTACTTTGTGATACCATTTGTAGAGAGGTGATATCCTAAGACTATCCCTTCCTGCATCAACATATAGCATTTCTCATTGCTTAAGGATAGGTTAGTTTCCTCACAATGTTTAAGTGTCTTTTCCAATTTTTTTGTGGGAATTTCAAAAGTTTCACCATATATGGTGAAATCATCCATATATACCTCCATAGTTTCTCCAATCATATCTAAAAAAATGCTAAGAATTGCCCTCTGAAATGTGCTAGGTGCATTACATAGACCAAATGGTAAAAATCGGTAAGCAAATGTCCCCCATGGATAAGTGAATGCGGTTTTGTCTTGATGTTCCTCCCCTATTTGGATCTGATTGTATCCACTAAACCCATCTAGGAAAGAAAAGTATTTCTTGCCTGCTAATGTGTCAAGGACCTGATCTATTAAGGGTAAGGGGAAGTGGTATTAGTTTCTTTGTTCAACAACCTATAATCAACATAGATTCTCTACTTTCTATTATTCTTGGGTACCACCACCAATGGTGATACCCACTCACTATCTGAAATGGGGTAGATGAATCCAATTGTGAGAAGTTTTTGTAATTCTGCTTTGATAATTTATTTCATAGTTGGGTTCATCCTCCTCTGTGGTTGTCTTACTGGTCTAACCTGGTCTTCCAGATATATCCTATGAGTATAGATCGTAGGAGCTATTCCTCTCATGTTAGAATACTCCCAAGCAAAGGGATCTTGATATTTTTCCAATGTTTGTTTCAATTTGGTCTGTTGTTCAGCTGTCAACTGGTTATCTATGTTTAGCATTCTACCAGGTGCAACTTCTATTTGCTGAATATGGTGGTATTTCACTAATGGCAACTCAGGAGGAGGACAAGAGGGTTCTCCTTGAAAAAAGTGAGATATCATCTTATCCTCATCACTTTCATCTTCCAACTCCTTAACTCCTTAAGTGTCATGACAGGTTGGATCATTGATAGACCGTCAATATTTTGATTCTTATCCTCAGGTTCTCCCAACAAATCTGCAGATTGTGCAGGTGTATGTATGATCAATTTATTTATATTTTGACCATCTAAAATGGTCATTTTCCCATCTCTAAAACTTATGTAAGCATTAGCTATTGCTAGCCAAAGTCTACCTAAGATTAATGGGTATCCACCTAGTCCAGATTTAGATTGTAGCACTAATAAATCTTATATATACTCCCATGCATCTACTACAATATTGATATCTTCTAGTATTCCTTCAGGGATTATTGTAGATCTGTCTACCAACTACAACACAATTTTAGTGGACTTCATATTAGTCAATTTCAGTTTTTGCATGGTTTCCTTGGGCATGACATTGATGGTTGCCCCCAAATCTATTAGTGTGTTGGGTAAAACATAACCTTCTATTTTTATAGTTAGCATAGGGCTTCTTGGATCTGTTTAATTCTGACTATAGGTATTTTCTAACATAAGGTCAGCTAACTGACCTACCAAACTAATTTTTTGGCTGGTTTTCTCTTGGGTTTCTTGAGGCACAACTCTCTTATGGCCTTTCCATAAATAAGTATATCTTTGATGGCCTGAAAGAGAGTTATTATGACTGTTAAGTTTTTAAACTAGAGAGGATATCAAAATCTATTTGTATTGGTTTATTGGGTTCTTGCAACCTTTTTGTAAAAGGTGGAACCTCCTCTTTGTTATGCACAAGTTTTGATTCTTCTTCTACCTATTCTATAAAGGGTGATTCCCCTTTCTCTATCTCTATTGATTCCTCTTCTTCTATAAGAGGAGTGACTTCTACATCTACTTGCTTTCCTGACCTTAACTGGATAGGATCACAATCTACCTTAATAATGTACATAGGGTACATCTCAATTTCCATCTGATAGGTTGGTTGCTATTTGTTGTTTGGGTTTGATGTTGGCTGTGCTAGTAACTGAGGAGTCCCTGGAATAGGAATAGTAGGTAGGCTTGGCTGTGGTGGTGCTGGAGTAGGATGTTGTGGATACTGATTCCAAGCATTCTGATTTCTCCATTGCTGCCCAGGTTGCTGGTATTACATTCTTGGGTAAGGGTTGTAAGGATTTACCCATTGGGGAAATGGATTCCAAGGTCGTTACCCATACCAACCCATATTGGGTGGTTGGGCTTGACCTTGGTTTTGGTAATTACTGTCCCCTTAGGATGGCATTCCTTGATTACATATTATTACCCATAGGAGACTATTGCTAGTTCCTCCTGTTACCCATGAAGTATACCTCTGCTACTTCAGATTTATCTTTAGATGTCATTAATTATGGATACAACTTCGTTTTATGATCCTTTTTACAGACAACACATACTCAAACTTTATTTTTTGGGCACTCATTTCTGGGGTGTTTGCCTCTGCATTTAGGATATAAGTAGGCCAATTCTACCTCATTCTCCTGCTTCTTTATCTGAAGCAGAAGAGTATCCATTTGAAGATCCAGAGATGATAACATCTTGATATTAAGGTCATCAAGCATGTTGCATATTTTTGTTTTAGTGATAGTGGCTAACAACTTAATATTTCTAGGGGTTAAATTACTCTTTCTTCTTGAAAATTTTCAACACAACTATCGAATATCGTCCATTTGGTGTTGGTAAATCTCTCCCCTAGAGATCATGTTTAAAGATTCCAAGGATTCATTTGTTAGTATTTTTAGAAAAATGCTTCTTAGGGACCTATCTCCTAGTTTTGAATGGGGTGATCTTTGCAAATTGAAGCTAAACATATCCTAATATTCTTCCACAGATTACCCTTTCTTTTGTGTCATGTCTAGGAATCCTCTATTGCATCTCTTGCTCTGCAAAAATCTTGATACTGATCCAGGAAAAGTTTCTTCAACTGTTCCTAGGTAGTTATCCGTTTATCCCCCAAGCTGATGAACCAGCACAAAGCTGAATCATCAGGGGTGGAAGGGAATAATTTTAGTTTGAGCATTTGTGGTGTAATACATAAATATACATAAAACATCAAATTTAAATAGGAATAAATCTAGATCTTCTGGTGGTAGTCCTCTAAAGTTTTGAAGGTAGATAGGAGAGATGTGTTTCATCTTATGATCTCCTCCTGCCTCTCATATTGGAAAACTAAAACTAGTGGATGTTTCCTCTGGATTTTATACCATTCTGTCTACTACTAGAGTTTCTACCCCTACTACTTTCAAAGCAGTTGTCAATGCTTCTAGTTTGTTTCTTTTATCCTTAAAAAGTATGGATAAGTCAAAATTTGAGATGGTTCCATCTAATTTTGCTTGCCAATGTTCAACATTTAGTAGATCTTCCTCAAATTGAACTCTACTTATCTCTGATCCTGCTCTAATATTCTGCTGGATTATTTTAGAAGGATCCTGTGCAAATAGTGGGTGTTCCCAAAAATGCATAGGTGGAGATTGTGATGGTGAGAGTTCATTCTTAGGTTTAGGTTCTACTGAAGCAGAAGGATTTTGAGAAACAACCTTTTTTTTTTTGATAAAATAACCGTCTAGTCCCCTATTCTTAGGTGGACTCATACAAAGTTTTAGATGAATATTTCTGAAGAAAACACTCTAAACTACTGTAACTATGCATCCTTCAAAATAAGAAATTACAATGGCTACTCCTTGGCAACGACACCAAATTTTTGGGAAAAACATTGGTTAGTTTTTCTATGGTTCAATTAATTACCTCCATTTAATTATCAACCTAGGGTAGCTTGTAGTCTTGTGAGCAACTGTGCAAAATTTATGCTTGTAATTTCTCCTTAGGAGATGAGTCCCTTAGATTATGGTTTGGGGGGTATTTGGTATTCATTGAAGTTTATATTTAAACTAATAATCTCATGCTAAGTCTAAGAAAGCAAGACTGAAAACGTTTAAAATCTAAATTACTACCTTACTGGAAATCATAGAAAATAGGGGAAATAATTGGAAAGCAAATTAATCTATGAAAGTAAATACAAAAAATAGGGGAAATAGGGAAGAACTCTATTGTAAGTGGGCCCACACTTCCAGCAGGTTCTTCTCGTGGTAGTTTATCACCGAATGCTTTAGAATATTTTTACAGAAAAATACTCAAATATTTTATTAACAGTTGCAGCAAAAATTTACAAGAAAATTTTGGGGGGTCTTCTTCAGGGGTGGCCTGCATATTTATAAGATATCTGACCAACCCTGTTACAATTCTCAATATGAATCAAAAAATGATTTTTTGTTACAATTGTTTGTTTAATTGAAGAAATCGAGAAAAATATCTTAATATTTTAGCATATTCTATTTCCAGAATACGTCTGATATTTATTTGTCCGATTTATGTATCAGCTAAAAAATGGGCAACTAGCCATCTTTGACGTTATCCCATGTCCGGTTTCAATGTTGTAATTCGTTTAATGCTGGTTTTTGAAGTTTCACTTTTATTCTATTGACCATAGGGTCGTGTTGTAGTTTGGCATTAGTGAAAATCAGGCGTCGCGTCTAAAGATATCGGGAAGCAGGTACCTTGTTTGCAGAAGTCGAGAAGCAGGCACCTAACGGGAAGCAGACGTTAACGAGAAGTAGATGCCTAACGGGATGCATACACCTAACAGTTAAGTGTCGAATGGAAGTCAGACGCTTCAAATGAATTCTGACGCCTAACTTCGTACCTATCGTCGATATTTAGAAGATGTTTTTCCTTCATAAAATTGCTAGTGCCAGGTCTAAGTGGGACCTCGATGAAAACATGCCAAAATGCAACAATTTCCTCTAAATCTACACAAAATACACTCAAAGACAAATATTAGAAAACGTGCAAAATAAACTGTTAATTATATATATAATTTCCATAAAATATTTATATCTATAAGAAAATATGTCGCACATTATGGGGAAAAGAGTACAAAAAATGAGCAATTATGTGGCTCATCACATGGCAAGAGATTGTAAAGTGAAAATTATGGAGAAATAGATAGAAAATTTGGGAATGAGGAAAACCTCAGTATGAAACAAGGGGATCATATCATAGGGGAATTTGGGTCGAATCAAGGATTTTCCAATCCTAAGAAAGTGACAAGAAATCCCCTTTGCCTAATCATGGTAAATGTCATTAAAATTCACATGAATCAACCATTAGAAGAAAAAATGACATAAGGGATGAGGAAGTACAATGTAGAAGTTCAAATACAAGAGGAGTTAATGGTGAGAATAAATATGAGGAGGCAAATTATAAAGCAAAACGAATATTTTAATGCTATGTAGAAGAGACAAAGGAACCTCTACTAGCTTGCACAAAATATTATGAGATTGAATACAAAATAAGATGGCTGGAATTTTTGATTTATTGCAGCAATAACATGGACTAAAAAATCAGCAATCAATGGCTGAATCCATAATATGATCAGACCTGCAAAGGACAAAGATAATAAACCACAAATGGTAGAGAAATCTTGTACATCCAATGGCTGAATCAAAAACTACAATTGTAATGTAAAAACTACAATTGTAGAAGAGCTCCAACACACCAATTGTATGGGAAATATGGCAAAAATATGACAATATTTTTTTTCTCCACTTGTATTCTGAAATCTCTGTTACAATAATGAAGAGAAGAAAAGGTATAAAATACCCAAAATTCCAATGCACAAAAAATCTTGGAATATCCTAAAATTATCAACTAGTTATGAGCATCATGCAAGATGCTTTATTGGATATGCTAAAAAATAAAGCATGTGCATGTGCATGCTTTAATTCCTAAATTAAAGCATGTGCATATGCATAGGATAATTTAGGATAATTATTGGGAGCAACTTATGCATTACAACTCCCACTATGACTAGTCAACTAAAAAAGCTCCTAAATTTTAGGAGTGATCAAAGGAGCAATTTTTGGAGTTAAACAATGAATAAATCCTCCTAAAATATGGTCACCCAATATTTGAGGAATATTTAATTAATAAAATATTAATTAAATCCTCATTTAAGAAAAGGTGCCAAAAAATAGAGGAAATTATCCCCTAAAATGTAGGAGATGGCTCCACAATGCTTGGAATGCTCCAAACAAACATGGTGTGAAGCATTTAGACATCAAATTTTCTTCATTCTCCCTCTTGATGTCAATGGTTCCAACACCAATCAAGGTCCTCAAATTCTGAAAATTTTCTTTGTCCAATGCCTTGGTAAAAATATTTGCAAGTTGATCTTCTGATTTGTAAAACTCAAAAGCAATGAACCCATCTTGGACCAAGTCATGAATGAAGTGATGTCAAATATCAATGTGCTTACTCCTACTATGAAATACCAGATTCTTCATCATGGAGATGGTGGAGGTGTTGTCACAATAAATATTTATGGAGGAAGCAATCTCCATTCCAAACTCTTCAAAGAGTCTAGCCATCCAAATGGCTTGAGTGCAAGTGGAAGAGGCAGCCATATACTCTACTTCAGTAGTAGATAAAGCAATTATTTGATGCTTTTTGCTGCTCCAAGAAACCAACTTGCCTCCAAAGAAGAAGGCATATCTAGAAGTGCTTCTTCTATCATCAAGACATCCTGCCCAATCTGCATCTGTATAGGCCACTAGATCACAAGAGTTAGTAGAAAAATAGCATAAACCAAAAGACTTAGTACCACTCACATACCTAAGGATTCTCTTGGCTGCCTTGAAATGAGACTCATGAGGAGAGTGCATATATCTTGCTACCAAGCTAACCAAAAACATGATATATGGTCTAGTAGTGGTAAGATACATCAAGCTACCAACTAGTGATCTATATAGTGTTGCATCCACAAGAGGAGTAGAATCCTCCTTCATCAACTTGCATCCCACAACTGTTGGAGTGCTAACTGGCTTGCAATCACTCATAGAAAATATTACCAAAATATCATCAACATATTTGGATTGAGTAATGAAAATACCTTCAGTTGATTGCATGATTTGCATACCAAGAAAGTAATGCATAGTGCCCAAATCACTCATCTCAAACTCATTCATCATGGCCCTTTTAAACTGTTTCAACAAATTGGTGGAGCTGCTCAAGAAGATTATGTCATCAACATATAAATAAATGACAATAAAATCTGATCCATCTACCTTTTTATAAAGTGTACTTTCAGCTGAACATCGTTCATAACCATTCTCATGCAAGTAATTATCAATTCTAGAGTACCAAGCTCTAGGTGCTTGCTTAAGCCCATAAAGAGATTTCTTTAATTTGTACACTTTTTCTTCATGACCAACAACTATAAATCCCTGTGGCTGACTCACATACACTTCTTCTTCCAAGTATCCATTCAAAAATGTTGATTTAACATCCATTTGATACACAACAAGACCAAGATGTGAAGCTAGTGCAAGTAGAGACCTTACCATTTCCAGTCTTGCAACCGGTGCAAAAGTTTCTTCATAGTCAATACCTTCTTGCTGAACATAGCCTTTGGAAACCAGCCTTACCTTATGTTTGGCTATGCTTCCATCAACATTATACTTCAGCTTGTAGACCCATTTCACACCTACAATGGTCTTGTCTTTTGGAGGAGAAACTAGCTCCCAAGTATCATTTTTCTCTATTTGTTCAATTTCAATCTCCATAGCCTTTGCCCAATATTCATTGGCACATGCTTCTCTAAAATTAGAGGGCTCAACATAAGAAGAAGACAACAAAGCATAATTAATCACATTCTCACCTTTCTTTTCTTGCAATCTAGTCACTCTTCTTGTATAGTCATCATCCAACATTTGACTAGGTGGATGATACTTAGAGAGCCTTTTTGTACCAATGTTACCTTTTAATGGAGTGTTGGTTTTTCTTCATTTTTAGGCAGCAAGGCTTCATCATGAACATGAGGAGCTGAGTCATCAATATGAGGGAAAACACCATCATCTTTGTGTGTCTCATATCCATCCCCTTCATTAAAAACCACATCTCTACTAACATGCATGGTGTTAGTAATAGGATCAAAACATCTAAAAGCTTTAGATTCAATAGAATAGCCCACAAAAATGCATTTGATGGATTTTTCATCAAGCTTCCTTCTCTTTTGCTCAAGAATGTGCACATAACATGTAGAACCAAAAATTCTCAAATGACCAATGCTTGGCTTCTTACCATGCCAAAGCTCATAGGGAGTAGAATCTTGTACCAACTTTGTAGGACATCTATTGAGAATGTAAATAGATGTATGGACAACTTCAGCCCAAAAATTATTTGGTAACTCCTCTTTCAACATGCAATGGGCCATCTCCACAATGGTCCTATTTTTCCATTCTACCACTCCATTTTGTTGAGGAGTGTAAACAATAGTCAACTCCCTCTTGATTCCAAGGCTGTTGCAATACTCTAGGAACTCATTTGAGGTGAATTCACCTCCACAGTCTGTCCTTAAGGTTTTAATACAAGAACCTGATTGCTTCTCAACAAGAGCCTTAAAATTCTTAAAATAGTCAAAAGCTTGTGATTTCTCATGCAAGAAATAAACCCAACACATTCTTGTATGATCATCAACAAACAAGAGAAAATATTTGCTTTTACCTAAACTCAAGGTTTGCATAGGTCCACATAGATCAACATGCACTAACTCCAATGGTTTCTGAACTCTAAACTTATGATGAGGAAACTTCTCTCGATGTTGCTTTCCAAAAAGACATCCTTCACATACTGTGTTGAGAGGCTTTGTGAAAGTGGGTAGTCCTCTAACAAGACTCTTCTTTTGGATTCCATCCAAGGAGCCAAAATTGAGGTGTCCATACCTCTTGTGCCATAGCCATGCCATATCAATGGTGCTCTTCAAGCATTCACCTGCTGGCTGCATTTTCAACACAAACATCCTATTTTCTACCATCAAAACTTCAGCTATAATTTGATTGTTAGACACATTCTGGATTCTACAAACATTCTTTTCAAAAACAACTCTATAATTCTTTGAGCATAATTGTCCAATGCTCAAAATATTATGTTTCAGCCCTGGTACATAAAATGTATCATGCATGTAAAATATCTTACCATTCTTTGTTCTAATGGCAAGAGTCCCTTTTCCTACTATATCAACTTGATTGTTATCACCAAATGTGACTTGTCTAGTAAAATTGTTATCAAGTTCAACAAAGAGGTTTTTATTTCCCATCATGTGATTTGAACATCCACTATCAAGATACCATGAATGATTCTCAACAAACTCAAAATTATTCAAAGTGAGAAAGAGATGTTCACCTTTTTCTTCACTATAATTTGCTTTCTTTTCATGCTTTTTCTTTTTAAAACATTGCTCTTCAGTGTGATTATCCTTACCACAATAATTGCAATGCTTATGGGCTGAATCATGACTTTTATCATTACCTCTTCCACGTCCTCTACCATGGCCTCTCCCATCCTCTTCCATGGCCTCTTGAAGAAGATGATCCTAAAGTGGTAGATGAGGACTCTTTTGTATGGGCTTGTTGTTCATTCAATTTCAACTTGCCTTGAAATGCTTGATCAAGGACTTCTTCTCTATCTCTCATCCTATGCTCATATGTTTGAAGGCTACCAAGTAATTTAGCAAGAGTTAGATTTGCTAAATCTCTAGATTCTTCAATAGCTATGGTAACCAGATCAAATTTCTTAGGAAGGCTTCTCAACACCTTCTCAACTATTCTTGTATCATCAAGAATCTCTCCATGTGAATGAATAGAATTTACAACATTCTGAACTCTAGTGATAAAAACCTCAATGGATTCATTTTCACTCATGCGTAAGGATTCAAATTCCCTCCTTAAGAGTTGAAGTTTAACTATTCTCACCTTAGAAGATCCTTTATAGGCACTTTCTAGTGTATCCCATGCAACTTTTGATTGTGAACATTCAACAATCTTGGGAAAGATAGAAACATCTATCCCACTTTGAATTGCAAAAAGAGCTTTTGCATCCTTCTTCCTATTCTCCATCAACTCCTTCATTTCATCAGAAGTAAGAGCATTGAAATCTGATTCATCTGCTAGTTCAGAGTATCCCTGCAAGACAAAACTCCACAAATCTTGTGAAATAAAAAAAGTCTTCATGCGAATACTCCAATATTCAAAGTTTTCACCCTTAAACATGGGAATCTAAAGGGGAACAATACTAGCCCCATTTTGTGCCATGATAACAAGAAAAAATCTCTAACCCAATAGAAATATTGGCTCTGATACCAAATGAAGATTTTAATGCTATGTAGAAGAGACAAAGGAACCTCTACTAGCTTGCACAAAATATTATGAGATTGAATACAAAATAAGATGGCTAGAATTTCTGATTTATTGCAGCAATAACATGGACTAAAAAATCAGCAATCAATGGCTGAATCCATAATATGATCAGACCTACAAAGGACAAATATAATAAACCACAAATGGTAGAGAAATCTTGTACATCCAATGGCTGAATAAAAAAAACTCCAATTGTAATGTAAAAACTGCAATTGTAGAAGAGCTCCAACACACCAACTGTATGGGAAATATGGCAAAAATATGACAGCATTTTTGCTCTCCACTTGTATTCTGAAATCTCTATTACAATAATGAAGAGAATAAAAGGTATAAAATACCCAAAATTCCAATGCACAGAAAAGCTTGGAATATCCTAAAATTATCAACTAGTTATGAGCATCATGCAAGATGCTTTATTGGATATGCTAAAAAATAAAGCATGTGCATGTGCATGTGCATAGGATAATTTAGGATAATTATTGGGAGCAACTTATGCATTACAACTCCCACTATGACTAGTCAACTACAAAAGCTCCTAAATTTTAGGAGTGATCAAAGGAGCAATTTTTTGGAGTTAAACAATGAATAAATCCTCCTAAAAAATATATTTTTTATTAAGGTTGTGAAGGGGTTTTTGAAAGGGCTCCAACCCTTTTACAAACTAAAAGAAATATCTAGCATTAAGCTCCCAAGACTAGTCCTGCTGAATTAAAACTAAGGCTATGAAATTAGATACAAAAAATGCAACCTTACATAGATATCATTACTTAGTAAACACACTGAATGAGTAGCATTTGAAAGACCAAAAATCTAGTTTTAGAAGGTCCCCCCATCTATTGCCACTAGGATTGATAAATGCTAATCGGTCTGGGATCTGCTTGTTTTTCCTCAAGGAGAGTTGGTTCTTTGCGCATAGGCCTAATGATGTGGTGATTATTAAGAAGAGAAGTGGACATAGATTACATGTGATACATGCCATAATTCACCTTGAGAATGATATTGATTTTTGCATGCACCACATCCATTGAAATATACCAACTAGACACTCACGAGTGCAATCAGGCATGAATAAAATCTTCGAGGAACTAGTAGGTGTGTGATTAGTCAACATACTCCTTGAAATCCATTGGATGAGAGTATTAAATCTAACAAAAAGAGAGTTAGTATTAAAAAATTAAAAGGGAAAGAATGTTCTAAGAAAGGAAGTTTCTTACTACTCCTTAAGGCATGTTCGAATAGAAAGAATTGATGCATGGTTGGCCCAAATTGCCATTACTAATGATGCTTCCAATGTGGGCCCCAAAAAATATTATCTCTTTCAACCCTAGTCTTACGTATTGGTATTCGTCCTAGTTGCATCCTCTTTCTCCTCATATGCAATGCTCAATAGCTCATGTGGGAAATCCCTATCCCAATTTCTTAATTCTTCTTGGTTTATGCCCATCTTAACCATTAGGTCCATTGCCTAGTTTTCCTTCCTATAGACATGATTCACTTGTGAATTATCCAATAGTTGAATTTTCTACTTTACCACTCTATTCAGATATTCAATGTTCCAACTTGCCTCCTAAAATATGGCTGCCCAGTATTTGAAGAATATTTAATTATTAAAATATTAATTAAATCCTCATTTAATAAAAGGTGCTAAAAAATAAAGGAAATCATCCCCTAAAATATAGGAGATGATTCCATTATGCTCGGAATGCTCCAAATAAACATGGTGTGTAGCATTTAGACATCATATTTTCTTCACAAATAAAGATGAGGAGTCAAATTTTAAATCGAATGAGGTGAAGGAGGTCAATGGTCATCTAATTAAATCATCTTCATTTTCCTCAAGTAGCATAGAATATTCTCCTTACCATAAACATGCAAGTAGTAGAGAGTGTATTCGTTGCACTTTACGTTTTCAAAAGCAATATAATAAAGAAAAACATATGGAGGATATCCAAGGAAATTTTGGATTTCCAAGGTAGCATAAAAAGGTAATGACTATAGAGGATCATCTATACACTTTAGGGTTTTAGGGGTAATAGAAATAATAAAACGTTTATGAGGTTATTCCTTAAATATTAGATTCTTTAGGGCAACGTAAATATTTAGAAGTCTCATTGTGAAAAATCTAGAAAAATAGAAGAGATTGATGAAGATGAGAGTGTTGGTGGGAATGGAAAAAGGAGAGGAAGGACATCAAAGCATGAACAAAGATAAAAAAAAATAGAAAGGGATATCAATTTGGGATGCCAAATAAAAATATCATGGGTGTTAAAAAGAATCAAGGCTAATCCAACAAATAAAAATAAGAAGTGATGATGATGAAAATGATATCATGGAATATTAGGGTTATGAATAAGACCCCTAAAAAATATGTATTAAGGAAGTAATAGGTTGTTATAGTAAATTTATTTTAATGCAAGAAATAAAATAAATTAGTGAGGAATGTAAGGATGGTTTAAAAGTATTTGGAAGATGAATGATTTTCTATCAATTTATTTTATAGGAGCTTTAAGTGGTATTTCAAAAATATGAGACAAACACAAATAGGGTGAGTAATTGTTAAAAGCAAAAAGTAATTGGATTGTTGGAATATTTTGTAGGAAAGAGAAACATCAAAATTGGGGTTAAAAATGTATATGAGCATATTTTTTCAAACATAATGATGGTTCATTGTGATGTATGGATTCCTTGTGGTAATTTCAATATTGCTCTATTTCCTTTGGAAAAGAAGGATGTTACCCTAGGATGGTCTAAATCAATGCAAGATTTAACTTCATTTTCCAATTTAAATCTCCTTGGGGATGTTAGTCCTCCAAATTATCAATATACATGGAATAATAGACGTATTAAGAAACTCATAGTAAGAAGATTGGATAGATTATTATTATCCAACACAAGGTTACAAACATAGTATACAATATCTTTAAATATTTTATTGCGAGAATAAGCATATCACAAACCCATTCTTATGACTTATGATTTATCAAATAAAGGTAATAATCCACTTTGATTTTAGTCTATGTAATTATAGAACCCCAATTTCTTCTAGATAGTTATTTATGGTGGGATGAAGTAAATTTTAAATGATATATATAGGTTTGTTCAAAAGATGAAATGTTTAAAGGAACAAATGAATATAAGGAGGCACATGATAGGATTTTGTAAAATATTCCATGATTTTTCACACAAGGAAAAAATGAAGGCTTGATGAAGAAGATATATATGGAGGAGCTACATGAAGCAATTTTCTCTTTCCATTCTAACAAGGCACCTAGCCCCAATGCATTTCCTATAATTTTCTTTCAAAAAAAATTGAAATTTATTGAAGATTGATATGTTAGTTGTAGTTGAAGAGGCCCAAAAAAGGAAGGCTATAGTAAGTGAGATCAATGTGATTTTTATTATGTTATTTCTCAAGAAAGGTGACAATATATTTTGATAATTTACATCTAACAAGCCTTTGTAATATGATTTATATGATCATTTCAAAAATTATGTCAAATAGGTTGAAAGGTATTTTAAATTGTGTTATCTCATAGGAACAAGGTGGTTTTTTTTTGTAAGTAAATTCTTGATGGTCTAATAATTGCACAAGAGACCATACATTATCTTCATTTCATGAAAAAACATGGTAAGATTATGTAGTTCGATATGAAAAAAGCACATGATAAGGTTTCCTAGAGTTCTACACGATACTCTCAAAATTTTTGGTTTTGATTACAATTGGTGTGGATGAACTAAATGTTATTATAGCACTACAAAATATTCTATTTTGATCAATGGTTGTCCTACTAATTACATTAGATCATCTTGTGGACTCCACCAAGGTGATCCACTCTCTCCTTATCTATTCATTATTTTATGGAGGCATTAGGGAGAACTTTCTCAAAGGCAAAAATGGAAGAAAAATCAAAGGTATTCAAGTTGCAAATAATGGTTCCTTCAAATCTCATCTCCAATTTGTTGATGATACTTTTATTTTGGGTCATCCCATGGTCAATTAAGACACAAAGTTTAAATCAATATTATGATGCTATGAGGAGGTTATTGGATAGTTGGCTAAAACTATGAGATCAATGATTTTTTATAAACACTACCCTAGATTTACAATAAATTATTGTGGATATTTTAGGATTTAAAATTGAAACATTTTCAACCTACTTAGGCATTCCTTTATCTCATAAAGAAAATAAAAAGTAACATTGGGTCTTTTTTTTTGGATAGAATGAAAGCTTATTTGGCAGTTTGGGAAGGTAAATTCTTAACCATGGCAAGAAAGCTAAAATCATAAAGACTCCATTTCAATCCATTCCTATTTATATGATGTGACTTTTTCAATATTGATAGTAGGTATAGCATAAAAATTTGATAAAATTAAAAGAGACTTTTTTTTGGAAGGATGCAAAGAAAAATTTAGGTTTTCTCTTTTTAAGAGGGATAGGGTTTGCAAAGGAAAGAAATTTAGAGGATTACGCTTGAGAAATTGTACTTTTGAGTTTGGTCTTAGGGGTAAAGCTTGGATGGAAATTATTTAAAGATCGAGGAAATAATTGGAAGAAAATATTACTTCAAAAATATATAGGTTCTCTTGATACAGTAAAATTATTTAGGAAAGGAACCCTACCCAAGGATCATCAACATGGAACTTCATGCCAAATATTTTGCAATTGATAGAGAAAAATATCAGATGACTAGTAAATAAGGAGAATTATATAAATTTTTGGTTTAATGCTTGGTGGAAGTCTTATCCTCTTATCTTTGAATTAACATGACAACCATTTGCTCGACCATGCCTAGCTTGTAAAAAAGGTCCAATATTATATTAATATGAGCAATAACTCCTATTCATGGATTTCTTTGAGTAACCTAGTTGATAGAGAAGAACTTAAACAAATTGTGAATGAACATGAAAAGATGCTTCAAGAATTTTATTTATCAACTTTTACACAAAATGATGAGTTGGTTTGGGAATCCATCAAAATATGGTGGATACTTAGTCATGTTGGGATATCCATATTTAGAGCAATTAAAATTTCCACTTGAAATAATTTTTCTTGGAAGAATGTTTGGTCATTAGAATCCCTACTTAAGACATCAATATTCCTTTGGTTAGTAGTCCAAAGTAATATTTTTATAGGAGAAAGCCTAGAAAAAAGAGAGGATATTATGGACCTTTCATATGTGCCTTGTATGATAAGGATTTAGAAACAACAGACCATTTTCTTCTTCATTGCCCCTTTACTCATACCATATAGATTTACTTTTCTAAAATATGAAAATATATTGGATAGCTCCATAAATATTAAAATTGTTGATGAAATATTGGATTAATCATTTCAAAGCTAAAGCATTATGTATTTTATCGAGGATTGGTCTTGCCATTATTTGTTGGAATTTATGTCTTGAAAGGAATAATAGAATTTTACAAACCAAATCTCAAAATCATGTCCAAGTTTGGAACTGTATTATTACCTTTTTTGCAGAATGTTTACATGTATGGTTCTCATCATGGGAAGTCTCAAGTGCATAAAAAGAGGTGGTAACAACTTGGTTATAGAATTTGAACATACATGGAAGAGTCATCCACAATAATAGAATCAGAATAAAGGATCTAATTTAGTCTAGGGTAATATAGAAATGTTCAAAAATTGGGTTTATCAAACTTACTTTTGATGGTGCTTCTGAAGGAAATCAAAGAAAGCCAATGGAGGTGGTTTTTTTCAAAATAATGAAGGTAAAATTATTTTCATTTTCTCAAAATCATATGAAACTTCAATTTACAACTATGTAGAGGCTAGGGCACTTCTTATAGGGATTAAAATTACAATAGAAAAATGATGGAAATATATTTCAATTGAGGGGGATTCACAAATTATCATTAATGTTATCAACAAAAATGGATGTGGGGATTGGATTAAAAATAATATTATTGATGATGTTCATAATTTATTATTGGAGGCAATCTCTTGGACATGTTAGCATATATAGAGATAAGGAAATCATAAAACAAATAATTTAGCCAATCACGATGTTGATCTTCATCTTGGTGAAATTCAAATTTTAGAAGAAAAATTGCCAAGTGAGATTGTATCTCTTAATAAAATGATTTCAAGCACTTGATTGTGAAAACATAGTACTGTGATGAAGTTGAAGAATATATTTCATAGAAAAAGAAATGAAAAATATTTATGATAAAAGGAAATGTTGGATATGGTTTAATTGACCTAACACCAAATGTAATATTTTGGTATTTTGATGGAAGTGGCCCCAATAGATGTCACATATAAATTATTAAATAAATTATATATATATATATATATATATATATATATATATATATATATATATATATATATATATATATATATATATATATATATATATATATATATATATATATATATATATATATATATATATCCCAATCAAATTCTTTGATATACATATATATATATATATATATATTAACTTGAAAAAATTATATTAAAACATAATATTATTTACAAGTTGGGACAAGAATCCTCCCAACCTTAGCTAGCAAGAGCACCTGTTCCCTCATTTTAAATTCCAACAAACTTCCATAAATATAAAATATAAAATCCTAAGAACTAACCACTTTGATTACAACTACAAGGGGATCTACATTAGAATCAAATATTCTAAACCATATGTGCAATGGTTGTCCAAATTAGCCAAGCAAAGGATTTGTTCACCAACTTGCCTAATCTTCTCATTCTTAATAGCCATGCCACTATGCCAATAAACCCCTACCTCCTTCTTGGTACCCATATTAGCCATGAAGTCTACCATTTTATTTAGAGCTCTACCCACATAAATCAAAATCACATCATCCAATTCCTTCCACAATTTCTTAATTTTGGTGACAAGAATCCTCAACCTCCATGTCTCCAAAGCAAAGTTCCTCATGCAATCCAAAGCTCCTACAAAAATTTAAAAATATGATTCTATGATTATTTCTTAAACCTTGTGACATAACCGAAAAACATGCTCCTATCTACTATATTAGTCTATAGTCATCATAAAAGTGTAAAAGCTTGACACATTGCATAAATTCAACCAAATGATATTTCTTGTATTGATTATGAATGAATTTTTGTTACAAATATGCCCCTCTTAGGGTCACTTGAATGATGATACAATCTATAGAATTGCCAATGCCATCAATAGGGTAGGCGCATTAATATTGCCCTTTGACTAGTCACAAACTGCCTTGGGGTGGAGTTGACCCCCTTCTTTGCGATGTGGAAGGATTATGATATAGACTCATCTTGTACCTATCTTCCTATGATCAAGAAACAACAACACACGATCAAAAATATAGACAGCCTCTCATGATGATGCCCTTTAATTAAACATACATTATAATGCCATTAAACTAATGATCAAGAAAACATAAATAAAACCTTTAAACTATGCTAATTGAATCAATATTTGTAATATAGCATAAAGGAGATCATTAGACAAATAATACATGGATCAGATATCAAAATAGAAGCATAAAGGTGCATAAAATATCCACAAATGTCCTAATTAATGCAAAGCATAAACTAACTATTCTAAGCTAATTCCCACGGTCAAAATTCTTCTAAACTACAATTAAACCTAAGAAATGATTAATATAACCTATTTAATTGGACATAAATAAAAAGAGTAAGGTGATATGTCACCTTTTGCAAACCGCAGCTCTAGTGAGCAGTCTTCACTGTGAACCGTGGCTGACAGTCATGGTTTGACCTCTGATAGATTTACCCTCAAAATTAGGGGTAGTGGGTTTGATCTCCTTGGCCAAATTGATGTTCAAGGGTCGCCTTTGTTGTCCTTAGACTAATTTGGCAGTAAATTCAATGCTAAGGGCCTTCGTTTGCCCAGATTTGTGCTTTTTGACTCTCCTAAGTACCTAGGGAATCCATAATGCAATTCATCATGAATGTTGGCAAAAGGGTCGGGGATTAAAGTGCAATAGCTCTATCTCTTAGTATACTCATTTTGAGTGTACAATTTTCCAGGTCTTCGCTGCTCAAATATCCAATGCTTGCTTCTATTATTCTCCTCATTTGGAGGGGGTATTTATAGCATACCCCTAGGGCTAGGGGTGGCTTCATGGAGAAGCAAAAACCAAGAAGGGTGGTTAGGACAGTTGGGATGGAAGCCTTTGGAATATTTCATCCTTCAACTGCCTTCTTCTAAATATTTTGGCCATTCCAACCAATTTGGATTGGATGGAAGGCATAACTGAACTTCAGTTAAGACCGTAGGTCACAGTTGTGGTCCAGACTGCAGACCATAGGTGTCAACCGCGATTTAGACTGGAGACCGCAGGTATGGGCTGCGGTTAAGACCGATTAGGCAAAAATGCCTAAATTGAGTGGTTAGAACCACTGCTCTATCTTGAAGTCTATCCAAGATCCTCCATATGGTCTTGTACCATGTCCATATGAGTAGTCGCCCTCGACATGACGCGTTTTAGGTGTCTACAAATGCCTCTTTTGAGATGCGTTGTGAGATTGAACAACATTGAGCAAAAATATACATCCTAAAATGATGCGTAAGGTTCAATGATGATCATTATTTGGATCAATATTAGATGTCCCAGGTCCAGCAAAAGGACGCGCATATTGGAATCATTGCTTCCAACTCGTGAAAGGCTTACATTTTGACAAGTCCGCACTTGTCATTAGACATTCGTATAGCATCAATGCCAAGTATGGGTATCTTTTGACACATAAATACGAAGGATGAGAGTTACAAACCAATTATCATATTTTTTTTTTACCCCAAGCAAAGGGGGAATCTTATGATAGTTGTTGACAATGATTCACAAGAACGAACGTAATTTTGACACGATCATGGGATCTACGATCTCAGGGATCTTCTGCTGATTTTGATTATGATTATAAAATTATGACTACCCCCTAAAGCGACGAGTCGATGAGGGTAATGACAATGTATAAAGCATCGAGCCTTTTAGATTCGAGCCTTTTAATACCTTGGCTAGGCCTAGTTCAGATTATGATTTCAACTCTTAGTAGTATTTGTACATTTCTATCCCATGGAGTAGTTAGGCTACAATAGTCATCTTAAGGAATCAAAATGATACAAATGCAATTAGACTTGTGTTGAATCATATTTATCGATGATTTGTTGAAAGATGTCATAAAAGAAATGACAATTTTGCCCCAAATGTCCTTATGGTGATTTACTCATCTTGCCGAATTGCATGGATCGCAACTTGCTACAACCGCCAAGTGTATAGGATAAATCACTGAATATGAAGCACATTTGGTTTTTAATTATTTGATTTTTTTGTTTTAATTTTGCATTTATTTTATTGATCCCGGTGCTTTTAACATCACCAAATTTGCAATTTTGATCATTGATTTTGAATTTTTATCCAATGGGAGTCATTAATTTACTTTTTTAGACCTTCCCACGGTGGGTTTTGAGTGCATTTAATGCTAGCTATGGACCGTGGGTACGGTTTGCAGTTTAAATTTTCAAATTTTAGGAACCGTGGGTCATACCTGCAGGCGAAAAACCCTAGTTACGAAACCGCAGGTGTTAGCTGCGGTTCGCCGAGACTAGGAGAACTTATAAATTGAATTCCCATTTGAAATTTTTCATTATTTTCTTACAAGCACTAGCAACTTGAGAGCTCTGAGAGTGAGAGAACATTCCCTGATCCCAAACGCTACCACACTCTACCATAATTACACTCGCCTACCTCAATGGCGGATCTTGATCAGCCATCTACTATCCGAGGCCATGGTGTGGGTAAGGTAACTTGAAATCGACACCTCACACTCAATACCAGTAAAATGAACCACATTAAGTAATGCGGATAATGAACCTCACTAAACTACTGGTAATAAACCCCACTAGTCTAGGTTAGCTTAGGTTTTTAATTTTTGGATTTAGTGGACTAGGAGGGTACTCAAAATGGGTGCCTCTCCTAAACCGCAGCTGGTAGTTACGGTTCCCAATTAGAAAATTAGGGACCACAGGTTTTAGCTGTGGTTAGGATTCAAAAATCCCAACGGTCAAAATTGACCGCATGCGAATCGCAGGGTTGACCCGTGGTTCTACAACTATAATTTTTTTTTGTTTTTGATGTTTTTGTCATTTTTAGCTTTGTAATTATGCTTTTTATTTCAGAAATTGACTTCTAGAGCCCGAGAGCCTGAAATTTTGAAGACTCTCCATGAGGCTCTCTGATGACAATCGAGATTGGTTTCGAGCTTTTGGGTTCAGCTATGTCATGGATCTGCCCACTATTAGGGTAGATCAAGCCTACCTGACTGCGTTGGGCCGATGCTGGAATGCATGGACCAACACATTTCACCTACCTACAGGTTAAATGGATTTTACCCTAGAGGACGTCTACAAGATCTTCAAGATCCCCATCGATGGCGAAGCCATCGTCTCCTCTACCTCTGGGGTAAAGGAGTTTGTTTTCGATGTTATCTTTGACAACCAGAGCGAGGATGCTTAAGATGCGATTGACCATGGAGGGGTGCACATCAGCGATTGGTATTGTGAGGATGTATTCTCTACACGGGAAGTCCTCTTCATGCACTTGATAGTATAGATTGTCCTTCCAGACTCTTCGGGTGCGAGGATTCCCTGGAACCTCCTGTCCACTTCTTGGAGGGTTATTTAGATTTCTACAAAGGAGCCACTACTTTTATCATGGGTGAGCACCCTACTATGTAAAATCTATAGGGAGCTATATCATATTTTTGAGCGTAGCCGTAATGGCATCAATTGTAGTCTTCTATTACAGATCTGGGGGTGGCAGCACATCCGGATCGATCGTCCTATAGTTCTTCCATTGCACATTATTGAGATAGATGTCGATCATCAGTGCTACGCTACATTTTGGGTTCATGAAGGGGAGGGTACCCTCAGTAGGATCCATGCTAGTGACATCGAGCATTACATTACTCAATTTGCATCGCTCGGGCCGGAGGGACGTTGTCTGGTGCCCCTACATGGATTGCCCCGCATGGCCTGAGGCAGACGAGAGGCTTCGATGGGCTCATCGAGACAAGTGGCTTATTGGCCAAAAGGCCTAGATTATAGAGTATCAGTTCTACTTTCATGTCCTACGACAGTTTGGCATGGTGCAGGACATTCTAGAGATCCCAATTAGATATCGGTGCATGGTCGTGGAGATTAATCTATAGTGGATCATTCCTAAGCCTCTAGGAGATGCTCTTGATGACTACTAGGAGACTAGATTTGAGACTATTGGGATCACTCTAGAGTATGATGGGTGGTGGTCCATGTTTAGATGGTACGGGCGAGGGCCTTCAGGCTGAGAGTTAGATCGGGTAGAGGCAGAGGTGGATCCCAACGGGTGTAGGGTGCACCAGCAGACAAAGGGTGGTTGGGGTCCAGAGGCCACCATCGAGGAGACTCCTAAGATTGACCCAGATAAGGAGGCTCCAGAGGAGGGTGTGGTCCCTCCTGACAACGTAGATGGTCTACTCTTAGCTTAGGTGGCTGACTTGCAGAGTCATCTTGGATGATTCCATACACAGTAGCTAGAGTGAGATACTACTATCGCCACTCTGGAGGCGAGAGTAGCTAAAAGGGATAGGTTATTGACTAAGGCGCAGGGTCAGATACATGACCTCACTACACGGGCCACAGATGCAGAGACCCAGGTTCATATACTGCAGACTGCACTGGAGTTAGCCAGGCACAACGGACTATAGTAGAGGTGGAGAGGGATCTCCTCCAAGTATTAAGGGGGGCTATACCACCTCCTAAGGCTACTATGGGGCCTCTGATAGCACCAAAAGTAGCTTTAGTAGGTGATCTGGATCCCATGGCTAAGGTAGAGCGACTACGTAGCATGGTTATGAGGACCAATGAGATGCATGTAGCCTGACTTTCTCGCATTGATCAGCTAGTCGGCTACATTGAGATGCATGACCTACAGTTTCCTAAGGATCCTTTCACTTAAGAGTCTCAACGGACCAGGTCTAGGACCTCTAGACAATCTATGGCGAGCTCTAGTCATAGGACTCACAGTACTAAGAGGACGCACAGGTCCTCTAGCTCACATGGTGCGACATCGCGTGCCAGGCCTAGAGATGCAGGACAGACTTCAGGGGCCACCGATCAGAGGACTATCCTAATTCAATTACCAATTTCTCATGTGTTGGGTGCCTTAGGATTTGGAGGCAGGCATGATCCACAACAGGACCTGCCATGGGTGCTAGAGCAGACATGAGAGAAGGCTCCAAAGCACAGTGTTGAGGGAGGCAGTGAGAGCTCCGGTACAGGGGGAGCAGACTAGATGCATACTACATTTTTGATATGCCATATTTATTTTGGATGTAAGGTCGAGGACCTACACACTTTGTAGCCTGCGGGCATTTTGATACACTCCCTATGTACTCTTTTGGACACATATATATGACTTGATCATTTATGGCTCATTATGTGTACCGATGTGTATTTTTTATTTTATGTTTATTTGATGCACATGGATGCAATGCTTATGTTGATGCTATGTTTATATGATGTGATGTATGGATGACATGCACTAGATAGCTATCTTATTTATGATTATATTGATGAGATGCAGTGATCTAGATGATTATATATGCCATATATGATGTATGCATATAGATGCACTGTTTATTTTTAACGCATGAATTTTTCTGCTTTGTGGGCATGCATTTATTTTTATAAAGTTATGGTATGCTATGCAATGTATGGTAATGCATTATGTACATAATCGTAATCTAATGGGAATGAACCTATATTATTTAATCACTTAAAACATAAGGAATGAATGTAAACCGTGTATATCGATTTTAAAATACGACACCATAGAATGTATAACAATCATGTAAAATAATTGATAATTCTCATTACAAGAACTTAATCAATTAATCACCCATATATGAAATGCAGTAAAATGGATTGGTATAAGGCTAATGAATGAATATGTCATTCTGTATGTTTTTATTTGCTGCACTATATAGTCAGTGGCCGTCTAAACATCATTTATGATATTCATGTGGTATCTATCCTATATGTTTGATTGTGCTTTGTAAAATGCATTTTGATGAATGAATGACTTGTATTTTTGACGTCTAATGATATTTGGTATTTTGTTGCTATTATAGAACCTTTTGAGGTTTTCCATGAGACTCAACCACCCTTGTAGAATTCTCCAAAAATCACATACTAACTATACAAGGCTTTTGTTGGACAAGGCTTTTGCCGTGATAGACCCAACTATTCATTATCCATGTGTGTGCATATGAGTATTTTCAAATAGACCATAAGCATACCCCGTATGTCAGTCAGGACTCTTTCAACCCATATGTGAGATAGGGTTCCTCATACAATCGTACCATCCTTGTTTCAGCTTTGATTAGACTTATACAACTAGACAAACCTAGGCACCTAGAGCTAGCTCATCTTGCAAATTTATCAGGGCTACCCCTCCAAATGCAAGCAGGACTCTTTCAACCCATTGCTACATTTGGGGATCACCCAATAGAACTACCCCTTCGATTGCAGACGGGACTCTTCCAACCCATTGCTATGATTGGAGATCACTCTATGGCTTTCAAAAGGTGGACAATCTAGGGATTCAAGTTCTCACCCTTCTTACTTGGTCATATGTAGTGATAAAAATCATTGTTAGTCCACGTGTTACCATTTTCTTTGAGCAAGGGATTTTTATAGTGCTTTTGGTTCACTATGTCACTTTACATTTGATTTGAACTTTGTACTTTGAAATTTGCACTTTGTAACTTGAGATTTAAACTTTGTAACTTTGGGATTTATAGGGGAAATTCTTGTCCTTTTGCCAAGGTTCACCACTCTAGACTGAACTATTTGCAAGATAAACAGGTCGTGAAACCCATCTCTCTAGATACCTAAGACCGCTTTTGCAGCTTTCATCATCTCTTGTCTTAGCAGGATTTTATATTGTTTTGCTTAGTGATGGGATCCTAATATGTTGAAGCACTATCCCAACTAATGACCTTGTCTATAAAAGCAAAGTAAGCTTTCTACAATATCTGAAGAACCCACTAGGTATGTTTGAGTGATTGGAAAACTTAATATACATACATATTTCTCCGCAATAGGTATCGTGTATGAATGTAATTAATTATGATAAATACAAGGGTGCATGATTGAAACACAATGTGTGACCGTTTGTAATATTTTGATAGACACATTACACTCTACTGTGGAATGCAATAGATGACAAATGCCTAAATGCAATATGATGAGGTGAATGCATGTATGAAAATGCAAACTGCAAAAGCAAATGTTTTTGGATTTTATGCTTTACCAATTTTTTTGGAATTTTATATATTTTAAATTTTTATGATTTTTTTAGCTTTCATATTTGACCAAACGACGAGTATATATTCCTTTGGAGATTTTTGGGATTGACCAAGTGATTTTTAGAAATCCTTGGAGATTTTTTGGATTGACCAAAGGGCTTACAGATGCCTTTGGAACCTTTTAGATGACCAAAATCTCAGCAAGATAGCTTAGAGTCCTTTTAGGATGACCGAGAAGCTATAGAAACTCTCAGAGCCTTTGGGTTGACAAAGCAATTTTTTAGAAATCCTTGGTGCCTTTTTGGGATGACCGAGTGGCTTTAAGATGCCTTTGGAGCCTTTGGGTTGACCAAGCAATTTTTAGAAATTCTTGGTACCTTTTTGACTGATCAAAGGGCTTACAGATGCCTTTGGAGCTTTTTTTGACATGACCAAATCACTCGAATGAGAGCTTGGAGCCTTTTGGGATGATCGAGTAGTTTGAAAAAAACTCTTAGAGCCTTTGGGTTGACCAAGCGATTTTTAAAAATCCTTGGTGCCTTTTTTACTGACCAAAGGGCTTACAGATGCCTTTGGAGCCTTTTTTGCTACACTCTTTAAGCATAGAACGCCTTAATATGGATGATGTTGAGAGGTTCAATCTCTTCAACACCCACTAGCGACGTCAGGTGATAGATACCCAGACCAATATTTTCAGCTATGATATAGGGTCCTAGCCAATTAGCCACAAATTTGTCTCGCATATCGGGCGACAAATTCGAGTTTTGTTGGTTTTCTTTCAGCACAAGATCCCCAACTTCAAAGTCTGTCTAGTGGACTTTGATATTGTAAGCTCATTTTAATCACTCTTGATAGACGCATAGATGCTCCAGGGCATTCACGCGATGTTCATCCAGTAGCATCAATTGATCTAGTCGAGCTTGTCGTGCGGTGTCGTCATCGATGAACTCTTTCAATGCGACGCGCAGCGTTGGAATTTCCAACTCTAAGGGCATAATGGCCTCAACACAATATACTAGTGAAAATGAAGTTACCCTAGTGGGAGTCCGAATGCTAGTCCTATAAGCCCATAATGCAAGGGGTAGTTGTATATGCCAATCCTTGTGGTGTTCTTGCACTGTATTTTTCAATATGGCTACCACAGTCTTGTTTGAGGCCTCAGCTTGCTCATTTGCTTGTAGATAATATGGAGTTGCAAAACTGTGTTTGATGCGGTACTTAGATGTTAAAGCTCACACAATTTTGTTCTTAAAAGAAGTTCCATTATCCAAAACTATTTTGGATGGTATCCCGAAATGACTTATGATATGCTCCATTATGAACTCTGCTATGCGAGCTCCAATGGTCATTGTTAATGGAATGGCTTCCACCCACTTTGTAAAATACTCAGTAGTCATAATAATGAATGTATGTCAGCCTGATGATGGAGGAGATATCTTGCTAATTAGATCAAACCCCCACTGAGCAAATAGCCAAGTCGCTTGGATGGGCTGTAGGGCCTATGATGACAACTGCGTAAGATTAGCATGATGTTGATATTTGACGCATTTTTTGACATGCACATTGTAATACTTCTCCATAGTGGGCCAATAATAACCCATTCAAAGGATGCGCTTGACGATGGCCATGTCGTTGAAATGGCCATCACACGTACCATCATGAGCTTCTGAAATTTCCCAAGATGACTCTTGGGGCTCAAAACAACGAAGGAGAACTCCATCGTAACTTCGACTGTAAAAAATGTCTCCTATCAATAGATACTTAGTCACTTTCTATTTAAATATGCGTCTTATGACATGCTACAGTCCCTTCAAGACAAAACCAAGTTTTAGGAAGTCTTGAATCTGTGACATCCAATTCTGATGAGCCTCAGCTTCGACTGCTAAGATGACTTGCTCCTCCTGCATATTTATCTTTGCAAATGCATACTGGGAAACAAACTTGTGGTGAATGGTGGTGCCACTCCCCACAGGACTTTGGGAGGCTAAAGACCCCTAAGGTACTTTCTTGAGAAAGTCTTCAGCTTTGCAGAACCAATCATCTTTTGGCTCCACACTAGTCATGTTGACTGATTATTTGTTATCAAAGGTTGCATGCTCTGCTGCAGGATGTGAGAGTGTCTTGACGTGGATGGTAGTGAAGTCGAAAGACAAATTTTGAGGGATTAAGGATCCCAAAGATGCCATGGTGTCTACAAACTTATTCGATGAACGAGGGATTACCTCGATGTCGTACCATTCCAGTTTAGCCAGATATGTGGTAACAAGATATTTGTAGGCTTTCAGTACTGAAAATCGACACTGAAATAGTCCCTTCACTTGGTTAATTATGAGCAAGAAATCACCAACGATGTTTAGTCTCTTGATATTCATGGCGATGACTGTATGGAGGCCCAAAAGTAGGGCTTCATATTCAACATTATTGTTGGTGTATGGGAAGTCTAGTTTTAATGACAAGGGCATTGGAGCTCCTTGCGGCGTGAAAAACACTATCCCTATGCTAGCTCCTTGCTCGCATTTTGAACCATCAAAGAATAGAGTCATATCAACATTGTTCTTTGGTTCTTCGGATCTGGGAGCTTCGGATACTACAAAAACTGCATCATCTGGAAGCTCGATTGTTAGAGGCCTACTGTTGGACAGTGGTGCCTTGGCTAACTGATCTGCTATGACATGTCCCGTAATGGAATTCTGGATTATGAATTCCAGATCGAATTATTTCAATAGTATGATCCACTTTACAGTACGTGTATTATAATATGTATTGCTCATCATATACTGCAAAGGATTTTGTTTTGATATCACATGTATCGTATGACTCAACATGTAGTGCCATAATTTCTTGGTAGCGAATACTACTGCTAAACATAGTTTTTCCACATATGCATATCCTAGCTTGTAACTCACCAAGGTTCGACTAATGTAATATATGGCTTGCTCTTTTCCTTGTACATTATTTTTGGGTCAACCTGGTCCCTAACACAAAGTCTGTTACCGATATATATATAGCAGAAAAGGCTCTTTTGGCCTTGGTGGAGCTAAAACTGGCGGTGTTTCCAGGTATTGCTTTATCTCAGTGAAGGTTGCCTTGCAGTCCTCATCCCAGTTGAATGGGACACCCTTATGTAGCAATCGATTCATGGGTCGACATTTATCCGATAGTTGGGCGATAAATCACTTTATCGAGGCTACCTTGCCTTGAAGGATCCTTAATTCCTTAATATTGGTGGGAGGACGCATTTCCAAAATGGCCTTGACCTTCATTGGGTCTACGTCGATGCCTCTCTTAGAGACGATGAACCCTAGTAATTTTCCAGAAGTTACACCAAATACGCACTTCTTAGGATTCAGCCTGACATTGTGCTCTATCAGACAATCGAAGACTTTTCTTAAGACCTCCGCATGCTCTTCTCATAGCAATGACTTGGCTAGCAAATCATTGATATAATATTCAAGAATTTTGTGCATATAGTCATGAAAAATGTATGTCATGGCCCACTGGTATGTGGCACCAGCATTTTTGAGACCAAATGGCATAACTTCGTAGCAAAATTTTCCCCATGGTGTTATAAACACGGTTTTGTGCTGGTCTTTGGGCTTAGTCCAAATTTTATTATAACCAGAAAAATTGTCCATTAAGGAGAACATTTCGTGACCTGCAATAGAGTCTGCTAGAGCATCGATATTGGGTAACAGAAATGAATCTTTGGGTGTTGCCTTGTTGAGATCTCTAAAATCCGTACAAATACGGATCCTTCCATTTGGTTTTCCTAAAGGTACCATATTGGATACCCATTCTCGATAGTCGATGGAAATGACAAATTCTACATCCAACAGCTTCTGCAATTCATCTTTCACCATTAAGGCTACTATTGGATGCATCTTTTTGAGCTTCTGCTTGACATAATTCTTGTACGGGTCTATCGAAAGGTTATGAGTAACCAATTTTAGGTCTAGAATGGGCATATCTTTGTATGTCCAAGCAAAAATACCAGGTCTCTCTTTTAGCAGAGGGATGATGCTAGCACGCTCATCTGGAGTGAGACTCATTCCAAATTTAACCTTCATTATATTGGTGGGGTCGTTACCGATATCCACTTTGAAGGTTTCCTCTATTGACATATGGGATCCCTCCTCAAGTTGATGAGGCGTAGGGATCAAATGGATGTCATCAGCTAGATTTATATGTTCTTTGTTGGAAGCATGTTCAGTGTGATAGACATCATAAGTACAACCTGGTCCAAAATGAAATAGTTGCAACATATCTTCGTTCGAGAAGAAGTCTTCAGGCTCTACTGGCGAATCAACATGATCCCAATCGATAGCATCCATGTTTAGATGCAACGGTTTGGATGGATCTACTGGATTGTAGAGTGGAGTGGTCAAATCAATGGAGACCATGTTGATGGAATGGAATTGATCTCTAGGACCACACAGACTGACCTCTACATCATCTGTGTAGCTTTCGTACCCAATATTTGGCTCAGATGGTATGGGGATAAACGAATCCTCCCTGTGGGATGCCCAGACAACTGGATCCTCCCTATGCACTAACTGCAAAATGGGATCTCTCAGCTCAAGTAGCTCAACATAAGTAGGTGGATGGGAAAAGAGTATTTGATATTCCTCTTCCAGATTTATTCTTTCCCTGAGGCGACGCTGGAGATTAATCTCTTGATGCAAACCTATAGCTGTAATAGGTGGTGAACCCCGATGTGGATTTTGATTACATAGGTGATGAGGCCCCAAATAGGCCATATTCAATGAATCCTCATCATCATTGTACAAATATAATACTTCACTTCCCCCCATATGCAAGGGGTGATCTACCAGATGTAGCCCCATGTATCTTATTTTGCGGTCACTATCATCACTATCCGAATAAACTGGATAGAATGATCGTATATATGATACCTATGCAAAAACTAGCTCTGCTTCTTCTTCAGAGTGATCAGTGTTAAGAGGCACTTATTCTATAACATACTCCGACTCCACAGGCAATAGATGTAGCGGGTATACAATCCTTGGATCGATCATCTCAACTTCATCGCTATGATTGCTATTATGAGTAGACCACTCTATCGTGTCCACAAACATTAGGATATTAGTTGGAAGAGGCCTTAAGTAGGCCTGCTATGTCTCATCTTCATAATCACTATCGACTATGAAATTATCTTGTATCTCATCTAATTGCTCTCTAGGCAGTAAATACCATAGAAATGCCAGAACCACGAAGGCTCGGTCAATTTACTCCTCAGATTGATCATCATTTGAGGACTCACCATCTGCATCATAACTCGGTTCACTTATTTTAGCAGTGGAATCCTCTCCATCTTCACTACAAAGATCTCCTAAATCGAGATCACCTAGAATGGCGGGGTTGTGCCCTTGCATACTAGTATCGTTGGTTGTGATACGATTTTGATGACCCAGGTTGCCCCTGGGGTTCTACTTCGAGAACTCTTCATGTTCAAGCTCCGGTCTCTCAATGGTGATGACTAACACCATTGGGTTGTTGCCTTAAAGACTAGACATGTTAGGATGATATGGATTAAAATCCACATCGTCCCCTAGATTTAGGTATAAACGATCCAATGATACAACGAGTAAATCATGTCCCTGAATTTGCAATCCCAATCCAAACCTATCAGTTGTTGACTGATAGGGTAGTTCAAGAGGGGTTTTTTGTCCTTGTTTGAAAAGACCAAGGTCGTATCCATGCCAATGATAGAGCTCAAAAATGTGCATGGCGTACTCTGGGTTGGACAAGTACCGAACGTTCACCATGAACTGTTCCTCATCATCCATCTCCATGGGTGCTTGTGTTGGAACTTGATCCAACCTGACGTAGATGAAGTTTGTTTGGTTGGGTGGCTCACCCAATGGTACTACGGATCCAACTAGATATCGATGGGCTATCGACCAGCTCATGTCTCGTATAGTCTCTAAAATAGGACCAAAGGTCACATTTTGCACAAGATACTCACCCATACCTGTATTGGCTAGGTGAACAGTCACCCGCGGTGCGGATGACCCTACTAAAAATGTAAGAGAAGTAGGTTGAGGTGCCTCCTCGACTTGATCCTGGGTTTCCTCCACCTCCATGGGAGTGGCAGCCTCAACGGTGACTGGTTCGGACGCGTTCTTTGCTTCTTTCCTGCCCAATTTCACCTTTAATTTCTCGTCATCCCGATGCATTGCTGATGCACTCGGTCTCAGAGAAGTTACAATGGTATGTTCAGATTTGTTTGATACAGATACTGATGGTTGAACATGCATCGCCTATTTGCCTCTTGGAACCCTTACCAACAATGTGGGTCGTATTTCCAAGTGCATTGATGGGAGTACGAATCCCCCTGGCAAATCTTCTAAGTTCATAAAATTGAATGGTTCTTCATCTGATGAAACCACCTGAACTTGTCCCTTGTGTATATACTTGACACACTGATGCAATATTGAGGGAACACAATGCATTTCGTGAATCCAAGGCCTCCCCAGTAGGATGTTATACTGCAAAGTGCCCTCTTTAACCTGACATATTACGAGAATGGTCTTTAGTCCCACCTAAATATGTAGGACAATCATGCCAATCGTAGAGCATAGTGCATCATTAAATGCTCTCAATGTAAAGGTGGTTGGTACGACGAGTGATTTAGGTAATTTAAAATGGTGCAGTGCCTTAGTCATGATTATATTTATTGATGAACCAGTGTCAATCAAGACCCTTTTGAACGACACATGGTTAACACATGCAATGATATGTAGTGGCGGGTCAGCCACGCTTGTAGAAACCATTTTCACTTCATGATTTTAGAATTGGATCATTAGTTCCTAGCACTATTGTACATACCCCACGAAGTTTGTGAATGCTTATGCATCCTGAGATTGTACCTCAATGGACCTTAGAATATCCATAAGAGTCTCCTTGTGCCTAGGGGACTGTTGTATAAGCTCATATATCGACAACTTCGTAGGGGTCATCTACAGGTTTTGAACCAGCCTACTCCTAATGGTCACCACCGGTCTCGTTGGTGGGCCTGGAATATTTTGTGTCTGCTGCTACTAGGGCGTGGCCTATATTTGCATGGGAGTACAAGGTTGATTCGGTTTTTTGTACCTCCCATGTCTGGTAACAACATTGACCATGCCGAAGAACCCCTAGGTAGGTGGTTCGAATCGCACTTGATTGACGTGGCCAACGTGGTTATGGGACGCCTCATGGTTTGGTAAGGGATTTTAAAAAATCCCCATGTTTTGGTTGTTCGATGCATGGGGATTGCCTGGTACCACAAGCTCTCCCATTTCTATCATATTTTGCACAATATGTTTGAAATACCAACATACCTCGATGTCATGGCCTTTCGCTCTATGAAATATGTAAAACAGATCTTCATGATAGTCTTTGGGCTTGGGCTGATTAGGATCAACCATCTTGACTTCGGGTAATCTTATTGCCTTGGCCTCGCAGAGCTGACAAAAAATCGATGTCAATGGTTTCATCAATGGCATAAATATGCGAGGTGGGCATTGCTCTTTGTTCTTGTCCTTGTAGTTATTCTTGCGCTCGTCGTATTACGCAGGAGGATGGGCTTGATAATTTTGTTTCTTTTTCCCATTATCCTCATTTTGAAGATTTAGTACCACCTGATTCACATGGGCCTGCTTGCCCTGTTGCTTTGAGGTACTCTTCTTATATCCTTCTTTCCTGGTTTTGAGCTTCAATTTGCCTTCCTATAGCTTGATGTCCTCAATTACCTTGGCTTGCACCAAAGCTTCTTCAAATGTAACATACTGCTACAACTGCAATAGTAGTGAGATGTGCTTGGCACAACTCTTTGTAAACATTCGAGTTAATTCTGTGGCAAGAATCAAGAATGACAACTTTACCATTAATCTCCTCCACCTCTTCCCATACTGTTCTATTGGCTCATTGTCGCGCTAAGCTAGCGCATCCAAATAGAAAAGGTTGGCTTGTTTCTTGACGCCAAAGGAATAGCGTTCAAGAAAGGCATCAGCTAATTGCTCAAAATTTGTTATGCTATGTTTCTTTAGCTGATTGAGCCACTCTCGGGCTGGACCATAGAGATTCATGACAAACGTACGCAATAACAGTGCATCATTGTTCTCTATCTGGAAGCAAACATATAGAAAGCTCATGACATGTTCTTGTGCCTCTTCATCACCCTTGAATTTGTCCAACCTGGGCATTTCAAAATGCTTAGGGTATGGGGGCGTAGGCACCAAGGGATCTAAAGGTTCATTATGAATTTTTCTCAGTGTCAGATTTTGGAAAACCGTGCCTTGTTTCTCAATTGCTTTGACCTTCTCGACCAAAGCTTTGTAAGCCTCAAAATATAGAAAGTCCTCCTCCCTAAGTCGATGCAAAGGCGGTCTAGGAGGTACAATCCTCTTCTATCGAGGTGGAGGGCGTTGCTCTTCCTCCTCCTCAGCTCGAGAACTCTCGGGATATTCCTGGTTGCATCTGTTCCCCTCTTGTTCCTCATAATGTTGCTACCTTTGATTGTCGACCGAAGGCAGTCGCTCTCTCTGATGGGCAGTGATATGAGTGTGAACGCTTATGCACTCATGGTGCATGTTGGCTTGCGAAAGAGACTTCCTGTGTAACTTCTCTCTACGCTCATCGCGAGAATATAGGTTGGCCTTAGACAACCTATCTTCCTACTCTACATGCTCCTTCTATACAAGGATGTGCTCCTTACGCAAGCGCTGATCATACATCCTCTGTTTAGTAAGCCTATGCACCTGAAGATCTTCATCTTCAATGCACTGCCTCTCCATGAGAGCATCCTCTAATTGATCTTGGAGGAGTTTGTATTTCTGTTCAGAGGTCGGTTGATATGATCTTTCGACCTGGTCAGCCGTGGGAGGCCTTTGGTATGATTGCTCTGTACGAGCGACCTTGTGGGTTCTGTACCCATAGAACTGATGCACTGTGTCTTTGCATATGTTTGTGAATATGACATCAGCATCATGATGTGTCTTGTGTTGCATGCCACCATGCGTTGATGGTGGATGTGAGACATGAGGACGCTTAGAAGCCTCTCCATGCTCTCTAGTAGTTCTAATGGTGCTCCCGCTATGCTCACTCGAAGCACGAGTGGGCAGAGTCAAATTCTTGCAGCCTACTTCTCTTACACACTACCTAGACCATCTAGCTGTCTAGACCTCCACCTCTCATGGGGTGGTGTTCCATTAGCTCCCACCTTTGATATATTGATGGTGATCTTGTGTACTATAGTACACGTGGGAGTATGGGTAGACTTGCGCTCAACAGGGAGCCCGTCTACTTGCCCCTAAATGGGCGGATCTCTATTCCTTCTATACTTAGAAGGTGGGGGTATAGTACACCCTATAGACTTAGTGCGAATGGGTACCAATCTGGTCCACTGCACGACATACTCTTCGGCCGATCTCGTGGACGCATGTGCACTATGGTCTCAGTAATGGCTTTTGAGTGGAGCACCCTCAAGCTAAGAAGATCCATGCTCTAATCTATGCCTAACATAATGCACTGATGCTAGTCTATTAGGGGTACGCTCAATGGGATCCCCTCGTGTCGAGTTATCTCCTCTAATGCTCATTGAATGACATTCAATTTTCTCATGTGGTTGAGGACTAGACACGTGTATTTGTGAATCGGTTGGGGCTTGGTCATTGGCTTCAGGCTTGCACCTTTGCCGACCACCCCGTGTATCCACCATAGTGTACCTAATGTCTAGATGTATGTTTTATTATCAAACAAGGTATACAATGATGCTTATCTTATTTTTAAATTTTAAAATGAGCCTTAAACTGTTTGATGTTGTTTCAAAATGTGTTGTATCAGTATGAGAAACTCTCGTGTGTTTTACAAAATCATTGGATTTTATTCTCAATTTAATTGGCTTTCACCTATACACTCGCACAATCCAAATATGAGAGTGAAGTCTATACTCAACAAGGTAGCATAGGTACTACCAACCCTCACATAGCACACCGTGTGTAGTGATACACTCTTCTAAATATGAGTGCATGCTATTTTGCATGGATAGGACAGATCTTGGGTCGACCTTGGCCACGAGTGGATCTCGATAATACAATTTCAAATTAGCCAACCAAGTGGTAATGACATCCATTGTTGGTCTCAATAAAATGGGTTGGATGTGAGAGCCCAACGCCATAGATGTTTAAATTAAACGTGGTGTGTGTGGTTCATTTTACTTTGCATAAAGACAAATGCATAAAAGAGAATTCATATGATCATTCCTACATGAAATGCATAAAAAGAAAAGGAACATTTCAAATTTAGAAAGGTATGCATGCTATGTCCTAGATGATGTTATGACAATGAGATTACGATGACATGGCCTCTAATTGGGCCTCAAGCATGCAAACGACCACTCAATTTTTATCAAGGTCAATGTATTCTAGGGTGGACTACAATCAGAGGTCCGTTGTTCCTAGAAATGCCTTTCTAATGGAAGGAATGCGAAAGCAAACTAGGACTATTCATTCACCCTTTTTCTTTAGTGTAACTAGATTGCAATCGATTTAACGCTTACTGTAAAAACATAGAGAAGAAAATACATAACATAGAATAAAAACAGAGCCTACCTCAGCTCTTGATCTGATGCCAAGTGGTTTCTCTGTTGTCTACTGCTTCTGCTGTAAATTGCAACTCTGGTCTTCGGGCTGTAGTGTGAACCGCGGGTGAAAGTCGCAGGTCAACAAATAACCATAGTTGTTAGCTGCAGTTAGCACCTGAGATAAGAAGTTTTAAGAATGTCAGCACTCAGGGGCTACAAATGCGGAGTTTCATCGTGATCGCCTTTTGACATAACCAAAAAGCATGTTCCTATCTACTATATTAGTCTATAGTCATCATAAAAGTGTAAAAGCTTGACACATTGCATAAATTCAACCAAATGATATTTCTTGTATTGATTATGAACAAATTTTGTTACAAATATGCCCCTCTTAGGGTCACTTGAATTATGATACAGTCTATACAATTGCCAATGCCCTCAATGGGATAGGCACATTAATATTGCCCTTTGACTAGTCGCAAACTGCCTTGGGGTGGAGTTGACCCCATTCTTCGTGATGTGGAAGGATTATGATATAGACTCATCTTGTACCTGTCTTCCTATGATCAAGAAACAACAACACACAATCAAAAATATAGATAGCCTCTCATGATGAGGCCCTTTAAGTAAACATACATGATAATGCCATTAAACTAATGATCAAGAAAACATAAATAAAACCTTTAAACTATGCTAATTGAATCAAGATTTGTAATATAGCATAAAGGAAATCATTAGACAAATAATACATGAATCAGATATCAAAATAGAAGCATAAAGATGCATAAAATATCCACAAATGTCCTAATTAATGCAAAGCATAAACTAACTATTCTAAGCTAATTCCCATGGTCAAAATTCTTCTAAACTGCAATTAAACCTAAGAAATGATTAATATAACCTATTTAATTGGACATAAATAAAAAGAGTAAGGTGATCTGCCACCTTTTGCAAATCGTAGCTCTAGTGAGCGGTCTTCACTATGAACCACGACTGACAGTCATGGTTTGACCTCTGATAGATTTACCCTCAAAATTAGGGGTAGTGGGTTTGATCTCCTTGTCCAAATTGATGTTCAAGGGTCGCCTTTGTTGTCCTCATATTGATTTGACAATCAATTCGATGTGAAGGGCTTTCATTTGCCAGGATTTGTGCTTCCTAACTCCCCTAAGCACCTAGGGCAACCATAATGCAATTCATCATGAATGTTAGCAAAAGGGTCAGGGATTAAAGTGCAATAGCTCTATCACTTAGTATACTCAGTTTGAGTGTACAATTCGCCAAGGCTTCGCTGCTCAAATATCCAATGCTTGCTTCTCTTATTCTCCCCATTTGGAGGGGGGTATTTATAGCATGCCCCTAGGGCTAGGGGTGGCTTCATGGAGAAGCCAAGACCAAGAAGGGTGGTTAGGACAGTTGGGATGGAAGCCTCTAGAATATTTCATCCTTCAACTTCCTTCTTCTAGATATTTTGGCCGTTCCAACCAATTTGGCTCGGATGGAAGGCCTAACTGAACTTCAGTTAAGACCGCAGGTCTCAGTTGCGGTTCAGACTGCAGACCGCAGGTGTCAACTGCGGTTTAGACTGGAGACCGTAGGTTTGGGTTACGGTTTATACTGATTAGGCCAAAATACCTAAATTGTGTGGTTAGAACCACTACTCTATCTTGGAGTCTGTCTAAGATCCTCCATATGGTCTTGTAGCATGTCCATATGAGTAGTTGCCCTCGACATGATGCGTTTTAGGTGTCTACACCTTGTTTTATTGTCTATACAAGCATATTTGGTAGCTAAGGTTTATGCTTCATAATTCATGGCCCTACCAAGGCCTTTAGTTCTTAATAAAGCATTTTTCCAACACGATTCTTGCAGACCACTCCAATTCCAACTTTACCCAAATTTTCTTTTGTAACTTCATCAGTATTAATTTTAATTTAATATTTTCTATTAATAAATAAAAATATATTTTAAAGACCATTTTAATTGAAAAAGTAAGAATACTAAGAAATAGGAAGCAAAGGTAGCTATAAATAATTTAAATCTCAATTAAGAGAACAAATTTGAAATTTACATGTTCAATAGTTAAGTCTCCTAAGAACCTCAATTTCTTTGCAAACAATCCTACCTACTAGTTAAAGAAAACTATAAAAGGAATTTAATATCCTAAAACCAATGTTTTTTTTTTAACCTTTTATACATAGTATATTCGTAGCATGTGAGGGAAGCGATTTGAACCTGGGGAAGAGATTTGAACTGCCTTTCGATTTCAATCGAAGAGTTTTAACTACCCACTTGCTCTCCAACTCCTCTACATGAAAGGATTAAAACCAATGTTTTTAATTATATAGAGTGTATTTATTATCTTTATAGTTTTAATTTACTATTTATATTGATAATTATTTATATTCATAATGTTTATTTGTAAAAGAAATAAAATTAATATAATTTAAAAGACTATATATATATATATATATATATATATATATATATATATATATATATATATAATTTATATATAACTTTAAAATAACCATCGTCTAAACATGCAATCTATCACGTATCGTGTATATTCATAATGTTTATTTGTAAAAGAAATAAAATTAATATAACTTAGACTATATATATATATATATATATATATAACTTTAAAATAACCATCGTCTAAACATGCAATCTATTATGTATCGTGTTTTAATATTATACTTTATAGTGTTGTTTGAAATAATATTAACAGCTCTCTACCATGTATACCATGGTTTTGTTTTTATAGTTTGAATAATAATAAAAATTGATAGTTAATATTTTAATATAATTTTAAAATTTTATATAAATTTAAATTTTGATTATAAAAAATAAAATATATGATCAGATTCTTTACCAAAAATATCATCTTATTTAAAAAATATAAAACTATCTTGATGAGTGTGGTTTACCGTCAAGGATCCACTTCATTATCGATGAGACCTGGGTTCAATTCCATGATAAATATGTATAAGAAGTATTACTCGGTTCAATTCCATGATAGATA
Source organism: Wollemia nobilis (assembly GCA_028583015.1). Lineage (NCBI taxonomy): Eukaryota > Viridiplantae > Streptophyta > Pinopsida > Araucariales > Araucariaceae > Wollemia > Wollemia nobilis. The sequence continues at coordinate 8,289,456 of JAQPPZ010001078.1, read as the reverse complement.
TGTATAAGAAGTATTACTAAAAATTATAAAACTATATATTTTAATAATTCCAAATAAATATAAGGAAAATAAGGAACTTATTTTACATACTAACACATTATGCAAAAGTTCCTTGTTTTTTTTTTTATTATTATTCATATTTTTGTAAGTGTTGTTTAAATATAGTGACTTAAAATTTACTTAAACGTAATTAATATGATATAAATATTGCATTCAACCTAGAATAAAATAATTGACATGAAATTTTTGTATATATTTAAAAGTTTAAATACAAAAATTAAAATTATTAAAAAGTTAAATATATTTTAAAATGGGATGGAAAACTAGATTTTTTTGACAAATATAAAAATAGTAAACATTTAATTGATTTAAATTGAAGTCAATTTTTATTTAAAATATTATCTTTATTTGAAAAAAATTAAGAAAATTACAATGAACGTTATTAGAATATCTTTATAGTATATATTATATTGAAAACTCTATTTTATGTTTATATTTATATTTTGAAAACCAAAGTGAGGGTTGATCCGAGGAGTCTGGCCACTAAAAAAGCAAATTACTCTTGTAGAATTTTATAATATAGTTGCTAGTGAAGAGTTTTTTTTTAAGGCAAAAATTGCAAGCTATGTGGCTTAAGGAGGGGGATAGGAATACCAAGTTTTTCTACCTCCCAACATATAAACATAGGAGTGCTAACAAAATAAGAGAAATTACATTGGACTTCAGTGAATGCCTTAAAGATAAGGAAAAAAATGCTACTGCCACGATATCCTTCTTTCAGGATCTGTTTTCTAGAGAAGGGAGGAATATGGGGATGCTTCGGAGGAACTTCTTAGGAACATTCCTCACGTGGTGACGATTTGATATGAATAATGCTTTGATTGCCCTCTTTTCTAATGATGAGATCAGGATCAACCTATTTAATATGAATAAGAACAAAGCACCTAGGCCAGATGGGTTCCCTGTTGGTTTTTTCAGAGGTTTTAGCATCTTCTTGGTTTGTATATTCAAAAGCCTTAAGAGAATTTCAATCTTCTTTCTCTTTGCTGCAAGCATGGAATACTACCTTTATTATTTTGGTTTTGAAGAAACATTGTGTCTCTTCTCTAAGGGATTTTAGACCTATTAGTTTATGCAATACCCTATATAAGTTGCTTACTAAGACTTTTGTTAATAGGTTGAAAAGGCTTCTCCCCATCTTGATTTCTCCTATTCAAGGTGGTTTTGTTCATGGTAGGCAGAATGTGGATGGGATCATTACAATTCATCAAACTTTAAATTTTATGTCTAAAAGTGGATTGGTTGAAATGCTTCTTAAACTTGATGTGTAGAAGGCTTATGACAAGGTCTCCTAGAAGTTCCTTGATAAGATGTTGCAAAAAAATGGCTTTGGAGATCTATGGAGGAAGTGGATTAGATTTTGTATTTTCTCTGCTAAATTTTCTATCATCATCAATAGGATTTCAAGAGATTTTTTAGGGGCTCAAAGAGGTATTAGGCAAGGTGATCCCTTGTCTCCATATATTTTCATTTTGATTGTTGAAGCTTTAGGAAGATCAATTCTTGTTGCTACCTTATCCTCTAAGATTAAGGGTATTAGACCTACTGGTATTTAGAAGGCAAATTCTTGTCAACAATTTGTAGATGACACTATACTTCTTGGTGAGGCTACTATGAGAGAGGTTAAGGAATTCATGAATATTTTACAACTGTATGAGAAAGCTTCTAGCCAATAAGTTAACTTCCATAAAATTCAAATATTTTTGTGAATATTAGGGGGCAGCTTCAACATAGAATTGCAAGGATTTTTTGTTGTGGCATTGCTAACATTCCTTTATATTTAGGTATGTCATTGTTCACTAGTAGGATGAAGGAGGATTTTTGGTCTCCTGTGTTGGATAGGATTCAACGCAAGTTAGTTAGGTGGAAAGGTAATATCCTGAGACAAGAAGGTAAGTTGCAATTGCTTCAAGCTACCCTCCAAAGTATTCTCATCTATTATATATCTCTTTTTAGAATACCCTTCAAAGTTAGGAGGAGGATTGATTAGATCTTTAGGATATTTCTATGGGCTAGGGTGGAGGATAAATAGAGGGTGTCCCTTGTCTCTTGGGATAGGGTCTACTCTTCTAAGAAAGAAGGTGATCTTGGGATTAGAAATTTGTTGTTGTTCAATAAGGTGTTGATTGCAAAAACAACCTAAATATTATGTGTTAAGGAGGATCAACTATGGAAAGATATTATGAGAGGTAAGTATCTAGAAAATCACATTCATTGTTTTAGAAGCGTTGCTCCTTCTAGGGGCTTTGTGATTTGGAATGGTTTGTTTGGGGTCAAAAGTTTAATTATGGAGGGGATGTCATGGCAGATTGAGAATGGTATGGATGTGTTCTTCTGGGAGGATACTTGGATTCTTCCTGAACCTCTCTTTCTTACTTCTGAGTTGTATGAGTTGAAGACTCCTTTATCACTGAAATATGAAGAAAAAGTAATATATTATATAATCATCACTAATGGCAAGAGGATTTGGAAGCATCTGACTTTACATACAACTGATATTCATATCCTTTAGAGTTTGGTAAATTTGAACATGTTACTACAACAATACTTTCCTCCTTAGCATAATGATAAGGACTTTCTTCTATAGACTCATTATCCTAAAGGCTTTTTTCTATCAAGACTGAATATGAGGCCTAAACATTGTCTAGTGGAGGATATTTCCTAGTGTAAAGGGTTTGGTATCCTCATTTGATCCCCAAGATTGTATTTTTTTGTGGTTATGTTTGCACAACAAAAGTTTGACTATTGATAATTTATGTAAGAAAGGCTTCCATATTTCTAATATTTATCTCTTATGTTCTAAGGATGTTGAATCTATGGATCATATTTTCATCCATTATGATTTCTCAAATAAGGTGCTCAATGCTTTACTAGATTCTTTTTCTGTCAAGTGGATGTTACCTCGAAATTTCAAGGAACTTTTCACTCAATGGAAATCCCCCTTCATTAATCATAGCCTCACTAGGGTGTGGGACCTAGTTCTTCCACATTTTTTATGGGGTATATGGTGGGAGAGGAACAAAATAAATTTCAAGGATATTGATAGGGATGAATCCTTTGTCTTTATAAGGATTAAAGTTGTTATTGAGAATAACTTGGTTGTCTTTGTTGTTGGAAATAGTAGAGAGAAAGCTATGGATAAAGGGGTTGTTGTTAGTTGGAAATTGAATCTAGGGTCTTCTGCGTTTATATCTATTGTTCAAAAAATATTGGCTACTAGATGGCATAAAATAGCTAAATGGTGGATCATTTTGAACTTTTATGGGGTTGCCAAAGGTAACCCCAGGAGGGTTGGTGGAAAGGGTGTCAGAAATGATAATGATGAGGTCATTTGGGCTTACACCGAAGATTATGGCATTTATACCAACCACCTAGCTTAAGCTAAGGCACTTTTCTTGGGTGTTCATAAGGTTTTTGAGAGGGGCTTTAGAAGACTTCTTGTACAAGGTAACTCATTGAACATCATTCGGGATTTGTAGGTTGGAAATACTGACAATTGTTTCATCCTGAATATTATTAAGGACACCTCAAAGATTTTAGAAGGTATGTTAGAAGCTAAAATTGAGCATATTTATAGGGAAGATAGCTAAGTTGGTGATGTTATGACCAATTTGGAGGTGGATAGTGGCCAATTAAAAATTTGGGAAGATAATTTCTCTTTGTGGTTAATGACATTTGTTGCTTTGGAAGCATTGGCCGTATGTATCCAATAGAATTTTTTATTGTCTTTTTGCTTGTATGAGTTCTCCTCTATGTTGTAGAGATCCTCTCTTTTGGGGTCTTTTTTGGGGGTCTGGTTCTTTTGATCCCTAGTGATTTCCATTCTCAAGGAATATGCTTGGTGTATTGCCCTCACCCTTGCTCTTTGAGATTGGGGTTTTGTTATTTGAATCTTGATGTATTTTTTGCCCTTCCAATCTTATGCAAAAAATGGAGTAGGATCTTTGGTGCCTCTAAAAGAAAGTTGAAACAAAATTCTCCTTTATGCCATGTTGGGTGGTGGGCTAGTCTATGTTGTATCATGGCGTTATCTTTCTCTTTTGTTCTCTTGGGTGGCTATTGGGTTTAGTTTCTATTCTTTTGGCCTTAGAGGTTGGCATGTGCTTAATTGGACTTCTCTTTCTCTACCTCCTCTAATGTAAAAGGTTCTAGGACCCTTCAAAACCTTGCTTTTTCACCATTAATTAAAAAAAAAATTGAAAATCCAAAAATAATACTAAACTACTTTTCAAGGGATAACAAATATTACTACATTCATGTGGGTATTTTTGTCCCATAAGTTCTAAATTAGATCTATCTTTTAGATGGTAAAAGTGTTTTAAATAAGCTTCATTGATCTAATATGATATGTCATTATTCATTAACAACTGCAAGTGTTTATTAGGAACATGTGAAATTAAATATTTGTTTTATTTGTATTGTTAGTTTTAGTTGTCATATTTATTTAAGAAATATTTATCTAGCTTAGCACTTGGGACATTCAAATATCTTGTATGCTAATGTTATAAGTGGTCAAACTAAAATTGTAGGAATAGTTTTTTATTTTTTGTTCATATAAGAATTATACTCCTCTTAGCCAAAGAAGGAGATTCAATACATATAAATTAGTGAAAGGATCTTTAAAAAATATTTGAAAACAATATGAAAGGATGTGTTTTTTCTATCAAAGTTTGACATTTTCGGTTGTAGGGTTCCTGATGGATAGGATAATATTTTTTTACCTTTTGATTCATATTGGAGCAGTCTACCCCCTGGATTTGTTGCAGGTTTTCAAAATTTCTGGTGGGGGAGGGGGAAAATTTAAATTTGAATTTAATCCAAATTTAGGTAGGAACTTGATAGTGCTTTGATTTGTTTCACTGGGGATTTGTCCTCGAGAAGTTGCAACGTATGGTTGTGATCTCTCTACAACACTAGACAAAAGGCTATGTGGTGGAAATTTCTAGCAGGTTTTTTACTGGTTTGGGGTTTGACCTTGCTTGATTGTTTCTAGAAGACAAAGTCTAGTTTGGTTCCAAATATAGGGTGTCTAGGTTGGGTGGGATTTTGAATTTTGAATCAGTGAAAAGTGGGAGTCTGTATTTGGGTGGGATCCACTTACTTGAATTGATTTTCCTGTGTAGCAGTTGTAGGATTTCTTGTTGTTGGTTGTTGGGTACCTACTAGTGGAGGCCAAAATTACCATAATCAGGATTCCTGTTATGGGTGGGAAGGCCTAATTTTTATCTATGATTCAAATTCGAGTGCTCTTGGTGTTTGAGCAAAATTTTTTAAAATTGAGCACTCTTTTTATTTTTATTTTTAAATTCAAATTGACATTGGATAGCATTGTTGGTTGTAATGTTGGATCCATCGGTCAATTTCCCTAATTCTCGAGGTAGTTAGTTCTTTGGCTTGGGTGAGAAGCTTCATTTTGATTTTATTTTTAAATCCTCCAAGTTAAGGTGGGAATGTTGTTTGTTTTGGATCCGTAGGATCCGGCTCAACTTGGTTTCTAGGTTCTCGAATGCAGGATTAGTTTATGTTGGATATAGGATCCAACTCTTAAAATTTGGTTGCTTTCGGTTCAGGTTGGGTAGGAGCCACCTGAGCTTGGTTTAATTTATCTAAATTTTGGTCTCCTTTTCCCTTGGGTGGGTCAAACCTTCTTGTGTTTCACCTTGGTTTCTCTTTGGATGTTTTTATTGCTAGATCTTAAGTTTGAGGACCCTTTCAAAACCCCTTCTGTAAAAGGTTTGAGGACTCTTTCAAAACCCATTCTTATACTTAATCAAAAAAATATATATTAACATAAAAAAGGACATGAAAATTAAAATTGTAATAATGTGAAAGAATTCAAAAACTAATATATAAGGTTCTAAAAGGGCTACTATAATACTTAAGAAAATAATATTGAAATTTCAAACTAAATAAAATAAAAATAAATATTTTTAAACTTTTATAAAATAGGTGGTGATTATGTTTCATTTGAGGTTATGGATGATTTTTTTTATTGTCCTATAAACCTTGTAAAAGGTATTTTAATAATATTTTATTATTTTAAATTTAAAGGTTAGTTACTTAAGCTAAAGGTAACTTATATTTGAGTATAAATAGTCTATCATACGCACCATTTTGTTATTAGTTGGGGTGTATTTAGTTATGCTATAACGAGATTATTTGGTATTTGTGAACACCTCCATAAATTGTATGCATTGCTTTCTATGTATTCGTTTTCAGCAATGCTAGAGCAATTAGAAAATTTTTGTAAGCTAATAACAAAACCAGAAAAAAAAGGTTTTTTGATAAAACCCTACGTGGGCTTGGACCATGAGGATCTCATCGGATTCAATGGATTTGATCCAAGAGAAATATTCATTAATAATTTTTTTTTATTCCTCTCATTGATACTCAATCCTCTTTATTTTTTTGGTTTCAGACAAGATGGAGGCCCTAGCTTCAAGATTAATCATTTTGAGGTTTTATAAAAACATCATTTATCTTTTATAGATTTTTTCCAAAAAATAAATTTTCTTTTCTCACTTGGATTTTTGTGCCTAATAGCAGTACAAATAAGGTGAAATATTGCTTGGCTATCATTTTTAGATAGATCCCTAGTGTCAAAGAAGTTGTGGGTAGGCTTTTGTGCATGGAAAAAACATCTAAGTTACTTGACAAAGCTACTAAAATGGTCCAACAATTGTTTTTTGCATTGGCATGAGAGGATGTCCTAATTGATTGTGTTTGAAAAAATGGTTGTGCAATGAAAACCATGATAGATATGAATAAATAATTAGCACCCATGGATTTTTTATGAAATATAAGAGACCTAGTTTAGCATTGTCTCATTGCTTCTAGGTACCTCATTTTTGCATTCTAAAAATTGATATATTCCCTCCAAAAAAATAAAATTCTAAATTCTAAAAAAGAATATACTAGGATATATTCCTTGGCATGGTAGGCATAAAATAAGTAAGCATGTGCATGTTATTACAAAATTTGTAATATGACCTTATTAAGCCAAGGCCAGCATTTTATGAAGTATCCGTAGGTGCTCTTGATGTAAGCCTATGAGAAACTGTTATGTAAGCCTACATGTATCTTTCTATGTAAGCATATAGTTATTCTTCTATGTAATCCTACAAGAATCTATGTGTAAGCGTATGGGCATGTTCATGTAGTCCTATGGGACACTTTCATATTTCAACCTTAGTGGTATTGGTTAATTCATTTTCATGGATAACCTTTCTTAAAAGGGAAATTTCTTATTAACCTCAAGGTTAAGTTTATGTCAGTATAATATTAACCTTCCATTGGGGATTTGGTATCACTATAAATACCCCTTAATGAGGATCCATTTGTGTTAAAAGCTTGCATAAAATGTGATATATTGGGGTGCCCATGAACACCCACCTTATATTTCTTCTTGTTATCTCCCTTCATTTCTTTGTCAGTTTTTTATACACAAGGGAATCAATAACGTTATTTATTATTGCTATATTTTAATCGTATTTTCTTCTTATTAACATATGATTGTGGTGAATGCATATTTTGGAAAGTTTAACAAACTTTTTTTTGCTACATAGGCATGAGAGGATGTCTTGATTGGTTGCATTTGAAAAAAATATTGTGTAAGGCAAACCATGATAGATATGAATAAGTCATCAGTGCTTATGGATTTTTTGTAAAATTTAAAAGTCCTTTTTAGCACTTTGTGTCATTTTACCTCTAGGTACCTTATTTTTTATTTTAAAATTTAATATATTTCCTTCAAAAATTTAAAAATCTAAATTCTAAAAAATGAATATATTAGGGAATATTCCTTGGTATGGAGGGCACCAAAAGAGTACATGCATGCATGTTGAAATATTTGTAATTTGACCTTATTAGACCAAGGCCAACAATTATGAAATACCTATAGGTTCTCTTGATGTAATCCTATGGGCATATTTCGAAGTAATCCTATGAGCATTATTCTATGTAAACCTACAAACATCTATGTGTAAGCCTATAGGCTTTGTTATCAAGTTCGAGTTCGTGTTCGAATTCGAAACTCTTGAAATTTGAAAGAAATTCGTCATGATTAAAAATTCGACATAAAATTCGATATATGTGCATATATGAACTTGGGTGTATACATATAACTAATATATTATATTATCATAAAACCATATATATAAAATATATAATAAATATTCCAAATATAATATAAATGTTCGTCTAAATATTTTCATCCACATAAGAATATCTATTCTCAAAATATAATATATTATGTGGTCAACTAAATATTATTTATATACAAATAAAATAATTCTCAAGAAAGTTTGTTAAAATCCACTATCAATATCTAGATGAAAAGTGATTATTACTACTTTTGAAGAGTCTTGTGAATGTTTTTTTTCTGCAACTTGATGGAGAGCGGGAAAGGTAACGATCGAGCGATGAATGGAGAGTGATAGGGAGGATATGATAGAAAGGAGGCAAGATGGTCAGGCGAGAGTCCAGGAGGGGCCAGTCATGGCACAGTTGACGGGGTAGTGGTTGATGCATCAGGGACCCAGGCGGATGGGTCGAACAGGCGTGGAAGAGACCCTCCTAACAAGGAGGGACAAAAGGACAGGCTAAACCTAAACCAAAAAGGGTCCTACGTTGAGGTTCTGAGGCCAGGATCCTCAACAAAGCAACCCTCCCAGGAACTACTTCCTTGTGGAACAGACCTGGTAATCCCTGAAGACATAATGGATAGCTACATGGAGCTTGAGCGTTTCACTCTGATTGGCAAGTTTGTAGGAGGACCAGACATGGAGATCATCCAAAAATGAGTGTTTTCCAAGTGGAAAACTAGCGAAAACATGGAAATTGTTGCTCTCTCTCGAGGCTTCTTCGCCATCAGACTCAATACTCAGGAGGACTGTTGCAACATATTAGCTGGAGGACCTTGGTTCCTCGGATGTAGGAGCCTCTTTCTTTGAAAGTAGGGGGATTATTTTAACCCTAAAACTCAAAACATAAACATAGCTCCTCTATGGGTTCGGTTGCCAAACCTCCATTTCCAGTTCTGGCATGAGGATTTCATTCGAGGGATAGCCCGCTCCATAGGTGAGATCATTGCCATCAATCCTTCCACAAAATTCTGATCCAGGATGGTCCATGTCCGCTTTTGTTTCTTCGCTAATTTGGAAACAAAGCTACCCTCCTTCATCAATTTGTACAGAGGATCCCATATGGTCAGGAGGTAGCCCATCGAGTATAAAAATAAGCCTGCCTTTTGTACTCACTGCTACACCCAAGGTCATCTACTGAATCAGTGCCCTGGTTTGAGGACCCAGAACCAAAATGCGATAGGTCCAACCAAGGGCATGCAGAGGAACCAAGGTATCCCCCCTATCAACAAGGAATCGTCGGTAGGCTTGAAACACATATTGTGTAATCCTGTTCATCGAGCACCTCAAGAGGCTGGCCAGAGTGCCACTATAGAACAAGGTAAGCAAACCAGTGAGCAAGGAGAAGGATCCTTGCCAGGATAAAAGTAGCAAGAGGCGCTCCCAAAATATATGGTTCTCACTAGTCCCAACATAGAGGATCCAGTGACCCAGATACAACCCCCTCTCAAAATTGTTTTTCCAAATTCTTATATGGATGAGTACCTGGTGAGCAATAGAAAATCCCCAAATTGCTCGAATAGGGGAGAGGCACCCCCTTCTCCTTCATCTAAAAAATAAGGCCCATATCTCTCGGGAAGGATCAGCCCCAAGAACACCAGGAGCAATAAATAGGTAATAGGCTATGGCAGTGAAAGGAAAAGAGGGAGACCCTCTGACAATGAGAAAAGAAACAAGGAAAAATTGAAGGATATCATAAATGGGACCCAGTCGATGCTTTTCTCCGACGAGTCCAACAACGACAAGCAAGGAACCAAACCCCCATTCTAGCTGGTGAAGGGAGGCAGGAAAAACCCTAAACCCTTGAGATGAAGGTCCTCTCATGGAATGTGAGGGGTCTAAATGAGGCAGCCAAGTAGAGGTTGGTGGATGACCTAAGGAAAAGGATCAATCCTTCCATCTTCATTATGCAAGAAACCAAAATCGATGAATTCTATTCTCGAAATGTTGCCAAGGCCATTTGGGCCAATGGAGATTGCCTTATCAGTCCTGCTCAAGGCACGTCGAGGGGGCTTATGTGTATTTGGAACCCTACCCTGGTCGAAGGAAGGCTTCTATCATCCTCGAATAGAATCCTAAACATTTTGTTTCATTCCAAGACCAGTAAGCATTCTTGGATTCTTTCAAATATTTACGCCCCAAACTCACCCATTGAGCGGGGTGCAATGTGGGAAATAGTAACTCAAATGAGGACCACCTTTAGCACTTTTCCTTGGATCTTAATAGGGGACTTCAACAATCCTTTGCATCCATCTAAAAAGATAGGAGGCAAATACTCTTATAGGAGAAGCATGGAGGATTTCAGAATACCAATGAGCTCATTGATGTTCAGCTCAAAGGATCCTCTTTTACTTGGAGCAACAGGAGGATTGACAGTGGACTCATCCAGGTGAAGTTGGACAGGTTCTTAATTTCTCAAGAAGCTATCACATGGTTTGGTGATGCCACTCTACTGGCCTTACCTTGAATCAGATCAGACCACAATCCCATCCTCCTTGAATCTGGTAGGCCTCCCTCCTTCAAAACTCCTTTTCATTTCGAAGCCATGTGGACCCAACACAAGGATTTCAAAAATCAAGTGTCCTCTTGGTGGCATCAAAATGTTAGAGGGTCTACCACTTCTCAGTTGGCTCAGAAGTTGAAGATGGTCAAAGAAAACCTAAAAATTTGGAATAGGGAGGTCTTTGGCAACCTTTTTTCCAATAAGAAAGCTATTGCTGATAAAATTTAGGAGATAGAAAGGAGAATCGAAGCAGGGGATCACAACAGCCCCACCAGGGAGGAGGAAAGGAACTTCCTAGAAAAATTCCATAATATCTTGGCTAGAGAGGAAAATTTTTGGAGGCAAAAGTCAAGAGACCTATGGGTCAAGGAAGGCGATGCCAATACAAGGTTATTTCATGTCTCCACCATGTGACACAGAGCATCCAACAATATTAGGGAGATCGTGTGCAGTAATGGATCATCTTCCATTGACATTGTGGAGATCAGGACCGAAGTAGTTTATTTCTTCCAGAACCTCTTTGGAAGTGCCTCGGAGGGTGACAGTCAATCTCATGATACTCTTATTACTAATATACCCTACATCGTTCCTCAGGACTTGAACTCCAGACTGGTGGATCCCTTCACCCGTGAAGTTAAATAGGCCTTGTTTTCAATGCAACTCAATAAAGCCCCTGGACCAGATGGTTTCTCTCCAAGGTTATTCCAAAATATGTGGGATGTAGTGGGGAATGATGTATGTAAGGCTATTAGAGAAATTCAAGAAACCAAAGTCATCCCTCATAGTTTCAATTCCACTTTATTGGCCCTCATCCCGAAAGTTTTTGCTTGCAAATCCATCTCCGATTATAGGCCTATCAGCATTTGCAATGTCATCTACAAATTTTTGACCAAGGTTATGGCCAACAGGCTGAAGGTCATACTTCCCCTCATCATTGATCAATCCCAAGGCAGCTTGGTAAAAGGGAGGAACATCCTGGATGGGGTCATCTTGATCCATAAAACCCTGCATGCAGCTTCAATGTCTAAGAAGGCTGCCCTGTTTCTTAAGCTGGATATGAACAAAGCCTTTGATAGGGTTGACAAATGTTTCCTCTAGAATATCCTTATCAAGTTTGGCTTCCACCCCATGTGGGTCGATCTCATCCAGGGTTGCATTTCCTCTCCTTGGTTCTCAGTCCTAGTCAATGGCTCTCCTGCTGGGTTCTTTTAGATCTCAATAGGTTTACGCCAAGGGGATCCTCTATCCCCCATCCTTTTCATTATCCTTGTAGAAGCGTTGGGAAGAGCTCTCAAGGATGACCAACATCGAAAGAAGGTGACAGGTATCCTCCCTACCTCAGAGATTGATGTGATCACCCATCAACATTTTGTGAATGACACACTTTTGTCCACCATTGTGTCAGTAGCTCAAGCTAAATCTATCAAATGAATCCTTGGACTCTATGAGAAGGTTGTCGGCCAAAAAGTAAATTACATCAAAAGCAAGATCTTTTTCATAAACACCCCGACCAGGCGTCAAGTTCAGATTGCAAGGATCCTGGGCTACTCTATTGACTACCTTCCCACCACCTATCTTGGACTCCCTCTTTTCTATGGACGTGCAAAGGAAGGGATGTGGAATATGGTGATTGAGAGGATCCACAAAAATTTGGCATCGTGGAAAGGCAAGCTCCTATCCCAAGCTGCCAAGTCAACCCTTACCATGGCATACCTCCAAGGTATTTTGAACTTCTTCATGTCTATTTTTAGATTGCCTGCCTTAGTTCTTCTCAAGATCGAGCAGGCTCAACAGAATTTCCTTTGGTCAGGCAATGAAAATAAGTCTAGGATTCCTCTTGTAGCCTAGTACAAAGTGTGCATAAAAAAAAATCAAGGTGTACTAGGGCTCAGAAGAATGGCCATGATGAACCTAGCGCTCATTTCCAAACACACTTGGAGGATCCTAGTCAAAAAATCGGTTGAATGGGTTAGGATTGTCAGGAGGAAATACCTCAAAAACACTCCCCTTCTTGAGGGTGGAATTCCCACCGGGGGGTTGGCTTTTTGGAAAGCCATTAGCCAATCCAGACAGTTGATCCAAAATGATATCAGGTGGATCCTTGGGGATGGTCAAAGTATAGACTTTTGGAAGGACAAGTGGACCCTAGAGGATCCTCTATCAGAATAGATCGGGTTGGATAAAAATGTTGGGTAGAAGGTGGCTGACTTCATTGAATGGAGAAATGGCTCCCTGCAATGGAAAGTCATCAGCGCAGAAGGGCTAGAGACGGAGGCCAGCTTCCTATCCTCCATCCTAAATCACATCATCATCCCCACTAGCAGAGGACCAGATATATTGATTTGGAGGGGGACCGATGATGGGGGCTTCTCTATCAAAACTGCCTATGGTTTTCAATGCAAAGGGCTAAATTCAGACTTTCCTTACAACGTGGTCTGGAGGAAAGGAGTGATCCCAAAGGTAAATTTATTTTCTTGGATTGCTTTTCATAACAAATCCCTCACTATTAACAATCTTCACAAGAGGGGGTTTGCTTTGGCCAATATATGCTACTTGTGTGAGTCTGCCTGTGAGTCCTCTGACCATCTCTTCCTACACTACAGCTACACTGGGTTGGTCCTTGGTGTCATCCTCTCCACCTTCCAAATCCACTGGGTTGGTCCCCCCAAGACCATCAAGGAGTCTTTCTTCCAATGGGTCAATCTGTTTAAAAACCCTAAGCTCTGTTTATTGTGGAATGCTTGCTTCCACCACTTTCTGTGGAAGGTATGGTTGGAATGCAATGGTCAGGTCTTCAGTCGCCCCATAGGGATCCTCCATTAGTCACTCATAGGGCCATCGTATTTGCCATTTAGAATGCCAAGCTTATCCCCAACCCTTAGCCCAAACATGTGTTCGAAGAAGGATTGTTAAAATCCTTGAAGCTATCTGAGGAGAGAAAGGAGGGGGAGGAGTTGCGGGTCTCCAAGAAGAATGTGAGGTGGGTCAGGCCTCCTCATAGGTGGTTGAAGCTAAATTTTTATGGGGCATCTCATGGAAACCCTAGGGCGGCCACTGCGGGGGTGTCAGTTCGAGATCACAATATAAATCTTGTTATGGCTTTCTGTGAAAACTTAGGGCATCAAACCAATCATGTCGTAGAGGCTAGAGGACTACTGAGAGGACTCGAGCTCATGATGGAGGATCCCCACCCCTTGGTTGTTGAAGGGGACTCTTTGAACATCATCAACTACATGACAACTTCCAAGGATCCAACGTGGAAGTTTTACAATATCATCATTAAGGCCAGGAGCATCCTACTTTAGAGGAACTAGGTCTAGATCAAGCATACCTATAGCTAGGGCAATGGTCTAGCTGACTACTTAGAAAACAAAGGTTTAAAGTCCACATGTCGTATGGTGTGGCATCAGTGTTTCCCAATGGACATTAAGAAGATTTCCATCCAGGATATTATTAATATCTCCACATAAGCGTGATGAAAGGACCGGGCCTAGGTGGATGGGTTTGGGGAGAGCCACGACACCTGTACCACCAGGTCCAATTGGCACTTTTGTCATGATGGTTCATGGCAGGCATAACGAGAATGATCCTTTCCCAAAGTTCCTCAGAAGGTGGTATAGCAGATCCTCGGTCCTTTCCCTCGTGCTTGGCAGAGTTCAACGATAGGTGGGTGCTTTTTCATCTCACCATTGGCCCTCTCCCGGGCCACCTTGAGAGGATGCTCTAGCCCACCTCTCTAGACACAACTGCCAAAGGTGCCACTACCTCTGAAAACACGTGGAACCTTCAAAGATTGCATGTCCACCTCATGAAATCCTTGCCACCACCCTGGATCTAATGCTGTCTTTGGTAATGATGGCCCTCCTTGCATGCATGTGAGGCTCATCTCCAAAGAAAATTTATTTAATTTAGAGGTTTTTTGGGTGAGCCTTGTCTTTTTTGGTGTAAGGTGTCCCCTAGAGTGTGGTGCAGAGTCGTCTGGATTCCCTATCCTAGTTCCTGGCATGTTTTTTCATAAATCCTTGGCTTCTCCTTACGTTAAGCTGGCTGAGCTTTCCCTGTGCGACGAAGCCATGATGTTTTATGAAGGCCAAGGGTATGCTCCCCTTCCTCCAAAAATTCCAAGAGCTCGAATACGATATCACTCGCACTTTTGTGGACTCCTGGAACCGAAGCGAGGTTGTGGTGAGAGGGCTAAATTTTAAAATCTCCATTGAGCTTTTGAGTGAGGTCACTGGGTTGCCGGTGGTAGGTCGTAACATTCGGCATGATCATCACAATTGGGAAGAGGAATTGGAGCAATTCCTAGACAAAGGACGAAACCTTGGGTGGGATAAGTCGACCCTCCTTCGCTCTGCCCTCCCTAAACCTTGGAACCTTGCCATCATACCTATCCTACAGTATGTTACTTGCGATGATCCTGACAAGCCTCTACGTAGTTTCCACATCAGTTTTGTGAACCATCTAAGGGATGCCAAGTAGGTCTGTATTCTTGACTATCTTGTCTACTCCCTTGGCCTCATTATCAATAAGAGCAAGAAGTCATCTTACCCTCCCATCCACTAGGGGTTAATGAGTGTCATCTTCTACTATGTCGTTGTGAATCGTCTCCCACCCCAGGAGGTCCATCCTATTGCTACCCAAGCCCCGAGTAGTCCTATGTTTGTTCAAGAGGATGGGACTTCTAGTCCTGTCCGAAGCAACCCCCCTGAGGTGGCTAATCCTGCATCCCTCCAAAGAGTTTCCCAAAGTAAGCCAGCCAAGAAAGGTCAGAGTGACGCCCTGACCCCATCCCGGTTGTCTTTGCAGCTCAAGAAGGTGAAGAATGAGAAAGGGACTCCATCGTAATAAATCAACTTCGACACTGAGAGTGAGGCAGAGGGGTTGCCCCCCTAGTTCCTGTTATACATGACGGCCAACATCCTCTCCTCTACCAATGTAATGATGAGGATCCTCAAGCACTTTAAGGGGAGTGAGGCCCAAGAGGATCCGGACGTGTAAGGGAGGTTCCTAGGACGTTATCCTTTTTATTGTCTGGTGGCAGCGATCTATATAATGGATGATTATGTATTTTTTAATGTTTTTTTCAGTTGTTTTGACCTCCGTTGGGAGGGTTTGATGTAGCCCTCATGGGCATCACTAGGGTTTTTTTTTTTTTTTGGAAATTTTTCATATGGTACCTAATGTATTAGCCCAAGGGGCTCCTTCTAATGGTAAAGGCTATGACCTCTCATGTTATAAGGTTTTGGGATCCTCTTAAAAACCCATTTTGTATATAAATTAATCTACTTAACAAAAAAAAAAAGTGATTATTACTATTAATCCAAAGCATCGTGCATTCAAGACATAATGTGCCAAACTAAATTGTAAAGCCTATATTCTCACACCAACATACACACTCTCTTTGTACACCACTCCCAGTCATGCGCTATCTACAAAATAATTCACTCAATTAGTAATAACTTGCGTGTCAGCTCAGACGTGTCCCTTGGGAGGCACCGTCGCCTTCTTAAACGACTGCCCCGTGGATTCCCCTTCTGCATGCATTTTCACTCAATTTTTCCCATACCAAATTTAGGGTTTGTTTTTCATTTTTCCCTTTGCATGTATTTTCACTCAATTTTTTCCCATGCTAAATTTAGGGTTTGTTCACCATTTTTCCCTTCTGCATGCATTTCCACTCAATTTTTTCCACCCCAAATTTAGGGTTTGTTCGCAAAATTTATTCGTGAAGATTTTAAATTCAATGAATTTCGAATTTCATCTTAAAAATTCAACGAATTTGCTAAGCCTATATTCATGTTCATGTAATCCTACAAGACACTTTCATATTTCACCATTAATGGTATTGGTTAATTCACCTTTATAGATAACCATGCTTTAAAAGGATAATTTATTATTATTTTATTATAAGGTTAACCTCAAGGTTAAGTTTATGTTAGCCTATGGTTAACCTCTCATTGGGGATTTGGTATCACTACCCCTTAATTAGGATCCATTTGTATTACAAGCATGAATAAAATGTGATAAATTGGGGTGCTCAGAGGAACCCGCATTATACATCTTATTGGCATCTCCTTTCATTTATTTGTGTCATTTATTATTCCTATGTTTTAATTGAATTTTCTTCTTTTCAACATACATTTATGGTGAATGCATGTTTTGGAAGGTTTCACAAACAAATGTTTTGTTGCATAGGCATAAGAGGATGTCCTGATTGTTTGTATTATAAATATATTGTGTAAGATAAATTATGATAAATATAAAATAGCAATTAGTGTTTATAGATTATTTGTGAAATTTAAGAGTCCTAATTTAGCATTTTGTATCATTTCTTCTATGTATCTCATAATTTGCATTCTAAAAATTAAATGTTCCCTCTAAAAATTTAAAATTTAAAATTATAAAAATATATATATCGGGGAATGTTCCCTAGCATGATGAGCACAAAAAGAGAAGTATGCACCTATAGTTATTGAAATATTTCTAATATGACCTTATTTAGGCAAAGGCTAGTAGTGATGAAGTACATAGGGTGCGCTTGATGTAAGCCTATGGGCAAGTGCTATGTAAGTCTTTGGGAATCTTGATGTAATCCTATGGGAATTTTCATGTAAGCCTATGGGAACCTTTCATATTTCACCCTTAGTGGTATTGGTTAATCCACCTTTATGTATAACCTTACTTAAAAGGATAATTTATTATTATTTTATTGTAATATTAACCTCAAGGTTAAGTTTCTATCGGCCTGAGGTTAACCTCTCATTGAGGATTTAGTATCACTATTAATACCCCTTAATGAGGATCCATTTGTATTATATGTGTGAATAAAATGTGATATATTGAGGTGTCGATGGGCATCCACCTTATACTTGTTATTTATCTTCATTTCTTTACGTTGTTTATTATTGTTATCTTTCAATCACCTTTTCTTTTTTTCGACATATGATTGTGGTGAATGAACATTTTATAAGGTTTCTAATTTTTTTTTATAAATTTAAATATGGTAATAGAGTTGATTCTAAAGCTACAACACTTATTTAGCAAAAGATATTTTTATTGACTATTTATCAAGATCATATTTCAAGTTCTATTCTTGTTTTAATAGAAAAAAAAATTATTTTATTTTGGTGCCAAAAGAATAGATGCAAAAACATTTACATGTTATTCATGCACTACTCACATGGAATGTCAATTCTTATCCATAAATTCCAATGCAATAAGTGCACACCATCATGAATGGTAAGGCAACAAGATCATGTTCTTAAAGCAAGGAGGGCATGTGTTTGACTCCCTACTCTCTTATAGTCACCTTGGCCAGAGATGAGTCTTTCACCCTTGAAAACACCAAAAAAAGTGGTGTAATGGATGGGATGGTCCACTATACATGTGAGGTCATGGTTCAAAACCTATCTACATCTTTGATGTAAAGACAAAGATCATGATTTTTTAAGGCTCCTCTTATTTTATCACATCAACCTATCTTGGTGTAGTGGTTTGACACTTTGTTTGTCGTAGGGAGGTCAATAGTTCGAATCTCACATGCATTCCTTCATGGTTGATATTTTTGGATTAATTTGATGGTGTACACACTAAGAAAAATGCCATATTTCAAAAGCCCCAACCTACTATGTGGAACAGTGGTTGGATCCTTAGCTTATGGGATGGAGGTATCGAGTTCAAATCCTAGCATTGACATTGTTTCTTTGTTGCTCCATTCAAGGAATCATTTACAATATATTTATTTCACCTTCTCCTCTTTGGCTTCAATGAACACATGTGGTGCACTAGTTAGTGTCCTTACCTATTTAAAAGGGGTATTGGGTTTGAGTTCCATTGGTTCCAAACCCACATTAGATATATTATGTGTGTGTGTGTGTTTGTGAAGCTGATTAATCCTCTAGTAACATAAATTTAGGTGTCAAAATCCAATTCATAGGAGGAAGAGAATATAATCCAATCTAGTGGCACCAAGTGGCAATTTTTGATTCAACAAAATTATTAAAAAGTTTAGCATTTTATTTATTTATTATTTGAGTGATAATTTAACCAAATATTTCAAAGGCCATAAGTTTTGCATACATAAATATTTAGAGCCTATTTGTTTTCTAGATTACATGATTTTTCAATCTCTACACAATGGTGACATTAGTTTAAAAACTTGTTATAGATTTGTTTAAGGTTTATATGCAAAATTGATTCCTTAGGGTATGTTAATCACCTCAATTGGTGAAATCATAATACTTGGTTTGTTTAAATGGTATGATTACTTAGAAGCAAGAGTTAGTTTACTTCTCTTGATATTAAGGGACAAATTATGGTCATCATAGTGCATGTCTTCTCACAAGAAGATTAACTTATAGATCCAAGAGGTGGAGTTATGACTTCATATTTGGGAGAGGTTGATCTAGTTCATGTACATTTGGAAAAATTAAGATCCATCGATATAAATAAGAATTCATTATGGGGGGAGATGTATCTCTAATGTCATATCTCCTTGCCCACTCAGTTCAAATTATGAGATGTGTTGAAATATTTGTAATCTAACCTTTATAGGCCAAGGCCAATAATGATGAAGTACTTATGGATGCTCTTGATATAATCCTATAGGCAAGTTCCATATCAATGTTTGGGCATATTCATGTAAGCCTATGGAAATTCTTATATGTAAGCCTATGAAAATTCTTATATGTAAGGCTATGGGTATTCTTATATGTAAGCCTATGGGAATCTATGTGTAAGCCTACGAGCATGTTCATGTAAGTCTATAGGCCCTTTTCATATTTCATCCTTAGTGATATTAGTTAATCCACCTTTATAGATATTTTTGCTTAAAAGGGTAATATATTATTATTTTATTGTAAGGCTAACCTCAAGATTAAGTTTATGTTGGCTTGAGGTTAACCTCTAATTGGGGATTTGGTATCACTATAAATACCCTTAATGAGGATCCATTTGTATATAAGTGTGAATAAAATGTAATATATTGGCATGCCTATGAGCATCCACCTTGTACTTCTTATCAACTCCCTTCATTTCTTCATGTTGTTTATTATTGCTATTAAGTATTTCTTGATATACAATTGTGATGAATGCATATTTTGGTAGGTTTATAGAAAATAATACAAATTTGAACACATGCATTATGGTGACTCATGTCTGTGTTACACATGTGCCATTAGAGGGGGCATTTGACTTTAGTTATTTTCTTAAATATGTTGTTAGTCGCTATATTACCAAGAGGTTCATTTAGGCTATTGGCTAGCTAAGCCCATGTTAAGATATTTGCATGAGGGAGGTAAAGAGTTTAAACCTCTCTAATACCCCTTTTCTAGTAGAGATTATGACATCAACATGACACATGATGATGATGTGACACTGTGATTATGTGGAACCTAATGATGCCACACCTTTTTGCTTGGACATGTTGACATGGTACTTGATGACATAGCACCTAATGCCATGGTTTATAATGTGGTAAATTATGTGGTAGGAAATAATATAATCCATATAGGTAACATGGTGGTTTATATGGTAAACCAACATAACAATTGATGTATCAATGGTCAATGTAGCATAGGTCACCACTTGGTGCCTATAAATATGGGTTCAGCCAATTATGTTCCACCAAGTCATTAAACCTAGTGATCATATAATTGTATAGTCAATAGTAGACTTGGCAAAGCATACATTTTAGAGCAAATTAAATCATGAAAAGTTTCATAGTTTAGTTTATGGATTGTACAATAAATTATATCATGGCCAATGACATTGTCTAGTTTGATGATACCCTACATAGTGGCTTGCCTAATCAATGCATAATTGGTAGGCCCCTGATTGTGATAAGTGGTGCATGTAATTCATTGGTATGTTATCCAATCAGTGAATAGTTGGAATCCCATTAGCCACCCATGCAAAAACATGTGGCATACCTTCATTTAGTACAAGTACTATTTAAAAAAAAATCAAATCTTTTGGAGGCTTTTTGTTTAATTTTTGGGCCAAATTTGTAGGGGCCATAACTTTTACATATGAAAGTGATTTAAGTTTTTTATTTTTAAAATACATAGATTTTCAATATCTCTACATTGGTGGTGTTATTTATGCCCATAACTACATATAATATTTTATATTTTGGAAGGATAGTTATGGTTCAACATGTGTCCTTATTGAATGATCCAAACTATGATACGTAGAAAGTTAAGAATGAAGATTGTAGTGAGTCCTCACTACACTTTGAAGGAGAAATCCGTAGAAAAATATCATGAGATAGACTCGAAGGAAGATAAAGTGGTGGATGAGCACAAGCAAAAGTTTCAATCAAAAATTTTGGAAAGCAAAAGGGTGAAAGAAGGTATGAAGATCAATTCTTCTCGAATAACAAAAGTTTCAATTAAAAATCAATAACACTTTTGATAGTTTTGATAGAAAGGGAAAGGCAAAAAGTTTTGACTGCATGCAATATATAAATCCTAAAAATTAAAAGGTGGAGGAAGTATTGAAAGTCATAAAATAAGTGTGATATGTCTACAGATCAAGATTTTTAAAATTTCTAATAGAAGAAATGGAAAAGTTTTGAGTAACGAATCAAGAAAGGATGAATAGTGTAAGAGCCTTGGTAGTCAGCTTATCTAAAAGAATCTGAGTAATGGGAGATGGGGAGGATAAACCAATCTAATTAGGAAAAAAACCATGGCATCAAGGCATGTCTCTTAAAGGCATCAATTGAACCATAATATCAACAATGGTTGATAATCCTCAAGCTCATCCACTTGTACATATTAAGCCTAAAAGTCCATAAGAATGGTTGGCACATTATAGACAAAAATATGGAAATCTGCAATTGGAGCAACCTTAAATCTAAAGCATGGATTACAAATATTTTCCATACTCAAATTTTGGGAATCCCAAAAAGGAGTAGATGTCAATAGTGGTAAAAAAAACTCATTTGAAGGATAAAAGACATCCATCATTAATGGTCTCAGATCAAGGGACACCTAAGGAACCAACAACTTAAATGAAGACATGATCCATCACATAAAAGGATCAGCCATTTTCAAAATCTTTGCATAATTTTTGAGGGAAAATATTCCTCTTTTTATAATATATATGTATGTATGTATTAGTTTTCTTAGTTAATGGATCTAAAAGTTATATCTTTATAAGTTGTTTAAATTTATCTTCATTTTCTTCTATATAGTAGTACTCATATTCCTAAGTGGTCTTGCAGGTAGTCCAAACCCCCACTTTTGGCATAATATTGTAATATTTTCATATATACTGAAGGCCTATGACTATTTGGTTCTAATTTAGATCTCCATGTTGCATTTCCTTTATGTGTGTTTCTTTATGTTTTATTTTATACCTATATATGCTCAAAGGAGTAGGTTTTTCAACTCTTATTTATTGGCACATTAGAGTCAAGGATGTTGTGCGAAAGAATCTTATTTTGATCTTGGTGCATTATTTGTGATAGCTTAGATTTGTTTTCTTTTTGCTATATTTGTTTCCTTCATTTCTCTATTCCTTTTTCCCCTAAATCTAGTAGATTAATATAGAGTAAAAAAAGTGCACTCAAGGTCACATCTTAAAAGAAATCAGTATTTTAAACATCTTGAATGCCCTCAATTGAGCCAAACCCCATGCTCTAAGAAGCAACCTTGTTGTGTTGCTTTGTGTGAGGAACAATAGTCTCGACCATATAATCCCTATTATCTAATGGTTGGGATAATCACAGAGGACAATAATTTAATGGCATGCCTGGTAGGACCCCATTGACTCATCATTGGTCCCATGATCAAAATAACACATTAGGTTTTGAATCTAGTGAGGGTCTTTACCTATTGGCTTGTGTGAAGCACCCAAAAACTCACCTGGAAACTCCACTCAAGATGAAAATACAAAAGAAGCCACACTAAAGGACATCATATTGAGATTCTGATAAATATATAACTCTATCTACTCATAGAGCACATGTTGTATACACTTGGAAACTCCACTCCAATCAAAGGATAAAAAAATATATGAACAAAATACCTAACATTAGATCTTTTGTTTCTACTATTCTGTAAGCTCTAAATGCCTCAACTCAATGCCATTCCTTGAAGAAGAAGAGTCCAAGGAAAAATTATGGCCACTTTACCACTTATATTTTTCTTTGCTTATAATTAAAGAGATTTCCTATGACCTCTAGGTCCACCAACTATATGGTGGAACATTTCGACATTGACACACATCAGTGAAGATTTAACAATCCCATTGAAATATCTGTAGAATATGGTCCTCTTGTATCAATTGCATAATACTATAGAGAATAATGTGGCTCTTGGACTACTGGTGGCTTCATATAAAGGGAAAATATCATGAAGTATATGACTCTATTCTCCCACACTCAATTGATGACTAAGGCCAACTTGTTGCCCTGCTCATGGAAAGGTTTGAATAAAATGTAGATGAGGTAGATATCTAGGCCAATAAAGAAGAAGATAAATCCAAATCCAAGACCAACAAGTTGTAATGGTGTTGACTCCTTTATAGCAATATCCCCCTAACCATGTCAAGGATATTGTTCCAATATAGAATAACTATAGAGAGGAGCTCACTTCCTAGTGTTGCCCACCTCTAGATGCTTTTGCCACTAATATGTATTATGGAGGAATTTCCTAACCGAATGTGCCTATTTCAAGCAAAGTGATGTCCTCTAAGGATTAGATATTTATCACCCAATATGAGGGAGAATTTTATGTGATATATGATGAATCAATCAACCTAGCACTCAAAAAAAATCAAGTTCGATTAAAGGATGTGTCAAATACCAAGAAGTGGGAAATAGAAGAGCAAGATATGCACATGGTTTAATATGGTTCCAAGTGCCTCTAAATGATGATTGAACAACATCCAAACATAAATGAAATAAGAAAAGTATCATAAAAGAAGGAATTTTCCATACTTGATCTCAATTCAATAATCTATATGGACTTGGGAACCCATCGCTCGCCAAGGCTAGCTAGCCAAGAGCTTTGGTTACAGTAAGTCATGTGTTAAATATAACAAACACATAGGAGCAACAAAGGTTTGGATAAATTTGGTTTAGATACTACATATTTTAATGAATGAGCTCCATGTGAGAAATATTGCATGCCATAACATGTCAAAATTATGTATTATACTATAAAAAAGTGATATATAAATAAAGCTAATGAGGGTAGGTGTCATATAATTGTTACCTAGAGTAGGTGGCAACATATTAGAAGGAAAGAAAATTAAAATGTTAGCACAAAATAAATTTTTGATAAAGTGCACCAAGCGGTTCACATGCATATTTGAAGGGGGTTGCACAAATCAAGAGGGCCAAGAATTAACAATTAAACTAGGGAATGGTAGACAATCATGTCATTATTGATTTTGATGCATTGAAAATATTATTTCCCATGAGATTTCTAGATACGATTGGGTTGAAGGATGAGTGATTTCAATGACTTTCCTAATTGAAGTATTATATATAAAGAGATTCCTCTTCTCAACATTTCATCAGCCCCAAACAAAGTTACCTTTCAAGCAAAAATTTTGCCTCCCATCTCCTGAGGCCCTAATATTCTAGGATTTTCTTTCATAGATTCTTTGCCCAATAGACAAGACTTTTATTTTTGGGTTCTTTACCTCCTACAAGTAGAAGTCCTCTGTGAGTTGTAATATTATAGTAAAATTTTACTACATCAAACAAATTCATCCTAAAGGGGAATTTGGAGTGAATTTATCGTTAAAGAATTGAACTAGATGAAAGGACTTGAATTTCCTTCAATTTATCAAGTAGATGATATGGAAAATAAGCCTAAGATTCTAATAAGGGAAGGTCTTCAAAGGAATCTATTAGTGAATTTGAAGCTTCTTATGCCAAGTGGTTATTCTTACCCATCATACTAGCAAAAATGACAACCTATAGCCTTTTTGAAGGAAGCTAATTTGGATCTTGCAATTGGTAAGATTCTAAAAAAAATTGATGATAGCTAAAATGACTCTATCTTTAGTGAGACCCCTTCTTCTATAGTGGTCATTAACTGGGCCATTATTTAGATGGGTGGATTCAAAAACTAAACTATCCTCCATTTATGATTGATTTTATAGTGACTATCCAATAAGTCATAAATTATTGGTGCTATTACCAAGGCAACATTAGTAGAATCTCTAGGAAAAAAAAACTCAGGAACAATGGAAGAATAGGAAGGGGCATAGGGTGACCAAACAATATATTGGAATCATCTAAGAGATCTTATAATATGTAGAAATAGTGGTCAAATATGCATAGATTGTATAGCCTTCTTGTTCTATAAAGAGGTCACATGATTGTGGTGTGAAAGAATAAAAAATCTTTCCAAACCCTACTAAACAAGCATACTCACCAAGTGAAGAGGTCTGATAATATTGCATGAAGGCAAAATTGAATCATTAGAAAGCAAGCAAGGAGTAGGGTGACAACAATGGTGGCATGCACTTGATAGGAAGGTGATTGAGAAAGCAACAACAAATTTTTTATGAATTTTCCATAACACCAGAGAATAAGCCTCTATCATCAAGGAGTAATATCAACTTTGTGGAGATTGCAAAGAATTTAAGAGTTGTAGAGATGTGCAATTACAGACCAAATGCTTAAAATTTTCCTTACTTCCACCATATTTTAACTTCTTGACTCTACACCTAATGGACAGGGCAACAATTTTCTTTGGGTTCTTTATCTTCACAAAGATGAAGATCCCCTATAAGTCACCAGAACTATAGTGAGTTCTCATTACACGTGGAAGGAGAAAGCCATAGAAAAAATTCATGAGAAAAAAACGAAGGAAGATAAAGTGGTGGACAAGTGCAAGCAAGTGTTTTGAAAGTTGGAGGGTAGAAGAAGGTACAAAGAGCAAGTATTCTAAAATAACAAACATTTTGATAAAATATCAATGGTATTTTTTATAGTTATGATAGGAAGGGAAAGGTAAAAATTTATAATGATATGCAATATCTGAATCCCAAAAATTAGGAGGTGGATAAAAGTCTTAAAAGGCTCAAAAGGAGTGAGATGTTTGAAGATTGAGAGTTTTAAAAGTTTTGACAAAAGGAAGAAATGGATTTTTTTAGGAATAGATCAGGAAAGGATGAATAGTGTAAGAGCTCCAGTAGTTGGGCTCATCTGAAATACTTCAAGCAATGGAATATGGGGAGGATCAGCCAATTTGATCTTTGGAGAAACAATGGCATCAAAGCACATCTCCCAAAGGTAACAATTGATCCATAAAGGTAGAAATCATTTATAAACCTCAAGCTCACCTACCCATACATATTAAGCTTAATAGTCCATGAGAATTTTTGGTGCATTAAATATAACAACATGGAAAGCTACAACATGAGCAATCCCAAATCTAAATCATTAATAATAGAGATTTCCCACACAAAGAATTTGGTAATCCCCAAAAATGAGATATGGAAATAGTGGTAGTAATAGCTCATCCAAAGGCTCAAAACCATCTAGCGTTAATGGGCTTGGATGCAAGGATCCCTAAGGAAAAAATGACTTAAATGAAGACATGATCCAACACTTAAAAGGAGCAACCATTTTTGAAATCTCTACACAATTTTAGAGGGATAATATCCCCCTTTTATAATCTAAATCTATATTAGTTTTCTTATAATATAATGGATCAACAAGTTATATCTTTGCAAGTTGTATATATTTCCCTTCATTTTCTTTTGTATAGCAGTACTCATATTCTTGAGTGGCCTTGCAAGCAATTCAAACCCCCACTTCTAGCATAATCTTGTAATGTTTTTATATTCTATATATATATGTGTGTGTGTGTGTGTGTGTGTACATATATATATATATATATCTATATATCTACACACACACATATATATGTGTGTGTGTGTATGTATATATATGTATCTATATATGTATGTATACTAGAGACCTATGACTATTTGGTTCCAAATTTTTGGTTATCCTTCCTCTGTTTCCTTTATGTATGTATGTTTATGTTTTAGTCTATGCTTATATATGCTTAGAGGAGGAAGTGTTCAAACTCCTATTTTTGATGTATTACAACCAAGGATGTTATGCAAAAGAATATTATTCTGATCTTGAAGCATCACCTATGTTAGCTTACACTTTTTCCTTTTTATCTTTGTTTTCTATATTTATCTATCAGTTTTCTCCCTAAAGCTAGTAGATTAGGCTAGAGTAGAAAAATTTCACTCAAGGTCACATCATAAAGGAGCTAGACTTGTAAAAAAATCCTAGAGGTCCTCGATTAGGCCAAAATATATGCTCTCACAAGTGGCCCTATTGTGTCACTACACACAAGGCATGGTAGTCCTGACCATATAGTCCCTCTTAACCAACTAGAGGGACAATTTGAGAGGACAAAAAAACTTTGCTCTAGAGTAAAAGATTACTCAAATATGTGAATGAATAATCTCATGCTATTGACTTTGAATAAATAAAATAACTTTTTTTAGAGATAAGAAGGATGAATATATTTGTGTGATAGCTCCTCACATTGACAATATCTATTACATTCATGTTAACAACACCATAGACCCCAAGGAGTTGCTTGGTAAGTTTTAGGAATTATGTGATTACATTGATTCTACACAGACTAGTAGGTTGGAGGTTGAGATTGCTACTTTGGCTATGAACTCATTTTATACTATTTATGAGAACATTAGTCATTTAAATAAATTACAAGAAGATATATGTATTGCCAAAGGAATTCCAAAGATAATAAAATAGTTTTAATAAGTGGATATAGAGAAGAATATTGAACTATTCAATATAGTATTCAATAATATTTTGAAGATATATGAGATAGTTGTAGTTTTGTTTAAGATGCTTTAATTCTAATTTCTTGGTTCTCTTACACTACCAAATAATGAGATATTAAAGTACTCTCTACATCATCAGGATAGAAGATAAAGCCATAAGGGTAATTATTTCATCAATCAAACCCATCCAAAAGAAGTGATTGCCAAAGATCGAAAATGAGTAGAAGCCAAAATAAAATGAAAAGAATCCAAAGAATCCCTTAAAAAAGCTAACATATGAGTATTACAAGAAGGAAGGAAATAATGCATAATTCTATTAGATTTGCATCAAAAAGCTTAAGGAAGAAACAAAATAAAGGGTATTGATGCTAGTCTCTTCTATGCATAGGGTGATAGATTTGATGCAGAATCCTCATAGGAACATGTAGTTATTCATTGAGCATATTGTACATACATATTTTTCAATGAGTGGATTATAGATTTAGGGGAAACAAGACACATGAAAAAACACAAACATCTCCTACAAGGATATAATAAATCATATTTAGAGCATGTTGTCATTGGAGACGAATCTTCTTTGCAGGTTACATGATGTAGAGATCTTAGTATAGGATAATATTCTTTTGATGAGGTAATTCATGTTCTATTATTGTCCTTAATTTTTATATATTTATTAAACTATGTATTTGAATAAGTAAGTAGAATTTTGGCTTGATCATTAGGTAATTAAGGATAGAGACAATGGATTTAAGATAGTTGCTTCTAGTTATTTTGATGAGTCAGACCAAATATATAAGTTGGGAGAAACATTGACTCCTATTTATTCCCTTAGGAAGAAATATTTTTTTGTTATGGTTGCTCATGCGGATGACAAAAGTTAGAGATGGCACCATAAGCTTGGGCATCTCAGCTATGGATCCTTGAAATATATGAGTTATCCTCATATAATTATTGGACTTGTACATATTTTCCCCTCCAAGTGGTGCACACCAAGGATGCATTCTTGGGAAGCATCATGGGGATACCTTTCTAAAGGGGACAATGAGATGGGCTACTCACCTCTTGGATATAATACACAATGATATATTTGGACCTATAGGTACACCCTCTCTTTCTAGAAACAAATACTTTTTATTGATGACTTCTCTAGATATGTGTAGTTGTATACTATTCACACTAAGGATGAGGTCTTAAAGATATTTAAGGCACTCAAGATCCTATAGAAAACTAGCTATATAGGAAAATCAAATGTCTTATATAAAATATGGGATGTGACTACATGATAAATATATTTTATTATTTTTTTATTCTTCATGAGATAGCATATCAATGAAATGTAGATATACCTAAATAGAATAATGTGGTTGAAAGAAATAATAGGGTAATAATGGAGGTAGTATGTTGTATGGTTCATGCCAAGGGGATGGAGCAGAAATTCTAGGGTGAGGCCATAACTTGTGTAATATACATCATCAATGGGGTTCCCACTAGAGCTATTTATGGTTTGATACCTCTTGGTAGGTTGATAGACAATAAGCCTAATGTGTCTCAATTTTACATTTTTGGGTCTTCATCATGGGATAAAATAGCTAAAAATATTCAAAAAAATAAGGTACTAAATATTCATAGATGCATCTTTGCAAGGTATTCAAAAGGTATACCTCCTTTTTGGAGAGTCCATTTTTGTTGAGGTCTTTCTATGTGCTCCTTCTAGTCCACCACCCAAGATTTTGGTGGAAGAATCTCCTATATATTTGATTGATTCAACTAGTTCTTCAAATATTTTGGTAGGTTTTATTCCCATTAGATAACCTTATTCATCATCTAGTGATGGCCAATATCTTATAAATATGACCCCTTCATAGGTAATATCACTTACAAAACCTTTATTTCTAAATTCAAGACATACTGAGTATGACACATAAATTTAGAGTGCTTTAGCTTTGCATGATGAGGTGAGTGGTGAGTTTGCTTTGTATTGTTCAAGTTTAGCTCCTGATGTTTTTTTTCCATAAAGTGCACATGGTTTCTATGAGAAGTGGAAATTTGAAATTGTGAAGGGCCTCATAAGGTATTTGCCATGATACTTCCCCCACTTTTCTCCTCACCTCAAAAATAAGGGTATTTTTTGAGATGATATCTAGGGTTTGGTGGATTAGTTAGAGAAAACCTATGTTCCTCCTAAGATTTATTTTGACAAAGATTAATCTTAGTCTAGTCTTAGCTAGTCATAAATATATCAACCAATGCAACATACAAGACCTAATGAACTAAAATGCTTTTGATTTTGATGATGAACGGAATACATTTTTTAAGAGAAAGGGTTCAAGGATAATGCAACAAACAAGCCTAATGCAACTATATGTAATTTTTCTTTCAATGATAATAAGATTAAATATGATCCCCTAATGATTAATGCTAACTAGTTTCCTTTCTTTCCCTTTTATCCTTAATGAATAAACAAAAGGGGATAACAAAAGTACAAAAATAGAAGTAGATGTAGAGGAAACAACAAATAATCATATGATCTAAATGCTAAATTGAAGGCATTTTATTAGAAAACCCCTTTTTTTATCATAGAGGCTAAGGCATTTATATTCTACAAAAGCACTATTGGCAAAAGCATTGGTGGTCTTGCAAAAGTGTTATTAATACTACTACTTGGTGATGATGCTTTCATTAACATATAAAATAGATAGAAAAATGATGATTAGTAGAAAAGGGGTCTTCCTAAGATAAAGGAGTGTATGTGTCTTGCTTAACTAGCATCAAACCTCTATTTAAATATTAGATAAAAATATAAAAATTTTAAAAATGGTGATTGTGTACTTGATGGTGAAAGTACCACTAGGTGAGCAATAACACTATTGGCATTTGTTTTAACTGACAACAATTTTAATTTCTTTGACTATAAATACTATTTCTATAATAGAGAGTATTAGCACCACTGAACCTACAACTTGGTAGTGCTTTGACCTTTTTGCATAATAGAATGGTGCTCAAATATGGTACTTATAATTTTTGTAAGTGATGTAATGAGGGTCCCCAACCAAGAGTTACAGAGACCCTAAAATATGTAGTAAGGTAAAATGATTCCTTGTGCAAAATTCAAGATAGTGATGTAAAAATATAAGATGACAACTAGATGTAAATATGATGATCAAAAGTAAAGTTAGTAAATATAAAAGTATAGGATTAGAGAGTTGCAAGATGAAGATAATAAAAATATCTAAAAAAGAGGAAGGATCACAACCCAAGTAAACTTATAGCTCCAAGATGCTAACATTATTCTCCCCTTGTATTGAGAACACTTTATGAGCGTACTTATTTCTTGAGGATACTTGAGGGCTTGAGATCCTAATATATTGAGAGTTTGGGAGCTTGACATACTTGATATAATTGAGAGTTTGATATCATGAGATCTTAGGATCTTGAGATCTTGTTACCTTTACAAGATGATGACATAATTTTGTCATGATTAAAGATTGATTACTATAAATTTTAACAAAGTTTTGTTGTATTTAAAAAGACCATATAAAGAAATGGAGAGAGTTTTATTGTATTCAAATTATTATATGGATTGGGATCCCCTAAGTGTGGCTTTATAGGAAGCCATGACTCCTTGGGGGATGGCTACATTGAATATGATAGGATTGGTGAAGGTAATAATCTGAATTAGGATCAAGATATAATTAATGGATGGAGGATTGGAAATGAAAGATCTCTGGATTTGGATTTCTAGTAGGATTATAGATCATACTGATGTGATTAGGTACTAGGATTATAGATCATACTGATGTGATTAGGTATATTTTTAGTGGGCAACTTGGAAGATATTAACTATCAACTCTTTTATTTTTGGAATTTGATAGTCAATAGTACTAGAGGCAATAACATTGATGTCACTAATGCTCTAGTGATTTTTCCAAGATGACTATTACGATTCAAATCAAGTAAGAAATAACCAAATATTCAAATTACACAAAAAAACTACCAAGGACAAAAAACTCCACCTAATGCTTTTGCTCATGTCCAAGTACTTTTTCTTTTGGATAAATAAATATGCCTAATTTGATCTTTGGGGTAACTAATTTTATTCAGATATTTGACTCGATTATTAATGAAGATGTTAGTAAGTTTAGAGGTTTGATGATGTGCTCAAAATTAGATGACTATATTTACCCCTTTTGATGAATTTATTGAATTATGAACGCATAAAAAACTGATATTAATACCCCAATTTTGAGATAAACAGATTTATTATTGCTTAGGGTTAATGATGCAACAAGATGACTAATACTTTTGATTGGTTGATTAGAGATGATATTAAAATTTGTATTTTTGATAGCATTAAATGTTGTCTTAACTTGGTGTGCCCCATCAAGTTTTAGAGGGAAAATCAAGTTGAATTGAGTAAAATCAACTTGACCATGGTTCCCATAAATGTTGTGATGAAATATTTATGAAAAATAGTAAACTTAGCTAGGAAGAGCTAGAGGTAAAATGGTTGGGGGAAAAAACAAATTATTTTTACTATTGACAAGATGAAAAAGGATATCTAGACCACTTGATTTAACTTTGATGGCCCAACACATGTAACCATCATATCAAGTAGACCAGGTGAGACCACTCATGGTGTGAGGTGGACCTCATGTCTAGGTATAAATCAAAAAACTAAAATTTGAAATTTTTACTTCAAAAAATATGCCCAAGAAAAGGGTAGTGATTTTGCATGTTAGCAACACTTTTGTGCCAACACTTGTGAAAGTCGATGGCAATTTTATGGCTTGTTGGTGTCTACACCATACAATAATAATTTTATCATGTAGGCAACACTTTCACTACTTAGTGGTGCTTTCACCACCTGAGCTGTGGCACTTCTGCTTGCCTTTAATTTTTATGTTTTTTATTGATTTTTCAAGCATTGAGGCTAACGGGATGACTAGTTTGATTTAATTTCAAGAAAGTTTATAGGCCTTAGACTACAAAGAGAGACAACCTCATGCATGAGAGTATATCTAGGGACTATTTTTTTATGTTTACTGTGTATTGCTAGTGGTAGTAGTGTTGTATCACATAGCCCTAATGCCAAAGATTGAATTTATTCAGACTCTATTCATGATTTTATCAAATAGATGGTATTAAAAAATGAATACCTTTAAATTTCTTTATGGTGAGCTAACTATCACCCTTGAGGATGTGTGATGGAGACTATGGATACCCTTTATAAGAGCATTGGACCACATTATCTAAGACTAAATATGGAGCCTACAATGATTGGTAGTGGATGTAAACTTTTTTATTATTAGGTCTATCATTGACATCGATGTTGCCTATGTTGGGGGGCACTTGGATTGATAGACTACACTTTTGTATGTCTTAGTTTCTATTATTTTCATTGAAGGAGCCAACAAGAGAGTGGTCCACTAACGATGGGGGATAATGGAAGAGATGTTGAAGGACCAAACAGTCTTTGCATAGGGCCTAGTGATAGTAGATCAATTGTGTCATTATTTTCATAAAGTCATCTATCAAGGAGGAATAAGCATATATTATTACACTCTAATCTAGGTATGGACCGAGAAGCACAATGTCATGATGAGGCTACTAATGCTACTAAGGTAGGTCATGGATCTAGAGGCATTGGTGGTGTATAGGTGGGATAAAAACTTTGACATAGGGTTGGGGAGGCCTCATAGGGGAATTTTATGCTTGGAAATTTTGAGTAGTTTTGTTGTCATTGATGTCAAAAGAATATTGGTTTAATTTCGTCGTCATTAAGGACATCAAGTGGTTTTTCCAAAAGCAAGAAGGTCTTGGAAAGGAATAGGATATAATATATATTTTTAATATTATATGCCTAAAAAGGGCCCAAAGGATAAATACTCAAGGAAGGAGAAGCAAGTTAAAATTAAATAATAATATTCTATTATTATAATATTTCAATCCAAATAACAAGATGAAGAAAAACGAAGTTCAAATTGAAATGACCCATGAGCAATTTTAAAAAGGTTAAATTTAAATTAAAAAATTTAATCTTTGATTAAAATTTTAATTTAAATTAATAATGGAGGCAAAGGTTTTTAAATTTAATATTTAAAAACTAAATTCGAATTTTTAAATTTGAAAATGGGCTGACGTGAGAAGTCAAAAGATAATGTGCATTTATATAGGAAATGATTTCCATTTCCTAAAGTTGATAACACACCTTCGAATGCGAGAAAAGAGAATATCGAGCACTGCATCTAAGAAGAAGATAAATTGCATTTCAAAGAGCTTGGAGGGAAACAAGGCAATAAAGGCCACGAAGTGATTTGACATTCCACCGATGGTGGTAGCGCAGACAGAAGTTGGGAGAGTGTTAAGGCTTGCATGGAAGATATCATGGTTCGATCCACACGATCGATATTTTATTTGAGAAAGAGGCCTTCGTTTGATTTTCTCGATGGTTTTCATGTTGCAGTCATTTTGGGAAAGCGTGTGTCGTTTGTCTCATGTGGGCATGCAACCCACTTGGTGGCCGAGCTTGGAGATAAGGTGTTGGGAGTGCAAGGTCACGTGGTCGAATCCGTCGAAGATAGTTTTTGTGGGTAAAATAAATTAAAGGTATGCCATTCAATTTTATTCTCCAAGGTGTTAAAAATTAAAAGTGCTTTGAGATTGTCGTGAGTGCTAAGTGCTTAGGGGAGTTATAAGGTAAAGAAAAATTAAAATATTTTATTTTGATTTTTGGTGATTGAAACTTGTTTTATAAAGTGTGGAGATTATAAGGTGTGCAAGGGAAATTGTTGAGTGTTTTATTATGGTGAAATTATTGAGTTAAATATTGTGAGTTTGGAGATTATAAGGTGTACAAAAGGATTTGATATTTTGTATGGAAAATAATTTTTGAGAATATTATTTTATGGAGATCTTGAGATAGGTTGTGGTAACCTAACCCTAGTGTTGGCAAAGAAAATTTGATTGTGGTTAAGACAGGTTTTAAAGATATATCTCCATAAAAATAAAAGGTATGGGTACATCTTCCTTGTGAGTAAAATATTGTTGGATTGGATGTTGTGAATGCTAAGTTGGAGTGAAAAGGATTGTTTGATAAATATTTTTGAGTTTGGTTTTGAGATATCCAATATTGATTGATGAATATTTTTATGGAATAAAGGTTGATGATAGAAACCTTGTTTGATAAGCATTATTGGAAATATTGAGTGAGCCTTCATGTGCATTATAGGGTTTGTGAAAGATCATGAGTATCATTGTTATGTGAAGTTTTTTTGATAAGCATTGTTGAATAATTTTCATTGAGTGTTTGGTTGAGTTGAGATAAACAAGATTTTGTGAGGGCTTGTGAGTAGATTTGAGTAAGTCCTAGAGAGGACTTAAGGACAGAGTTGAGAAAGCTTTTGTGAAAGCTTAAGGATAGATTTGTGTGAGCTTTTGTGGAAGCTTACAAAGCAAATTTGAGGTAAGTCTTTGAGAAGACTTGTGAGCAGATTTGATTGACTGATTTGTTCAAACCTTGAGTTAAGGTTTGGGGCAGATCTAGAAAAGTTGATTAGTGATTGAATTAAGATTTGTGTTAAGGCTTGAGAGCAGTTTTGAGGATAGAGTTTGGTGCATATTTGAGGATAGGTTTGTTCCAGATCAGAGACAGATATTGAGTAGATTTGTGCTAGACCAAAGGACTATTTTTAGTATGGATCAGAGATGGATATTGAGCAGATTTGTGCTAGATTGAAGGACTATGTTTAGTACAGATCAGAGACAAATATTGAGTATATTTGTGCAGGTCATAGGACAATTTTAAATACAAATATGAGATAGATACAGAGTAATAGAAGGCCTTGTAGATGATAGAGTAGAGGACAATAGTATCTAGTGGATAGAGACCCATTAGCCAGGGCAGTGAGGACAAAGGTCTTTTGAGTGAGGACAAGGGTCTTCAGTGGAGAGAGATCCACAAGCCAATGCAGTGGAGGCAGTAGTCTTCTAGACTATCACTAGCCAGATCAAGGGAGAAGGAGTTCTCCTGTGGAAAGATATCCATGAACTTGATTAGGGGATTGGTGTCTCCTTTGTACAGAGATACATAAACATTGTAATAGGGAAGGATTCTCAAAAAAATTATTGAGAAAATTTAAGTGAAATATTTTCTCCGTGGATGTAGCCCACATTGGGTGAACCACGTTAAATCATGTCTCTCATGTGTGTGATGCTTTGTGTAATGATTTTTGCTTTATTACTGTTGATGTTATCATATGGATTGAGAAGTAAAAAAATTTATCTTATACTATTCACCCCCCTCTCAGTATAAGCACATGTTCTTCAATTGGTATCAGAGCAGGTCTCTCCGTGAAAAGACTAATAGCTTAGAGAAGGATCCATCAGAAACACACATAACTTCAAAAAATGAAGACGAGACCATGTTTGATATAAAAGAGGAATTATTCAATGCTCTCAGGAATTTGGAAAGGATTAGAAAGAAGAACTCAAGCTTGAAGGAACAAATTCAAGAATATGAGGAAGCAAAAATGGAACTTCTATAGAGTTTCACAAAACTCAAGATAAAGGTAGAAGAAGGAAAGAAAATTGAACAGGATATGATAGATCTATTAAAGCAAGGGAAATAGAGTATGAAATATTGAAAGCAGAAATTGTATCTCTAAGGTATCAAGTTGAAAATACCAAGCTTCAACAAGATATAAAGTTAGGGAAACAGAAAGAGGAATCCAACTTTCAATAAACAAAGATATAAAACAGATATAATCTCGCTACTCATACCTCAAAAGAAAGTAAATAAGAACCATGGATGAGATTTAATCATAAAAGGAGAAGCACTAAACTGCATTCTCAAAGGCATCCAAACAGGTTACATAATTTCTTCCATGGCTATTGTTTTTCTTGTAACAAATATAGTCATAGAGTTGTACACTACTAGTTATGTGAAAAATGATGTCAATAGAAATTTCAACTCTTTTGCACTGCTTATGAATAATGATATCATATGTTACAAATGCAATAATTTTGGGCACAAGGTTAGATGGCGCAAAATGGTACTTCCTGATTCTAGTAAAAAGAATACAACTTCAACAACTAGGAAAGAGAAAAAGGGAAATGAAAAGGCTAGATCAATGTTAGTTCAAACAACTCTTCATGCTTAGGTATTGATGTCAAAAAAATATTGGTTTAATTTCGTCATCATTAAGGACATCAAGTGGATTTTCCAAAAGCAATAATGTCTTGGAAAGGAATAGGATATAATATTTATTTTAATATTATATGCCTAAAAAGGGCCCAAAGGATAAAGACCCAAGGAAGGAGAAGGGAGTTTAAATTAAATAATAATATTCTATTATTATAATATTTCGGTCCAAATAATAAGATGAAGAAAAACGAAGTTCAAATTGAAAAGACCCATGAGCAATTTTCAAAAGGTTTAATTTAAATTAAAATATTTTAATCTTTGATTAAAATTTTAATTTTAATTAATAATGGAGGCAAAGGTTTTAAAATTTAATATTTAAAAACTAAATTCAAATTTTTAAATTCAAAAATGGGTCGACGTGAGAAGTCAAAAGATAATGTGCATTTATATAGGAAATGATTTCCATTTCCTAAATTTGATAACACACCTTGAATGCGAGGAAAAATAATATCGAGCGCTGCATCTAAGAAGAAGATAAAATGCATTTCAAAGAGCTTGGAGGGAAACGAGGCAATAAAGGCCATGAAGTGATTTGACATCCCACTAACGGTGGTTGCATAGGAAAAAGTTGGAAGAGTGCTAAGGCTTACATGGACGATATCGTGGTTCAATCCACGCGATCGATGTTTTGTGTGAGGAATAGGCCTTCATTTTATTTGCTCGATGGTTTTAATGCATTAGTCTTTTTGGGACAGCATGCACCATTTGTCTCATGTGGGAACGCAACCCACTTGCGAGGGTGTTAGGAGTGCAAGGTCACATGGTCGAATCCATCGAAGACAATTTTTGTGGGAAAAAAAAATTAAAGGTATGTCATTCAATTTTATTCTCCAAGGTGTTGAAAATTAAAAGTGTTTTGAGATTGTTGTGAGTGCTAAGTTCTTAGGGGAGTTATAAGGTAAATAAAAATTAAAATATTTTATTTTGATTTTTGGTGATTGAAACTTGTTTTATAAAGTGTGGAGATTATAAGGTGTGCAAGGGAAATTGTTGAGTGTTTTATTATGGTGAAATTATTGAGTTAAATATTGTGAGTTTAGAGATTATAAGGTGTACAAAAGGATTTGATATTTTGTATGGAAAAAATTTTTGAGAAAATTATTTTGTGGAGATCTTGAGATAGGTTGTGGTAACCTAACCCTAGTGTTGGCAAAGAAAATTTGATTATGGTTAAGACAGGTTTTAAAGATATATCTCCATCAAAATAAAAGGTATGGTTACATCTTCCTTGTGAGTAAAATATTGTTGGATTGGATGTTGTGAATGCTAGGTTGGAGTGAAAATGATTTTTTGACAAGCATTGTTGAGTTTGGTTTTGAGATATACAATATTGATTGATGAAGGTTTTTATGGAATAAAGGTTGATGATAGAAACCTTGTTTGATAAGCATTGTTGGAAATATTGAGTGAGCCTTCATGTGCATGATTAGGGTTTGTGAAAGATCATGAGTATCATTGTTATGTGAAGTTTATTTGATAAGCATTGTTGAATAATTTTCATTGAGTGTTTGGTTGAGTTGAGATAAACAAGCTTTTGTGAGAGCTTGTGAGCAGATTTGAGTAAGTCCTAGAGAGGACTTAAGGACAGAGTTGAGAATTTTTTTGTGAAAGCTTAAGGACAGATTTTTGTGAGATTTTGTGGAAGCTTACAAAGCAGATTTGAGGTAAGTCTTTGTGAATACTTATTAGCAGAGTTGATTGACTGATTTGTCCAAACCTTTAGTTAAGGTTTGGGGCAGATCTAGAAGAGTTGATTAGTGATTGAATCAAGCTTTGTGTTAAGGCTTGAGGACATATTTGAGGATAGAGTTTGGTGCAAATTTGAGGATAGGTTTGTGATAGATTAGATACAGATATTGAGCATATTTTTGCTAGACCAAAGGACTGTCTTTATTATAGATCAGAGATAGAGATTGAGCATATTTATGCTAGACCGAAGGATTGTATTTAGTACAGATTAGATATGGAGATTGAGCAAATTTGTATAGGGTAGAGAACAATGTTTAGTACATATCTAAGATAGATACAGAGTAAGATCAGGCTTTGGAGGTGACAGAGTAGAGGACAATAGTCTCAAGTGGATAGATATCCATTAGTTATGGTAATGAGGATAGAGGTCTTCTGAGTGAGGATAGGGGTATTCAATGGAGAGAGATCCACAAGACAATGTAGTGGAGGCAGTAGTCTTCTAGAGGATCACCAGCCAGAGAGGGAGAAGGAGTTCTCCTGTGGATAGAGATACACAAACTTGATTAGGGGATTGGTGTCTCCTTTGGATAGAGGTACATAAAAATTGTAATAGGGAAGGATTCCCAAGAAATTTGTTGAGAAAATTTAAGTGAAATATTTTCTTCGTGGACGTAGCCCACATTGGGTGAACCACATTAAATCATGTATCTCATGTGTGTGATGCTTTGTGTAATGAGTGTTGCTTTATTATTGTTGATGTTATCATATGGATTGAGAATTAAAAAGTTTTATCTTATACTGTTTAGCCCCTCTCTCAGTATAAGCACATGTTCTTCATTTTAGGAGTGGCTAGGAGGATTATTGATGACCTACATCAGGGGTAGGTCATGTTGTATCCCTATAGACATCATATTGTATGGTGATAGGACACCTTCTAGTTGGCTTATGTAAGGCAATTTATGTGGATGGTGGGACCATGGACAACATGAAAGCTCTTACTTTTTGACCACATGGTATGCTAGTTTGGCACATAGTATGGGATCCTAGTGAGATCAATGTGGCCTAGGAGGACCACATAGGAGAGTGGGTTTAAACCATACCTAAACTTATATTTCTATCCACATCCTAATATTGGTGATTTTTTAATTTTAGATTCTAGTAGTGATGACCCTAGAGTCAACAATGGTTACTATGGATGGTATCAAATAATTTTCTCCTAAGAGTGATCATGGATAACCTATATATAGGACAATGAATGTGGCTAGGTCAACAATATAGGAGGGCATAGTGGGTAATGCCACCCTTGAAGAGGTGATATACAGAGTACCATCAACAACAATAGAGGTAGGTGATAGCAGTAATATTAGTGAAATCAACAACACCATTGTCAATTATTATGACAAGCAAGACAAGACCTATTAGATCACCTCATTTTTTCATGGAGGAAGAGAGAGACACCCTAGAAAGGCCAAAGATCAACTTACAGGATACACTAGTGGCATGAATAATAGAGAGGGATCAAATAGTGGGGTATATCTTGATGATGTAACAAAGTATTTTGGGTTTGATTATAGAGAGAGACATAGTGATAGTGAAGGCCATAACATTAGGAGGAGCTAGAAATAGTCATATAGCATTAAATTTTTAGAGTAGACGGTTATTTCTCAGTAGAGACATATGATAGAGTTCTCCCATGTGTAGGTAGACTTGGAGGTAGAGATTGATTGAGTTACCCACTACCAAACTATATAACATGTAGTAGTCCCAATGGATCATTGTCTACATCTGCCTACAGGAGCATGAACACATTCATGATCCATGATGTGTCACCCATAGAGTTTGGTTAGGATGCTACCACTGCAATAAGGAGGAGGAATAGTAAGAGCACCTAAAAGTGGATCATAGGGCTAGCCACCCCTGTGATGGCTAATTTTTAGATATTATTGTTTGTACTATTGCGGCATTTGACATATCTTATATTATAAATTTTTATGTACATAAATATTTGACATGTATATATATGGATTAATTATATGTACTTGATTTATATGATTGTTTGTATCGTATGTTTAATTACTTTATGTTATGATTGATGAGCATTTATTATGGATGATGTGTAATGCTATAATTATTTGATTAATAATGGTTATTTTAGATGATGTGAATGATTATGCTATGATGATTAGTTTTTAATTTGAATGAATGATACACAATTGGATAAGCTTAGATTCAATAATTATTAGATGTGATCAAATAGGTTATGATGTTGTTGATTGGATATGATGATTTAGATTAACTATTTTATAGTTTATTTTATATGGTTACCATGGATAGATGATGACATGAAGTTGGTAATAGATGTATGATTGAGATTAAAAGGTGAAGTTACAAAGGGGACTTTGGATAATGCCATAATGCCTTGATATGGTACAACTATGTATAGATGTAGATTTGCCTAAGGGGACTTTAGTTGAGATAAAATATTTTCCTAATGGGACTTTAGTTATCTATGAGATTTGTCTAAGGGGAATTTAGTTAGCTTTGCCTAGGGAAATTCACCTACCTTTGCCCAAGGGGAATTTGGTTAGCTTACTATGATTCAAAATATGTACATTATATACAAATATGTACAACTAAATATTAGATATTTTTCCCAAGGGGTATATTTAGTTTAGATACAAAATACAAATATATTATTTTTGGTGCCCCTAGTAAAATACCTAGGGTGTGTTTTATGAATTATTTTAAAATTTATAAAATAGTTTTTCCTTCAAAAAAATGCTTAGAGAAATTCTACTTTGCCTGGACTTTTGATATAGCTTTTCCTAGAGGACTTCTAATTAGTTTTTCCTAGAGGAATTTTGATTTAGCTTTGCCTAGAGGAGTTCTAGTTTATATTTTCCTAGAGGAGTATTGATTTAGCTTTTCCTAGAGGGCCTCTTATTCAGCTTTTCCTAGAGGACTTATAATTTTAGCTTTGATAGATTTACCTTTGAACAAATATTTAAAGGAATCTTATTTTGATTGATTTTCCTTGTAGATAAATATTGTAAAGGGCTCTTTATTAGAGATTGATGTGATAAAAAATTATACCCCCAAGCAAGAGGAAGAATGTGTTATTCATATATTTCCTACATGCATCATGGTATATAGGAGACATGAGATGATAAGATTGACCTTACCATTAGGCATTGGAAACAAGAGATGATAAGATTGACATTGCCATCAGCACTTGCAATACTCATAGTATCCATAATGTGGAAAGAGATTGATGAGCTAGAAGATTGAATAGATAAGATAAATATTACCATAAAAACCTATTAACATAATAGTATTCATCATATAGTAAGAGTTTTATGAGATAGAGGAAGAAATAAAGATAAGAAGATAGACTTTAATATTTTGACATAGGGGCAATGTGTGACCTGAAGTCTAGAGTTTAGTGGATTAGTTTGAAACACACCTATGTATCTCCTAAATTTTCCTTTAACAAAGCTTAAATTTAATCCGGTCCTAGTTAGCTACAAATGCATCAAGAAATAAAACATACAATATCTAATGAACTAAAATGCTTAGATTTATATGATGAATAAAAGATAATTTTTCTTTTCAAGAGCAAGGGTTCAAGGATAATGCAACAAACAAACCTAATGCAACTATATGCAATTTCATATTTAATGATAATAAGGTTAAATATAGTCCCCTAATTATTAATGCTAGCTAGTTTCATTTTGTTCCCTTTTATACTTAATGAGTAAAAATAAATATAGAAATTGAATTATATGAAGAGTAGACAATAAACAATTGTATAATATAAATGTTAAAATGAAGGGAATAGATTAGAAAAACATTATTTTTCTACCATAAAGGTAGAAGAACTATTTTTCTATAAAAATATTGTTGGCAGAAGCATTATTGATCCTATAGAAGCACTATTTGCACTACTATTTCCTGATGGTATTTTTGTTCATCTACAAAATAGATAAAAAATTATGGATTAGAAGTAAAGAGGTATGCCTAAGCTGGAGGAGAGTATGTGTCCTCCTTTACTAGCATCAGACCCCTATTTAAAGTTTAGATAAAAAATTATAAATGATAAAAAATAATGACTATTTTCTCAATGTAAAAGCATCACTAGGTTAGTGATAACACTGCCAATGCTTTTGTTGACTAATAGTACTTTCAATTTCCATGACTATGAATATTGTTTCTAAAACAAATACCAATAACTCCATTAAACCTATAATTTGATAGTTCTTTTGCTTGTGTAAAGTAAAGGAATTATCAAATA
Organism: Wollemia nobilis; assembly: GCA_028583015.1. Classification (NCBI taxonomy): domain Eukaryota; kingdom Viridiplantae; phylum Streptophyta; class Pinopsida; order Araucariales; family Araucariaceae; genus Wollemia; species Wollemia nobilis. Next base: position 8,246,764 of record JAQPPZ010001078.1, on the reverse strand, counting down.
TAGCCTTTATAATTTTTGTAAGTGATAAATGAGGGTCCTCAACAAGAGCTTCAAGGACCCTAATAGATGCAATAAGAAAAAATGATTACTTGTGCAAATTGTAAGCTAGTAATATAAAAAGATAAGATAACAACTAGATGTAAATATAATGATTAAAAGTAAAGTTAGTAAGCTATTATATATAAGATTAGAGAGCTACAACATGAAATTAATACCAAGAGATAAATAAGAGGAGAGACCAAAACCTAATCAAACTTGTAGCTCCAAGATGCCATGGTTGATCTCCCCTTATGTTGAGGATTCTTAAGGGCTTGAGAGCTTAAGAGCTTGACAACTTGGTAGCTTGAGAGATTACGATACTTAGAGACTAAGATCTTGAGAACTTGGGAGCTTAAGATCTTGATATGATTGAGAGTTTGAAATCTTGATATCTTGAGAGCTTGTCTCCCTCATAAGATCGTGCATAATTTTGACAAAAAATTTCCATGCATAAAGAATGATTGCTACGATATTTGATATATTTTTTATGCATTCAAAAAGGCCATTTGAATAATTTGATAACGTTTTATTGTATATAAAAGATGATATAGATTGGGCTCCCTAAAATTCTAGTTTCATACAAAGCCATGGCTCCTTCGAGGATGATTGGTGAAGGTAAGATTTTGAAATAGGATCAAAATGCAATTAATAGATGGAGGATTCAAAATAGAAAATTTTACCTTTGGATTTTTGTTAGGGCTATGGATCATATTGTTGTGATTAGGTCCATTTGTGGTGGGTGGCTTGGAAGTTACTAACTATTGACTCTTTTATTTTTAGTGCTTAACACTTAATAGCAATTGAGGAAATAAAATTGGCAGTGCTAATGCTTGTGCTTTTGCCAAGTTGACCATTGCTAGTCAAATCAAGAAATAAATAGTCATAAATTAAAATTGCACAAAAATATTGCCAACACTTTCATTCATGTCTTGGCTCTTTTGCTTTTGGAGCAATAAATGCTCCTAATTTGAGATTAGGGGTAACTAATTTGGGTTATATGTTCAATTGGCTGACTAATAAAGATGTTGTTAACTTTGAAGGTTTAATGGTGCACTCAATATTAGGTGTTAATAGTTCTTCTTCAATTCGTACAACACGCAAGTGGGTTTGGACACTTCTAAAGGTTGCTCAGCCTATTTTTCATCTAGAGCAACATCAAAAGGCTCCTTATTGAGGATTTCTCTTGAAGGTTGAAAATTTTGGATATATTCTTACATATTCTCAATCTAAGGGTTGATTAGAGTGGGAATATGTTATGCTTGCATAGTATGAGTCCGTGATGAATAATAGGACATGAGAGCTTGTTTTGCTATTCCAAAAGAGAAGAATTTTATTGGATACACATGTGTCTATAAGACCAAGTATAATTTGGATGGACAAGTGGAAAACCACAAGGTACACCTTGTTATTATAGGATTATCTTAATAAGAGGGAGTTGGCTATTCAAATATATTTGTTCTAATGACTAGAATACATTTTGTTAGGATTTTTAGACTAACCACCATACCTCAAATATTTGACTTAGTGGACTAACCACCACCCTAGGCCCTGGGACTAACCACCCTATTAGGTGTTCAAATACAAAGATTGTATCAAACAATGATACCTCGAGGTTTTTGTGTAATGGAAACTCTATAGTGGTATCAAAGCCTTGTCCCAAGATCAAATCCCATTTATTCACATCAATGAGGGGTGTTGGACTAACCGTCACACCTCAAATATTTGACTTAGTGGACTAACCGCCACTCTGGGCCTTAGGACTAATCGCCTTATGAGGTTCTCAAATACAAAGAATGTATCAGACACTAATGCCTCAGGGTTTTGGTGTGATTAAAACTCTAAAATGATGATTCTTTCTATAGTAGCCTTGTTTTAATGGAAGGAACATTAAAATGGATGTGAAGAGTGCCTTCCTACATGTTGAGTTTTAGGAGGATATCTATATGTAGAAACCATCTATTTTTGAGCTTGAGGGTCCCACTCCCTTAGTATATCAGTTAACTAGGTCCTTATATGGACTTTACCAGGCACCTCATGCTTGGTACGAGAAGATTCACTCTTTCTTTATCAATAGTGGATTTTGGCGATGTGAGGCCAAACATGATGTTTACATCAAAAATCAATATCTCAATGGGATGTTTGATCATGTTTTCATGCTAATTGTAGATTAAGAAATAAATATCCTAACTAAGGTGATGCTCAAGGTTTATTTTATGTGCATGTTGGATCTATGTCATGTGGGAGAGTGTCCCTAAAGGGGGATGACAAATAAAGTTCTCTCTTCATGTTCCCCATTTAGCTTAAGGGGGTGTTGGAATATGTGGTTATTAAGATTCTCTTGATTTCACAACCAATTTTGTATTGTATTATATATGTAAGCCTTGTGGGCCCTTGTAAACCTTGAAATTTTTATTTTTTATTTTTTTATAATTTTTAACCTAAATGATAGTTACTTAACCTTGACCTAAAGGTAGATTGTTTTTGAGTATAAATACTCCATCATACCAACCATTTCATATTAGTTGGAGTGTTTTATACTATGCTATAGTGATATTATTTAGTGTCCACAAACACCTCCATATATTGTGTGCATTGATTTATGTGTATTTATTTTCAACAATACTAGATATTCTATCGATTCCATTCATTTGTAGAAACTACTATGGAATCTAAAAAGCTAAAAATAAAGGCCCCCTCATTTTTTTACCATGCAGCAAGGGGTTCAAACTATATTTTTATAAATGACAAAGTTGATTTCTACATGTAAAATGATTAGCTAATGCATTTAATTCTTTATCTTTCATTTTTTTCAAAATTTGACAATTGGTGAAAAATCTTGGACTCTTGTACATCCTTAATGTTATTTTATTGAGCAAAACAACAATTGGATATCTTTAAATACCATAATTTGACCCATTTAGTTTCATAATAGTCATAAATTACATTCTATTAGGCTCATAAAAATAATTTAACTCCTTGACAAAAATGTTTTAGACCACACCAAGGTGGAAGGCTCATAATTTGTTTTTAAATAAATGGGAAAATGCTTTTGTATACAAAATGAATTATAACCTATAAGTATTTTACTATTAAAATGGTTCAAAATGGATCAAAAAAATTACAAGGTGTATTTTAACCATACCATGATTAATTGTGTTGGTATCAATTTCCTATCATTTCAACAAATAAAAATATGCTACCTCTCATATCTAATATGCATAGATTTAAACTCTATACATAAATATTTCTCACTTGGTAAAATTTATTTTCTAAGGGATTGCATTTATATAGAACTATGGGCCATATATTAAAATAAATCATGTTGTTTGTGTTGCTTAACATAACAAATCAATGGGTCAATACATTGCCACATATAATGGAATGAGTGGAGCATAACATATTAGAAAACTAGTATTGAGGACTGAATTTAAGATTTTTTTATGCTAATAACCTAATTCAATTAGGTTGGACAAGAAAAATTTTAGTTGGACCCACCTAGAGGAGAATTTTGTAACCCACATGCCAAGTTTCTTCATAGAGATCCATAACATATTGGAGGCAAGGACATTGACAAGATTTAGAAGGATTATTTTTATGGTGTTTCTTGATTTTAATTTTTGTAAATGTTTATATAATTTTTATGAAAATGCACATATGAATACCCATTTGTGTTTTTTTAAGTGACAATATATTTTACTCTATCTTGATCACAAAAATTATAAAACTAGAAAAGTATAAAATTGAGACTCCCTTATTTTTTGTGTAGATTCTAGAAACATTTTTTAATTTTTGTATTCTACTATAAATCAACTTTGATAATGACAAAGATTTGGTTATTTCTTCTTCATCTTGGGTTTTCTATTTCTATTATAGGAAGTATAAAACCCTTCAAATGGTACTTGTCAACCTTTTGCTTGAATCTTGGAGAGAATTTATGGGGAAAGAGGTTATCTTAGAAAACATCACATAGCACTATATATGTTTCTTAAGGGTCTAAAGCACATCCAAAACCTTTAGGTATGAAAACATGATCTATAAATGACGTCTATAGGACTCTTTTCGTTATCATGTCCAAATTAGTTAGAGAGGCTTGTGATTTCTTTAGAGGTCTAGAAAATTTTAGGCTAAATAATATTAATTTGGTCATGATATTCCAAAGTAATTATAGGTAAATGATCCACTAAAGAACAACCTTCAATAGGTTCTTGTATTGTATTATGTCATTGAAGTTGAAGTGTTTATGGTTTTGCAATGTAGTTCCTTATTAGATTTAAATGTATTAGGAAAATATCACACTTGCTATAATACCAAAATTAATTAATTCCCTTTTGTAAAAAGCATCAAATGAAACATATTAAATACATAAATTCAATAGACTATACATGAATGAAAATAAAGTATCAACTAGACCATATATTTATAATAAGTAAAAGAAATAAAAATGGTGAGAGCATTTACAAGCACTAGTAATTCACCAATGGTAAGAAAAAGATAAAATTAATTATAAGTGATTTGTGAGTAGTAGTAATTATATTAACAATAATAGTGCATGGACCTAAGGATATTAAATATCACTAACTCATTGGTTTATTTAATAAAAAACCAAACTAATATAATAAAATATTGGCTCATGGTTTCTTACAATAATAAATTAAATAAAATTAATGTTGATAATATTGATATCTCTTAATATTACACTATTTCAACATCTAAGATGTCAAAATTGCTAGGGCAATACTTAACCTCAATGTTTTTAAATTTTCTATAACAAGACTATTCACATTAATGGTTTTCAAAAAGGAAAAATGACTATATATCAACAATGGATCATGAAGTTAGATTCAAATATCAATTATATTACAAAAAAATGGGAAACTTTTTCTCATAAATAAAATAAATTATTACAAATAAAACTAATATTAAAATGTTTAATTAATAATTTAATACAAATAATTATAAATGTAATATCGATAGTTGGACTTGGGTTTTATCAAATTTTGGTCTTAGTTGGATAATTCCTTCCCTGAAGAGTGGATTGATAGAATATTAAATGTGCTTCAAATATTTTCTTCTCCAAAGAATACGATCGTTGGCCATTTTAACAATCTATTGATTTTGGAATTTACAATATTTTTTTGAAATCCTCCAAAGCATATATTCACCACAATCATATATAAAGAGTAGAAGAGCCTAAAATAAAATAAAAAAGCATATAAACAAAATACTAAGAGAGAAATTGATTAAATAAAGATAGTCAAAATAGAAATAAGGGAGTTGTACCTATAAACATACCCATGATATCACTTTATCATCAACTAATACAAGGTCTTAATTGAGGGGTATTTATAGTGATACCTAATTCCCAATTATATTCTAACATCAAGTCTACATGACTTGAAGGTAGAATTAAAATATATTAGATGTATTAAACCCTTTTGTTAAGGTTAATTATATAGGTGGTTTAACCAATATTACTAAGGGTAAATACATCAAAACTACTTGTAGGCTTAAGGAAATTTTTAGGATTATTTAAGGACACCTATAGGCTTACATTGCACATGCCTATAGGCTTGCATCAAGAATTCCCATAGGCACTTCACCATTGAGATTGGCCAATAAGGTCAGATTATTGATATTTCAACACCCTCATAATATGAGCTAAGTATCCAAGGACAGGAGATATTAGAGATGGTACATCTCTCTCCATAATGAATTCTCAAATGGGCCAATGAATCTTCATCATGAATTTTATTATTTTCTCTTTCCAAAGGTACTGTTGAAACTTTTGAGTAGTTATGTTGTCATTGATGTCAAAAGTCAGTTCATCTCAGTGCAAAGGAATAGACAAAATGGGTGTTAAAATATTTATAAACCCCAAAGAAAGGAAATATCTAGACCCAAAGGAAATAATATTATAGTATTTATTATTATAATATTAAAGTTGTCAAGAGAAATCCCAAGGTGAAGAAAGGAAATATCTAGGCCCAAAGGAAATAATATTATAATATTTATTATTATAATATTAAAGTGCTAAGAGGAAGCCTAAAGATTATAACCCTAAGTGGGTTTGGCACCAAGAATAAAATTCAAATATCTAATTTCCACCGACATCCAAAGCAAGGAAGAAAAATATTTATATTATGATATTTTTATAACCCTAAGTGGGTTTGGTGCCAAGAATAAAATTCAAATATCTAATTTTCGCCCACGTCCAAAGAAAGGAAGAAAAATGGTATTTATACCATAAATTTTTGAAGACAAATATTAAGTCTCTAAAATGCACATGCGAATTTTTAATAAAATTATTTGATGCGAATTTCGTGAGCAAAGAAATACGAAGGCTTTTATTTTTAAAGCTAAAGAAAAATGGTGGATGCATAAAGGACAAAGGGTGCATGTTCCTATTACCAACCACACGGTTGGCCTAGTGACAAGGCTTGGCAGAGTAAGGTATTTACAGACAACAGGTCTCACGTTCGATTCTGATACAAAGGGCGAAGAGCGCATCGTGGTGGTTGTGTGGGCGCGCAACCCAAGTGGTAGCCTAGCCAGAACTAAGGCACTAGGCAGGCGATGAACATGAGTTCGATTTGCGTGGAGTGCATGTTAGTGTTTTTAGGTGCGCAAATTTATTTTTACATGGCTAAGGTATGATTCAAAAATTTATTATTGTTGTGTGCTTTGAAAAGATAGAATGCATGCTGAGTTAAGAATTGGATATTATAAGGTATAAGAAAGGAATATTATTGTTGTAATTTGGAATGTATGTTGGATTAATATTTGGAGAGTATAAGGTGTAAAAAAAGGATTTTATTATTGTATTTTGAAATCTGTTGTGGGTTAGAATATTAAAGTGTTTGGAAGGTTGAAATTTGGGTTGAAATATTATATGTTGAGTTGGAGATACAAGGAGCAATAGGACATTGTCATTATAGTGATGTTGCTTGAGTGAGTGTATGATCTATTGATTGGGGATTTATTTTTAAGGAATGAGTAATAAGGTGTATCTGTGACTTGAAATTTTATTTTTTGTATGGTGAAATATTTTTTGAGATAAATATTCTTGTGGATATTTTGAGATAGACTGTTTCTATCTAACCTAGAATTGGTAAAAGGGTTTGGTTGTGAGTAAAATAGGTTTTGAAGACATATCTCCATCAAAACAAAAGGTATGGACACATCATCCTTTTATTAAAGTGATGTTGGATTAAATGTTGTGAAACACAAGGTGGAGTGAAAAGGATTGTTTTATAAGAATTTTTGGAAAAGTTTGGGTGAGTTTTCATATGCTTCATTGGTGAATGTTAAGAGAACATTTGAGATAGAAATTGAGGATTAATTGAGTTAGGGTTTGAGACCCGCATTGTGCACTTTGCTTGAAGGAGTATGAAAACACTTGTTTAGGGTTAGTAAACAAGTTGTGTTTATTGGTTGAATGATTGAGTGAAATTCTTGAGCATTGGTTTTGAATGATATTGAAAGTGAATTTGCAAAAATTAGAAATCATATTTATGAAAGTGACAGACTTAATGATTGAGTAGAACATATTGAGTTTTTGATAGAGTACATCATATCTATATGTTCCATAGGTTAAACGAATTTTGAATAGTATGTGTCTAAATTGCTTCAAGTTAAAGGAATTGGTTTGAAGATTAGACAAAGCAATTGATAGCATTGTGTGCAAGATTTGAGTTTGATTGAGCATATCTTGTGAGTTGTTTTGAGAATGTGTTTGAGAAAATTCGAGGTAAGTCTTGGTAAATACTTAAGAGCATATTGAGCAATTTCTTGAGGGGACTTAAGGCATATCTAAGGCAAGTCTCTGTGAATACTTGAGAGTAGATTGAATAAGTTCTTAAGAGGACTTAAGGGCATATTTGAGGTAAGTCTTGGTGAATACTTGAGAGGAGATTGAGCAAGTTCTTGATAGGACTTAAGGATATATTTGAGGCAAGTATTTGTGAAGACTTGAGAGCAGATTTGATTGATTTATTTGTTCAAGCTTTGTGTTAAGGCTTAAGGCAAATCTAAGCAAGATTAATTTGTTGATTTGTTCAAGCTTTGTGTTAAGGCTTAAGGCAAATATGAGCAGAGTTGATTTGTGATTGATCAAGCTTTGTGTTAAGTCTTGAGGATATATTTGAGAATAGAGTTTGGTGCAGATTAGTGAGCAAATTTATGCTAGACCTGAAATAGATTTGGATCAGATTTGTACTAGATCAAGGATAGTGTTTGGTGTAAATTTGAGATAGAGTTTGAGCTGAGTTGATAGCAAGATTTGGAGGTGATAGAGCGGAGGATAGGAGTCTTGAGTGGATATATATCCATTAGCCAGGGAAATGAGGACATAGGTCTTATAAGTGAGGATAGAGGTCTTCTATAAAGAGAGATCCACAAGCCAGAGTAGTGGGGACAATAGTCTTCCATAATATCATCAGCCAGAGCAGAGGGGAAATAGTTCTCCTATAGATAGAGTTCCACAAACCAGAGCAAGTAGAAAGAGTTCTATGGAGTGTGATCCGTGAACCAGCTGGGAAGATAGAGTTCTTCTATAGAGAGAGATTTACAAACCATTTTAGGAGAAATAGTTCTGCTAGGTCAAGTTCCATGAACCAGAGAAGAGGGGAAAGAGTTCTCCTATGGAGAGATCCACAAATCAGAGCATTAGGGAATTGGTGTCTCCTTTGGAAAAAGGTCCATAAACATTGTACTAGAGAAGTGATTCGCAAGATATTTTTTGAGAAAATTTAGTGGAAATATTTTTTTCGTGGAGTATCCCATATTGGGTGAACCACGTTAATTTGGTGTCTCTATTGTGTGTGATGATTTGTGCATTTCTTTGATTATTGTTGTTGATGTTGCCATTGATAATATTGGATAGTATTATTTGAGAAAAAAAGTAAAATTTGATCTTATGTTGTTCACCCCCCCTCAGTATAAGCTTGTATTCTTCAATTGGTATCAAAGTAGTTCCTTCAAAAGAGTTTAACAACTTGAAGGAAAAGTATACAGGAACACAAATGGCATCTCAGAGTGGATCTTCAAAAAATAAGGCACCATTGTTTGATGTGAACATTTATATTGTTTGGAATATAATAATGAAGACTTCCTTGATGGTACAAGGATGTGAGATATGGTAAGCTATTGAGGATGGATACACACCTCCATCTAGTCCTCTTATAGATAAATATGACATAAGAATGAAGACTTACTTTATGGTACAAGGATGTGAGATAGGGTAAGCTATTGAGGATGTATATACACCTCCAGCTAGTCCTCCTACATATAAATATGGTAAGCTCCTACATCTATCTAATTCAAAGGTGATGAATGTAATATTAAGTGGTTTACAGGAAGCAGATATTATAAAATTTATGCATTGCACATCAGCAAAAGAGATTTGGGAAAAGTTGAAGAAAATATATGAGGGAGACAAAAAGGTCAAGATGGTAAAATTGCAAAATCACAAGAAAATATTTGAAGACTTGAATATGAAGGATGAGGAAGACATTGCTACATATTTACTTTGTGTGGATGAGGTTGTTAACTCCATGCAAGGAATTGGGTTTAAAGTTGAAGAATCAGATGTTTGTCAAAAGGTTTTAAGGTCACTTCCTATGAGGTATAGTGAAAAGGTTTTAGTCATAGAAGAAACAAGAGATATTGAAACCTTGACTAGGGATGAGTTACATGGAACTATCACAAATTTTGAGATGAGAATAGGAAAGGATCCTATCCCCAAGAAAGAAGCAGCCTTCAAAGTAGCAAAGAAGACAAAGGATAAGAAGTTAGATTCAAGTGATGAGTCATCTAGTGATAAATAAGTAAACTATGGCAGAAGGAATAAGGACTCAAGAAAGCACAAAGATACAAAAATAGTTAAGTGTTTCAATTGTGGTAAATATGGTCACTATGCATCTAAATTTCCAAAAGCTGGAAGCAGAAGTGATGAAAAGAAATAGGATCATAAGAACAGGGAAGCAAGAAAATCCAAGTATGAAAAGAAAAATAGGTATGGATAAAACAAGCATGAAAAGAAGTTTTTCCAGAGGCATAAGAAGAGTTTCTATGCAGATAATACAGGCAAGAGTTCAAGTGATAGTGATGAAATATCCTCATATAATGAAGAAGAAATTCTCTTCTTGGCAATAGAGGAAGAAGGAAGTGCTTCTATTGAAGATAAATCTGAAATATATGAAGATGCTCTTGAAGACAAAAAGGTAGAGGAAGAATCAAAAAAAGAAGCCATAAGGGAACCAATAATACTCAAATGTTTTATTTGTGGTGACTAGTTATCTTGAATATCACTGTACAAAGAATGGATTCAGTAGCAGTGAGGAAGAATTTGAAGATGCTCTTGAATACCTAGAAGAATATTTAGAAACATAAGAGGAAGGGATAGTTGATCTAAAAGCAGAACTTAGTGTTGCACTTGGAGAATTGAAAAAGGTTAGGAAGCAAAATTCAAAACTAAAGGATCAAGTTCAAGAAGATGAGAAAACAAAAGCAAGGCTTATACAAGATCTCAATGACTTGAGAGTTAAAATTGAAAAGAAAAAAGGAGTTGAAGAAGACATGATTGAACAGTTAGAAGAAAAAGTCTTAGAATGTGAAATATTAGAGCATGAGGTAGCTTTACTAAGGAAGGAAGTGAAAGAATTAAAATACAAGCTACACAGGTTTGGGAAAAGCTCAAAGACCTTGGATAATATTATCAGTGTACAAATATCTTCATCAAACAAGACAGGACTTGGTTTTGAAGAAGGACAAAGAGAACAATGAGAGGAGTCAAGCTCAAGCTCCAAAGAAGAAGAAGTTTCAAAAAAAAAGAGTGAAGGATAAAGTGAGACTTATGAGGATAAGTTGAAAAATAGAAGGTTCACCAAGGAAGGAAATAATGCATAAATAAGGAATAGATGGAACAGGAAATATCACACGGAAGAAAAGACTACGAGACCAATGGGTCAAAGGAAATATTTATTCAAAGTACATTGCTTCTCATGTAACATGTTTAGTCACAAGGCTATGCAGTGCATGACATATGAAAAGAAGGAACTTGGTTTCACTAAGAGGAATTTCAGAAATGGGCATCTCTTTCAAGGATATTGTTACTCTTGTAATCATTTTGGTCATAAGGCAATTGATTGCAGGGTTAGTTACAGGAATGGGTATGGCTTTGTATCGCCCAAATTTTTTGCACCCTTACCTTCAGGCTAAAGGATCCATACTCGAAAGGGGGGTGAGAAAATGATGGAACAATACCTCGGATGGAGAGGCCCTTTGACGGTCGCGCCTCTCGGGGGAGGGGTATAAAGGTGAATTTTCGACGAATTGTGGGGTTCACCATAAAACTTTGAGTGGTAGTTTCCACGCCTAGGTTGAGAATGGGTTTGATTTGTTCGTTTTATGTTCAATCATTCAGATTCCTAGGTTGGCCAAAATGAAGCTAAGCTATTCTATATGAAGATTCTGATTTATATGAAGACAACAGACATAAATGAATCCTAATGTGATTGAATACAGAGAATATAAAATTGAGAAGAGTACACCTAATTTCTGATGTCTGATGAATATTCTGAAGCTTGTAGGAATCCATATCATCTCAGATATGACAGGATCATTTGTAATTATACAGAAACATCCCAAATCATAGGAGATCATTCGAGCTCACCCAAGATTGTCAGTGACCTGACGAATTCATCAGGCGAATTCGTCAGAAACCTACAATCAAGAAAATAGACACCAAAAACCAAAAATATAATTGCAAGAATGATGCAAAATGATAGAAATAAGAGTATAGATGTTTGAATGATAAATCCAAATATCAAATTAAATGAGATGCACTATTTTGGAAACTTATTTTGAATTTTATCATGCAATTATGCTAAATGAGGTGAACTCCAAGATGCAAAACAAAAGTAAATTAATCTAATGCACCAATAAATAAGGAAAATGAGATAGAGAATGCAAACTCAGGGCTCTAATTGCCCCCAAGTTGAATTGCAGACTAGATCATCTGTAATCATACAAGATCGTCGCCGATCTTGACTAGATCGTCTAAAATTGTAGTTGAATTGCCTGCGATGATCCGAGCTACCTCCGGTTGAAACACAGTGAAATCCTGCAACAAAAATTGAAAACATAAGTTCTAATGATGGGAGATCATAGCAAAAACTAAAATTACAGGGAAATAATCATCCAGGCAGCTAGGTAGGGAGTCAGGGGGATAAACTGAGAAAATCCTAGATTATATAAGATTAAGGGGAGGTTAGGAGGTTGGGGATCATCCCAATCTGGGAGATCCCCAACATGGGAATCTCCAACCACGTAGACATGCTTCTGGCCAAGTTGGAGAGGTCGTTGGAACATAAGCTAATTACGAAAATTTAGTTTTGGGACGAAATCGTCTGGACGTTCTGTTCTAGACGAATTCATCCGATTTGGGATGATATCGTCAGATCGACGACGATATCGTCCAACGGTCACAACAACCTCTAAAAATGGCATGAAAAATGAGGTAAGCGGTTAACGGGAAGTTTCGGGGTTAAAATTCAAATTTCTACTTTTTACTGATGGTTTAACTGCACCAATTTTAGGGTGCTACATTTTGCCCCCCCTTTAGCGAATTTTCTGAAAAAAATGCGTTAAAGACTTCTTCACGCTTTATGAGAAAGCAAAAATTTATTCCATTTTTTAGATGACAATTCTAGGTCGAATCGTATGACTGTTTGCTATGGTGCCCCCTCCGAGTTTTTACCCAAATCGATCGTTTGAGGTAAAAGAACGAAAAAGCAAAAAATAAAAAAAAATGTTATTTTGAATAAAAATAAGAAAAATAGGGTAAAACCCTAATTCATTTTTACTGTTCACTTTTGCTTTTTCAGAGCTCTGCAGGAAAAATGGTGGAAACGACACACAGATCGACAAAGATCCAACGTGGGTTGCGGGTAAGGATCTAAACCTAGTTTACTGTGTTTTTAACTTGATTTACTTGATTTTTGACTTGAATTTTAAGTGTTTTTTGGCGTCGCGGCCGTCTTTAGGCCATCGACGAAATTGTCTCTATATTGCTGATTTCGTCCCTAGATGAAATCGAAGAAATAGGGGTGATATTTTCCAAAAATGGGCGATCCCAAAATTGAAGAACGGAGACGATTTCGTCCTATTAGGGATTATTTTATCTAAATTTGGTACGATATCATCCAATAATGGGCGATATCAACTTTTATGGGATGATTTGATTTTAATTGATTTTTTTTTTTTTAATGATTATGTACTAAAGATTTTTGTTGTTTTATTACTTATTTTGCAGAGGGGATTGCTAAAGATTTGGGAGTGGAAATATAGAGGTCTAAGAGACAATTTGGCCGCTCTCAATCAGGTCGAGCGAGATAGATTGGCAGAGGTAGGACTGCAGCATGTGGTAGAGATGCCACAAATTCCTACAGACATGGGGCTACTGATAGCCCTAGCAGAGAGATGGTATCTGAAGTCGTCTTGCTTCCAGCTATCGATAGGGGAGATGAATCCCACTTTAGAGGATGTATGGAGGATCTTGAGGATCCCCATACACGATCGATTCATGACCCCTTCGACCAATCAGGGCCACGCTATGATGAGATTGTACGAGGACCCGAGCTTCATCCTGGAGAAGGGTAGAGTGAACATCGAGGCTTTGATGCGGATGCCTAGGGCATCTCGGTTGACCTAAGTTTTGGCAAGGGTGGTGGGTGGCCTTCTTTTATGCCACCATAGCGGATGCAGATTACCATGGCTACTTTCATATGTGGTCTGTGACATGAGAGACCACGGATATAGGTTTGATTTGTGTAGCTTTGTACTGTGTCGCTTGTATAGGATCCTTTACGTGGTCGTATACAAGGGGGGTTGATGTCTGGTGCTGACATCGCTTCTACAGGTTTGGTGCTGGGAGAACAGTGCGGTGCCGAGGACGATAGGGCTTCCACTGATAGGAGTTGACCGGGAGAGACCCTGAGTTTTCTATTGGTGGCCCTAGAGAGGGTCACAGTGAAGGATAGATCTATCGACATCTCAGAGGTTGCTGGATGACCTCACCCTAGATCATATCACCTGGAGACCATGGAGAGAGCATCCAGGGTGGGTAGAGGATGGACAGGAGTTGGCTCACATCAGGTGAGTCATATGGTTGAGGACAAAGCGAGGAGAGGTAGAGCTCCATCGCTACGATCGAGTTTTGAGGCAGTTCGGTCTATAGTATGGGATCCCTACTCTTAGGGATTATGAGTACTCCTAGAATGTGCGGGATAGTACCACACTGATTGGGGGTCCAGACATGCAACGGTTCTAGATTCAGGATGTTGATGATGCCCCCATTCAGCCAGTGGATGGGGATGATGCAGGGATAGCAGACGAATATGATTCCTGGTATGCAGGCATCTACCCTCTTCGGATGACGAGGGCATAGGGTCCGATGCACGTTGTAGTGCAATGGATGGAGAGGCGATGCCAGGCTGCCATCGATGCAATGAGGGGTCGCAGAGGGAGGGATCAGTAATGACCTCCTTAGGAGAGACGTTAGAGAGTACCATAGGCTCCAGAGAGATAGCAGCAGCCAAAGAGGAGGGAGGAGAGGAGAGAGGAGAGGAGAGAAAGACTCCCTCCTTAGCAGAGGGATAGGCCACCATCGCCCGATAGGGGCAAGGGTGTCGATGTGGGGGAGAGCAGCGATATGCCAGCTCTTCGGGTGAAGAATGCTCGCCTATGAGCTCAGGTGTAGACTCTACAGGATGAGGCTATATGGCTCAGGGATTGGAGCAGAGGGTGAGCATTCTAGATCTAGCACGGTTGGTTGCTCAGATCGCATTCTATCAAGGCGTATACTACCAACTGGTTCTAAATGGCTAGAGGATACAGTTGTCAACCGACATTGTAGAGATGATCAGGATGGGGTTGTCAAGGACATCATCACGATCGACATCGAGGACCCACAATACAGTACGGGTTTCGATGGGACCACCTCCTCCACCTCAAGGTAGGAGAGGAGATGAGGTTGAGAGCTCAAGGTCTTCTCGAGACTAGATGCACATTGTACATAGACTATTTTTTAGATGATTGAGTATGCCAAGGTATAGATTGTGGCATACCAATTCGTTTTGATATGATGTATATACTTCTTGATATATATATATATGATGTTCTTTTTGTGATATGACTTGTGCATATTTTTTATGATGCTTTAATATTTTAATTGTTGATTGACTATTCATGTAATTATGTCGTTGAAAATATTATAATTTTATGTCATGCTATAAAATTAAATGAAATAATCTGATGTAAACAAACTAGTTGTTGTGGTGTGTTTTGATGAAAATAAAGTGACTTCTAACAATAATTTCAAAGGACATTGTCATTTTTACATGACCATTTCATGGAGTTGCCGCTCACTAGGTCATCAAGCTAATCCCGGTATGAGAGAAATATTGCTAAAAGTAAAAGGGTGCTTAAGAGACTTTCTTAAGACTTGGTGTTGTGATGATGAAAAATGATGATAGTAATGATTTGTTTTCATATTTCCATGAAAATATTATGCATGAAATATTAAAAATATGATTTTTGCTAGGCATAAAATTCCTAAGTATGATAGAAATTTGAACAATTCCCTAAGAATTATACCATCGTCACAAAAAAAATGAATGTTGACATAATGAAATGAAATAGGAAAGTTTTCGTTCTTTTTAAAGCACAATTGTGTAACATAATGATTTAAGCCATATGCTTTTATGGATTAAATAAATGGGAAATAAAATTAGAACAATGGTTTGCGCTAGGCATAGAATTTTAGGTATAGACTTATACCATCATCGCAAAATCCAAAGAAGAAATTGATATAATAGTTTTATTGCATAGTTGATTTTTGATTTTGAGATAAACAAAAAATATAAAAATGAGGACTTGCACTAGGCATAAAATTCCAATTTAGGTTTAGGAACTATACCATCGTCGCGAAAGTCAAAAATATATAAATGTGACTTTATTGCTAGATTTTTGAACATGTTTTACAAGAAAATTTTGGATTTTTGAAAAAAATGTATTTAATTGATTTTATGCTAAGCAGATATTCTCAAGTAAGAAAGTCAAATTATTCCAGAAGATTTGAATAAATATTTTAAATTATCTCAAAGACAAAATTTAGATTTATAAGGAACCCCGTGTGCATACGTGAGTTCATTGTCGATCTTGATCTATCATAATGATACAAAATATCTCAAACACAAATGTGTGTGCAATTGTAATGTTCATTTATCGATTTTGAGTAAGATAATTTGATACAAGTAATTTGAATTAACAAAATGAGTGTTAGTTGACCATGATTTATATGCATGTAATCGTACCATACTACTATGTAAGTCGGGTCATCAAGAGCTAGCTGATCCATAAGCGGACATAGGTATGTACAAAAGAAGGTCACTAATGTGACAGACATATCACCATGCTAGGAGTTACCTAATGTCAAGCAAGTTGGGCACAAATCACCTGTTATGGGGTTTACCTCACAGTTTTTGAATAACTGAGAATTCCAAGGATTCAAGCTTCACACTTCCTTCTTTCAAAGGGGGGGATTTATTGCTTTTTGCTTTTTCTTTTCTTTTATTTTTCTATTTTTTTTTTTGCTTGACACTGAGATAATGCTGAAATATTGCTGAGATGGTACAAAATGATACTAAAATAATGCTTCTGAATAATTTCTCTTTTTCTCATGATTTTTCTTGATTTTCTTTTTCTTTTTCTTTTTCTTCCTATACTAGGGATACTTGCTCGGATTGGTTGTAGAGCAAGGGATTTTTATTCTAGGCAAGAGTGAGCTTGTCCTTTTGTCAATTCTCAAATATTCTAGACCATGTGCATGATAGGATAACAGGGGAAACTTTTCGCTCAAGAGACCACTTCTACTGTGTAGCATCGTTTTGAATTTGCAATGAAATCATTTTAATGTGCAAAGGTGTACTTGGTTCAAGTAAATAACAAGATCAGTTCTCTATGCTCAAAACTTTATTTAATTCAACTGTGGACTTCGATATAAGAGAGATTAATAATCATACCAAATAATATCAAGATATTTATTCATATGAGTGTGAAAGTGAGGGATTCCGGATAAATGCTAATTTATCCAAAATAATTGAAAATATAACTGCAATACTTCAAGAATTGACAGGTGCAAAATAGAAGATGTTTTTGAGGATTTTGATGATTTTGATTTTTTTATATTTTGATTTTAATTTATGAATTGAGAGAATACATAATATTACTGTTTTTAAAAATTTTATATGAATTACTAATATGAGACAATATGTATAATATATACAGTGATGAAATTACTAGATTTATGCATAATAGCGCTTAAGATGCATAATGTTCATAGGTTCTTTAAGATATTTACCATCTAAGGTAGCTAATATGTATGCTCCCAATCCAAATTTAGTAGTGATAATATATGGCCCAAGCCAGTTAGGCTCGAATTTGCCTTTAAGGTCTTTAGTTGCATTAGTATTTTTTTTTATTTTCTTTTAATACGAGGTCGTCGATCTTAAAGGATCGATTATGAACTTTCTTGAGATATGCTCGTTTAAGCTTGTTCTGGTAGGCATGAAGAGGCTCCAAAGCATTAATGTGCTTCTCATCGAGGAGTTCCAGCTAACTAAATTTGCCAACACGATATTCATCTCCTACTTCAGTATCTTGAAGTAGCAGAGCCAAAGAAGGAACTTCTAGTTCAAAGGGAAAAACAACTTTAGCGCCATAAACCAAAACAAAATGTGAAGTGCCCATGGGAGTACGAATGCTAGTTCGATAAGCCCACAAAGTAGGATATAATTGAATGTGCCAATCATGGCCAGATTTATTGACCAGTCTCTTGAGGATTTTAATTAATGTTTTATTAGATGCTTCTGCTTGGCCATTACCCTGAGGATAATAGGGAGTGGACCAACGATATTGAATTTTATATTTTTGACATAGTTTCTTTACATATTTGTTTTTGAAATTAGTTCCATTATTCGAGATGAGATTTGTAGGAATTCCGAACCTACAAATAATTTGATTAAGAATAAACTTGGAAACTTGAGTTCCAGTGCACGAAGCTAAGGGCATAACTTTGACCCACTTCATAAAATACTCGGTGGCGGTTATGATGAATTTGTGTCCATCAGATGACACAGGATTGATTTTTTTGATGATGTCTAAGCCCCATTTTGAAAAGGGCCAAGGAGATGAAATAGTCTGCAATTCTTGTGCAGGCGCATGGACAAGGTCAACGTGTTTTTGGAACTTGTCGCAATGGCGCACGTAATCATGTGCATCATTCTCTATTATAGGCCAAAAATATCCTATCCTAAGGAGCTTCTTAGCAATGGCACTACCACTAAAGTGTCCCCCACAAGATCCATCGTGGGCTTCACTCAAAGCTGATCTAGACTCTTCTAGATTCAAACATCTCAATAGGATACCTTCAAAATATCTCCTATACAACGTATTGCCAATTATTACGAAGAAACTTGCTCGTCTACGTAATAACCTGCACTGGTTTCTATTAAAACCTTCGAGGAAGGTCCCATTTTGAAGAAAATTGAGGATTTCAGTGTACCAAAGTTCAGGAATAGTTTTGTTGATTAGAAACATGTCCAAAGGTTCCAAGCATGATTTAGTTAAAGCGGGTTCCTGGAGTCGACGAATAATTATGGTAGCATATTCGTCATCTAACTCCAAGGGTAAAATAGATGCATCTATGGCCATAGCATCAACCGCACGATTGCTAGTTCTAGGAATAGCTTCCAAGGTAACTTGATCAAATAAGGTTATTAATTGTAATACATATGCTTTATATGGGCGTAATTTATCATCTTTGGTCTGATAAACATCGTTAATTTGATTTATAACAAGTTGAGAATCATCGAAAACTAATAGATTTTTAATTTTTAGTGCCAGGGCAAATCGTAATCCAAGTATTAGAGCCTCATATTCAGCAGTGTTATTAGTACAGGCTTAATTTAAAGGATATAGGTATGAGATGTTTCTGTGGAGATATCAAAATAATACCTGCACCAGCCCCACTCATGCATCGGGCTCTATCAAAGTATAGGGACCATTGCTCTGAATGATCCACCTTTAGGTTAAGGCATTCGTCAGGAAATTCAATGACAAGGGGATGGGTGGACTCTAAGGGTGCAACAGCTAATTGATCTGCTATGATTTGACCCTTAACAGAATTATGTCCTATAAACATGAGTTCAAACTTGCTTAGAGCAAGAACCCATTTTGTTGTGCGACCATATAAATAAGGTCGACTCATGAGATACTGCAAGGGATCGGATTTAGCAATAACGTATGTTTTATGACTGAGCATATAATGGCATAGTTTCTGTGTAGAAAATACGACTGCTAGACATAACTTCTCTAATGCTATGTAGCGGGTTTCATAACTAATTAATGTTTTGCTAATGTAATAATTAGCACGCTCTCTTTTCTCATCATCAAGTTGAGCTAACATAGCTCCTAAAGCAAAATCTGAAGTAGAAATATACAAGATAAATGGACGATCAGGTTTAGGTGGCGAAAGTACAGGTGGGTTAAGAAGATATTGTTTGAGGAGTTCAAATGCTTTCTTACATTCGTCGTCCTAATGGAAAGAGACATCCTTCTTAAGAAGCTTACGAAAGGGTCCAATTTTATCCGCCAGCATATCGATGAAGCTACGGATAGATTGAAGCTTACCTTGTAGACTCTATAATTCAAATATATTTGTAGGTGCGAGCATATTAGTGATAGTCATAATCTTGAGAGGGTCAATTTTGATGCCACGTAAAGAAACTATAACCCCTAATAATTTACCTAACTTAACTCCGAATATACATTTGGTTGGATTCAATCGAATAAGATATTCCCTTAACTAATCAAATACTTTTCTCAAGTCATCTAAATGGTCATCTTCTTCAGTAGAACGAGCTATAATGTCGTCTACATAATCATGTAGTATATCATACATCATATCATGAAAGATATAAGTCATGGCTCGTTGATAGGTTGCACCTGCATTCTTCAAACCGAATGGCATCACTTTCCAACATAAAGTCCCCCAAGGGGTAATAAATGTTGTTTTAGCCTCGATCTTCAGGAGCTATCCTGATCTGATTATAACCAGAAAATCCATCCATTAAGGATATCATTCCACTCCCAACAGTAAAATCAATGATCTGATCCATATTGGGAAGGGGAAAATCATCTTTAGGGCATGTAGCATTAATATCTCTAATGTTTGTACAAACCCTAATCTTAGTAGCTTCTTTCTTAGTTACTGGAACTACATGCGATATCCATTCAACATAATCAATGGCTTGTATAAAAATAACATTCAGGAGTTTTTCTAACTCCTCTTTGACTAGTAAGGCCACTTTAGGATGCATTTTTCTAAGCTTCTGCTTAATAGGTTTAGCATCCGGATGCACTACTAGGTGATGCATAACTACATAAGGGTCTAAACCTGGCATATCTTCATATGTCCAAGCAAAGACATCTTCATATTCTTTAAGAAATGCAATGTATTTATCCTATTTTTCTTGACTCAATTTTGATCCAATGTTGATTATGTGAGGGTTATCGTCGGTTCCAATGTTAATTTTTATGACATTTTTTACTTCCATGTGTAGATCTCTCTCAAAATTAGGTGGGGCGGGTGAAACGCCCAATTCTTGTAATTATTCCAAGGTTAGCTTGGATAATTCCTCTTGAGGAGTCGTGGCCTCAAGCTGGGCTATACTAGGTATAGAGCCATCAAAATAAAATCCATTATGTAATAATTCCTCAACGGAGACATCGTGAAATATATCTCCCTCCAACTCATCGTTGGATTCAGCGATCATCTTAGGATAAGCTATAGATAACATATTACATGTGAATTTCTTATTCGTTAAACGCAAAGCATCGCGTTCATCTAAATAATCTTGGTAACATATAAGATGGTCATCATACTCAAATGGGAATGGCTGACCCTTACTAGAAAATAGGCCCATACCACATCGGGCGGGCCACGCTTCTACCTCAAAAGGTTCTTTCATACCATTCTGGAAAGGTCCCAAACCTTTCCCTTTATATCTCAATTTAAGCATTATAGGTTTGGCTTTAATATACTCATTAGTAAAATAAAATCGAGCATATCCATCATAATGAGTTCTGATGTTTCTAGGTATTCTACCCCAGTAATATCCCTTATAAATAAAGGCATAGATCCCGACTTGGTAAATACTTCCCATAGGCTGTGGGAGGCCCAAGGTACGAGGAGATGGTGGCAAATTATTTAAAATAATGGAATCTTGCATAGAAGCATTCGTTTCTTCTAATATAAGAATTTTAGATAGATTGGGTAAGATCTCGTCTATAAGAGCATAAGAGGTAGAAGGAACATTCCCTACGTCTTTCAATGCAGAAAATATGAATCTGGTGGATGTAGACGGTGTAGAGGTGTTTATAGATGGGTCTATTATAGGTATGGAAGTTATAGGAGTAGAACAAGAGACCATGGTTATGGAATTAGGATCTTTCTTAGGTCCTTATGCGGTTTGTTCAGAATATGGTTGAGCTATATGTGGAGGTGCAACTGATGGAGAAGAAGTAGATGATGTTGTGGGTGTGAGTTTCACACTTTTAGATGGATAATGAGAATTAGGATGTGTGGATGATAGAGCGGGGAAAAATTGAACTCCAATAGGTTCTACCAAAGCACACATATCAAAGGGTCTTGGATCACCATGAATGGTAACCAACTGATTCTTAAATTCGAACTTAACACATTGATGTAAAGTTGAGGGAACAGCTTGTATCGCGTTGATCCAAGGACGACCCAAGAGTATATTGTATGATGCAGGGTAATGTACAATAAACACAGTCGTATCCAAGGTTCTTGGACCAACCTACAATGGAATGGTAATAACTCCACATGTTTCTTGTGTTTCGTCATTGAAAGATTTTATGATCATATCAGTTCTTTTCATTTCATCACTTCTAAACCCAAATATTTAGTAGAAGTCAAAACTGCATATATTTAAATATGAACCATTATCAATCAAAACTCGTTTGATTGCTACATCTCCAATTAAGGCGATAATATACAAGGGGTTATCTTTATGTAAACTATGTTGCGGTATGTCTCTATCCCGAAAGTCAATACAATCAACTTCACGAGTTATTATAGTATCGGCCATGGCTTCAGGTTGAATGTCTTGTGGTACCATCATCTGACTTAATGTGAGCATTAATTCATATCTATGTGTAGGAGATCTTAAAAGTTCCAAGAGAGAAATTCTAGCTGTAATATTTGATAATTGTTCATTAATATTATAAGGAGGTTTAGGTTGAACATTAGGTGAATGATTTCCTTTATTAGGAACCTTCAAAACAAATGAATCTGATCCACCATTCTAAATTTGATCTTGTTGAGAATTTTGAGCCCGTTGTCTAGTAACAGCTCCGATGGTACCCACAATATTATTCTGTGGATGATGAATGGGTCTTGGTCTAGACTTTATAGCTAGCTCATTAGAAAGTAATTTATGAGATGATGGTCTAGTAGTGACTCTTCTTGGAAATGGCTCTTCTGGAACCATATAACTTGTGATAGGGTGAATAGGATCTGATTCATCTTTAGAACTATTCGATTGATTTGATGTGATTTCCATATCACTCTCAGTCTCGTATTCTATATCACTAAGATCAGGTGTCTGAATATTATATAGAGGTCTGGTTGTAACCACGGATAAAGTTGTGTCAAATATTTCCAAATCATGAACAGGTAAATACCCACTAATAGTTCCTACATATCGGGCAGGAGGAGTGACATTATGATGTTCAACTTGATTAGTCACCTCCTTACCATGTTTTGGTAAGGGATGTTGAAATATGTCCAATGACTGATTGGCATTCTGATTCTGGTTTTGTGGGGTGTTCTTTTGAACATTATTAGGAGTATTTTTCTTAGGTTGAAATGCTTGCACCTCCATCTCATTGTTATCAATCAAGTCCTGCATTTTATGTTTTAATCTTTTACAAGAGTTGGTAGTGTGTCCAGGTCCTCTATGGAAGTCACAGTGTAAATTTTCTCTGTATTTGGGTATAGTTGGATCAGGTTCTCGAATATTTGGTAATTGAATCAAACCTCATTCTAATAATTGTGATAGAATAGTTGATAAAGGTTGATTTAACCTAGTAAATTCTCGAGGAGGTCTATCAAGAGGTTTCAATAAAAACTTCTCCGTTGTCTTCGTAGCATTAACATTAGCAGTATTTCTGCTATCGGTGACTCCATCACCCACAACTTGTTTATTCTTATATTGATTTTTGGATGTTTTCTCATCGTCTCTCTTTTTAAGCTAGCCTCTCCTAATGAGAGCATCTTCCACTCTTCGGGCTAAGTCTATAGCCTGATCGAAGGTGGTCAAGGTAGCAGTTGATAATTCGTAAGATAGTTGCTCTTGAAATTTTTTAATAAAGATGTCCAACATCTCCCTATAAGGTAACACAAAGTGCAATTTTCCTATCAACTATCTCCACCTAGCTAGGAAATCAGCAAAGCATTCATCTTTGCCCTATTTTAAGTTATACAAATCTTTAATGGTCACATATATTTCGATGTAGGCACTAAATTGATGAACAAAAGACTCGGCAGTTTCTTCAAAATTCCTCAAATAATTAGTGGGTAATTGATAATACCACTCTAATGCCATTCCTCCCAAGCTTTTCGGGAACATTTTTAGTAATAACAATTCATCATGTGATATATCATGACATGCTATCCTAAACATACGGAGATGCTCTATGGGATCTTCGGTTCCTTTATATATGGGACGAACAGGCATAGGAAAATGTTTAGGATACGGCTGTGCTACGACTATAGGATCTAAATGCTGACTACACATCTCTCGATAATTGTATGAGGGATGGTAGGGATCTATCTGGTCCATGCGTGAAACTAACTGTTTCACCACGGCTTCAAGATTGCTAGTTTGTCCACCATATTGTTTCGGTGGCACATAGGTATGGGATCTATGAGTGTATGATGGTGTGACATAAGGATTATATGTTATATTTCTATTATGCAAAGTGTTGGTAGGAAGAGTATCATGAAGGGGATTTGTAATAGTATTATGTTGTACCTTAGATTGTTGGTAATTGGTGTTCGGTTTTGTTTTGGGTTTTTGTTGATTTGAGGTATGTTGATCAAGAGCTTGGTGAAATAGAGCAATAAATGATGGTTTCTTTTGTGCGGGAATGACCCTAGGCTTGTTAACAGGCACTCCTTGTCCATATGGGTTGCTCTATTAAAAACACCAATATTAGTGTTAATGAACTTCCATAATTGTTCCATGTTCTCAAAAGTGATAGCTCCTCCCGGAGACATTTTAGGGGATGAGGATCCTTCCTCTCTAATAGTTTCTTCTTGTTCATTTCCTATAGCAAGCTCTTCTTCTTGCTGGTCTAGGGTTTCTTCTTCCTAAACTTGGTCCTCAAGAGGGACATTTTGGTCAGTTAATGGTCTTCCTAACCAATCTTCATCTTCTTCGGTTTGTTTTCCATTCCTAAGTCTAGGCATTATGCTAAACTTAGGTTTTAGCAAATATATATATATATATATATATATATATATATATATATATATATATATATATATATATATATATATATATATATATATATATATATATATATATATATATGCGATAGGGTTGAGAGGTATATATTTTAACTATATACCTACTATAATACTTTAAAAGGAAATGTTTTGTTGTTTTTTTTTTGTGTGATTTTATTATATTATTATTTTGTGAGAATAAAAATAACAAACAACATGCTAGTTGTAAGAAACAATAGTAGAAAGAATCACTTAGCTTTCTATGAATAGTTTATGGATATCATTGATAGGGTCAAGTTCATTAGGAGTCATGAAATGCTCCTCTTCAAATTGGAAGTTGTTTTTCAAGAACTTGACAAAGTGTGCTATGGTAATATGATCTATTTCAAACTCTGATATGTAAAAATAAATTTTATGGTAATACTCTCGATACAACACAGCTCTAGGAACTCTATTCCATCTCTTTCTATCTATAATAATGACTTCTTGATCCTCTACACGAGATAGAAATTTAAGTACTACAACTGCGTTCTCAAGGTATTCCTCAAAGGTGTATAATTTAGAAGACATAAGTGCTCTTTTATCGGTTAACCACCTATGGCAAGCTCTCTAAAGTTCATGATACAAAGTCACCTGATCAAGATCCAAGATTCTATCTAGGACAAACCTCTTAATTTACCTAAGTTCTGCAGATCTAGATTCAATAATACCCAATCTCATATCAAGTTCATCCCACAAAGGTTGGGCTCTATATGTTTGAGGTACTCTAAGCATAGAAGTAATCTCTATGGCCATTAATTGATTTTCAACATTTATGGAGACAACTCGTCTTCTATTATAATCTACCATCTAAGTATGATATGCAAATTTAACAGTTTTCTAATGGTTCTAGATGTTCTTAATAACGTGTTTCTTTTTTTTTTGGATTGTTTTCAAAAGGTTTTTTTAGTTTCACATTGGGTTCACCAAAATGTATCACCCAAATTTTTCGCACCCTTACCTTTAGGCTAAAGGATCCGTACCCAAAATGGGAGTGAGAAAAGGATGGAACAATACCTTAGATGGAGAGGCCTTTTGAAGGTCGCGCCTCTCAGGGGAGGGGTATAAAGGTGAATTTTCGACGAATGGTGGGGTTCACCAGGAAACTTTGAGTGGCAGTTTCCACGCCTAGGTTGAGAATGGGTTTGATTTGTTCGTTTTATGTTCAATCATTCAGATTCCTAGGTTGGCCAAAATGAAGCTAAGCTATTCTATATGAAGATTCTAATTTATATGAAGACATCAGACATAAATGAATCTTAATGTGATTGAATACAGAGAATATATAAAATGGAGAAGAGTACACCTGATTTCTGATGTCTGATGAAGATTCTAAAGCTTGTAGGAGTCCAGATCATCTCGGATATGATAGGATCATCTGTAATTGTACAAAAACATCCCAAATCATAGGAGATCATCCGAGATCACCCAATATCATCAATGACCTAATGAATTCGTTAGGCGAATTCGTCAGAAACCTGCAATCAAGAAAACAGACACCAAAAACCAAAAATACAATTGCAAGAATTATGCAAAATGATAGAAATAAGAGTATAGATGTTTGAATGATAAATCCAGATATCAAATTAAATGAGATGCATTGTTTTGGAAACTTATTTTGAATTTTATCATGCAATTATGCTAAATGAGGTGAACTCCAAGATGCAAAATAGAAGTAAATTAATCTAATGCACCAATAAATAAGGAAAATGAGATAGAGAATGCAAACTCAGGGCTCTTATTGCCCCCAAACTGAATTTTAGACCAGATCGTCTGTAATCGTACAAGATCGTCGTCGATCTTGACAGGATCGTCTAAAATTGTAGTTGAATCGCCTACGACGATCCGAGCTACCTCCGACTGAAACACAGTGAAATCCTACAACAAAACTTGAAAACACAAGTGCAAATGATGGGAGATCACAACAAAAACTAAAATTGTAGGGAAATAATTAGCCAGGCAGCCAGGTAGGGAGTCAGGTAGGGAGTCAGGGGGATAAACTAGGAAAATCCCAATTTATATAGGATTAGGGGGAGGTTAGGAGGTTGGGGATCATCCCAATCTAGTAGATCCCCAATGTGGGAATCTCCAACTGCATAGACACACTTCTACCCAAGTTGGAGAGGTCGTTGGAACAGAAGTTAATTATGAAAATTTGATTTTGGGACGAAATCATCTGGACATTCTATTCCAGATGAATTCGTTCGATTTGGGACGATATCGTCAGATCGACGACGATATCATCCAACGGTCACAACAACCTCTAAAAATGGCACGAAAAATGAGGTAAGCAGTTAACGGGTGGTTTTGAGGTTAAAATTCAAATTTCTACTTTTTACTAATGGTTTAACTGCACCAATTTTAGGGTGCTACAGGTTTCACCAGGAGGAACTTCAAGATATTTGCACCTTCAAGGAACTACAACATTAAGTGTTATAAGTGCAATAATGTTGGGCATATGGCTAAGTGGTGTAGAATAGAATTTCCAGAGATAAGTAGGAGCAAGGATATTCAAAAGAATCAAAAGGATCAGTTAAGTAAGAAGGTGGACAAAGAAAAAGAGTGGTGTATACTGGGAGTAGAGATACTCCCACCCAAAAATTAATCACCTCAAGGAGAGGAGGTGGGGATGGGGCTGAGTTAAGAGTCTTCTCTTTAGCCCCAAAGGAGTCCCTTTGCCACTTATGCCAAAGGGGGAGAGATTTGAGTTTGAGGGATAGCATTCAGTTAGAGGGAGCATTTTCCTAGTAGGCGAAGAATTGGAAAAAGGAATGGTTAAGGAAAAGGGTTGCCATCAATGACAAAGGGGGAGATTGTTGGAAATTTTGAGTATTTATGTTGTCATTGATGTCAAAAGTCAGTTCATCTCAACACAAAGGAATTGACAAACGGAGGGTTAAAATATTTATATTTTAAGCCCAAGAGATTTGGTTTAAATACCCTGAAGAAAGAAAATATCTAGGCCTAAAGGAAATAATATTATAATATTTATTATTATAATATTAAAGTTCTAAGAGGAAGCCTAAATATTAATTATAAAATAATTATAATATTTATATTATAATAATTTTATAATCCTAAGTGGGTTTGGCACCAAGAATAAAATTCAAATATCTAATTTCTATCGACGTCCAAAGCAAGGAAGAAAAATGGTATTTATACCATAAAGTTTTGAAGACAAATGTTAAGTCTCCTAAATGCACATGCAAAGGGTTAGTAAAATTATTTGATGCGAATTTCATGAGCAAAGAAAGACAAAATATTTTATTTTTAAAGCTAAAGGAAAACGGTGGACGCATAAACGACAAAGGGTGCATGTTCCTCTTACCAACCACACAGTTGGCCTAGTGACAAGGCTTGGCAGAGTAAGGCATTTGCGGATAGGAGGTATTATGTTCGATTCTTGAGGACAGCATAGGGAAGTGTTTTGTTTCAAACATTTTGGCGTTGCAAAATATACAAAGGGCGGAGAGCGCATCGTAGTGGTTGTGTGGGCACGCAACCCAAGTGGCAGCCTAGCCATGACTAAGGCACTAGGCAGGCGGTGAACGTGATTTCGATTCATGTGGAGTGCATGTTAGTATTTTGATGCACATAAATTTATTTTTACATGGCTAAGGTATGATTCAAAAATTTTTTATTGTTGTGTGCTTTGCAAAGATAGAATGCATGTTGAGCTAAGAATTGGAATTTATAAGGTATAATAAAGGAATATTATTGTTGTAATTTGGAATGTATGTTGGATTAAGATTTGGAGAGTATAAGGTGTAAACAAAGGATTTTATTATTGCATTTTGAAATCTATTGTGGTTTAGAATATTAAAGTGCTTGGAAGGTTGAAATTTGGTTTGGAATATTATATGTTGAGTTGGAGTTAAAAGGAACAATAGGACATTGTCATTATAGTGATGTTTCTTGAGTGAGTGTATGATCTATTGATTGGGGATTTATTTTTAAGGAAGGAGTAATAAGGTGTTTCTGTGACTTGATATTTTATTTTTTGTATGGTGAAATATTTGTTGAGATAAATATTCTTGTGGAGATTTTGAGATAGACTATTGCTATCTAACCTAGAATTGGCAAAAGGATTTGGTTGTGAGTAAAACATGTTTTGAAGACATATCTCCATAAAAACAAAAGGTATGGGCACATCATCCTTTGATTAACGTGATGTTGGATTAAATGTTGTGAAATACAAGGTGGAGTGAAAATGATTGTTTTATAAGCATTGTTGGAAATGTTTGAGTGAGTTTTCATATGCTTCATTGGTGAATGTTTAAGAGAACATTTGGGATAGAAATTGAGGATTAATTGAGTTAGGGTTTGAGACCCACATTGTGCACTTTTTTTGAATAAGTATGAAAACACTTGTTTAGGGTTAGTAAACAAGTTGTGTTTATTGGCTGAATGATTGAGTGAAATTATTGAGCATTGGTTTTGAATGATATTGAAAGTGAATGTGCAAACATTAGAAATCATATTTATGAAAGTGACAAACTTAATGATTGAGTAGAACATATTGAGTTTTTGATAGAGTACATCATTCTATATATCTTCCATAGGTTAAACAAATTCTGAATAGTATGTGTCTAAACTGCTTCAAGTTAAAGGAATTACTTTGAAGACTAGACAAAGCAATTGATAGCATTGTGTACAATATTTGAGTTTGATTGAGCATATCTTGTGAGTTGTTTTGAGCATGTGTTCGAGTAGATTTGAGGTAAGTCTTGGTAAAGACTTGAGAGCAGATTGGGCAAGTCCTTGAGGGGACTCGTAGATTAAAAATACACGCCAAACAAAAATAAATAAAATCACAATGACAGAGTACATAATAGTTGCACAAAACAAACGATTTCTATTAATCGATGGAGTTTAAAAACTCCTTTTTGAATACAACTGGGCCTGTAACCCTTTATTTGTGATACAAGATTACAATTCATGCTAGGGTTCTCCGAAACCCTAGCTGGCACAAATGGTGGCGCTTCCGAAGAATGTATCTTCAATCCCAACAGAGTGAGTGGGCTTTGTTGTATCCCTTGCTTGGACCACTCCGACTTAATCAGCTGCCATCAATAAACCGGATCTGCTGTCAAAAACCCGCACACATTAACACTATCAAGGAGTTAGAAATTAATAAGAGGGCTCCACTGTGTGAGCCCTCGAAAACAATCTAAAACCCTAGAAAAATGAAATGCAGGAATTCAATAACAGATCAATAAAAGAAAAGAAGTTACTTGCTTTAAACTAATTTATACCTGTTCTCTGTTAACGCAGCTAGACCAGGCGACACCTGGAAGTAATGTGGCTGTCAAATCGGCTACGAAAGGCGCCCTGGTGCACTCGCTGAACGCCCGCGTGCTTCTGGATTAAGGTTTCAGACGTCGGTCTGAGTCTGTGGCTGTGGGTAAACGCCCGCGGGCACTTGGTAAACGCCCGTGGGCACTTGGTAAAGGGGCACTAAGGGGTAAACGCCCGCGGGCACTTGCGACAGGAATGGGAGATTCTGCAGAATGCTGCAGAAGGAATGGCGGCGAAAGCGACGACGAAAGCGACGATGGATGCGGCGAAAGGGTAGCAGAAGAGAGATAGAGGAGATAGCAGTAGAAGAATTAGAATCAGAGATAGCGAATAGGAGATAGTAAAAGACATAGGGTTTGAGCCATCAAGGTGACTCAATTTATAATCTACTCTTAGGGCACACTTTAGGGTTTTAACGACACTTTGAACGTGTGGCTAAGATTAAAGTGGATCTAAGGGTAGAGAATAAATCTAGGTTGTGAAATGGATTAAGATGGATGGACGGATGAGATTAAATGAAGGATGGACGGCTCATATTAAATCACTTAAACTATTATTTAAATATATATATTAAAATATTAAAATATATATATAAATATTAATTTAAATAAATTTGGGGATGAAAAATGGCGGGAAAGGTGAAATTGGGCCAAATAATGGCGGGAAAGTGTGGATTTGGGCCAAATAATGGCGGGAAGGTGGATGACCGACACGTGGCTGACAGGAAGGTATAGATGACTTGCAAGTGGTTGGATTTTGGTGTCTACAGATGCCCCTTTTTAGCCGCTTTGTGTGAAGACACAATGCAAGCACAAAAACTTAGGACACTCGAAAAGTCGGATCGGACGCAACTCTCTCTCAAGACTAAAGCACAACTTTGAAGACCAAAGAATAAAAGAATATTTAAAATTTATCAGCTTACCCCCTCAATTGGCGAGCGAGAATGGTTCTCACGAGCCAATTGGAAGAAATTCGAAAGAAAATGAACCGTTTTTGCCCCAACGGTGAAAAAGGGGTTGGTGTATGAACCATCTGTTTATGTCCCAACAGAAAAGGGGTTGGTGTACAAACCAGAAAATAATATGATTGAAGACGATATGAGTGATGTGAAAGATGAACCGTTTTCCGCCCCAACGGTTAGAAAGGGATTTTTGCCAAATTTTAAATTCCATGATCATGTAAGATGAATTCTACTATTAGGAAAGTTAAAAATTGATAACGGATGCCCCAACTCCCGTGGGTGAATCCATACTGTTGATGAAATTGCCTTGTTGGCGCCATTGATATGCAGAGATGCAATATGAAAGAGTCCGAACTTCGGAGATGCTCCTAGTGATCGTATGGATAATTCCTCGGGTCGGAACCAATCAACATAGGTAGCCTTAATCTCTAGCAAGACTCAAAATAATGATGATATTGAAGATTGTCCACGTTTAAGGCCCCATGAACTAGGCCATCAATGACAACTCGTTGAGCAAATTAATCTTGGTATGAGGTCACTTGAAAAGTAGGATACCCAAAATTGATTTCCAATTTTCAAACAATGAAATAATTGATGATGATAAATGGTAAGTGTCCTTATGGTGGTTTAATCCTCTTACCGAATTGCATGGATGCAAATCGCCGCAATCGCCAAGGTGATAGAATATACCACTAGATACGAGGTTTACTTTAATTTAATTTGGCAAAAATATGCATGATGAAAGAAGAATGAATGAAATTGACGATAGATCAGAAGAATTGATGAATGTTGTTAATTTTGTGAAGGTTTTGAATGTTTTTAACCCAATTTGTAAATCAATGATGAATGATGCGCTTTTTGAGAAAAATGACAAAATTTGTTTCCAAAACTGTTGTAACCTTCACAAAATGTTTTATTATGATAAGAAGAATGGATGGATGCAATTTGATGAAATTTGGAGGAGGTAAGCTTCAATTTTGTAAGTTTTGTTCTTTTATTCAATACTGACACCAAACGCCGGTATGCATTTGGAGGTGGCAGAAATGCCCGCCGGTGTTTGAATGCATCATGAAATGCCCCACTACATCTGAATGCGCCATGAAATGCCCCACTACATTTCAGGGCACCAAAACCAGCTATTTAAACAGTTTCAACGAGAATTTCGCTCATTTGTGCGTTCGAGCTTGAGAGAAGTGCGTCTGAGGGAGTGGAATGAAGTGAAGTGAAGTGAAAGGTTGTGTGGGAGAGTGAAGCACGCGGGAGCTATGGCGGAGATGGGAGCGGACGCGCCAGTGCAGCCATTGAGGTATTTGTTTATTTAAGCAAGTACTTTTATTTGTTTTTTTTTTTTTTTTTGGAAAAAATTTGTAACCAATTTTTGTTTTGTTGTTTTGCAACTTAGGGTGTTAGAGGCACGACACCGATTCTCCCCTATCATTCCGGGGATGAGGAGGTCATTGTCCCAAGTAGACTGGGAGATATTGGATGCAGTGGGGCTAGCGGAGGCAGCCCGATTGGAGGTAGTTAGGGTTCTAGGCACACCACTAGGTCTAGGGCTCCTACTAGGTCTCAGGGGTCCTCTTTTGATGGTTAGCTTAGTGCTTAGATGCACTCTTTATGAGCCTTGGTGCTCTATTGTATATTGTAGCCTTTTGGCATTCATTGTACGTTTGACCTTTATACATATATATATACATGGCTTTTATTTATTTGGTGTTTTACTCTCTTTTGTGTGAATGCCTATGTTTTTGTGATGCATGTTTTTATATGTTTTAATGTTTTTGATGCATATGTGATGGAATGGAATGCAAACTTATAGATGATTAATGCGAGACTAAGTAAATGAAATATGCACTAAGAAGCACTCATACTTTTAGATAGTTAGATTTAGCCAACTGTTATCATAATTGTTTAATCAGGGGCACCGAACTTGGTAGCTTGTGAATGAATGACGTATGGAATGACATGAATATGGAAGAAGATATGGAGGTTGATATGGAAGAAGATATGGAGGAAGACTGTTTTACAAAGACTCAAACATGCTAGTGGTATCAAACAAACTTACTAATACCGCCTAATTCAACTAGGACCAAATGTGTGTGCATGCGAGTTCATTAACCAAATCAGAAGCATGGTAGTGACTCTAGGCAATCAAAAACCTGTGTGTGTGCAAGTGTGTTCATTAACCTCATCTTGCATAAATTAGGTAACCCTGTTATGGAGAAGACCCCGAAGCTAGTTTGTCCGTATGAGCATTCAGAGGTCTCTTTTTGAGGAGAGACATGTCGCCACGCAATGAGTATACTCCACCGCCAGCCAAGCGTCTATAGCCCCGGTGAAGGTTAACTCCATAGTCCATGTTGTTTTTGACCTTTGTAAGCCTTGGGGATGACTACCTATCCGTCCGATCGGACAAGTAGTACGATCCTTACAACTTATTTGGGATCGGTGGTGTGTGAAAAATGTTCATTTCCTTAGAGCTTTGGGGAATCGGATTCTCAACCGAAGTATGATGAGAATTTTACCCTATCCTTACTACTCTGTTTATATTTATATTTTGTGATTGCTTGTGATAGTGGTAAGAACCACTGTTTTATGGACTATGTTTGCATGATAGGACAAACGAGGATTACCCTTTTCACTTCAAGGCACAACCCAAGGATGGTGTTATCTCTCTTTGACACAAGATGTTTTTAAGATGTGAAAATGTGATAGGTTCAAGACCGCTTTTGAAATCATTTCCCAATACTCAAGATTTTATTTAGTGTAATTTGTGATATGGCCCTAGAGAACTTTGACATGCATTTCAAAGTTTGCTTAAAACACTAGAAATGGTTGAGTGACTGAAAACATTTTGGCAATGTAAATATGTGCAAATGGAAAATGGATGTACGAATGACAATTCGGTTTGATGGATTTTGTGAAGGTGTCCCCGATTAAGGCAACATGACTTTTGCTTGACCAAATTTTATATCCAAAAGATAGAATGGTCTCTAACATGATATGCAACTATGGCTGAAAATGAAATGTTATGGTTTTCAATGAGATGTATGCACATGAAATGCAATGTTTTTGAATGAGATGTATGCAACTAACAATGAAATGCAAATTCTTTTTATTTTATTTGTTTTTTTTTTTTTTTTTGTACAAGCCATGTATATATGTACATATAAAATTCAAACTATGCGTAGAATGCCCTCAAGTGTATAACATTAAGTGGTTCGGGTTCTTCCTCTCCCTCTAAACTCGGCAAGTCTATAAGTTCCATTACCCACTCTTTAAGTGACCATATATGGACCTAACCAATTAGCCGCGAATTTATCTCGAAGATGCGGCAATGCATTGGTGTTTTGTTGATTCTCTTTAAGGACAAGATCCCCTACTTGAAATTCTCTTAGATGAACTTTGGCATTGTAAGCACGTTTCAATCGGTCTTGATAAACTCGCAAATGCTCTAAAGCATTGATTCGTTTTTCATCTATGAGTGTGAGTTGATCAAGACGTGCTTGTCTAGCAGGATCATCATCGATAAATTCCTGCAAAGAAATTCGCAAGGAAGGGATCTCGAGCTCAAGAGGCATGATTGCTTCAGCTCCATAGACCAAAGAAAATGGCGTTGCCCCAATGGGAGTTCTGATGCTTGTTTCGTAAGCCCATAATGCCAAGGGGATTTGTGTATGCCAATCTTTATGATTTTCTTTAACAAGTTTCTTAAGAATAGCAATTATGGTCTTATTGGAAGCTTCAGCTTGTCCATTGGCTTGTGGGTAGTAAGGAGTTGAGAAACTATGTTGGATATTATACTTTTCGCAAAGAGCTCGAACATCCTTATTCTTAAAAGACTTGCCGTTATCAAAAATGATTTTAGAGGGAATACCAAAACGACAAATGATATGGTGAAGTATAAACTCCACAATTCTAGGACCTCGTCGTATCGGTTAGAGGAATAGCTTCAACCCACTTTGTGAAGTATTCAAGTGGTCGTAATGATGAAAGTATGTTGTCCCGAAGAGGCGGTGAAATCTTGCCAATTAAATCGAGACCCCATTGTGAGAAGGGCCAAAGGCTTTGGATGGGCTATAAAGCTTGTGATGGTATATGGATTAAATTAGCGTGTTCTTGACACTTTTTACATTGTTTAACATATTTGCAACAATCTTGTTCCATAGTGGGCCAATAATACCCCATACGTAAAATACGCTTCGCAATGGCCATTCCACTAAAATGACCACCACAAGTACCATCATGGGCTTCAAGCAATAGCTATATGTGTTTCACCTACTTCTAGACAACGGAGGAGTACTCCATCATATCCACGTTTATACAACACATCCCCCAAAAGAACAAAACGAGCTGCCTTTTGCTTAAAACAACGATGGCAGTTCGAGACAAATCAGGTGGAAGTGTTCCAAACTTGAGGAAGGCTACTATCTCACTAGACCAAGGCTCATATGGATCCGAATGGATAAAGCAAACATCTTTTTCATCTTTAGACTCAGCACGGACAATTGCAGACTTAGAGATTGTGGAAATGATTAGGGGTTGTACCTCTCCAAGGGAGTCCTTTGGAATCAATGATCCAAGAGAGGCCATGGCATCCGCAAATCTATTAGTCGAACGAGGCAAACTAGTGATCTCATACCAATCAAACTTAGAGAGCAACTTCATTGCTACATCATGATAAAGCTTAATGGTAGGTTCTTTGGCTTGGTATTCTCCCGTAATTTGTTTAACCACGAGTTGAGAATCCCCAAATATCCGAATACGCTTAATGCTCATAGCTATGGCTGATTGAAGACCTAAAATTAAGGCTTCATACTCTGCTGTATTATTGGTGCATTGGAAGTCTAGTTTGAATGATAAAGGGATGGGAATCCCTTGAGGTGTATGAAACACAACTCCAGCACCTCGACCTTTCGCGCACTTAGAGCCATCAAAGAATAGCGTGATGTCAAAATCTTCCTCCGGAATGATGTCCTCTTCTTGTTCAAGTGATAGCAAATACCGAATCATCTGGGAGCTCAATAATCAAAGGATGATCACTAGGTAGCGGAGCTTCCGCAAGTTGATCGGCTATAACTTGACCTTTAACAGATTTTTGGCTAATGAATTCAAGATCGAATTCGGTAAGCAACATTATCCATTTAGCGGTACGAGTGTTATTATAAGTGCGAGACATCATATAACGCAGAGGGTTTTCTCTAGCTATGACATATGTTGTATGGCTAAGCATATAATGACGAAGTTTCTTAGTGGCAAAAACCACTGCTAAGCACAACTTTTCCACATAAGCATATCGGGTTTCATAGCTTACCAATGTTCGACTAATATAATAGATAGCTTGCTCACGATTTTGTTCATTCTTTTGTGCAAGCATTGTCCCTAAGGCAAAGTCCGTTGCTGAGATATAAAGGTTGAAAGGGACCCCTGGACGAGGCGGAGCTAAGATTGGCGGAGATGCTAAGTACTGCTTGATGTCATCAAAGGCTTTCTGACATTCATCTGTCCATGAAAATTGTACCCCCTTTTGTAGTAGGTGGCAAAATGGCCTACACTTATCGTAAAGTTGTGCAATAAAGCGACGGATTGAATTAATCTTTCCTTGCAAACTACGCAACTCCTTCAAATTAGTTGGGGGACACATTTCCATAATGGCTTTGACCTTGTTTGGGTCCACCTCAATACCTCGTTTAGAGATAATAAAACCTAGGAGTTTGCCCGAGGTAACACCAAAGACACATTTCTTAGGGTTCAACCTTACTTTATGCTCTAGAAGTCTATCAAAAACTTTTTCCAATACATCAAAATGCTCTTGTCGAGTTTTAGATTTTGCCAATAAATCATCCACATAATCTTCGATAATCTTATGCATATAATCGTGGAAAATATAAGTCATGGCTCGTTGATAGGTTGCACCTGCGTTCTTAAGGCCAAAGGGCATCACCCCGTAACAAAAAGTTCCCCAAGGTGTGGTAAATGTTGTTTTGTGTTGATCTTCATGGTTTATTCGAATCTGGTTGTATCCCGAAAATCCATCCATGAACGAAAGCATTTCATGACCAGCACAGGTGTCGACAAGAGTATCAATGTTTGGAAGAGGAAAGTCATCCTTAGGACACGCTTTATTTAGATCTCGAAAATCGGTGCAAACACGTATCCCCCCGTTAGGCTTGCGAACGGGTACCATGTTAGAAAGCCACTCAGGATAATCAATCGGGACGACAAATTTAACATCCAGAAGTTTCTGAATCTCCGATTTAACTATGAGGGCCACGGTAGGATGCATTTTCCTAAGTTTCTGTTTGACAGGTTTAGCATCTTTTTGTAAGGTGAGGTTATGGACAACCAAATTAGGGTCTAGGCCTCGGCATGTCTTTGTAAGACCATGCAAATATCTCCTTCTTCCGCTTGAGTAGAGCAATCATTTGCTCTTGTTCCTCTCGATGATAGACTTTTAGCCGCTTCACAATTTGGGTGCCATCTTGGTCCGGACTAAGGTCTACATCGATAGTTTCTTCAATAGACATGTGGGAACCTTCCTCAAGCCGATGGGGAGTAGGGATCGATTTATGTCATCTAAAATGTCATCAAGCTCCCGTGCCTTGCTCTCGTCTATGTCCGCCTCGGAAGACCTCTCGGCTTAGAAGATGAAGGTGAATGTGGAGGTGAAGGAGGAATGTAGTTGGCGGAAGCCCTTAACAATTCCTCGGAAAGGATGAACTCTGAAATAGATGGAGGGAATGAAATCCGATCCATGTCAATCAAGCTTGGGTTGATCGGGATTGGCTTATCCGGATCATATGGATTATGGAGCGGGGTGAATAAGTCTTCAAAATTCATTGTCGACTTATGGAAGAAAGGATGGGCGGAATGGAAGGGAAAACCGGTGAAGACCTCTGAAGACCTGAAGTGCAAAACAACATAGTTTTTCAGTTTTTTTTTTTTTTTTGGTTTGAGTTTTTTTTTTTTTTTTGTAGTGGTGAAAACCACTATTACACACATACATAAAGCAATAAAGTATTTTTTTATTTTTTTTTTTTTTTTTTTTTTGGAATTTTCTAATTTTTTTGTTTTTGGTAGTGGTGAAAACCACTATTTTAGTATATACATATAATACAGGTTTGGATTATGGCTTATGGATGTGGCGGAGGGGGTGGTTCACCTCGTTCTTGTGGAAGAAGCAAGCGAAAGATGGCCTCTTGGAGAGGGAACAATTGGAGATAAAACTCGTCTTGTTTAGTGAGGGGAACAATGGGC
Source organism: Wollemia nobilis (assembly GCA_028583015.1). NCBI lineage: Eukaryota > Viridiplantae > Streptophyta > Pinopsida > Araucariales > Araucariaceae > Wollemia > Wollemia nobilis. Next base: position 8,208,515 of record JAQPPZ010001078.1, on the reverse strand, counting down.
GCCGACTCTTCTTCATATTCATCACCATTTGACATGACGTCAAATTCTTCATAGGCTTCATCTTCGGATTCGTCGGGGTGGAGGATTTCTTCTTCCGAATTAAGATTAATGCTTTGAAAAGCTCGCTCAAAAGAAGAAAGGGATGGAAGTGGTTGGTAGCCCAGACCAAAACGCTCAGTGGGTCTCTGGTATGGCATATCGATGCGTTCGGTTACCCCTTGCTCGTATCGACCTAGGCCAAATTGCTGCCAATTATGTCTGTGGAAATAGCGAGAGGGAAAACCCTCCATCCTTTCGATATTGGCAGGGACTGGGATGCTTAGGTTCTAGTATGGTGGTAGGACTAGAAGATGACTCTATTCCCCCATATACAAAATTAATGGAATTTGGCATAGAACCCATGTTATAAACCGATCCAATGGATAAATGTTGGTCATGTGGACGACCAAAATCTTTAACTCGTTTGCACATTGAACGGTGTGATGTGGACATCTTGGATGGCATACTCACCAATACCGCATCGATGAGATGGACCTTGACTTGGGAGGGAGATGGACTAGATGATGGAATAGAAGAATGTGGGATAGAAGAATTGGAAGGATTTGGTTGGGTTGATGCTTCACTAACTTGTGAAACATCAACTGGTGATGGTTGGGAAGATGGAGGAATAATAGGTGATGTTGAAGAAGGTGTAGAAGAAGGGGGTAATGACGTGGAAAGAGATGATTGGTCATGGCCACATGTGCATGTGGTCACTGATGAAGAAGAAGGAAGATTAGTTGATGAAGAAAGTGGTGAATGAGATGGAATAGCGAAAGAGGAAGATGGTTGCGATATGATGGGTAGCTCCTCAGGAATGGGAGCTTTAGAAGAAGATGGTATAGAAGAAATAGATGGGGTCAAGAAAAGATGAGTGGATGGCAACACAATCTCATAAGGATTTGAGACATAGTTGCAATGTTTGAAGGGTTCAATGTCAGCAGGTACACAATGAACCTGTCCCTCATATACATACTTCAGACATTGATGCAATATAGAAGGGACACATCTCATCTCCCTAAGCCAAGGCCGTCCAAGCAATACATTGTATGCCATGGTCCCTTCCAAGATGTGAAACAAGGTATGCAAAGTTCGGGCCCCTACCTCAATGGGCAAGATAACCGTGCCAACCGTGGAAGATAAAGCATCATTGAATGCTTTAAGAGTAAAAGTCGACTTTGTGATAAGGGATGGCGACAGCTTTAGATGACTCAACGCCGATGTTGTAATGATATTGATTGAGGAACCGGTGTCAATTAAGACTCTCTTGAATGGCTTGTTATCGATCTTGGCCATGATATGTAGTGGAGGATCTATACTTTCTGTTGACATAGGTTTGATTTCAAAATCATAGAAAGTGATGGAGGGCTCCATGCATGTTTGAATACTCCCCACAAAGTTGTTGAAGGCATTAGTATCTTGAGTTTGAAGCTCGATTGACTTTAATATTTCCATTAATGCCTCTCTATGCGGGGGAGATTGTTGAATGAGGTCATAGATCGATAACTTGGCGTAAGCCATTTTTAAACCGGTAGTTAACCGGCTACTCAATGACATGATTGGTCATTGGCGTTGAGTAGAATGATTTAGCGGTTGTTGAGAAGTACTAGCACGTCGTTGGGTCACTGTTACCTGAGGTGGACTGGGGGTTTGTACAGGTGGCTGTGGTTCAGCTCGATTTGGTTGGTTCGCCCTTTGACCCCGGGTTACTACGTTAATAGTACCCACAAAACCTTGGTATTGTTGTACATGGTTGACTTGATTAGGAGGAGTTACCCGAGTTACTCCCCCCGAGTTGTTGGAGCTTCCTCCCGATGTGGAAGGGGTGTTTGAAATATACCAAGATTTTGATTTTGTTGGGCTAAGGGGCTATCCAATTTAATGGCTCCAATCTCAATAAGATCTTGGATCACATGTTTGAAAGCTGTACAATTATTGATATCGTGCCCATTTTGCCTATGATAAGGACAAAATAGGTACTCCTTGTAATACTTCCCCCTTCTAGATGGGTCTAAAGGTTTAAACTCGTGTAACGTTAATTGATTTGTGCTATATAACTTGTTGAATATGACCGCATATGGTTCATCTAAAGGTGTGAATTGTCGCTTGGGACGATTGTTTTGCCAAGGTCGAGTTTCCATGGTTGGCCCAATATTGGGATCTGGTTGAGTAGGGGCGGGTACCGCATGATAAGCAATTGGTTGCGGTTGACTTTGCATTACTTGTTGTTGTTGAGCCATTACGGGCTGGCTCGCCACCACTTGATTAACTTGGTTAACATTTGAGGTCGTACTAGCCTCGTGCTTGTTTGTTTTGGCCATAATTATTATTTCGTTGTTGGCCCTTTTGTTGCCATTCTTTTCTACGGGGTTTTAAAACACCCTCTTGGACTTTAATGTCTTCTATGATACTTGCTTGGGCCAAAGCCTCTTCAAAAGTCCTGTATTGTTGTAATTGGAGTAACCAAGAGATAGGTTTTAGACAACTCTGGGTGAACATTTTGGTTAACTCCTCCATTGGTAGGGAGAATGGCAGTTTATTAATGATAGCCCTCCAACGGTTTCCAAAGTCATAAACAGTCTCATCGTCATGTTGCTTGAGCTTGTATAAGTCGGACAATGAAACTCTCTTTTGTACATTCAGGGAGAATCGTTCTAAAAATAGATTAATCAATTGCTCGTAAGCATAAATGCTATGGTGAGCTAAATGATTGTACCACTGTACAACATCTCCTCCTAATGTCTGAGGAAAAGTTCTGAGCATAAGAGCATCATTATTTTGGATTCTAAAGCAAGCATGCATGAATGAGCTCACATGTTCATGAGGATCCTCAGTTCCTCAAAATTTGTCAAACTTCGGTAATGTGAAATCAGTCGGATATGGTGGTGAAGGTACCGAAGGATGAATTGGTTGATTGATCAATGACCTTAGCGTAGGTTTCTGACTAGATGAGCCAGGCATGTTGAGCATAAGGTTGTCAATCTGTTGTTGCATAGCATGGAGTCGAGAATCTTCATGAAAATTTTGACTCGTTTGATGATTATGATGATGTAATGGAAGAGTGGAAAATTGATGAGATGGGATGAAATTGCCTGGATTAGGCGGTGTGGAATGGACAGGTTGTTGGTATGGATGATACCGAAAAGAAGGTGATTGGGGTGGATGATGAACTGGACTAGGTTGGGAGAAAGGTGGGGTAGGAATGGACACCACCGAAGATTGGGGTACCTAGGTGGGGCCCGAGCTAATAAAAGTCGGGTCGGGTAGAAATTGGTTGGGGTGTAGGATTTACTACGACAGGTGGTTGAGCATTTTGTTGCTGTTGTTGCAAAATCAATTTGTCGAGATACTCCTTAACCTTATTAATCTCTAACCCAAGGGAGGTGGGATGATTGGATGAAGGTGGAGGGCAGGCCGCCATGGTAGTCACAGGAGACCACGTAGCGAGGAGCAATGAAGGTGGCTGAAGTAGGCGATACTCGGGAAGGAACAAGAGACTCGTGCCCAGGTAGGGTGAAACCATAAATGGTTTGGGAAGAAGAGGGTTGAAATTGGTTATGGCTAGAAGAGTTTCCACCAACTTCATAAAGAGAATTGGTGTACACCCAGGTACATGGAGGAGAAGGTGGTCGGGAAGACACTACATTTGTCTCCAAAGGAGGACAATTGAGCATCTGGGAAGATGTTGGAGATGAAGCCGGCTGAGCAGATACAACATTAGCCTCAAAAAAAGGGTTAGTGTAGACCTGAGTGAAACCAACGGGTATGGTTGATGCAATATCCCGCTGAAAAATAGAATCTTGCATAGGGGAATCTTGGATTGGCTCAAGGACATAGCCAGTGCCATCTCTTAAGTGAGTTTGCACTTGGGCCATATCAATGTGGGTAATATGAGAGGAATTGTCTTCCTCCATGGGTATGGCCATGTGGTAGATGGTAGAAGGACGTGAAAGACCCGCAGGCGAACCTGCTTGAAATTCACTAGGATAAGTGGCCATGTTGGTGGTGGGGATGTTCTGTGAATTACCCATTTGATTATTTAGATTTAACATTTTAGATTGATTCCTTGTTAAGACCATGAAGCAATAAATCTAAACAAATTCAGAAAAGAAGAATGCAAAACTGGAATGATAAATTTACACTAAAGAAATTATCGTAAAACAAGTCACAACCTAGGTTTCAACCAATGTGTCTTACCTTGCGGTTAATTAATTATTTTCTGATCTTAATCTGTAGTAAATTTTAAGTGTCCGGTTTATGAGTTTTGCATGTGATCTAATCTTGAATTATTCACAAAAAAAGGTAAAAACTATGGCTAGGAAAGGACAACGAGATTCTTACTGGTGATGAAATCCAGCAAGTTTGCTCTGGGGTGACCTATGGTGTCTAAGGCAGAAGTTTAATGGATGGAGATGAATTCCACCGTCACTAAACTTCAAGCAATACCTGGTGATGAAATCCAGATATCATTGTTTTAAATGCAATATGAAAATGCAATGAATTTTTTTTTTTTAAATGTTTTAGTTATCTAATGTGTACATACAAGGCTATAAATCAAAAGTTCTAATGATCTAAGCAAGAGGCTACTGAAAACATGTCATTTCCTCTGAAGAAGTGGAGTACACCGTTTAAAACCCCCTGCCTACCAATGATATCGGATATCAAAGGAGCAACCGGAAGGTTCGTCCACTTCTCTCGCTTGGAATCACCCAATGGCAGGAGTACTATTGACATCCAATCAATAGTCCTACTTAGATAATTAAAACAAATAATTCGTAGCTATTCTAATATGCAGCTAGGTATGCAAATTTTTTTTTTTTTTTAATGCAAGCAACAATCAATAATGCAATGCAAAGAAAAATGTAATTAAAAATAACTGTTCTTTTCCAGATTACTTAGTTTTTGTTCATTTTAAAGTAATGATCTGAAAAAGAAACAAAATATGGCAGAAAAACCAAAAACGTAAAAAGTACAAAGACTTACTTGGAAGCCTACGCTTTTCTGTAAAACCGACTTCAAACGCCCACGGGAGTCTCGCACAGCTGAAACGCACCTCTGCGTTTCGTATTGGACTTCCGGACGCCCCTCGCGTCTGCTGCGTTTTCGCAAACTCGTAAACCCTAGTTCGCTGGAATAATCGAATTTCACGATTTCTGGAACTCGCAAAATAAAACAGAAAACAAGAAGCAGATTAGTAAAGCAAGTATTAAAAATATGAAACCCTAGGGGGTCCCACCGTGATCGCCATTTGTAGATTAAAAATACAATGCCAAACAAAAATAAATAAAATCACAATGACAGAGTATGTAATAGTTGCACAAAACAAACGATTTCTATTAATCGATGGAGTTTAAAAACTCCTTTTTGAATACAACTGGGCCTGTAACCCTTTATTTGTGATACAAGATTATAATTCATGCTAGGGTTCTCCGAAACCCTAGCTGGCACAAATGGTGGCGCTTCCGAAGAATGTATCTTCAATCCCAACAGAGTGAGTGGCCTTTGTTGTATCCCTTGCTTGGACCACTCCGACTTAATCACTGCCATCAATAAACCGGATCTATCGTCAAAAACCCGCACACATTAACACTATCAAGGAGTTAGAAATTAATAAGAGGGCTCCACCGTGTGAGCCCTCAGAAACAATCTAAAACCCTAGAAAAATGAAATGTAAGAATTCAATAACATATTAATAAAAGAAAAGAAGTTACTTGCTTTAAACTAATTTATACTTGTTCTCTGTTAACGCAGCTAGACCAGGCGACACCTGGAAGTAATGTGGCTATCAAATCGGCTACGAAAGGCGCCCTGGTGCACTCGTTGAACGCCCGCGTGCTTCTGGATTAAGGTTTCAGACGCCGGTCTGAGTCTGTGGCTGTGGGTAAACGCCCGCGGGCACTTGGTAAACGCCCGTGGGCACTTGGTAAAGGGGTAAACGCCCGCGGGCACTTGCGACAAGAATGGGGGATTCTACAGAATGTCGCAGAAGGAATGGCGATGAAAGCGGCGACGAAAGCGACGATGGATGCGGCGAAAGGGTAGCAGAAGAGAGATAGAGGAGATAGCAATAGAAGAATTAGAATCGGAGATAGCGATAGAAGTAGCAAAAGACATAGGGTTTGAGCCATCAAGGTGACTCAATTTATAATCCACTCTTAGGGCACACTTTAGGGTTTTAACGACACTTTGAACGTGTGGCTAAGATTAAAGTGGATCTAAGGGTAGAGAATAAATCTAGGTTGTGAAATGGATTAAGATGGATGGACGGATGAGATTAAATGAAGGATGGACGGCTCGGATTAAATCACTTAAACTATTATTTAAATATATATATTAAAATATTAAAATATATATATAAATATTAATTTAAATAAATTTGGGGATGAAAAATGGCGGGAAAGGTGAAATTGGGCCAAATAATGGCGGGAAAGTGTGGATTTGGGCCAAATAATGGCGGGAAGGTGGATGACCGACACGTGGCTGACAGGAAGGTATAGATGACTTGCAAGTGGCTGGATTTTGGTGTCTACAGGGACTTAAGGTAAATTTGAGGTAAGTCTTTGTGAAGACTTGAGAGGAGATTGAGAAAGTTCTTAAGAGGACTTAATGGTAGATTTGAGGCAAGTCTTAGTGAAGACGTAAGAGGAGATTGAGCAAGTTCTTGAGAGGACTTAAGGACAGATTTGAGGTAAGTCTTTGTGAATACTTGAGAGCAAAGTTTATTTATTGATTTGTTCAAGCTTTGTGTTAAGGCTTGGGGTAAATCTAAGCAGAGTTAATTTATTGATTTTTTCAAGCTTTATGTTAAGGCTTAAGGCAAATATGAGTAGAGTATATTTGTGATTGATCAAGCTTTGTATTAAGGCATGAGTACAAATTTGAGGATAGAGTTTGGTCTAGATTAGTGAGCAGATTTGTTCTAGACCTGAGACAGATTTGGAGCAGATTTGTACTATATCAAGGACAGTGTTTAGTGTAGATTTGAGATAGAGTTTGAGATGAGTTGATAGCAAGCTTTGGAGGTGATAGAAAATAGGATCGTAGTCTCCAATGGATAGATATCCATTAGCTAGGGTAGTGAGGACAGAGGTCTTCTCAGTGAGGATAGAGGTCTTCTATGGAGAGAGATCCACAAGACAGAGCAGTGGGGGTCATAGTCTTCTAGAAGATCATCAGCCAAAGCAAAGGGGAAAGAGTTCTCCTGTGGATAGATTTCCATAAACCAGAGCAAGGAGAAAGAGTTCTCTTGTGGAGTGTTATATATGAACCAGCTGGGAAGATAGAGTTATTCTATGAAGAGAGATCCAAAAACTAGTTGAGGAGAAAGAGTTATCCTGGGTCAAGTTCCAAGAACCAGAGAAGAGGGGAAAGAGTTCTCCTGTGGATAGAGATCGACAAATTAGAGCATTAGGGGATTGGTGTCTCCTTTGGACAAAGGTTCATAAACATTGTAATAGGGAAGTGATTCCCAAGAGATTTATTCAAAAAATTTATTGGAAATATTTTCTTTGTGGGGTAGCCCACATTGGGTGAACCACATTAAATTTGTGTCTCTATTGTGTGTGATTATTTGTGCATTGCTTTGATTACTACTGTTGATATTTCCATTGATAATATTAGATAATATTATTTGAGAAAGAAAAATAAAATTTGGTCTTATACTGTTCACCCCCCCTCTCAGTATAAGCTTGTGTTCTTCAGGTACTTGAACTGGATAAACCTTTCATTGAACATGAAGTTGTGACTCCACCTTCTAGATCCTTTTTTTCTTTCTATGAGAAGATATTCAATATGAAATATGGTGACCATAATTTTCCCTCCAATCTCAAAATAAAACAACTAACCATTAAGCAATAGATACAAGTTTTTGAATAATCAAGCCCCACAGTTAAAAAGGACCCCTAGGAATAAGGTGAACCTTATTTTTTTAATTTTTTTTTAAGGGAAAAATCCCTTGTGGGGCCACCTTGGTCTAAGAGACCATGAACATGGGGTTCTACACCGTCAAAGTCACCCGGGAGTCACACCCGGCCCTGCCCACACCAACATTATCAATTGGATTTTGGATACCCAATTCAACTTTTTGGTAGGGTGGAGATTTGAACCTGGGACCTCCCTTGGAGGATTGCCCTCTCCTCTCCAATTCACCTACAACACCTGGGTAAGGTGAACCTTATTTTAACCATCCAAAAACTACTCCTATTACAACTAAAAAAATTATATATATAACCACAACAAGTTCTTCACTTGATTTTACAAATGTGTAGAGCTTGAAAAACTATACAATTTAGGAAAAATAGGCCCGAAACACTTCTACATGCAAAATTTATGTCCTTAGGAAGGTTTGGCATATTAGTAGCATAAAAGGTGGAAAATAAGACTCAAAAACTTAAAAGGTAGATAAGGCAACTAAAACCTTCTTTACATGATAATAGATGCCACCTATTAATCATCTCACTGAAATCTATCTAACTGGATGTTTGTTATTTGTCTGCCATGTATGTTGAGCCTATGAATGTGTATTCCACATTTGGATTTAAATGTTTAGCTGAACATTATATAGGAAATAAGGTTGTGTAGCCATATCAATTGCATGTCATCAAGAATAACCAAATGTAGAGCATGTGATTCAAAATCCAACATTTGTATGGGTAGCTCCCTAGGTTCACTAGCCTAGACAAGTGCCCTCATGGATATTTTGAAATAAAATATTCATCAAATATTTGGAGAAACTATTTTTTTCCCTTAAAATAAGCCATAAATAAAAGATAATATTATTTAATCTTGGACCTAAGGGTGCTAACAAATGTTACCAACTGCCAAGCCAATGGGCAAGTTTGGGATACAATGGAAAAGTAAAGGATGTGTTCATAAAAGAAGTACAAAATACTTCATCTATGTAATTTAGTTGTGGAACCTCACTATTAAAAAAAAATGCCAACCACCATGGTTGTGACCACATTGGAGTTAAGGATTTGGCATGTCAGACATCATGAATAAAAAATAAGGTATTTCTTTTAAAACATAAAAAATATTCATTGTGTGGGTTTTGAACCAAATGCGTCATCTATACAAACATGTATGTTATGCACAAGCTTGCATTCAATGTGCTTCAAGCAAAAATAAACAAAAATAGTGCATGGAAAATTTAACTCAATAAGATTTGAGCCTGAAACATCATGCATACAAAGGACACTACCAACTACAACACTAAATGGTGTATTGGATTTAAAACTTTAAAATGTCATATATAGGTGTTGAAATGAGGTGTCCTTCAATGCAAAAAAACTTCTTTACATGATGAGGATAAAAAACTAGACATCTTTACCACAAGTGAGTCAACATATTAACAAGTTAATGGCTCATTAGAGTTATGATCTAGAAAGAATGTTGATGCTACCTTTGGAAAGCTAGGAAGGTGCATACAATTGCACATGTGCATCCATGGGTATTTATACTCTAGAAGCTACACATGTTTTAAAAGGGATGGTCGTATGATTTGAACCTACAAAATTTTCAACTAACCACATCATCCAATGAGTAGACCACGAGTAAAAATGGTCATCCTCAAAGGTAATGAATCCTACTCAAAACAAAAAAAAGAAGGCCATATTTGAACCTAGGTCTTCAAAAATAGAAATAATTTTGAACTCGCATGTTTATTCAAGACATCAAATGTGTCAATTAAAAGTATATTCACTACACTCCATGAAGAGCGATATTTGCCCCCTATGAATTTTGAAATGCCTTATATGAATGTGAGATAGTGTATAAAAATTTGGTGTATGAACTCCAATTTTAAAAATTATGTGTGATTATTTGAAAGGATGGCACTTGCATACAAAATTTTGAATTCAAAATTCTAAAAAATTTCCTTTAAAAAGAGGAAGAGGTATGTCTATGTCCTTTTCTCTTTTTTCTAATGAAAAATGGGGGGTTTTCATGCATAATTTATTGGTGCAACTCTTAATTAGCTTTGATACCATATTAGAATTTACAATAGTTTTCAAAATCTATCCAAAACATAAATTCACTATAATTATATACAAAAGAGTATAATATCTTAAAATAAAGAAGTGCATGGATGAAATAATAAAATAAAGCTAGAAAATATAATAAATATAACCAAAATAGAAATAAGGGTGGGTGCATGTATTCACCCCAATGAAGCCACTTAATCCTTAATTGATACAATGTATTAGTCATTCAGGGTATTTTAGTGACACATAATCCCTAATTAAATGCTACCCTCAAGAATATTGGAATTCACACCTATTTCTAAAAACCAACAAAGCCAATCCATCCACTTAAATCTTATACATAAAGTGTAAAAAAGAATGAAAGAGAGAAATATATAGTGGTAACTTAGAGGTACCATAAATAATCACTATACTATCTATAGATAAGAATCACAAGACTCTAATATAATGGATAGAGTGGTGGGGGGTATTTATGGCAATATCAAAAACCCAATTACATTAATGAGTTTAATCTAAGCTTACATAACAAGAGGGCTTGAGGTTCGTTATAAGTTTTAAGTTAGGTTTAATCATAACAAGGCTAACCACAACCCATAGGGATTACATAATAAAATATTATAATAAATTAAGTACAATTGTACAAAGCATACCCTTAGGCCTATACAATATTCCATCATATAATTATGACCTTGGACATGAGTTAGATTACACTTTAAACACCCCCTCATATCTTAAAATGAGAGGCCAAGAAAAGAATACATTAGTGACAATAATGTCTTCCCCTCATAATGGATTCTATAGTGGACCTTTCTACTTGAGGAAGACTCATCTAAATCCCCCTCATCATATGAAATCCATGGCTATAAAATATCTTTGCACAAGAATATTTTTAGGATAGACCATTACCAATTTTAGTACTAAATACTCCCACACATATCTAAAGAACACTTCTAAGACTTGAAATGAGGACAAGAAGTCAATATTTCCACCTCTATAGAAAAGTTGCTTCAATATTATATAGTCACATAAGGTAGGACTTGAAGGTATAGATTTCTCTTTTACAACATACATCACCATATTAGAAACTTCAACTTGCCCTTAGTTCACCTAATTTTCATCATCAGAAGAGGCCCTGCATGAAATTGCTTAAGAAAAGAGGTATTAAAAAATTCCAAGAGCACCTAGACAAAAATTAAAAGAATTACCTTCATGAACAATTTGAAATAATAGCCCAAAGGAGAAAGACATATTAACCAAAGTACATTCTAAATCATTTTTCTATATGCCTCCAAAACACTCAAAATATGTTGCAATTGTTGCAATCCAACTAAATCTCCTAAAAAGTAGACCAAAGCTTCTTATTGCATAAATATGTTAGATTTTCCCTTTTAGAATAGGGTAATAGGTCTCGAAGACTATTATGCACAATTCATCCTCTAACACTAGAACTAGTCTATAAATTGATGTCACAAATACATAGAGATAAAAAAATGAAACGATCTGAAAAATAAATGGTTCAAAAATTTTTTGGATGCAAAAGTTATGGTCTTCAAATTTTTTTACAAATAGCCCTCAAAAATAAAAAAAATTAACCTCACAAATCTTAGAAATGCAATTTCCAATTATAGTATGCCATCTATTGATAGGTAACTATCATTAATATCTTGCCACTTGTGCACCACTAGACTATCTAATTGGCTATAATTTTGACATATATTATTCGATTAGTTGAAGGGATATAACTATATAGAAAATGTTATCTCACATGTAGAGGTGCCATGTTGTCTGCCATATCAACAAGGAACTAATTTTTTTCTTTGAAATTTCCAAAAGTCCAAATTTGAACCTAGGTTGGATATGAGGTAAGACAATCATTCTAACAACTATGTCACTTTTGGATTTAAGGGAAATGAAACTTTTCCTTTCTAAAGCAAGATCCTCCCTACTACAATAAAAACAAATATTGTACTTTAGGGATTATAATGCATGCCCTTTGACACCAAAAAACATGTGTTGGCCAAAGAAGATGGCTATTATGCTAAGGTCAATGACACCTCCACGAAGACATTGATCAAGCCAAGGTAAGTAGACTATAAAAATGGATGGGCATGTGATTCAAATATGAAACATCCTCCTATGCAGTCCATAAATACATCCTAGCTGGCCAGTTAGCCATCCTCACTAATGGGTTGAGGAGATGACAGGGATAACTTTACCTAGTTTTTATTTTCTAAAATGGATAAAAGGTAAATTTTCTTAGCTAAAACCCACAAGCTCTTTCTTCCTATATCCTAGCATGTACCATGCTAGTAAGTATAGTACCTTTTATAAATGGGATTAGGCATACCCAAGTTCCATTATTTCCCATGTAGAGTAGCATGAAAACAATAAAAGCAAGGCACACATACCAAAATTCAAACATTTAAATTCAAAAATTGCTGCCACTACCTTCTTTTAAACATTGTAGCATTTCTAAAAAGTATATTGATGCATGGTTAAATCCAACCAATGGAATATTCCAAAATGGTAGAAAAGAAAGTGGTGAAGAGATGAATCCTCCACAAATATGAAATTTTGAGTGAAAACATGGAAGAAAAATCTTCTTTTACTTCTTATTCCAAAAAATCATATTAATTTTTGAAGAGTTTACCCTACAACTCATAAGAGGAATTAAAGGATTCTAGTGAACTTTTTGTATAGCCAAGCAATACTACTTCATACGCTCTCTGATACCATGTTGGAATTCATACCAATTTTTAAAAATAAATAGAAGCAATCCATCCACTCAAATCTTATAGATAAAGCATAAAAATGAACGAAAAATAGAAGATATGGTGGTAACCTACAAGAACCATAAATAATCACTATATTATCCATAGATAAGAATCACAACACTCTGAAATAATGGATTGATAAGGATCCAAATAGGCATAGATTTTAAATTAGATTTATTTTTAAGTCTAAAGTTAGATTTATTTGCTAGAAATAAATCTAACAACTTGTTGTTAGTTGTTAGGATTATATTAGCTTTTTGTTGTTATATTTTCATGTTGTAGCATATAAATTGTATTTGGCGTCTATTATGTCTATTTAAGTTTGTAAATTTAATAAAATTTAGAATTAGATTTTTGAATCTTGATCATTGGTATCAGAGCCTTCTTGGCTCCTAACCTGTGAGGGACTCCCTCTCTCTTTCGTAAAATTCCATTCCCTCTTTTTTAGAATTAGAGGTAGTTTAAGCAATATCTACTCAGATTCTAGATATCAATACTTGCAAATGCATGGTCGAATATTTGGTTTGAACTCCAAACAATTAAGGTATCGTGTAATAGTTGGATAACATCTATTAGTTTTTATACATCCTCTCAATCTTTCAAGTGCACCTGACTAAATTTCATCTCATCAACATCCTCCACACACATGGCTCCCAACTATTGGATATGTGGCACTCTCTAACCAATTTGATAGCAGACACATGGTTTTTGGTAGGAAAGTAACAAGTTGCATGAGTTCTAGCTTTGTGCCTTTTATCCGAAATTTACCATAGGATGGTGCTTAAGATGCCTTAAAATGAGAAAGTCTCCCATTTTTAATCGACCACCTATGGTGGTCAAGGAGCCTCCCATGTAGGGCCACCTGAAAGTACTAATTGTGGGCACAAACACTATCACTACATGGAACATGAAGGTTGTAGTTGACCATTGACTTTCAAACGAATGTTGACTATGGTGGACCTGCCTAGCACTGTTGATTTTTCCCATTATTTTATTATTTTTTAAATATCAAATATTCCTACAAACTTGTCCCTTTTATTTTGCTGCTAAATATCCCCTTTTCTTTTCCAAGTATACCCTTATGTATACTCATTGGAAATATCTTTCTACGATGGTTCTAATTGAACCATTCTTTTGGAATTTTTAAAGGTCTATGTTGACCTATGGTGCTCCGAATTTTAGGTTGTTTAAACCTTCTTTCATAAATAAGCTATTGTAATATGGAGTGGATTTTTGGTTGAACCCAACACCCCTTCAACACACCATCATCTTTAGATACTATTTTTGAAGTATCCCTTCCTTCATAAGACTAATAGTCATTTCTATGTGATCATTGATATCACATGGGTACTCCACACATTGGAGTTGTCTTTACCCCTAGTGGCTTGTATCTTAGTGGATTTTTTAGTTGGCTCATATCTTCCCCAGCACAACTTACAATATTCCTTCAAGGAGCACCACATAAAGCATCACTTTCACATCAAATTCTTGGCTATTTTAGCTTTTGGAGACCTTGAGGATTTGTTATCCTCCAACATGGGTTTTTGAAACCTTCTTAAACATATTTCCAATTTGTAAATATGTAATAAGGAGTGCATGTTTAGTGGTACCTGACACTCCATTCTATGCTTTATCTTGGGCCTCAATGATTTATACCCTTTTGTTTTTCATTCCTATATTTGTTACAACTCTTACTATACTAAGTATAGTTTCCAGATGCTCATAGTTGAGCATGATTGGTGTGTGGATCCTAAAAATTTTTATGGAGAAGATTTAAGATATTTACTACCATATCCCTTATAGCTTTGTTATTTATGGGTATTCTCAGGAGTTGTAGTCCCTTCTCCATTCCATTGGGGAAATTGTGTGCTCTCGAGTAGAGTCTTTGTGCTCCTTGTGATCAAGTAGAGTGAGCAGAGCTTAGAGACGATCATATGCTTTCAAGTAGAGCCTTTGATGAACATATTCTCTTTGTGATTGAGTATAGCTTCAAGATGATTGTATGCTATCAAGTAACTATTTCTACAAGGGGTTCACTCTTCTTCATTCTATTTGAAGATTTTATTTTTAGGCACTTGTACTTGCTCTCTTCCACCTTATTTTAAAAGCATTGAAATCCAATACTTCTATGGTGGAGAGGGATGACAAGGGTCCAAATAGGAATATGTTTTAAATTAGATTTATTTTTAAGATTAAAGTTAGATTTATTTGTTAGAAATAAATATATCTAATTGTTAGTTGTTAGGATTAAATTAGCTTTTTTTGCAATATTTTCATGTTGCAGTGTACAATTTATATTTTGCATCTATTATGCCTATTTAAGTTTGTAAATTTAATAAAATTTAGAACCGGATTTTTGAACCTTGATCATGGATGGAGTGGTGGGGGGTATTTATGCCGATACCAAAATTCCAACTACATTAATGAGTTTAACCTGAGTTGGCATAACAAGAGAGCTTAAGGTTAAATACATGTTATAAGGTAGGTTTATCCATAACAAGGTTAATCATGGCCCATGGAACATACATAATAAAATATTACAATAAATTAAATACAATTGTACAACTCTTTCCTTTAGGCCTATACAAGATTCCATCATACAATATTGGTCTTGGCCATAAGTTAAATTATATTTTTAACAAATATTACAATATAACTTGAATTGTGAATTATATAATATATAAATTAAGACTTTTAATTAATTTTAACCATATAGGTGGTTTAATTAATATTGCTAAGGGTGAATACATAAAAATTTCCAATGCATCCTCATGCCCAGATTGACATCAGTGCTTGGCATTAGTGCCTTTAGGAGCTCCCCCTGGATTAATCGTTTCCAATGTGTCCTCATGCCCAACTCCACCATAATCAAGCATGATTTGATTCTTCTCCCTTGGTATATTTCCCATGTGGTGATATTCTTGCATAACTGGGCATACATTTCAAAGATCTTCAGTTACGATGCTCATCAATGAATCCTAAAGAGAATTACCTCTAGAACCTTCAACATGCATCTTTTGCAAGCTTTTGAAAGAGCATCCCTCACACTGTCACAGAGTGCTTTAAATTCATTTATAGGGATAGTCTTATCCATCGCCACTATCTTGGTTCCCTTCTCTACCTAAGCTTAAATATTTTATCAATTTTAGAAGAGTCCTTCCACTGGTTGAGAATGGCCCTGTTAGAACCTGAAACTCTATAGCTTGAACCAATTGTTGAAGATATTCTCACCAATCATGGGTTCATACCCTTTCTGAATAAGTTCAATGAAAACAATTTGGATCTCTCCAACAAGTTTACCAAGTCATGGGTTAGGGAGCACATCAATGTTCATGGCCTACAATTCAAAGTCAGTGTTTGAATGCTTAGTTGAGATTACTGATCTCCCAAATGAGGGGTTGGCTATCCATCGTAATAAACACTCTCTAGTGGAAGAAACCAATATTTTTGTTGACAAAGGTAAGAAGCTCACCAAAGAAAAATGAGGAATCACAAGGGAGTCCCTTTTGGTCCCTTGGGATAGAGTAATGATTTTGGTGATGCAATATTTCACCATTGATAAAATTGACCTCCCCCTCCAAAGCTTTCACCTTGCCTTTTTAAACCACCTTAGGGACATCAAGGCTATTAATGTGCTTGATTACCTTTATAGGTCCATGGAAATCTCCATTAACACGTAAGGAAAGGGAATTCCTCCCATCCTATCCACCAGGGCTTACATTTGATCCTTTATAGGCATACCCTCCAAAAGCAAGCCCAAAAATCAATCATATCTTACACCATCAACCCTTTTGACCCATACTTTTTTAGAGATAAAGTCAAGAGTCCCTTGTCAAATAGGTGGTTAGCGAAAAAGGTGGTCTAGATATCAAGTCCCCTGACAGAAGTTTTTGTCCAATTCTGTAAAACACACCTCAATCAGGCAATTTTGAGCTCTGTCATCGATCCTTGAGGAGCAAAAAGAGTGGGAATAAGTTCAAAGATAGCCCTGATATTGTCTGGAAGTCCCCTCGACAAAATATCCAAAAAGTGAAGTTTGAAGACTCCCCCTTGAAGGTGATGATGGAAGATAATCCAACCTGTGTGAGATTCTTTGAGCCCTTAAGCGGTCCCGCCACCAACATGTTTTAGAAATCTATTCTTGACCCCCTATCCAACATCATGGTGATGTTGTTTACTGCAACCAATGCCTCCAATATTGTATGGACCCTGTACCAGCAAGTTGCTAAGGTTATGGAAGACCTACATCGTCAACTCAAAGATCTCCAAAATATTGGTGAGGAGACTCCTAAAATTAGCATTGATTATGAAAAAGATCATGTCCACCTTCTTTTGCTTTTACTTTGTTGTTATTTTTTTGGTTTCTCTATTTTGAAGCCTCTCAAAGACTCCCTTTCGGTGTGCTAGGATTACCTTTGTGGCCCCTCTAGTTGATCTTTGTTGTTGTAGGTCAATTTCTAGCCTGTTCCAAGAATGCACTTTTTGTAAATTAGGTTTTGGAGGCCCCTTTCAAAACCTTCTCCTCCAATCTATCAAAAACAAAATTCCAATAGGATAACATCAACTATGTTTGTAGTCTTACGGAAATGATCTCCATAGGTTTACACAAGGATATTTGTTGGCTTACATTGCACATGTTTGTACAATTACATCAAGAGTGGTCATAAGAACTTCATCACTATTGGCCTTGGAAAATAAGGTTAGATTACTAATATTTCGACAATTAAATGATGATTGGAGCAAAAGTTTAGAATATTTAAATATGAGAAAAAATATTATAAATTTTTTTATCTATAATCATAGTATAATGAGAAGAAAATATTTAAATACGTGACCTTTAAAATATATTTTATTGGAATATATACTTGTAGCCATGGATGAATTTTGTATTATATTTACTATGTAGCCCTTTCGCCCTATATATACCTTGTATAGGTGTGTTTATTGTAATATTTTATTATTAAACTTGGTCACTTATAATTGGGTATTTATATCCCTTAAGGCCAACCATTTCATTACTGGTTAGAGTGCTATTATTTCTTTTACTAATATTATGGTGTCTATAGACACCCTTTATATCACTTTGTGTTATTTATATGAGTTGTTCCATTTCTAGTTGAAGTGTTGATTCTATTCATTTTTTAGAAGTATTGTAAAATCCAACATGGTATTAGAGCAAGTGTGAATATATATTACTTTTATCATTTCCAATGTGTTTGTCCAAAGGTGTTCCAAGGAAGTAGTTTGTGGATGCTTTGTGTATTTCTAGTAGTTTCTATTAGGGTTTGGTTAATAAAACCCTAAGTGGACTTGGACAAGGAGGATCTCATTGTTATAATAAAACTTGTATATTTAGGAGAATTTATCACAAATACGACCCTCTTTCCTCTCTTGATATTCAATTCTATTTTGCTTGACCGAATATGTACCCTAAGTTATTTTTTGAGATTGTTTGAAATCCACACTTGTCTTTTATAATATTTTAAATGAAAAATCCTTTTTCTTTTCTATTGAAATTTCTATGGTATTAATGTAGCATAGATGAGACGACAATATACATGATTATAAAAGGATAAAAGAATATATTTAATATATTTTGACATCCCCATATGCAAAATAAGTTATAGGAAGATTTATATGCATGGTAAAGATCTCCAAGCCACTTGACAAAGTTGTTAAAATGGTTTTACAAATTTACTACTGGATCAACAAGAGAAAATAGCTTGATTTGTTGTATTTTAGAAGAGGGTTGTGTAGATTAAACTATAGTAGATATGGACAAATTACTTTGTGAAAATTCAAGGGGGATCCAGTTTGGGAATTTTTGTCTTCTTGCCTTCAAGTATCTCATTTTTTGCATTAAATATTTTCCTCTTTAGCTCCAAAATTTTAAATTTTAAATTTAAAAGCAAAATATTCTACCAAATATTTCAACTTTTACAGGGAAAAACAAACATGTACATTTGAGGGTATTAGAGATGTTTGTTGAAATTTTTGTGGTGTACTCATGGATGCTTCCCATGGCAAGCATTGCCTGATTGGATATCCTAGTCAACATGACAACATGGGCACCAAGAGGATTGGTGTTTGATTTAAAACAAGGGATTTTGATATGAAGGATATGTGCTCAAAAAATATAACATGGTATAGTATGGACTATCCTTCTACATTTCATTCCATCCTCAATGGTTTTTTATGGTATGGTGGCTTTGTAACATTGTATTGAGGCTTTGGACCCCTTTGTTCATGAGTTTGAAAATCATTCTTTGCCTTTTGTGAAGAGTGATTTTGAGCATTTCATAAGGCTTATGTAGGGGAGAGTGCTTTGGTTTCAAAGAACTTATTTGGACCCTTGGTTAGAGGAGAAGGTGTTAAAGCTTGGTGCCTTAAAGGCCCTTAGATGCCCTTTTGAAATACATTAGTGTAGAAATATGGTCGACATGGCTATGATATGGCAATATAAACCCAATTTTTTATATAAAAATAGGATCCACTAATAAAACTTGATAACTCATCAAATGCATTGTATTTGTCCTTGCATAGTCGACAACAAACATGGAAAACAATTATTTTTTCTTGGCTATAGAAGGTAATACATGAAATATTTTGGTTTGTTGATACTCTATCTAGTGGCCTACATAATCAACATCCTTGTTGAACCCCTTGCATATATCAATGCCACTTGGTAGCAATCAATTTATTATTGCACTATCTAGTGGCAAACCATTCAACACATGGTTAGCATCCTGTTAATCATCATCACCTAATAAATAATAGTTCATAGTCTTCCACTTGTTGAAGGTATAATTAATTTTATAATTTTTGAAAGGTTTTGATTTCACTTTGTATTATTTTTTGTCCAAAATTCTAGGGATCATAATTTTTACATACAAAAGCTTTTTGAGCCCATTTTTTCCAAGCATATAATTTTTCAAGCTCTTTGCATTAGTAGTATTATTTTTGTCACAATTACACATAGAATATTGCATTTTGGTAAGGATTATATGGATCAACATGTACCCTTTCTCAATGAAATAAATTATACCACTTAAAAAATCAAGATTGAAGCTTTGCTCTGAAGTAATGGATTGCTTAAATATGTGAATGTGGTCCCTCTAGACACTACTTTTGATTACATAAAGTAACTTCTTAAGGATAAGAAATAGGAGTATTGGTTTGATTGATCTTCATGTTGAAAATATCTATGACACCTACATTAGTAGCACCTTGAATACTAAGAATCAATTAAATAAGTTTTATAACCTATGTGACCATGTTGACTCCACACAAGTCAATAGATTGGAGGTAAAGCTTACTACCTTCGACATTGAGAACTTTGAGATCATAGATGAGTACATCAATTAGTTCAAGAAGTTGAAATAAGGCATCCACATTGCCGAAGGAGGTGAAAACAGAAAGAATACCATCTATCTTCTCAATATTGTGGTCAACATTTCTCAAATATATGAGATAATTTATATTGTATTTGAGATGCTTTGAGTATGATTTTTGAAAGTTGATAATACTTATCTTGATGATGTGTTCAAGTACCTTATTTACCATTGAGCATGATGATAAAGGTATGTGCAACAATTTCTATCTCATTTTTCAAGCTCATGTAAAAGAAGTGAAATGAGAAGTTAATAAGAAGCCAAAGCAAGGAGAGAAGAAAACTAAGAATATAGTTTAAAATCCCATTTAATTTTCTTTTAAGAAGGAAGAACTCAAGGTCAGGTTTTATTTATTATAAATAAATAAGATTAAAGAGATAGCCAAAAAGGAAGGTAATGGTGTTTGTCTTTTCTATGCTTAGGGTGAGGACAATCATGACCGTGAGAACTCACACATATATGTAGTTGTTCATTTAGCATATTGGGCATCCATCTATTTTAAAGAAGGAATTGTATATTCAGGGGTGACTCGACACATGACTAGGCATAGCCATATCTTGCATAACTATAACACAAAATATTTTTGAGAGCATGTGGTTATTGGGGATTATTCCTCTTTATGGGTGTCTAGATGTAGTGATATAAAAATTAGTTTTTACTCATTTGATGTGGTCCTTTATGTTTCTTATGTGGGCCCCCAATATTTTATCTATATATCACATCACTCATATAAATACTAAGGTAGAGGTTTAGCTGAATTGATAGATGATTAAGTATATTCATGATGGATTCAAAATAGTTGTCTCAGGGTATTGTGATGAATTGGATTAGATGGATACGGTTGGTGATCATCAAACTTCTTCTACTTACTCCACTAAGAAGAGAGACTTTATGGCTATGGTGGCATAGGAATATGATGTTTGTAAGTGATGGCACTATAGACTTGGACATATTGGCTATGAATCCTTAAGGTATATGAGTTGACATTAGTTGGATATTGGCCTTACTCCTATCTCTTTTGATAATGGTGATTGTGAGGGTTATATTTTGGGAAGCATCATCAAGAATTTTTTTAAAAAGCAATTGCAAGTCATGCCACACTAACCTTAGAGCTCATTCATAGTGGTATTTATAAACTATAGAGAGACCATCACCTTCCTATAAGTAAGTACTTTCTTAATTTTATTGATTATTTATTCAAGTATATCTAGGTGTACACCATTCATATCAAATGTGAGGCTTTTGGGAAGTTCAAGGACTTTAAGGCTCTTGTGGATAACTAGTTCGAAAGTAAGATCAATTGGATGAGGATAGATGAAGGAGGTAAGTATGTGATTCATTCCTTTGTTGATTTTTTGTCTCTTAATGGTATTGTATTTTAGAGGATTGTTCATTATACTCAAAATAAAATAGGGTGGCTAAGCGAAATAATAGGACTAATATGGAAATAACCTAATGTATGATGCATGACAAGCAAATGAAGACCATATTTTGGGACAAAGTAATTACTTGTGCAACATATATCATCAATTAGACTCTAATCAAGTTATTTAGGGAAAAATCCTTTTTAAATATTGACAAGCAATAAGATTGATGTCTCTCTTCCATATCTTTGAATCCACTACATAGGCCCATATATGATATAAAATGGACTTAAAGAGTCATTATTATATTTTTATCAGATTTTTTTATACTTCTCAGGCTTATCACATGTATGATTATGATAGTAGAAACATTCTTAGTCATAGAGATGTGCTTTGATGAGGTACTTCTAGTTGCCTCTTTTGGTCATCTTCCTTTTCTTTTGTCAATGACTCTTCTTCTATATTTTATCCAGTGGTTCCTATTACCTCCTCAAAGATCCTTATTACCGTTCTAGTTGTTTTGGCTACTTTATATTCTAGATATCCCTCTATAGTTTATTTTAATTTAACTCCCTTATTTATGGATTTTTCTCTAGTACCTATAGTTTTGAATCCTATAACAATGAACTTGATCACCTATGCAATATACGATGGTGATGGATGATTTTGTGGATGGTGAGGTTGGATAGGATACTTTACTATAGATTTCCAATGGTACTCTTCCACAAAATGTGTCATATTCTTCTTTGATTCATACAATGTTCAAGTGGGTTTGGACTCTTCATCAAGATGTTCAACCCATTCTCTATCAAGAGTGTCATGGGAAGGATACTTCTTGGGTATTGATGGTAATATTTGATGATTATAGAGACTCTCTCACCTATTCATAGGCCAAAGGATGTTTGGAATAGGAAGATACTATGCATGTCAAGTATGAGTCCCTAATGAAGAATCATACATGAGAGCTTCTTCCTCTTCCAAAAGAGAAAAAAATTATTGGCCATATATGGGTCTATAAGAACAAGTAAAATTTTGACAGTCATGTGGAGAAGCAAAAGTCATACCCTTTTGCTAAGGGATTCTCTAAGAAAGAGGGCATTGACTACTTATATACCTTCACTCTAGTTTCCAATATGGACTATGTTTAGATGATTCTTTTCATATTTACTTTCTATAGTTGGAAGGTACATCAAATGGATGTGAAGAGTTAATTTCTTAATATTGAGATTTAAAAGGAGATCTATATATGCCAACCACCTAGTTTTGAGCTTGATGGACGAACTTCTTTAGTGTGTTGTTTGAAGAGGTCCTTGTATGTACTTAAGTAGGCTACTAGTACCTCATTTGAGAAGATCTATTCCTTCATTATTAGGTGTGGGTTCAAGAATTATAAGGGAGATCATGTTGTACAATAATGAATAAGGATGAGCAGACCTTGTTGATTGTGTTGTATGTTGATTATTTTCTCATTATGGGAAGTTTGACTTCTTTGGTTCAAGAGATGAAATCAAGGCTTCATGACAGTTTCAATATTATATATTTGGGTCTTTTACATTACGTTTTAGGGATTAAAATTGACCGATCACCCTTTGGGATCACTATTTATTAACCCAATTATATTTTGGGCATTCTACAATGGTTTAGGATGGAGGGTTGCAAACCTAATCAGACTCCATTTACTTTTGAGTTGAAGTTATGAGCAATTTGCACTTCTCCTTTGATGAATACTAGTTTATAACAGTCACTTGTTGGAGGTTTTCTCTATATTACCCTTATTCAAACAAATATTGCATTTGTTGTTAATGAAATATAGCTACCTTATGAGATTCACTAACCAATGATCAAGGAAATTCTTTGGTATATTAGAGGTACATACCATATGGTTATTCACTATTTTGTTGGAGCACCTCCAATTTTGATAGGATTATCTGATGTAGACTAGGTTAGTGGTTGGAACAATGATGCTCCACTATAGGGTTTATCTTCTATCTTGGCTTTAGCCCAGTATCTTGGTGTTATAGATGAAAACCCACTTATGTTACTCTTCTACAAAATATTAATACTATGCTTTCAATGAGGCCACCAAGAACCTTTGATGGATGCTTAGCATTTTGGAGCAAGTGAGTATTCCTCAACAATTTTATGTCATCCTCTATTATGACATTAGAGTTCTCCACTAAGCTTATTTGCAGCCTAGTCAATGGACCAAGCTTATTGAGGTTTGTACACACTATGTGCAATGGTTTTATGCCTATGGGATGCCTGATCCAACATATGTGTTGTTAGCTCATGCACAAGTTACATTTTATGCAATTGCAAAAGTGTCTTAGAGTAGAAAAATATCTTTAAGGGGACGACTGGTATGGGGATTTTTGTGTCCCCCATTCGACTTAAGGGGATTGTTAGAATATGTGGCATTAAATTTCACTTGGGACCATGATAAATTTTTGTATTATATTTATTATATAGTCCTTTGGGCCTTTGTATACCTTGTATAGATGCATTTATTGTAAAATTTTATTATTAAACTTGAATATCAGTTCTTTAACCTTTACTTAAAGGTCATTTATAATTGGGTATTTATATATCTTTATATCAACCATTTCATTATCAATTAGAGTGTTATTCTTTTTTTTAGTGAGATTATTGTGGTGTTTATGGATACCCTTCATATTTCTTATGTCTTTCTATGAATTATTCCTTTTTTGGGTAATGTGTTAATTGCATTTGTTTTGGAAAGTATTATGAAATCTAATAGATTGAAGGAAGTTGTGAAAAAATAAGTGGTGCAATATTGGATAAACTTGCTAAAACTTATGATCCTTAATTATTGGGTTAAATCAATTAAAAAATATAAATCAAAGGGGAAATGAAAAGGTTGTAAAGAGGATTTGACAAAACTAAAATTTTAATGCAACTTCAAAAGGAAATCCAAGAAAATCATGTGAGGAAGGTGTTTTTAAAAATCATAAAAGTGAACTTTCAACTTTTGTAGAAAAAAGGGTAAAAAATTAAGTAATTATGCATAAGCAATGATAACTTTAATTAAGATAAGGTTGGCAGTAGGAAAGGACTTAACATAATCCACATATAGAAAAGGAATCTTGAATATTATAAGGACTCTAAAAAGAGAACTTAGAGTAAATTGACAATTTAGTCTAGTTATTAAAGATATTAGTAACTACAATGGTCTCTAATAGTGAAAATTCTCTCATGTATACTGGTAAAAATTTCTCTCCTTATTTTTTAGCTAATATTAAAGTTTAACTAGATACTAATAAACGGTTCAACACTAGATCTGGTAGAAGAGAAAACTAGGGCATCATTTGGGTAGACAAAGTGCTTTTTGGTTGCTACGAAATTAAAGATAATATTGTTGACCCAGGAGGACCCAATAGGAAGACCTCTCGATCCTCTTTTAGAGAGATAGATTTATTTTGTAGATCTTTTGAAGGAAAAATATCTAACAAAGACTGGAGAAGCATAAAAAATTGCATTAAAAATGCTCTTTACAACTATTGAAAAAATATCATCTCAAAGAGTCAATGGATGCTTGCCACAATCATAATCAAGGCCAAAGATTGTCATTGAGCAAAGGATGGTAGAAGAAACAATCTTAATAGATCCAATCATGATCCAATCTATAAATTCATATATATTTGCCCTACCCTTTATTTTTTGCATTCCTGGGTTTGGCAAAACTAGGAGCCTCTTGGTGAGTATTCTTTATGGTTTAGTAGTAATGGAGTTTTTATTATTAGTTTTGCCTCACTTGCTGATAAAAATAGGGCTTTTGAATAAAAAAAGAGGAATCATGGTTCGACAAGATTATTTGTTCAGCCCTAGAGAGTGGGATTTGATTGCCAAATTGAACCTACTGTTGTCCTTGTTTGGATCCGTTTGTATGCACTTCCAATGGAGTTATGAGCAGGTATTAAAAAGCATCAGTAATTTTCATGGAAGATATTTGGGTGTTTTTAGAAACATAATCTTTTATGCTAGATTATACGTGGAAATGGATCTTAACCAGTATTTGTTAGTAGAGGTTGAACTCGATCTTGTAGGACTATCTTGGATTCAAAAACTGGATTATGAGGTGTTGCCCTTCAAGTGTAGATTTTACCACAAATATGGGTATTTGGCTCAGTCCTACCCAAACAATATGAACACAAAAATGGAGGCTCCTATAGGAATTTTGAATCTTCCTAAGGAGGGTAAGTCAACAGTCAATAGAGAAACAACCAATATTTCTCAAGGTAGATAAGCACAAGGAGATGGTTTTGAACAACCCAAAAGAAGGAGAAGGAAAAAGAAAAAATATGGCAAAGAGCAAACCCAACTCAAGCCCTCAAAGAGGTATGAGATATTCAAGACACTAGTGGACCAGGAAAATGAATAATTCATGGAAGGAGTGGATGATAATAATGAAAAAAATAACAACCATGTCCAAGCCTCTCTTTCACCTCCTCCTATCCTAGAGCAGGTAATAACGTGTAGTGGGTTACCACAATTAAATATTCCAGATTGATAATGCATAACCAAGAGTATTCGATAATTAAGTATATCATCATGGGTATGGCAAAAAATAATAGAGAAAATCCAACTCTAGGGATAAATTAGGTGGAAAAGAGATCAATAATATTAGCTCTCAAGGAGTGGGTAGAAAATAAAATAAAGAATTGATAGCAATTCAAGGTGACAAATTGGTCATTAGGGGATTGGTGAGGCCAATAGACTCTTACTAGTATCAAGGTAATGAATAATTATACAATCATGGAATGTTAGGGGTTTAAATAGTAGAACTCATAAATATGTTGTTCAAAGACTTAGAAAAATTAAAACAAATATCTTGCTTATCCAGGAGACAAAAATGGCATTGGATCTTATGTGTAAAAGAGTAAAGAGACTTTGGAGGGACGTTGGTCATATGGAAGTGGTTGCCCAAGGGGGCCCAAGGGGGATTTTACCTTTTGGAACTCTCTTGAATGGATTATAATAGAACATGTAGCTTGGAGGGGTGTTCTTACATCACATTTTAGGAATAATGTGACAACTGAGAAGGTTTTAATAATAATTTTTTATGGGGCTCAAAATCTAAATGGTCAGATTTGTCAATGGAAAGCGGTGCATAATATGAGAGTCTCGAGGGAGGAGTTAGACTGGATTGTTAGTAGGGATTATAATGCTAAATTAGCATCTAGAGATCAAGAAGGGGGAACCCTAATTTTGGATTCAAGGGATAAACTTATGATTACCCAAATCCATGCATTACACATGGTGGATATTAAATATCTTGGAATCAACTATAGTTGGACTAATAAGAGGAGGGAGCCACAGAGCAGAAAGGTGAAGTTAGAATATTTTTTGGTTTCAGAGGAGGCGTTTATGAAATGGAATATAAAATTTTAGATTTTGGAGGGTCCAGTTTTGGATCACTTCCCCATATTGTTGAAATGGAGGATCAATATAGGGTAACATCACAAACCATTCAGATTTGAAAACTTTTGGTTACAAAAATAGGAACTTTGAAAGAAAATTCCATAATGGTGGGAAGAGGGATGCCTGACATATGAGACATCAATGTTTAGATTCCACAAGCAACTTCATTATGTCAAGGATAAATTGAAACAATGGAGGCGAGCTAACAAAACGGACTTCTAGGGTCAAAGAGATCCATTGGTGGCCATATGGGATGAGGTTCAAAAATACTTCAGGGAAGGAACAATTACAAAGTAGCTTAAAGACGAGGATAATGCATTGCATAAAGTGGTTGAGAACATACAACCAAGAGGAGATCTACTAGAAACAGATAGCAAGAACCACTTGGTTATTAGAAGGTGACAAAAATACCAAATTTTTCCATCGAGTTGTTTGTGCTAGGAGACAAACAAACAAGATGGAATCACTTCAGGATGAGAATGGACACTCCTTTGATACAATCCTAGGTATGAATTTCCATTCAATGGATTATTTTGCTAAATTATTTAAGGAAAGTATGGTGCAATATGGAGAGGCTCAAAAAGAATTTCTTGCAATCATACCCTTTATTATCTTTGAATAGGAAAATTGGGCCCTACTTAAACCCATTAATAGAGAGGAATCGAAGAAAGTAGTCTTTGGAATAAGTATTGAAAAAACACTAGGTCTAGATGGCTTTCCAATTGAGTTTTTTCAAATTTTCTGGGACAACTTGGAGGAGGATGTAATGGTTGTTATAGAGGAGTTCAGAGGTAGTAAAAGAATGCTTAAAGCATTAAATCATACATTCATTGCCTTAATTTTAGAAGAGGAGGAGGGGGTATATATTTTAGATTATAGACCTATTACCTTATGCAATGTCATATATAGAATAATCACAAAGGTAATGTCTAAGCGGCTAAAACCTCTCCTACATAGCATTATATCCTTGGAGCAAGGGAGTTTTGTAGAGGGCAGGCGGATCTTGGATCGTATGGTTCTAGCTCAAGAGGTTATCCACTCAATGCAAAAATTTGGTAATAAGGGAATGTTCATAAAATTGGATATGTCAAAGGTTTATGATAGGGTGGAGTGGAGCTTCTTGTCAAGGATGATGGCAGCCTTCAATTTCTCTCAAGATTGGATAGAATGGATCATGAGCTATGTTTCTACTCTAACATACTTAATGTTAATCAAAGGCCTTCCCTTACAACCATTTGGAGCTACTCGAGGCCTTTTCCAAGGAGATCCTTATTCCCTTTATATTTTTTCTCATATTGGCTAAAGTCTTGGGTAGACTCATCTTGAGGAGAATACAATGTTTGCTAATAGGTGATAAGGTGGGTGAGGAAGTTTTGACTCACCTATAGTTTGTGGATGGCACAGGATTGGTGGGAGTGGCCAACTTTAGGGAAGCAAGAATGATTAGAGATACTCTTAATGTTTACCTTAGGGCCACAAACCAAGTCATCAATGATAAAAAATCAAAAGTGGTCTTTTTCAATCTTGATCGAAGGCTTCAAGACAAAATTTTAGAGATCTTAGGATTCACGAGGACTTCTCTCCCAGTGGTATATTTGGGGTCCCTTTGCATTTTAAAAAACTAAAAATAGATATATAGAGGAATATTTTGGATTGTATCAAAGAAATAATTAATCATTGGTCTCACAAATGGTTAATATATGGGGGTAGATTAAATTTTTTATAGTCAGTCATTCAGGCCATGCCAATTTATAAATTTTCTATCCTTGCTGCCCCACATACCATATGGAAAGAATTAGACAAGATGGCTAGAAAAATTTTATGGGGAGGAGTAAAAGGAGAGAGGAAATGGGCCTTAGTAGGTTGGGATAAAGTAAGCTAGCCCAAGGTAAAGGGAGGTTTGGGACTGAGGAGATCAAAGTTAAATAATAAAACTTTGGCTAGAAAGCTTTATTGGAGGTGGATTTCCCAACCAACTTCTTTATTCAGTAGATTTTTAACTAGTAAATATTTGTGACAAGTGAACCCCAATGAGGTGAGTCATTTCCATTTTATGTTAATGGGTCCTTAGTGTGGAAGGCTCTGAAGTTAGGATCTCAATAGTGAAATATGACTTATTTTAGAAAGTGGAGAGAAGGGAGAAGGTACAATTTTGGATAGGTTCATGGGATCAATACCCACCTATCATTGTTGAATTGCTAGAATTGCAACCAATAAAAACAACCATGGAAATTAGGGGTTGGATCTAGATTGAATGTTATTTCAACAATATTCAGTTGGGGATTATAAGTTTAAGCAATTTAAGAAGTTGGATCAGTAGCCAATTCCAATCTCTCCAAAATTGACACCCATCGTGAATAAAATCTTGGCAAAAAGATTTCTCATAGGTAGATATGAGGAGGATGAATTAGCTTAGGGCTATGTGAGCCTTATAGTCTACACAATGAAGGATGGATATGATAAGATCCTTCCAGAACCTCCTCATGCATATCAGGTTGAGTATTGGAGAAAGATTTGGTAGTCCAAGGGTTGATCAAAAGTAAACTTCTTTTCCTCACAGTTAATGCACAATGGAATTTTTACTTTTGATAATCTGAGACGTAGGGAAATCGTTGATCCATATAATGTGTTTTATGCTACAAGAGTGAGGAAACATCTGACCACTTGATGTTTGAGTGCCCATTCACGCATCAGATTTAGGAGCGATGGTTTTTATCTTATAAAATTTGAGCCAATGGTGATTTGAATCAAATTAATATTTGGGAAAGATGGAAGAGAGGTATATTTAAATCTAAAGCATTTTATAACGGTTGGAAGCTTGGATTAAACTTCATTTGGTGGTAAGTGTGGTTGGAGAGAAAAGACAAAAATTTTCGAAAACCTAGATGGCGTTTGGTAGGTCATTTGGAGCAAAGTCATAGAAACTATGGTAGTGTATGCTAAAGAGGAAACTCATACTGATATAGAGATGATGAATAAGGAAGTTGAAGTGCAAGAGGGGTAGGACAAAGCTAGTTGGAAACCACCCCTAGAAGGTTGAATTAAAATTAATATTAATGGAGTTGCAAAAGGCAATCCAAGTAGAGCTAGAATTGGAGTGGTATGTAGGAATCATGTTGGAAAAATGCTCTATTGAGAATTGCAAGGTTTGGGAAGGACCATGAACAATAAAGCATAAGCCTTAGCTATCAAATATGTTTCTATTTGGGTGATAAGACAAGATTATAGGAGGATAATCATAGAATCATATTCTTAAATATTGGTAGGAGCTCTAGATTGCATGAGTAAATTTGCTTTGAAGACATGGAGGTTGAGGATTCTTGTCACCTTAATCTAGGAATTGTAGAGGGAATTAGATTATGTGATTCTAGTTTATGTGAGTAGATATCTAAATAAAGTGGTAAACTTCCTAACTAATATGAGTATTGAGAAGGAGGTAGGGGTTTAGTGGCACACTGACATGGCTATTGAGGATGAGAGGATTAGGCAGGTTGGTGAGCAAATACAGTATTTAGCAAATTTGGATAACATTATAGAAATAAGGTTTAGGAGATTTTTATTGTTGTAAATAGGTGGACAGCCATTGCAAAAAAATGGTTTAGGAGATTTGACTCCAATGCAAATCTTCCTTTTTTGTTGTAAACAGGTGTTCTCTTCAGCTAAGGTTGGGAGGAGTCTCATCCCAACTTGTAAATTATATTGTTTTAATATAAGTTTTTCAAATATTAAAAAAAAACTAAATAATAATAAACATTATCTTTATAAAAATCTTCACTCTAATATATCAAGGTTCCACGAGCCTAGGGGATGGGGGTATGAGTTTCGAGGGACAACGGGGGACAACTCGGGGATGGTTGGGGAGGACGGTTGGTATAATACTATGAAAATTAATTTTTTTTTTTAATTTAGAATAATTTACACATTCAGAATTCTACACACAACAAAAATGATACTAGATATTCATATTGATATTAGTTACTAAGTGCAACCATTTAATTGTTTCAACAAATATAACTTGAAGGTTCAACCAAAGGATATCAAGTGCAATCTGCCAATCTCTAACAGTTAACCAAATTAGTTGTTATTGCTCAAGTAATGAATGCCACATTATTTAGCTTTTACAAGTCATCATTTTCAACAAAGTACTAAAGAACATATTAAAGCTAAAGTTACAGTATTCTATGAAGATTAAAGCAGAAGTTACGATATTCTAATATTACAGTATTCTAAAATAAGCGGATTTGTCATTGAAGTCAATGTCCTAAAGCAAAAGTTACAATTTTCTCATTGAAGTCAATGTCCTAAACTCAATGGGATTTTTCTCTTTGTAATAATAAGACAAGTTGATGCCAAGCATTCCTCGTCTATATTTTCTCAATGGAAGTGTATGCAAAGCAAACAATTTAGGCCATTTTGCAGCAAATCAATAACCATTTATAACAACAAAGGAACACACGTAAAAGCAAAACAGTGAACATGAATCTAATTGGATGTTGTCTGTTTTACAAAATCTTCATTCTTGAACATTAGATAAATTAACAATAGAAGCATTTTGGACCAGGGTCCTTTCCCCACCAAATAAAGTGCCATTCCAATAAGAGTTATCATGCCACTTTTACTAGCCAACAACTTCATCATGTTTTTAACTTACATGATTTTTTGAATTATGAACCTGAATTAAGACAAGCAAAGCCATGATCTAAAAATATTTTCAAAAATGCAGTTAAGAGAGGCACGATGTTCTGAGTCCTATAAAACTTGCTTGTTTCACTTTTTAACATACTACAATTTAACTATTTTTTTCCTTGTCACCTTCCTTCTCAAAAGATTTTGTTTAACCTTGTTTAAAGGGATTTTGTAAATTTATGCTTATTAATTTTGTATTCTTGGTTTTTCTTTGGAACACTATTTCCAACTCTCTCCAAACTGTTGTTACACAATGTAGTATTTGAGTCCAAATACCTGCTTTGATCATCTACGGACATTAAGAAACTTCCTTTCTTTCTAAGTAATTTTCACTAGTATGAGTAGGGTCTCTCTTTGTTACTCTTTATGTTATTCAGTGATCTCCGCTTATTATATTAACAATATTTATCCCTCACTTGTAATATTAGAATACTGTAACTTTTGCTTTAATCTTCATAGAATAGATTGGCTGAGGACTTGTAATTTTAGAATACTGTAATTTTTGTTTTACTCTTCATTTGTGGAAAGTCATCATTTTCAACAATGTACTAAAGAACAAATTGAAGAACACAAATGTCTTACAATGTTTTAAAGAACATAATAAATTTTCATTTTTAATTTTTTTAGTTTTTCTTTTGACTAAGGACGCCCAGCCATGGGGACGGCTAGGTCCCTTTGGGGACACCCAGCCGTCCTTAACGACGGCTCGAGCATCCCCAAAGGGACCCAACCATCCCCAAGGACACCCCAAAATAGGGAATGTCTCGAGGACGGGAGGCCATAGACCTCAGCCATCCCGGGGACGTTTCCCAGCTATCCCCCAAAAAGGAGGACGGGAAAAACGTCCCCAATATCGTCCCCCATGCTGGGGGATGCGAGAAACGGGGGACGCTTCCCTTAGGGGAGACACGTCCCCGTGGAACACTGTAATATATAAACTATTACATCGAACACTGTAATATATAAACTATTACATCCTAGGGTGAGGGAGATAGTGTTTTTAATAAAAGTATCTATGGACTTAAAATTGATATCATATTATATTTTGAATAATTTTATAGAAAAACTCAGTAATATTAAAAAAATGTTTTGAGGAGACAATGTAACGGTTCAAGGTTTGGCTCTTCTTCGGAAGGTCCAAGCTTCAAATCGTTGCATGTGTGGTTGTGTGTGAAGTGTTAATCCTTTGTTGATAAGTTGAGCTCTAGGCCTTATAAGGGATCAAGACTGAGAAGAGACTACTCAACCCTAAGCATGGGTCATAGAAATTTCTCACACTAATCTAATAAAAAAATGTTTAAAAAAGGTACGAGGACTTGGTCCAATGGTCAAAATGTTCTCGTGGGAGTGCGAGACCACGGTTCCAATCCCTTAGGCCTTGTAGTATCAAAGGGCATGTCACGTCAACACCGTCGAGTACCTAACCCATAAAAAACATAGTAAATTGTAACAAGTTACCAAATTTTTAATATAATAATTAAAAAGTTAAAAAATAATAATAAAATAAAAATTATATTCATATATAGACAATTTGAAAAACATGCATTCCCAAATCTATGATAATGTTTTGACCTAGGCCTTATATATGATAATGTTTTGACCTAGGATGGGAAATGAAACTGTTGATCTCTCGGCAATAATCTTTCCAAGACTTTGTGATAAAAAATATATAAAACTTATACAAAAAAGTCACCATTATAATCAAATAAAAAAAAGAGTCACCATTGAAAACTAACATTAACCATGTGTAATCATTCGTTATAAATATAATGCCATAAATTTGAACTTACTGGGACTCAAACAACTTGGCGTCGACTCCAGCATAACTGAGCTTGACAGCACTCCAGACTTAATGGACAATTTTAAAATGTTCAATAATTATATTTTATAATTTTTTTCAATAAATAAACCATCCATGGATTACCATGCATTAGTTGAGTGTTGAATAAAAAACGTTTGTTAAAAAAGATACGAGTTGTTCATACCATTTGCGTGATAGCGACCCCAACTCCATAATGGACAATGACAAAAAAAACGCAGTGGGTTTTAAATGTTTAATTATTACCTCGGAACAATCAAAGATGCGGCACAAAACTCCCCACGATTTACCAAATAATGTTAGTTGCCAGACAAGCACGAGGGTTCCACGGGATTTGTCTCCGCAATAATGGCAATACGTTCTTCCCGTGCATCTACTCAACATTCCGTCACCTCAACAACTGAATTTGCCGTGCACAATGACGTAAAACGGAAAGCGACCCAGCTATCTATGAAAAGTATTACCGTATGCAAATATTTGTTTGTCTAAACGTACAACACAATAATTCACAGCAGCAGCAATATACTTCTCTTACACGAAATATTTAAGAGTCTTTTATTTCATCGCAAATTGCAATAGACAGTGACAAATTTAACATTTTAAATTCTTGTGTTCCTTAGCGAAGCAAAGATCTGATGTGAAATCAGCCACGAGTGAAGAAGAAAATTGAGTTTAAAAATCTACGATAGCATTAAAGAAACAAAGAAGTACCAGGATATCTTCCGGATCTTCAGGTTACTTATGAAATAAGCAGTTTGTGGATTCCAGGAATTGCTCTGCCGTTTGTGAGAGTGTATACAAATTGGAAGACACAAATAATACCGTCATGAAATATTAACTCATTTGAAAGGTTGGCATGCCGCTATTGAGGACTGTAATAATTATTTTAAAGGCATTGATCTACAAACCATGTCGAGTGGACATTCACATTGTATAGTTCAGATATGAAATATATATACACACGCACGGGAGCTCGAGATGAGACTCTGCAGATACTGTAGAGTATCGAGGAATATCTTAACCATTTCTATATTTTTGTGGAGCATTAGTTGCTTCCAGATATCGTCTGGGTTAATCTTCCCGAAGGCTTTATCAAACCGGTTTGTGATCTTTGTTACCTGCGATGAGATAGAGGACGATGTGCATTAATGAGGCAGAAGATTTGTTTTTGGTTGAAGTAGGATGTTGACGGATGATTTTTTTAAACTTAAAAATTTGCTTTGATTGAAATGAATTGTTTGACCTCTTAATGGCTGGCCACAAAAGTTAGGAAAACAAATCCCCGGGATAAGGCTCATAATGCAAGTGACGTTGGCAGGAATTAGCATTTTTATATTCCAAGCTTTTGTTAAAATCTTTAAGAATTTCTATGGTGCAAAGTTTCAATCGGCCAAGGATTTGTGACTGTTTTTTTTAATATTATTATTATTTATTTTAATTAAATAAATAAAATTTAAGTTTTTTTAATCTATGCTTTATAAAGGTATTTAAGTTTAGAGTCGACAAGGAGCTAGTTTTGAGCTTTATTAGTTTCTTTGTATGTATGTATCGGTGATATATATAAAGTTAAGTGGATTGGTAAGTGCAAGTGTGGTTGGGTACTTATTAAGAAAAGAGATTTAGGTTCAAACTTGGGGAAGCCAACCCTTAAAGGTAGTAGTCTGCTCCGAATCCTTTGAGTGTGCACCAGATCGATGACAACGATACGAACCTCGAGCGATCGGTGGTTCCCATCTCGCATTGGGTCAACAAGAATGAGATGGATAGGTTTGTTGGGAGCAGTCCTTATGGTTTGAACCCTGCGTTGGCAAGTTATTAAAAATAGTGGTTGTAACCAACTCTTCTATATATATATATATATATATAATTTTGTTTTTCATTTATAGTTTTTTTATTAGATATAGAAGGGGTGTTGAAAGGTTCTCCAACCTTTTACAATAGAAACCCTGCAAAACATAACTTAAGACCAATAATACAAGGGCAATAATAGCTATAAAACACTACAACTGGACACCCATCACCAAGTGAACCAACTACAACTTGATACAAGGAACAAAAATTAGAACAATACTAGTGAGCTCCCAGCCAACCAAAACTCCCACACGATTGCACCACAAAACCTTTATTCATAAACAGTTAAAAGCTTACAGAGCATCAAAAAGCATACATCGCTAAATCCAATTGAAGAAGGCCTTTAGGAAAATTGTCTCTTCAAATAGATAGACCATTGAGACTTATACCTAGGTTTGTCATAAAGTCAATGTGGCAGTTTCCTTCTCTAAAGATATGCTTTACCTCCCTATCCTCTCTAGCCTGAAGAATCCACCTAGATTCTATGATCAAAACCTCAATGTTCTAATCGGGGACCGAATCACCTTTAACCAAGTTTATAATATTAAGCGAGTCTCCTTCGATGCAGACTTTTTGGTATCCCATCTTCTCCACAAGCAAGAGACCTTGGTAAAAGGCTCTGACCTCCGTAACATGGCAAGTCTAGATATCTAAGAATTCGACATATGCTAGTAGAAGCCCACCTATGTCATCCCTAAGCACCCCACCAGTGCCAGAATTACCAAGATTACCCTTTTAAGCTCCATCGAAGTTCAGTTTAATCCAATCCAAAGAAGGAGGTTCCCACCTCACAAGGGCCCAAATATTAGGACCAAGAAGACCAACAATCATATTCCTCTATTGAAAGTAGATTTTTGTTTCGAGTTCATCCTCCTCAAATTTGTTCTCCTCCAAAGCTAGAGATGACACATTCTCTAGGGTGGAAGCCAAGGCATTGGCGCAAACAGAGGTAGGATCTCTTTTGAAGTTTTTTAAAATTCTACTATTTCTCTCCTTCGACACCCACTAAAAAGATGCGATAAATAGAAGTTCCAAAAACATTTCAACCTTGGAGAGTAAAAAGGAGATAACCATTGAGCGCAAACATCAACAAGCAAACTCGACACCACCCAACTCAGTCCCAAAAAATTAAAAACAGACTTAGGAACTTCCACAAAGAACTAGCGTTGAAAGAATATATGGCTTGTTTGTTCCTCATTAGCACCATAGTGGCAACATTGTTCGACATTGACCAACCTCTTTTTTAAAGTTTTTTAATGGTCAAAATCTTATTCTAAGTTGCCAACGAGAAAAATATATTCACCTTTGGCGTTAGATCCTTAAGCCATATTTTGAAAGGTGGGACCCATGGAGGAGTCTTGATAGCTAGCAGATTGTAGGTGGATTTGACTGAAAAGGATCTGTTATTTTCCCTGCCTAGAAGATCCCATCCTCTTCATTTCTTTGTTTAATGACTTGAAACTTCAACTTATTAGCAATTAGAATCTAACCTTCAAGTTCAACATTGTTGAGAGTAGACTAGTCTAACGATTTCTAAATCTTTAGCCCATTGACCACCTTGATAAAGTCAACCACCTTAGACCCAAAGACCAATTTGGTCCTAGGATCCAAACATACCAGATTTGAAATCTTCGCAAGGGGTTGGTCCATCAACCAAATATCTTTTTAGAAATCAATCTTGAGCCCATCACCCAACTTTCACCTGCAACCTTTGGAGACTAGCACCCTCGACTTTAGCAAACTCAACCAAAAGGTTGAACCAGAAGTCGATAGAGGATCAGTAAGCAAATTTTTCTCTTGTCTCAAGTATTTGGCCAAAATAATGTTGACCCAGCTAGTTTTAGATTGATTTGTCAACTTTCATCTTTGTTTTGCAACTAGATCCTTGTTCATCTACCTGATGTTATGGAGACCTAAGCCACCATCCTTTTAGATTTGTGGACTTACTCCGAACCAGCTAAATGAATTTTTTTCTTCTCATCAGACCCAAACCAAAGAAATGACTTCTGAATAAGTTTTAAGAGTAGACTTTACCAGGGTAGCCTTTCCAACTTGACCGAGGAGGGATCCTTTCCACCCAACTAGCTTCCTCTGTAATATTTCCACCACAAGTTCCCAAAGTGAATCCTAGATATTACCTTTAAACAAAAGCATTCTAAGGTAAAGAGACGAAAGGGCAACCACCTCACAACCCAAGATGCGAGAAATTATCCTTTACCTCGCTAAAAGAGTATTTAGAAAGAATATTTTGCTTATTATATAATTTATCTTTTGCCCAACTGCAATTTCAAATACCTCTAAGATTTCTTTTAGCACCTTAACTTAGGGAACTAAAGCAAGGAGGGAGAGCAGAATATCATCTGCAAAATTAATGATGAAAAATAGGATCCACTAGCAGAGCGGGATTGATTCCTTTCATAAAGGGTTCTAACTTAATAGCCCTACCTAGAGCTTTTGCCACTAAGATATAGAGGTAAGGGGACAAGGGGCCCCTTGGTGAATGCCTCTTAGACTTGAAAAATAACATGTTAGAGATCCGTTTATTAATATCAAAAACTTGGCAGAAGAGATACAAGCATTAACAAGTTTTATTCAACTTTAGCAAATCAAATTTTCCCAAAACCTTTAACAAAAACTCCCATGAAACCCTATCATAAGCCTTGTTCATGTCTAATTTGAGGAGGAGACCAACTCTACCAATTTATCAGTTGAATGAAGGATTTCATGGACAACTATGATACTGTCTAGGATCTATCTCCCTAGCACAAATCCACTTTGGGTTAAATCAATCAAGTCTAGAAGAAAAAGTTTTAATTTGTTAACAAGGGCCTTTGTCAAAATTTTATAAATAGTGTTACATAATATGATGGGTCTAAAGACACCAAAGTCCTTTGCACCAACAATCTTGGGGATTAGAGTTAAAAAAGTAGAATTCGCTCCAAAAGGGATAAGATTGGTGGTTTGAACCTCCTAAAGGGCATCAACAATATCCTTCCCCACAATGTAAATATTTTGAAAAAAGAAGGGGGGAAACCATCAAGACCTGGATCCTTCATTCCTTCCATCGCAAAGACAATAACTTTGACTTCCTCATCGCTGAAGGGAGAGACAAGGGCTTGGTTCTTATAAATCGTGACAAGGCTGGAATACTACTAAGCAACTTATTTTGGGCTTCCTCATTACAAACCTCTTCCACCTCAATGAGATTTAAAAAAAAAACACAACCTCAACTCTTATATCCTTAATGTGAGTAGTACTCGATCCATCAACTTTTCAAAATTCTCTAATCTTGTTTGCGCTTTTGTGCTTCAAGGTCGTGATGTGAAAAAACACGAAATTTCTATCTCCCTCCTTTATCCAAAGTGCCTTAGACTTATGTTTCCATAAAATTTTCTCCTTGGCAATGATGTTATGAAATTCATCCAACACCTCCTTGTCTTTGTACCTGATCTCTTAAGATTGATTTTCAAGTTCTATTTCAAATTCAATAGCTTCCAGTTGACTTTTTAGGTCTTTCTTCTTTTGCAAAATATTCCCAAAAACCCTTTTATTCCATTCTTTAAGGTCAATTTTAACAATTCTAAGCTTCATCGTAATTTTGGAAAGGTCGAAGCCTTGGACCTTGTCGACCACCAGCTTTTAATTTCAACTTCCAACTAAGGATGATGGTACCACATTGCCTCAAACCTGAACAACCTGGGGAAACTGGGGAATTTATAGTTTTTAATCTAATAGCATAATTTAAAATTCAATCCCAATATTTTATGCTTCAAATTAGTTATAAAACACATTTTTAATATTGCATATCTAGCCCTTCTGCAATAACGTTTGCTTTTAGGAGTGCTCATCGTTTTAGCTTCAACATACCGAGGGTATTTTCCTTCCATCAATGAATATTTCAAAGATTTATGAAAAAAAAGGGCACTCGTGTACTAATTTTAGGGTTTTTACCTTAAGAGTTGAGATTTTCAAAAAACAATGCATATTTAGAATTGGGTTCTAAAGAGCATTTCTACGATCACTTTTGCTTTATGAATAAGATTTTGTAGAACCCTTCCATGACCACTTTTGATTTCAATAGCACTCATGGTTTCAGCTTTCAACATTTTGAGGGAATTTTCCTTCCAACAGTGAACATCCAAACATTTCAAAGATTTGTGAAAAACAAATTAGGGCACTCCTATGTTATTTTTAGGGTTCTTACCAATCTTTGGAGTTTATCGAAAGTTGTGCATAATTTAGGGCTTAGAGTAAAGAATTGGGACAATCATTGACATTCGATGACAAACCCAAATTTACAGTGGAGAAGCATTTGGGTATAGAAAAATAGTTCGCATGGGGTGTGAGGTTTCTGTGATGGATGAATCTCAAGTTCCCTTGACTCCCCTTGGGAGCCTTACAAACAATTCCATGGAGAAGCTTGCAAATTCGGAGAGAGAGAGGAGCTTACCAGAGGGCTACATTGTTGACCCATTAAACCCTAATCCAACAACACCTCAACCACATGCAGAGCAAGGTAAGCCCCTTTTAGTTGTTCTTCTTGATTTCTTTGTTGAAGTAGCTAATGACTTGTCTAAATGTACTATCATTTTATTTTTTTACGGGGATACCACCTGAGGTTGAATTTCTCAAATGGGTTAGGGAGGTTTGAGAATATACTAGAGGTTGGATAGTTGAGGCTATTTGAGGGTTGGGAAGGGGGTACATAGCAGTCTCCTTTGCAAATCCCAAACATGCCAAAAAATCCCTCCAATACGAAACTTGGGTTATCTACGGGTAAACTTGTTATCTACAAGGTTGGTCTTTGGATTTTCATCTAGAGGGTCCCTCTAGGAAAAAATACCCTCTTTGGATAGAGTTGCCATTTTTATCTCTTTCATGTCGCACCTTTCTCAATAAAATTGTTGCTCTTCTTGGTAAGGTTTTGTGGTCTCACCCTATGTCAGAAAAACTATCTAATTATAGAGTGCACTCTTGTATTTGTGTAGAAATGGATATATCTAAGCCGTTGCCCTCTTCCCTTGACCTAAATGGTCTAGGTTTCCATGTTAGTCAACCTCTTATCTACCTAAACTTACCTAATGCGTATTTTTACTATAGAGAAATTGGACACTTGATCAAAAATTGTCCAAAAAAATTAGCTAAAAAGGAACAAATGGAAGTGATTGCTAAAGAAATTGTAAAAAAAATCCCAACTAATGGCCCTCATATGGGAGTTGCAACTAAAAATTTAGCCAAGAAATTGCCTACCAATGGCCTTCAACACCCCTTGTTCTTGAAAAACCTTCTTCTTCTCAGGTCAATTTCCCTAAGAACCCTATTGCCTCTTCCACAACTTAGACTAAATCCTCATATACTCCTATTAATCCACAAGCCCCACCAAATTCAACCATGAGTCTTGAGTTAGCTCTCGTTCCTTTACCGCAACTCTTGAAAGATAGTATTATGACAAATGGGTGGAGAATGGTAGGCAAGCGATAACGTTCATTGACCCTCGCAAAACCACTCCATCCATACAAATGAAGAAAACCCTCTTTCAAAGATCTTGCTAGATCCTTCTCTCAAGTTGCTCAAAATAAGGTTCTTGCTCAACAAACCCATTTTGACAACACACAATCAATGAAAATATATTCCAACCTCTAATTCATGAGGTCAAGCAACCTCTAAATCACCCTTCATGAATTTAAATCTTCTATATTGGAATGTTAGGGGGCTCTCCCTCCCTTACTATAAGTTTCAAGTTTGAAAAGTAGTTGCTGAAAATCATATTTATGTTATTTTCCTTCAAGAACTGAAAGTCACTAGTCACACTCTCACCCATTGTATGGACATCATTGGTGGTGGATATGCATCCGCTTTTACTACTTCTCATGTTAATGGTAAATGAGGTGTTGCCCTTTTCATAGCTAAGTCTCTTTGTTATGTTATTCGAGACCATGGTGAAGACCCTACTCATCGTTATGTGTGGGTTAGATTGGCTCTCAACTCTCAGGTTATTGGATTTTGTTATATCTATGCTCCCAATGACCCTCCTAGTCGTATAGCCTTTTGGGAATGGTTAGTTGTTTCTCTCCCTCCTGCAAAATGGATCCTTGGAGGTGACTTTAATATGATTGAGAATCCTAGTGACAAAAGTTGGACTGGTAGTAGACCCCTTTCTAATGCTGAATTTGGTAGTTGGTTGTTTTGTCATAATTATTTAGGTGTACATGACCCTCTCTTTGGTAAAGCCTCCTCTCATAGAGATAATTGGTTTACATGGTCCAATTATCATCAAGGTTTTGCTAGGAAGCTTGTTCGTTTGGACAAATTTTATTTCAATAATTATTTCTTGGATAAATTCTTCATCCACGAGCAAGTTCGCATCCTTTCTCACACAACTTTGTTTGATCACCTTCCTATTTAATCTTCTATCCAAACTTCCTCTGTCTCTCTAAATTATATTCCACTTCCTTTCAAATTAAATGTGTCCCACCTTGACAATCCTACTTGTTGTTGCCTTGTAGAACATGTTTGGAATAGATTTCCCAGACCAACTAATAATACTGGCTGGATCAAATGGTTTGAAACAACTATTTCCAATACGGTTTCATCCCTTAGATGGTATGGGTGCTCTGTTGCCAAGAGGAATAAGATTCTCCTTCATAAGGATATTTCTCATCTCCGTTCCATGCTTATAAAAGATTCTACTAACACTACACTGTTGTTCAATGCGATTTAGCTAATGTTGAAAATCAGACCAACGTTTACGAGTCTGATCGTGCTAGAGAAACGCATGTTAGATCTTGCCTCAATTGGATCTCCCAAAAGAACTAAATGTTTTTAAACTACTCGGACAAAAATATTTTGGAAAGGATCACTGAATTAGAGGATTCTTCAGGTATCTATGAAAGTATTACCGTACGCAAATATTTGTTTGTCAAAACGTACATCACAATAATTCACAGCAGCAATATACTTCTGTTACACGAAACATGCATGCATGAATTTAAGAAGCTTTATTTCATCGCAATAGACTGACAAATTTAACACTTTAAAAGTTTTGTGTTCCTCAGCGAAGCAAAGATCTGATGTGAAATCAGTCACGAGTGGAGAAGAAAATTGAGGTAATATCTACGATAGCATTAAAGAAACAAAGAAGTACGCGGATATTTTCCGGATCTTCAGGTTACTTATGAAATAAGCATTTTGTGGATTCCAGGAATTGCTCTGCCGTTTGTGAGAGTGTATACAAATTGGAAGACACAAATAATACCGTCATGAAATATTAACTCATTTGAAAGGTTGGCATGCCGCTATCGAGGACTGTAATAATTATTTTTAAGGCATTGATCTATAAACCATGTCCAGTGGACATTCACATTGTATAGTTCAGATATGAAATATATATACACACGCACGGGAGCTCGAGA
Organism: Wollemia nobilis; assembly: GCA_028583015.1. NCBI lineage: Eukaryota > Viridiplantae > Streptophyta > Pinopsida > Araucariales > Araucariaceae > Wollemia > Wollemia nobilis. Next base: position 8,165,760 of record JAQPPZ010001078.1, on the reverse strand, counting down.
TGAGACTCTGCAGATATTGTAGAGTCTCGAGGAATATCTTTACCATTTCTATATTTTTTGGAGCATTAGTTGCTTCCAGATATCGTCTGGGTTAATCTTCGCGAAGGCTTTATCAAACCGGTTTGTGATCTTTGTTACCTGCGATGAGATAGAGGACGATGTGCATTAAGGTGTCAGAATATTTTTTTTTTGGGTTGAAGTAGGATGTTTACGGATAATTTTTTTAAACTTAAAAATTTGCTTTGGTTTAGATGAATTGTTTGACCTCTTAATGGCCGGCCACAAAAGTTGGGAAAACGAATCCCCGGGATAAGGCTCATAATGCAGTTGACGTTGGCAAGAATTAGGATTCTATAGCCTTTTTCTAATACAAGCTTTTGTTAAAATCTTTAAGAATTTCCATGGGTGCAAAGTTTCATGTGAGCGAATCGGCCAAGGATTCTTTGAAAATATGGCTGTTTTTTAAAATTATTATTATTATTATTAATTAAATAAAAATTCTTAAGTTTTTTAAATCATGTTTTTATAAAGGTTTTTAAGTTTAGAGTCGACAAGGAGCTTAGCTAGTTTCAAGCTTTATTAGTTTCTTTGTATGCATGTATCGGGTGCTATACTAATATTTTATTTTTTATTTTTTAATTTATAGTTTTTTAATTTAATAGCACATTTTGAAATTCAAGTCTAATATTTTATGTTTCATAATTAATTGTAGAACACTTTTTTTTAATATTGCATATTTATTTATATGTGTGGAGGGGGACTTCAAACCGATTTATTTGTGTGGAGGAGGGACTTCCTCCAAGATATTTTGGAGTTAGAGGGTCGAGTTATGAAAGTTCCAACAATTTTACACTTTGCCTTGGATGAGGATAAGAAGCAAATGTTTACTTTGCCTTGGATGAGGATGAGAGGCAAATTTTTTCTTATTCTTGAATGTCCACTACTGTTTATTGAGAAGTATCTTTGGATCCGAACCATCAAGAGACCTATGGCTAGCTGTTTTATTTTGAAATTGATTTTTTGTGTGGTTGAAACCAAGCCAATAAGGGGTGGGTCTTGAGTCATATGAAACTCTTGAAATGGAACAAGTTGGTTATCATTTTTAAAAATGGAGACAAAAATCCAATTATGTGGAAGACTTTTGATTCTAGAAAATGCTTGAATCTCACGTGGATTATGGGAGGGTTATGTGTAAGGATCCTTGATCTACGCCTACCCTATCTTCATCCTTAATTACTTCAAGTTGCCTTATTGTTCTATCCTTAATTACTTCAAGTTGCCTTATTGTTCTTTTTCGTCCTATGGGTGGTGACTTAGATAGGTGTGTTCTTCAACAATTGGTGGGGTTGGTGGGTTGCGGCTTGGATAATCATTGGATTGAGAGGAGACTAGAGTTTAGTAGATATCACAGGGGTCTTGATAGATGGGTTGTGTCGTGGTACCTTAGGTGTGGGGTGCCCCTATTGGTTTGTAGTAGGTAGTGTCACTTGACTGCTCATTTGATGATGTCTAAAATCAATTTAAATCCACTCAGAAAGGAGAACCAAATTTGGAAAAGGTATGTTTGCATTGTAATTGTTTCTATGTATCTACGCCACCTTCTTAGCCCACGATAAAATTTCTAGAAAGTGATATGACAAAACTCCAAAGCTTTAGTTACCATTCATATCTTAACTAGGGAGGAGGGCCTCGACCCCTGACACCTTGAAAAGGATGATTACAATTTATTGCTGGGTTCCAATGGTTGATTTGTCAACCTGAGACTGATTCATATCCAGTTAGGGTAGTTTTATAACAAGACTTCGAGATGGGGGTTGAAGCCTTCCCTTAATATTTTGGAAATTCTTATTCTATTAAACAAAGTGATATTAAATTGTCCTCTAAGGGGTTTGACTAATTTCATAGAGCTTCAGTTTAGGGGGATTAGTTGAAATATAGAGGAAATCGTTATTGAACCTAGCACCTTATAAGTTGAGAAATATGTTAAAAAAGGTGGCCTTCTAGAATGCGTACAAAAATTACATGATCATAACAGGGAATTATTGAAGCAAATGGCCCATTATGGGAAGAATGGGATGGTGAGTGCGGGCGAAATTGATTTCGATATCTCCGTTATCCTAATTGTAGAGGTGACGGGATTGCCCCTTAATGGCTCCTACCATAATAGGAAAAAACACTCCTTGGAAAGAGAACTGGAGTACTTCCTTGGGGAGGATGAAGTTCTTCCTAAGATTTAGAATGATTATCAAAGGAAGGCACTCCAAGATCTTTGGGACAAGGTAGTGCTCGTAATTATGAACTATTTCACTCTAGATACAAAGAAGGATATTATTCGTAACTACCATGTCATATTCCTGAACCAACTCTGTCGTAACAGAATAATGAACATCCCATCATTTATATTTGTTCTAATGGAAAAATCTATGCTGGATGTTAGGAAAGGGAAGATAATAAACCCAACTCACCAAATTTTGGCTCTCTTACTAAATGAACATATCATGAAAGTCAAAGGGGTTTCGGGAGTGGTGGCCTGTAGCCCAGTGCACCTTCATAAGGATATTGTTTTTGTTGTAGAGGAGCCTACCCAGTCAAATTCTAGCAACTCTAAGGAGATTGAGGTGAATACTTTAAGCCCCCTTATATTTGGGAAATAAGTGCAAGATTCTCTGCTGAGTATGGAAGGAGCTAGGGCTATGCTAGCTAGAACTTGCAAAGGAGCGATGAAGGCTAGGCTAGGCGGTCTAATGTTTATTTGGCAAAAAGATCAATTTGAAGAAAAACATAGTTTTAGTGGGAGATTAAGACTCAAAGGATTATACCCCCTAGAGAAGGAAGCGAAGAGTACCCCAGGGTATGTTGGACATGAGATTAAATCCATCCCGTTGGTTACTCCTAATGCCCTAAAATCCTTCCTTAAAACAATGATTGATGGCTAGAGTTCACTGATGGACAAATTGAATGAAGTAATTACTTGTGTAGACCCATTGGTTACTCCTAATATCCCAAAATATTTCCTTAAAATAATGATTGATTGCCAGAGTTCACTGATGGATAAATTGAATGAAGTAATTACTTGTGCAGACGAGATTAAGAACATGATGCAATGGTTTTAGAATACGTCTGAAGATTCAAAACTAGGACTATTGGAAGCGGGAGATAAATCTACTAAGGATTGAGTCCTCTGAGGTGGTGACTATGTGGAGATATTTGGTGGATGTTTTTTTAACCCTAGATGTGGGTTTAAGTTTACCTAATCTATTCCTTCTATGTTGTCCCTTTCTAGGGTTCTGTGCTTTGGTTTCTTCGGGTTCCTTTTGTCCTATGTGTTTTGGGGCTGTCTGAGTTGTGGGTTGCTAAGAAACCGAATGTCTTGTGGTTTCTCTATGCCTTTGGTGGTTTATGCCTTTTGTCTTAAACTATAGCGATACATTTTTTGTAAAAGATTCGGTGACCTTTCAAAACCCCTTCTTATATATATATATATATATATATATATATTTCTTTGTAAATATCATACAATTCAATAAAAGTTCAACACCTTTTGGATACGATTCCTCTAAAAACCCTCCCCAATTATAAAGAATTAGGAGGATCAAAATGAAATATGTTTTATTTGAATCTTTGCATATTACTTGGCTTTCCATATTTTTTAAATATAGTTTCTATTAACAATTATTTCTTAATTTATCTACTTCTAAAAATTGGATATTATTAATTTTTGCTTATATTTGAAGTTGTTCTTTTAAACCTATGTTCTTTTTGAGGATATTTGGAGATGATTTTATATAATTTAAAATAATATATATATATATATATATATATATATATATATATATATATATATATATATATAACATTTAAACATAGATTAATATTTTATAGCATTAATTAAATGGTATTAGTTCAACCAATTAAATTCTTTGACTTCTAAGAAGGAAACTTGAATCTTTCCAAGTGATAAATATGTAGAATAGCCAAGTTGTTATAATACCATTATGTGATTAAGATCAGTTCCAATCCCATATAACAAAATAAAAAAATCCTTAGTTTAACTATTTAGCTTGGATATGAAAATAGCTAAATTATCAAGAATAATATTGCATGGAGTATCATATGAATGTGAGGTTTTGTTAGAATCAAGGTTATACACAGTGGCGAACATTCGTAAATTGGGTGAATATTAGGATTTTCAAAATTTGAAATTGGCGAATATGAGGACCCTCGACGTCGGTCCATTCGCTTAAAATTTTCATGACCAATTGTTTCTTAGGGTCAATTCACCATAATATATATCCAAACATAGGTATATTTATACTCGTTGAAAAGCTCTTTTCAAGCCAGATCTAATGGTGGTGTTTGTATGAAGTTATAAGATGATTTAATAGGCCAAAAATAGCCCTAAAGATGACCTTATATTTTAGGGCTTCAAATACCCCAAATTTTGGTATGAAAATGCTCGATTTGATTTGCTTAGTATTCTCCATGATTCACCTTGATTTTGATTAGGATTCATCATTTTTTACAAGTACATTTTGAGTCCAACCCCTTATGCATAACCCTGGTTAGAATTCAACTAGTGGATTTTAGATCTTAATGCTTCGAATAATTTACATTATGCAATGAAGGGTATTTAAGTACATAGGATGCTTATTTCAAGCATAAAAAAATCTCAACCAAACTCACAACTACCTTTGTCCTATACTACATGCATATGCCTTATGAGGGGTGGTTATACCACTTGCCTTCTCACATGGGCTATGATGTAATAATTCTTAACATTCCCCCGTATTACATCATAGTCATAGCTCTATTTTTAGCTTATGATACAAAATAATTTAAATGGTGATGTTAATTTGAGAGAGAAATTCCTCCCCTTATTGTAGAATTTCTAGTTTTATACTTAGGAGAGTCTAATTCCATCAATCATGCACTCCAAAAATATTTTTATTACAAGATATGCTCATTCAATGCTTGAATTATGTGTTTTCTCCAACGCCTTCAAGTGAAGCATGTGTTACCATACATCCAATGTCACTTATTGAATTGATTGGTCATTGAGTTTTGGCTTGCATATGATGGAATGCAAGTTGTGTATGGATTATTTCACTATTTTACCTTTCTTTGCTTTTCATTGTGATCAAGTCATGGATTCTTTGCAAGTTCTCCTTTTATCGTAAGTTCTTTGATATGATAAATGGGATGTATATTTTTAATGTAATCTTTAGCAATTTTATGTACTTGTTTTAGTCCTTTAAATGATCCTATAGCTTCCATAGTTTTTCCTTGAACTAGAATGTAGCAACCTTTTAAGTGCTCTATAGTTTTTAGAGTTGAACCATTAGGGCCCAATAATTGTTGTCATTGTCTAACAAGTCTCCCTTTATCTTGTTTAAAATTATCGATCTTGATGATATCACAATGCATATTATCATTTAATATCATGATTGCTTGTAGTGTTGGTACACTCCTTGATAAGAGTCTTATGAGATAATGTGCTTTGATATGATGTATGGATCTCTTGTTCAACTTGCAAAAATAGTTAATCTTCTTTTAACATTATCCAATTTGTAAGCTATGCCATTCTTCTTCAAAGCTTTCTTCACAATAGGCCATTCATCGTGTATATTTTTTTCTATGTACATGGGAAAATGAGTAGAAAAGGAATTAACTTTGAACATACCATCTTCTTTCCAAAATGTAATGAACTTCTTAGCCTTCGAGGTATCCCATGGCTTGCGCTTGTAGTAATTCTCTTTGTATCTAGGTAATGTTACCTCATGTTGATTGCTTGGCTTGAAGTGATCAATTGATATAATTTTTCTTGTATAATGATTTGGATGATTTGAGTGGATCCAACTTTCTTGACATGTCATGTGTTTTGTTGCTTTGGAGTCATACCAAATATTATTGTACTATCTCAAGTGTGCTTTTGCAATAAACACATGATCTTCTTGTTCTCAATATTTTTCTTCTTCTTTGACTTGATTTTCTCAACTAAATTATTTTGATGTGCCTTTCTCCAAGATTGATTTTTATTTTTGAACATGATATTTCTTATTGTTGGTAATATCTCATGAAGAGAACCCATTTTTTAATGGGTGTGCCAACATTCCTTCATGGTGTGTCCATTTCTACCACAATATTCACACATATTTTATATGTGAAATGTATTTATTTGAGAATCATTATTGGATATCTTTGAAAGTTATTTATTTGTTGGAAGTGTTGTGGAGGTATCATACCTCTTCTAAATGGATGCTTCCTCATTTGAATTGTAAGTAGTAATTGTTCTTATTCATCTACTATATGTGAGGCATATACTTTTTGGAGTAAGTTCACTAGCTTTTTAAAGCTTGGTGTTTTCTTAGTAATATTAATGTTGTTACAAAAGCACTACAATTTGATGGGGGAGATCTCAAAAGCTAGTGAAACTAATGTTTCATCAAATACCTAAGTTCCCAATGCTTGTAAAGATGCTCGTAACTCTGTAATTCTCCTCATGAATGATTCAAGATTTTCTCCACTCTTCATATTTAAACAGTGGAGCTAGCTCTTGAGGAATAAAATTTGATTTTGATTCTTTGCTTCAAATATTGTTCTTAGCTTCTCCGATGCATATTTGGTCACGGTTGAATCTTGAATGTACGCTTAGACCTCATCTACTACTTTGAACATGATGACCAGTCTTGTCTTTTTGTCTACCTTTTCAAACTTTATTTGGTCCTCATTTGTTTCTTTAGGATGAGTATTGGTTTTTTCCAATACTTGCCATACCTCCTCAAACACAAGATGCATCATGAGTTTGGTCTTCCAGGCAACATAATTATTCTGCCTTAATAGTTGTGAAGCAAGCAATATGAATTTTGGTGCTCTATTAGCCATAGTAATCTTTCACAAAATTTGAATATTATTCTTTTATTGATTCTGCCTCAAAAAAATAATATTTTATGGGTATATATAAGTCTATACTCGATTTTCAATTGATGCTTCAAAAATTGTGAGAAAAATTTGTCTCATCAAACGAAGGTGTGTTCTTCCTTATTGGAATTTTTCATTTTTTTTAATATTTCTTTTTCGAATAGTAAAGGTCTGTAAGAATTATTTTTTTATATTATTTTAAACTTTTTCCACTTGAAATGTGGGATAAATATTAAAAAACTCCCCTTGATGTAATCACTCCCTCCTTTTGGACTTGTGCACTAAATTTTTTGCTTTGGGAAAAATGGAGCATCTTTTTTATTAAATCATGCTCTATTTTAGTGTTGATATTTTCAATGCTCTTGACTAAATGAGACCCTATATTCTATGAGTTGAAACTATGATGATCTAAATTTTTGAATGCCTACAATGAGACTCTTAATATTGCACTATTTAAACTTGGAACTATCTTCTTTGAAACTTTTCTTTTGCACTTTACAATGCTCTACTAGAAATGACTTCTTCCTTTGATGATTTTTGTACTGGAGGGATCATTGTCTTATTTTTATTTTTTTGCCATGTGTTACGTAGCTAGCTTTGTCTAATACCTGGGATTTTATCTTTGTGCGTATCTTATTCTTTTGCCTCTTGCTCCTCTATCTCGTATCATATTCTTTCACCTCTTATTTCTCTATATTTGTCTCACATTCTTCTACCTTTTGTTTCTTTATCTTTGTCTCACATTTTTTTTTTGGTAATTAAGGTACAATTTCATTACATCCGGGTTTTCCAAGTTGACCCAAAACCTTTTACAAAAATTAGCACTATGCTATTACGGATCAAAACCTCAATAGGGACAGTCTATCCTTCGCTACTAGTACCCTTCTGAGGCCACCCTACCAAGAAAGAGCACAACCCCTTACACATATTTACAAACACCTTAGAACACAGGCAATGAACCACCATAATGCTTTCTTGCTGCCCCAGCCACGAAAATGCGACCTGTCGCGACATCGCGACGTCCTTAAGTCTTCTCCTTTATTTGCTCTAGAGAGTCACAAAACGGTGACATGTCACGAAAATGAGACATGTCACGAAATCACTACATTCTGCCTTCATTCTGCTCCTTTGCTGCTATAAGTCACATAAATGCGACATGTCACGAAAATGAGCCATGTCGCAAAATCGTGACATTCGTCACCCATTTTGCACTCTTTTTGCTTCCAACCGTAAAAATGTGACATATCGCGAAATCACGATGTCCTTAATTAGTTTCCATATTTTACTTTGGATAGTTGTGAAAATGCGACCTGTTGCAAAAAAGAGACATGTCGCGAAGTCATGGGATTCTGCCTACGTTCCGCTCCTTTGCCGCTGCATGTCATGAAAATGCGACATGTTGCGACAATGAGACATGTCGCGAAATCGCGACATTCATCTCCCATTTTGCATTCTTGCCGCTCCATCCATGAAAGTGCAACATGTGAAATCGTGACGTCCTTAAGTCTTTTCCTTCATTTGCTCTGGATAGTCGCGAAAATGCGACATGTCGCGACAGTAAGACCTGTTGTGAAATCACGATAATCTGCCTTTATTCTGCTCCTTTGTCCCTGCCTGTCGCAAAATTGAGACATGTCACGAAATCATGACATTCGTTTCCCATTTTGTAATCTTGCCGCTTCCAGCCACAAAGAATCGACAAGTCACAAAATCGCATCGTCCTTGAGTATTTTCCTTCATTTGCTCTGGATCGTCGTGAAACTGCGACATGTCGAAAATACGACATGTCGCGACATCGCGACACTTCTGCCTCTTTGTCCTCTTTTGTTGCTTTTGGACATGAAAAGGCAACATGTCGCGATATCGCGACACAATCGCCTCCTTGCTCCTTTTCTTGGATTTTGCCCGCGAAAATCCAACATGTCGCGATATCGCGACACTTTTGCCTCCTTACTCTTTCTCTTCTCTTTTGGTCGTGAAAATGCGACATGTCACGATATCGCGACACTTTTTCCTTCCTACTCTTTCTCTTCTCTTTTGGTCGCGAAAATGCGACATGTCTCGATATCGCAACATTTTTCCTTCTTACTCTTTCTCTTCTCTTTTGGTCACGAAAATGCGACATGTCGTGATATCGTGACACTTTTTCCCTCTTGCTCTTTCTCTTCTCTTTTGGTTGCGAAACTGCGACATGTTGCGATATCGCGACACTTTTTCCGTCTTGCTCAACATGTTGCCAAAATGCGACACTTTTTCCTTCTTGCTCAACATGTCACGATATCGCGACATTTTTCCTTCTTACTCTTTCGCTTCTCTTTTGGTCGTGAAAATGCGACATGTCGCGATATCGCGACTCTTTTTACCTCTTGCTCTTTCTCTTCTCTTTTGGTCACGAAACTGCGACATGTCATGATATTGCGACACTTTTTCTGTCTTGCTCAACATGTCGCCAAAACATGACACTTTTTCTTTCTTGCTCAACATGTCACGATATCGTGACACTTTTTATTTCTTGCTCAACATGTCGCCATATCACGACACTTTTCCTTTCTTGCTCTACCTGTCGTGAAATTGCAAAACTTTTTCTTTCTTGCTCAACATGTCATGAAATCGTGACCCTTTTTCCTTCTTGCTCAACATGTCACGATAACGTGACACTTTTTCTTTCTTGCTCAACATGTTGCGAAATTGCGACACTTTTTCCTTCTTGCTCAACATGTCGCGAAATCGTGACATTTTTCCTTCTTACTCTTTCTCTTCTCTTTTGGTTGCGAAAATGTGACATGTCGCGAAAATGCGACATGTCGCGATATCGCGACACTTTTTCCCTCTTGCTCTTTCTCTTCTCTTTTGGTCATGAAACTATGACATGTCACGATATCGCGACACTTTTTCCATCTTGCTCAACATGTCGCCAAAATGCGACACTTTTTCCTTCTTGCTCAACATGTCGCAATATCGCGACACTTTTTCTTCCTTGCTCAACATGTCGCGATATCGCGACACTTTTTCTTTTTTGCTCTACCTGTCACGAAATCATGATACTTTTTCTTTTTGCTCAACATATCGTGAAATCGTGACCCTTTTTCCTTCTTGCCCAACATGTCGCGATATCGCGATACTTTTCCTTTCTTATCTTTGTCTCACAGTCTTCTACCTTTGTTTCTCTATTCCATCTCATGTTCTTTCACCTCTTGTTTGTCTATCTGTTGTTCGATATTTTTGACTGGTTGGATCATGTATTCTTTCCCATAGGTTGACATTTGAACAAATCGCTTGGTTGTAGTAGGTTGCATCAAACTTTTCTTTTACATGAGGAAATATTTGAAGACTCGAACATTCATAGAGAATGTTATGTTGCAAGTTGCTTCAACTACTATTCTTTTTTGATTGTTTCATCTTTGCTAGTTTTTGCTTCTTTCTTCAAGGATCCTTGGTTTCTTTGGTGCAATGCACTAGAATTAATTCTAAGATGGACATTCTGGTATTTTTTCTATGGATGTGCACTTCTACTCTCTAGTCAATCAAACTGGATCTTTAATTTCAATTACCTTGTTTGCCACATGAGATTTTCAAGCCTATTTATTTCAATCATGAAAGCCTTTATTTATTATATTTTTGAGTTGTATTTATCTTCATGTTATTATTCTCTTATAACTGAATATTTGTCGAAGTCATTTATCTTTTATTAGTTTCTTCAAATGCAGGATTTCTAGAACATTCACATGAGACCATTCTTGGATGTGTGTCAATAATATTCATGTCTACTTTTTTATGTAGCTAGCTTGCACTTCTTTTGTTCTTCCTTTATGTTTCCTTTAGGGCTACTTGAAATATTGTTCTTAGAACAAAATATGGTAGCAATTACCACCTTTTAGTAATTTGTGAATCTCTTTCTCTTAATAGTGTGTCTCTTTACAATTTTAAGGAGCCTTTAATGGCTTCATATTTGTTGGTTTTCTTCTTGCAATTTTCTAAGAAGCTTTAGTGGCTTCGATATCCTCTTTTAAATTTTGAGATGCTTCTATGGCTTCCTTTATTTTTGAAAGAGCTTCTTATGGATTCCTTTTTGCCTTTTGAAATGGTAATTTATTTTTTAAATTTTAGGGGAAACTTTATGCCCCCTTTTATTTCTTGTTGAAATTGGCTAGGTTGTTTCTTATAGGCTTATGACCTTATTGGTATTATAAGGGATTGAAACCATTCTTGATGCTTGAAGGATTTTGCATTTGATAGGGGGTATTTTGTCCTAAAACATTTTGAATTGATCATGGAATTTTGCTTCATGGTGATGATTACCTCTCCTTTTGAGGTTTTCTTTAAACAATTTTATATAGGGTAATTTTACCCTTGAAACTTCTCTTCTCAAACTTGAAATATTTCTCAAACAGAGTGCTCTTTTGGCTTCTTTATTTCAAATCTAGAAGAATATCATAAGGAGAATTCTTTCTTCATTTTACCTACTTTGATTCCACATGTTAAATCTTAATGCTTCAAATAATTTGTATTATGTAATGAAGGGTATTTGAAGCATTACATGTTAAATCTTAATGCTTCAAATAATTTGTATTATGTAATGAAGGGTATTTGAAGCATTACCATTTTTGAAGCATTAAGATTTAACATAATACCATGTTTTTTAATAAAACTCATTTTTGAATGAAATTCAATGGACCATATAGTTTTGTAAGCTGAATACACCAAAGAAATTAATGCAATCAGTAATAAGACAAACAAAATTTATACCAAAAAAATCTAAAATTTTATAGTGGGGTCCCCAATTAGGGTGAGTTGTGCTATGCAAAAAATGATGATTCTACTGGAAAATTCTCTTGAGAATTTTGGGATGAAGAACCCTTCCTAAAACTAGTGAAACCTTTGAATAGAAAAAATCAACAAACTGGTATACATCCATAACTAGAGTTAGACAAATATTGCTCAAAATAATGTTCCATTCTACCTTAGCTCCAAGTGTGTGTAAGTGCATTCATTCCTATTCTTGAATCAATCAAAAATTCACCAATTAAGCTTAAAATTAGGTTATTTTGTATTACTCTTTATTTGAATTTACCTTGACATTGTTCCACTGCTAGCTAGGCATCTATAGCCCAGGTGGAGATGTCCTTAATCCCTCTCAAGACCTTGCTCTACTGCCAACCAAGCATCTATAGCCCTGATAGAGATTATCTAAATCACCCAAAGCACTTGAGCTTATGCTTCTTTTTTTATTTTTTCTTTTTATATTACAAATACATAAGTGTGCCTTGGGTTGGATATTGATAAGGCTAAGAATAGAGTGTATAAATTCATTTTGGCCTAACCATCAAGCTCAAAAGGTTACATTTTTATGACTCGAGAACTTTCTTAAGGTGTTTAAAATATGGAGCTTCAACATTACTTTGCAATACCTCAAGTTTAATTTGCTTTGGCTCTAAGACAATGGATAGACACCAATAGTTTGATTGTACCAATCATTAATTCCACTAAGCTTCAAAGCAAACTCTTTCATTCCCAATTTATATTAGAACACTTCTAGCTTAGAATAACTAGAAGTCAATTGCATATGAACAAACCATCCCAAGTGAGGGAAAAAGACACAAACAATCATAAAATCATTCCAAAAATTATCAAACTCAAGTAACACTGCAAGGTAACAAAATACATAAAATAATAGTCTTTTCCATTCACTTGTGAAATAACTGTTTGCTACCCTTAATTTTTTTAAACCTACAAACAACTTGCAGAGCTTATAACTTTTGGTTTACAAATTTATTTTGCATGTATCATACACTGTTGGAAATGTTATTTTGTGTGAAAATTATCTACAAAATTTCATTGAATTCTGAGTATTTTTGGTCCCTTAAATATTGATTATCCTATGTTGCTGCAAAAATTCTATTTTTTTGCTACAATTTTTGTTTTGCTGCAATTTTTTTTGTTGCACTTTTTTTTGCTGCAACTATTTTTGTTGGCTGCAACTTTTTTTTTGTTGCAATTTTTCTTTTGCTGCAACTCTATTTTTGTTGCAATTTATTTCTTGTTGCAACTTTTTTTGCTACAAATACTTTAATAACATAGTATAAACTAGAAACATACTCAAAATTGAGGGGATGAAGGCAATAATCAAACTCCAATTGAAAGTTTTTTTTTTTAAATTGAGGATAGCATGAATGCATTAAGAAAATTAAAACAAAACCAACTAATCATAATCAAATCAAGCAAATCACACCAAAATGACTATTTACAAGGTAGGATTGAAATACCCTTTAGGGATGAAAGTAATGCTTGAGGAATTGTCCATTCATAGGTAATGGAACATCCTTTCCAGTTAGACTCTTGATTATGAAGGTATTCTCTCCTAAAATTTCAAATATTTGAAAGGGACCTAACCAATGGTTATAAAACTTCTCATGGTCTCCTTTATTTTCATGGGCTTTGTCCCATAGCAAAACTAACTCAATAATTTTAAAATCCTTTAACTTGGCCCTCTTGTTAAACCATATTTTGATCACTCCTTGGTGTTTTCTAAGGTGTTAGAGGGTATCCTTTCTGTTCTCATCTGGGATCATCAAGTTTGTTAGCCTTGCTTCAATTTTATCCTCCTCTAGGAAATATTGCATAAACTACAATGTCAAAATCTTCAAGTTGGTAGGGAAAATGGGATCTTGGCCATACACTAAGTGGTAGGGAGATGTGCCTATGGAAGACTTGACCCTTGTACTATTTTCCCACAAAGCATACTTTAGTTTGTTGTCCGAGTCTCTAGGATTTTTTTCAAGATTTTCTTGATTATGGTTAAAAAATTATTGTTAGTTGTAACAACTCTCCAAAACTCTATTTTCTTATACACATAATTTATCTGTAAGGATGAGATACTACTAATGTATCTATGGTTGCAGGAGATAGGTAATTGTTACTGGCAGGGCAATGCAAAGGAAAGAGGTCTCCTCAACAGGCAAAAGGATTATTTCGGTGCAAGGTAAGTCAAGGGAGATGATGAGCGGTGGTGTATTCGCCAGTTGATAGGGGTAAAGAACCCTATAGGCGATGCATTCGCCAACGGTCCATGTAGAATGCATATCATGTAGCTACATTTGTAGGGGTGTTTGATGTTTGATAATTTGTGAATTGTGTTGTTTGTATGGCAATGAAAGTGCTTAATGCATGGGAGCCATAGTTTAAATTATTGGAAGGCAATGAAAGTGCTTAATGCATAAGATTCATAGTTTAAAATTAATGAAATAAATCTAGAACAAAAAAAAAAGGTAGTAGTATACAGAGTTTTTAAAAGGAACATGTGTGTTTTGTTTGGAAATTGACTTATTTAAAATTGATATATATACATTTATAAAAATATACTAATTGCATAAATATTAATATATAATTGCATTGAAGCAAATAAACCTTAATGTTCTATGGATGCTTTGGAGGTAAGGAAAATAAAGGAATTTAAATAAGTGTCATATTAAAATTATAAAATAAAATAGTACGTAGACCATAGAAGTATTGTTGAGGCACTCTTTGAAGAAGGCAAATAGGGAATTGTCGGCATTATTTTTATGGAGGTTTTTAAGGTTGTTGAACGTGGTGAAGTGGATTCCACCTAGCGTTTTATTAGAATGGACATACTTTAAACCAATGTCGGCTTTTGTGTGCGAAGAGGAGTGGGGAAAAACCATCTCTAGATGGTGGACACAGAGAGAAAAAGGGGTGCGTAGAATGGTATGCATGGTGTCTTTCGACGAAGAGGGAACCAAGCGTTGGAGGAGGAGAGAACAGAGCGGGTGAGCTAGGCGTTAGAGGAGAAGAGAACAAAATGCGACAAAAGAAGAACAAGTGTTGTTTGCGTGGAGAAAACAGTAAGCCCATTATGATTTAAAAATCTTAAGGAAAAGCCAATAGAAAATAAAATTTGTTTGTATGGTAAAAAAAATATTACGATGGTGCTCTGTGTGCATTCCCAGAATAGCATACGTATTATAGAAAACTAAAAAAATTATTATACCCTGTGTGAATTGGATATGCTTATATTGCATGCGTTCGTTGGAGTGTTGTGTGATTGGTTGGCTATGAACCAAGGCCGATATTATCCTTCTTTAAATCATCTGTTGTTGTATGCCATGTTAATATTAAGCACCAATGTGTTACTAGGTGTCTGGTTGGTTGTGAACCAAGACCGAGTTCTTCCATTTTGGAAATATTTGATGTTGCATGTTGAGTTAAATTATGCTAGGATATTGTGATTTGTGTTGGAAAATGTTTGAAGCTCTGCATGTTGAATTAAATATGGAAATGATGTATGCATTCTAGGGTTAGATGCACTTCATTGTAGATGACCGTTCTGACCCTTGGATAACACCGGATAATCTGTGTAAGGAGGAATACTACTGTTGAAAACTGCAAAAAAAAATAATGCATGTTGTCTTTTAATGATTTCGACAACATTCGGGTTCAAGATCTGCACATAGAAATGAAAGAGAAATATTGTATATTCTACGTACTTTGTAACTCTACTCA
The DNA here is from genome assembly GCA_028583015.1 of Wollemia nobilis. Taxonomy (NCBI): domain Eukaryota; kingdom Viridiplantae; phylum Streptophyta; class Pinopsida; order Araucariales; family Araucariaceae; genus Wollemia; species Wollemia nobilis. Next base: position 8,150,325 of record JAQPPZ010001078.1, on the reverse strand, counting down.
GGGGTATATTGAGGCCTGAGACATAAGAGAGTTATAGCTAAACTGTTACATGCAGTAGTAATAGAATATATAGTTCTTTGGATATATGCAGAGCAAAGTTGTAAAATTTACATTGACTATTGAAACATAGCTTTGGAAAACATGAATGGTTGAATTCTGGATACAAGATGTAAATCATGTAAATTGCAATTTTAAATGGGTATGCTGCTACTTTCATTTATAACTCACTGATTGAAATGGAGTGCAATATTGTGTTATATGTTTAGAAGAGCTATTGCTTTGTATGTAACTTTATGGTAATCAATGAAAGTTTAATTCCTTCGAAGTCAAGTTGAGCCTGTGTTCAATAGCACCGAGTATGGCTATTTTGAATTATGAACTTTATTAAATTAAAATGTGGTCACCTATTTACGGAAGCCTTGAAGAATAGGATATGATTGTCTTAAACACGAATCAGTAATTAAGTGGTGATTGTTCTCATTAATGGGGATTTATTTTACTTTAGTTATAAAACCTGGTTCCTAAACTTAATATGAAACCATACAATTGCATGCAACGAATATAGTCTTTAACTTTATCTCTTCGGGTACGTATCTTGCCTAGGGTTCATGATAGCTCATTTGAATGTTAGTATAGTTCATATGTAAAACATTTAAGCTTAAAAACACCCTGATTAGTTGAGATGGTGAGTAATTCACTGTGTATATAAAACGGGTCTGATTTTGATAACTAGTTTAAGATTTTATTATGCTTGTTTGCATGCTTTAAACCGAGTTTAGAATGTGAAACGTAGAAGCAAATTAGTAGGATAGTCATAACATAGTTAGTAATTAAAGCTTTATCCTCAGGATTAAAGAACATCCAACTTTAACCAAGATTAGGTTCGAGAGATATTTGGGAAAACGTAGCTAATGATATCGCCGCATAAGTTTGAAGAAGTCGATGGATGGAGACATTTGTATGAAAATTATATGTCAACTTTACTTCAAAGTGTTCATTGTGCAGTGTCTTACATGAAATATGGATGGCACTATTCTTCTTATTTATAACATAATGAACTAAACTTCTTTTAGTTTAAATAATATGGAGCCTTGACCACAACACCTATTTTGACTAAAGCAGACCGTTTAACCCTTTATTTATGTAGCCTAAATTTTGTGGAGTTTTGATTAATAGAAAATGTCTTCCTTTTACTTATTTGAGAGGTAGCTTCTATTTATTTAATTAAAGAATTAAAAAGGAATCTTAATAAAATTGTATGGCAGATTTATAGATCTTTTAACATTGATTACAACGTTTCCAATGTTTAGTGATTTCTATTCAACTTTAGTGGTAAACCTATATTACAAAAAGGTGGAAACTAGATAACTTGTGTTACTTTACTAAATATCAAAATCATTAGAAAATGGAGAATGCTTAACCTTTGACTAGTCAAAAACTGCTTTAGATAATTCAAACCGTAGCTAAGTAAATATTAAAAAAATACTATTAAGATTGTGGGATAGGCAATCTTAAATCGCAACCTAAGGTTGTGGGCAGGACAACCTTGATTGAAATTCAAGATTGTGGGTAGACAATCTGATGATACGAATATTGATGATGTTTACGAGAAGGCAATCATCATGGAACATGGCTCTAACTGTACTTCTGATGGAAAAAGGTCAAAACGAGAGGTAACAAAGAGTTGTATGGGCATCTCTTCTAGGTTATCCTTGCTAGTGATGAGTGGTGATTTGTGTTAGACTAGGTGAAACCGACAGCATGATGGTATGGGACATCATGTTGGTTAATCTATACAAGTCATCGGGTGGTTACCAGGGCATTGGTAAGACCCTAGACGATGCTCCATAAAGAATGGTTGATCGTCTAGCTCGAGCATGTATGCGCTAAGTCTTACATGATTTAATTATAAGATATGAATTCATGTATTCATGTAAAGACACGAGAAAGTTATGCGTCACACCTCTAGGTGTTATGGGCCCTAGAGGAAAAGAAACCCACTGCCTGAACTTGGAATCTCGGGTGGAGAGTGAAGTTCAAAATAGGTAACTATATGGGATTTGGCCAATCTCGATCTCATGAGTATTTCGACTGCAGTGGAATGGCACTCATGAAGATGAATTTAACATGCTCATACTAGAAAATGAAACAAGAGATAAATAAATAAAAATAATGTTCTCATAATGATACCTCTGACATTAGACAACCAAGTGGGAAGACTTGGTGTGATTAGACAACCAAGTGGGCTGACTTGGGGTGTTACATTTGGTATCAGAGCCAAGGTTGCAAATATTTTAAGTGATAAAATTTTAAAAAATCTATGACAAGTCTAATTTAAAGCTACCAATGTGTTCACCTAAGACTCAAAAACCTAACAAGGCTCTTGTTGTGCTAGGTAGACAATGACGTATGGACAAAAATATAGTTCCTCGAAAAGAACTACGGTGGTTCAGTGGGAAGGGCTGACTGAGAACCCTAAAAGGGTCATTCAAAAATTCATGCAGATTAGGGCATCTGAGGAAGCTACAGAACATCCTCGAGAAAAGAGGAAGGAAAAAGAACTAGTTAACAAAGAGGATAAAATGGTCTAAATGGTGCAATTATTGCGAAATCAAGTGAGCCAATAGAAAGAGAAAATGGAGCAGCAAAATGCTCAAATAGCTGAACACATGGCACAACAAAATGCTTAAATGATAGAGCATATGGAGCAACAAAAATCTCAGCTAGCTCAACAACAAGAAATTATTTCCCATCAACAGAAAACAATAGAAAATCTATCCAAAGGAAAAGAAATGGTGATAGTTGAGGATGAGATAACTATTGACCTAGGAAGGAAACAAGCAGGTCCAAAGTTGGACAAGGATATGAGAAAATTTGATATAGCCAAATTTGATGGCAAAGGTGATGGGGAAGAAGTTGAAAGATGGATGAATAGTGTGGAAACATAATTTGTAGTTAGGACCCTTTCATCTAAATCAAAAACCTTGTGGGCAGTATTTCGATTGTATGGAGCTGTCACTGACTAGTGGGATACATATAGAAAAACTCATAATGTGGAGGCTGCCTATGTTCATTGGGACATATTTGTTTTGGAATTTAAGGATAAGTTCCTAACATTGCAATTTTACCTTGAAAGGACTGTGCAGTTTTCAAGGTTGACATAGGGTAATATGTCCGTAATTGAGTACTACCAATGATTTGTGCAATTGCTCAAATACATGCCCGAATATGAGCAGTGGAATGAAATTAAAATTCAAAAATTTCTCCTAGGGTTACATCCAAAAATTGGGCACCTAATTCTTATGTTATAACTTACCACCCTAACTGTTGCTTGTGACTTGGCTCAACAAGAAGAAGATAATTTTAAGGCCAAGAAAGCTTATTATCAACAATATTTGGAAAAGGAAGAACCACAGAAGAAGAAAAACGTGGGTCCAACCAAAGGAGACAGAGGTTGGAACAAGAATCATGGAAATGGAAACAAAATCAGGTTTGACAAGAATAAGAATAGGTACCAAGGAAACAAGGGAAATCAAAATTATCGGGGTGGCCAGGGAAATTTTTGGAATATGTATGAACAAAGAGCTAATGCACCAAAAAATGGTACACATGAAGATAATGAGAGAAATGTGAAAGAGAGGGCACCACAGACTGGTTGCTGGATTTGTAAAGAACCTCATTATGCTGATAAATATCCTTTGTGAGTAGATAAGAGAAAAGAATCTGTGGAACCTACTCATAAGATATATGTATCAACAGGTAACTCTAAACTCAATGGTCAAGAAACACCTTTTCTATTGAAAGGTAAAATTTATAATAGAAATGTTTATATTTTGGTTGATTCCAGAGCAACTAATAGTTTTGTTTCACAAAATATTTTGAGGGACATACTGGAAACACCTAGATTTATGGCTAATGGGTGGAAAGTTGAGTATGGGTATGGGCAAACCTATATAGTTAACCAATGTCTATTTGATCCTCAAAAATGTTACCTCAAGGGCAAACTCATTGGCACTTATACGTAGCTCCTTTACATGCATTAGATATAATTTTAGGTATGGAATGGCTCAAGGCACATAAAGAATTGTTAAATTTTGAAGAAAGATCGATGAAATTCACTAATGACACCAAGCAAAGGATTCGGGTTCATTGCGGACGTGAATCAGTGGAACCACATATTTTGACTGCAATACAAGTTAAAAGAAATATGAGAAAGGGTAGTAGAGTGTTTGTGGTTAAACTTAATAAAAAGAAAGAAAATGAATTTGGAGCAAGTCTTTTCCAAACATATCTAGTGTTAAATGGCTTTCAAGATGTTTTTCTTGAATAATTACCTAGTCTTCCACCCCAAAGGGAGTTTGATTTTACTATAGAACTTTTTCTAGGAGCAACGCCAATAGCTTGAGCACCTTATAGGATGACCACAATAGAGCTACAAGAACTTAAGACACAACTTTAGGAACTTTTAGAAAAAAGGTTATATTAAACCTAGTGTTTCAACGTGGGGTGCACCCGTATTGTTTGTGAAAAAGAAATATGGGACACTAAGATTATGTATTGATTACAAACTGTTAAATAATATGACTGTTGAGAATAAGTACTCTCTACCAAGAATAGATGATTTGTTTGATCAACTGAAAGGAGCCACAATTTTCTCCAAAATTGATCTTAGATATGGTTATCATCAGTTAAGAATTCGAGAGGAAGATACCCACAAAACTACTTTCCAAACCAGATATGGTCATTATGAATTCACAGTGTTGTTTTGGGTTTACCAATGCTCTAGCAGCTTTTATGAATTTTATGAATAGTGTGTTTCAAGAAAAATTAGATTGATTTGTATTGATATTCCTGGATGACATATTGATCTATTCCAAAAGGAAAGAAGAGCATGATATGAAGACTATTCATGAGATACTTAGAAAGAATCAATTATATAAAAAATGTCTAAGTGTGAGTTTTATGCAATCCAGGTACAATATTTGGGACATGTAATTTCAGTTGAAGGGGTATTTGTTGTGTTGAGCAAGGTGCAACAACAGTATTGTCATTGTTGTCAACACAGTCAGATAGATCTGTTGATGCAGTGGACAGGAAGTTCAAAAGCTATTCAGATGCAGAAGACAGGAGTTCAAAGGTTACTCAGAGTATGTACAGTGATTTTCCAAGAAGACCGAAGTGGCCCATATGCAAAAGATCAAAGAAAAAGACAAGTAAGAAAAGTGTCGCGATATCGCGACATATACAGTAGGCAAGAAAAACTGTCACGATTTCGCGACATGTTGGAAGAGAGAAAAAGCAAGAAAAATTGTCACGATTTCGTGACATGTTGGAAGAGAGAGAAAAAGCAGGAAAAACTGTCATGATTTCATGACATGTTGGAAGAAGAAAAGGCAAGTGGAAAAACTGTCGCGATTTCGTGACATGTTGGAAGAGAAAGAGAAAGCAAGAAAAACTGTCACGATTTCGCGACATGTTGGAAGAGAAAAAGACAAGTTGAAAAACTATCACGATTTCACGACATGTTGGAAGAGAAAGAGGAAGCAAGAAAAACTGTCACGATTTCGCGACATGTTGGAAGAGAAAAAGGCAAGTGGAAAAACTGTCACGATTTCGTGACATGTTGGAAGAAAAAGAGAAAGCAGGAAGAAGTGTCACGATTTCGCGACAAGTTCGAAGAAAGAGAACAAGTAAGAAAAGTGTCACGATTTCGTGACATGTCACATTTTCATGACTAAAATAGGAGAGAGAAAGTAAGTTTGAAAAGTGTCACGATTTCATGACATGTCGCATTTTCATGACAAAATAAAGAGAGGAAGCGTATGGAAGCAGAAGTGTCATGATTTCATGACAAAAGTAGAAAGCAAGACTTTAAAGCAGAAGTGTCACGATTTCATGACAAAAGCAAAGAAGTAAAGTACGAAAGCAGAAGTGTCATGATTTTATGACAAAAGTAGAGAAGAAGACTTCGAAGGCAGAAGTGTCATGATTTCATGACAATAGCAAAGAAGTGAAGTACGAAAGCAGAAGTGTCATGATTTCATGACAAAAGTAGAGAAGAAGACTTTGAAGGTAGAAGTGTCATGATTTCAGACAAAAGTAGAAGATTAGATATTAAAAACAAAGAAGTGAAGTATGGAAGCAAAAGTGTCACGATTTCATGACAAAAGTAGAGAAGAAGACTTCGAAGGTAGAAGTGTCACGATTTCGTGACAAAAGTAGAAAGCAAGACTTCGAAAGCAAAGCGTCATGATTTCGTGACATGTCGCATTTTGACTCGAAAAGGATAGGAAGGCAGAGAAGCAAAAGTGTCATGATATCGTGACATGTCACATTTTCATGACTCAAGAAGGGTAGGCAGGCAGAATAACAAAAGTGTCATGATATCGCGCAATGTCACATTTTCGTGACAAAGGAATAGAGAAAGCGTACGGAGGTGAAAGTGTCACGATATCGTGACATGTTGTATTTTCATGGGCCAAAGCTAAGAGAAAGAGCAAGGAGAAAAAGTGTCATGATATCGCGACATGTTGCATTTTCATGGTCCAAAGCAAGGAGAAAGAGAGAGAAAGAAAAAGTGTCACGATATCGCGACATGTATTTTCGTGGTTGAGTTGAAGCCGACGAAGACCGATGACAACCGACTAAATTTAGGGTTTACAGTTGTTATGAAAGCCGACTAAGATTAGGGTTTACAACTGACTAAGATTAGGGTTTTCATCACAAAAATTTTGTTATAAAAGGAGGGTTGTTTGGAGATTTGAAGAGTGTTGAAGTGTGTGAAGTTCGGTCGTAGTGCGTAGAGAGCAAGTCATGTCGAAAGATGCTAAGTGCAAAATTTGCTAAGAGAGCAGAGTGCACAAAAGGGAGAAGACGATCGTGAAGTTCGACTGTAGCGAAGCAGAGTGTGCGAAGTGATTGCGTAGAGAAAGCAGAGTGCATAGAGAAAGCAAAGGTATCTTACTATCAATCTTCTAGTTTCAGAATTGAAGTCCAAGTTGGTGCTTGGCATAAGGGGTTGGTGCTCCTTCCAGTTGGTGCTGGTAAATCAGGGGTTGGTGCTCCTTTCTGTTGGTGCAGATAAATCAGGGGTTGGTGCTCCTTCTAGTGGGTGCTGGTAAATTGTTTGTAAAGTTGTTGCTTTGCAAAGGCTAGATTTGGATGGTAGTCCAAGCAGTCAATTTTTGAGGAGTAGCCACATTGGTGAACCTCGTTAAATCTTGTGTTGTGTGATGTTCTCTTGTGATACTTGCTTTATCTGGTTCTAAGGTTTCATTATTTCTATTTTAAGAGCTATGAATTTAAGTTTAAAGAGCTACACTGATTCACCCCCCTCTCAGTGTCATTGTAAGACTAACAATTGGTATCAGAGCTAAGTTCCTATACAAGCTTAACCGGCTAGGGTGATCTTGGAAGTAACACAATGGCAGGTGGTGAAGGCTTCTCATCAAACAAAGCACCATTGTTTGATGGATCTAATTACGCGTTCTGGAGAATCAGGATGCAGACATATCTCTGTGCTTTGGGTTTCGACATCTGGGATTCAGTAGTTAGTGGATACACAATACCCATCACTCCTCCAAAAGAGGTTGACAAAAAGAAACTATTTGAAAATAACTCAAAAGCAAAAAATGCTCTCATGTGCGGATTAGCAGACAGTGAACTAGTAAAGATCATGAGCTGTAATACGACAAAAGAGATATGGGACAAACTGAGGAGTATTCATGAAGGAGACGATAAGATCAAGGAGGCCAAGTTACAGACACATCGAGCTCAGTTCGAAGCATTGAAAATGAATGACGATGAAAACATTGAGGCATATATGCTGAGAGTTAATGGAATCATTAATGCGATCAGAGGACTCGACGAGGATATTGAAGACTCTGCCATCATGAAAAAGGTACTAAGATCTCTTCCTCAAAGGTTTGATTCTAAAGTCTCAACGATAGAAGAAGCTAAAAATCTAAATTATTTCAGTATAGATGAGATGTATGGATCTTTGACTGCATATGAGATGAGGATAGGAAGATCTAAACCCATAGACAGAGAAGCGGATTTTAAAGCCCTTAAAAATAAAAATGTAAAACAAGAGTCTGAGGAAGAAGAGACATCAGATGAAATGGAAGCAAACTTTGTTAGAAAACTAAAAAAGGGAAAAGGAAAATACAGAGGGAAGCTACCGTTTAAATGTTTCAACTGTGGAGGCATTGGGCATTTTGCGACTAAGTGTCCACTTAAAGAGAAGAACAAAAATGATGAAGGATCGCACCAAGAAAGAAGTGACTGGAAGAAGAAAATGAATTTCAGAAAAGGCAACTTCAAGAAGAAAAGTTTCATCTCCAGGAATGCCAGTTCATCAGAAGACAACTCCGGTGAGGATTCTGAAGAGGAAACAGGTGAAGCTCTTTTCATGGCATTTGAAGAAGTAAAATCAGAAAAGGAAGAAGGAGTGAACTCTGAAGTATGTGGTGAAAACCCAGAGGCTGAGGTAGATCTAGAAGGTGAGTTGATCTCTGCACTTGAAGAGTGGAAGATAGAAAGGAAAAAGAATAAGAAAATGTCAAGAAAGCTTGAGGATGCAAATGAAATCATAACCAGTTTGAAAGTTCAGATAGAAGAATCCAAGAAAATCTTCGAAGATCTCGAAGTACAAATAACCATGAAAATAGATTATTGCAGCAAGCTAGAAGAAGAGATTGTTGGTTTAAGAATGCAGCTAGAAGAGGTGAATAAGAAAATTAGTTGTTACCACAAACGTGAAGAAAGTTCTATGAAGCTGGATAAGATCATAAATGACCAAAGGCCTGCAGGCATCAAATTTGGTCTGGGTTTCATCGAAGGAGAATCATCAAATGGATCAAAGGCCAGAAATGTAAAATCCATGAAGAATGAAGATAAGAAACAGGTTGATCAAGGAAAAATGTCTCATGCAAAAGAAAGCAATAATGCGAGGCACGAAAGGAGAATTGACAATGATGGATTCACCAATGTCACACATCAAAGAAGAAGAAGACCTATGGCTCCTACGACAACATGGCAAAGACCATCACCCAGGTTCAATTATCCCTTTTCTGGTTTCTGTTTTAAATGCAATGGCTATGGACATAAAATCTCAGACTGCAAATATAATGTAAGACCAAGGAATTTCACCAGTAGAAATGTTTTTTCTCCTCTGATGAATTATACAGTAGAATGTTATAACTGTCATAATTTTGGGCACATTGCAAGAAACTGTAGAAGTACATTTGCATCAAATCAGTTTCAGGGAAGAAAATTTCAACCAAATAGGATGAGACAAAATAGAAAACTTCCCGAAAAACATGCACAAGCTACTGATAAGGGAAAGGCAAAACAAGAGCCCAAAACTACTATCAAAACGGAGTGGAAAGGAAAAGAGCGACTTAAGGAAGAAAAGGAATCCTTAATCGTACAAACAACATTTAAAGCACAGAATAAATATGTACCATGGATACTTGATAGTGGATGCTCCCAGTCATATGACAGGTGACAAACAAAAATTTGAGAAGTTACAGAAATATGAAGGTGGTTCAAGTAAAGTTTGGAAATAATGATGGAGCTAAGATAGTTGGCAAAGGTTCAGTTAAAATTAGTGATGGAAAAATTAAGTCAGAAGAAGTCTTGTTTGTGGATGGTTTGAAACATAACTTGTTGAGCGTAAGTCAGATTTGTGATAAAGGTCATGAAGTAGTTTTTATGAAGCAGGGTTGTGAAGTCAGAAAAACAAATAGTGGAAAATTGATAGCAACTGGATCAAGGACATCTGGTAACTTGTACACGCTCTCAGAGACTTCAAAAGGAGCTTGTTTTATTGGACAGGAAGAAGAAAATTGGTTGTGGCACAAGAGACTCGGTCATATCAGTTTTGATAATCTAGTAAAAATCAGCTCAAAAAGGGCAGTGAGAGATATTCCCACCATCAACAAACCTGCAAACAACATTTGTGCTTCATGCCAAAAGGGGAAGCAAACTAGAGTCACATTCAAAACAAAAGAGTACTACACAAGCAAACCTTTGGAACTCATACACACTGATTTATGTGGACCCATGAGAACACAAAGCATAAATGGTGACAAATATTTTATGTTGTGCATTGATGACTATTCCAGAATGACATGGATATTTTTCTTGAAGCATAAATCGAAGCTCTTGATATGTTCAAGATTTTCAAAAACCATGTTGAGAATGAAACAGGAAAGAGGATCAAATGTTTAAGATCAGATAGAGGAGGAGAATTCATTTCAGAGGAGTTTACAGAGTATTGTGAAAAATACGGTATTAGGAGACAGTTTTCAGCAACCAGGACACCTCAGCAGAATGGAGTGGTAGAAAGAAAGAACAGGACAGTGCAGGAAATGGCACGGACTATGTTGGCTGAAAGCAGAGTAGCAGACAGATTTTGGAAAGAAGCAGTCCATACTACGGTGTATATCCAAAATAGGTACATGCTGAGAACACATGAAAGCAAAACTCCTTATGAGTTGTGGTTCGGTAAAAGGGCAACAACAAAATACCTCAAAATCTTTGGCAGCAAGTGCTACATCAAAAGAACTGAAGATAATCTTGGTAAGTTTGAAGATAGAGCGGATGAAGGTATTTTTGTTGGTTATTCATCAAAGAGCAAAGCCTACAAATGCTACAACAAGAGGCTAAAGAAAATTGTGGACAGTGTCGATGTTAAATTTGATGAAGGTAGAGAACGAGTAATTAGCTATGAAATGAACTACCCAATTTATGAAGAGGTTATTGAAGGAGATGAGGAAAACGAAACCGAAAAGATACAAAAAATTGACTCAGATGATTTAAGTTGTGATTCAGAAGTGGAAGAAAATAAGAAATTCAAAACAGGCAGCTGGCAGAAAAATCATCCTAGAGAGCAAATAATTGGAGACCCCAAAGTTGGTGTTCAGACAAGAAGAAGAGTAGTAAGTAACTACTCTCTATTATCCAGCATTGAGCCCAAAAATGTTGCAGACGCAAGCAAAGATGAAAGTTGGATGAAGGCAATAAATGAAGAATTAGATCAGATCGAGAAAAACAAAACTTGGGAGTTAGTACCTAGACCCCGCAAATAAAAATATAATCGGGACTAAATGGATTTTTTGAAACAAATTGAATGAAGACGGATAGGTAGTCAGAAATAAAGCAAGATTGGTATGTAAGGGTTATGCACAAGTTGAAGGCATTGACTTTGAGGAAACTTTTGCACCAGTAGCTAGACTAGAGGCAATCAGAATGTTTCTGGCTTTAGCAGTCTACAAGAATTTCAAAGTTTATCAAATGGATGTGAAATCAGCGTTTTTGAATGGGAAACTTGAAGAAGAGGTTTATATTGAGCAACCAGATGGTTTCCAACTTGGTGATAATCCCAACTTTGTTTGCAAGTTGAAGAAAGCATTATATGGCTTAAAACAGGCACCCCGAGCATGGTATGCAAGGCTAGACAACTATCTCACCCAACAAAGGTTTAAGAAAGGTATGGTGGATAGTAATCTGTATGTCAAAATAGAAAATGGGCATCTTATTGTTCTTGTTGTATACGTAGATGATATCATATTTGGCAAGCAACAAAGATGAGTCATGTAAAGATTTAGCAAATAAGATGCAGAAAGAATTTGAAATGTCAATGATTGGTGAACTTTCGTATTTCCTCGGGTTGCAAGTTAATCAAAATAAGAAGGGCATATTTATTTCTCAAGTTAAATATGTGAAAGAGATGTTAAAAAAGTTCACAATGGAGGATTGTAAGCCAGTTAGCACTCCCATGACGACAGGTTGCAAGTTGAGCAAGGATGACAAATCTCCACCTGTTGATCAAACCATGTACAGATCTATGATTGGAAGCTTACTGTACTTGACAACTACCAGACTAGATATTTTGCAGGCAGTATGCATGGTAGCACGATTTCAGGCTAATCCCAAGGAGACTCATGTGACAGCAGTGAAAAGGATTCTTCGATACCTCAAGGGTACTATGGAATATGGGTTATGGTATCCAAAAGGTAAAGACTTCACCCTTATTTTGTATTCAGATGCAGATTGGGCAGGATGTGTAGATGACAGAAAGAGTACCAGTGGAGGTGCATTCTATCTTGGAGACAGATTGGTCGCATGGCACAAGTAAGAAACAAGAGTCAGTTTCCTTATCGACAGTAGAGGCAGAATATATTGCAGCGACAACATGTTGTACGTAGGTATTATGGATGAAACAAACCTTGAAGGATCTTGGTATTAGCTTCGGTGAGCCAATATCAGTTAAGTGTGATAACACCAGTGCCATTAACATCTCCAAGAATCCGGTTATGCATTCACGCACAAAACACATTGCTATCGGTATCATTTTTTGAAGGAGAAAGTTGCAGAAGGTGAGGTTAAGTTGGATTTTGTTCCAACTACAGAGCAAGTAGCAGATATCTTCACAAAACCATTGCCCAAGGAAGTTTTTGAGTACCTTCGCAATAAATTGGGAGTGGTCACACTTCCCAAGAATTGACTAGCTACAGGGGTCACATTCTCAGGGGGAGCATTTAAGTATTTGATCATCTTTATGCTCATGTTCATGATTTTTGCTAAGTGTGATAAATTGTGCCTCAGAATGTTGTGCATGGACTCAGGGGAGTCTGCAGTAGCCCTTTGGTATTATTGTCAAAGGGGGAGAAGAGTTACAGGAAATTGCACATGTGTTGCCAACAATTCCAAAGGGGGAGATTGTTGAGCAAGGTGCAGCAACAATATTGTCATTGTTGTCAACACAGTCAGATAGATCTGTTGATGCAGTGGACAGGAAGTTCAAAAGCTATTCAGATGCAGAAGACAGGAGTTCAAAGGTTACTCAGAGTATGTACAGTGATTTTCCAAGAAGACCGAAGTGGCCCATATGCAAAAGATCAAAGAAAAAGACAAGTAAGAAAAGTGTCACGATATCGTGACATATACAACAGGCAAGAAAAACTATCATGATTTCATGACATGTTGGAAGAGAGAGAAAAAGTAGGAAAAATTGTCACGATTTCGTGACATGTTGGAAGAGAGAAAAAGTAGGAAAAACTATCATGATTTCGTGACATGTTGGAAGAAGAAAAGGCAAGTGGAAAAACTGTCACGATTTCATGACATGTTGGAAGAGAAAGAGAAAGCAGGAAAAACTGTCACGATTTCATGACATGTTGGAAGAGAAAAAGACAAGTTGAAAAACTATCACGATTTCGTGACATGTTGGAAGAGAAAGAGGAAGTAGGAAAAACTGTCACGATTTCGTGACATGTTGGAAGAGAAAAGAGAAAGTAGGAAGAAGTGTCACGATTTCGTGACATGTTGGAAGAAAAAGAACAAGTAAGAAAAGTGTCACGATTTCATGACATGTCGCATTTTCATGACTAAAATAGGAGAGAGAAAGTATGTTTGAAAAGTGTCACGATTTCGTGACATGTCGCATTTTCATGACAAAAGAAAGAGAGGAAGCGTACGAAAGGAAGTGTCATGATTTCGTGACAAAAGTAGAAAGAAGACTTTGAAGGTAGAAGTGTCATGATTTCATGACAAAAGCAAAGAAGTGAAGTATGAAAGTAGAAGTGTCATGATTTTGTGACAAAAGTAGAGAAGAAGACTTTGAAGGCAGAAGTGTCATGATTTTGTGACAATAGCAAAGAAGTGAAGTACGAAAGTAGAAGTGTCACGATTTCATGACAAAAGTAGAGAAGAAGACTTCGAAGGTAGAAGTGTCATGATTTCATGACAAAAGTAGAGAAGAAGACTTCAAAGGTAGAAGTGTCACGATTTCATGACAAAAGCAAAGAAGTGAAGTACGAAAGCAAAAGTGTCACGATTTCATGACAAAAGCAGAGAAGAAGACTTCGAAGGCAGAAGTGTCATGATTTCATGACAAAAGCAGAAAGCAAGACTTCGAAAGCAGAAGTGTCATGATTTCATGACATGTCACATTTTTACGACTCAAAAAGGACAAGAAGGTAGAGAAGCAAAAGTGTCGTGATATCATGACATGTCACATTTTCGTGACTCAAGAAGGGTAGGCAGGTAGAATAACAAAAGTGTCACGATATCGTGCAATGTCGCATTTTCGTGACAAAGGAATAGAGAAAGCGTACGGAGGCGAAAGTGTCACGATATCGTGACATGTATTTTCGTGGGCCAAAGCTAAGAGAAAGAGCAAGGAGAAAAAGTGTCGTGATATCGCGACATGTTGCATTTTCGTGGTCCAAAGCAAGGAGAAAGAGAGAGAAAGAAAAAGTGTCGTGATATCGTGACATGTTGTATTTTCATGGTTGAGTTGAAGCCGATGAAGACCGATGACAACCGACTAAATTTAGGGTTTACAGTTGTTATGAAAGCCGACTAAGATTAGGGTTTACATCGACTAAGATTAGGGTTTTCATCACAAAAATTCTGTTATAAAAGGAGGGTTGTTTGGAGATTTGAAAAGTGTTGAAGTGTGCGAAGTTCGGTCATAGTGCGTAGAGAGCAAGTCGTATCGAAATATGCTAAGTGTAAAATTTGCAAAGAGAGTAGAGTGCACAAAAGGGAGAAGATGATTGTGAAGTTCGACTGTAGTGAAGCAGAGTGTGCGAAGTGATTGCGCAGAGAAAGCAAAGTGTGTAGAGAAAGCAAAGGTATCTTACTATCAATCTTCTAGTTTCAGAATTGAAGTCCAAGTTGGTGCTTGGCATAAGGGGTTGGTGCTCCTTTTTGTTGGTGTAGATAAATCAGGGGTTGGTGCTCCTTCCAGTGGGTGCTGGTAAATTGTTTGTAAAGTTGTTTCTTTGCAAAGGCTGGATTTGGATGGTAGTCCAAGCAGTCAATTTTTGAGGAGTAGCCACATTGGTGAACCTCGTTAAATCTTGTGTTGTGTGATGTTCTCTTGTGATACTTGCTTTATCTGGTTCTAAGGTTTCATTATTTCTATTTTAAGAGCTATGAATTTAAGTTTAAAGAGCTACATTGATTCACCCCCCCTCTCAGTGTCATTGTAAGACTAACATGTTGATCCAAGGAAGATTGAGGCTATCATTGATTGGCCTGCTCCCACAAATATTTCTAAGTTGGGAAGTTTTATGGGGATGGCCGAATATTATCTTTGTTTTATTCAAAAAAATTCTAAGATAAGCTTATCTAATAACTAATCTCCAAAAGAAAGGAAAAACTTTTAAATGGATAGAATGATGTGAAGAAGATTTTAAAATTCTTAAATAAAAGCTAATGACAAAACCTATTCTCAAAATAGCAGATCCTAAGAAACCATTTGTTGTATGTATTGATGCTTCTTTGGAAATATTAGGTGGGGTTCTCATGCAAGAATATGGTGTTATTGCTTATGAGTCCCGAAAAATTAAGAAATACAAAGTAAACTATGTCACACATGACCTAGAATTGTCTATGGTTGTGCATGCTCTGAAAATGTGGCATATTTATCTACTTGGTAAATATTTTAAGCACAAAATAGGTCATCAAATTCTAAGATATATTTTTACTCAGCCAATGCTCAATGCTAGACAAAGGCGCTAGATGGAGTTTTTGGTGGAATATGATTTTGGCATAGAGTACATTAAGTGAAAAGAAAATAAATTAGCAGATGCTTTAAGTAGAAGAAGGCATATCAATGCTATGTCACATTGTCAATCTTATATAATTGAAAAAATAAGAAAATTACAAATTCAAGATGAATATTCTCAAAAGTATCGAGAATTAGTTCAACAAGAATCTGATAAAGCGAAGGAATTTATAATATGGAAGGATACATTGTTCTTCAAAAACAAGATAGTGGTACCTGATGATCAGGGACTGAGAAATGTGATCCTGCAAGAAGCACATAGTGCTCCATAATATGCTCATCTAGGCTATGTAAAAATGTATGAAAATAAAAAAAAAGAATATTACTGGTCGGGAATGAAAAAGAACATTGTTGAATTTGTGGCTAAATGTTTAGAATGTCAAAATATGAAAGCAGAACATCTATATCCAGCTGGACGCTTATTTTCTATGACATTCCACAATACAACTGGTACGTTGTAACTATGGATTTTATTGTTGTACTGCCTAAGAATCATTTTCAACATGATGCCATTCTAGTAGTAGTGGACAAATTAACTAAGGTGGCACATTTTTTGCCTGGAAATATAAAATATGGAGCTCCCATTGTAGCCCAAAAATTTCTAGGGAAGTGGTACGACTATATGGATTCCCTAAAACCATTATATAAGATAGGAATCCTTGATTCACATATGATTTTTTGTAGATACTGCACCAGGCATGGGGAATGAAACTCAATATTAGTACTAACTATCACTCGAAAATAAATGGATAAAATAAAAGGGTAAATCAAATCTTAAAGGATATGCTCCACATGTATTGTATGGACCATCAAACAAAATGGGAAGATTATCTTTTCCTAGTTGAGTTTGCTTATAATAATAGTTATCATACTTCTTTAGGTATGGCTCTATTTGAGGCTTTGTACGGGAGAAGGTGCAGAACGCCATTGTCATGGAGCAATCCAGAGGATCGGGTGATTATCGGGTTGGATATGGTTAGGGAAATGGAAGATCAACAAAATGAAATTCGTCAAAGGCTCAAGGAACCTTGGATCGACAAAAGAGTTATGCGGACCTAAACGAAACACCAAGGGAATTCATTGTGGAGACAAAGTATTCCTAAGAGTTAAACCTACTAAAATTTCCTATCAAATCCTCTAAGCTTAGTCCACAATTTGTAGGACCTTTGAAATTGTTGAAAAAATCGAACCCGATTGCCTACAAATTAGACTTGCCACCCAATATGTCAAAAATTCATGATACGTTCCATGTGTCCCTTCTCAAGAAATATGTTTATTGACCCCTCACATGTTTAGAATATTGATAAATTGTAGATGGATGATCCCTTATGCATTGAAGTGCGACCAGTTAGGATCCTTGGATATCGTACAAAATAATTGAGAAAAAAGGAACATTGAACAGTGCAAGGTCCAATGGGACAATTTTTCAAAAAATAGTGCCACGTGGGAAGATGTGGCCATCATGAAAAGATGGTTTCCATTATTTTTTGAATAGTATTAGACATTGATATCATCATGACATATTTTTATTTTGGTTGAACAATAATAGTATCATATCTTGGTTTGTGAAGTATGATATGTATACTTGATATTTGTGCATGTTTCATGTCATGGTTTTATTTTAAATATTATCATATCTTGGTTTGTGAAGAATGATACATGTATTTAATACCTATGCATGTTTTGGATGATGAATCATATTGAGAAGAATGTAAATTTGATGATGTGTTGAATTGGTTTTCTATTATCATGGCATTATTTTTATTTTTATGCTTTTTATGGTAAATGCAAACATAGGGACTGTGTTTAATCTTAGGGAGGGAGTATGTAACAAACCTCCAAAACTCTATTTTCTTATACGATGAGATACTGCTAATGTATCTGTGGTTGCAGGAGACAGGTAATTGTTACTAGAAGGGCAATGCAAAGGAAAGAGGTCTCCTCAATAGGTAAAAGGATTATTCCGATGCAAGGTAAGTCAAGGGAGATTATGAGCAGTGGTGTATTCACCAGTTGATAGGGGTAAATAATCCTATAGGCAATGCATTCGCCAGTGGTCCATGTAGAATGCATATCATGTAGCTGCATTTGTAGGGGTGTTTGATGTTTGATACTTTATGAATTGTGTTGTTTGTATGGCAATGAAAGTGCTTATTGCATGGGAGCCATAGTTTAAATTATTGGAAGGCAATGAAAGTGCTTAATGCATAAGATTCATAGTTTAAAATTAATGAAATAAATCTAGAACAAAAAATAATAATAAATAAATAAGTAGTATTCAAATTTTTTAAAAGGAACATGTGTGTTTTGTTATGGAAATTGACTTATTTAAAATTGATATATATACATTTAAAAAAATATACTAATTGCAAAATATTAATATATAATTGCATTGAATCAAATAAACCTTAATGTTCTATGGATGCTTTGGAGGGAAGTAAAATAAAGGAATTTAAATAAGTGTCATATTAAAATTATAAAATAAAATAGCACGTAGACCATAGAAGTATTGTTGAGGCACTCTTTGAAGAAGGCAAATAGGAAATTATTGAAATTATTTTAATGGAGGTTTTTAAGGTTGTTGAACGTGGTGAAGTGGATTCCACCTGACGTTTGATTAGAATGGATAGACTTTAAACCAATGCCGATTTTTGTGTGTGAAGAGGAATGGGGAAAAATAATCTCTAGATGGTGGACAAAGAGAAAAAAAGGCGTGTGCAGAATGGTATGCATCATGTATTTCGGTGAATATGGAACTAAGTTTTGGAGGATGAGAGATCAGAGCAGGTGAGCTAGGCGTTAGAGGAGAAGAGAAAAAAACACGTTAAAAGAAGAACAAGTTATGTTTGAGTGGAGAAAATAGTAAGCCCATTCCGATTTAAAAATATTAAGGAAAAGCCAATAGAAAATAAAATTTATTTGTATGGTAAAAAAAATATTATGATGGTGCTTTGTGTGCATTCCTAGAATAGCATACGTATTATAGAAAACTAAAAAAATTATTATACCCTGTGTGAATTGGATATGTTTCTATTGCATGCGTTCGTTGGAGTGTTGTGTGACTGGTTGGCTGTGAACCAAGGCCGATATTATCATTTTTAAAATAATTTGTTGTTGTATGCCATGTTAATATTAAGCACCAATGTGTTATTGGATGTTTGGTTAGTTGTGAACCAAGACCGAGTTATTCCATTTTGGAAATATTTGATGTTGCATGTTGAGTTAAATTATGCTGGGATATTGTGATTTGTGTTGAAAAATGTTTGAAGCTCTACATGTTGAATTAAATATGGAAATGTTGTATGCATTCTAGGGTTAGATGCACTTCATTGTAGATGATCGCTCTCACCCTTGGATAACACCGGATAATTTGTGTAATGAGAAAGACTACTGTTGAACACTGTAAAAAAAAACAATGCATGCTATCTTTTAATGATTCTGACAACGTTTGAGTTCAATATCTGTACATAGAAATTAAAGAGAAATGTTATATATTCTGCATTCTTTGTAACTCTACTCAGGGGTATATTGAGGCCTAAGACATAATGGAGTTATAGCTAATCTGTTACATGCAAAAGTAATAGAATATATAGTTCTTTGGATATACGCAGAGCAAATTTGTAAACTTTACATTGACTATTGATACATAGCTTTGGAAAACATGAATGGTTGAATTTTGGATACAAGATGTAAATTGTGTAAATTGTAATTTTAAATGGGTATGCTGCTACTTTCATTTATAACTCACTGATTGAAATGGAGTGCAATATTGTGTTATATGTTTAGAAGAGCTACTATTTTGTATGTAACTTTACGATAATCAATGAAAGTTTAACTCCTCCGAAGTCAAGTTGAGCATGTGTTCAATAGCACTAAGTATGGCTATTTTGAATTATGACCTTTATTAAATTAAAATGTGGTCACCTGATTACAGAAGCCTTGAAGCATAGGATATGATTGTCTTAAACACAAATCAATATTTAAGTGGTGATTGTTCTCATTAATGGGGATTTATTTTACTTTAGTTATAAAACCTGGTTCCTAAACTTAATATGATACAATTGCATGTTGCAAATTTAGTCTTTAAATTTATCTCTCTGGGTACATATCTTGCCTAGGATTCATGATAGCTCATATGAATGTTAGTAGAGTTCATATGTAAAACATTTAAGCTTAAAAACACCTTGATTAGTTAAGATGGCGAGTAATTCACTGTGTATATAAAACGTGTATGATATTGATAACTAGTTTAAGATTTTATTATGCCTGTATGTATGCTTTAAACCAATTTTAGAGTGTGAAACGTAGAAGCAAATTAGTAGGATAGTCATAACATAGTAATTAAAGTTTTATCCTCGGGATTAAATAACATCCAACTTTAACAAAAATTAGGTCTGAGAGATATTTGGGAAATCGATGGACGAAGACATTTATATGAAAATTATGTCAACTTTACTTCTAAGTGTTTGTTGTGTAGTGTCTTACATGAAATATGGATGGCACTATTATTCTTATTTATAACAGAATGGACTAAAATTCTTTTAGTTTAATTAATATGGAGCCTTGACCACAACACCTATTCTGACTAAAGTAGACTGTTTAGCCCTTTATTTATGTAGCCTAAATTTTGTGGAGTTTTGATTAATAGAAAATGTCTTCCTTTTAATTATTTGAGAGGTAGCTTCTATTTGTTTAATTAAAGAATTAAAAAGGAATCTTAATAAAATTGTATGGTATTTTTATAGATCTTTTAACATTGATTACAATGTTTCCAATGTTTAGTTATTTTTATTCAGCTTTAGTGGTAAACCTATATTACAGAAAGGTGGAAACTAGATAACTTGTGTTACTTTACTAAATATTAAAATCATTAGAAAATTGAGAATGCTTAACCTTTGACTAGTCAAAAACTGCTTTAGACAATTCAAACCCTAGCTAAGTAAATATAAAAAAAATACTATTAATATTGTGGGATAGGTAAACTTAAATTGCAACCTAAGGTTGTTGGTAGGACAACCATGATTGAAATTTAAGATTGTGGGTAGAAAATTTGATGATAAAAATATTATAATGTTTACGGGAAGTCAATCATCATGGAACATGGCTCTAACTGTATTTTTGATGGAAAAAGGTTAGAACGGGAGGTAACAAAGAGTTGTATGGGCATTTATTCTAGGTTATCCCTACTAGTTATGAGTGGTGATTTGTTTAGACTAGGTGAAACCGACAACATGATGGTATGGGACATCATGTTGGTTAATCTATACAAGTCGTTGGGTGGTTACCAGGGAAATAGTAAGACCCTAGATGATGCTCCATAAAGAATGGTTGATCATCTAGCTTGAGCATGTATGTGCTAAGTCTTACATGATTTAATTATAAGATATGAATTCATGTATTCATGTAAAGACATGAGAAAGTTATGCATCACACCTCTACGTGTTATGGGCCCTAGAGAAAAAGAAACCCACTACTTGAACTTGGAATCTTGAATGGAAAGTGAAGTTCAAAATAGGTAACCATACGGGACTTGACCAATATTGATCTCATGAGTATTTTGACTGCAGTGGAATGGCACTCATGAAGATGAATTTAACATGCTCATACTAGAAAACGAAACAAGAGATAAAAAAAATCTCACAATGATACCTCTGATATTAGACAACCAAGTGGGAAGATTTGGTGTGATTAGACAACCAAGTGGGCTGAATTGGGGTGTTACATTAGTGGACTCAACTAGACCATTCCCTTGGGGATAGTAATTTGAAGAAAATTTTAGAGTCACTTTATTATCATAGGCCCACTCAACAAACTTGATGGAAGAGAAAGCAGAACCATTATCACTAACTAAAGCATATGGCATTCCAAATCTAGTAACAATGTGCTCTTCAAGAAATTGAATAACTACCTCTGTGGTGCAGTTCTTTGTGGCTTGAGCTTTAGTCCAACGAGTGTAGTAGTTTGTGGTAGTTAGGATGTACTTGTGGCTGGCTAAAGAATTAGGGTTTATGACTCCTATGAAATCTAATCCCCATTGAGCAAATGGGTGAGCTTCAAAGACTAGTTGCAAAGGCATGGCAACATTCCTTTCCCTATTGGTAGAGACTTGGCATATATGACATGACCTAACATGTGTATGAGAATATTTAAAGACATTAGGCCAATAATATCCTACCCTTAATATTTGATGTGTTGTGGCATTCCCTAAACCATGTCTGGTCCCATATCTTCCATGGAAATCTTCAAGAACTTCAACAACCTCATTCTTGCTTAAACATCTCAAGTAAATGCCTTCATGATTTTTCCTATACAAGATACCAGCTTTAATCATAAACTTTGTGCTCTTAAGATGAAGTGCTCTCCTTTGTATAGCATTTAAATGGCTAGGGCAATTACCATGCAATAAATAATAAACAACATCTTTATACCATTCATCACTTGTTATTTCCTCCATAGAATATTGTTGGCATAAAATCTTGTGATCAATCTTAGCCAAAGTTTGAGATAGCCCTTGTCCTCGAACAATTTTCATAGGGTGAATCTCTAAGTCAAATTCCTGCAAAGTAGACATCCATTTTCCTCTCCTCTCACCCAACTCATTTTGTATGAGCATTGACTTCATAGCTAGGTCAGGGACTATAGCAAAGACTTTGCTATGCAAAATGTAATACCTAAATATTTTAACAACTCTAAACAATGCAAAGGCTTGTTTATCTAGGATTGAGTACCTCAATTGTGCATCATCCAAGGGAAAACTATTGAATGCTATGGGTCTTTCATCTCCATTTTCCTATCTTTGAGTTAAAAATCCTACAATTGAATGCTTAGATGCAAATATATTTATATATATATATATATATATATATATATATATATATAATATATATAGAATGGCTTAGTGTATTCAAGACTAATCAGAATAGGAGCATTCACAATTGCCTTCTTGATTTATTGAAAGGCAGTTTGGGCCTCTTCAGACCATGTAAGCTTAGCATATTTCTTTAGCATAACATTCAAAGGTCGAACTATTTCTGTGAAACCAAAAATAAACTTCCTCACAAAATTAATTTTCCCAAAGAAAGACCTTAATTCCTTTTTTCTTCCTAGAAGGGGAATATTTTGAATGGCCTCAATCCTATATGGATCAATGGAGATACCAACATCAAAGATAATGTGTCCTAAGAGCTTCCCTATGGTTACTCCAAAAATACATTTCTTAGGATTTAAAGAAATTCCATGCCTTCTACATCTTTGAAACACTTTTCTCAAATCCTCAACATGATTTGCATGAATCTTAGAAAACATAGGAAGGTCATCCATATAAATTACAATACATTTTCCTATGAGACCTTTAAATGCAATGTCCATGGCTCTTTGAAAATTTTCTCCTGCATTAATCAATCCAAATGGTATTCTTCTATAGGAAAAAGTTCTCCACTTAGTTGTGAATGCAGTTTTGAGCCTATCCTTGGGATCTATCATGATCTGATTGTACCTTGAGTAGCCATATAAAAAGGACATCATTTGAGAGCCATTTACGATTTGTAATATCTCATCCAATGAGGGTAGGGGATAATTGTATTTCTCAAAAGCCTTATTGAGGTTTCTAAAGTCAATGCAAAGGCATATCTCCCCATTATTTTTCTTGATAAGAACCATATTAGCAACCCACGTGGAATATCTTATTGGAAAAATGATATGTGCTACCAATAATTTTTGTATTTCTTTAAAAATAAGAGGTTCCAATAAAGGATTGACTGGTCTCTATTTTTTCCTAAAAGTTTTAGCTCCTGGTTTTAGAGGAATGGTGTGGGTGATGATAGAAGTATCATATGTTTTCAAATCCTCATAACTCTAGGCTATAACATCCCTATAATCCTTCAAGGCTTGAATTATTCCCTCCTTTTCTTCTTTAGTGCACTCTTTTCCTATGAAAACATTCTGAGGGTTCTCAACACTTCCCATATTATAGGCTTGGTATGCTTCTTTATTAGGTGCAACATTTTGTTATCCACAAGCATGAAAATCCATGTCAAAGAGTCTTTCTAGAGAAATCATACCTTTGGGAATAGCATTGGTTTTAGGAGTGGTCTCACCTTCATCATCCAATTCAGTATGATCTCTATCTGCTTCATCAATAACTTGAGATTCAAACAAACCTGAATTAGTGATGAAGTCTAGAATGTGTGCATCATCATTAAAAACTTGAAAATTATGAACATTATCAGGAATAGAAGGAATGGTAACTAGCTCTACTGAAAATATTTTTACTTTGAAATGAGCAACTGGTTCCAAAGTGCTAGTTGCTACTGCCAATGAATCAGTAGTGTGATTCTTCTTGTGTGAGATGGTTTGAATGTTAAAAGCATTGAACTCTTTAATCAGATCCCACACTCTATTATGATAGCAAGCGAGATGTTTATCATGAAAAGCATAATTATTTGTTATCTACCTAATTACTAATTGTGAATCACCAAAAATTGTAGATTTTTGACTCCTTTTTGAATAGCAAGTTGAAGACCATGAATCAAAGCTTCATACTCTGCAACATTATAGGTGCACAAAAATTGTAATCTATAGGCAGCTAAGAAGGACTTACCTTTGGGATTTATTAATTCAATTTCAACACCACTACCATGCTTGCTCTTGGATCCATCAAACTTGAGAATCCACATTTTATCAATCTCAATGTTTTGTTCATCTATTGGAGTGCTAGTAATTATATTGCTCTCTTTTGATTTACTTTCCATAGTAATAATGTAAATCCCAAGTTCTGGTTCATCAAAAGAAACATCATTGAAATTGTTATAATCCATGATTAGCTCTTTTAATCTAGGCTCTATATCTACCCTGATTTGATTTGCTATACCATGCCAAGGGAGCCACATATGGGAGAATTTTGTTGCCATATAGCCATTCAAAGTCCTAGACCAATCATGACTAAGCAACATCCCATATCCATCTGGAATATCTACAACCTGAATGTCAATGTATTGCTGCACACGAGGTTCAAATGCCAATTGTATGTGGATTTTATGCAATATCCCTACCATATTAACCTCAGTTTTATCCAATTACACAAATTTATTATTTTATGGGGTAGGAGTGAGTCCTAACCTTTGACTTACTACATATGGCATCACATTAGCAGAGGCTCCTAAATCTACAAGACAATTGTGTAGGTTCTTACCTATAATTTTGATGGTTAGAAGGAAATGAGGGATTCTCCTTTCTCTTTGTATAAGGCAACCTCCAGGAGCATTGTTGGTTGGCTTTGGATTCCTTGGTGACGATAGTGGAAGGGAAGGTAAGGAATGGTTTCTTTATGATTTTTAGAGAAATCTATATGCAAGGGAAGTAGGAAAATATGGAGCTGGGTATGAAATTTGACATCTATTTGGTGGTGTGAAACTCCACATCTAGTTTATGGTATGAAACACCACATCTAGTTTGCTGTGTGAAACTCCACATCAGGTTTTTTGTGTGGTACTCCACATCTGGTTTACGATGTAAAAATCTATATCTGGTTTGTTGTGTGAAACTCCACATATGGTTTTACTGTGTGAAAATCCACATTTGGTGCTGTGTGAAACTCCACATTTGGTTTATTGTGTGAAACTCCACATCAGGTTTTGCTAAGTGAAACTCCACATCGGGTTTTACTGTGTGAAAATCCATATCTCGTTTGCTGTGTGAAACACTACATTTGGTTTGCTATGTGAAACTTCACATATGGTGTTGTGTGAAACTCCACATCTAGTTTATTATGTGAAAATCCACATCGGATTTGCTATATGAAACTCCACATCGGGTTCACAATGTGAACGACTGGCAAAAGAGAGATATCACTGGTTAACTATGAAAAGATTGGTACAAAAAGAGAGATATCATTGGTTCTCACCGTGTGTAACTACTGGTTCATCTGGAGTCACCATTGGAATAGTGCACCATTGTAGGAGTTCCATCAAAGCTTTCAACATATATATTATTAGCATTAGACTTGCATAACTATCAACGAATGTATATGAATACTTAGTGGATACGTTGTAGTTTAAAAAGTAGTTATGTGTGATTGAATTTATCCTTGGAAAAGATTAAGACTTTATTAATTTAATGGATTAGAAAAATTAGCACCCAGATAGATGAGTGTGCTGGAAAGTGAATTATTCAAATAGCTTTGTTGGGTTGATAAAGAAAAACTATGTGTCGGTTTTAAGTCAAAGACTTAGCAAGCCGTGGATTCACTTGTAGGATTTTCCCTTGTGTGTATGGCCCCTGTTTAAGGTGTTCTATTGATTGGTATTTTCAAGAACGTACAACTTATTGGGTGAAGTAGATTTATGTTTGGGTTCACTCAAATTTTAAAGAACAAAATATCGACTATGGCAGACTAATTCCAACTCCAATGAAGTAGGTATAGATTTATTATTTCACCATCTTTTTTAAAACTTGGTAACAAAATGAGTGTAAGTCGTAAGGCCTTTCCAGTGAAGGAAAGAGTAATACATAGAAATATTATAAATGGTGAATATATAAGGAGTTTTTATATTGTTTCTCTATCGGTTAAGAACTATCAAGTCTATTATTATATTTTTTTCCTGTCAATGTAGTAATCAAGGAATGTGAATGCTTGAGAATTCTAAATGGATATGAAATAATGGTTTCTAAAGTTATGAACTCATTGATCCATGATAACAACTTGGAAGACACAATATGTAGTTGATGTCTATTTGAGACTGTATGGTTTTATTGTAAATTATGCTGATGTTATATTGTCTCTTAGAGAGTTAGAGACAATGTGAGGAGAGATTATAGAAATACCTCTTCACTCTTGGTAAGGACAAAATTAGAAAAATGAGTTTATAATATAATTATATTTTCCAATAGATGTTAGTAAGGAGTGATGAGATTTGTGTTGGATTCAAGACATACTCTATAAAACAAGGATACTGTAGTTAAATTTGTAACCTACATTTCATAGGTGCGGGAGGTACACTTGTTATATTGTCCTAGATTTATGGAATAAAATTGTATCCTTGTATATAGAGGAGTAAGTGTTATGTGAAAATGAAGGGAAGACATATTCTTCCTATTATGAAATAAATATATGAGTTCATGTCTAATTCAATGTAAAGATATATTATTCTATGGAAATAAATGGAAGTATGTTCAAGGCTAGGTTTTCCCTTCGATATTTTTCCCACATTAAAAATGGAGTTATGTGTTCTATTGTGGTTTTCAATTATGGTAATGTGTTGTATTATGCATATGGATTGCGTGATGATTATAACCTTCTAAGGAAATAAGTAGTTTAGAGCATGATATATTATTGATTGATTTGGTTTGTGGAAGTAGATAAGGATTTCATGGAATGGTTGTAATCCTTGTATGTTATAAATACTATTGTTATATGGAATAGTTATATTTTTATTTTATATTAAAGAAAATTAAAATGGAAAATGGAAGATGAATATGAACCCTGAATTATTATTGGGAAAATGGGTACTTGTATTGGATGTTGATTTTACTTGGTATAATGTCATCCATTAATCAATGACTAGAAAATTCATACTAGTAACTTGAATGGTACAAGAAGTTAATGTGTTAGACTATTACAAGTATCCTCATGAGGATTCATTATGGGTGTAGGAATAGATGAATAAACTATGGTGTAGGATAAGTGAGACTACCTAAGTTTTTTCCTTTATAAATTAGGGTTGTTGTAAATTCTAGCAATGTAATAAATAGCTCATAAAGGAGATGAGGGTATAGTCGAATCTCATACGCTCTTAGCACTAGCATAAAAGGATTTATGTAGTGTGATAAGGACAATGTGCTTATTCCAAAGGAATGGAAGAGGGAGAATACAAACAACTCATTGAATGATAATGAGAAGCATGGTTTGTGAAACAATGACACCACCTTGTACATTTACATAACCAAAACTATGTAGAAAGTAGATATGGGTGAGCCTAGTTAAAGACACTATATGTATATATATATTGAGTATTTTGAAATTATGTTGTGGGAATTTGGGTTATGATATTTGGTATTAGAACGTTGTTCATTGAGATACAAGTTTCCTTACACAAGAATATATGGAGTGTAATTGGATGTCCACCATGAAGAGACCATACCTAAAAGAATAATGTATCTGATAAAAGTGGGCCTTAATAGTCTAGATTAGGATAACTAAGAATATTGTTGCTAGTAGGAGAAACAATTCAAAAAAGTAATTGTGAACTGATCCTTACTATTGAAGAACACAAGCTTATACTGAGAAGGGGGTGAATAGTAGAAGATAAACTTGCAATATCTTTTATTAGCAGTATTAACCAATCTCATCAATAGTAGTGACAAATCAATGTACAAATCATCACACACATGAGAGACACAAATTTAATGTGGTTCACCCAATGTGGGTTACGTCTACGAAGAAAATATTTCTTCTAAATTTTCTCAACAGATCTCTTGGGAACCAAATCCCTATTACAATATTTATGGACCTATGTCCAAATGAGATATCAATCCCCTATTCTCAGGTTTGTGGACCTCTATCCACAAGAGACCTATTTCCTCATTGCTATGATTTGTGGACATTTATCCATAGGAGAACTTTATCCCCTTTGCTCTAGTTCATGGACCTCTATCCATAGGAGACATCTCTCCCTTGATATGGTTCATGGAACTCTATCCATAGGAGACACCTCTCCCTTGCTCTGGTTCATGGAACTCTATCCACAAGACACACCTCTCATTTGCTTTGGCTCATAGAACTCTATCTACATGAGAACTCTATCCCATATACTCTGGTTCATGGAGTTCTATCCATAGGAGACACCTCTCCTTTGCTCTGGTTCATGGAACTCTATCCACATGAGACACCTCTCCTTTACTCTGGTTCATGGAACTCTATCCCAAATTTGCACATATTACATGCACAAATATATCTCAATTGTGTCTCAAATCTGCTCACATTACATGCACAAATCTGTCTCAACTCTATCCAAATCTACACATATTATATGCACAAATTTATCTCAACTCTGTATCAAATATGCACACATTACATGCATAAATATATCTTAATTTTATCCTAAGTTTGCACATATTACATGCACAAATCTATCTCAAATCTATCCTAAATATGCACACATTACATGCACAAATTTATCTCAACTTTATCTCAAGTCTTCTTATAATACTTACTCAAATCTACCTCAAAACTACTTCAAGTCTTCTTGTAGATTAAATATACAACGCCAAACAGAAATAAAGAAATCACAATAAAGGAATGCAGAACAGTTGTACAAAATGAATGATTTTTATTAATCAATGGAGTTTAGAAACTCCTTTTAAGTACAACAAGGCCTGTAACCCTTTTCGTGATACAAAGTTACAATTTGTGCTAGGGTTCTCTGAAACCCTAGCTAGCACAATGTGGTGGCGTCTCCAAAGAATGTATCCTTAACCTCAACAGAATGAGTGGGCTTCGTTGTATCCTTTGGCTCGGACCACTCCAGCTTAAGCAGTTGCTATCAACAAATCGGATCTACCACTAGAATCCTGCACACATTAAAATTATCAAAGAGTTAGAAACTAATAAGAGGGATCCACTGTGTGAGCCCTCAAAAACAGTCTAAAACCCTAGATTTATGAAATAAAAATAAACAGAATGCAGAATTCAACAACAGATTAATACATAAAGAAAGATTACTTGCTTTAGACGAATCTATACCTTTTCCTGTTAACGCGGTGAGACCAGGCGGCGACGATGGATGCGGTGAAAGGGTTTAGTTCAGACTTAGGGCCGTAGAAGACTCAGAAGACTCAGGATTAACAACAATAGCCAACTCCAGACTTAGATAGGGAAGATCGGTAGGTTTAGCCGAAGAGATAGATAGGGTTTGAGCCATCAAGGTGACTCAATTTATAATCTACTCTTAGGGCACACTTTAGGGTTTTAACGACACTTTGAACGTGTGGCTAAGATTAAAGTGGATCCAAGGGTAGATAATAAATCTAGGTTGTGAAATGGATTAAGATGGATGGACGGATGAGATTAAATGAAGGATGGACGACTCAGATTAAATCACTTAAACTTTATTTATATATATATTAAAATATATTAAAATATTAAAATATATATATAAATATTAATTTAAATAAATTTGGGGATGAAAAATGGCGAGAAAAGTGAAATTGGGCCAAATAATGGTGGGAAAGTGTGGATTTGGGCCAAATAATGGTGGGAAGGATGGATGACTGACACGTGGCTGGCAGGAAGGTATAAGTGGCTGGATTTTGGTGTCTACACTTCTCACAAGACTTGCTCAAATACACCTCAAACCTGCTTCAAGTCTTCTTACAAGACTTGCTCAAATATACCTCACTATCTCTACTTAACTTTACCCTAACACATGCTCAAAATTGCTCATAACACATACTCAGATCATGCTCATGACACATGCTTTGATAAAAATACTTCAGACATATTCTACCCAAAATTCTTGTTCAAGGCCACATAGAAACTGATATGCAATACAATTTTACAATATGTTCTTTCCAAATATCACTCAAGCCCAATGCACAATTTGTTTCACAAAACAGGTTTCTAACACTTGCTTATTCACATTCAATGTAATTCAAACCAATGTCTAAAATTTTCACAAATTAATTCAAACAATGAAGCACAATTTATTTACAAACTCTAACACAAGTGTTTCCAATTTCTTTCAACAAAGATGCACAATTTGTTTCACAAACCCTAGCTCAAATGTTTCCAACAATGCACATACATAATCCTTATTTTCCCACCTTATGATTCAAAAATATTTGCTCAACCAAACACCTTAAAAAAGGAATAATGTCACCATACCTCTTAACTTGATTTGATGAAAATGTGCCCTCAAAAACATGTCTCAAAAGAATTTCCTCTTCAAAGTGCCACTTCAAAACTGGTTAGTAGATTTCTCTTTCAAACCTTCAAGATTAACTTTCTTCTCAAAAAGATGTGCTCAATGAAATGTGAAAATTATGTTCAATGACTCTCCTTTTGTTCTCAAAATATAGGACACTAAAAATGATAAAAACCTCTCAAACTTACTTTTCACCATACGAAAATTTCAACCAAAAGTCACACCACAATAACACCTTATAACTCCTACTTGTAAAAGACAAATTATTTTCAATATCAATAATGTACCTTATAATTATCCAAAACCCTAAGTGTAGAATAATTTTACTTTCCCTTTCATAAACCTTATACCTCCTATTCTCTCATGCAAAAGTATCCCCTTTATATTTTCTCTTTATGCTATTTGCAAAATAAAAACTTTATAAAACACCTTTATAATTTATAAAACTCCTCATTTGTAAAACAAAACTTTATTAACTCACACCCTTATGAATCCCTAATTGCCAAAAAATAACTTTATAAACTCACACCCTTATGATTCCCTAATTTCTAAATAAAACTTTATAACAAAATTTAATGCCCTTACCACTTCTGTCGTCGAAGAGAGTCGAATGTGAAACCTCATGGAGACCACACTCTAGTACGAGCTACAGTGCCAGCTAGGCTGGCCCACCCACTGGAATTAAAAGTGTGTAATCAAGATTTTATTAATATTTTCTTCTCCCTAATCATAACTTAAAAATCAACTACCGTTGTGACTCGAACTTGAAACTTGCTCAATGTCAACGTCTTGCACAAGGTCTACCTACCACTTAGGCTAAATTTCCAGTTGGAACCAATCGAGTGTTACATCTTGTCTTGAGGTTCATGTGTTGTCCTTCTTGCATTAAACTTTGTGCACTCTCCTTACTCACTTTGCCCTCACATTCAACTTTGTGCACTCTCCTTACTACCCTCACGAATGGAACGAATGACACTTATTTCTTCAACTTTACAACCTTTTCAAATTAATTTTATTTCCTCCTTATATATGCAATTCGAAACTTAGGAAGACGTTAGCTCTCTTGCCACCATTTGAATTTTAAATTTTGGCACCATTTAAAATTAAAATTTATTTTTATTATAATATTTAAACCTTGATTTAAATATTATAATTTATCTTTTAATATTTTGTCTTTTGCTCTTGAAATATTTTTCAACCTTGCAATAAATAAATCTTTTTCAATGGAACCTTGTCTACCTTGTCTTTTTCTTGCTAACATAACCATAGAGAACCTTGTATTTTTATTGCAAACATAACCATGAAGAACCTTGTCTTTTTCTTGCAAACATAACTATGGAGAACCTTTTTAACTAAATAACACCTTTTTCCTTTTCTTGTCCACACAACCATGAAGAATGCTTTTACCTTGACAATTATTGTACCCTCGAAGATATTTACCTTTCAATTTAATATTTCAACCTTGAAGATTATTTTCAACCATTTCACTTTTTAAATCAATGACAACCAATGTACTCAATATTTCCAATAACTATATATCATGTGTGTGGCCAGGGACAATGCCACCAAATAGAAGGAGAGGAAGTGTTGCCCTGTCAATGATGCATATATAGCAAAACAATGTAGAAGTTGAGACCACTGATGTAGGTGTGAACAATCCTAGTAATGAGAGGGAGGATCTCTTCACTAAAGTTGCCCCACTTTGAGAACAGGTGGAAACACAAAAGCAACTGTTGGAAGCTATTTTGAATGGGGAAACTAAAGCTGGAAACTCTAAGGAAAGACAAGATAAATATCCCCTTATAGAGGCACAACAGGCCAAAGTTCGGTTAGAGAAGGAATTGGGTAAAGATATAAAATATCTTAAATATTCCAAATTCAAGGGAGAGGAAGGCAGAGATGTAGCTGAAGCTTGGTTTAAGGAGAGATATTTATTGAAACATGAAGAATTATTCCTTTAGGACTCGAACATTGTATGCCACTCTATATTTACAGGGTGTTAGTTTAGATTGGTGGGAAACGTTTAGTGGGGAAAAAGGTATTGAAGCTGCAGTTGATCTAAAGTGGGAAGAATTTGTTGTAGATTTTAAGGAAAGGTTCCTCACCGAATATTTTTATACCCTAAAATTTGAGGAATTCACCAAAATTAGATAGGGGAATAAGACTGTGGAGGCATATTATCAAAAATTTGTTAAGCTATTGAAATATGTGCCCATGTATAATGAGAAAATGAAAGTCCATAAATTTATTCTAGGGGCGGATCCTAGAATAGGGTATGAGGTGAACATGCGAGAACCTAATACCCTTCAAAAGGCTTATGACCTGGCCAAGAAAGCTAAAACTTATCTCAAGCCCTACTTCAACTATGAAGGGGCATCTGAGTAGGACAAAGAGACACTAAGAAAAAGAAACAGTGCAGGGTTCATGAAATGGGAAAGTGAACAAGCAAACAAGAGTCCCCCTAGACAGGATAGAAGGAATGATAGGAAACAAGGAAAGTTTAGGAAAATGTTCAAAGGAAAGAATCAAAATCCTAACAATTGCAACAATGGTGATAATATATCACTAGCACAAGGTCAAGCCAATCCCTCACTAGCGATGAAAGTAGAAGATGAAAACAAAAACAAAAAACACATCCAGAACCCAAAGCATCATGTTATGAATGTGGCGGTTCATATTATGCCAACAAATTTCCACTCAAAGTAGGATCGAGTTCAAAGGTAAAAGAACCTGCTTATAAATAACCAACACACAAGATTTATGCAACAACAAGGAGTCAGAATATGGAAGGACAAGCCACTCCATTATTGATAAAAGGTAAGATATTTGGTAGAAATATTAGAATTTTGATTGATAGTGGTGCCACAGATAATTTTTTTTCCACTAGCTTAATTAAAAATATACCAAAAAGGCTAGGAATCTTGGCACATGGGTGGAAGGTCGAGTATGGCTCAAGATAAACCTACTCTATAGATCAGTGTTACCCTATGATTGAAATCATCTTACCTAGTGGTACAACTATAGGTTACCTTTATGTAGCACCACTACATGCTTTCGATGTAGTCCTAGGAATGGATTGGTTGCAATCCCATAAGGCCGTAATCAATTTCCAAGATAGATGGATTGAATATTCAAAATATGGTAGGAAAGTATAGAGGGTGTACAACCTGCAAGGGGCTTTTCAACCTTAGATCCTCTCAATAATGCAACTTAAGAAAGCCATCAAGAGAGGAGGAACAATATATGTAGTTAAGTTAAATGAGATTGAAAAGGAAAATAAAGAGGAGGTGTTTGTAAAACACCCAATATTGTAGGAGTTCAGGGATGTATTTCTAGAAGAGTTACCTAGATTATCTTCAAAGAGTGAATTTGATTTCTCAATTGAGCTTCAACCTAGAACAAAGATTATACATTGGGCTCCTTATAGAATGAAC
Organism: Wollemia nobilis; assembly: GCA_028583015.1. Classification (NCBI taxonomy): domain Eukaryota; kingdom Viridiplantae; phylum Streptophyta; class Pinopsida; order Araucariales; family Araucariaceae; genus Wollemia; species Wollemia nobilis. The sequence goes on along the minus strand of JAQPPZ010001078.1, from coordinate 8,116,390 downwards.
CCTATTGAGATGCAAGAGCTAAAGGTATAGTTGCAAGGATTATTGGAAAAATGGTTGATCAGATCGAGTGTGTCACCCTAGGGTGCACTAGTGCTATTTGTTAAAAATAAGGATGGTTCCTTATGACTGTGCATAGATTATAGAATGTTGAATAAGGAAACCATAAAGAATAGATATCCTCTACCCAAAATCAAAGATCTCTTTGATCAGCTCAAGGATACCACTATTTTCTCAAAGATTGATCTGAAGTTAGGATACCACCAATTGAGGATCTGAGAAGAGGATACCCATAAGACAACCTTCAAAACTCGTTATGGATATTATGAGTTTACTGTCTTACCTTTTGGTCTAACGAATGCATCGACAACATTTATGAACCTAATGAACAAAATTTTTAGGAAGCTTTTGGACCGATTTGTTCTTGTATTCTTAGATGATATTTTGATATATTCTCGAAATAATTCAGAGCATGACCAACACCTTAGGATCATTCTGGAGCTGCTAAGGAAGAATTAGTTGTCAGAATCTATCAAAGTGTGAATTTTATGTGTCAAAAGTGCAATATTTAGGGCATATTGTATCAATAGAAGGGATCGTGGTGGATCCTAAGAAGATAGAAGCCATACTAAATTGGTCGCCACCCACAAATGTGATGGAAGTCCAGAGTTTCATGGGTTTGACTAGATATTATAGGTATTATGTGAAGGATTATGCCAAGATAACCGCTCCAATAACTAACCTTCAGAGGAAGGGAAAAGATTTCAAATGGATGGATAAATGTGAGGTAGCTTTTGATCTACTCAAACAAAAACTCACTACATCTCCCATACTAAAGATACCAGATCCTCAGGGTAGTTTTTTTGTATGTACAAATGCATCATTGGAAGGTTTGGGAGGAGTGCTCTCTCAGGATGAAGCAGTGGTAGCCTATGGTTCAAGAAAATTGAAACAATATGAGGTTAACTATGCAACCCATGATCTAGAGTTCACAATAGTAGTTTTTGCTCTCAAAATTTGGTGATACTATTTGTTAGGGAAACCCTTTGAGTTGAGGATAGACCATCAAAGTCTAAAATACATATTTACTCAACCTTTGCTAAATACCAGGTAGAGAAGGTGGATGGAATTTCTTGTTGAATATGATTTTGGCATTGAATATATAAAAGGAAAAGAAAATAAAGTCGTTGATGCACTAAGTAGGAGAAGACACATAGCTATTTTGACTCACATCCATGTCGATTTGATGGAACAAGTTAAGGAAATGCAACATCAGGATGTGTTTTACAATCAAATTTGGAAAGGATGGAAAGGAAACCTAATGAAAGTAAGGATTACAACATCAAGGATGGTTTCTTATGCTTTAAAGATAGGGTAGTAATTCCTGAGACTGGTAATCTAAGGAAAATGATCATGAATGAAGCACACAAATCTCCATATTTTACTCACCCAAGAGGGAAAAAATGAGAGAGAATATGAAGAAAAATTTACTAGCTAGGGATGAAGAGGGACATAACTGAATTTGTTACCCAATGTCTTGAATGCTAGAAAGTAAAGGTAGAAAATAGACATCCTATAGGATTATTGTACCCTCATGATGTACCAACACAGAAATGGTAGGTGATTTCAATGGATTTTATTGTAGGTTTTCCAAAGACCAGATTCCAACATGATGCAATCCTAGTTGTGGTCGATAGATTGACCAAGGTTGCACATTTTATACCTAAAAATACCAAGGATGATGTCATGGTTGTGGCTAATAGATTTCCAAGGAAATATTCAGGCTTCATGGTTTCTTGGAAGTGATCATTTCAGATAGGGACTCGAGATTCACATCCAAGTTTTGGCAAGCTCTACATCGAGCCATTGGCACTAGACTAAACATCAGTTCTGCATATCACCTAGAAATAAATAGGCAAACTAAGAGGGTAAATCGTGTATTAGAGGATATGCTTCGCATGTATTGTATGGATCAAAAAACCCGATGGGAAGACTACCTACACTTGGTAGAATTTTCCTACAACGGTCATCATTCGATCTTAGGCATGGCACCATTTGAAGCTCTATATGGCAGGAGGTGTAGAACACCATTGTCTTAGGAAAATCCAGAGGACAGGGTTGTGCTTGGACTAGAGATGGTCAAGGAAATGGAGCAACAATTAAGAATGATTAGAGAAAGGCTTAAGGAAGCTACAGATCGATAAAAAAGTTATGCCAACCTTAAGAGGTCGCCAAGAGAGTTTGTTATGGGTGATAAAGTATTTATAAGGGTGAGACCAAAGAAGAGTGCTATTAAATCCACAAAACTTGATCCATGTTTTGTGGGACCCTTTGAAATTACAAAAAAGATCAATCCTGTGGCATACCGACTTGCCTTACCACCCAATATGTCGAAGATTCATGACACCTTTCACATATCATTGCTTAGAAAATATATAGCTAATCTTGATCATGTGTGGGACTTCTCTAAATTGCAGATGGTGGACCCAAAGGCTATAGAGGTTTGACCAGTAAATATCCTTGAGTTCCATTCCAAATTGATGAGGAAGGGAACTTTGGAGCAATGCAAGGTCCAGTGGGACCGCTACTCTAAAAGAAATGCTACTTGGGAGAAAGTAGCAGATATGTTGAAACATTTTCCATCCTTGTTTGAAAATGCATTGTAAATATCATTTATTTTTTAACCTTGTTGATAAAGAGAGAGGACCATGTTAAGCCTAAGGGGGGAGGATGTCATGACCCTCCCTTGGTAGACTTTTTGTTTGGATGAACTTATGTCTTGCTATGTTGCTTTATTGATGGAAGGTTTGACTATTTCAAATTTAGCTATGTAAAACACGTGTTTAATAGGAATTGTGATATGTGCAATTACTAATGGGATGGTGGATAATTTCATGCTTAATGTTCTTGCAAATAAAATCACTATGCTGAAAATGAGACTACTAATGGAATTGCATTATTACAGGAACATGTTTCTCTCATGATTGGAAGAAATACCAATCACCAAATAATATGTAATAAAAGAAAAAAAAGAAAAAGACATGATGTCTATTTTGTCATTCAGCTTTGGTAGCAAAGATGAATGTTCTTTAATTTTAGTTGCATATTATAAACCCACTTATAGAAAATTAGTTTGAGTAGACAAAATTGATGTTGCATACTAACTCCATTTTGTGAGTGTACCTAATTAAATAATTTATTACAATAGGAATGGATAGGAAGATATTTAATTCCCTTATATTTGTTTAAAATAAGGATATATATATATATATATATATATATCTTAAGCATGGATGGTTGGTTTTAATTAAGAGTGAATGTGTTTTGTTATATTTGAATGTTATGGAAAAAACATAACTCAAGCGAAGCGCATGAGCTACCGCTTGACGAAGAGTCAAGTGAACCACCAAGTGGATAATTTTGAACCAAAATTGGATGAATTCACAATTTTGGATTGGATGAAAATTTTGGTGTTTTTCAAATTATGATGGCATTGACACTCGGGATGGTAGAGGAGCACCTTTGGTTGGCTTTAGATTCCTTGGTGACGATAGTGGAAGGGAAGGTAAGGAAAAATTTCTTTATAATTTTCAAAGAAATATGGATGCAAGGGGGGTGGGAAAAATATGGAGTTAGGTGTGAAACTTGACATCTATTTAGTGGTGTGAAACTCGACATCTATTTGGTGGTGTGAAACTCCACATCTAATTTATGGTGTGAGACTCCACATTTGGTTTGGTGTATGAAACTCCACATAAGGTTTACTGTGTGAAGCTTCACATCTACTTTATGATGTGAAATCCACATATGGTTTGTTGTGTGAAATTCCACATCTAGTTTTGTGGTATGAAACTCCACATCGAGTTTTGTTGTGTGAAACTCCACATCTGGTTTGTTGTGTAAAACTCCACATCTTGTTTGTTGTGTGAAACTCCACATCTAGTGTTGTGTGAAACTCCACATCTAGTGCTATGTGAAAATCCATATCTAGTTTACCGTGTGAAACTCCACATAGGATTTGCTATGTGAAACTCTACATCGGGTTCATAGTGTGAAATTACTGGTAGAAGAGAGAGATATTGCTAGTTGACTATGTGAAAAGGCTGGTCTGAAAAGAGAGATATCACTGGTTCTCAATGTGTGTAACTACTGGTTCATTTGGAGTCACCGTTGGAATAGTGCACAATCATAGGAGCACCATAAATCCTTTCAAGGTATTCTATATTGTTGACGTTAGACTTACTTGCATAACTATCAACAAACGTATATGAATACTTAGTGAATGTGTTGTAGTTTAAAAAGTAGTTCTATCCGGTTGGATTTAGCCTTGGAAAAGATTAAAACTTTATTAATTGAATAGATTAGAAAAATTGGCACATGGATAGATGAGTGTGCTAGAAAGTGAATTAGCCAAATAGCTTTGTTGGGTTAACAAAGAAAAATTATGCGTTTGTTTTAAGCCAAAGACTTAGCAAGCCATGGATTAGCTTGTAGGATTTTCCCTTGTGTGTATGGCTCCTTTTTAAGGCATTCTATTGATTGGTATTTTTGAGAATGTACAATTGATTGGGTGAAGTAGATTTATGTTTGGGTTCACTCAATTTTTAAAGAACAAAATATTGACTACGATAACCTAATTCTAGCTCTAATGAAGTAGGTAGAGATTTAGTATTCCACCTTCTTGTTTAATCCTTGGTAACAGAATGAGTGTAAGTTATAAGGCCATTCTAGTGAAGGAAAGAGTAATACGTAGAAAGATTCCAAATGGTGAATGTAGGAGTTTTTATATTATTTATCTATCATAAGCACTATCAAGTTTGTTAATATATATTTTTCTTATCATTGTAGTAATCGAGGAATGTGAATGCCTGAGCATTCTAAATGAATATGAAGTTATGGTCTCTAAAGTTAGGAACTCATTGGTCCATGATAATGATTTGGTAGGCACAAGATGTAGTTGATGTCTGTTTGAGACTATATGGTTTTATTGTAAATTATGCTAGTGTTATATTATCTTTAAGAGAGTTAGATACAACATGAGGAGAGATTAAAGAAAAACCTATTCACTCTTGGTAAGGATAAAATTAGAAAAATGAGTTGATAATATCATTGTATTTTCTAGTAGATGTTAGTTAGGAGTGATGAGCTCTGTGTTGGATTCGAGACATACTTACTCTATAAAATAAGGATGTTGTATTTAAATGGGTAACCTAGGTTTCATAGGTGTGGGAGGCACACTTGTTATATTGTCCCAGATTTATGGAATAAAATTGTATCCTTGAATATAGAGGAGTAAGTATTATGTGGAAATGAAGGGAAACAAATTATCCCTATTATGAGATAAAGACACGAGGTCATGTCTAATTCAATGTAAAGATTTATTATTCTATGGAAATAAAATGAAAGTATGATCAAGGTTGGGTTTTCCCTTTGGGGTTTTTCCTAGTGTAAAAATGGAGTTATGTGTTCTATTGTGGTTTTCATTTATGGTAATGTGGTGTATTATACATATGTATTATGTGATGATTATAACCATATGAGGAATTAAGCAGTTTAGAGCATGTTCCAATATTTATTGATTTGGCTTGTGGAAGTAGATAAGGATTTCATGGAATGGTTGCAATCCTTGTATGTTATAAATACTGTTGTTATATGGAATAGTTATATATTTTTATTTTATATTAAGGAAAATTAAAATGGAAAATGAAATATGAATATGAACCCTTAATGATTATTGGGAAAATGGGTACTTGTATTGGATGTTGATTTTACTTGGTATAATGTCATCCATTAATCAATGACTAGAAAATTCATACGAGTAACTCACATGGTACAAGAAGTTAATAAATTAGACTATTGCAAGTATCCTCCTAAAGATTCATGATGGGTGTAGGAATAGATGACTCAACTATGGTGTAGAATAAGTGAGACTACCTAAGTTTTTATCTTTATGAATTAAGGTTGTAGTAAAGTCTAGCAATGTAATGACTAGCTCATTAAGGAGATGAAGGGATAGTCAAATATCATACACTCTTAGAACTAGCATAGAAGGATTTATGTGGTGTGAGATAGACAACATGCTTCTTCCAAATGAATGGAAGAGCGAGAAAGATACCAGCTCATTGAATGATAATGAGAAGGATGGTTTGTGAAACAATGACTCCACCTAGTACATTTACATAACTAGAACTATGTAGAATGTAGAGATGGGTGAGCCTAGTAAAATACACTATATATGTATATATGTTGTAATATATATAGTCGATAGTTTGAAATTAGGTTGTGGTAATTCGGGTTATGACAAAAAGTTACCAATGTCAATAGGTTGCAGCAAAGGAACTGTTATTGATCAGTAGTAGCAAAGGAACCATTGTTGATCTGTAGAAACAAACAACCAATGTCAATCAGTTGCACCATATAGACCATTGTCAATCGATTGTAGGAAAGGAAAAATATTGATTGATTGCAACAAAGATATAGTTATCGATCGGTTGCAGCAAATAACCTTTACCGATCTGTTGGAGCAAATAACCAATGTTGATCGATTAAAGGAAAGGGGCCAATTTCAATAGGTTGTAGTAAAGTGACCAATGCTGATAAGTTATAGTAAAGTGGCCAATGCTGATCGATTGCAGCAAAGTGGCTAATATCGATTGGTTGCAACAAAGGAACTATTACTGATCGATAGTAGTAAAGAAACCATTGTCGATCGATAGCAACAAATAACCAATGCCAATCGTTTGCACCATATGGACCATTATCGATCAATTTTAGAAAAGGAGAAAATGTTGATTGGTTGTAGCAAAGATACCATTATCGATCGGTTACAATAAATAACCTTTTCTGATTGGTTGCAACAAATAACCAATGCCAATCGATTACAACAAAGGGGTCATTGTTGATCGATTGCAGCAAAGGGGCCATTACCGATCGATTGCAGCAAAGTGTTTTGGAATATGATTCTATTATTGATCAATTGTAGCTGTGCCAAGTTTCAATTGCTCAGATACCACGTGTCAACACAATATTAAATATTTGCATGCAAAAGACTATAAAAGGGCATTAATAATTATTTTTTATCTTTTTCTCACCTGGAGCACATCACATCTACGCAAAAGAAACTATATGCCCTCCAGATTTTTCCCTTTGCATCCTAAATCTTGATCCACCATACCTAAGTAATTTTTTAACCTTTTTCTCATCGTACCTATCATTTTTACACCTTTTTATTACTGTATGCCATTAAACAATTTACCTTCCACCCTACGTCATGATCCCTCATACCTTACCTCTATCAAATAAATCAATGGCATCCCCTTCCATCCTTGTTTCCTCTAAAATTTCTTTCAAAAACCTTTTGTACCCCTTTCTTTCCAAAATATTAACACGGGTTACGACACATCATGGGTCATCAACTCTAGTCTTCAGGGTTTAGTGTCAATGCCACAGTACGAAACAAAAAATAAACTATTGCTGAAGATTATTACAGCTTACAATAATGATTCAACCATCATAAATATGAATATTGAAAACAAGAATGTAAGATTTTTTGTAAAACCCTTAGACAACTATAGATCGATAGGATTGCCTTATAAGGATTGTTATCCTATCACATCGAAGTTTGTAGTAAGTGAAGAAGATAAATACTACCTCAAGATGAACTCCAGTATACCCTCAAAATCTTTGACAGCCATTACTTTACATATTTTTATATTTATTTGAAGTTGAAATTTAGTGTTTTATAATTACTATTTTTTTTGCAGTTTTCGCTAACAAGTATAGAAGAGGATTGATTTTTGTATCTATTTTTGATAAATTTATTTAAGGGTGTGTTGAATTTTTCCAAGCTAGACTCCTTTTGCAAGGAAGATTTATGGATATTCCGTTCGTATATTTGGTTTGTTGTCTTGCCCATAAAAATTTTACTGGTGCACCTATGTTTGATAGCGCATTAGAATGGATCTCCACAATGTTAAAACCAACACTTGTACGACAGTGAGCACATGCAATTACATTATTTTATTTTTATGAATCTTATTAAAATTTATATAATTTTGCATTTTTGACCTCATTGCACCCAAACCTAGCCAACATTGGTATGACACTACAACAGGTGCAGGTAAATTTTACTTTATATGAAAGTAATAGTTTTTATATTCAATTACTTTTTTCTTATTATTAATTTTACAATATATACATAAATGTAGAAAATAGCATCCTCTTCCTCTTCAAAATGGGATGCTGCTGTCAAAGGTCATAAGTCAGAAGAAACTGGATATTTTGAAACACCTTCAAAATCAACACCATTACATAGAAGATCTACAAAATGCTTAAGGTCTTCTAAAACTCCTAATCCTTTTCAACCTCCACCTGCACATCAACTGCATACTGATGTTGATATTAGTGAGGCCACGCCCACTACACGTAAGCTTTTTGTTTCAAGATTGGGTTCATGTATTCATTTAGTTAAAATTATAATCTATCATTTTTATGAAATTTTTAAATATATTTTTAGATTTACGGTGCACCAACATGTCATTACAATATGTAGCTATGCAAGAGATCTCATATTCTACCAATAAGTGCAATACATTTAAATTTAAATTTTTACATCTACCTTCACAAAATTTGTAATAAAATTTTATTATGATTTTTAAAGCTACTTCACAACAATTTTTTTAAATAAAACAACAAATGATTCCACTTCATCCTCCACCATGAAAAAAAATAATGAGAGATCAACAATGTATGTATGAGAAACAATTTCTTCCATCCATGACACGAGGAGTAAGCCATAAATTTTCAATATTTTGACTTTTTCTTTTGGTAATTTCTTAAATATGCAGGGAGTTTCAGCTTCGAAGTTAGCCAACCCTCCATGTGATGATGATTACCTTTTACAGGGCAATATAACTAGTTTGTTTAAAGCAACATATGTGCTTCGATATCGCCAAAAGGAAGCACAAGTAGGATATTTATCTGCATCTCCACAAACCTCATCTCCTCCTCAAGAAACGAGTAGCCCTATTTCTCTAACTGAGGATGAGAAAGTATTTTTTTTTTAATTATTGTAATATCTGATAATTGTCAAGAAACCATCACAGATACATTGCTTCAAGATATTTGAAGTATCAGGAAAAAGTTTTAATAAAGAAAATAAATGCTCAATTCAATTTTTTTTAAAAAGGGAAGATTTTTTTTCTTTTGTTGAAAAAAACTTGAAAAACTTGATGCTCTACTACATCAAGCCAAATCTGGCATAATGAAGGTTACAAATTCTTATAACGATGAAATTTAAAATATTATGTTGAATAGATTGGAGAACATAAATGTTGAAGCCCAGGCTTATTTTAATCAATGGGCATCTGACAAGAAAAAAATTGATGTTGTTGTGGTTGCAAAGGATGTTGCCGAGGTTAGACTAATGTCTTCAAAATACTATTCATTCTATTTTTTAAATGTAACTGTCTAGTGTCTATCGATTTATTTATTTATTTTTTTCTGGCCAAAATTGATAATATAAAGAAGCAGATTAAAAACCTATAGGCTTATCTAAAAATGGCAAAGGACAACTTGTTTGTTGCTATGAAAATGAAAGAAATATTACAAGAAATAGTTAGAATGAACAACGCTTTTAGGAGGATAATAATCCTACATGGATTTGATCCTAATATTTTGCTAAAGGAGAAGGGTAAAGAATTACTTGCCACGGTAACCGAATATCCTATGAAAGAAGAAAAGGCTTTGCTTAAAGACTTCAAAAAATTAGAGAATGTCATGCTCAGATATGGAGTAATGGAGGAGCATATTGATGAGCAACCTAATGAGGAAGGACCTGTAGCATAAGAAGTGTAGAGATTAGATGCAATATCTGTACCACTTGAACTGTAGACTATAGAGGTAACACAAAAGGGAAAAGAACTTAAAATTACCTCTAGCCCCAATCTATGGAATGAAAAAGAAAAGGTTGTGCACTTTTTGACTTCAAATGTGTTATTGCATTCAAGAATTTATAATTATAAAAGATATTTTTATGAAATGTTATTGTATAAAATCTATACAAACAAGACATTTGCATAAATTGAGTATCATATTTTTTCCATGTATATTCTTGTGTGTATTATGCTATTACCATAGCTTGAGTATTATGTTATTTCCATTTATATTCTTGTGTTACTTCCATAGCTTTATGCTATTTCCATTTATATTCTTGTGTTATTTCCAGAGCTTGAGTATTATGCTATTTCCATTGTGCTCAAGTTTACGAAAGATACATCTATGCATGGGTTTAAATTTTTAGTTTTTCAAAACCAAAACATAAAACATAAAATTTTATCAACATAGACAGTTAATACAATAACAAATTTATGATATAAAAATGAGTATTTTGTCGTGCTATTTCCATAACTTGAGTTTTTATGCTATTTCCATTTATATTCTTCTATTATTTTTATAGCTTGAGTATTATGCTATTTCTATTGTGCTTGAGTTTACGAAGGATACATCTATACAATGGTTTAAAAATGTTTGTTTATTCAAATCCAAAGCATAAAACATAAATTTTTACCAACATAGACAATTAATACAATAACAAATATGATATAAAAATGAGTATTTTCTTGTGCTATTTCCATAATTTGATTTTTATGCTATTTCCATTCTTATTCTTGTTTTATATACATAATTGAGTATTATGCTATTTCCATTGTGCTTTCTAAACTACATACAACACTTGCATGAATGGCTTTAAAATTTTTAATCTATTCAAAGCCAAAGCTTAAAGCAGAAAATCTTGTCAAAATAGACATTTAATACAATAAAAAATATATGGTAAGAGAAATAAAGTTTTATCAATGAAGATAAATGATATCAAATACATAATATCAATAAACATATGAATTTTGTTAAATCATTGAATTTTTACAATGGAGGAAGCTGAAGCAAACACTTCTTTGCTTCTCCAAAATCAATTGTAAGCATATCTGAATTCTGCGTATCCACAATCTGATCACTACAAGTGTCATTATCAAGAATATTAGTGATACCTCTTTTGTCTTCTAGGGACTTCCAATATACCAAAGCTCTATCATAGGGATACTTATCTAGCTCATACAATGACACATACATTCTCAAATAATTTTCCAAATTTTTGTCCAACCTCTTACGAAATTTAGATTTCATAAAAGATAGTGCACTAAAAACCCTTTCGTCTTCAACAAATCCTAAAATCATTGTTTGACATAATTCATATAAAATAAAATATTCACTCATCATTTCTTGTAAGACACTACTTGGATACAATTTTTTCCATAAATGTGTGATGAAACCAGACTCATGTGGGTTACTCAAATACATAATTTGATTAACCATTATCATTCCAAAATTTATGGATTATTGTATTAGAAGTTCTTTGTTGAGAATACCATTTATTTCAATATTATTCACTTCCACACTTTTAGTGAAATGTTTCACAAGAGTGTCATATATTTTACAAACAACCCACTTTTACTATTGTAGTCAGGGCAAGGATTCCAGAGCATGGGGTTAACCACAACCATCACCTAAAGCAACTCATCTCTTTGAAAATGATCTCTTATTTCCCTTGTTAACTATTCTACAATTCTTATCAATTTAATCTTAGTACTATGTAAACCTTCATCAAATCCACTATGTGTTATGGGTACTTGTTTAACATCCTCTATAACTATATGTGACCGCTTTTCAAAATAATAAAAATGTATCATATTTCTATTGACAGTAATACAAATATTATCATGGATGTTGAAATTCAAAAAGTTAACGCTAGTTAAAGTATTCTAACTATCAAACAAAGGATCCATAAAAATTTCTTCGAACAAGTATATCTTAGCAATTTGCATACATATTTGTTTTCTTATCTTGATGAAATCGATAATATAAATGGATCTTTCCTGCGAAAGTTTTAATCAAAGTATTCATTTCTTGCAACAATGGAAGAATACCATATAATGTGAGAAGTGCTTCCAAATAATTCATTCAGTATAGCAAATATTTTTCCTTGTCAACATCCCACAATGTGCATACATAAACCCTACTAAGAATTGATATTCTAAAAAAACTCTTTTTGTAGGAAGAAATAATGAAATCCACTTGCTGTCCACATATTTTAACAATTTTATGCTTTTAATAACACCTAGAGAAATTCATTGAAACTATGTAAACTTTTTTGGACTGCATAAAAAATAAACGTGTATTTCATTGATGAGTTCTTCCACCCTGGAAACATTTTTAAATGTGCTCACAATTTTATATGCAAGATTCATTCTATGCGCCATGCAATGAATGGGAATCAAATATAGGGTAATTGATGTCTGAAGTCTAACAAAAATATTTTCCCTCTATCCTTGCATTATAGCTACAATGTTAGCTCCAACACAAATTAACTTTGTGGCTATTTCTTTTTCATCGATTTTGGCAATATCCTTTAAAATCGTTACAACAATATTGTAAATATTTTCCGTATTACAATTTTCCACCATATTGTGTAAAACTAGTAAATGAGGTTGTCTTAAATAATTTTGGAATGTGTAAACATGTATGAAAATCCAATATGTATTGTCAATAGTTGTTACCTCATCAATTGAAATTGAAATGAGTTTATCCTATTTTACATTTTCTCTTAGGTTCTCCTTCTCAACAAGTGATAGACATTTTACAATTTCCCAAATACTTCGATTTGACCAATGGGAACTAGGAAGGTTCTGCACATTAGCTAGTTGAAATAGTTGCTTATAATCAACAAAATTAGACATGGGTCTACCATTTTAAAGAATATTGTATACAACAAACTACAAAAATTTTGAAGCTAATGTGATCTTATGAATTTTATGAAATCGAGAGTGGATTGTTCCACCCTTCTAAAAAAGAGTTTGTTATCGTTTCATTTATTTTTTGTATTCCTATGTATATTTGACATGCACACATTTTGATGCATCCTTCCACTTAATTAATTTATTAATTGTTTTTTCACTTTATTTTACTATTGAATAAACTTTCCCATAATGTTTTTCTATTGTGTCTAACTTAAGTTGCATCTTATGATCCTTTCCTAGTTTCCAATTACAAATAATGCATCTAAACTCTGTTGGTGTGTCATTGCTAATATCTGGATGAAATGGATCAAGAAAGGGATATGTTTATGATAATTCAAGCTTAAATGTCCTTTCAATAGTCCACATGGTTAACTTTCTACATTTAGTTTTCTGACTAGAAGATTCCCCAAAAGTCTGCATTTTACTTGTATTATCATTTTTTTGTTGGCATGTCTGTATGAGTCATCTCATCAAGTGGTTGTTGAATGAAATTATTATGAAAATTATTAGTGGTTGCATATCATCCCTAGGAATATATTCAAGTGGAGGCATATAAAGGTCAACAGTGCTCAATGCAATTAATGTTTTGTGTTCTATATCATTTTTGGATGTAAAAAGACATTATTTTAAAGAATTAACAAAATATATTTTTACAAGCATTAAAAAAGAGGTAGATAAACAAAAAAACTTGCATTTATTTTTTAATGAAGAAAGTATTTATAGTTAATAATAACATAATACATAAATTAACTAATTAATTGGTAAAATGTGTTTGTACCTTCAACTTGTGCAGATATGGATGCCTCACTACATTTTGATGTTTGTATAAAATATTTTAGGATACTCTTTTTACCAGAATATTGGCCTTCCTTATTTCCATCACCAGTAGGTGACATTGTACCTGTAAAGAAAAAAGTTTTTGATGTTAGAAAATGAATATGACATTGAAGGAAAATCTTGTAGCACTTAGTCGTTATAACAATTTTTGAAAATATACTTCCCTCAATAATTGTTTCCATATTTGTTCAAGGGTTAGAGAATCATTACAATTATCCATTACTTCTTTTAAGAAAATAAAAATAACTTCTACATTATGCATTTCTACATATTTAGATTCCATAATATAAGTAAGACTTAATAATTTTTATTAAGCCAATCATAAAATTAAAAGCATAAATTTAAAGCCTTCCTTCAAAGAAACCAAGGTTAAACTATAATGGTATAAAGCATCTATGAAACGAACCTACACTACCCTCTACAATGACCTCTGCCTGCATGCTCAAGGAACAACAACGAAATAATGCAACACTATGAAAACTTACTCTAACACACATGAAGCAAGCTCTAACAACAAGAAATATTCCTAATACACTACAAGATGACATGGATACTTGGATCTCATAGTTGCAGATAGTGCATCTACGCTGCCTATGAAACTGAAGGAAAAATGTTTGGACAACAAAACAATGGAAGAAGAAAACAATCCAACATAACATTCCAAACCCAACACTAAAGGAATACCTTGCACTCCACTAAGGTTAACCTTCACTCAATTCTAAAAAAACCTTGACATCTAATGTCATTACGACTACCATAGTCTACAAACTAAAATAATAGTTCTATAGCTCAATTTTAAAGAAACTCTATAGTAGCACACCAACAAAGGTTACAAAACAAGTAACAAGGCTACAACAACAAGTATGCATTAAAATTATTTCTAGAGATGATCCAAAACAAAACAATAATAATCAAATATTTGGAAGCTTTCACTTTATCTATTGTCAAAGTCATCACAACTTCCTGCAACCGATCAACCTTTTGTGGACAATTAGGCTATGTAATCGATCGTCACTTTATCATGATTCTCTACAATTGATCGACTTTTATCGATAGATAGTCCTCTACAATCGATCAATTTTTATCGACACAGTCCTCTGAAATTGATCATTACCTTATCAAGCTACTACAATTGATCAAAAACTATTGATTTATTATCTTCTACAACCGATCAGCTTGTGTTGATAGATAGTCCTCTCCAACCAATTTTTTTTAGCGATAGACTACAATTGATCAGTTTTCATCTACAAACAATCCTTTGCAGTCGATCGTCACTTTGTTAGGATACTACAATTGATCGATAATTGTCCTCTACAACCAATTAGCTTTTATCAACAGATAGTCCTCTATAATCGATCAATTTTTATCAACAAACAATCCTCTGCAATCGATAGATAATCATCTGCAAATGATAGTGTTTGGTTTTTTTATCTACTATAGGTTTTTTCGTTGCTTTAGGTCTATTTTTGAGGAGTTCGAGTGTTTTAGATGTATGTTTATCAGTACCATGTTAGGTATTTATATAGGTGGTATAAGAGGTGAATTTGATGGGATAAATAGAAGTTTTTATATTTTCAAGGCGAAAAAGTTTCATGATTTAGGAGAGAATGTTGGCGATTTAAAATAAAAACAATAAAATTATTTTCAACATGGGACGAGTCAACCCCCAAAAAATTTTAGACCCAAAAATTTATGGTGAATGGGTCCCTGTCAAAGGTCCCCATATTCATCAATTTCCAATTTTTAAAATCTTAATATTCATGAATTAACAATGATTCGTCGCTATGCATAACACCAACTGCTTCAAACAATGAATTATTAGCCTTACTTTTCTTAAGATCTTCAATGATGTTATAACTTGGCTTGTTTTACTCTAGGACTTTCTCATTTGGATGCAAAGGTATCTTGAGTTTTGGTTGAGCATGAGTTTCAAATGCTCTAGGAGGATGTGGATTCTGGTTGGCTCTCTCATAAAGAGATATTGTAACCTTGTTAGGAGGAACAAAAGAAGTCATAGGTGTTTTTCCTTTATTCCTAAGCATATAATCATTACCTCTCTAGAACTGTTTAAAGGCTTGCACCTCTTCTTATAAAACCTCATCATATTCCTCTTCTTTAACCCCTAAAATTTCATAGGATTCTAAAACTAAAGCAATGTCATTTTTTATATCCATTTGATTGACAATGTTTTTTTTGGGTAGCATTCGCTATAAGTTGTCCACTTCTCTCTGATTAGGGTTTGGAACTCCATTATTAGGGTGAGTTTTCAACTGCCTACTAGGCCTTTGAAAGTTAAAATTCCTATTGTTATTATTTGCAAGTGGGTTTTGAGGAACTTGTATTTGTAATTGCAACATATCATTGCTCAACTTTTGGATCATTCTCTGTAGATCATTTAATTATTTTGCATTGTTGGACTAATTTGGTAATTTTTGAATTAGGTTATTGGTTCTGGATGTATTTGAAAATGTAGGTATAGCTGGTTAATTAGTTGTTTGAGCTACTAGGGTGAGTGTTATATTTACAATGAATAAATTATCCATAGAGGTTGAGATAGCATCTTGGTTATTCAAGTTGGACATTGCTTGTATCAAAGGCATGGGAATATATAGTTGAGCTTGATTTAGATGGAAGGTTCATGGTAGAGCATTTAGCATGGATAGTTGTTGAGTAAGATCTTGATTAATCAAAGGTATTTGATTATAGGTCCCTAGTAGTCCATGTGTGGGTAAATGCCCTACTCCAAAATCTTTTGGTCTTAATTGCTACTCAACAGTCAAAGCTTCACTATAAGCCATTATTAATGTAGTAATAAAAGCTAATATTCTCAAAAACATAGAGGTTAAGGGATCCAAAGCAATGAAATACATTTGAATAACAACTTCAGTTGGAAGGGTATAAGGTGCTATCAACCTGGTATACAACCTGTGAAACCTAGTATTGAACAACCTTAATGTCTCATTAGGTTCTCTCCTAGCTGAAGCAACTTGATGGTAGATAACTACTAGATCAATAGGTAACTTAAATTATCTAATGAAAGCATCTTATAATTCAGCCCATGAAGTGATTGAACTAGAAGGTAGGCTAATGTACCAATCATATTCTAGTTCATCTAAGGTGTGAGGGAACATTCTACAAGCTACATATTCATTTTGAATTTGCAATCGAATCAAAGCATATTTATATGCTTGTATATTCTCCTGAGCTAGTCTAATCCCATCATGTTTGTACTTAGGAAGGTATCTCTCAACATTATTAGGCGTATCATGTGTAGGCCCTGTAATATTCAAAGGGCTACTTCCTACTAACCATGGAGCTAGACCAACCATTGGTGAATTTTGAGGAGAATTGACCAAAGTTATAATGACTTGAAGAGAACTTGGGAAAGCTAGAGGTGTATTTGGTGTTTCCTTAGGAGTTTTATATCTTCTTGTTGAAGAAAAACTAAGGAAACCAATGCTACTACAACTAGTTAACTTATATATTATGATAATAAATCTTCACTCTAGTGTAGATAATCAAGTTAAATTTAACAAAGAAGAAATTAAATAAAGACTTACACAATTTAGGCCCTCCTTCTAGCACAAATTCTATTGAGCGAGTAAATGACATAGCCTCCAAAGACTACTCAACATGTAGAACATCATAGTTTCGTTCCCTCTTGAAAAGGAAGTTTGATTCCCCCAAGGTTTGGGTAAGCTAGGTCTTGGCTAACTAGGATGAACTCACAAGTTTTTATATGTTGTTCCACCAAGGGGTCAATGTTTTTTTAATTAACTAGTTAATTCTCTAGCTTTCTTATCAATAACCGTAGCTCAAAATTGATTGCCTAGTGGATTACTTTGTTATAAAGTGATAACTGCAATTAAATCTAAGCAAAGTTGGATCAAATTATTTTTTAAAATAAAATATTTTTAGATTCATTTCGAACATAGCAACTTGAATTGAAGTAAACATAGAAAAAAAATAGTTTAAACTCCAATGCTTGGAAAATAAAATAAACTGCAATTAAATCTAAACAAAGTTGGATTAAAATTGATTTTCAAAATGAAATATTTTTAGATTCATTCCAACCATAGCAACTGAAATTGAAGTGACATGGAAGTAAGCATAGAAAACTATAGTTTAAACTCCAATGCTTGGAAAATAAAATAAACTATTCCTAATCTACATGATGTTCCAAAAAAAGAGCAAAACTCTAGGGTTAGAAAATAAAATAAAAATAAAATAAAATAAAAATCAAGCATGTACTACCCTAAAATTCTGATCTTGATCCTTTAGAGTACAAAATATGTTTAAAAAAATAATCTATATATGATCAACATTCACATAGCTTGAGGTATAGACGGTGCAATCTTATAGGGAGCTAAAACTATGAAGCAACTGAATACAACCACCATCAGCATGCATAGATTGTACACAACAAAATATAAAGCGTTGAATTTCATAAGATAATATTGAAGCACTTTTACAAATTCACCATTCAGGTGGATTACAAACATAGAACTCAACTTAGTACAATGCTTGGTTTAGAAACCAATGAACTACAAAGAGCCTAGAAAAAAATCCTAAAACATGCTAAGTGTTGGATTTTTGACCCCTTAGAGCAATCCCAAGAGCTCTTATTTATACAAATATGACCATATATTGCCATTACATTTGTAGTTACAATAAATTACTCTCACATTATGCTTCGCAATAAAGCCATTTAAATCAGGCATGGTGAAGTAATTTTTTGCAATTATAAAGCATTAAATTACCTCCACCAAGTTCCTCTTTTAATGCATATAAATATCCATAAATCCACTTTTGCAATTATGGTAGCACATTCAGGATCATGCTCCCATAAATATCTTCTTTATTATGTGCAAGATCAATTTTATGGCAATGTGCAGTTTTTAATTCCATTAGAACTCCACTATCCTGCAAAATAACTTATTAGAGCAATAAATAATTCATTCATTACCTCAGTCATGGCTGTTGGCAAAAAATAATTTATTAAAGCATTAAAAATCACACATGATCTCTAAAATGAAATATTACAGTTCATAAAATTAATATGCTCAAAAAAATGAAACTCTCATTGGTCAATAAAATGCAAAATATTTGGCTCATTCCTAAGGTTTTATACCCAGAAGGAAAAATGAAATATTGCTACCATTGATTCATTGTTAGAACTTATTTTCGAATGAAATTCAATGGACCATGTAGTTTTGCAAGCTGAATCCACAAAAGAAATTAATGCAATCAATAATAAGGTAAACCACATTTATACCAAAAATCCTAAAATTTTCAAGTCGGGTCCCCAATTAGGGTGAGTTGTGCTATGCAACAACAAATGATGACTCTGTTGGAAAATCCTCCTGAACATTTTGGGATGAAGAACCCTCCCTAAAACCAATGAAACCTTTGAATAGAAAAAATCAACAAAGTGGTATACATCCATAATTAGAGTTAGACGAATCTTGCTCAAAATAATACTCCATTCTGCCTTAGCTCCAAGTGTGTGTAAGTGCATTCATTCATATTCTTGAATCAATCAAAAATTCAGCAATTAAGCTTAAAATTATGTTATTTTACTTCAATATTTATTTAAATTTACCTTGACATTGCTCCACTTCCAACCAAGCATCTATAGCTCCAATGGATATGTTATTAATACCTCTCAAGACCTTGATCTACTGCTAGCTAGGTGTCTATATCCCAGATAAATATTATATGAATCATTCAAAGTACTTGAGATTATGCTTCTTATTTTTATATTGCAAATGCATAAGTGTGCCTTGGGTTGGGGATTTATAAGGCTAAGAATAGAGTGTATAAATTCATTTTGGCCTAACCATCAAGCTCAAAAGGTTACATTTTTATGACTCAAGAACTTTCTTAAGGTGTTTAAAATATGGATCTTCAATATTAATTTGCAATATCTCATAGGTGGAGTGAGGAACAAGAAACCTATTCCTCTATATAATGGAATCTTAGTTCCATTCACCATTGTACAATTCTATTCAGATAATATGAGATGATATGTTGTTCATGTAGCTCTTCTATTCTATCATTTCTTTTTAGTAATTATAATTCTTGAATAGATAAAATAGCATAGAAACTATCACTGATTGTACCTTGAGTAGCCATCTAAAAATGACATCATTTGAGAGCCATTTATGATTTGTAATATCTCATCCAATGAGGGTAGGGGATAATTATCTTTCTTAGAAGCCTTATTGAGGTTTCTAAAGTCAATGCAAAGGCATATCTCCCCATTCTTTTTCCTGATAGGAACCATATTAGCAACCCACATGGAATATCTTATTGGAAAAATGATACGTGCTACCAATAATTTTTGTATTTCTTTGAAAATAAGAGGTTCCAATAAAGGATTGATTGGTCTCTATTTTTTCCTAAAAGGTTTAGCTCCTGGTTTTAGAGGAATGGTGTGGGTGATGATAGAAGTATCATATGTTTTCAAATCCTCATAACTCTAGGCTATAACATCCCTATAATCCTTCAAGGCTTGAATTATTCCCTCCTTTTCTTCTTTCTTGCACTCTTTCCTTATGAAAATATTCAGAGGGTTCTCAAAACTTCCCATATTATAGGCTTGGTATGCTTCTTTATTAGGTGCAGCATTTTATTGTCCACAAGCATGAAAATCCATGTCAAAGAGTCTTTCTAGAGAAATCATACCTTTGGGAATAACATTGGTTTTAGGAGTGGTCTCATGTTCATCATCCAATTCAGTATGATCTCTATTTGCTTCATCAATAACTTGAGATTCAAACAAACCTAAATTAGTGATGAAGTCTAGAATGTGCGCACCATCATTAAAAACTTGAAAATTATGAATATTATTAGGAATAGAAGGAATGGTAACTAGCTCTACTAAAAATATTTTTACTTTGAAATGAGCAACTGGTTCCAAAGTGCTAGCTACTACTACCAATGAATCAACAGTGTGATTCTTCTTACATGAGATGGTTTGAATGTTAAAAGCACTGAACTCTTTAATCATATCCCACACTCTATTATGATAGCAAGCAAAGACATTTATCATGACAAGCATAATTGTTTCTTATCTGCCTAATTACTAATTGTGAATCACCAAAAACTTGTAGAATTTTGACTCCTTTTTTAATAGAAAGCTAAAGACCATGAATCAAAGCTTCATACTCTACAACATTATAGGTGCACAAAAATTTTAATCTATAGGCAGCTAAGGACTTACCTTTGGGATTTATTAATTCAATTTTAGCACCACTACCATGCTTGCTCTTGGATCCATCAAACTTGAGAATCCACATTTGATCAATCTCAATGTTTTGTTCATCTATTGGAGTGCTAGGAATTATATTGCTCTCTTTTGATTTACTTTCCATAGTAACAATGTAAATCCTAAGTTTTGGTTCATCAAAAGAAACATCATTGACATTGTTATAACCATAAATTAACTCTTTTAATCTTGGCTCTCTATCTGCCCTAATTTGATTTACTATACCATGCTACGAGAGCTACATATAGGAGAATTTTGTTGCCATATAGCCATTCAAAGTCCTAGACCAATCATGACTAAGCAACATCCCATATCCATTTGGAATATCTACAACTTGAATGTCAATGTATTGCTACACACGAGGTTTAGATGCCAATTGTATATGGATTTTATGCAATATCCCTACCACATTAACCTTAGTTTTATCCAATTGCACAACTTTATTATTTGATGGGGTAGGAGTGAGTCCTAACCTTTGACTTACTACATATGGCATCACATTAGCAAAGGCTCTTGAATCTACAAGATAATTATGTAGGTTCTTACCTACAATTTTGATGGTCAGAAGGAAAGGAGGAGATTCTCCTTTCTCTTTGTATAAGGCAACCTGAGCATTAGTAGTCCCCTTTTGCTCCTTCTTGTTTTGACCTACAAGTGTATTAAGCAATAAATCCTTTTGGTCAGTCAATTGAGCTACTTCAAACAATAAAATGTTAGCCTTAGTTTTCTTGAGATCTTCAATGATGTTATAACTTGGCTTATTGTACTCTAAGACTTTCTCATCTGGATGCAAAGGTATCTTGAGTTTTGGTTGAGCTTGAGTTTCAGATGCTCTAGGAGGAGGTGGATTTTGGTTGGCTCTCTCATCAGGAGGTATTGTAACCTTGTTAGGAGGAACAAAAGAAGTCATAGGTGCTTTTCCTTTATTCCTAAGCATATAATCATTGCCTCTCTAGAACTGTCTAAAGGCTTGCACCTCTCCTTCTAAAACCTCATCATATTCCTCTTCTTTAGCCCCTAAAGGTTCATAGGATTCTAAAACTAAAGTAGTGTCATTTTGTATATCCATCTGATTGACCATGTTTTCGTTGGGTAGCATTTGCTCTAAATTGTCCACTTCTCTCTGATTAGGGTTTGGAACTCCATTATTAGGGTGAGTGTTCCACTTCCTATTAGGCCTCTGAAAGTTAAAGTTCCTATTGTTATTATTTGTAGGTGGGTTTTGAGGAACTTGTCTTTGCAATTGCAACATATCATTGCTCAACTTTTGGATCATTCTCTATAGATCATTTAATTGTTCTACATTGTTGGACTGATTTGGCACTTGTTGCATTGGGGTATTGGTTGTGGGTGTATTTAAAAATGTAGGTATAGTTGGCTGATTAGTTGTTTGAGCTACTAGAGTGAGTGCATTATTTATGGTGACCAAATTATCCATGTAGGTTGAGATAGCAACTTGGTTATTCAAGTTGGGCATTGCTTGGCTCAAAGGCATGGGATTGTATGGTTGAGCTTGATTTGGATGCAAGGTTCCTGGTAGAGCATTTAGCATGGGTAGTTGTTGAGTAAGAGCTTGATTAATCAAAGGTATTTGATTATAGGCCCCTAGTAGTCCAAGCATGGGTAACTACCCTACTCCAAAACCTTGTGGTATTAAATGTTACTCAATAGTCAAAGCTTCACTATAAGCCATAGGTAATTTAGTAATCTAAGTTGCTCTTCTCACAAACATAGAGGTTAAGGGATCCAAATCTCTGAAATATATTTGAATAGCAGCTTTAGGTGGAAGGGTGTAAGGTGCTATCAACCTGGTATACAACCTGTGAAACCTAGTATTGAACAACCTTAATGGCTCATTAGGTTCTCTCCTAGCTGAAGCAAATTGATGGTAGATAACTATTGGATCAATAGGCAACTTGAATTATCTGATGAAAGCATCTTCTAATTGAGCCCATGAAGTGATTGAACCAAAAGGTAGGCTAATGTACCAATCATAGGCCAGTTCATCTAAGGTGTGAGGGAACATCCTACAAGCTACATCTTCATTTTGGATTTACAACTGAATCAAAGCATCTTTGTATGCTTGTATATGCTCCTCAACTAGTCTAGTCCCATCATGCTTGTACTTAGGAAGGTATCTCTCAACATTCTTAGGCATATCATGTGTAGGCCCTAGAATATTCAAAGGGCTACTTCCTACTAACCATGGAGCTAGACCAACCATTGGTGGATTTTGAGGAGAATTGACCAAAGGTATAATGACTTGAAGAGAACTTGGGGAAGTTGGAGGTGTATTTGGTGTTTCCTTAGGATTTTTAGATCTTCTTGTTGGAGAAAGACTAAGGAAATCAATGCTACTACAACCAGCTGACTTAGATCTTGTGATAATAACTCTTCACTCCAGTGTAGACAATCAAGTTAAATTTACCAAATATATAAATTAACTAAAGACTTACATAGTTTAGACCCTCCTTCTAGCATTAATTCTATTGAGCAAGAAAATGACATAGTCACCAAAGGCTACTCAACATGTGGAACATAATAGTTTTGTTCCCTCTTGAAAGGAAGTTTGATTCCCCCAAGGTTCAGGTAAGCCAGGTCTTGGTTGACTGGGATGAACTCAAAGGTTGTTGTATGCTATTCCACCAAGGGGTCAATATTTTTTATTCTCTAGTTAATTCTCTAGCTTTCCTATCAATAACTGCAACTCAAAATTGATTGCCTAGGGGATTACTTTGTTATAAAGTGATAATTGCAATTAAATCTAAACAAATTTGGATCAAAATTGATTTTTAAAATGAAATATTTTTAGATTCATTCCAACCATAGCAACCGACATTGAAGTGACATGGAAGTAAGCATAGAAAACTACAGTTTAAACTCTAATGCTTGGAAAATAAAATAAACTACAATTAAATCTAAACAAAGTTGGATTAAAATTGATTTTC
The DNA here is from genome assembly GCA_028583015.1 of Wollemia nobilis. Lineage (NCBI taxonomy): Eukaryota > Viridiplantae > Streptophyta > Pinopsida > Araucariales > Araucariaceae > Wollemia > Wollemia nobilis. Next base: position 8,092,487 of record JAQPPZ010001078.1, on the reverse strand, counting down.
AAAATGAAATCTATTTAGATTCATTCCAACCATAGCAATCGACATTGAATTTACATGGAAGTAAGCATAGAAAACTACAGTTTAAACTCCAATGCCTAGAAAATAAAATAAACTATTCCTAATCTACCCGATGTTTAAAAAAAAAGAGCAAAAGTTTAGGGTTAGAGAAATAAAATAAAATAAAATAAAAATCAAAGCATGTACTACCCTAAAATTCTGATCTTGATCCTTTAGAGTAGCAAATTTGTGTAAAAAGAACCAATCTATATTTGACCAGCATTCACACAGCCTGAGATATAGATGGTGCAATCTTCTAGGGAGCTAAGACTATGAAGCAACTGAATACAACCACCATCAACATGCACAAATTGGACACAACAAACTCCAAAGCCTTGAATTGCATAAGATAATCTTGAAGCACTTTCACAAATTCACCATTCAAGTGGATTACAAACATAGAACTCAACTCAATACAATGCTTGGTTCAGAAACCAATGAACTACAAAGAGCCTAGAAAAAATCCTAAAACATGCTAAGTGTTGGATTTTTGACCCCTTAGAGCAATCCCAAGAGCTCTTATTTATACAACTATGGCCATATATTGCCATTACATTTGCAGTTACAATCAATTACTCTCACATTATGCTTCACAATAAAGCCATTTAAATCAGGTATGGTGAAGTAATTTTTGCAATTATAAAGCATTAAATTGCCTCCACCAAGTTCCTCTTTTAATGCATATAATTCTCCATAAATCCACTTTTGCAATTATGGTAGCACATTCAGGATCATGCTCCCACAAATATCTTCTTTATAACATGCAGGATCAATTTTATGGCAATGTGCAATAATTAATTCCATTAGAACTCCACTATCCTACAAAATAACTTATTAGAGCAATAAATAATTCATTCATTAACCTTAGTCATGGTTGTTGGCATAAAATAATTCATTAAAGCATTTAAAAAAATCACACATGGTCTCTAAAATGAAACATTGCAGTTCGTCAAATTAATATGCCCAAAAAACTGAGCTCTCATTGGTCAATAAATTGCAAAATATTTTGCTCATTCCTAAGGTTTTATGCCCAGAAGAAAAAAAAATTGTCACCATTGATTCATTGTTAGAAAAATCATTTTTGAATGCAATTCAATGGACCATGTAGTTTTGCAAGCTAAATCCACCAAAGAAATTAATGCAATCAATAATAAAAGCATCAAGACAAACAAAATTTATACCAAAAATCTAAAATTTTCAAGTGGGGTCCCCAATTGGGGTGAGTTGTGTTATGCAACAACAAGAATCAAATCATCTACATCAATACTTTAGGTTCCTAGAGAGACATGCAAAGTATTGATTTTCAGTTATTTACTTCATAATCCTTCATGAGCACATAACAAGGTTTAGTGTTTAATCCAAGACATGTCCACTCACATTTCATCAAGGGCACACAATAAGGTTTATTGTTCAATCGAAGACAAGCTCACTCATAATTTAATCAAGATTTATAAATAGTGTAGGTTATGTTTTTTGGTCATCTAAGCCCATTATAGATTTGATTACATAGATCACTATTATGTGATCATAGTTTAAAATGTGAGCCAAATATTTTCTAATCCCACTATGGATTTGCTCCATGTAGGTGCACCACTCTACTCATTTATGTCTCCCATGTTACTTAAATGCTTTAGTGATTCAATAAAAGTATGTAGACATGAAAAATTGACCCATCAAAATGAGTTATTTTCCTTTAGATCCCTAGGAATCCCCTCAAAATTGTTGAATACAAGTTTGATCCCCTTTTCCGCTTTTGTTTAGCCTTTTTTCCTAGCCTTCCAAAATTCTTAGTCGTCCAAGACAGGGCATGAATGTGGCATGCCAAATTCGTAGTCACCAAGTATGGGTCACAAATTTGACAATTTTGGATTTTTTCTCTCAAAAGTCCTAGTCCTGCGTTATAGCTCTTTGTGATGTCAACCCTTGCCCAAGTTTAAGTTTTATTTTTTTCTACCTAAAATCCCTTCAAACCTCATATATAGAAGGATTCGACTTTTTTTTCATCTAAAGCCCATCCATGATCTTCATGCTCATTATTATTATCAAATTATTATTATCAATCTATGCTCCATTTTTTTGGTTTTTGTGCTTCTTGTGTTTATCTACTTTTGGTGAGCAAGCGGAGGATCCTTGATGAAAAATCTTGCATAAGGAGGATAGGTCTACTTTTTTGGTTGTTGCCTTCACTGTTTCATTGCTATTTTACTTCCACCATATTCTAATCAGGTTTTTATTGCATCATTAGTCTTTTTAGATCATTAATATTCTATTTTGCATCATATTTTTTGCATTTGTAGACTAGATAAGGGCTTTGTTGCAAATTCACACTTTGTCCATACAGGGTGAAAATTTGATGAGCTGAATTTGTGCCTTCCCCTTATGGGACATGAATTTTGTTACTAGGGCTTGGGGGTAAGTTTTTGTTCCCAAAAATCCTAGCTCATTGCTTGCATTCTTCAATTCTATCATATTCCTTTTGTTTTCACTGTTTAATGTTTGTTTTATCTTGTTTTGCTTGTTCCAATGGTCAACAATCAATTTTATTTTTGAATGGTCAGCTAAAAGGACCAAGGGGTCTTGAATACTGCACCTTCAAGCTCAATCACATAGTTACCTAAGTAGGCCCCCAAACATTGTTCATTGTTTAAAGATTTTTGAAGCTGTTTTATAGGTTTTGAAGTCGTTGGACACTATGGGGTACGGATTTGACTAATATCAACCATCAAATCAAGTGTTATGATAGATATTTTAGGTTGTTTTTTGTATGTTTGTGTTTATTTTATATTCATTTCTATTCCATAGTTAAATCACAATAAAAATGAGGTATTTGGTTTCATTTCTAGGCATCAACAAAGAAAATCATATAGTTTGCATCTAGGCTAATCCTGTTTGAACCTTTGCCTAAAAAGAAAAGATTTATTTTCTTGTAAATTTAGGTTTAGCCCTTATTGAATAAAATAATCATTCCAATAATAGTTCCTTGTTTGCTTTCCTTATTTTTTCCCCTACATTTGTGTTATTTAATTCTTTCTAATTTAGATCTTAAAAAAGACCAAACTTAGGTGCTTGCTCAATAAACACACCTAAACTTCCATCTTGGAATTGGAGTGTGTCCTAAAATTTTCTTAGTGAACCCTTCAATACCTAAGTCATTGAGTGTAGAGAAACATAGCCCCATGATCACCTAGGCTCCCAATGGATCCATCAAAAATCGTATATGGTGGGTTATTTTACCCCTCTACATATTTGGTGAACCCAATGTGAAACTCATACTTAGTGGCCATTTTGGAAGCTTCTTCCTTTTTTCCTTTTTGTTTTTATTTTAAAACTATAAATAATACCATTAAATTTATTTGCATAGGGTTAGAAAACATAAAAAAACTAAAAAAAAAGATTGTCTGTCGTTTGCTAGTTTTAGATTCTTTTTCTCCCTTTCTCTTTCTATTAATCCTATCTACCCAAACCTTAGGAGTAAGTGAAAAATTATTTAACCATAATAGAATCCTCTATGCCATGAGGATGATCTAGTTGATAGGAAGAATACCAATCTAGAAGAAGAAGAGGATATAAAGGTTGGTGATGACTCTAATCCTATGAAGGACCTCATGGTTAGGTCACCTTAGAAACAAATAATTAGCTCTTGGAGAGAGACACCTACTTCAATAAAGTTGGAGCATCTCATCATCAAGTTAATTCTCCTCAAAGTATTCACATCAATCCATTGTTTCAATCTTCTCCTAATGTTAATCCATTTCATAAACCCACATATGCTACTACAACAACCACCAACATTGGGGGAATTTCACAACCTCTAACTAGTATTGCATCCCAAAATAATGTTTAGTTTCCTTCTTTCAACATTCCTCCTCTTAAAATTCCTTCTTGTATTCCATCAAATGTAAATTTCACACCTTAGCAAGATACCACACAAAACATCTCATATGATAATCCTACCATAATAGTGTTAATGATTTTAACATTAATCAAGTTCCCTTTCAACAACCCATCTATAATAGTTATAACCTACCTCTAAGGAATATAGGGGTATTGCACACAAACAATCCTAATATACAAAGTCTAACAAGTATAGTGAAACAATTGGCATTGAGAATGGATACACTTCAAGCTCCAAGTTTCACCAATAACTATAAGGAAATGTGAAATCAACCCCTAGATCTTATGGTCATTTCTAGGCCCTATCCTAAGAATTTTCTAATACTGATCTTTCCCATTTATAAGGAAACAAAGGACCCAATAGAACATTTAAGGATGTTTAGAACAACATGCCATGATATTATATATGATGATATGTTGTTGCTAATAATGTTTCCTAAAATCTTGGTGGTATGGCATTGGAATGGTATTATCAGCTACCCCATCATTCTTTAAGAAATTATGAGGAAACAACCAAATTATGTGTTCAACAATTTGGAGCTTATGTAGAGAAAACTATGACCATCCAAGATTTGTATCTACTAAAGCAAGGTAAAGATGAAAATTTCTTGGACTTACTGTCTCGATGGAGGAGTTGAGTTGGATGATTAAGATACACCTTACCTCCTAGAGATATTCTAGAGATATTTATTAGAAATCTATAAGGTCAGACCTCATATAAATTAGAAACAACAACCATTACATATTTTGAACAAGCAATAGATTTGACAAGAAGAGTAGAGAAGAATATTATTCAAAGAGGTCACCTCAAGCTAAGGAAATAAGAGGAAATGACAACAAAAATCCAATATAAGAACATGCATGCAGTTGGTGATGGGGTAATAGATAATAGGTAAAACAAAAAAATTAATGTTGCTAGTACCTTACAAAATTTGGTACTTAGCAAACCTCAAAAACCCCCACCAAGAAACTTCACTAAACTCAACCAACATCTTTTGTCAGTCCTTAAGTAGCTTTTGGAAGCTAAGATGATCAAACTACCTCCCATAAGGCAACTTGACACCATGGCAATTTGGTACAAACTTGATCAACATTATGAGTATCATAGGATGGAAGAGCACATGATAGGTTCATGTAATAGGTTGAAACACATGGTTTATGACTTAATAGACAAGGGTCATTTTGTTATGGATGACTCCCAATCCACTCCTAACCACGTACCTATAACTAATCAACCTCCTACTCAATTGACACCTACAACTAATCAAGATATTAGGATTTTCAAAAATAACCTACCTATTCATGTGCAACAAACAATCAATTATCATATCATAATGTTCCACCTTACTACAAAAACATGGTTGGTATGATAGCAACTACAACAAGATAACAAGCACAAGCTCAACTGACTCAAAAATTATAGCAATAGACAAGTTCTACCTCCAACCAATCCTCTAGACCACTCTTAGTTCTTAAGAGCACCCAAAAAGGGAGCACAAGTGTAGAAAATACAACCTTAGTGTTGAAGCCACAACCAAAGTCTCTAACATTCAACAATAATTATGTTAGAATTATTGAGTTGTCATTGATGTCAAAGGCCGATTTGGTTGCTGGCAAGTGGTGGCATGTTTGGGAAAATTATTCAAAGTAGATATATCCCCAAGGATGATTTAATTATATGAGTATGCTTTAATATTTAAATTAAATATTTAAATATTAAAGTGATATTTTTATAATTAATTTGAGCCAAAGGTTTGATATATTTAAATCAAAATATTTAAATATAGTTTGAATAAAAAGTTTAATTATTCAAATATTATATTATAGAAGTGATTTTAAAATATAAAGTGATGCAGGAGCATCCGGTGGCGAAGCTGCAATCTTGCATCACCCAAAATGTATTTTTTTTTGTTAAGTACTAAAACTGTCGCGATATCGCGACGCTTTTTGAAGAAGGGCGCCAGCGGGCCAAACTGTCACGATATCGCGACGCTTTTTGATAAAAAGGGCCAAGGTGCAAAACTGTCGCGATATCGCGACGCTTTTTGAAGAAGGTCGCCAGCGGGCCAACCTGTCGCGATATCGTGACGCTTTTTCATGGAAAGGGCCAAGGCGTGAAACTGTCGCGAAATCGTGACATTTTCAAGGAATGCAGCTTCAGCGCCAAACGGTCGCGAAATCGTGACAATTTCGGAGGAAAGCAGCTTCAGCGCCCAACGGTCGCGAAATCGCGACAGCTCCGGCAAAATCACTTAAGTGCCAAATGGTCGCGAAATCGCGACACATCCGGGAAGCAAGATTTGAAAGCACAGGAACATCTTTGGCAAAAAGTTCTAAGGCACAAGAATCATCGCGAAATCGTGACACCTTCGGAGACAAAGTTCAAGGACGTCACGAAATCGCGACACCTTCGAAGACAAAGTTCAAGGACGTCGCGAAATCGTGACACCTTCGAAGACTAGGTTCCAGGACGTCGCGAAATCGTGACACCTTCATGGACAAGGCTCAAAGACGTCGCGAAATCATGACATATCCGGAGGAAAGGTTCCACAATGCAAAGATGTCGCGAAATCGTGACATTCCGAGCCAAGACGTACGAAATGCAAAGATGTCACGAAATCGCGACATGTCACGGTTTCGCGGCCCGAAACGAGGCAGCAAGTACGGAACACAAAGATGTCGCGAAATCGTGACATGTCGCGGTTTCGCGGCCCAAGGGAGGAAGGCGAGTAAGAAAAGCCTAGACGTCACGATTTCGTGACGTGTAGCGGAATCGCGGTCCCAAGGAGGAGAGAGAAGCCTAACGCCAAAACGTCACGATATCACGACCAAAGAGGAGAGAGAAAGTACTGGAGCAAAAACATCGCGATATCGCGACCAGAGCTCTCACGACGTTGACCAGCCGACGATTACAGAGACCAGTGCAGAGGGACACGTGGCGTGAAGTTACAGGTGGCTCGAGAGTATGAAGCGGTTACAGGGAGCATGACAGTAGGACACGTGGCATCAACTGCAAGCGGCCATGGCGCATTCTTATGAATGATGACTTGGCGGAGGATTGACAGGCGGCTGCAGGGCATGCCGCCACTACGAGCCATGATTTTTTTTTGATGCACCTGGCGAGCATCATGCGAGCGGGACAGAGCATTCGTGCGGGCGGTATGGGGAGTCTCGCATTCAAGGTAATGATGGTCCAAAGAGAGTCGGGCCTGGGGATAAAAAAAAGGCCCGCACTTTGCGTAATGATGGAGAAGGAGGTGGCGGCCGAGGATAAAAGGCGCGCATGCATTGTATTGAAGGACTCTTGGCCATTTATTTTTGGGGATAGCTGTGTATTCGAGGAGAGACCTCTGTTTTAATGAAACTTGCTGGAATTTTTGGCTCGGTGCATTGTTGATTTCTGCATTCTTGCTTGTGTGTTGTGTGTAGCTCTATATCAAGTGGTATCAGAGCAGGTTGGTTCTGAGAGTGCAAACCGATCGCCGAACAGAGAGGCGGTTTGCGCCAGGACCGTGGTTGTGGGGTTGCGAAGAAGAAGCAAGATGCCTCCGCGTAGAGCCCATGGTGGTATAAGGCACAGACGAGCAAGAAGGGAGGAGGTCGATCTAAGAGCCCTGCAGAGGCAAGTTGAGGCCCCGCAAGAGGAAATTCGAAGAGGAGTCGAGCCGAGAAGGGAAGAACCCAGCGAAGATGAAGTGTGGGAAGAAGAGGTTCCATCCGATGAGGAAGAGGCCTTGGATCCAGCAGAGGCTAGGCTGTATAGGGCTATCTCCCAGATCGGGAAGAAGCCAAAATTTGACGTCTCCACTTATTCTGGGAACCTCAACCCTGAGGAGTTGATAGACTGGATCAACGACATGGAGGAGTATTTTGAATACGAAGAGATATCAGATCCAAATCGGATCAGGTTCACGAAAACCAAGCTGAAAGGACATGCTAGCATCTGGTGGAAAGGAGTGCAGTTGGAAAGGAACAGGAGGGGAAAGGAAAGGATCACCGGGTGGGATAGGATGGTAGAGAAACTAAAGAGGCAGTTCATCCCTGCAGATTATGAGTTGGACTTGTTAAAGAAAATGCAGAGTCTTCGACAAGCTAGTAAGACTGTCAAGGAATATACTAAAGAGTTCTATCAAATCTCTATCAGAACCGGCCATTCGGAGGCGAACAAAGAGAAGGTCGCACGTTACATAAATGGATTGCGAACCAGCATTCAAGAAGAGTTGGGGCTGGTTAGAATGAGCACAGTGGAGGATGCATATCAGTTTGCATTAAAAGTGGAAGAGAAACTAAATAGAAGGTTTGATGGCAAGCAGAGAGGGAAGGACAGGGGTGGAAGAGCTGGTGGAAGAGGCGGTGGTGGAAGATACAAATATTTTGGGAAAATTGGTGAAGCTAGCAGTAGCCAAAAATAGAGAGAAGTGAAAGAGGAGGATGACCAACGCCCACGCAATCCGAACAACAACTACCCAAGAGGAAGAGGTAGGTCTGGGCGAGGGTTTGGCAGAGGTGTCTTTCGAGGAACCTGCTTCAACTGCGGAGGAGAAGGACACAGGGCATACAACTGCCCGCAGCATCAAGAGAGGCCAAATCGAAGACCTGAGGGTCAGGCCCGAGCTACTGTAGCAGATGAAGGTGTAGAGTCTGAGCACTCAGAGGAGGCAGAAAGAGGAGAAGCAATGGTCATCAGAAGAGTCCTGTTAAATGAAGAAGAAAAGATAGACCAGAGGAACAACCTGTTTTGAACAAGATGCAAGTGTGCAGGCAAGGTATGTAACATCATCATAGATAATGGAAGCACTGATAATTTGGTTTCTGAGGAAATGGTTGCCAAGCTACAGTTGGAGAGGAGAAAACACCCGCGCCCTTATCGAATTGCATGGTTGCAAAAGGACCATCGGGTGTTAGTAAGTGAACAATGCCTAGTGAAGTTCAATATTGGAACTTACCGAGATGAGATTTTATGTGACATCTTGCCTATGGATGCATGTCACCTGCTGCTTGGGAGACCATGGCAGTTTGACCGAAGTGCTGTTCATGATGGTCGAGCCAACACATATTCTCTGTCAAAGAATGGAGTTCGCCATAAGTTAAAACCCCTGAAGGAGGCGGATGAGAAAGTATGCAGCAGTGCACGAGTCTGTCTAGTTGATGGCAAGAAGATTCTTGGAAGGCCTAAAGCCGGATCATATGTGCTATGCTATAATCCCCAGGGTTAGGGAAGAAGGATGCAAGGAGATTCCAATGGAAGTCATGGGACTGTTAGAAGAATTCCCTGATATCATTTCTGACAATGTTCCTGAAGGTTTACCACCTATTAGGAAGATCAGTCACCACATAGATTTGGTGCCTGGATCGAGCTTGCCAAACAAGGCTGCACATCGAATGACTCTTGTGGAGACTGAGGAACTAAATCGGCAAGTTCAGGATCTGTTGAAGAAGGGACTGATTAGAGAGAGTCTTAGTCCATGTGTTGTACTAGCAGTATTAGCACCCAAGAAGGATGGAGAATGGAGGATGTGCACCGACTCTCGGGCAATCAACAAGATCACCATTAAATACAGGTTCCCACTGCCAAGGATGGATGATATCATGGATCGCTTGGGTGGAGCTGAGTACTTCACAAAAATTGATTTGAAAAGTGGATACCATCAGATCCGCATTAGAGAAGGGGATGAATGGAAGACAACTTTTAAAACCAGAGAGGGGCTGTATGAGTGGTTGGTTATGCCATTTGGATTAACCAATGCACCTAGTACCTTCATGAGGTTAATGAATGAAGTTCTAAAGGAATTTCTGGGCAAATTTGTTATTGTTTACTTAGATGATATACTGATTTTTAGCAGAACCTTAGAGGAGCACCTGATGCACATCAGGAAGGTTTTTGAGAAACTACGGGAGGAACAGTTACTGATCAATCTGAAGAAGTGCAACTTCGTGAAGAAGGAGCTGGTATACCTAGGATTTGTCATATCAGCAAATGGTCTCAAGATGGACCCCGAAAAGGTGAAGGCTATCCTAGAATGGCCTGTCCCAAGAAGTGTGACCGAGGTTAGATCATTTCATGGTCTGGCCAGTTTCTACAAAAAATTTATCAGAAACTTCAGCAGTATTTGTGGATCTCTTACAGAGACAATGAAGGGGAACAAGAAGGAATTCCAGTGGACAGTTGGAGCAGACAAAAGCTTTGATCTATCGAAGAAGAAGGTCACCGAGCAACCCGTCTTAGCACTTCCAGATTTCAATAAGGTGTTTCAGGTGGACTGCGATGCGAGTGGCAATGCGATAGGAGCCGTATTGAGCCAAGAAGGTAGGCCTGTAGCTTATTTCAGCGAGAAGCTCAATGATGCCAGGAGAAAGTATTCGGTGTATGATCAAGAGTTCTATGCCATAGTTCAAGCACTTAAGAAATGGAGGCATTATTTGTTGCCCAAGGAGTTTGTTCTCTATACCGACCATCAAGCGTTGCAGTATATCAACAGTCAAGGCAAATTGAATCAGAGGCACCTGAAATGGGTAGAGTTCCTGCAGAGCTATACCTTTGTCCTGAAGCATCGGAGTGGAAGATCCAATAGGGTGGCAGATGCATTGAGTAGGAGGCAATGTCTGATGACAGAAATGAGAGTGGAGGTTGTAGGGTTTGCTGAGCTCAAGAACTTATACCCTGCAGACCCCGATTTCGTAGAAGCTTGGAAAGCCTACACTGCGCCTGTTGCGTTGGACAGGACTAGATGGTTGGATTACCTGATTCAAGATGGAATGCTGTTTAGGGGGAATCAATTGTGCATTCCGAGGAGCTCAATGAGAGAGAACCTCATTAAAGAAAAGCACAGTGGGGGTTTAGCTGGACACTTTGGTCGTGACAAGACCATCTCACTGGTTAGTGAAAACTATTGCTGGCCACAATTGCAGCAGGATGTGGCAAAGTTTGTGCAGAGTTGCAGGATTTTCCGGATGGCAAAGGGTATGAGGCAGCCTACTGGTTTGTATCAACCGCTACCTATACCCGAAAGGCCGTGGGAAGATATTAGTATGGATTTTGTGCTTGGTTTGCCTAGGACGCAGAGGGGGCACGATTCCATATTTGTGGTAGTGGACAGATTTTTGAAAATGGCACACTTTATCCCGTGCCAAAAGACTAGCGATGCGGTCCATGTAGCTGGTTTGTTCTTTAAGGAAGTGGTACGCCTTCATGGGCTGCCAAGAAGCATTGTGTCGAACAGAGATACCAAGTTTGTAGGTTATTTTTGGAAGACCCTGTGGAAGAAGCTGAGGACGGAGTTAAAGTTCAGTTCTGCATACCACCCCCAAACAGATGGACAAACAGAGGTGGTTAATAGGAGTTTGGGCAACCTACTACGATGCTTGGTAGGGGACAAGCCCAAGGGATGGGATCTAATTCTATCGCAAGCTGAGTTTGCGTATAACAGCTCGGTCAATCGGAGTACCAACAAGTCACCATTCCAGATTATCTATGGGAGCAGCCCAAGGAACGCTTCAGAGTTAAGAAGGCTAGATACAAGGGAGAAATGCAGTGCTGAAGCAGAAGACTTTGCTGAACACCTGAAGGGAGTGCATGAGGAAGTGACAAAACACATTGCCAAGATGAATGCTCAGTACAAGACAAGGGCGGATCAAAAATGCAGAGCTAAGGAGTTCCAAGTAGGAGATTCGGTCATGGTCCATCTGCGGAAGGAACGGTTTCTCGCCAAGACCTACAACAAACTAAAAATGAAGAAATTTGGGCCATGTAAGATCATTGGCAAACGAGATTCGGGTAATGCGTACGAGGTGGAGTTACCAAGCGAACTCAACATCTCCCCCGTGTTTAACATCTCGGATTTGGTCGAGTATCATGAAGGAGAAAGCAGTGAGATACCCAGTCCAGATCTGTGGAGCATTCCCGTAGCCATTCCAGTTGCGGACGAGATAGAAGAAGTTCTGGATATGCGTGAGGGCCGAAGTACTAGGAATAGGAGTTACTCGGAGTACTTGGTCAAATGGAAGGGCCGACCCATTGAAGACGCGACGTGGTTGTCAAAGGCTGAGGTTGATCGCCTGGGTCTACCTCGGAAAGATCAGAAGTGAGGTCACTTCTCAAACTCACCCTGGGTGTCTGATGCAGGAGCATCCGGTGGCGAAGCTGCAATCTTGCATCACCCAAAATGTATTTTTTTTCGTTAAGTACTAAAACTGTCGCGATATCGCGACGCTTTTTGAAGAAGGGCGCCAGCGGGCCAAACTGTCGCGATATCGCGACGCTTTTTGATAAAAAGGGCCAAGGTGCAAAACTGTCGCGATATCGCGACGCTTTTTGAAGAAGGTCGCCAGCGGGCCAACCTGTCGCGATATCGCGACGCTTTTTCATGGAAAGGGCCAAGGCATGAAACTGTCGTGAAATCGTGACATTTTCAAGGAATGCAGCTTCAGCGCCAAACGGTCGCGAAATCGTGACAATTCCGGAGGAAAGCAGCTTCAGCGCCCAACGGTCGCGAAATCGCGACAGCTCCGACAAAATCACTTAAGTGCCAAATGGTCACGAAATCGCGACACATCCGGGAAGCAAGATTTGAAAGCACAGGAACATCTTTGGCAAAAAGTTCTAAGGCACAAGAATCGTCGCGAAATCGCGACACCTTCGGAGACAAAGTTCAAGGACGTCGCGAAATCGTGACACCTTCGAAGACAAAGTTCAAGGACGTCGCGAAATCGTGACACCTTCGAAGACTAGGTTCTAGGACGTCGCGAAATCGCGACACCTTCATGGACAAGGCTCAAAGACGTCGCGAAATCGCGACATATCCGGAGGAAAGGTTCCACAATGCAAAGATGTCACGAAATCGCGACATTTCCGAGCCAAGACGTACGAATGCAAAGATGTCACGAAATCATGACATGTCACGGTTTCGTGGCCCGAAATGAGGCAGCAAGTACGGAACGCAAAGATGTCGCGAAATCGTGACATGTCACGGTTTCGCGGCCCAAGGGAGGAAGGCGAGTAAGAAAAGCCTAGACGTCACGATTTCGTGACGTGTAGCGGAATCGCGGTCCCAAGGAGGAGAGAGAAGCCTAACGCCAAAACGTCGCGATATCACGACCAAAGAGGAGAGAGAAAGTATTGGAGCAAAAACGTCGCGATATCGCGACCAGAGCTCTCACGACGTTGACCAGCCGATGATTACAGAGACCAGTGCAGAGGGACACGTGGCGTGAAGTTACAGGTGGCTCGAGAGTATGAAGCGGTTACAGGGAGCATGACAGTAGGACACGTGGCATCAACTGCAAGCGGCCATGGCGCATTCTTATGAATGATGACTTGGCGGAGGATTGACAGGCGGCTGTAGGGCATGCCGCCACTACAGGCCATGATTTTTTTTGATGCACCTGGCAGCATCATGCAGGCGGGACAGAGCATTCGTGCGGGCGGTATGGGGAGTCTCGCATTCAAGGTAATGATGGTCCAAAGAGAGTCGGGCCTGGGGATGAAAAAAAAAGGCCCGCACTTTGCGTAATGATGGAGAAGGAGGTGGCGGCCGAGGATAAAAGGCGCGCATGCATTGTATTGAAGGACTCTTGGCCATTTATTTTTGGGGATAGCTGTGTATTCGAGGAGAGACCTCTGTTTTAATGAAACTTGCTGGAATTTTGTTGGTGCATTGTTGATTTCTGCACTCTTGTTGTGTGTTGTGTGTAGCTCTATATCAAGTTTAATTAAATATAGTTTGAATAAAAAGTTTAATTATTCAAATATTATATTATAGAAGTGATTTTAAAATATAAAGTTGAGTGGGCCGACCTCAGGATAATTATGTTGGTTGCATATAAATACAAGGGTTGGAGTTCATTTCAAATCAAGATTTCGATTGAAGATCCTCAATTTCGATGAGTGAAGAAGCGATGGTGTGATAGAACAAAGCGTGGAGTGATTTGATTGGTTTTGGAGGTGTTGGTAGATGTTCGAGGGTGGACGAAGTTTGGAGGTGTTGGTAGTATCATGTGTTATGTTGTAAGACATTCGAGGAGCGAACAAAATTAGTTGAATCCTCCAAGAAGCGAAATAGCAAGGCAAAATACAACTTCCAAGAAGAGCATAGGCAATATTTGTATTTGACTCACATATGACCAAATTCATCATCGAGCAGCAACATTGCTTTCCAACCAATACCAAGCATATGATTGTTAGAAAAACAAAGGTTTTTGGAGGCACCAATGAAGTAGACCCAGTTTAAATTTGAAAGTGCAAAGACAAGAGGAGTTTCACTATACTTGGAACTGGCGATTGAAAGATCTTGCATAGCAAGAATTACATGGAGGTAGTAGTGACGTGAAGGAAAATATCTATTGGAGAGCTATAGATACTTGAAATTTATAAAAGGATGGTTGTAATAGTGAGCATAGGAATGAAGAGCTGAGATGACCTATAAAACCTCACATGGATCATGATAGGGGTTTTTTAAGAAGAGAATCCTACGATCAAAGAAACCTCTCAAGGCAAAAAATCTTGGTCAAATTAAAGCATCTACTGAAACAAAGCCAAGCTAACTTAGATGACATGCAATGAGAAATATGCAAAGTGTAATAATATTCCCAGTGATGGTGGTGTGAAAGGACCAAGTCGAGCCGATAGTAGAGTTATCTAAACCATGCGCTGCATCAAAAATGATAGGCAATGAAAGGTACAAATACATTATTTTGATATTTAGTCTCAACCGCTAGGTTAGCCTAGTTGGTCACAAGCCAACATTAGGGTGCTACGATGTTGAAGGTTAGAGGTTCAAATCCCTTCGATGGCCTGCTAAAGTTTTGCTCAACAAATTTTAAATGATTAAAGTGTTAGAGTGCGTGCAATGATAAGAGGTATGTGAGTCAACTTTTGTACTACCATTAATAATTAAAGTATTGGAGTAGAAATAGAATACGTGCAATGATAAGAGGTATGTAAGTCAACTTTAGTGAAAGGTATAAGTTGATTTAATTACCTTAGAAGTATTTAAAGGAGGAACTATTTATAAAGGTCTTTGAAATCACCTCAATGTCAAAGTGAAGTGGATTATTTATAAATATGGAATATAGAAGGTGGTAGAGCTTTCTATGCAAATATTGAAGATATTACTAGCATGCACATCGAAACAACTACACTATTGAAGATATAGTTGGCAAGGACAAGAAGCAGTGACTTCATAAAGATTTTAGAGTAGATTTGAGCAGTGTTTGTGATCAAATTTGGGAGCAGATTTGAGCAGTGTTTGTGATCAATTTTTTGGAGCAAAATTGAGTGAGGTTGGTGCCTTAAGGGGATTGGTGTCTCCTATGGGTTGGTGCCCATAAAATTGTATAAGGGGATTGGTGTCTCCTGTGGGTTGGTGCTCACAAACTTGTATAAGGGGATTGGTGTCTCCTATGGGTTGGTTCTCATGAACTTGTATAAGGGGATTGGTGTCTCCTGTGGGTTGGTGCCCACAAATTTTGTTGAAGAAAATATAAGCAATATTTTGTCATGGTTTTCTCCTGAGAGGGTGTTTCCACGTAAAACTCTTTTCTCTTATGTGTGTGGATTTTGTATATTAATTTATTATTGCATTCATATCATTGTAGTTATTTATTGGAAAGAAATTTTTTATCTTATACTATTCACCCCCCTCTTAGTATAAGTGTGTGTTTCTTCAAGTTAAGTAGCACACCTGCCAAGATATCCCTCTTAGATCTTTTACATACTTCTATTATTCATAGGGAAGCCTTGTTGAAGATTCCAATTAGGGTTATGCATAGTGGCGAATATTCGTAAATTGGGTGAATATTAAAATTTATAAAATTAGAAATTGGAGAATATGAGGACCCTCGATGTCGGCCCATTCGCCTAAAATTTTTCAGGACCAATTTTTTATTAGGGTCAATTTGCCACAATATATATCCAAACATAGGCATATTTGTACTCATTGGAAATCTCTTTTCGAGCCTGATCTAATGGTGGTGTTTTTATGAATTTATAAGGTGATTTAATAGGTCAAAATGTGTCCCAAATATGACCTTAATTATGGCTTCAAATGCCCTAAATTTTGGTGTGAAGATGATTAATTTGATTTGCTTAGGATTCACCTTAATTTCAATTAGGATTCACATTTTTTTTACAAGTACATTTTTAGTCCAACCCCTTATGCATAACCCTACTTCTAAGCCAAAAATATGTCCTACAAGATCTTCCCCCTAGTAACCTAGCCAATATTGTAAGTACTCTTGGAATAAATCATATATTTTTTTATGATGATGATCTTCCTTCTTCAAATTTATAAGGGGATTCCCATTTACATCACTGGATTTATTGGGAAATTTTTTATCAAGAGGATCTTGGTAGACAATGGTTCCTCCCTTAATATATGCACTTATATTTTTTTCCAAAATTTTAGATTAAGGGAGGAAGACTTAACCAAATTTGATGTCATCATAAAGGTCTTCAACAATGAGTTCCAAGAGGCCTGTGATATTTTATCCCTTCCCCTTATGGTAGAACCCAAGATCTTAGACACTTTTTTTATGTGGTATCTTGCCCCACATCTTTTAATCTTCTTCTTGGATGCCATTGGATTCAAGCCATGAGGGATGTTCCTTCTAATCTTCACCAATGTTTGAAGTATGAATTTAAAAATTAGCTTATCACCATCTAGGGTGACCCTCATCCATTCCAATATTTTTCAATGGTGGAGCGATTCCAATAAAATCATTAGATCACCAAAGGAGTTTGAAAATTTTAAAATAAGTGAGGAACCATCAATCATAGTCTCATCATAAGATCAAGCTAGTCATCTATATGAAAGTCCTCTTCTAGATCTCGTAAAGCTACCACATTCACCCTGATTTATGGGTTTACCCCATAAAAAGTTGAAGTAGTACATAAAGGTATGTGTACATTTGTCTATGCGGGTACATATCACAAAGAAAAGGTTTGTGGTAGAAATCCCTTTCCAGTAGAGTGTTACAACCCTAATATAGCTTAGTTGGCTATATTTCTATTACCATTATTTGTTCATTGATTTAATATTATAAATAGAAGTAGGTTGATTTATTTATTATTATCTATCATCATAAATCTGATTTGCATATTTGCAAGGACTAAGCCCTCCGTAGTGGCGAAGGACTTAGCCCTCCTAAAGTGGCAAGCATTAATCATTCTCACTCCATATTTCTCTTTTCATAATTTTGTATGATTTGTTATTGTATATACCTAAAACATGTTATGTGTAGGGGATTACTCATATGGGTATCCTAACAGACCATATGAATGATCTTGGACTACTCCAAGACAAAAAAGTGGTTCTAACCACTCAATTTGGGCAAAGTTGGCATACTCAGCCTTAGCCACAGCTGAAACCCGTGGCTAACAGGGATAGTTGCACCTCAAAGCCATGACTAGCCCTAAAACTATTTGAATTCCCAAGCTAAGCCAAATGTAGTTATAATGGCCATGGTGTTGGCTTTTAAAGTGATTTCATCTTCACATTTCAAGGGGTTTACGTGACCATGACTTTCATTTCTAGTTGTCAAGCTATGAACATACAGGTGAAAACCTTAAACTATTTGAGCATTACATCAACAATTTCAAACATGATGAGAGGAGTTTATATTTTTAACAATTTCAAACACACCAAAATAGTTTAGGGATCACAAAGAAACTTAAAAAAAAAAAACCCTTGTATTCTTTGTTTTCTTTAAAATTTACAAAAGAGATAATCATATTGTCTGCTTTGTGTGTTTCCCTATTGTTTGGGTATTCAGCATAGGATCCTTGATCGGGGACCAAACCCTAACCCTAATAATTTATTTATTTTATTCTACCAAAGCTAATTTTTGATTTTGTATCCAATGAATCGAGAATTATGTAATTTGGAGCTATAACAAAAAATTTATTTTGGTTTTATGATTACTCTATTTTTGAGTGATTTTTAAGCCAAAAATAGGGAAAAACTGCACTAAAACAGTCATAAAAAGCCCTAGACATCACCAAAATTTTCCAAATTTGTTTTGTTGTCTTAGTTAGCTCCTTGGGCACCTATCATAGCATTTTTTTATGTTTGGCTCTGTATTTTTCCAAAATTCCAAAAATTGGGCATTTCCCCATGAGCCCCGATTGGCCAAATATTCCAAAAATACAAGATTTGTCCCGAAAGTCACTTTTTGGAGTCATAGCCCATTGTGATCAGCTTATTGCACTTATTTTTTTGGTATATAGCACCCATAAAATTTTTGTGGAATTCAGATTTTTATTTTGGGTAGGTTTTCCTTCAGGGTTTGCCTAGTTAGCGCAACATGACAACTATGCATAGCCGAGCTCAATCATGAGCTAGCAAAGTAGAAAACTCATGGAGAGGTCTTGAACACCTCAAATATTCTCCTGAGGATCTCATAATTCTTGCATGACACCTTGGTAGTTGTCGCACCCATCATTCTCCTGAGGATCTCATCATTCCCGTATGATGCCCTGATAGTCATCGCAAGGCCACTTCCTCACATAGGAGATCTGCTCACCAAGGTGATAATGTTACCATATATATGGCAAGAAATAACATAGTTAAATATCCCCATAGTGAGATAGAAATCCATGGTTCTTGCACAATAGATCGATCAGATTGGGAACCTAGGCCTCATGTAGTTTGGAGAGAGCGACTACTCCAAGATCAATTGGAGGATGTACACATTGAGTGTGAGTGTTTAGAGCAAGAATACATGGAAGAGAAAATATTGCAACAAAATATATGGGATGAGCTCAAACAACATGAAGAAAAATTTTTCCAATAGAAGTTACGTGAAGAACAATCATGTAGGGTAACTCCTGAGAAGAAACCCACACATAGAGTTCATAGGCAACAAATAAACACAAGGCACCCTACGCATCATCATTAGTTACCTCCTAAGTAGGTATATAGCCATCCTCTTAGACAGATGGACAAACCTTTGGCTATTGACAAACAACGAATAGGCATATTCAAAGATCCCTTACTCAATCATGAGGCTAAGGAAGATCAAAGGGAGCATGTGAGCAAGGTCAATGCTCAAAATTCATCACAATCCTCACAACAATTAAATACTATTCCACAATACAAGGAACCTGTGATTAATTTTCACAAATAGGAAATTAAACCAACACCTGTTAATGAATCTGATCTGCCATTGCACATTATAGCTAGCATTAATTAGATTGCATACAAGCGAGTTTTGGTTGATACTAGTTCATCCATCAATATCATCACCACCGTTGCATTAAAACATCTCAACATTTCAACTTACTACATTAGAGCATCTACCTTCATGCTCCAAGCCTTTAATTATGTGGAATCCCCCACAGTAGGCACAATAGTCCTCCCCATTGAGGTGGGATAAAAGACTATTTCTACATTGTGCTATGTTTTATAGGGTTCAAGACAATACAACATACTACTTGGAAGGCCATGGATAAGAGCCATGGAGTGCGTACCATCCATAATGCATCATTGCATTAAGTACATTCATTCAAATAAGGTCCATGTAGTTTAGCCTTACATAGATCCCTTTAAGTATTATAAACCAGTGGATCATCCACATAAGCCTATTATGTCACCCACACATCTGAAAACTAAACCTAATGATGTTATCCAGAGTCTGGATGTAACCCCATGGTTTGTTGTGAAGTTACCTTCACCACCACCATCACCTGTGGTTTCACCCATTACATCTCCATATTCGATTTCTCCAAGGAGAAATTGACGAAGACAACCACAAAGATGCTTACATCTATCTCAAACATTTCATTAGAGGAATTTCTTACTCCTATCAAATGGGAAGAACCTATTGTGGTCATGGATAAACCATATAATATCATACCATATTCATCCACCACATCATAGGTCACAGGTAATTTGGACAAAATTGAATTCAAAGAGCATATAGAGGTAAACACTATGTCTACGCCTATCATTGAGTCCATTGAGGATTTAGATCGACCTCCTGTTGAGTCATTACCTATTGATCTCATCTTGAATTTTTCACCTGAACATGAGGAAAAATTAGTTGTCACAATGGAAATAGAACAACCTCAGTAGGTTGAGGAGTCACCTACAACTCATCCAACTATTGAAGCACCTTCTCATGAGTTTCTGGGAATGGTTAGCATTAAGTCAGAGGACTAAGTGTCTCTAAAGTTGATAAAACAAGGGATGGTGCAATCAAATATTTTTCCACATCAAAGGTGAAAAAACCATTGAAATTAGTCACCCCTGAATCATTTCTCATGGTGCCTCCTTAAGAGCAAGAACATGTGTTTTCCCCACATCAAATTGGGGGTACCCAAGCTGTCACAATTCAAAACTACAAAGTGAAACAAAAACATGAACTGAGTCATAAACATAAGCATGTGGATACCATTATCAAAGTGGATCATCATGAAGTGTCCACATCGGCTCAAATGAAGGAAATGGGTGATTTACAGTTACCTAGTGGATCTTTAACATCCACTCTTTCACCTCCTTTAGTAGACAATGGTATTTCAAACCAATCACTAGAAATACACATGAGAGTCGTATCAATCTTGGAGTATATGCAAAATCACCTTTATAATATAGAGGCACAAATGGAGCAACAAAATGAGGCATTGCAATATATCTTGATCCAGCTTGAGAGCCAATAAATACAAAAGCAACCCTCTTCTAAATCTAAACCACCTCCTATTCAACCATAGGAAAAGCCTCAACAACAACAGGTGCCAACTTGATCACTCCAGCAACCTGAAAAGAATCCCCCATTGCCTGAGCCTACGGTATCAATTTTCAATCGATTATGTACTACAAATGCCATCACCCTATCAGAGGTGTGACCTTTAAATGTAAATCACCCAAAACCGAAGGGTATGAGGAAGAGTTATGTTGCTTATATCATAGATAAAATGGTCATGATATTCAATCATGTCAAGGTTTTCGAGCCATGGTATACAACATGCTTGAAAAGAAGTAGCTTCAGATTGTCAACCGATAAATAATCATAGTCAGCAATCCATCCCTTGCACTCAAAAAGCAAGAGGAGCCCCCTAGGCTAGCAACTAACATACCTAGGGTTCAACTAGGTCATCAAACCAATATAGTGCATGCTACACACTCAAGACACCAACAATGCATTTTGACTCCTTTAAACGAGCCCATGTCAGACATTTTTCAAAAGCTACAAGAGGCTAAGGTATTAACCTTACTCGAAATAAATACTTTTGAACCAAATAGAGCTAAAACTAAGGGCTATAAGGAGGACCATTACTATATCTATCATCGAATAGAGTGTCATGGGATTTGCAATTACTATAAATTTAGGAATGTGGTTCAAGATATCATAGATAGTGGTGCTTTTCCCATAAATGGTTTATCCATAGTGCCTCAACCCACAAAAATAGAGGCCACATCATCCTAGTTGAGACCCCAAGGTCAGTCGTAGCCTCGTAGGCCTAGTCAAACAGATCACTGATTAGTTTCATTTTAGATGACTACTACGATCCTATTTCAAAAGCTTTATGAGGTAAAGATAATCATGTTACTAGAGGTCAAACCTATATTACCTAAACATGGGTCACCTAATGAAATACTCCATTGTGTCTACCGTCGTATACATGGGCATGACATTTATGGCTACCAATCATTTAGAAAGGTGGTCCAAAACCTGTTAGAATGAAATGAGCTCCATGCAGATGGTTCACTTGTTTCTCCCCACCAAGTCATGGGAACCCCGCTAAGGTCCATGCCCCAATTGGGAGAGTTGATTTTTGTCACTCTTCCTAAGCAAGATGATTACATTATTGTGGATAACACATATATTGGGGATCCTAAAGGTAATGTACCTTTCCCATAATCCACGTCAAGGTCAATGAAGAAAAGTAAGGATTCTAAATGTATCACACATTCCTCACTTTCATTGAGTGCCACACACACTGGGGGTACCTAAGGTAGCATAAATTCCCCCTTTAAATCCAAAATTTCAAAATCCATAAAAATAAAAAATCAATAAAATCTAAAAATATTGCAAATATTCAACACTCAAAAACATTTGCATCATGCATTTTCATTTTGTACATGCATTTCATTTAATTGCATTGCATTAGGCATTTTCATCCATCACACTTGCATTAGGATAGGTTGTGTTTGCAATCTTACAAATGACACCACATTTGTATTCTAATCATGCATCTATGCATCATCATCATCCACCAACCTTGAGAGTAATTGTGTTTCTCAACACAACCCCTCTTGTTGCTATGAAGAATATACTAGGGTTTTTCGAGCATTCATCCATACCTAGTGGTCTTCTCAGTTTTAGTAGAAATCTTGATTTGCTTTTGTAGATGAGGTCTAGTTTTGATAACACTTAGCATATCAGAATCCCATCACTAATCAAACACATTAACAATCCTAATTAGGGTAAGGAAATATGAACACTACAAAGTGGTCCTGGTCACCTTAAGTGAAAGGTTTTGTTACTTGCTCATTTGTGAGGTGCAATATTCTAGAGTAGTGGTAATTGGTAAAAGGAAAAGTTCCCCCTACCCGAGAAATCCTTTGCTTAAAAAAAGAAGCAAAATCCCAAAGTCAAATCAAATCCCTTGCTAAAAAAAATAAAAAATAAAACAAAATACAAAATAAACAGTGATTTTTATCACTATATATAAGCAAGTATCCCAATAAATTGAAGAAAATAAGGGGGTGAAGAGCTTGAATCCCTGTAATGGTCAATACTCAAAAGCCATAGAGTGATACCCAATACAAAAATGGGTTGAATGAATCCCACCTGACATTGGGGTAGGTCTACGCAAGTCACAAATGAGCTAGATTTAGTGCCCTATATTGCCTAGTGGTCTAGTCCAACTAAGTCCAAGACTAGGATCGAGTGAGCATGGGGTGATCCTCATTACAACAATGGGCTGAATGAATCCTGCATGGAAATGAGGTAGTATTATGTCTCATCTAATATATTCATTTACACACACAAGGGTAATTAATAGCTTGGTCCTTCACAATGAAAGCTTTATCTTTTAGAAGTCGAGAATAGTCCTTATACAACTTTTGATAAGTTAACTAGGGAGTTTGAGTCTCATGGAAAACCTCAAAAATTCCCAAATAGAAACAAATCAAATCAAGCCATCAATCATCAATTTCTTTTTATGATATTTTTTTTACTAAGGGGTGTTCATAAAATAGAACAAATACCGAATGGATATCAGCAATGATATTTAGATGACCACTGACTATTTTGTGCATATCTTTTAACTTACGAAAGCTCATGAAGAGAAACAATATCATCTCATATCACATATGGGTGTCTAATTGGTTAATTATTATGATAAAATTTACCAATTACATTCATGATTGTTGTAAATTTTGTGGTATCATCCATTAGATTATTAACTCATATTGCATTCATTCTTTATGTTTTAAGTGTTTAAACCATACATGTTCATTTACATTTGATTACATCATCTAAATAATGAATTACATACATTGCATTCATAATATCATAAATTAAATGCATACAAGTAAATAAAATTAAACATGCATTTAAACATCTAACATTGCATCCATATGCATATATCAAAGTAGTCCATCTACACATATAGATCACAGTATCTAGTCATACATCCATCAGCTAGCTAGTGCATGTCATCCATACATCACATCATATAGCATCAAATCAACATAACATATAATCACTGCATCCATATGCATTTCATAAAAATTAAAATAAAATAAAAACTTCACATAATTCAAAATTCAAATGTGCCTCGTATTCAGTCATTTATTCTACACACTTGGTGGTTGCAGTGACTTGCGATCCATGCAATACGACAAGATGAATAAATCACCATAAGGACATTTGGGGCAAATTAGTCATTGCTCGAATTGGTATGCTTCAAGGTGGTACATCATTCCGCATGCGCATGGAATGACATTTAAAGGAAATCACATGCCACGATAGAGAACCAATTCTCTCTTTAACACTGCAATTCCTAGCATTAAAATTTTAATCCCAAAGAATGCCACAATGCCCGAATTGCCCCACAAGAGCGAGGATTTATCTCAATTTCTTCTATGACAATTTTTAGTAGATCATCAAACATAGTGATTCAACACAAGCATAATTGGAATTGCTACCATCTTGATTCCCTAATAAGGCCATTATGGTCGGACTGCTCCATGGGATAGAGATGTATAATTACTATTCATAGTTGATATCACGGCTAAATTAGGCCTTGTCAAGTAATAACAAAGTGCAAAAGTCTTTAATTGTTCAAGTCAATCATGTTGGTCAAGCGACTCGTCGTTTCATTAATTGTCCTATCCTCATTGACTCGTCACTTGAGGGGGTAGTCATAATATCAAGAATCATAATCAAATTAAAAAAGATATCACTTGATCTTGTCAAATTGTATTCATCTTATGAATCATTGCCAACAACTATCATAAGCTTACCCTTTGCTGGGGTAAAAAGCAACTATGATAGTTAATCTAGTATCTCTCCACCTATCAGAATGATTGTAGCATCAACTACCTAATCACCGTGGAGATTTCAAACACTTCACAAACTAAGTCTTTCCTCAGTTGGAAGCAATGATTCTAAGATGCGTATCCTTTTGTAGGACTGGGCATCTAATGTTGATCAGATCAATGATCATATTCGACCTACAATATGGTTTTAGGAGGTCTATTTTTGTTTAGCATTATTTGTTCTCACAATGCATCCCAAAAGGGGCATTTTTAGACATATAAAACGTGTCATGTGTAGGGGACTACTCATATGGGCATCCTAATAGACCATATGAATGATATTGGACCATTCCAAGACAAAGCAGTGGTTCTAACCACTCAATATGAGCAGAGTTGGCATACACAACCTTAGCCACGGCTGACACCCACAACTAATAGAGCTAGTTGTGCCTCAGATCCATGGCTAGCCCTAAATCTATTTGAATTATTGAACCAAGCCAAATGCAGTTATAATGTCCATGGCGATAATTTTTCAAGAAGTTTTAGGCGAGGAAGCATCCATAACCTTCCTCCCAACTATCCCAACCTCCTGGTTCTTGATCTTGGCTTCTCCATGAAGCTAGACCAAGGACTTGAGAAGGCTATAAGACCCCCATTCAAATTGGGGAAAAGTCTACTGGAATAATTTTGAATTGAATGCAGTGAAGCTCTACCAAATTGCGGATTCATTGGAAAACCCTTGAGGAGTGCCTACTTGCTACCAATTTGGAAATCATGATTGCATTCAAAGGTATGGAGGATGCAAGAGTCTAAGGAGATCAATCATCCCAATTGAGCCCCTTCCACAACCAATTTAGAGAATTCACATCGCAAATCCATGCAAGAACACATAGGAAACCCTTGATCATCAATTCCATGGAGGAAATTAAAGATCCAAGCCCTGATTACATGATAAATAATACTTTTAGCTCAGCCATGACTAACAGTGCTAGCTACACCTTAGACCCGTGGTGAGGGTTTGATCTATGATTTCCTCTATTTTAGTCGTAGATTTTCTCTTTAAAGTATGTATTTTGGCAGATTTAACTTAAATTAGCTTTCTTTCATGCATTTGTATGGTTAAATATAGGAATTAGAGGTATATTTGCTTCCATTTTCCTTGCATTTGTCAATCTAGACTAGTTTCATTGAATTTGATGCATTTCAAGTTTTAATGGTTAATTAGGCTATCTAATTGCTAGATTTCCTACTTTCTTTATAAGATTTATAGCAATCTAGAGATTTCATGCATATATTACTAGTTTACATGCTTTCTTGCTATACTTTTTTATCATTTATGTAATTGCCCATCAAGTGCCTCATCAAGAGAGGCCTCCTTTGATATTAACCCATTTTTATGTTGTTTATTGAACTTAGGTTTACAGGATCTGAGAATTTCAAGGCATTCTTGGCAACATATTACTCCAATCACGTGAGAAGAAGGCTATCTTTGGCCTTGAGCAGTTTGTGTCTATTTTGAAGAGTCTGTGGATTACACCAATCCCCGTTTAGGGGCCTCAAAATATTGTATCAATTGTATCAAGGATTTTGGTATCCCTAAGAGGGACATATTTGTAATCGATATTTGACAAATATTTAATAAAAGAAACCTTACTTTCTTGTTAAATTCATTGTTGTCCATTTTTTATCACTTTAATGCTTGATGTTAATTGATGCACTAGTTAGGTGTATGCTTTTTAGAATGGTATATTTATGCTCCAAGTGGTATAAGAGCCGATGATTCTATATGCATTATTATCTAAGGATTTCCATTAAATATTTTTTTTTGCCTCCCATGGTGATGCATTGGTTGCAGTAAGGTATTAAAGATCAAAGATCCTACAGTTCAATTTCAGGTGCAATATTATGGAGGGTACACACTGTTTAATATAGGCATAATTAGCACAGTAGAACATTGCAGTCATTCCTTCTATTCCAAGAGATATTGATGGTAAAACATGAGTTGGACAGAGTCGAACATAATCATCTTTCCAGAGTAGGTGCAGTTTTATCCAAGGAAACACATACAAGTACAAGCAGGTTAATACAAATAAAACTAAGATGTCTTTGGCCCAATCAACACAGAAGGACATACAATGGCATGTATTAGTGGAAGGAAATCCTAAAAAATTAAGAAAGCATAGTTTGGGTGCCATGAGTTTTTTTTTTTGAAGGATAATAGTAATCATAAATTATGTTCCATCTAGCTTAACAAGGATAGTTAAATTAATAGCACCATCCACCCATTTCACCAAAACATGCGGTGTTTAAATATTATCACAAGTACATAAAATTTATTTTTTCATCCTTTAAATAAGTCCCGTAATACACCAACAATCAGCAACAGTAATAGCCGGGTTGTTTGTATTATCCAGTTCATATTATCTTCTCACCAATAAGCTATTTCAATTGATTAAAAATTTACACCTGCTATTGAAATTTGCCTTGCTGCCTACATCTCAAATTCATTCTATTACACCTTGGTTTATCACCGTATCACCTCATTGTCATTAAGTATAACTCCAAATTTCTGCCATTATCGCCTCTTCGAAATAAATTTCTGCTAGTTGCCTCATCATTTCATGTCTCACGTTCGTTCCTCTTGCCCAAGCATAACCTTTTTTCCCACATTATTTATGTGGTAATTATTGTAGTGTTTATAAGTTTTTTTGTGCATATGATTTAATGTGACTATGGTCACATGAAGCATCCCAAGTCTCTCACACGTGGGTGCATTTAACTTATTTTTAGTGTCATATTTTTATCGTTATATTTGGTCCACCCGCCGATCACCTTCACTCCTCTGTTAATGTCTGTATCATAAGGTGACGTGATCCTTATAATCTAGTGGTCGTCATTTATTACCGTATCTTTGATCTCATCCCCATTTGGGTCTCCACCTTACGTGCATCGCCCTACCGTGTCACATCTCATCTAGTGTCGATCTCATCCCCATTCGGGTCTTCGCCTTGCATGCATTGCCTTGCTATATCACATCTCATCTATTGTTTGTATTGTATCATGCACTCTTGTGTGGGTTGTGTAGTGTCATGTCTCATCAGGTTGTGTGTATTGTGTCTTGTGCTATTGTGTGGGTTGCATTGGTTACATCTTGTCTAGGTATATGATAATAGTGTTCACATTGTTGTTGATGGGATTATGTCTTGTCAAGTCAATTGTGGGTTAAGGTATCCATAATATAGCCGTTAGAACCTTCAAAAATATAGTCATATGAAGATCATCTAGAATATAGCAGTTAAGAGAAAATCCAAAAAATTATTCATGTCGTAGTTGGGCGATAATTAAGCAGCAAACAAACCATTTTTTGTAGGATTTGGTAAGGTTTTTTTAAGGAATTAAAGATAAATTTTAAGTAGCAATTTTTTTTTTGGGCAGGTGCATGAGCAAAAGGTGGACTAAAGGACAAAACTATCAATTATCTAGCATAGATAATTCAAACAAAGAAATTTTTAAAATCACCAAGAAGACCTCCACGAAATAAAGGTACACAATAAAACTCTCCTTTACGCATTAACAACTTTAATCCCAATCATCGAACTATTAACCCCATGATCCCTTCCAAATCATCCCATGAAAATATCACACATGAGGAAATGGAAAACACCAATTCAAGTAACCAAGATGTCCATTCATGTATAACTCAACTAATGACTAGTATGAGCACCATGAGTTCAATGTTGCAACAATTATTGAGAAAAAAAACTAAGAAGCTCCCCATTCTCCACATAACTACCATAGAAGGCATGATAATGAGGATCAGAATACAGAGGAAGATTATCGACAAGCAATATGGCCTACAGGTGTTAATGTTCCATTTGCTGATATGCCTACATTTGAGTGTGGTGATCCACATGGTTGGATAGCCAAAATGGAAGGCATTTTAGAACTATATCGGGTTTCCAAATATGAAAAAGTTCCTTATGATTCCTCCAACCTAGGTACTGAAGCTTACAAATGGTTTGCTTGGAAAAAACGTCAACATAGTTGACCCCTCATATGGCCTGAATTCAAGAAGATTTTTCTCAAGAGATTTGATGAAGGGAGTTTATTCTTGTACATGATTTTTTTGTTGAAACTTAAACAAATTGGTTCAATAAGGGATTATGTTTTAGAATTTAGCAGTCTTCTTGCTTATATAGGAGATCTACCATTCGATGTGGTGGTATCAAATTTTAGACATGGTTTGAAAGAGAATATTCAAATTGAAGTAGACTTACATGATCCATACTCTTTATATGACACTATAAAGATTGCTAAGTTGGTTGAGAAAAGGTGTAAAATTTGACATCCTTCATACGTGACTCCTATAATAATTCTCAATATTGCAACAATTCCTTCCATAGAAATGACCAACCATCAAGATATTACTGCTATACATGTTACAATCATCATCCGAAATATCAATCATGTGTACCAAGACAAAAATTTCAAATAGAAAAGAGGAAGCAGAGGATATCAATTCACAAGATTCACTTGTGCCCGAAGAACAAATTGAACATAATGAAGCAATAGGTGATGAAGACACTATGGCTATTTTAGTACATGATCTTATCAGATTAACATCTCACCATACAATCAAGGTGCCATGATTCATTTGGTATATTAGGATAAATGTGTTGATTGATTCAAGGAGAACTCATAATTTTATTGACATTAAAACTGTTAGGGCATTGAAATTACATATTCACTCCTCCAATCAATATAAATTTCAAGTTTTAGCTGTAAATGGAGGAATTGCTTAATGTATTGGTAGAAAATCTTTAGTTTAAATACAAATGGAAAGTTATACTTGGCATGAAACTCTATTTGTCATGAGTTTAGGAAATTTAGAGGTTATTTTGGGAGTTGAATGGTTAGAACAATTGGACATAGTCAGTTTTAATTTTATAAAGCTCTTTGTGGAATGGAAAGAAAATGGAAGGACCATTCACCTCCAAGGAATTCCAACTCCTCCATAAAAAATAGTGAGTTCTCATAGCATGGATAAAATATTAAGGAAAGGAAGTTATGGATTCATAGCTCAAATCAATTTTTTGGAAAAGCAAGCACAAGATATTCTTGAAATTCACTCAAAGGATCTTCAAGATATTATGGCTAACTATGATGATGTTTTCCAAGAACCAAAAGGACTACCTCCCAAATGATCTCATGACCATGCCATACACCTTTTTCCAGGAAGTCTTCCTCCTAATGTTCATCCTTATCATTACCCTCAGTCTCAAAAAAATAGAAATTGAGAAAATTATCCAAGAACTTTTAGAATATGGAGTCATTCATCATAGCACTAGTCCTTATTCATTGTAAGGATGATTATTGGTTATGTGTCCTGATTTTTTTCCTCTCAATAAAATCACCATCAAGGATAAATTCCCTATTCCTATAATTTATGATTTATTAGACGAATTGCATGGTGCAAAATATTTTACAAAGTTGGATCTACGCTCCTATTTTTACCAAATCAGAGTAAGGGATGAGGATATTCCTAAAACCACATTTCATACTCATGAAGGTAATTATGAATTCTTAGTCATGCCTTTTGGTCTAACTAATGCCCCGTCCACATTCCAAAGTCTTATGAACCATGTCTTTCATCCATTCCTTCATAAATTTGTCTTAGTATTCTTTGATGACATTCTAATATATAGTAAAACATGGATGGATCATTTGATGCATGTGGGAAAGGTTCTAAATATATTACACAAGGAATTTTTTTTTGTGAAATGCTCTAAATGCTCTTTTGGTATTCAAGAATTTGAGTATTTGGGTAATATTTTTTCTCATAAAGGTGTTAAAGTGGATTCTAATAATATTAAGGCAATTCAATATTGGCTTTTACCTAAAACCATCAGATACTTCATAGTTTTTGGGTCTTACCGACTACTATCATAATTTTATGTGCAACTATGGTAAAATTGCATCCCCTATCGTAGATATCACAAAAAAGGAAGCTTTTCATTGGTCTAAAGTAGCCACTCAAGCCTTCATGGTTATCAAAGAAGAAATATGTACTACTCTAGTTTTGGCAACCTAAGATTTTCACAAACCATTTGTGATTGAATGTGATGCTTTAGGAATAGGTATTGGGGTAGTACTAATGCAAGAAGGGCATCCCTTGGCATTTGAAAGTAAACAAATTTTGGGTAAGAATTTGGGAAGGTCCACATATAAGAAAGAAATGTTGGCTATTCTACATGCGGTTGAGAAATGGAGACACTACTTAATCAGTAGCCACTTTATTATTAAAATAGATCATAGAGTCTCAAGCATTTTTTAGAACAATGATTTTCTTATCCAGAGCAAAACAAGTGGCTAAAAAATTGTTGGGATATGATTTTGTTAACGAGTATAATAAAGGGAAAGAAAATGTGGCAACAGATGCATTATCATGTAAATATGAAGATGAAGTGGTTATCAATGCTATTTCAGGTCCATGTTCCCAATGGGTTTCTCAGCTCCAAGAGGAATGGTTGTCAAATACAAAAACTGCTCAAATAATTCAAGAATTGATGTTAGGATCATCCAAGCATCCTCATTTTTCCTATGATGACAAGGTATTAAGAAGAAATAATCGCATTTACATTCCACACAGTTCTACCATAAAATATAGGATTCTGGAAGAATCACATGCTTCTTTGTCAACAGGACATTCAGGTTTTTTGAAGACATATATATAGGTAAAATAATCCTTTTATTGGAAAGGATTAAAATCCAAGGTCAAAATATGGGTGGCTAAATGTGAAGTATGTCAGCACAATAAGGGTGAAATAGTCAAATCTCTAGAATTACTTCAACCACTACCTATTCCAGATCACCAATGGGAACATATTTCAATGGATTTTATTGAAGGTATTCCTAAATCTGAAGGTAAAACAATAATTTTTGTGGTTTTGGATCACCTCTCCAAATATGCTCACTTCAATGCTCTACAACATCCATTTTTAGCAAGTAAAGTGGCTAAGGTATTTATGGACTCAATTTTCAAATTGCATGGAATACCTAAAAATATTGTAAGTGATCGTGATCCCATATTTACTAGAAATTTTTGGAAAGAATTATTTCATCTTAGTGGTACCAAGTTAAATATATCTTTTGCATACCATCCTCAAACATATGGCCAAACTAAAATAGTTAACAAATGTTTGGGTACCTATCTAAGATGTTTTGCTCAAGATAAATAGTATCAATGGAGTCATTGGCTTTCCTTGGTAGAATGGTGGTACAACACTTTGTACCATTATTCCATCAATATGTCTCCATTCGAAGCATTGTATGGAGTCAAACAACCTACAATAATAGATTATGTTCCAGGTTCTTCCAAAGTGTCTCAAATAGACGATTGGTTCCAACATCGATAGTCAATGCTCAAAATTCTCAAAGATAATTTGGTCCAAGCAACAAAATCGCATGAAGCAGCAAAAAGACACACAACATTTCAAAATATAATTTAGTACAGGTGATATGGTATTCCTGCATTTGCAACCCTAGAAAAAAATATCATTGAATATCAAAACTAGTCAGAAGTTGGCTTCAAGATTTTATGGTCCTTAAAAAATAGTGCACCACATAGGAGAAGTGGCATATAAACTAGACCTTCCTCCCTCATCCCGTATACATCTAGTATTTCATATTTCTTGTCTCAATAAGGTGATCGAATAAAATTTACACTCTCAGTTTGAATTACTAATACTTAATGAATAAGGATGTATATATCTCTAGCCAGAAGTAATTTTATAGAGCATATCATGTATGCTGAGATCCATAACATCAAATAATTTCTCATCAAATGGCAGGACCTACAAGAAGAAGATGCTACATAGGAAATAGAAAGTATTTTCTAGTCATTTCCAGCTTTGAGGATAAAGCTTTCCAAGGAGGGGAGCCATGTTACAACCCTAATATAGCTTAGTCGGCTATATTTCTATTACCATTATTTGTTCATTGATTTAATATTATAAATAGAAGTAGGTTGATTTATTTCTTATCATCTATCATCATTAATATGATTTGCATATTTGCAAGGACTAAGCCCTCCTTAGTGGCGAAGGACTTAGCCCTCCTAAAGCGGTAAGCATTAATAATTCTCCCTCCATATTTCTATCTTCATAAGTTTGTATGATTTGTTATGTTCCATAGAGTGAAAATTTGCCTATTATAATTTATCCAATGATTATTCACTTCTTAAGAAGATCCTATCTAGTATGGGATATGCAGGTAAGGGTTTGGGGCCATAAAAACAAGGAATTCAAGAGCCTTTGGAAGTTGAAATTTGTAGGTTACAATCCCAATAAAAACCAACCTTTACCAACTGATGATGATTAATTTATCACCTTCACTAAATTCATGTATCATTATGGCTTGGAGTGGAGTAATAAGAATGAGGGACCTCCTTCTCCATCTAACATTCTATTTTGCAATGTGATAACTTTGGTTCAACTTGATTCAGTTATGACCCCAAGGGAGTATGTTGAAGGAGAAACTTTTTATGATATGGACCATGAAGATATACTTCAAAATAGCTTCTTCTTTGATGGTTTTGTCCCTTGTGTCACCTATGTTGAGTCTTCTAGTTCTTAAGTGGATCTTGTTCCTATGTCTCCTAAAGACCTTGATCAACTAGGAGTTATCCCCACCCTCCTAACTATGATGATGGATCCCACATTCTCATTGAGAAGACCATAGATGTTAATATAGGTTCTAAGGAAAGCCCCAAAATCCTTAAGTTAGGTAAAGCCTTGTCAATGGATGAGTATGAGCAATTGATAAAATTACTAAAATAATTTCATGATATCTTTGATTGGTCATATGCCAACATGTGAGGGCTTGATACCTCCCTAATTATGCATCACCTAGGGGTTAGACCTAATGTTAAGCCTGTTAAGCAAAATGTTAGGAAGATGTATCCTAAGGTCACCCTATTAGTCAAGGAGGACCTCCAAAAACTCCTTGATGTTCATTTTATCAAGGATATCGACTATTTTTATTGGATCTCCAACATCATTCCTATAGTTAAGAAGGAAGGAACAATCAAAGTATGTACCAATTTTAGGGACATTAACTTAGCATGTCCCAAAGATGAATTTCTCCTCCCCAACATATATATTATCATAGATTTTACTTTCGGATATGGAATGCTATCACTCATCAATGGTTTCTTGAGATACAATCAAATGAGGATTACCCCCAAGGATAAGTCTAAGATAACTTTGATAACTCAATGTGGTACCTTTTTTTATAAAGTAATGTATTTTTTCTTGAAGAATGCTGGTGCCACATACCAAAGGGCCATGATATATATTTTTCATGACTTGATGCATGACATTGTTGAAGACTATGTGGACGATCTTCTTGGTCTCTTTATAAATCAAGAGACTCATGCTCAATATTTAAGACATATATTTGAAATACTCTAACAATACAAAGTTTATCTTAAGCCCTCCAAGTGTGTGTTTGAAGTCACATTTTGCAATATTTTAGGCTTCATAGTGTCTAGGTGAGGCATTGAAGTAGATCTAACCAAGATATTGGCTATTACTAACATGCCTCCTCCTCATAACCTAATCAAGTTACGTATCTTGCAAGGAAAACTTCAAGCTATTTTCCACTTCATATCCTAGTTAGCTGATAAGTGTCAATCATTTTTTAAGATTCTTAAGAAAGATGTAGTGTTCAAGTGGGATACTAAGTTTCAAAGAGCCTTTGAAATCAATATGTGTGTCACTTCCCCATATGTCCTTGTTCTCCCTATATTGGATAATTATACTTTACATAGTAGCCACAACCCATGCTTTGGGGGCCATGCTTGATCAACATAATGATCAGAACAATGAGTGAGCTATCTAATATATCAATAGAACCTTGGTTAGCTATGAAACTCGATACACTCCCTTAGATAAGGTTTGCCTTGCTATAGTGTTTGCCTCTCAAAAGTTGAGACACTAGATTCTTAGCCATAAGACATTGGTAGTTGCAAGGTTTGATCCTGTTTGCTACTTAATGTCAAAGCTCTACCTTTTAGGTCAAGCCACCAAGTAGGTCCTAGTCCTAAGTGAGTTCAACTTAACCTTCATAGGTCAGAAGGCTATAAACGATCATGTGATCATTGACTAGCTATTCATTGCTCCCTTAGAGTCCACCCATCCCTAAGTCATCAAGTTTTTTTATGAGTATTTTAGCTTAGAAGTAGAAGCGCCTAAGTATTGTACTTTTTTTTGATGGAGCTCAATGCTTAAAGGGAATTGGTGCTAGAATTATTCTAGTCACCCCACAAAAATAGCTCATCCCCCTTTCCTTCAAGATATATTTCTCTTGCACTAATAACATTGTAGAGTACGAAGCTTTGATCGTAGGTCTTAGGTCAATCCTAGCCTTGAAAGTTAGAGTCCTCTCCATATTTGGTGACTCTCCCTTGTGGTTAGTTAGATTAATGAATTTATCAAACTAAGGATGATAAGATAAACCTTACAAGAAGATTATCACCAAGATTTTGTCTGCTTTTGATAGAGTAACCATAGATTATGTCCCTATATCCTCCAACTACCATGCGGATGCCATAGCTATTACTACATCCCTTTTCCCCTTGGATTTAGAAGATGATCACATGATGATTATCATTCGACAAATTTGAAATCGCACAACCCTCAGCTCTAACCTCATTTCATTAAATATCCTAAACATTGGAGTTTCTCAATATGAACCTTGGTACATTGACATATTTAATTTCCGTAATGATGGTTCAATGCCCAATGGATTAGATTGAAAACAAAAAAATCTTTTGTGAAAAAGAGTATGTCAATTCATAATAATTGGAAATAATTTATATCAATATTCTTTTGAAGGCATCCTATTACGATGCCTAAAATTTGATGAAGCTCGACTAGCCCTTAGTGAAGTTCATGAAGGATCATGTTGTCATTTTAGTAGCAATGCCATTACCTAGAAGAGCCTTTGAATCGATTACTATTAGCCTTCCATGGATAAATATGCATATGACTTGTTCAATGTTCTAACAAGTGCCAACACCATGGCAACCTTGTTCATGCTCCTCAAAACCTTGAAGTTATTTCTTGTCCTTGGTAATTCTCCATGTGGAAATTGGACATTATAGGGAATATTAACTCCACATCATCCGATGGTCATAATTTTATCGTCACGATAATGGAGCACTTCACTAAATGGATTGAAGCCATGCCCTTAGTGACTAGAGTCCAAGTCTCTAACTTCATATTCAACCAAATTCTTTGTAGGTACAATATTCCTTCGATAATCATCTTTTACAATGACACTCCTTTCAAGAACAAGGATGTCCATAAATTTGTTTTAAGTATAATATTCAACACAAATGGTCAACTCCTTATTACCCTAAGGGTAATGGTCAAGCCAAAGCATCCAAAAAGTCTTTAGTTAAGATTCTTAAGAAATTGGTTAGTAAGACCTATCAATACTGGCATATATGAATTTATCCTACCTTGTGGGCCTATCGTACTAGCATACAAACTCCTATAGGTGCAAACTCGTATGTCTTGGTCTACGACACTAAGGTAGTAATTTTGTTTGAGTTAGAGATCCCATCCTTGCACATCTTGTTGCAAGATATCTCATTTGATGAAAAGTATTGTTTAGATTATTTAAACCAATTGGAGTTGTTGGATGAGAAGCACATCCATGCCTTAGAGCATCTTTGAGACTATAAAAATAGGCTCAAGAAAACTTACTCTAAGAAAGTTTGCACTCATTTGTTTAGGGTTGGGGACCTTGTCCCAAAGGAGAACCAAAAGAACACTAATGCTTGCACAAATTTGAAAGGCAAAATTTAGCCCAATTGGCTAGGCCCCTTTGTCATAATGGCTAAGTTTAGCTCAAAAGCCTATCATTTAGCGATGCTAGATGATAAATATATTAAATAACCAATGAACATAATGCCCTTAAAATGATATTATGCATGCTTTTCACTTCATATCATTTCTTCATCTTTCTTATTTTCCTCTATTATTTTTTATCATCTATCTTCTTCTATTTTTTCTCATATATTCTTCGACTTTGTTTGTGTCACCTTGCATCGGTATACTTGCTAATAATACATGATTGCTTGTCATATATTGCATGGAATACTTGACATACTTATTTTTTTGCACTTATGCTTGTTATATAACTACTTTATTCCTTGATCACACTTGCATGGCTGCTTGATCATATATATTTTTGAAGAATTTTACAATGAGGAAAGTGATTAAATCTAGTTAGGTTTTAGCCCATATGTATTGCACTCATACTAGGTCACTGATGCTTAGAAAATCCCCAACCTAGGGAATATTCCTTGACCTTGAAAGTATCAATAATCATATAAATTTCTCCAAGTCAAGGGATATTATTCTTCATCTCTTGTATATACTTGTCCTTTACAAGTTTCAATCATTCTTTATTTCTCCAAGACAAAGGATATACACTCCTTCCATTTTCACATCTTGTTTTTGCTCACACTTTTCCTTGTTTCATATTTTTATCATTAAGGGATCCTCATTAGATAGGATATATACCACATGAATATCATTTATGATGTTCATACAACCACTGACTATTATATGAACATCCCTTAACCATTGAAATTTCAAGCAAGGCACATACACACTACTTTGTTCTCTCTAGAACATGCACACCCAACACATTCTTACTTTGCTTTGATCAATCTTCTTCTCTTCTTAAACGAGCTAACACCGCTATCGGGTTATACTCCTTTTGACCATATACACGTATTACACCCCTATTAGGTTACACTCCTTTTGGATTAGTAAGCACTACATCCCATACAAGATAGCTTCATGGATGCCAATGAAAATCAACCTCCACATAGGCCATTTACAAGAAAACATCCTAGCGGGTATTACTCCACATATAGCCACTAGTGAGCTTACACCCATAGTGGGTTTTTGCTCCATATTTTGATCACTAGTGAGAACACATCCATAGTAGGTAACACTTTTCCACTTGTTCTCTTCAGTGAGCATTACACCCTCATAGGATAGCTTCATGGTCACTCATGAGAATCACATCCATAATGGGTTTTTGCACCATTCTCAACCATTTATGGGCATACATCCTTACAAGATTCTACTCTATATTTTTCTTTTCTTTCACTTAGTTTATGTCCATTTGATCACATTGATCCATTTCAAACTACTCTAATTTAAATGGTAGATTCTATGCACCTTTTTCATCTTTTGTTGATATTCTTCTTCTTTTTTCTTTTCTTTCTTCTTCTACTTCTATTTTTCTTTTGTTTTCTTCCCTTTTCTTTCTTCTTACATCACCTTTTTTATTATCATTTAATCATTCAATCATTAGTTCTTTCTTCATACATTAGTTAAGTTCATTCATCAAGTTAATTCATTCATCCATTCAATCATGCATAATAACATAATAATAAACATGCATAAAATTACATATTTTAACAAATAGAGTAGCATGATATATTACTCAAAAAGTAAGAGTGCATGTCAATAGGTTAGATGTGCCATAATGCAAATCTTGGCACACTTGACCATTCCTAGGGATGCATGCCTATTAAAATTGACATGTCATATTGATCCCTACCCTAGCCATGTGAGCATGTCTCCTTTGCTCTACATGCTAGAGGTAGTCCTAGTGGAGGTATGTTCATGGACCATGAAATAGATCATGTTTGGTATTACGAGTGAATCCATGAGTGTAAGGAGGATGATAGAGTAATCCTATGATATACTAGAATGATGTCGTAGTAGACCATTTGGTAGTAGGTATCCCTTTGCATGGCTACATTGTGCCTCCCTCACCCTCTATATCTCCTCTGTAATAGTTGGATTCCCTCACTTTTTTGACTATCTGTAATGACAACCGTCCCCTCTATCCAGGCCTACTACCACTCCTAATCTAGTTGAACCATATTCACTCATAGATGCTTTTCCTTAGCCCTCACCATGTCCCACTCTACTGGGGCCTGGTCTCGATCTATGCAAATGATATCCACATTTGCCTGCATGGCTAAAATCTTGGATTGTAGTGCCACCATCTCCCTTGTTAGTTCATCTTGACTTATATTCCTACTAGGTCCTGCTTATGTCACTATTGTCCCTTCTTTACTTGAGCCAAATATAATGATAGTCATCCTCATGGTTGTCATCATCTCCACACAAATTTGAACTCATGCTTTCCTAGGTGGGTCTACGCCCCTCTGATGTCACTCAAAAATGCATTGGGTGGCCTCTCAAAATACTAGTTGTATTCATTGATCCATAGTTTGGTGCCTCTACACTAGCATCGATGGGGATATCCTTAAGGGAATAATGTCCTTGTACCATATTTTGTACCTAAAGTCCACCTTGAAATTGTCTACTCCTAGGTTGACATAGAGTGGATCATCTAGGTTTTCTTCTACAAACCTCCTGACATCAGGGTCCTATCTAAATCTTGATGGGTTCTTTTGCACCCTTTTGAACCAGTAGTCTCCCAAATTTGGCATCTCTTGTAGAATTCTAAACTACCACTATACTTGATAAAACTTGTATAGCTCCAAATCACCCTTCTTAGTGGTTATCCATCAAATCCTTTAAACTTGATCCAACTCATCTACATCCTTAGACTACCTACGATGTAGACACTATGGTCTCCAGATGATCCTATCATCTTGTAGCTCATATATTACCCACATCCCTAGTGGCATAATACTTGCATGTGATATCTACACACGCTCAAAGTATTGGCTCCACTTGTATGCTATTGGTTGATTTGGGTTGGGCATTGGCCCTATTAGTGCATTCAATGTTTGTATGACTATGTGCTCCTAGAACCACACCTAGATCAATGTAGTATAGACTATCCATATCTATCACTTGTACATGACATTATGTAATATATTATACAAATGAGCTAGTACATATGGACCCCATGCAAACCTCACATGCTTATCTTACATGTTTACCACTACTATTGCTAGTGTATATGGTAGGCATCACCTAATCATATGATACACTAGAATCCCTACCACCACCTTTTAGAGTGTAGTAGTTAGTGCCCCAATTCCATATGGCTATAACATCTTGTCGACATACAATTTACTCTAATAGATCTCATGTGTTGGGTTCCTCGACAATATTTATAATGTTACCTAAGGCACCTATGCCCCATAAATCATCCTCCAATGTGATGATCGTCTCCCTCATAGATAGCCAAAATATGGATGACTCCATATACCATTGCTCGATCAACAATGTTAGTAGCACTCTATCAGCCTCAATGCAGGGCACCTCTACCAAATACAGTAGCCCCACCTCCTATAGGATATCATTGTCAGCCATTGTGAGCTCTTTCATAGCCTCCTCTAGCATGTTTAGTCGTAACTCTTTGCTCTCGATCACATCATGCTACAAAAAAAACATTAATAAAATTTCATCAGTTCTATAAAAGAAAAAACACACTCCCTCTTCTTCTTATCTTTTTACTTTTTTCACTCTCTTTTTTCTTTTCTCTCTTCTTCCATGAATTTGTGCCCCTTCTCATTAGGATGCAAACTCATAAATTCATGCCCCAAAGTTATAGGGCATGAATTTGCACACCATTATATGACCTAATTTGTGTTGAGCTATTGAATTCATGCTAGGAGATGAATTCTTCCTTAAAATGATTAAAAAATCATACTTTTTTATACATTTTAACATAAAAACCTAATCAACTCTATTCTAGGGGTTGGGTTTAGGTCTGTACCCATGCTTGGTCTACTACAGTGCTAGCTTCACCCCTCGCAATAGTCGCACTATGCGTAGGAAGTGCCATTTTGCTCTTTTTCCAAAGCTATTTTCTTCTTCTTCTCATGATGAAATTGACTTTCATTTTTACCATTTTTTCATTTTATCCCTCATTTTCTCTCATTTTCTTTATTTTTCTTTTTTCTTTCTATTTTCTTAAGTTTTTTGCTATGTTTTTCTTCCATGTTCATCATTTCGAGTTTCTTAAGGAATCTTGCATTCCTTTTGAAACTCGAGGGGGTACCCTAAAATTAGAGACATTAATGTCATTAATTCCTCATAAAGCATGTAAAATTTCAAGGTGTTTAGAATGACATCATTTTTACACCATCCCTCTACCCAAACCTACCACCCCTTTTTATGTTCACCATTTTTTGCTCGTAGGTATCTACATATTTATTTGATGCATTTATTAGGCCATAAATGCATCAAATAGGGGGTGAAATGTAGTCATTGAAAATTGACCCCTCAAAATGAGTGATTTTCCCTTAGATCCCTAGTAATCCCCTCAAAATTGCTAAATGTAATTTTGAGCCCCTTTTCCCCTTTTGTTTAGATTTTTTTCGATGGCATTACAAAATTCATGGTCGTCCAATATGGGGCACAAATTTGGCATGCCAAATTTGCAGTCACCAAGTACGGGGCATGGATTTTTGGAATTTTATATTTTTTCTCTCAAAACCCCTAGTCCTATGTTGGCTCTTTATGATGTCGACCCTTGCCCAAGTTTCATTTTTATTTTATTCGGCCTAAAATCCCTCCAAAACTCCTTTAAATATAAGTATTGGACTCCATTTTCATTCAAAGGCCATCCATGATCTTCATGCTCATTATAGTTATCATTCTATGCTCTATTGTTTTGCTTTTTGTGCTTCTTGTGTTTATTTGCTTTTGGTGAGCAAGTGGAGGAGCCTTGATGATAAATCTTGTGCAAGGAGGAGAGGTCTACCATTTTGGTTGCTACCTTCACTCTTTTATTACTCTTTTGCTTCCACCATAGGCTAATCAAGATTTTATTATATTATTAGTCTTTTTAGTTCTTTAATCTTCTATTTTGCATCACATTTTTTACATTTGTAGACTAGATAAGGGCTCTGTGGCAAATTCATGCCTTATCCATACAAGGTGCAAATTGGGAAAGCCAAATTTGTGCTTACCCCTTTCAAGTTATGAATTTTATTAATAGGACTTGGGGACAAGTTTTTGCTCCCAAAAACCCTAGCTCACTACTTGCATACTTTATTTCTATCATATTCTTTTTTTTTGCATTATGTTTTCACTATTTAATGTGTGTTTTATCTTTGTTTTGCTGGTTCCAAATGTCAACAATCAATTTTATTTTTTAACAGTCAGCTAAAAGGACCAAGGGATCTTTATCGCTACTCCTCCAAGCTTAGTCACATAGTGGCCTAAGCAAGCCCCCAAACATTGATCAAATTTTCTAAGGTTTTTGAAGCTGTTTTGTAGGTTTTGAAGTTGTTGGACACTATGGGGTATGAATTTGGCTAGGATAAACCAACAAATCAAGTAATAATTTTGATAGATCTTATAGGCTTGTATGTATGTGTTAATTTTATGTTCATTTCTATTCCATATTTAATTCACAAGAAAAATAAGGTATTTTGTTTCATTTCTAGGCATCAACAAAGAAAAGCATATAGTTTGCATCTAAGCTAATCTTGTTTATACATTATATTGAACATTTTATTGAAAAAATATTTATTTTCTTATGAATTTATATTTATCCCTCATTGAATCAAAAAATCATTCCAGGAATAGTTCCTCATTTTCTTACATTAGTGTTTGCCCTGCATTGTTGTTCTTTAATTCTTTCTAGTTTAGATCTTAATTTTGAATAAACGTAGGTGCTTGTTAAATAAACACATCTAACCTTCCATATTGGATTTTTATTGAGTTCTTAAACCATTCCTAATGAACCCTTAGATCCCCAAGCCCCTAAGTGTAGAGAAACATAGCTCCGCAGTCACCTCGACTCCTAGTAGATCTGCAAAGAATCATACATGGTGGGTTATTTTTCCCTTCTACAAATGGTAAGTGATGTTATCATAAAAATTATTTAGATCCCATAAATAACATTTATAAATACAAATAACCTATCCTTTATATCCTAATTTATGAAATTCTAATCTATTCACAAGGACATTGAAGGAAAATAGGTCATATAACATATATTTGAATAGTAAAACTAAATATTCTTTACCTAAGCTAATACCACTTTCATTTGCATTCATACATGACTTAAAAATATGAGGAAATTATCAACCAAATTACTTTGTACAATAAGAATCAACTTGTTTCATGCAATTTGTAAGTTAAAATTTTGTAAAATTTAAAAAGCAATGAGAATTTTATCCATTCACAATGAAGTTATATACCAGCTATTTTTACAAAAAAAAAAGTATACTGTGTTATTTAACATAAATAATTGAGTACAAATGTATTAATCATAAATGGTTACATCTTGATCCATTGCATATGTTCAAAGTACAACACATTTATTATTGTTTCATCATATTTTTAAAATATAAAGGTCTCTTTTCTAACTTACACATACAATATGCCTTATCATAATAATAAAATCATTAACCTTGAAGTAATTGTTTATATCCTTGAATGCATACTTTTCCATATAATAATCCAAATCCTTTTTCATGGGGAGGATATGATAAAAAATAAGATATTTGGGTAGTTCATGAAATATGCTTTACTTTTCAAAATTTGGTATCATTTGTTTGAACATCTCTATATTTAAATGCTTGTAGGATAGAGTCATCACTCATGACCACCTTGTATCTTTACATATAGATCATCATAGTCAAACATGTACTTTTGCTTAGTCATATGCCTTATAGCATTACTATTTGTGATCCATTCATGATAATAACACAATGAAGAAACTTGTAGAGTCATGTATATGCTGATATACCCACAATTCAATGTGTCTTGTTCATCTTCCTACAATTATTATAAAAGGTTCTTATGATATGGTAGGAATGAAACTCCCATTCTTATCAAGCATGCTAATTACACATGAGCTCAGGACTATGCCAGGTTGTACCTACTCATGTCAGGCCTATGATAGACTATCCATGTAATCATCGATCAAAACAAAATTTATTGTGCAAACTATAAATAGGTAAAATTTATTAGTAATGGGGTTGATTTTTTTAGTATTTGACTATTTTAAGCTTTGTGTAAGCTCTATTGATTAATTCAATCAACTATTATTTTTACTCAACCATTGGATGTATTTCAAATTATGATTCATATGATGTTTATGAATTGCTATGCATTTTTTTTTATGCTTTGTAGATGGTAAATTATGTTAAGAAAATTCTCTTTACTTTGGATTACTTTTTGGATTATCATATTCAAAGAGCTAAAGATAGTTTTTGTAATGCTTCATTTAGTTTCTAGTCTATTAGGCTTTGGTTAGTATATAGGACAATCATTGAGTAAGATTCATTGCTATTAGCTAAATTTTGGATATTGTTTAATCAATTTCTATCCCTTATACCTCTCTTTCTAAACCTTACATATTTATCTTTAGTATTTTATTATTTTTTTATTTTCACAAACAAGGACTCAACCATCTCTAAAGGTTGATTCAGAAGCAATTCAAAGTCATCCGATATTGGTCATGGTTTAGGGTGAAAAACACACCACTAGGTGGATCACAAACCAAGAGGTATCAAGGCCTAAATAAAAAGGTTATAAGAGTCATACATATTAGACTATACAATTTATTATAAGAATATCATATTCACATTTATACCATGAAAGATAACCATAAATCTTACTGTACCATTAGCATGTCATAAAAGGATCAACCAATAATTATCACACATCATAAATACCAAATAAAAAGAAAACAAGATGAAAAAATACAGTGTAGTTATTAATATACCCTTTCAATTAAGAAATAAATGTTGTATATTATAAATAGTTCCTTCAACACCGAGAAATAGATGCCACAAATTGTAACATGTTCATCAATTCCCTAAATGGGTGCAACAATAATTTTGAATGCCCTTTCTAGTCTAAAAAAAGATATGTTACAAAATTATTCCCCACAAAGATATTTAAAGGGAAATATTAGTCC
Organism: Wollemia nobilis; assembly: GCA_028583015.1. Classification (NCBI taxonomy): domain Eukaryota; kingdom Viridiplantae; phylum Streptophyta; class Pinopsida; order Araucariales; family Araucariaceae; genus Wollemia; species Wollemia nobilis. The sequence continues at coordinate 8,048,100 of JAQPPZ010001078.1, read as the reverse complement.
ATTATAAACCATTACAAAAATACGTAAAATTTATAATAATCAATTTTAAGATTCATATACAAATGAAGAATATTATTGTTAGGACCCTCCTCCTAACATAAATTATATTATATTATATATATTAAGGGACATGTCCCTTCATATTCACAACTCTAGATAGATATAAATAGGCAATGCTTGAGATGTCTCAAAGGGCATCAAAGAACATTTATTATTTTATCTTATGGGTTTATACCTTCAATCAATTGTGATTCATTATAACAATGATTCCTTCTTTATATTCTGCATTTTAGTCCATATTTTCCTATTGGGTTCATAACATCTGGTATCAGAGCAAGTTGAACGAGGTAGATTTTTTTTCTTCTCTCGTTTCCTTCTCCGGGACATCAAAAGACCAATCTATCCACTACGCTTTTTTAAATAAAGACATCACAACATATTGTCTTCGGTGATCCTGCATCACTGGTGATTCTGCCCTTGCAGCAAACAGTGATTAGTACCTAGTAAATTCAATGTCTTCGATGATGATTTTTTACCTACAAAAAAACAACGCTTAATACCCAGTGATTCGACATCCCCGGTGGTGATTCTACCCTGCAAAAAATAGTCCTGATGATTATGCATCTCTGGCAAGATAGATCTACAACAAAACAAGACAAGAACCAATGGAAACAATTAAATCAGGCAACCAAACCCTAAAAAATACTAAATAAATCACAAAAAATACCAACCACTGTGTTTAAATACCATCCACCAGATAAAAATCAAAATCCATAGCCAAAATATGCATTAAATTTGACATAAAAAAACCCCTATAACGTTTTAGGCGACGTAGCGAGGCAAAAATAATTTTTTCGATGATATTTTATAAGGTTTTTCAAAGGTCTAAAACTAATTTTTGACCGTTAGGAAAAAATTACCGACATCGAAAGGCGAAGGATCTAAAAGTCTTTAAATAGCTTTATCCCACATTCACTGTGGGAAAAGATTTTGGGGGATTTATAAACAAAAATCCCCCCTAAGCTAATTGCCTAACATGCTAGGCAAAATCGTCATGCGTGTAGGTAGGATTAGCGATACGTGGCATCATCCAGACTTCAAATTACGTGTGTTGAATATTGAATCACCACCACCATAGCTCCGCCCGACCTCTGCTCCACCTCTGCCCAACCGCTACCTGAGCTCCGCTTTGCCCAGCCACCACCAAGCTTCGCTCTATGTCCGTCCAACCGCCTCCCAAGCTCCTCTCTGCCTAGCCCCACCCTTGCACCCCTCCGTCGCTGCCAAACCAAAAAATATAGTGGTAAAACAAAATTTTGGCACCCTATAGCCCAATTATAAAAATTTTTACAAAAATTCTACCCAAGTTTTTTCAAAATTTACAAAATATTTCAAATTTTTGAAAAAACAATTTTTTTTTTGCAAAAATATCCTACTACAAAATTATTTTTGAAAGCTAAAATAATTTTTGTAAAAACATAAAACCATGCCATAAATGGTCAAAGGAAGGCGATTTGAAGATACGGCGAAGGAAATTGTAAAATATGTCTAAAAAGAAATAACAAAGGATATTGCGAAAGAGCTTTCGGGGTTTTCAAAGAAAATGAAAGACATGATGCAAGGAATGGTGTTTTGGAATTATAATTTCAAGGATAATATTACTGCTAAAATAGCAGACCTAACCATAAACATCACCAACTTGAATACAAAGATATCCACTAAATTAGATGCTGCAACCCATTCCATGGACTTAGTACAACAAAATTTGATGCTAATGCAAAGAGAAAAACATAACACTATGCCACCATAACAAACATTAATAGGGGGACCACAGGTATCAATCATTCCTTGTATCACAAAACTAGACTTCCCAAAATTTGATGGAGGCGACCCCAAAAATTGCATATATAGAGAAGATCAATATTTTGACCTATATCAAATTCCAGAAATTCAGAAAGTCCATATCACATCATTTCACTTAGAACAAATTGCTACCCAATGGTATCAATGGTATGAGAAAACAAAAGGCCCTCCCACATGGACCAAATTCACAAAAAACCTAATGTTGTGATTTGGTCCTACCAAATTTGAATATTTCATAGGATCTCTCACCAAACTTTGCCAAACATCTATAGTAAGAGAATACCAAGCACAATTCAAGAAATTGGTAAACCTCACATCAGGACTCAATGCATCATTCTTTCAAAGTTTCTTCATTAGTGGCCTAAAATATGACATTCGAATGGAAGTACAAATACAAAACCCTACCAATATGATGCATGCAGTAGGCTTATCACAAATGGTGGAAGAGAATATCAACAACCAATGTCGACTCAGAGACATATCTACAATAGACTCACAAAATACTTCCACCAACCAAAAACTAACTAAAGTCATGCCAATTAAATGCATTAGCCCTGAAGAAATGAAGGAAAGAAGAGCAAAAGGCCTTTGTTTTCATTGTGATGAGAAATTCATTCTAAATCACAAATGTATTACACCCAAAATTTATATTCTCGATGCAGCTATTCCTAGTCAATCAACACTAGATGAAGAAGAAATTGAGGTTGAACTAGTGGAAGATATACTTGAAGATAAACCTTGAGGTCCATTAGAAATTTCCTTCAACGCCCTCATCGAGAATTCATCCTCCCAAACTATGAAAGTTCTCGGCTCCTTTAAACAACAAAATCTTATTGTGCTTATTGACTTCGGAAGTACACATAATCTCATTGACCCACGCATGGCAAAACAAATAGACTACTTTATCCATCCTTGTAATTCTTTTGAAATCATGATCGGTAATGGGGATAGAATCACTTGTAATGGTAAATGTAATAATATTAAGCTTACTTTAGGCAATTACACCATAAAAAATGACATGTATTCAATTCCATTAGGAGGTTGTGATATTGTTTTAGGTGTGCAATTGCTACGAATGCTTGAAATAATTCAATGGGACCTTGACAACTTATGGATGAAGTTCACACAAAAGGATCACACATATATGCTTCAAGGGATAAAATCTAACCCTTCTCTACTAGCCAGCTCTCATTGCATGGAGAAAGTTATTCCTAGAGGAGGAAAGGCAAGGGTTGCCCATTTAATTTCTCTCCAAGCCATGACAAAGCCACCAACACTTCCACCTTCTTAATATCCTTGCTTGAGGAACAATGATATTAAAATAGTACAATAACATGAGCACATACTATTAGCAAAACAAAGGATGAAGCTTCTCACTATGAGCTTTGAGGACAAAGCTCCTTTTAAGGAGGGTGGCATGTTAGGACCCTCCTCCTAACATAAATTATATTATATTATATATATTAAGGGACATGTCCCTTCATATTCACAACTCTAGATAGATATAAATAGGCAATACTTGAGATGTCTGAAAGGGCATGAAAGAACAATCATTTATTAATCTTGTGGGTTTCTACCTTCAATAAACTATGATTTATTATAACAACGATTCCTTATTTATATTTTGCATTTTAGTCCATATTTTCCTATTGGGTTCATAAAAATTATATATAACTTAAACAAATACCAAGAATAAAATCCACTAATGAAATGATTTGAATACACCAATGATTTATTATATGATAGTATTTATATATGCCCTTGTTTATGGGAAAAAAGAGATATTTGATAAAATTATTCAAATTAATACCAAATAAACCAAGATGCTAAAACTAAGAAAATAAATAAATTAACAAAATGTGATGAAACCTATTCCTAAGTCAAGCATAAATAAATTTAAAGTATTCAAGAATATATGCACTAAAATTATCCACAAAATACAAGTAAGCTAGGTCTATTTTGAATGCAATAGAAATAATTACTTGATACCTAGGGCATCAAGGACCATACCATTCAACAAATAAAAAACTCATTCCTACCCTATTTGACTTGTATTGTCACCATAGTAAATATGGAGATATCACTCTTGGGATTTTTATGGAGAGAGAGAGAGAGAGCAATACTGTCAAATAAAAGTATGATTTTGATTTTTTAAAGTGTGATCATTGAATTAATATTGAGAATGTGAGGGGATAAAAGGGGTATTTATAGAAAATAAAATAACTTTCCCTTTGAGGCCAACAATTGATTTTTATTCTTCTCAGGGTCATAAAATCATAACTATCAATCCAAACAATGCATTGTTCAAACCTTGGGTGTAAAAACACAATAGCATAACAACCATGCATTAAAAACCCTACAAATAATAAAACGACCATGATCATCACCTTAAGTAACAATCATAACATTATTAACTTTTAAAAATCATGCCTTAGGGATGACGTCTTTTAATCTTATCTCTATACTTATTTCTATGTTTTGAGAAAGAGGCAAAAACATCATGAAATATGGTAAAAATATGGGAAATAGGTGAATAAAGGGAAGCAAAACCATCATCCAACATGGCTCACAAGCATTATATCCAAGGACTAACAAAGTTAGTCCATCATTGTCCTATAAATAGGATGAGACTCTCCACCACCTATAAAGTTACTTGTTAGTTCTCTTTTCACAAATACATATTACCCCTTCCTAAGGACCATGAACGACATTGCAAGGGATAGACACTCGTGAGTCCTTAAGAAAAATAATAAGAAAAAGATAAATAGGTGATAGTTGAAGTAACAAAAATAAAAATTCTATGCAAACGTTTAGCCAAAAATGCAAGACTACAAGAAAATACACATGATAATTACCTATATATGCCCCTAACAATTTTGGCCAGAAGAAATTGATTTGTATCTTCTTTGTGTGGCTAGCATCGGGTATACCTGTAAAAATTCCCAAAGAACTAAAAAAACTATTTGGGTGTAAAATAAACAAAAACTAAGTGCGTAAACAAGTACAAAGTGTTTCAAGAACTCCTCAAGTACTATCCTTTTGTTATCCTTGCAAAACTTAAAAAAGGTCAATTTGATGTAGTAAAATATTCAAAAATATAGGATGATGGCACTCGATGCCCCATGTACCATTTTTGATATATATATATATATATATATATATATATATATATATATGAGATTTGTTTATATCATTGTAGCATCTATTATTGATATGTGTGATGAACTTATTTAATGTATTGAATTGTATTTAATCTATCCTATTGCATTTCATTCATGGCATATGTATATGATTTGTGTAGCTCATGGTGACATGACAAATATTTTTATGATACTCACTCAAGGTTTGTGTAGCACATGGTGATGCATCATTTCAAGGATTGGATGACACATACTCAAGATTTATATAGCACACAATGATGCATCATTTATTGAATTGCATATATAATTTGAGTAGCATTCAAGGTCATGCATGATGATGAGACAACATGCATCATTTGTGTATTATTTAGTGATGTGCTTAAAAATTTAAATATTGCCTCCCTCAAAGATGACAATTCATATGGTTTTGTGACTCTCATATATACCATTGAAGTAAGTAGGCCACATGTAGTATCTAACAAGTCCATTGTTCAACAAAGAATACTTACCACTATAACAGGGAGAATTGGGAGAAACCTGTTGGAAATATGAGCAAGTTTTGTTGTCATTTATGTCAAGGAAGATGAGGACCAAGTTTATTTTCATCCAGGTGTTTATGTCCAAGTTTTGATTGGTAAGGTTGATGTTCGAGTTCCATTAATATCCTCTGATGGTTTTTCCAAAAATGCAAAGAAGAAGATTTAATATTATAATATTTAAGAATACAGGGTTGTTTTATGAAAAACAAATGCAAGGAGTTATTGCATTACAAAGCACCTACAAAATCCATATGGTAGATTGAGTGATTAAGGGTTTAATTATTTAATTTTAAATAATTTAACCTCAAGGTTAAAATTTAAAATTAAATAATAATTTTTTAAAGGCTCAAAGTTTAAAAATTATAATTCGAATTTAAAAAATTTGAATGTCCACACCGACGTTGGAGAAAGGGCATTAAATCCATACAAATATGCCAAAAACCTTTGGTAATTATTATCCTTGTGAATATACGTGAAGTCAAAAAGAGTTCATGCACCATAAGAGAGATTCACATGTGTTTTGAGTTCATTGGGCACAGAAGGAAGAATAAGCACGAGTGGAGCGCATAAAATATCTCGAAGCATCCTGTAGCATAGTTGGTAGCCAAGGGCTGTGATAAAGCGTTGAGGAACATGAGGCCATGGTTCAAATCATGCAAATGCCATTTTTATAAAGAGGGAAAGTTATTTTGGTTTTTGCATCATGAAAGTCAAAGGTTAAAGTTATTAGGGTACGCCTTTTAGCTCACGTGAGGGCATAACCCAAGTGGTGGAATCTTAATCACTAAGGTGCTTGGTGGAGGAAAGGTGGGAGTTCAAAACCCATCGAGGACATTTTGCTAAGCAAAAAAGATATACAAATTGGTTTGTAATTTTTGTTAAGGTTTTTTCTAGGTGGAATTTGCGAAACGTGCGCTAGGGGATTATATTTAGTGTTAAGGTGGTTGGCAAGGAAATAAAGAGGGAGATATAAGGTTTTGGTTAAGTTAAAAATTAAATTATCCTTTTAGAAGGAGTAATAAGGGGATAAGAGGATTTATATTTTATTTTAAATATAAAGATGTTAATTAATTAAGAGGATTAATAAGGTGATTAATGAAAAGTTATTGTTGAAGTGATTTACTTGGTTTTTGCTAATCTTTTAAAGTGTAGATTTTATAAGGTGTAATTGGGATCTTATGCTATGTATGGTGAAATATTTTGAGGAATCATTTAAGTGAATTTTTGAGTGAATATTTTGTTACCTAACCTTTGAGAGTGGCAAATATTTGATTGTGATTGAGATAAGTTTTGAGGTCAAAGCTTCATCAAACAAAAGGTATGGGCATATCTTCCTTGTGAGTGAAATATTATTGGATGTTATGAATGCTAAGTTGGAGTGAAAAGGATTGTTTGATAAGCATTGTTGAGTTTGTTTTTGAGAAATACAATATTGATTGATGAGGGTTTTTCTGGAATGAAAGTTGATGCTAGAAACCTTGTTTGATAAGCATTTTTGGAAATATTGAGTAAGCTTTCATATGCTTGACTAGGGTTTGTGAAATATTATTAGTATCATTGTTATGTGAGGTTTTTTTGATAAGCATTGTTGACTAAGCTTTCATTGAGTGAGTTGTTTGAGTGGAGTTGATTGGTCTTAGTTGATTGGAAGTGTTGGAGTGATATTTCAAGTTCTGTGAAACAAATTGTTCCATATTCTAAATTGATTTGAAAGAGGTTTTCTATGAAATATTGAGTTGAGTTTTATATGCAAGTTTTGAAATTGATTTGAGGTAAGTCTTGGTGAAGACTTGTGGACAGATTAGTGTAAGATTTTATGGAAGCTTACAATACATAATTGAGATAAGTATTTGAGAATATTTGAGAGCAGAGCTGATTGATTGATTTGCTCAAACCTTGAGTTAATGTTTGGGGTAGATCTAGCAGAGATTTGTAATTTATTCAAGCTTTGTGTTAAGGCTTGAGGATAGATTTAAGGACAAATTTTGGTGCAGATTTGAGGATAGGTTTGTGCTAGACCAGAGATAGATATTGAGCATATTTTGTACTAGACCGAAGGACTGTGTTTAGTGCATATCATAGATAAATATTGAGTAGATTTGTGCTAGATCTAAAGATTGTGTTTAGTGCAGATTTGAGATAGAGATTGAGCAAATATTTGGAGGTGATAGAGTAGAGGATAGTAGTCTTGAGTGGATAGAGATATATTAGCCATGGCAGAGAGGAAAGAGGTCTTTAGTAGATAGAGATCCACAACCTAGAGCAATGGAGGAAGTAGTATTCTAGAGGATCACCAGCCAAATAAGAGGAGAAGGAGTTCTCCTTTTGAAAGAGATCCATGCACTTGATTAGGGGATTGGTGTCTACTTTGGACAGAGGTCCATAAAAATTGTAATAGGGAAAGGTTTTCCCAAGATATTTGTTGAGAAAATTTTAGTGAAATATTTTCTCCGTGGAGTAGCCCACATTGGGTGAACGATGTTAAATCATGTCTCTTATGTGCGTGATGCTTTTTGTAATAATTTCTACTTTATTACTATTGATTTTATAATATGGATTGAGAAGTAAATTTTTTATCTTATACTATTCACCCCCCTCTCAGTATAAGCACATGTTCTTCAATTGGTATCAGAGCGGGTTCCTTCGGAAGAGTTTAATAACTTGAAGGAAAAGATCACAAGAACACAAATCGATTCTAAGGATGGATCCTCAGGAAGTTTAGCACCATTGTTCTATGGGAACAATTATGTACTTTGGAGTATGAGAATGAAGATTCACCTGATGGCACTTTGAAATGAGATATGGGAAGCAGTTGATAATGGATAAATACCACCAACTACTCCACCTACAGATAAAAATGGTAAGCTTCTTAATCATTACAATTCAAGAGCAATAAATGGAATTTTGAAAGGTTTATGTGAAACATATTTTATAAAGGTTATTGATTGTAAATAAGCAAAATAAAATTGGGATAAGTTGTATGGAATATATGAAGGAGATAAAAGGGTCAAAAGGGTAAAGTTGTGAAATTAGAAGGGAATATTTGAAGACCTAAAGATGAAGTATTAAGAAAACATTGCTACATCTCTACTTCATTTAGATGAGGTTATTAACTCCATGCAAGGAATTGGGCTTGAAGTTCAATAATATGATGTTTGTGATAATATTTTAAGGTCACCCCTAAAAAGGTTTAGTGAAAAGATTTCAGCTATAGAAGAGTCAAAAGATATTGATCTTTTGACAAGGGATGAATTACATAACATTCTTTATTGGAGACTGTTTGGTATCTTGGCTAAGTAAGAAATAGGCATCAGTATCCTTATCTATAGCAAAGGTGGAATATATTGCAGTAGTTGCCAATTGTACACAGGTATTATAGATGAAACGAACTTTACAGGATTTCAATATAAAACATGATCATCCTATTCCCATATTGTGTGATAATACAAGTGCTATAAATATCTCAAAGAATCCAATGATGCACTCCAGGACAAAGCACATTTCGATTAAGTATAACTTTCTAAGAGAGCAGGTGACAGATAAGTAGGTAAGGTTGGAATATGTTACTACAAAGGAGCAGATTGTAGATATTTTGACTAAGCCACTTCCGAAAGAGACTTTTGAGTACCTTCAAGAAAATTTGGGAGTAATTCTACTCCCACCCTAGAATTAACCACCTCAAGAGGAGGTGGGGAAGGGGCTAAGATAAGAGTCTCATTCTTAGCCTCGAGCCCCAAAGGTTATCCTTTGCCATTGATGTCAAAGGGGGAGATATTTGAGTTAGGGGGAGAGCATTCAGTTAGGGGGAGCAATTTATTAGGGGAGCAGAACAGAAAGAGGTAAAAGAAATGGTAAAAGGAAAATGGGTTGCCATAAATGACAAAGGGGAATATTTTTGGAAATATGAGTAAGTTTTGTTGTCATTGATGTCAAGGAATATGAGGACCAAGTTTATTGTCATCTAGGTATTTATGTCCGAGTTTTTATTGGCAAGGTTGATGTTCGAGTTCCATTAATATCCTCTAATGGTTTTTCCAAAAAGACAAAGAAGAAGGTTTAGTAATATAATATTTAAGAATCCAGGGGTGGTTTATGAAAAACAAATGCAAGGAGTTGTCGCATTAGAAAGCACCTAAAAAAATCCATATGGTAGATTGAGTGATTAATTAATTTTAAATAATTTAACCTTAAGGTTAAAATTTAAAATAAAATAATAATATTTTAAAAGCCCTAAGTTTAAAAATTATAATTCGAATTTAAAAAATTCAAATGTCCACGCCGACATTGGAGAAAGGGCATTAAATTCATATAATTATACCAAAAAACTTTGGCAATTATTATCCTTGTGAAGATACGTGAATGCAAAAAGAGTTAGTGCACCATAAGAGAGATTCAGATATATTTTGATTTCGTTGTGTGTAGAAGGAAGAATGAGCATGAGTGGAGCACAAAAAATATCCTAAAGCAGCCTATAGCACAGTTGGCAGCCAAGGGCTATGATAAAGCGTTGAGGAACATGAGGCCAGAGTTTGAATCACGTAAATACCATTTTGCTGAAGAGGAAATGTGGTTTGGTTTTTACATTGTTGAAGTAAAAGGTTAAAGTTATTGGGGTATACCTTTTAGCTCACGTGAGGGCATGTATCCCAAGTGGTGGAAGCTTAAGCACTAAGGTGCTTTATGGAGGAAAGGTGGGAGTTCGAAACCCGTCGAGGACATTTTTCTAAGAAAAAAGGTATGCAAATTGGTTTGTAATTTTTGTTAAGATTTTTGCTAGGTAGATTTTGAAGCACATGCACTAGGGGATTATATTTAGTGCTAAGGTGGTTGTTAAGGAAATAAAGAGGGAGATATAAGATTTTGGTTAAGTTAAAAATTAAATTATCCTTTTAGAAGGAGTAATAAGGGGATAAGATGAGTTATAATTTATTTTAAATATAAAGGTTTTAATTAATTAAGAGGAGTAATAAGGTGATTAATGAAAATTTTTGTTGAAGTGATTTAAAGTGTGGAGTTTATAAGGTGTAATTGAGATCTTATGCTATGTATGGTGAAATATTTTGAGGAATCATTTAAGTGAAATTTTGAGTGAATATTTTGTTAACTAACCTTTGAGAGTGGCAAAGAGTTGATTGTGATTGAGAAAATTTTTGAGGTCAAAGCTTCATCAAAAAAAAGGTATGGGCATATATTCCTTGTGAGAGAAATATTATTGGATGTTATGAATGCTAAGTTGGAGTGAAAATGATTGTTTGATAAGCATTGTTGAGTTTGTTTTTCAGAAATACAATATTGATTGATGAGGGTTTTTCTGGAATGAAAGTTGATGCTAGAAACCTTGTTTGATAAGTGTTGTTGGAAATATTGAGTAAGATTTCATATGCTTGACTAGGGTTTGTGAAATATTATTAGTATCATTGTTATGTGAGGTTTGTTTGATAAACATTGTTGACTAAGCTTTCATTGAGTGAGATGTTTGAGTGGAGTTGATTGGTCTTAGTTGATTGGAAGTGTTGGAGTGATAGTTCAAGTTCTATGAAAAAAATTGTTCGATATTATAAATTTTTTTGGTAGATAAGATACTATAGCATTAATATCGTGTTTTACAGGTTGACCCAAAACCTTTTACAAAAATCAACCCAGGGTTGTTGATGAACATGTCCTTACTAAGGATCCTATATATGTAAAATCTACATGCTGTAAAAGTCATTACATCTAGTAAGGCACATAGTCTGTTATCAAAAATAAACTTCCCATATAAAATTTTGGGCATATCCCAAGAAAACACACCTGCATCATAATTACAAAAAAATAAACAGACACAGATCCCTTCCTTGAAACAATGGAGAAACAAAAAGCTACAGACACACATAGTAGAGTACTGAAAAAGAACTCCCACAAGATCTCTATCCATATTCTAAATTGATTTGAAAGAGGTTTTCTGTGAAAGATTGAGTTGAGTTTTATATGCAAGTTTTGAAATTGATTTGAGGTAAGTCTTGGTGAAGACTTATGGATAGATTAGTGTAAGATTTTATGGAAGCTTACAATATAGAATTGAGGTAAGTCTTTGAGAAGACTTGAGAGCAGAGTTGATTGATTGATTTGTTCAAACCTTGAGTTAAGGTTTGGGGAAGATCTAGCAGAGATTTATGATTTAGTAAATATTTGTGTTAAGTCTTGAGGATAGATTGGAGGATAGATTTTGATGCATATTTGAGGAATTGTTTGTGACAGACTAGAGATAAATATTGAGAAGATTTTGTGCTAGATCGAAGGACTATGTTTAGTGTAGATCAGAGACAGAGATTGAGCATATTTGTGCTAGACCGAAGAATTGTTTTTAGTGCAGATTTAAGAAAAAGATTTAGTAGAGCTTTGGAGGTGACAGAGTAGAGGACAATAGTCTCCAATGGATAGATATACATTATCCAGGGTAGAGAGGATAGAGGTATTTAATGGAGAGAGATCCACAACCCAGAGTAGTGGAGGTAGTAGTATTCTAGAGGATCACCAACCAGAGCAAAGGAGAAAGAGTTCTCCTATGGAAAGAGATCCACAAACTTGATTTAGGGATTGGTGTCTGCTTTGGAAAGAGGTCCATAAACATTGTAGTAGGGAAAGGTTTTTCCAAGATATTTGTTGAGAAAATTTTAGTGAAATATTTTCTCCATGGATTAGCCCACATTGGGTGAACCACATTAAATCTTGTCTCTCATGTGTGTGATGCATTGTGTAATAATTTCTACTTTATTACTATTGATGTTATCATATGGATTGAGAAATAAAAAGTTTTATCTTATACTATTCACGCACCCTCTCAGTATAAGCACATGTTATTAAAAACCAATGCACACAATGTATAAAAATAGGTATTTAACTCAATTCTAAAGTAAACTACAAGATAGACACAGATGGAAACTATCACAGTCAATCATGTCCACCCACTACTATTAGGGTCCCAAAGGAAGATAACCTATGCCATGAATGATATGCAATTATATGTCCCCAAAGACAACTCATGCCCTATTCAGAAAGGAACACCACCATAATAGAAGGAGAAAAAATATAAGAGCAAGAAATGGGTGGGCTATATACATGGTGTAGCTTATCTTGGGAGATATAAGATCTTGTGGAAGGTAAAGTCACCATTTCCCTACTACAATGAGGTTCACCATTGAAATATCCGATCATATATGTCATTCAACAAGGCACACTTTCCACTACAATGAGATACCAAAATATTAAAAATGATCATATATGGGCTAGATACACACTACAATTCACCATAGAGAAGGGAGATCTCATGAAACTGAAAGTCACCTTGTGCCTACTCTAGTGGGGTTTTCCATTAAAGTATATATTCAAGTGCATTGTTCAATAAGGTACACTTGCCACAATAGGACACTAAATGATTAATTGATATAATAGTTGTGTAGGATGACCATAATGCATGATATAAATTTAAGTGGCAATATTACTTTGATTCTTTAACTATTTTTTTCAAAATATTCAGCAAAATTTTATTCATAGATTCACCTTGATTGTTGCCTTATGTAAAATAATGCATAGAAAAATAGTGCTAAATCCCTATTTGATAAGTTAAATATTGTGTTTATTTATTAATAAAATGAATACCATTATCTAAAATGAGAGTATATGGGACACCTAAATAACACAATTTGAATAAACACAAATTTGTATATGGTGAGAGTTATTTGATTTGTTAAAGGCATAACTTCAATCCATTTTAAAAAATATTCAATGACTATGATAATAAATTTTTGCCCATCTAAGGATATAGAAGAATAGGTCCAAAAATTTCAAGGTACCAAGTGCATAAAGACCAATGGTACTCGATTAGATAAAGAACTTAAGCAGGGACATGAATTTCATCTTTATGGAATTGATACTTAGCAAAAGATTTAACATAGTTATTGTCATCAACTTCTATGGCTGGATAAAAGTAACCCATTTGTAATAAATTATGGCCTATGGAATGACCATTAAAGTGCCCCTCATAATCACAATGATGAACATCAAAACTATCCTTGGGTACGATAGCTTTCATAAAGCATCATAAGATAACACCATCATGATTACGATAGTATAAGACTATGTTGAGGATATCATACGTAAATGCTTTTTTACAAAGATGAGCCTACTACTTAGAATTAACTATAGGTGGGTAGGATTTATCATCGAGGAAGTATAGAATTATGCCATACCAAGGATGATTAATACAAATTTGAAAATCAATAACATTGACCTCAATTATATACACATCCACTTGGTCATCAATAATAGAAATAATAGGTTCATCATGAACTTTGATGACAAAATTAGTTTTAGAAATATTCTCATATGGTACAAATATTCTAGCCAAAGTGGCTAGGGAGTTAGCTTCAACATTCTACCCCCTTGGAGAATGCTGAATGGTAAAGGAATAACAAAATTGATCAAATTCACTTGGTGGTAAGAGATCAAATGGGGAGGTTTGATAGTATACTCATTGACGATTTGATGAAATATGATTTGAGAATTATCTAACACTTTGATGTGTTTAACAATCATACATTGGGCTATCAAGAGACCTAAATTTAGAGCCTCATATTCTACAACATTATTAGTATTATTGTGGGTGAACTTTTTCATGCTTTTGCCCACTAGATCCTATTTGTCAAAGATGATGGTTAGATTAGTATTAAGTAAAATTTTGGAAGCCAAGCCCTTGAGAATTGGATGTTGAAATCATACCTTCATGGATGCCATGGATAATTTTGAGTACTTGGTAGCAAGGGCAAAAGAATTTGGGGTAATATAAAGAAGGGCAGAGGAATAAGTCATGCAAGTCTCAAAATTTAGCCTGATAGTAGGAGATCAAGGAAGGCATGGTACTATTAATAATGAAGTATTCTTGAAGATCTTGCCTATTTTAAAATCCAATATTTTCTTAAGTAATAAATCTAGGTGGAAAAACTAGCTAGTAGTCCCTATCAATGGAACTCAAAGCCCCGTCCTAATGATTGAGGTGCAGAATCAGAATCTCAAATATCTACCCATGTAATGGGTAGATAAGTGGGATAGTGGTAGGCCAAATTTAGCTCCCAAAGCTCTACCCTAAAAGTAAGGTGGAGGATCATCTAATTTGCACCTTGATGGAGGTTTGAGGATTCGTCAATTCTTCAATGGATCCTAGAGTTGCACTTGAGATGGAAACTAGGGTGGAAGCTCGAAATTCCATCCTATATAGAGCAGGCAAAGTTTTGGGCTGATATAAATCAAATGATGGATCTCAAAATCCTACCCATCATAGAATCCTTGTAAACATCTGGGACCCTATCCAGAAAGGTGTGCATCCTCATTCAATAAGATGTACAATGGTAGGATGGCATTAAAAATATCTGATGCCCCACTACATGGTATATGATCAAATCATGCATCAATCAAATGGTTAATCTCAAATCATCCTTTCATGTAATTAATATCCCAAGTGTCAATGAATGAAATTTTTTGTCTAACATAGGTTGCTGGGAGGAATCAGACTAATCTAGAGTCTAGATTCACGTAGTCTGACTGACAACCACCCTCTTTTATAGTCTGTACAGGATTTAGATAGATCCACAACATGATCATCCCTTATTGGCACCTTCCAACCATCTCATATATGATTTATCATATTAAATGCTTGATTTATTGTAAGGTGTATAAATGTTGGAATGCAAACCATTACAAAGGGTGGTTCTTTAGCCATTACAATTCATATGTCATGTTTACGTAATTATAGAAAGACAAGGGTTTTACTATTTGTTTTTCAATTTGACTCTTGTGTGTTTATGTGAATGCTATGACTTTATTTTTGCTAAAGCTGGTTGGATGGGTGTGCAATAATTCTGCTATATGGATTTCCTGCATTTCATTCATTGGTTTTAGAATTCACTTGCAATAAAGTGCCATAAGGGGTAAACAAGGGTAAGGTTGGCTGATTTGTAAGGTAACATACTTGCATTTTATATGATAATGTCTACTTGTACCGCATATGTCTTGATGCAGCTATACCCATTATTATTAGTTCTAGCTATGACCTCCTTTTCCTTCCTTCTTTCTCCATTTTCCCTTCAATCTTAGACAAGTAGCTAGGACTAAGGAACTAACCTTTTTTGAAGATCGATCACCTGATCTTCCACATGCTCGATGGCCATTCAATGTTGGCACAAGTATACAAGCACACAAGTGATTCCCCCCTTTTATGTTTTCGTAATGTTGGATTTGCAACCAACAAGTTTTGGCATGTTCGATGGGATCAAAAGGTCCCTTTTTTTTTAGGAGGTCAAATTTTGGTGATGCTCTGATTTATTCACTTTTGCTTTAGCACATGGTGACTCTGATGCAAAAGGAATTGGGTTTCCATGACCATTTGCCTTTGAGTTAAAGCATCAATTTTGGCAACTCTGCTAAGCACCAATTGAAGTTCATGATCAGTGCTCCTATCATTTTTTTTGTATAGATTACTTTCTTGGAGGACTTAAGGTTTGATTAGTAGCCTTGACCTCATTGGCAAAGAAATTATGTTAATCATGTGACTCAAACTTGAAGGAAGAACCCAAAAAATATAATGAATCAATCCCATGATGGCTCAAAAGAGCTATCCTTACTAGAACGATGTAGCCCCCCTAAATATCTCTAATCTACAAAGCATCCCAAAGATTGTATTAAAGACATTTCCAAGCTATGATGGCACAAAGGGTGCTATATATGAACACTCTCAAGATGTGACCTCCTTGGCTATCATCCACAATATTGCATTTGAGGGTGTCATGCTTAGGCTCCTTGCTCTATATATCAAAGGGAGAGCATTGATGTGGTTCAAATTGCTACAGCATGGCAGAATCCATACATGGTTTGATGTAGTAGAAACTGTCTAGCACATTTTATGCTTCTACAAATCCCTTACTATTGCTCACTCAGCTCACAGTTATCAAGGAAGCTTATTATAAAACCATGGTTGATTTCAATTTTTGCTTCACAAGAACATGGAGGAGGATACCCCATGAATCCAGGCCATCATTTACTTAGGAATATATATACTATATCTGATATAAGCCTCCTTATTCAACAATCGAGAGAAAAGATATTCCCACAAATCTTCAAGGAAGCATCCTGAGATGAAAGAATGATGATCTAGGTTGAGAAGATTTCTGATAGGGACCCCCCCCCCCACCTATTCCATCCTATTCATAATCAATCCAAAATCCACTAACCCTAAATCCTACACCTATGCAACATCAAGCTATGTTGGGTAATTTATATTCATATCCTCACAAGGATGCACAACAACTACAACAAGAGATGAGGATGATAATCCAATAGCTAACTAAAGAGGTCAACAACATGAAGAGTAAGCTATCAACAAATGAAGAAGGATATCTTAGTGGTAGGGATTCCAATGTGTAGCAACATAGCATGCAACCATGTGATATCAGGGGATGGGAATGAGATCAAGATTCTAGCCCATGGAGAGGAGATAAATCTTAATTCCTCATGATGGAAAAAATCATTGTCTATAACTAATTGTAGGGATTGTAGAAATAAGATAATGAACAAAGGGTAAACTCTATTATAAGGGAATAGAGGCACAAAAATGACTTATCCCTATCTATACCAACCATAGTGGTGGCTTAAGCTGCCCCTATAGTACTAATTCCCCAACAAGGATTACCTCTCAACCAGCAAGGGGAGGAGTCCACAAAAATACCCATGTGTAAGCTTGGGTTGGATTCAAATAAGGTGTCATCAACATGAATAGTCCAACCTAGATTGTACCATATCGTAGACACCTAAATTGTGTCATTCTTAGGGGAGCTACTTACATAGACACACTCATAATATCATAATACATAATATTGGAATTTCCAAGCATCAATAGTGGTTCTCACCACTCATTTGGTGCCTTTTCAAGCCATCCTAGCTTGTTCACTCAAGCCAAGAGAGACCAAATTCTAGCCGCTCAAGCCTAGAGCGACCAGATCTTAGCCACTATAGATGATAGTGGACAGATCATAGCCATTGTAGATGACAGTGGCTAAGCCATAAGAAGTAGTTTGTTGACAAACAGGTCCAATCTCGAGCAAAAGTGGCAGTCTACATCGAATAAAGGTGAGTGGGAGTGACTTTGCATTCCTTTTCATGACCAGTTCACATGGGAGACTTGAGTTTGCATTTAGACTTAAGTTAACTAACATCAAAGCATAAACAAATAAAAGCTTCTCATACTAATGACCAGTTCACATAGAAGACTCAAGTGGGCAGTTATATTTCAATTAACTGGCATTCAAATATAGACAATGAACAAGAGCTTCTCATGCTAACTTGCACTACGTATGAGAAATTAATTTCTAGGGCTTGGACATAGACCTAGGGTTTCACACTATAAAAGGTGCAAGCCTGAGAGCACCAAAAGAGCCATATCATATACATATATCCTTTAATATTTTATCAAACAGAGAATAGAGACCCGAATCACATACAAGAGATCATTTCAAAGAGAGAGTTCTATTTGAGATCATGTGTGCAACGGAGCTTTGAAAAATCAAAGGGTATAAAACCTACTTTCTTCAACATCAGATCACAATATTTGACCCATAGATTTGGGGCAAAGAGAGAAAGGTTTACTTTAGCGGTCGTTGTCTTGGACAGTGGCCCGTAGGCTTGGCTTAGATAGACATAGCATCTTTTATCTTGTTTTCTTATATCATTAGCAGAGATTTACTTGATTCCATGGTATTGTTTTATCATAATTCTGTTACATTCTTTGATTACTAACAACCTCATCCAGGGAGGCAATCTAGAACACCTAAAAATGTGTTGTTGTTTCATTGCTTGCAGGGCCACAGGTACATCGAATGAATATTACAACATATGAGAGCAAAAGGGATCCCTCTAGGAGATAGTCTTGGAGAAGGAGGCATCTGTAAGCCCTCATACATTTTTGTGTGTAGAACCAGGAAGCTTTTATAAGCGCACCACCTCTTCATGGAAGGGGCACTCCTTGCCCACTTGTAATTTATAGTATCAAAATGGGTATCCCTAAGAGGGACTGACATGTAACCGAGCTTCAGTATCAATAAAGAGATCCATCTTTTGTTATTTCATGTTATATGCTTTTTCCTCTTGTATTTCCATTTTATCTTTGGTATTTTAAATAAGAATTGCAAGTAGGGTTTTAGAAAAGGGACCAGTGCATGCATTTTTGGGGTCACTATAGATGGCGATCACGATGGGACGACCACTAATTTTTATTTTTTTGTCAGAATACTAACTTAATTTTATGTGCAAGTCTAGCTGCTTTGAGCTATAGTGGCCAAAAACTAGCCGCTCTGAGCTACAATGACCAGAAATTAGCCGCTCTAAGCTACAACGGCCAATAACCAGCAGCTCTGGTCAATAGCGTCTAGGACTAGAGTGCAGTAGAGGTCACAAAATTGACTCTCTGACTTGGATCAAATGTTGGTATAGCTTTTTTTATGTTTTACAGCTTTCTGTCTGCTTCTGTGTGTTCAAAACAGAGAACTTAAAGCACATTTATGTTTAGAAATTGAAAGAATAAAGAAGAAATAATTAAGAATTTCGCATATCTTAGTTCTTTTAAATTTTCCACTAGGCGTTGCTAGGAATAGTGGCTTATGCCTAAAAAGTTTACCCTAGAATTCAAAGTGCTAGACATTGTATGTTGTTTGCTTACTTTGAGGCCCTGCTAGTGGCCATAGTTGCACGAGATAAAGTGCGTTCATACAAATCATAGTAGTTCATGCATATTTCTAAATATTGAGATGTATTTTTGCACTTAGGCATATAGGAAAGACTCATTGCTACTATGCAATGCACTTTATGTTACGCAAGCTTAAAATGAACACCACACACGCACATCTCATTTAAACATTGGAGAGTTGGATTTCATCACCAACCTTCAATTCAGTCCAGTGACGTTGGAATTCATCTCCTTCGACTGGTTTACCCCCTAGATATTCATAGAAACGGATTGGGAAACTTACTTATAGTGACACTAAGTTATTTGTGTTCAAATTGTATCCCACTATTGGAACAATCATTGGTTCAGAGTGGAGGAGCTAGGAAAATACCCCATTGGATCTTTAGCGGTGTACCCTAGCTTCTTTTGATAAAATAATGTTTGGCACGGGTGTACTTGATTGTCACTATGGATGATTCTTCTCATCCTTAATACAAGAACAAGAGCAAAGAAATCAAGAGAACAACACATCAAAACACATCAAACAATTTAGGGCACACTCAAATTGGTAATCAAGATAAACATTTGTTTGGAATTATGTGGTCATTCCTAAATTGCAAACTCAAAAGATCAAGTCATAAAACAACATGGTCAAAACAAGAAGTAAACACCCTTGGTATGATGCTGAGGGAGAGACAGAAGCAATTCAAACCCATAGGTGGAGTCATAGTAATATTGAACGACCTACTTGTAAGATCGTGAGACGTAGCTCCATGAGCCTAAGGGGTAATAACTCAAATCTTGGGGTATCTCCTCGAGAAACCCCATGTAAGGAACCACATCATGGAAAAATTCACATAAACAAAAAGAGGCTTCACAACCGTCCTCATCAAGGAGACATGAGGAGACCTCAAGGGCCTCCTCTAAACACACATAAACATATCAAATACATGAGGAAACTTTAAGGGCTTCCTCATCACATGGTCATAAAGAAGGTTCTAAGACTCATTCTTCACATAGGGATGAGGAAACTACCACATCTTCATCAACATGGAAAAAACATGTCACCACAAAGCCCTCTTCATCAAGAAGGAAAACAAGAATTACAATACCTCAAGACTCACAAGAAACATATGAAACAGGTCTTCCCACTGAAGGGTAGGAAACTAGAGCTACATCTAGTCATGAGAATCATATAGAAGAAACCCTTCATGCAAAAGGAAATATTTTCATAGACTATGACCTTATATGAGTAAATGGCACCCCACAAGACCAGCCATGGAGAACGAGACAACTAGATAGGTTGGATCGATTTCCTACTCAACCAACCCAAAGAACTGTAGCTATTGAGAACTCTGCATCTGGAAGCTCACGGACTATGACTTCTAAACATGCCTCCAAGTTTGGGGGTACCTCAAAGTGACCCCATAGAATATGCGTGGAGTCTGATCATAGGGATATTCAGCAGTACACTAAACAAGTCACATTAACTAGCAAGAGTACATATACAACATAAACCCCCTCGAGGAATCTGTGAGTCAAGACTACAAGAACAGAGTTAGATAAACATGAGTCTTCTATAATGGCACAAACTAACTGAATGAGGCGGTTAGAAAATGCATTACGTAAAGAGTGAGAGTTAGTGGAAGCTCTCGAACAAGAGAAAAAAAGAGAAATACTCTTGCGCCAACATGAGCAACATTTAAGAGAGCAAGCTGAGTAGTTAGCTCTTAAAAATTTATAGACAAATGGTGGTGACCACCAAAGAACAAGACACGCTGACTCACCTAAGAAAAGACACACTAGAAAATATAGCCCACAATGAAACCCCCCACCAAACCATGAATAAAATCCAACTAATGGGGGGAGGGCAAACATAAAAACCAAGATCACAATCTTGAGTCCCCTTGTAGGAGGGAGGAAAATGGAATAAATCAAATGGATAGAGAGTTACCTCCATTGCCAATGTGAATAGGCTTGCACAAGGAGGAAATTCGTGCATCAAAGGCATTTCAAGAGCTTGCTAAAAAATGAAAACCTTTGAGAAACAAGAGGCAGCTGGGAACTCATCAACATTGAGCAAGATACACAATCAACCATTATGCCCATCAATCCCTAGCCCTCCATATCCTAAGAAATTTGAGATGCCTAGGTTAGAGAAGTTTAAATGTGAAGAGGATGCACAAGAACATGTCACCAATTTTATCAATGCTTGTTTTCATATTGAAGACAATGACGCTCTCATGCTAAGAACATTCATAATGAAATTTTTAGGTGCTGCCACTCAATGGTTCAACCAACTACCTAAGAATAGCATAAAAAACTTTGAACAACTAGTAAAAACATTCTTGAAGTGTTTCTCCTTTAGAGCTAAGAAGAAGGTGAACCTTTTAGATCTGGTGAACCTGAAACAATATGATGATGAGCCAGTAATGGGTTATGGGAATAGATGGAGAAAAATCATAGCAAAATTATCATTCTCTATTCCCACAGAAGAGATCATTCGTATGTTTACCAAAAGTTGTTCTAAACATATCTCTCTCTTGCTACAACTATAACCGTATCCTTCATTTGCATTCACTCACTTTGTGGGACAAGTGCAAGAATGCTAGGAACTTGTAATTTGATTCTATGATCATGATATTAAGATATTTTTTACTGCCTTACCAGAACCTACGCTAAATATTGTAGCGACCATCAATGACTTACATTTCAAGAGTGTTTTGTTTGATATAGGGTCATCAATAAACATCATCACAACAACTGCAATAGAGCACCTCAATATACCCAAGACCAATATCGTTCCAGGAGCTTACACATTGAGAAATTTTAATGATGCTTTATGCAATACTATGGGAACGATAGTCCTACCCATCAAGGTGGGGCACAAGACCATCCCCATGATGTGTCATGTCTTGGAAGGCACTATGTAGTACAACATCCTCTTAGGGCGCCCTTGGATAAGGTCCATGAAGTGTGTGCCTTCGATATTGCACCAGTGTGTCAAGTATGTGTGCGAAAGCAAAGTCTATGTGGTTTTGACTGATGAAGAGCCTTTTAAATATGTTAATCAGGTGGATATTTTGGTAGAATTCATGATCCCTTCTACTCACCTATATGTGGCACCTTCATCCCCAACCACACAATTTTATAACAAAGACAAAGGGGTAAGAAAATACCCAGGCACATCAACACCTCGTGGTGCATTCAAGATAGTCAATGCTTCTAAAGTACCATACACATCAAAACCAAAAGATAATCAAAAGCTAAATGCCCCCTTAGTTAAGGAAGAGAGGCCAAAATAAGTGCCAACTATAGTCATCACTGAAATGCCAAGTCCTATGGAAGAGGAAGATCATCAAGATCAAGATGAAGATAGTGATTATCACACTGCTTTGCCAGTATCATCCGTGGGGTCATCCACATCACATGCATCAATACACTTGGCAAGTATAGGCATATGGGAATACCTTATGTAGAACATCACCTTTACACCTATCATTGAGTCTGCACAGGACATAGGCAGGCCTAAATACTTGAGGTCACCAGTAGGAATAGTGGTTCCACTTGGAATCGCTCCTAATTAAACCAATTTTGTCTATGTCATCCTATACTGCACTCATAATTCTTCAGATATAGAATAGGATGGTGACGAATTATTCACAGTCAATGTTCGTCATCTCTCTAATCCCAAGTTTACTCTAAGCTACTTTGAGCATTGCCATTGGCATGGCTATGGCCTTGGTGTATATGATTAGGGGCACAGGAGGCCTTACGAGCCACCATATCAACTTCTCTCTGATATATTTGGCTTAGGCTACTATAGCGGAGGTCGATATGACTCACTTGTAGTGCCTAAAAAATATATTTTTGTAAAGTATAAACTTACCTATGTTCTAAGAATAATTGACCTTTTGGATGGCTCATTTTAACAAGCCATACTTTCCTTGATTGCCTGTAAATGCCTTCCTAATCACACAAATTTTACTTTTTAGTCCTATATCTCTTTAATACTCAATAAAATTTTATGAAATCCCTTCCATTAGATGATACTTGAAAAGGTATTTTTGGAAAGTAGAATTTTACCTATGTTTCAAGGATATTTGAAGACCAAAATTGCTTGTTTTCTATAAACTATCCAAGCTATCCTGACCAAAGTAACTCTTAAGGAAATATAAGAAAGTAGTAAGTTTAGACACTAGGTGAGTAAATTCCCTTAGTTAGAAGTTTTACCAATCAAGGGGAAGTCTGTTAGGATCCTACTATAAAATAAACTCAAATAAACACACTCTCACACAATTTATTGGAAATAAACTCACATAAACATCATATTAATATTCATAACAAAATACACATTATAACAGAAATTTGCATAAAGGAACAATCTCACAATAAGATAGAATCACAGGCCTCTTTGAGGGGGCAACCTCCTTCAACACTTCATTAACTTGCAAAAATATGAATACATTGGTGCCTTCTTGGGTATTTAAAGAGTTCCCTTCCATGGTTGGCTTACATTCAAAATGCCACTTGGATTACATGCATAATGCCACCCGAATTACATGCAGAGTGCCACTTGAATTACATGCACAATGCCATTCAAATTACATGCACAAGGCCACATTACATAACCTATATACCATGTGTTATATAAAAAGGGTGCCATTTTTCATAGGCACTACATAAGCTAAAACTTAGAACATTACAAAATATTAATCATGGGTACTACCCACGTTATTTAGGAATTATTACATCATGGAAGTTATTACATTAAGGGTTAGGATGGGATCCTAACATGTCCTTCCCATTGAATAAAATTTGTACTCAAAGCTAAAATGAGGAAACTGTTGATGGAGTTGGTGGAGGGACTCCCATGTAGCATCTTTAGTTTGAAGCCCACGCCACTGAACCAGGATCTCTGTAATTGTACGGTTGTGAAAAGTGTGAGTCTAACAATCCAAAAACTGCTTAGGTTCAAGTAAGATGGAGCCTTCTTCATCCAATTTAGGAAGTGTGGATTGAACCTGTACCTATGTGCCCACAAATTTATTGAGAGTGGAAACATGAAAAATAGGATGAAGCTTGGAAGTAGGTGGAAGCACAAATTTGTAAGCTGTGGGGCCAATCCTTTGTAGAACCTAGTAAGGACCATAGTATTTTGCAGTAAGCTTCTAGCACCTGCGAAGTTGTAGGGATGATTGTTTGTACGGTTGCAAGCAAAGGAAGACCATATCAATTACATCAAAAATATGCTTAGAACGATGCTGATAAGCTTGTTAGTGCATCTGATTCTAGGTCATGTTCAAGTTCTTCCTAAGTTGGTGAAGGACCTCGATGTGTTGACTTAGAGTATTGTTGATGGCCTGGACCTTGGAGCTACCAGGAATGTAAGAGGAAGGCATAGGTGGAAGGCACATGTAGACTTCTTCGGTGTGAGTTTGGTTGCGGTATGATAGGAAGTGTTGTACCACCATTCGACCAAGGATAACCTTTTTGCCCATTGAGTGGGATGATCTGAGACAAAGCAGCGAAGGTAGGTTTCCAAGAATTTATTAACAACTTTTATTTGACCATCCATTTGCGGATGGTAGGCTAAAATCATTTTGAGCTGATTCCCCTGCAACTTAAACAACTCTTGCAAAAAATGACTAGTGAATGTGGGATCACGATCAGATACAATGGAGGTGGGCATGCCATGAAGGCAAAATATGGAGTCAAGAAAAAATTGTGCAACAGTGGATGTTGTATAAGGATGGACAAGGGCAAAAAAGTGAGAATACTTTAAAAGGTGGTCCACTACCATGAAAATAACTGACTTGCCTCCATATTTAGGGAGCCCTTTAATAAAGTCCATGGAAATGTCAATCCAAACCTGATTTGGGATAGGCAATGGCTGAAGAGGGCCCGAAGAGCACACAGTTTCACCTTTCATCCTTTGACATGTGTCACAAGCA
Source organism: Wollemia nobilis (assembly GCA_028583015.1). Classification (NCBI taxonomy): domain Eukaryota; kingdom Viridiplantae; phylum Streptophyta; class Pinopsida; order Araucariales; family Araucariaceae; genus Wollemia; species Wollemia nobilis. Next base: position 8,022,857 of record JAQPPZ010001078.1, on the reverse strand, counting down.
CCAACAAAAGAGCAGATGTCACGTTTCATACCTTTCCAAAATAAGGTGCATGTGAGTCACTCATATGTTTTAAGGAACCCTGAATGGTCTGCAAAAGGAGTGGCATGCAATTACTTCATGAGGAGCTCTTGAAGTGGTGACTTATGAGGCCAAACTAGGCATTGATGGTAGCGCACATCATGGACATTCCAACTATTCCCTGGTGCAGAATTTGGATCATCCATTAGTGAGGCTATCAAAGCTTGCAAATCAACATCTTTACATGCTTCTTGACACAAGGAATCAATCCATTGGGGAAGTGGTGTTGAGATGGCACACAATATACTTACGGTCTCCATTTGGCGAGAAAGATCATCAACCACAATATTATACTTTCCCTTTTTATAGGTGATATCATAATAATAGCCCATGAGTTTAGACATCCACTTTTGCTGGTCAGGCGTGGCAGCTCTTTGTTCCAAGAAATATTTGAGACTTTGATGGTCGATTTTGATGGAGAAGTGCACAATGAGGTAAGGTCACCAATGTGTGACTACATGCAATATGGCTAACATTTCCTTAGCATATGTGGATTTCCCCAGATTACAATCAGAGAGTGCCTTGCTAGTAAAATCCATAGGTCATCCTTATTGCATCAATACTGCCCCAATACCACGATCAGAAGCATCACTTTAAATGACAAATGGTTTAGAGAAATCTGGCATAGCTAACATGGGGGTGGTGGTCATAACATGCTTGAATTTAATGAAGGCTTGGTTAGCAGGCCCTGTCCAAGTGAAGGAATATTTTTTCAACATAGAGGTGAGGGGGGTAGCTATCTTCCCATAATTATAGACAAATTTGTAATAATAGCTCGTAAGCCCTAAAAATCCTTGAAGTCCCTCGAGGGTGTGAGGTTTCAGCCACTCTTGAACTTCTTAAATATTCTTAGGGTCAACCTTGATGCCATCCTGTGAGACAATGTGTCCTAGATACTCTACTTCAGTCAGACCAAAGGAACACTTGGACCTTTTGGAAAAAAGGTGATGGGTTACCAACAACTGTAAAGTTTGATCCACATGATTGAGGTGCTCTTCCCATGTGCGGCTATAAATCAAGATGTCATTGAAGAACACAAGGATGAACTTCCGTAGAAAGGGCCAAAATATGTTGTTCATAAGACTTTGGAATGTAGAAGGAGCATTTGTGAGACCAAATGGCATTACCAAGAATTCATAATGACCTTCATGACTGCGAAAGGCAGTTTTGGAGATGTCCTCATCCTTGAGCCGGATTTGATGGTACCTAGAGTGGAGATCAAGCTTGGTGAAATACATGGTCCTGTGTAGTTCATCGACTAATTCATAAACCATTGGAATAGGAAATTTATCCTTGATCATAGTCTTTTTGAGTTCCTGGTAGTCAATACATAGGTGGCATGAGCCATATTTCTTGGGAACAAGTAGGACAGGCTAGGAGTAGGGGCTAGTACTAGGCCGGATGACACCATCCTTGAGTAATTCTTGTACCAATTTTTCCAATTCTAATTTCATGGCATGAGGGTACCTATATGTCCTGATATTTGGTTGTGAACTAACTGGGAGAAATGTGATAGCATGGTTGTGAGATCAACATGGTGGTAGTGTAGTTAGTTCTGTAAAGACAACATCATGTTTGTGTAGAACTAGTTGTAGGTCTGATGGAATTTCACCCATTAGTGAAGTGGTTGGTTGGATGGAGAAGAGTTGTGCAATGACCCCACATTTTGATTTCTTTAGGACTTTCTCCATACGATTGGAACTAATGAGGTGAGGTGTTCCTATAGGGGAGCCCTTGAGTAAGTGTGTCTATCCATTTTGGGAGAATTGCATCCAGAGTTCTACAAAGTTCCAACTGATAGTTCCCAACATACTCAACCATTGAGATCCCAAAACCATATCACATCCTCCCAACTGGAGGGTCAACATGTCCTGCTTGAGTTCATAGTCCCTTATCCTAATCTTGACATTGCGACATTTTCCTTTACAAGGTAATTTTCCCCCATTGGCTACCATGACCTCGAATGAATTACAAGTGTGGATATAGCAATTTTCCCACTTAGCAACTCGAGGATCAATAAATTTATATGTGTTTCCTGAATCAATAAGGATGGTAAGACATTGGCCCTTGAAAAATCCCACAACTTTCATGGTTTGTGGAGTGGTAATGCCTACAATATCATGGAATGAAATCTCTGCCTCAGACCCCTGTGTATCTTCTTCCTGTGGAGAAGGTGTTTTAGGAGGGTCCTCATCCTCATCACTCTGGCCAGTGTTAGCAGGTTCTTCAACATCTATCAAGAATAGTCTTTTGTTTGCACAGTTATGTCCTTTAAAAAACTTTTCATCATAATTATAACATAATCTTTGGGCATGACGTGCATCTATCTCCCTTGTAGTCAGTCACTTGGGTGTAGTAGGTTTACTATCCACTAAATTTTTGGGTTTGAGAAGGAAATGAAGGTCGGTTTTGAGAAAACCATGATGGGCGCCTTTGGTTTGGGAGTTTAGATTCGGCCAGATGGGCCAAAATGATAGCTTCCGTAATGGACTATGGTTTCAACATCTTTACTTCATCTTGGAGATCCTCTTTTAACCCACTGATAAAACAACTCGTGAAGAACCATTTTGTCAATCCTCTTGTCTTATTGGCCAATTTTTCAAATTGATTTTGGTAGTCACGGACTAAGGATGTTTTTTGCAGTTTTGTCAAGGCCCCTATGAAGTCCTCATACTCACTAGGCCTAAATCGGGTTAGTAGTTGGGACTCAAAGTCCTCCCAAGAGAGATTTGGGTTAGAATTACATAACCACTGGAACCAATGTAGAGCCTCAGATTCCAAATTGAAGGAAGCCATCTAAACTCGATGATATATGGGAACATTATGAAGTCTAAAGAATTTATCAACCCTAAATAACCACCCATCAACATCCTTCCCATTAAATCGAGGGAAGTTCAATTTTGGCATTTTAAAGGATGGATCATGGTCATTCCTTGTAGAGTTTTCAGCCTGGTGTTATGTTTTTAGTGGTCCCTTTTGTAACTTGCTACCCACTTCTATCAGTGTTTCTTCTAAGCGAGTGCTAGTGGCCTCATGATCTAGACGAATACCTTGGACCTCTTCCCTTATGGATAAAATTGCCAAGTTCAAATTCTCAATGGATTTTGTTAAGAAGTCCATCTGTTCTAGCTCTTTTTGATGTCCATGGGTACCCTGTGCCATTTTGGAACCTTTTGTGACCAGTTACTAAAAATAGAATTGGGTTTTAGGACTTACTATTTTTAGTAAGTATCCAAAAAAGTGCTTGGGTGCTATATATCAAAACGATCAGCTTGAAGAGGTGGTCACAATGAGCTATATCCCACAACACTAATTTTTGGCACCCTAGAATTTTTTTTTCTCCTGTTTTGCTGAGTCTAACGGTGTTTACAATTTTGGATTCTGAGCTCAGTGCAAAAGTTGGGTACCGGAGTAGTATCTATAATTGGTCTCTAGTCACTTGCTCAATGTTTTTCTCAGCCCTAATAGTCTTCCTGACACTACTTACCTCACTAGTCTAAAGATTCTCTGTATTGTGTAGGTTACTGTTATGATAGTTCTATTCTGACACTGAAAGATGTAATTTTTGACTTGACTATGCTGACCTGACTGACCTGACTATTACTGCTATTGTAAATCTGACTATTATTCTCTAGAATGTCAACTTAACTATCACCCTCATATTCTATCCTGAATTCATGCAATTTATGCTATTTTTTTGGTAGAGGATTCCTTTCTCATATGCTCACTTTTGGGAATTTGGAATGCAGGTTTACGAACAGGAATTTTGGTTTGTGATTTTGTTGCAGGTTGAAGTTTTAACAGAACTAGGGTATGCTAGGTAAAGGAGTATGTAACACCCATAGGGCCTCTATTATACCGCAATGACGAACAATAGTGCTCAGACCAATATTTCAGGCCACTACCCAAGGAGGATTCCACACATACCCTTGAGCACACTATCTACCTCTCTGATAGTATGGGAGGGTAATCGTCTAGGATGCTGTTTCCCATGGACTATGGATGATACAAGGCTAATAAGCTTCCTACTAGATAAAATTTTGTTAACCCTAGAATGGTCTCCTGATACACCCGAAGATGCATGGGAGCTCAAGTCCGTGCACGAGTTCTGTTTGAGGCTTGGGTATTGGAGCTTGATCGCCCCCCACTTCACTAGACATTGTATGGGCTATATATCTTAGCCAATAACGACAGATCCTTCATGATATTTTAAAACCCTTGGTATAGGGATTCTACGTACTCAACTAAAAAGACTTTTTTTTTTGATAATAGTAAAAAAAAAAATTACACTAAAATAACAAGGGATTATACCTAACAGAAAAGAATCATTACTATTGTAGTAGAACTTGGACCTAGAAAGCGCTCTGATATCACTTGTTAGGATCCTACTATAAAATAAACTCACATAAACATCATATTAATATTCAGAACAAAATACACATTATAACAAAAATTTGCATAAAGGAACAATATCACAATAAGAGAGAATCATAGGCCTCTTCGAGGGGCCAACCTCCTTAAAAAATTCATTAACTTGCAAAAATATGAATACATTGGTGCCTTCTTGGGTATTTAAAGAGTTCCCTTCCATGGTTGGCTTACATGCAAAATGCCACCTGGAGTACATGCATAATTCCACCCAAATTATATTCATAGTGCCACTCGAATTACATGCACAATGCCACTCGAATTACATGCAAAAGGCCACCTTACATAACCTATCTACCATGTGTTACATAAAAAGGGTGCCATTTGTCATAGGCACTACATAAGCTACAACTTAGAACATTACAAAATATTAATAATGGGTACTACCCACGTTCTTTAGGAATTATTACATGATGGAAGTTATTACATTAAGGGTTAGGATGGGATCCTAACAAAAGCTTAAGAGTATACTAAGTTAATGCTATTGACAACTTGAAATGCTATTCCCCACTATAAACTATTACTTAGATGGAAATTACTTCCCCACCAAAACCCAACACTCAAGTGGAAACTACTTCCCTATTGGAACTTGACACTCAAGTGGAAATCACTTTCCTTGTTGGAATCCAACATTCAAGTGGAAATAACTTCCTTACTAAAATCCCAATAAATGGAAGAAAATACCTAGGCTCGGAGCTTTTTTTGGATGTGGTTTAGCAATGAGATTTGAAAGTCTGGGATAAGAAAAATTATGGACATGGTGAAATTAATGCCCAAGCCCACTTGCTATGATTGGTAGATCAAGCACTAAATCACCTAACCAATCAGGATCAAGGGATCCCAAGCATCATACAAATGGAGGTTTAATGAGGCATGGCCAAAGTATGGCTGAAAGCAATCCCAAGGAGCATGTCATGGATAGTAATTTATTGAAAAAATAATGCTATGTGAAGGCCAAAAATTGTATAAGTAGGGGCTCACTAGCTTGTTACAAGGGTCATAATCCATTCAATAGAATACCATTTTAGATTTCTTCTTTTTTTGCCTTTCCTATTGGTAGTTGGATATATTTTATGAACGAAGGTGCTATTGTTTTGAGCTCTTAATTTATAATCTATTGAAGTGAGCAAATTTGAAAAAAATGTACTCAATAAATATATTTATAATCAAGGCTTCTAAATTTTTTTGGGTTCAATCTATGAATGTTTATGGTGGTTGTAGTCAACCATTTTCATAGTTTTTTTCCTTTTGAAGATTGCACCATCTCAAACTTTAGGTTGTGTGAATACTAGTAGGGCTAGGATTGGTTTAAATTGAAATTATCGCTTTACTAAATTAGAGTTGAAGTTCAAGGTAATATTGACTTGTTTTATTTTATTTTTATCTTACACATAAACCTTTGATCTTTATTTAGAGCTTGTTTAGATTAGGAGTAGATTAAATTTAGTATAAAGCTTTGAAGTTGGTTTTCTATTGTGCCAGTTTCAAATTTTGTTTAAGTTGTAAGCTAATCAATTTTTTTGGTAGGTAAAAGTAATTTTATTTACTTTACGGGTTGAAGGGACCCGCCCCTTTTTACATTCGAAACAGTTGTGGCTGGAAGGCCATAGTCCCATATCCAGGGGATGTTGAGCCAACAAAATAAAGCAACTAACCAAAAATTTTCACGGACTGCCCCCACAGGTGTCCTTCCACAAACGTACAAAAAATTCAAACTACACAACAAAACAAAAACAAACACCATCACGCCCATGCTCCACACGAACCAGACACCTCAGTTCCTAGTTTTCTAGGATTTGTGACTTGTTTCATTCCTGGCACTATCCCCGCTAGGGAGGAGAGTTTCTAGAATGGTAGGGAGTCTCTTGAGCTCCTCAATGGCGCTGGACATGAGATTGTTCCCTTCGCGTAGGACATTAGCCACTGTCTAAAAGTGTCCGACTACTTCATTGATGCGGGTAAGAGCTACTATTCTCAACATGTCCTGAGCGAGGGAGTCGCTACCGCGGTCCTTCTGGGTATCCTCCCGTGTCTCTTTCTGCCACTCTTCTTGGTGATCTTCCTGGTTTCCTTCCTGGGAGCCTTCGTCATCACTGGTGATGTCGTGGAACGATCGATTGTCACTCTGAATAGGCATCGACAATCGCTTGGAAGACCTTCTCTTTAGGGGAGGTCTGGCTGCCTTCTTCTTGGGGCGAAGTCTCTTGCCCACCCGGGGCTTCTCTTCCTCAGGGGATCCTTGGTTGCCCACGTGAGGCTTCTCTTCCACATGGGGGTTTTCCTTGCCCTAGGGGGTGACATCAGTTGCTTGAGTAGGGGCTAAAGCAAGCGGTGATGATTGGCGGTCTGCCAGGGGCTGGGGCATGGGCAAGCTGGCATGGCCAGGGGACTTGGGTAGAGATAGGCCATGTTGATGGATTTGGGAAAGGTATGGGAACCATGAGCGTGCTTGTAAAGAACTAGAAACAGGCCTTGGTGGTGGGGGGGCTTAGGAGACTGGCTCTTTCTAGAGTTGTTGATGGTAATGGTGATGGACCGAAAGAGAAAATTTGGGACATTGATAGGGTGGACATCCCGCAAGTGATTGACAAAGGCTAGATTGTAGGCGCTCAGGGGCTTATTGGGATTATCCACAAAGATGTACTAGAGGATGGGAACAATCACCATGTCCCAGGGGCGAGGGAGGGAAGACCACACAATGCCTTTTTTCTCCCAAACTAACTCACTCCCCTTGTCGAGGAATTGATCGGTCTCTTCCTTGAAGTTGTGTCCATCTCTATGGATAATTCTACCAAAAAACTTAAGCCCAGACACCTGAGCTATGGATTGAGGACTTGCCATGAAATGGAGGCCACAAACTCGAACCTCATCATCGTTCCAGGACTCTATGAAGTCCTTAGTTACCTCCTCGTCCGTGCCTTCAAACATTTTGAAGAAATTCATGAAATGCTTGGAGTCGAGAAGGGTTGCGGTGCCTGCATCAATCTGCAGAGTTGCAGGTTCGATGATGGCCATGATGCAAAGAGGGTTCTGGTTGCAGGTAAAGGGTCGGTTAGGGATGCAGATGGAGCTAGTATAGAGATGCGCCATAGTGTGATCGAGAGGGGCATAGGGGATGAGGATAAAGACCCAGAATGGGAAGGTCACGGGAGTGGGAATCCGAACAACCAACTTATGGACACAAAACCAGGCATGATTTTAACTCAATCTTGGGATGGTGGTCTTGGTGGGAGTGGTGGATGGGTATGGAAATGTGGCAAAGGATAGACAAGTGGTGGGAAAAAATCTAAGGCACGACAACCAAAAATTTGGTTGGGATAGTATGGGTGTATGAGATGGTCCAGAGAGACTGCACTTTTCTCCATATCTTTGCCATTTTGAAAAATGATGAAGGTGCCTTGGAACCAATGGGCCAAGGTGTTGACAAACACCTTAATGGGTGGGAACTTCTTGGTGTGGTGGTTAGAGCCACCTTTAGAGGTACGGAGGCCCTTAGGTGTCGATAGGACACCGTTGGGGTAGCAACAACCACCGTTGTTGTTGGAACTGTAATGATGTTGGGGGCTAAACTCACTCCTAGGAGGTATTGACGAAATACCATTGGTCATGTAGCCCAAGCTACTTATTAGTAATATTCTCCACATCATGATTGACTTTCTCGAGAACCTCGCATGGGAAGTTGTCTTCCCAGATCGTTAAGGTGGTTTGAAGGATGGCTTTGTTGGCTAGGACATCGGCCACCTGGTTAGCCTCTCTGAACACGTGCTTGATTTGGTTTTGATCCTTGTCATTGAGGTCTTTTTGACAATCTTGAATGATGCTTTGGATGTTCTTCCCTCCTCTGGTGTTGTTTTGTATAAGCCCCACTATAACTTTTGAGTCACCTTCGAAGATGATAGGGTTGGCCATGGATTTGCATATGTCAATGCTTCTCCAGAGAGCTCTGGCTTCTACGTAATTATTGGTCTAGGTGCCCATATTTTTAGCAAATACCTAGATGATATTACCATTGTGGTCCCTAACCACACCCCCTGCTCCTGCTTTTCCCGGGTTGCCTTTGGAGGCACCATCAAAATTGGCCTTCAGCCAACCCTAGGGGGGAGTCCACTTGGCTGAGGCTCTGTCCTTGTGGGACTCCTTGGCTTTGCAACAGTCTTGGGGAATCCTGAGAGCCACAAATAGGTGACCTTCTATTCCATCCTGGGGAATTTTTGGGCAAGGGATGAGACTGTTGTTTTCTGTTGCAAGGGTGATGGCTCTTGCCGCAACAACATCATGATCCCTATGATCCTCATTGAAAACTCATCTGTTACGTTCCAACCAAATATTCTAGGCAATATGGTGGGCCAGGGAATTCCAAAGGAAGTTGAGTCTTGGGTTTTTGAAGGTGTTGGGCCATTGGATGAACATGTCCTTGATAGTTTTTGGCCTAACCCAACAAACCTAAAACTTGCTGGTCACCAGGGAAAACATGTTGTTGGTGAAGGGGCATTCCATCAGAATATGTTGAGTCGATTCCTAGGCTTGCCTACATAGGTAGCATCTGTTGGGGACAATGATCCCTCTATGCATCATATTGTCAGTGGTAAGGATTTTATTATGGACAACAGTCCAACAGAAGTGGGCTATCTTTGGGATTAAAGCCTTAAGCCACACACTTCTGGCTAAGGTCTACCCGCTTTTGGGACTGGCTCCTCTGGTGATGTTTTCTATAAGTTGGGAGGCAGACTTCACAGAGAAATTACCATCGCTCATGCCTTTCCAGCATCGTTCATATTTTTTATGGGATTGGGGGATGAAATTTTCCCTCATGATCGCATGGATCTCTGACACTATGTTGTTGATTGTGTCATTCTTAATTCTAAATTGAACCTTTTTCCACTTTTGGATTCCCTGGTTGGAGGTGATGAAGTCTGCTACGCAGGCCCCATACTTGTTGTCAGTCAGGTGCTTGATAATAGTCAGCTTCTGGTCACTTATGAGAGGATATTTTTTGGCCCAAGCATCCTCCCAGAAGTCGATCTCTTTGCCATCTCCCAACTTCCACCAAGAGCCTTGGTGCAGGAGATTTTGGGTGAGGGAGATGGACTTCCAAAAGTGAGAGCAGTTATGAGGGATATCCATCTGAAGAAAATATTGCTGCTGGAGATACTTTCTTTTGACTATATTCACCCACTCGAGATTAGCATTGGATACAACCTTCCATGCTTGCTTAGCCAGGAGGGCTAGATTGGTGACATTGATGCACCGCATACCCAGGCCTCCCTGATCCTTGGGGGAGCACACTTTGTCCCAGGAAACCAGGTGGAACTTCTTCTGGTTGTCATTTCCCGACCACATAAAATGTTTTTGGATTTTTTTGATGGCCTCGCCCACAACCACCAAAATTTTGAAGACAGACAAGAAAAAGGTGGGAATGCTCTGTAAAACAACTTTAACTAGGGTTGCCTTGCCCGCACTAGAGAGGAGTGCACCTTTCCATCCTAAAAGTTTTTTGTGGATCCTGTCGATGACATTCCTCCACATGTCTTTGAGGGGCCTTCCTTTGAACATGGGGAGACCCAAGTATGTGGTCGGGAAATCTGCAATGGAGCATCCCAAAATTCTCATGATCTTGCATTGTCTTTTGGGGGGTGTTAGTGAAGTACAACTTGCTTTTGATGTAGTTGATTTTATGACCTGATGCCTCTTCATAGAGGTTGAGAATCATTTTGATAGCTTTGGCATCAAGAACCGAGGCTTTGGTTGCCAACAAGGTATCATCCACAAATTGTTGATGGGTTGAGGGCGAGAGGCCAGTGGTGGCTTTGATGCCCAAAATCAGATTGTTAGAGCAAGCATTCTTGATAGCTCTTCCCAGGATATCTACCAAAATGATGAAGAGAATGGGGGAAAGCGGATCTCCCTGTCTGAGCCCCCTGGAACTCGAGAAGTAACCAACGGCAGACCCATTCACCAGGACCAAAAACCATGATGAGGAAATGCACTTATAAATCAGATTGACCCAAGATTCATGGAAGCCAAACTTGAGGAGGATTTGGGTGAGGAAATCCCTGTTAACTCTATCGAAAGCTTTGTTCATGTCTAACTTGAGGAAAAAGGTAGTCGACTTGGAGGCATGGGCAGAGTGGATCAGTTCATGAATGGTGATGACTCCGTCGAGGATGTTGCGGCCTTTGATAGTGTTGCCCTGGCAGGGGTCAATAATGGAGGGGAGAATGCTCGACAACCGGTTGGCCATGGCTTTGGAGAGGATTTTATAGATGACATTGCATAGACTAATGGGGCGGTAGTCCGAGAGGGATTGGGGATTCTCGCCTTTAGGGATCAAAGCTAGGAAAGTGGAGTTGACATCTCTGGGGATGGATTTGGAAGACTACATTTCCCTGATGGAGTTGCATAAGTCCGAGCCCACTATGCCCCAATAGGTTTGGAAAAATATGGGCGGGAAACCATCCATGTCCCAGGGGCTTTGTCTGGATTCATGGAAAATAGGGCTTGGTGAATTTCCTTGTGGGACAGAGGGCTAAGGAGGAAGTGATTGGTCTCCCAAGAAATGATGGAGGGGATATTAGCCAACAAGGCTTCCATGGTAGGAGGGGACTGGGACGAGGGAGAGGCAAGGAGGTTTCTAAAGTGGCTCACCACTTCTTCCCTAATCTGGAGGATGTCTGAAGTAGCAGACCCATCTTTCTTGGCTAGGTTTTTGATCTTATTTGCACCCTTGTGCCTCAGGGTGGATATATGAAAGAATTTGGAGTTAGAATCCCCTTCCTTGAGCCACAACTATCTAGAATTTTGGTGCCAAAAGGTTTCCTCCTTGCTGAGGATGTTGTGGTAGTCGGCCAACAATCATTGCTCTTCATCATGGAGGTTATCGTTGCCTGCTCCCTTCTAAAAATTGTCCTCTATCTGATTAATTCTGGCCTTGACCTGATTCTTTGCTTCGAAGATATTCCCAAATATCTCCTTGTTCCAGGTTTTCAAATTTCCCTTGATGAATCTGAGTTTCTGCATGAACTGGTTGGTGGTTGATCTTGGGAATTTTCTTTTCCACCACAAAGCAATATGATTACTGAGATCGGGATGTTGGGTCCACATTGATTCAAACCTGAAGGGGGTTTTGAACTGAGGTTTGGTGCCAGTTTCTAGCAAGAGGGGGCTATGGTCAGACCCAATATTAGGGAGAGCTAGCAAACTGGCATCCCCAAAAAGTGGGAGGGCTTCTTGGGATAACAAAACTCGGTCAAGGCATTCCTGAATAAGACTGTTACCTTTCCTCCTATTGCTCCATGTGAATAAGGACCCCTAAAGCTGAACATCCATGAGGGCGTTGGAATCAATAAAGTGTCTCAGGTCATCTGTTTCCCTATGAGTTAACATAGTTCCTCCCCTCTTATCTGAATACTACAAAGGAGAGTTGAAGTCCCCTACTAGAATCCAGGGGGTTCCATCAAAGGCTTGCCTTATCGAAGTGAGCAAGTTCCACAAAGCCACTCTGCCCTAGGAGGAGTTAGGGGCATACACATTGGTCATCACCCAGGAAACCTGGGAACTGAGATCATGGAACAGGATGTTACTCAGCCTGTCCTAGCCAAAAATGAGGTTGCCTTGCACCTTAGTGGGATTCCACAGGCAAAGCAGCCCACCAGCCGATCCGAAAGCCGAGGAATGGACAAACTCATAGTTTTTCCAGATCTTTTTGGCCACCCTGGGTGACCAGTGTTCATTGAGTTTAGTTTCCTAAATGAGAAAAATAGTTGGGTTATGTTCTCTTCTCATAGTTGCAGCCACTCTTTGCTTGGTTGCTCCATTCAACCCTCTCGCATTCCAGGAGAGGACTCTCATTTAGAACTTTTGGGAATTATTTTGCCCCCTTTTCCTTGTTGTGTAGGGGGTTTGGATCTTTGGGTTTCTTCCTTAGTACTAATTTTGTTATCCTAGAATAGGGTTTTCTGGGTCCCATTGGCTATATCTTCTACTATGTCCCTGATTCTTCTATCTGCTTCCGACGGTCTACCTTTTTTCCTCTCCCCTCCAACATCCATCTGGGATTTCCTAAAGTTGCGGGTTTGTTTAGGGCTCCACTACTCAGGGGAAGGTTGGTCATGGTCTTCACTATCAGAGGTAGGGTCATAGAAGGTGGGCGAGGCTGGAGCCCCGGACTCTGAGGGTGGAGAGTCCTACGGGGTGGAGGACGACGAGGCAGAAGGTTTCGTGGGGGGCCTCCGGGGGACTGGGAGGGGGAGGGACTGGGAGACTATTTTGGGGGAGAGGCAGACTTGGGGACTTGGTGGGTGGGGCTGGGCCTAGGGCATTGAAGGGGTTCAGGGTTAAAAACTAGGTTAGATTCAACAGGGATTTCCCCTTCCTCAACTTCCTCAGAAACACCATAATATTTAAGCACATCAAATTTATTAGTAACAAGGATAGAAGCACTTGCCTTTTGATATGGGGTGTTCACCATCAGTCTAGCTTGATGCCCAATGGTCATTGTGTAGTTTTCTATAGTTCATCTGGAGATCTGCTTCGAATGATCCATGATCTGGTTGTCCATGATAGGGTTCCTAGCCTTAGGGCACTAGGACTGTAGGTGGCCCTGCATCTGGCATTCAGGGTAGAATGCTAGTTTGTTCTCATAGATCAGCGGTTGCCTCCATTTGAATTCCCCATATATGAGGTTCAAGTATTCTAGGAGTTGGCTCTCCAAGTTCACATTGACACAGATGCGGGCTTGAGTTAAGCGTGTTCTCGCTCGGGTGGCTGGGTCAATGGCCACAAGATCCCCGATAGCCTTGGCTAAGCCTTGCAGAGCATCTTCATAGAAGAAGTGAGCTGGGAGGTTTGGAAGCCTCACCTAGAGCAGAGCGTAGTTGATATTCTAAGAATTTGGGTCAAAATTTGATTGCCATTTTTTTAAAAATAGACTTCTCCTCCCAAAAAACCATGGTCCTCCAGACAAGATATGTTCTGCGTCCTCCTGGGTGTTGAGTTGGATCATAAAGAAACCCCGAGTCATTGTCGATAGCTCCATGCTTCCCAGAGTCTTCCACTTGGACGCTGCCCATCTACGAATTGAATCCATGTCTAGGCGGCCTCCTATGAACTTTCCCACCAGGGAGTAGGTGTCACGAATTTCGTAGTTTTCCATGAGGCTCCTAGGGCATAAGACATCATAGCCCTGAGTAACAAACTTGCATGTGGTGTCTGGTTTGGTTCTCTGCTTGTTCTGCAATAGATCTGCATATGAAGGGTTTCCATAGGTATGGTCATCATTGATGGTCTTTTCCCCAACGTCATCGTTAATCTCCCCATTTTGATTGGCAGTGGCTGATCCCACCATCTTCCCCACCTTCGTAGTGGTGCTTGTGGCGTTATGAGAGCCACTCGCCATGTCATTGTGCATGACCTGATTCCCATTTTCCTTCTCACCTCGTGATGCCATGGATGCTCCACTCGACCCTCATTCGGACCGTGCATAGACTCCAGACAGTAGAAACCCTAGGTTTTCATTCATCGATGCCTTATCCGAGTGCAGCCGAGTAATTTTTTGTCGATCCAATTTTTTTTGCTCCCTCTCGTTCCTAAGAACCGCTCAATATCATTATCTCGAGAACTCCCAGTATATGAAAGTTAATTAGAGAACATAGAGAAAGTTTGAGTAAGCTAATCAATTTGAACACAATGATAATTTTTAGTTTACAACTATTTAAATTTTACTCAACTTGTATGCATTATAATTAGTGGAGTGGAATTGATTTTAGGTAGTTAAGTGTTTGGCTTTAAGATATTGTTCCCCAAAAAATTCTCTTTGAGTCACACTAGAAAAGGCCCCTTGAAGGAACAACTATTAATGACCTTTGATATTATATGTATTGACCAAGACCTAGCATACCCAAACCTTAGTAGAAAAATATTTTCCTTTCTAGAGGAAACAAATTCTATTTCAAGTGTGTTGGCTTACCCTTGAAAATGTGTCATTTGCATGTTCAATAAGTATCTTCTATAAACAAATGAAATAAAACATTACCCTATATTGCATTAATAGAGGAATACACACCATGAAAAATAGAAAACAAAATATAATTAGATGTTTGTGGACACCAAATAATCTCAGTGTAAGGAAATGGAATTACACTATAACCAATAGAGAAAAATATTTCTAGGAAGGGTTATTTATACCTAAATACAAGATGACGTTAGGTCAAGGTTGTCAAACTGACCGACAAAAATAAATTATTATAAAATAATACAAAAGCAAAATTTTAAGGTTTACATGGGTCTAAAGAGTAAATATAATAAATACAAGTACAAAATTTAGTCATGACCTCAAGAGAAGCTTAATCACCATATATTCTATTAAGAATGTGTTGTAAATATTGCATAAATAATGTATCTTATTCTAATGGGTTACCTAGGCATTAAGAAATAATATTTTTTAGTTGGTTTACTTAGTTGGTAACTTGTAACTATGTAAAAAAACTCATAGGGTTTTCCCACTTGGATAGGAAATTATTTTTATACTACACATTTTGTGTGGAATGAGAATAGTGTGGTTAAATTTTTTAATTATGAATTTATGCATCCCCCCATATTGGGCAAGTTGTTGAGGATGTATGTAGAGAAGATCTCCTATTTTTAGGATGATGTTGGGATATGCAGCCAACAACATTATCACATGTTGGAGTAGGTTAAAGAAATTACTTTGAGATTTGTATTAGCCCATGGAGATAGCTATGGGATGGGCCATGGTTTTTAAAACCACTTTATCTCTAGCCTATATAAAGAAGCCTTAGATGAGTAGTTTGGGAATTATTGGTAATCCTAATTTTGGATAATTGCAGGTTGGAGTTGGAGCCATGTTGTTGGATTCTTCATGTGTAGAAGATTGCATTTGCATGATTATACTATTGGATTGTCTCCTATATGTTGAAGCCCAAGTATCTTCTAAGATGATTTTATCTCTAAAGTGTATTGTAAATGATTTGTTGTTGATCATATATTAAGAATATTATTTTGATGGGATTTCTTGGGGTATGTCTTCTCTTCTTCTATATGCTGAATTTATTTTCTAAGTGCTAATACTTTATTGTAATACTTTTAGATCTATTTAACTAGCATAACTTTGTTGTAATACTTTTTTTTATCGGTTAAAGATATTATATTTCAGATGAGTTTCAATAGGGCCCCAAAACCTTATTACAAAATGGCAACAAATGCTAGAAAACCAATAAAATTCAGAACATGGTGCCAACCTTCATAATTATCATACATTAAGGTTGTTCTTAGGAGACAGTTAGAACAACAAGACTTAACAAAATAAACTATTAATAAGACCCCAAAAACAACAGAAGGCATTAAACAACAAAATTACAACCAGTAACCTTCCATAATGGAAGGGGGACACTTAAGCCTCCATGCCAGGTTCAACAACAACTTCTTGGAGTCCATCATTGGAAGTATCCATTTCAGCAACATTTCCTTTAGCAGGGACATCCTCAAGAATAATAGTCACCTTTAAATTTTTAGTAGGAACACATCCCACACTCTCAACAAAATATTTACAAAAGAACCATAAATTTAGGGAATTATGTAGGTCAAAAAGTTAGGAAATATAGTTTGTTATGGATTTTACGATGAACATATTCATGCAATGATCAGGGTTTTCCTTGTCCTTATCTTCAGACTCAATGAATAGGGATTCTTTCTGCTTAGATTTTTTCTTCAGTCATACAGAGGAGCACAATTTTGTTTGCTTAGGCTTAAGTTTAGGTTCAGGGGAAGCACTATTGGGTCTCTTCCTTAATTGGTGGACAATCTCAAAAAAAAATTTCTTTTTGTCAAAGAGCTTAGGGGTGCAAGAGGATTAAGGTATAGTTTGAGAAGAGCTGGGTTTCAAGGGACTCTGCTTTGGTTTGGGAGGGGGAGTCACTAAAATACCTTCAGGGCAGTGAATTAATCAGTGTTTAAACATGTTATTGAAAAGACCACAGTGGGTGGATAATTCAGACCCATTTATTTAGACCCATTTTTTTTCCTACAATGCTCAATGGTATAACTAAAAGAGTTAAATAAAAACTGAGGGATATTGACTACACTTACATCATGAAAGTGAATGTAAAAGGTGAAATGAAAACTACAAAGGGGCTTATCTGGATCATCAACAATTACATACTCCATTATGGGTTTTAAAATGCTCCCCCATAGAAATGGTAGCTCATCACACCACATACCCAAATGAGCCTTTTTGTAGATCTCCTTGTCCTTGACATCCTTCAATTTGGCATCCTAGTTATGCTTCTCTCTCGTAATGGATCGTACATTTGGTTGTTGTCCAGTTAGTTCATCTAGAAATTTAATGTCGACGACATAAGTCTTGTTACGAATGGTGACCCTGTCAGTGTCCCATGTATCCAAAAATGCCAAGGTAATTTTAGGATCCTCCCATTTGAATTTATAAAAGAATATAAGGAAACCTTTACCTGAAAGGATTCCCTCAGCAATGGAGTCCAAATAAACTTTGGACGATTCAATAAAAATCATGATGGCCACACAAAAATGATACCACATTTGGATGAATAGTTGAAGTGCACAATAATAGAGGAGATCTGAAACTTGACCAGTATAAAAGAAAATAGTCGAGAAGGCAAAAACAACAACAAACCAAAAATAGTATTGACAAAAGTACCGCATGGAATGGGGATGAGTAAGACTACACGAACCAAGGCGATCTTGGCAGATAATGTAATTCCAATCACCTAAGAGGATCAAGTGAGAATATGAGTCAAAATCCCACATGAGGTAAAGAAAATTATGGAGCAATAAAACACAAGGTGAGACACGAGGGAAGGAAATGACATGGATGGAAAAAAGGAAGAGTTGGAAAGGGGAAATGAAGCTAGAAGGTATTGGGGTGGCAGAGAAATGGTAAGGAGAAAAGACTATGGATCGGGGATTGAAAAAAAGGAGACTCTTGAGACGAGAAAAAATAGCAAAATATCTATCTTGAAAGGTGGGAAATTGACAACCAAGGTTGACAAGACCAAGAAACATGTGATGCCCATGAACCAAGGTAGCATGGGAGCTATCGATAAAATAATTAAGACACATGAGCATTAGATCCATTTGGAAGATGGATGACTTGCTCCACGTCAGCATCAATGATGCTTGAAGATGAAATTTCTTTATTAATGACATGAGTCAAACTAAGGAAAGCCAGTGGTCCACATCATCAAATCTGTAATCTAGGCTCCAAAATTTTCCAATATGTCAGCAGCTTTGTTATTCTCCCTGAAAGTGTGCTGGAAAATTATATACTGGAAGTTTTTTCTAAGTGTTCTATATTCATTGATGCAATTCCTTATTTTCCAAGAAGGGGATTTAGAGTTTTTAAGGTAGTTAATGGTAGTAAAGGAATCACCCTCAACCAAAATTTTATCAAAAAATTATTTGGCCAAAACCAAACCATGTCATAAATCATGGGCTTTAGCAACTTGATTTTACTGAATCCCTAAAAATTTAGGAAAAGAAAGGATAACCTTATTGTTATTATCTCTGAGGATACCACTCACTCCTGCCTGATCAAGGTTACCCTTAGAAGCACCATCAACATTTAGTTTAGGCCACCCTTATGGAGGAGGAATCCAAGATGACTGAGCCCTATTAATGATAGGTTGTAGCCGAGTATTATCCACAATAGGAAAATTAAGAGCCTACCCCATAGAAACTTCAAAATAGGAAGCATGATGAGAAGGTAGAGGATAAAGGGAAGCATTCTCGATGGCAAGTGAGAGGATTTTATTCAAAATATATTTTTATTATTGACTAGTGTTGGCAAACACTCTGTGATTTCTTTCCAACTAGATCTACCACAAGAAATGATGAAGGTAAAACTACCACAATGCTTTGAGATGAAGGTTACTAAAAGGGTTGGGCCATTGGATGAAAATATCAGGGATAGAGCATGGTTCAACCCAAGAAATGTGGAAACAATCAAACAATTTATTGAGAATAGTAAATGAGAAAGGGCAATCAAGAAATAAATGATGGGGGGATTCCCAATCATAAAAACACAAAAAACATCTACTGGGAATGGTTAAGCCTCTTTTCAATAAATTATCTATGGTTAGGATCTTCTCCTTGATAGTTACCCAAGCAAAGGTGGTAATTTTAGGAATTAGAAGCTTAGGCCAAATAAAACTAAAATTAATTGAGGGTTCCTCATATGATAAAATAAGCTAATAGGTAGATTTAATAGAAAATTCTCTAGATTCAGTAAGTTCCCAAACCGGTTGATCATGAGGATTCCTAGAGGGGATAAAAGAAGATCTGAGAGGAAACTGCATTTCTCTACCTTCCTCAAGATGAGCAGGATTGAAGAAATACTTCCATGTTCTCCTATTATCCTGAGAGCAGATAAAATTTGAGACTTTTGGTCCAAAGGCATTATCAGTATATCCTTTGAGGACAGTCAAATTTGTTGTAATAATTTTTTGCTTTTTGGTGCATTATTTTTTCATTTGGTATCACAATATGGCCAAATTATAAGATCCATGGGAGGAGTAGAGATATTTTATTATTTAATCCTTGCTTGAGTGGGAGTTGTGTAGTGTTGATCTTGTTTTCAAGTAGCAAATATGGTAGGCACTAGAATGGAGATTGAAAAATCCAATTGGAGTAACTTTGAGCTATGGAATCTCAACATGGTGGATCTCCATATTGATGAAGATCTTCATGCAGTGGTTTTTGATCAAAAATACTATGGTATATCAAAATATTAGGATGTGATTGATCAAAGGCAATAAGCCTTGCTAGCCTTTGTATTTCATATTTAGTACTCCTAAATGTTTTAGGAGAAAAAACCTCCAAGGATATTTGGATAAAGTTTGGGACCTTGTACCAAGCTAAGTCCCTTGTAAACAAGTTTTTTATACTAAAGAAGCTCTATTCATTGAGAATGAGTGGTGACGGTTCTGTTACCAAGAACATGAATGCATTCAACATCTTAGTGAGCCAATTAGAATGTATGGACATGGATATGGAAAAGGAAGAGCAATGTATAACACTACTATGTACTTATCTTGATTTATGGGATAACCTTGTGATGGCAATTAGTAACACCATATCAAAGTTAAAGCTTGATATGGTGGTGGGTGCATTACTCTCAAAGGAGATAAGTTAGAATACTTTCAAGTCTTTCAAGGATGCATTGAGCATTATAGACCACGAAAAGGAAAAAATAATCAAGAAGAATAAGGAGAAGTGATTGAATTATAATAGAATATCCAAGACCCCTTATATATCCAAGGTAAAATATTAGAACTATGACACAAGAAGACACATTAGGGACTACATGGAGAAGAAGGGTTTTGATGAAAATTCTAACTCAAGGGATTATAATGAAGATATTGGTGATGTGTTTGTTACAACCCTTATCACATATGCACTTGAGGATGCATGGTTAATTGACTCTAAATATTCCTACAACGTGACTCCCCATAGGTATTAGTTTTTAAATTATGAAGAATTTGATAGTGAGAAGGTGAGAAGATTTTTTATCAACATACAAGAAAACATAAGGTATGCCATTACCTAAATTTTGTATGTAAAGAGTGGGATAAATTTTGGTTCTCATGAATTCTCTCTCCAATAACCATTTGTATATCCTATAATAACAATCTCTATGGTCTTTATTAACATTACTTTGAATGCAAGAGTGATTTTGAACATTTCTCATAGTGTAGGCGGATCACCTCGTAGAACAAGGTCACCCTCGAATTTTGAATATTTTGAAAGTGAGAATGGGGATGGAGGAACATCAGGTCATGGGTCAGGCAATGGAGTTGGTGAATTTTTGGGAATGGCATCAAAATATTAGGACAAGGTAGATAAAGGTCCGAAAGCTATGGGTGTGGGTGGATCCACCCCAAATGACCCTCCTCATGTTTCAAATCCCGATTTCTTTGTGGAGACACTCAAAAATGGGTGGGGTCCTCATCGTCCATCTCAATCACCAAGATCAAGACTCTATCCCTAGGTTTTAGAGAGTTGATCATCCCCCCTGATGTTATGGCTTTAATAATTTCCTAAAATTCCCTATACTAGGTAGGGAATATTGTTGGATTTTGTTCAAATATGGAGTCCATTTGTTGATGGGATCTTAAAAAATGGAAACCAAGTGGCTTGCTCTTACCAAGGTTTCTTTCCTCATCAGACTAAAGAATCCTAGTGACACCAGCCAGATTCTCACGGGTGGTCCTTAGTTTTTTGGTTATTGCAACCTCTTCATTAGAAGGTGGGATACTTATTTCAACCTTAAAACCTAAAGTATCAACATGATGCCCATATGGGTGAGGCCCTTGAGTCTTCTAATCCAATTTTGGAAAGAAGGAATCTTAAGGAGCATTGCCTAGTCGATTAGACATCTTATTACTTTCGGACTAGATTCCAAAGCCCAATCTCGAATGACTTATGCTTGCTTTTGTGTTAATGCTAACCTAGAATTAGAACTTCCCACTTTTATTGACCTCATATTAGGCTCCTATAACTGGAGATAGGCCAATGAATATGAATTTAAGCTAACCTTATATTTTGAGTGCTAGAAGCAAGGCCACTTGAGAGCTCAATGTCCTACTCTGAAAATAGAACCCAAGAAGGATCACTTTTGACCTAAAAATTCTTAGTAAGGAGGTTAGCTAGAAATTAAAAAGACTATAGGTATTTATGAATCCAATCAAGATGAAGTTGTATCCTTGAATGGTAAGATCTCATTCTCCCAGGTGAACATTCTTGTCCTTGAGAAGGTATGCTCTCTTTTTTCTAACCCTAACCCTTTTAATATCTTATTCAAGCCTCAAGGTGATGGTTTGGCTTCTTTGGATACTACTATAATCAATATTCCTAAATATGGACCCTTGGTAACTTATGTTATTGAAGATATTGATCGTTCGATAAATCCCATTAAGAGCCTAGGAAAATAAAATGTTTTTCTCTAAAGAAATCCTAATTCTAGTCCCAAGATTATTCCCCAGTCATCAACCAGGTCTTGTCCTTTATGTCCTCCTATTTCCTCCTACCATAATCAAGTCCTATCTCCTTCTAGAATCATAAATTCCCCTATCCTTGGAGAGTCTTCCAGTTCCCCCATGTCTCATACCCAAAGCCAAAAAAAGCTCTTTGTTGATATTGGTACTAAAAAAAAAAAGGGAAGACCCTCTTTCCAGGATAAAAGAAAAAAAGGGAAAGAAGATGCTATTGTAAATGACATTCAAGCTACTCTCCTGTCATCCCTATATGACTTCTTAGACAAGAATATCACCAAAGAGGAAGGAAAAAACCTAAACTTCCTCATCCTCAAGGAAAAATGAGGAAGAAATATTCATCTAAAATCCATAAATGAATATCCTATCATGGAATGTGAGAGGCCTCAATGAACCCACTAAACAATGGATAGTGTCATCCATGAGAAAATATTATAAGCCCAACATCATTCTCCTTCAAGAAACCAAGGTTAAATCTATTAACATTGAAAAAATCATTAAATCCTTATGGAATTGTTGTGAATTCATTTCCAGTATAGCTTGTGGTTTATTCAAAGGCCTTTTGTGTCTATGGGATCTTACAAAGTTTAAAGATAGACTTCTATATTCATAAGACGGAGTGACCAAAATTATATTTTGTTGTAAAGATACTAAATTCCGATGGATGCTCTCCAACATCTATGCTCCTAAAAACCCTGTTGATTGCCTTGATTTCTAGAATTCCCTCACTCAAATGATAATTACCTTCTCTAATGAAGTCTGGTTGATGGCAGGAGATTTCAAAAACCCTATATATCCTACTGACAAGCTTGGAGGGACCCCCATAACCCCTAGGTGTTACGAATATTTTTTTGAATTTGTCAATGAAAATGAGCTCATGGATATAGAAATTAAAGGCACAAATTTCACATGGAGCAAGAGGAGAATCGAGGACCATCTCATACAACTAAGGTTGGATAATGTCTTCATCTCGAAAGAAGCCTTTCCTTTCTTGGGTGAAACGTCTCTCTACTCCCTTCCTAAGATCGCTTCAGACCATAATACTTTGATCCTTGAATACCTTAGACCTACTTCCTTATTCAAGCCTCACTTCATATTCGAATTCATGTGGTTCTAGCATCCTAATATAAGATCCAAAATTTTTGAATGGTGGCTTCAAGATTTCAATGGCCCCAAAATTTTCCAAATTACTAGGAAACTCAGGCTCATAAAATAAAATCTCAAAGTTTAGAACAAAGAAGTCTTTGGCAATATATTTGAAGTAAAGAAGACCATTATCAACCATCTCAGTACTATGGAAAAAGAGGTTCAATCTGAAAACTCTTGTCCTTATCTAAGAGCCAAGGAGAAATATCTCCTATCATAGTTTCATAATATCCTAGCCAAGGAAGAGATATTCTAGTTATAGAATTCTAAAGCACTTTGGCTCAAGGAGGGAGATTCTAATACTAAGTACTTTAGTGTTGCTACACTCAAACATTAGAGTGCCAAAAAATAAAGCATTTGTGTAAGTGGGATGGATTAGTAACCAATGATATTATGGAAATTAGAGCTGAAACTATCATCTACTTTCAGGAGTTACTTTGTCCCTCCCACCCTTGCCTAGCCTTAGTTCTAAATTCTCTTCTCTGGAATATTCCAAGGATGGTTCCCTCTAAGTTAAATGCTAAGTTTCTTTATCCCTTCTCGTAGGATGAAATTAAGGAGGCCCTCTTCTCCATGTCAGAAGATAAGTTCAGTGGCCCAGATGATTTTCCTCTAAGGTTTTCCTAGGCTTTTTGGGATATTATGGGCCTAAATGTTACAACTGCCATCCAGCAGGTTCAAAGGATCAAGACCTTGCCTAGGGATATAAACTCTACAAACTTGGTCCTTGTCCTCCCAATGTTGTTGCTCTCTCGAATTATATCCCTATTAGTTTGTGCAATATCATCTAAAAAATCTTGACAAAGACCATTACCAATGGGTTGAAAAGCATTCTTTCAACTGTCATTGATCCTTTCCAAGGAAGCTCTATCCAAGGGAGACTCATCACTGATAGCATCATCATTATCCATGAGATGATTTACTTTATCACCAAAAGTAAAAAACCTAGTTTCTTTCTCAAGTTGGACATGAATGAAGCCTTTGATAGGGTCTCCTAGGGATTCTTATTTGTTGTTTGCTCCAAATTTGGCTTCCACAATGATTGGATCAAACTCATAAAATAATACCTCTCAACTGCTTGGTTTTTTGTCCTCATAAATGGTTCTACTAGTTATTTTCAAGAGCTCTAAAGGACTAAGACAAGGCAATCCTTTTTCTCCCTTTCTATTCATCATCTTAGCAGAGTCCTTGGGTAGATCTGTCAATGCGACTTGTGCTTTTGGAACCATCTCAGGTATCAAATCTTCCTCTAGGCATAATCCAATCTCTGACCAACAATGTTTTGATGATACTATCCTTACCACCCATTATTCTATTTTGGAAGCCAAAATATTAAGTGCATCCTAGATTCATATGAAGAAGTAGTGGGACAAAAGGTCAACTTCATTAAGAGCAACATCTATTTCATCAACACTCCTTTTAAGAGATAGCTTAAAATTACAAAAAAAACTTGGGGTGCACCATCTCCAATTTGATCTCCACTTACCTTGGCCTCCCCATTTTCCAAGGGGGACCAAATAATAGCATGTGGAACAATATCATCCAATGTATCATGAAGAAAATTGTTGGGTGGAAGGGAGCTACCCTAACCCAAGCTGCTAAAGCCACATTGGTTTAGCCGTACCTTCAAAGTATCATGGTGTTCTTCATGTCAAATTTTAAAGTCCCCAATGGGGTGTGTCAAATGATAGAACAAAATCAAAAAATATTTCTTTGGATTAGATCTTATAATAAGCATAAATTTCCTCTGGTGGCCTGGGATAAATTATGCTAAAAAAATATTACGGTGGTCTAGGATTTAGAATAATCAACAAGATGAATATGGATCTATTAAGTTAGCAAGGTTAAAGAATCCTCTCTAATTCCAAAATTACCTAGGTTGACATCGACAACAACAAGTACCTCCACCATTGCTCCTTCCTAGATGACATACCTCTTCCTAATGGCTCAAAATTTTAGAATTATGTCACTAAAACCAAAAATATTATGTAAAAATGTCTTAGGTGCCGCATTGGGGATGGTAGTCACTTTCAATTTTGGGAAGACCCTTAGCTTCTAGACCATCTACTAATTTTTTATCATAATAAATTCATCCTCAAACCTCTCATGGAATGTATCTTTGGTAGTCATGTGTGTAATTTCATTACCCATAATCATCCCCAGAGGCCAGCTTGGAAAATACTTCCCACTTCTAACGGAGCAAATTTCGGTCGTTTGCTCCCTTTCCAACTTGCTCAGAACCTATTTCATTCCCAGCAACCTTGTCCGGATTCATTTTTTGTGAAAGCCAAAAACCAAGACCTCTTCATTGTCAAATTTTCTTACTTTTTTAAAGAAGAGTCCAGTAAAGGTTGGTTTCTTGCTAATCTCATTTGGCTTCGACATCTCACCCTTAAGATCATTTTATTTTTCTAGTTGGTGGTCCAAAACATAATTTTAACCATTAATAATCTTATCAACTATGGGTTGATCATTCATAACAATTTATAAATTTTTTAATCTACTTGGGAATCGACCTCTCACCTATTTATCAAATGTACTTTCTCTTCTAATGTATTACTCTTTTTTTTTTGCATTTGGTTTTTCTTGGACTGCTCCCAACTCTGTTCTCAACCTGTGCATCCAATGGACAAATCCTTTTAAATATTTAAATCTCAAATCTCTATGGTCCTTTTTCTTGCACCATTTTCTATGGTAGACTTGGCTTGAAAGGAACAACAAAGCCTTTTTATACTTGGGGTCTATCTTCTCCAAGGTTCTTTTGGCGGTAATTGAGAATGCTAATCTCATTCCTTCTCTTGGGCCCCTTGGCCAAGGGATTGAA
Organism: Wollemia nobilis; assembly: GCA_028583015.1. Taxonomy (NCBI): domain Eukaryota; kingdom Viridiplantae; phylum Streptophyta; class Pinopsida; order Araucariales; family Araucariaceae; genus Wollemia; species Wollemia nobilis. Next base: position 7,997,342 of record JAQPPZ010001078.1, on the reverse strand, counting down.
TCTAGATTAATTACTTCCTTAAACCTACTCTCTGGTCCTACCAGACCTAATTTCCCTAATTTTGATATATCTAAAGTCATCTGGTCTCCTCCTCCTCCAGGTTGGTTCAAAATCAACTTTTATGGAGCTACCAAGGGTAATCCTAGTAAAGTTGGTTTTGGAGGTTTCGTCAGAGATGAGGTCAAAAGGATCATCCTGGTGTAAAATAAAAATAATGGCATCCAAACCAAAAATTTGGTTGAATCTAGAGATTTATTCCAAGGGCTATTAGTGGCAGAAGGCTTCCACATTCAAAACCTTATCATTCAATAAAATTCCTTGAATACTATCAATTATCTCAAATGTCTTCAACCTCCTGTGTGGTTAGTTCTTAATATCATTGATGAGTTGAAGAACCTTCTCTACAAATTCATCAATGTCATCATTCAACACGTTATCAAAGAAGGCAATGGAGTAGTTGATCTCATGGCCAATATTGGATTGGCCCAGGACTCACTATGTATCTGGGTTGACAACTTTTTCCAAGGTATCATAAAATTTGTAATCACAATGACTCTTCAAATTATCATTAGCTTTGGGAGGATGTGTGGCAATCTCACTCATCTCTTCCTCCATTTTCCTAGAACCTACCTTCCAATGAGATCATCTTCAAATCTTGTCCCACTGGTGTTTGTCAAGTTTGATCATAGGTGGCAGCTCGATATTTGATGGATGTCCTTTATCCCTTGATTTTCTCTTCCTCCCATGAATGAGTTGTGCTAGATTTTGAAAGATGAATTGTCAGTCTCCATTTTTTTATTTCTCTTTTTTTGGTGGTCCATTTTAACCCATGACCCCTTCCAAAACCAAAATCCTTGTACCAATGGATTTTTTAGTTTTTCCTGCATTGTTGTCATTCTTAGTAGTGGGATTGCTCCTATCATTTCTCTTCATTGAGTTCCAAGAAAATAAGTACCAAGATTTGGTGTCTTGAGGTATCAAGTGACAAATCCCTTTCCTCTCTATGTTGGATGACCATTGGATGCTCCCCTCTTGACTTCGAGTTGGCACATGAGGCTATGTCATCCTAGGTTGAGATAATCCACCAAAAACTCTACATCGCTAATGATTCCTGAATTGGTGTCATGCCAATATGCATCTACCCTGGTGTTTCAGCTCCCTAAAACTATTTAAATTACTAAATATAGAAGCTCTTTCCTCATATGGTTTAGTCTATGTCTATGTGCTTCTAGGAGGTAGTATGAAGAAGAGTTGAGTGGGAGGCTTGTTTTGGTGGTGATCATCGATGGATTTTCTTGAGCTTGATACCCTGCAACTCGATGCAATAGTTGAGAAAATTTTGGATGCTCATGAGTTTCTCCCTTTTCTTTGGAAGTTTTATGGTAGTGATCTTGATTTGTAAATGAAGCTCATGAAGTCTTAAAACAATGGAAGTGTATCCCTCAAAGAATTTTCTTTCAGAATCACCATTGTTTTGATCACTAAGGTTACCAAATTAATCAATGATAATGACTTGATCCATTGGGACAAACATTCATTAGATGTGGATCTGGGGTATTTTAGGTACAAGGGCAAGCATCTGGCTAGAGAGAATAGTGGCATTATAAGGAAGGATCTTCTTTCCCCTTGGAATAGTGTAATCATCCCTGTTATGCAGTACTTTACCATATATGATACTAATTCCCCTATGTAAAGTTTCCATATGGCATTCCTTAATCATTTAAGGGACATAAAGTTTATTAATGTTCTTGGGTACCTATTTCATTCGATGGAGCTCTCCATTACTAGTGTCAAGGAAGGGAAATACTTGCATCCAAAGCACCAGGGGCTTCACTTGATGATATTTAAGCATGTAATTTAGCTCCAATACTAGGATCCTACTCTATCCATTGTAGATAAAACTAATGATCAACCCTCTACCTCTTCACCCAGTTAGGGGTCTCCCAAGGGGAATGAACCAAGTTATTATGAGATGAATATGGAAACTATTTCTTCTAGAAAAGTGGGTAAAAAGAAGTTGGTATTTGACTCCTTCGAGACCACTCCATCCTTGTGTCTATGTTCTACCAAAAAAATCATATGCTGACAAGTGTAAGAGCATCATCATCCTAGACCTAGATATTCCTACTTCTAGATTGCCTCCTTCAAGTTGTAAGAAGCAGAAATATAAATGTGTCCCCAAAAATATTATTTTCCTTGGTGGAACCACGATTTAGTTGCTCTCATATGATGACTATGATTTAATTTCCAATCTGGATGACCTCATAAATTTGGATTCATCCCTTATTCTTCAAGCAAGGAAATTTATCAACAAGATTAAGAAATCAAAGGTGGTGACCCAAGATTCATAGATGGCTTAGAATGTTTATGGTGATGAACAGGACCATCCTACTACCTTGGGGTGATCCCATTGTTGGATTTTCCTCTATTTTTTGTTGTTGTGTCTCCTTTTGGGTTGATGGTTTACCATCCTTTATGTCTTTTAAACTTATTTGTTATGTTTATCTGATGAGGGTTTCCCATATTTGGATCTCTCCTTTTGTATCTCATATTCTAAAATGTTTGGAAATCCTTTCAAAACCCCCTTTTATCAATAAAAAAAACAATCCCTATGGTCTTAATTGAGTCCATGTAGGGCCTTCTTGAGCTTGTATATCCAATCTTACTTGCCTTTCTTCTTAAATCCTTTTGGCTTATCCACAAACTTTCTTATCAATGAACCTAGTGAGAAATGCACTCTTCACATCCATATAATGTTCTTTACATCCCTTTTGTAATAATATGGCTAGCAATAATCTTATGGTGCATTACCTTGCAATAGGATCTAAAGTCTCCTCATAATCTATACCATACTTTTGTGCAAAATCCTTTACAACCATTTTAGCCTTGTGCTTGTCAATAATCCCATCACTCTTGAATTTTTTGTTGTAGATTCACTTAGTAGTAATGATATCATTATAACTTGGTGGATGAACTAACTGAGAAGTATCATTCCTTTTAAAGGAATCCATCTCCTTTTATATTACCTCATTCTCAATCTTATTTTCATATGTCTCTTCATAATTTGTAGGTTCACTAGCAATACAAGGAAATGCATAGAAAACAAATTCTTCATCAATGTCATCATCAATATTACCTCTTTCATTTTGCATTGATTACCTGCTTGTTAACTTTTTCTCAAATTTATGGACCAACCTTTACGATGGGGAATGTAGAAGTAACAATGTATTACATTTTCCTACTTGAGTTGTTCAAGAAGTTATGGTTGGTCTTGTAGTGCTAATATATGGTGTAGATGATACCTCCATGGGTGCTAGTTGAGAATCATTATTGTTATTTTTATCCTCATCTTTGCTACAATATTTCCCCCTTAACTTATAACCTTTTCTCTCCTTTTGGGATGGTATTCATAAACACATGTTATGAACCTCAATTCTAATTAAAAATAAATCATTGACCATTTATGTATAAATATCAAATATCCATACACAAACAATCTTCCACAAAAAATAATCCACACAAAGAGATATAGACATATAATACCATTGAGGTAGGAAAACACCCAATATATTAATTAAGAAAGGAATCACTCCATAAACCAAGACTATTACCACATGACTTGCTTACAATGACAACAAAATTTATTTATATAAATGAATAACACAAGCTTATACTGAGAGGGGGGGTGAACAGTATAAGACCATTTTTTACATTTTCCTTCAATTCAACTTTCAATTCAATATTATGCAGTGTATAGATAACAGTATCAAAAATCCGTAATCAAAACAATGCACAAAACACCATCCACAATAGAGACACAACAATTTATGTGGTTCACCCAATGTGGGCTACTCCACGGATAAAATCTTTCACTAAATTTTATCAAATCAAATTTTGGGAATACCTTTCCCGATTACAATGTTTATGGGCACCAACCCAAAGGAGACACCAATCCCCTAGATCTTGTTATGGCTGGTGATCCTTTAGAAGACCTCTGCCTCCACTGCCCTTAGCAAATGGAACTCTATCCATAGAAGACACCTGTCTTCCCTGCTCTGGCTAGAGACCTCTGTCCTCAACTCTATCACCTCAAGGCTGGTCCTCAAAATTGCACTAAACATAGTCCTTCGATTTAACACAAATGTCCTCGTTCTTTTTCTTAGATCTGAACCAAACACAGTCCTTCGGTCTGGCACAAATGTCCTCGAATATTTCTCTAGTCTGGGTACAAATTTGTCCTCAAATTTGCACCAATTTCTGTCCTCAAGTCTGGTTCACAAGCTTTCACTAAAGCTTGCTTAATCTTCACCCAAGTCTTCACCAAGACTTGTCTCAGATCTGCTTTGCCAGTTCTTAGAAAAGCTCACACAAATCTATCCTTAAATTCTCTCTGCTCAGTCGCAGCCGCACTTGGTCGAAACCAACCTTTGCACTGTCTACACAAACACAGCAGCACTCAGCTCTTGGCGATCGAACTTCTCACTTTGTGCACTATCTGTGAATGTCGCACTTCGAACGTACACTTCAAAATCAATCCTTTGACTCTTCAAACAACCCTCATTTTATACTAATACTTTCAAAACCTTTATCTTAGTTGAATTTGCAACCCTAAACTACGTCGGCCCAAATTTAACTTTGTCGGCCTCGCTCCCTCTGCAACTCTTCTGTAGCTTCTGCCGTGAAACTACAACATGTCACGATATCATGACACCTTTGCAACCGTACACTTCCTTTTGCCTTTTGTCATGATATCATGAAATTTTAGCCTATGACGACTTCAACCACATTCTTGTCGCGATATCGTGACACTTCTGACTTAGTCAGCATCAACTTTGCTTTTGTTGTGATATCGCGACACTTCTCCCTTTGTCGACCTCCTTTCTGCTTTTGTCGTGAAATCGTAAAATTCTGTCTTCATAGCCTTCCTCTCTTCTTTTGTCATGAAATCATGACACTTCTCCTATAGAAGACCTGCATTCTATTTCTGTCATGAAATCGTGACACTTTCTCCAGCCAAACACTACCATCTCAAACTGTCACGAAATTGCGACACATTCTCTTCCTTGCACTCTTGTCTGCTTGCACTAGTAAAAATGGAACATGTCATGAAATCATGATGCTTTTGCCTTTGATCTCTTCCTCCTTAAATTTGTTGTGAAATCATGACACTTCTAGCTTTCGTACGTTTTCTCTTCAACATGTCGCGAAATTGTGACATTTCTTATTTTGAAACCTTTCCTTTGCTGCATGTCACGAAATCGTGATAGTTCTTACTTGGAACAATTTCATCTGTAGCATGTCATGAAAATGTAATGGTTCTCACTTCAAACTCTAAAGCATGTCGCAAAAATGCGACGCTTCTCACTTCAAACTCTGCAGCATGTCACAAAATCGTGACAGTTCTCATTTCGAACTCTGCAGCATGTTGCGAAATCATGACACTTTTTGAGTTACTTTCTCTCTCTTCAAACTTGTCACGAAATCATGACAATTCTCACTACGGACTCTCTCTCCTGCAACATGTCATGAAATCATGACACTTTTCCATTCATTCAGCCTTCCTTGCAATATGTCACGAAATCGTGACATTTCTGACTCCGAACATTCTCTCTCCTCTTTGAGTCACGAAACTGCGGCATGTCGCGATATTGCGACATTTTTATAAAAAGCTTCCTCTCACCTGTGTAAGTCACAAAAATGTGACATGTCGTGATATCGTGAAACTTTTTCAAAAAGCTTTCTCTCTCCTGTTTAAGTCTCGAAACTGCGACATGTCGCGATATCGCGACATTTTTCAACCTTACTTTCTTTTGAACCTTTCATGCCGAAACCTTCATCAAAAAAAATTCTTTTACATCAAATCAAATTCCTTTAAAAGCTTCTTGACATCAATGACAACTTATACACTTGAGCAAAGGCAATATACCCAAGGTACCCAAAATTGCCAACAATAAACTTCATAAATGATTCAGCTTCCTAGACCTTGCATCTCCCTTATCCCACTTATTATTAAAATAGAATATTAAAATTTAATCACCCTTGGGTTATGTGTGGCCAATATAAAATATAATATTATATTTCTATTATTCTTATCCTTAGGTATCTAATATTTCACCCTCATGAATTATTTTATCCTTACAACATAGGAGGAAACTATATAATATGATTTCTAAGTAATATTGACAATTGGTACCAATATTGATTATTCCTCCATCAAAGTGAATTTTTTATTGGTGGTGGTATTTGATGATGCCAAACTACCCTTGTGCCACTTGAATATCCATAATTAATCCTTTGGTTCTATGTATGTCTATCATAGCAACTCTTTTGCTCTATGTCCTATCTCCATGATTATCACCTCTTATGGTGGTGTGGATGGAGATATATTCTAGCCTGAGACCATTGTTCTACTTTCTTTGATTAATTAACCTTTTAATACTCTATGTTATCTCTATGTGGTGTGTCCTTATGCTCTCCTAATAGTTTTTCCTTGGAATTTATCATTGCTTCTTACTTGGAATCTACTAAGGTCTATGCTATAGATTCAAATTTTGATTCCTCTATTGGTTCTTACTTCTTGAAATAAGAAATGTCCTACAATGTTATCTTCTTTTTTTGGTGCCATAACTTCATTAAATTCTATTTTATATTAATGCTAATAATGCCCAAATAATACAACCAAGGATAACCAAGAACAATATCCACATCATTCATCTCAATAGAATAAAAATATGAAAGTAAAACATATCCATCAATGGTGTTTTTAAATTTTTTAAAAATTTGAACATTATTACCCTCAAGTTGTATGTCTTTGATTTTATTTTCCTAAACCTATAACCCCTTAGCCAAAGCAATATTAATGAAATTATATTTGTTGCTACTGTATATGATTTTTTTTTTTGAATGCAACCATGAACCTATAAAATAGATTTGATTGATTCAAATAACTCTTTTTGATATCTATTTGGAACCAAATACGTGGCTCCATCAGCCTACATACTACCCCTCTTATGTTTTCCTTTTGTTAATTTATTGATAATTTTGGATTCCTTTTTCTCAATTTCTCATCAAAAAATGCAACTTCAAATTCTTCCTATGTATATGTAATTCTATTGAAACTATATGTTCACATACCAATATAAAGTTTTCCCTTACAAGTAATCAAGAAGCTTTCACTTCCATTCCCTCTTAAAAAAAATCTACTTCATCAACCATTCCCTAGAACCACTATCATGCTCTCTAGGAATATGAGCAACTCCATGACCTCAACCCCCAAAAAATAAAATTTTCTAAAGTAACAATTTCTCAGAAATAACAAAAAATTCTTACAAATATTTTTTTTGAAATCTCATCTATTCATTTCTTTAAACAATTAATTTTGCAAAATTTCTTAAAAAACAATTGGCAATTGATTTGCTTCCTCGGATTGAGAGATATGATTTTTTTCTCTTTGGATAAATTTTTCATGTAGCCAAAAATAACATCAATAGCCCAACTTCAAACATCCATAACTATCTCAAAACTAATAAAATTTTTATAAATAACCAATCATTATAGTACTCAAATTGATCTACATGATGGTGTAAGAATATTCTAAAAATGACTGGCTAAATGAAAGATACAAATTTTTCTTTTGAAAAAAATTATGTAGCCAAAGAATGACATTAATAATCCAATTTCAAATATCCATAATTCTCTCAATATTTATAATAATTTATCAATTGATTAGTTGTATTTGTAGTGCTTGAAAGGGTCTATAAAATGGTGCAAAAATCTTCTCAAGTGACTATAGAAAAAAATATAGCTCCCATAAGATGAGACAGTTTTCTTAAAAAAATTTCCCTAACTCTACAATCCATAGAAGACACATTCCCCACTTTTTTTAGAATATCCATTTTAATACCACTTGTTATGAACCTCAATTCTTATTAATAGAAAATCATTCACCATTTATGCAAAAATATTAAACATCCATCCATAAATAATATTCCACAAAAATAATCCACACAAAGAGATAGAGATAGATAATACCCTTGAGGTAGGTCACCATCCAAGATATTCATTAAGGAATGGATAACTTCACATCCATTCCATGATCCAATAATATTACAACATGACTTGCTTACAATGACAATATCCCTTCTTTATATAACCCTCTTCCTAAACCCTTCATCTTCCTAGACCCTTCATCTCCCTTATCCCACTTATTATTATAATAAAATATTAAAATATAATCACCCTTGGGTTATGTGTGGCCCATATACAATATAATATTATATTCCCCACATTCTTATCCTTAGGTATCTAACAACACCACTCTCAAAAAAAATATTATCCCTATAAATAATAGATTTTTTTGACTATGGATGTAAAACATGTATGCTTTGCTCTATTCACTATAAATAAAAAAGATTTAAGGAACTCTTTTATGGTAAAACTTTTTCCTCTTCTCATCACTAACATGCACCTAGGATAAACAATCAAATATTTTGAAGAAAGCAACACTAGGTTTCTTACCATACTGTGGTTCATAAGGTATCTTGTTCTTCACTACAATAGTATGAATTCTATTGAGAATACACTGCTATCTTCACTACTTTAGCCCAAAATTTCTTCTCTAACCCCTTGGTTTCAATAATTTTCTTAGATAATTCTATAATTATATTGTTCTTAATTTCTACCATTTCATTTTTTATGGACTATAATATGTTGTAAGTTACCTTTCGATGTCATTTGATGAACATAATTCCTAGAAATATTTGGGGAAAAACTCCTTACATCTATCTATTCTCAAAATTTTTAATGGTTTTCCCACTTTCATACTCATCCATTGCTTTGAGTGTCTTAAAGGTTGAAAAGGGCTCATATTTACTCTCCAAAATATGGTGTGGTTATTCCTTGGCTTTGTTACTCAAATCTGGACATTGGGGATACTTATTTTCATAATGAGTACCCCCACATATGAATCAACCTATATTGGGTGCTTGATATATTTCTTGTCTTTTCTCCCTTATTCCCTCTTTCTACACTAAATATTTATGTTTTTGAGGTTGAGATTTTGATTTTTTCCTTTTTCCATATTAAGTCCCTCTCCTAAATTTCCTTTATCCTTATCAGTTTTTGGTTTCTTGTTCACCAATCATCTCCAACATTAATTTATGTTGTTCCATCATATCCTGCAGTGACCCAAATTAAATATGTGAGTTTCTTCACTTCTTCTTGTAGCAACTCAACTATGAAAGTAACATTAGTCTTTATAATGATGGAATAATTCATTCTCCTCACTTCCCTATTAGATTCCATTGTTCTTTCAGTTTTCTTACTGGAGTCCATTGTTCTTCTATTATTCTTGGATTATCTCAATATAGGTCCCATATCCTATTCATAAAAAGAAGTTGGGTAAGTTACAACTTCTCCAAATTGTACTTACAATTAGTTATTTTCATTTTACCATGAACTAACTTAGACCATTATAACTCTCCTAATAATTATCATGGTTACACTTGCCTCCCTACAAGATCCCATCCCCAATAAGAAACCACACTCTCTAGGATTGTTACTCCTTGGTCTATTTGGTCTAGTCATCATGCAATACCCATCTTATCCTAGATCACATTAAGGTCCCTAGTAGAGTAAATTTCCCCAAAGTAGCACATCAAGTCAAGGCTCACCCTAGGTTATCTCCATGAAATATTCTAGTCTTATGACCTAGATATTTGATACCAACTGTAACAACCCACTAAAACCAACCCATGGGGGAGATAAATTTTTTCAAGCAAGGTTCACAAAGAAGACCCAATATATATAATCTAGTATTGATAAGGCATAACAATATTGTGAGCTAATGTCATTGTAGATGAAACTCAAGTGGATAGGAGTGGCTATCATCTTGTATTTTTGAGGTTCACCTTACTAAACCTCACCATTTTGAAAGAATACCAATAGTGGTCCCTCCATTTTTCTCATATTTATCCTGCTTTCCCATTGCTGCATAAATCTTGTGAGTCAGTGCCCCGCTTACAGGTTCCTTGAACATTGGTTCCTTTCCTTTTGAGTTAATTCCTACTCTATGTAGATAGTTGCTAGCATAATGTGGTCCATCACAATCAAAACATCTAGTCTTGGGACTTGGGTGTATTTTTTATTTTTTCCCCTCAACTGCTTTCTCTGCTATGATGGGAGGACTAGTCTATCCCTAGTATGATCTATTATTTTCATTATTGCAATTATTGGAGTTGCGATTCTTCTATTGGAATCATTTTCTAAACTTCCCTCACTTTCTATCATTCCTTCAATCATGCCTAGGAGAATATTTATTTCCTTGATCTCCTTCCCACTTTACAAAACCCACACTATTCCTTTTCCTTAGTGCGTCTTTACCATTTTCATCCAACCACTCATAATAAAAGTAGGGTTTGATATACATTTTAGCCTTTCTACCCAAATCATAAACCTTTTGTAATGTAGAAGGTTCTCACATATCCACCTCTTGACCTATTATTGGGTCTGCCCTAATAAGAAACTTGTGGATCTTCATATTTTCATTGTATGTGGGAACATATTTAAGAAGATTAACAAATCATTGATGATATACCTCCACTATCCTAATTCCTTATTGAAGCATAGTGAATTCACCAAATTTCCAAGAGTAAAAGTGTTCTATGAGGAACCTATCTTTAAATGCCTTTACAAAAGCTTACCAACTCAAGTCTATTGTCGTCGCAAGTCCTAGTCTTGACTATATGTTTCCCACCAACTTGTGCCATCACCTTGCAAGTGTAGAGTGGTGTAGGACATTCGGGTGCTAGAGGAGTAGTTCTTCAAAACATAATAAGTTTCTATTTTCTTTAGCCAATATTTGGATTTATCCCTATATTCTTACCCATTAAACTTGGACGAATTTAGATACTTTATATATTTACCCAATTTAGCTTCCAGATAATCCTAGCCCGTTGATATTCCATAAGAAGTTCATTTTATTGTTCCATTCTAGAGTTTCTAGTCATTTTTTCTTGGTTCAACATAGTATCCAACATCTTCCTTTGAGTTTCTACATGTCCATGAAGTTGGGCTACTATTGTCGTAAGATCCTCTCTTTCTTCACTAGGTTTATCTAATCCTACATTTGGGGTTCCATTCTCTCCATGGGTTTATCGTGTCTAACTCATCATTGGGACAACACTTCCTCTTCTTCTCTTTAGTGGTATTGTCCCTGGCCACATACAGAAGAGACATTAGGAGTCATTTTATTGAAGTACCTAAATTCTTAGTTATTCTTTTATATAGAGGTTTTAAGGGAAACCCTACTTGAGCATGCTTCCTATTGCACACCACAATTAGCCTTACATAGTGAGCCTATTACACTAATGAACCCAGGATTTGATACCAAATATCATCATCCAAATTTCTATCCTTTATTTTTTTAAGGAGTCTTAGATACTTTGTATCCCGCTTAAATACCTTTCATGTCTTACCCAAGGTATACCCATCACTACATCTTACGTAAGTCTGGCTACACAAGTGCACTAGGTGTAAAACTAGTAATACAAGTTATCCCTCTTGTTGGCACCATGAGCTAACTTGCCTTTCCTTTTATTATATTGAATAGGGTATGCTTCTAGCTATCCTCTACTCATGTCCATATGAGAGGATTAGACCATATGGAGGTTGACTATCCCTCTCATCTAAATATGAGCTAGTTATTTTTTCATTTGCCTCATTAAAAACCTATCCACAAGGATCCTTAGATTATTCTAGACCTCTTGAATACTCCATAAAACTCCTTTATGGTGTGTATTCAAAATCCTTTAACCTTCCCATCGAAGGAAATAACCTACTACCTAAAAATAACCTACCAAATTTCTTTTTGATGTTTGAGTGCTACCTTAGTATTTAACCTTTCAAACGATTGCTTAAAGCAAAAATAGAAACATGTCTAACCCGTAAAGCCATTATATAATTTAACTCATAGATTGCACAAGAATAGCCAATCACATTCTTTCAAGAGTTCAACCTAATTACCTAACCATATTAAGAAGAATAACTTAATCGTTAAGCACATAACAATTGAACAATTAAAGTTGGAACAAAGAATCCTTAAAATTATCCATGGAAACCTTACCCAACAATTATTCCATTCTAAACTCTACTTCCTTAAGCATAAACAACTAAATCCTTATAAGTCTTGCAATAATTAGCAAAATCATTCTAATAGACATAAGAGCATGGAAAATTATTATAAATCACACAACAACCATAAGAACACATAATTTTAGCTTGGGAGAAACCTCGTGGGGAAACCTAGACTCAAATTATTCCATCAAGATTTCATTTAATAAGCCAAATATTTACATAGTAAATGGATAACCCATATTATCCGTAATTTTTTCTAATAAAGTTAACAAGTCTATTTAGTTTTGCTCTAGAAGGATGGTCTTTCACAACTCACTGTTGTCATTGCTCTCCATTTTGGAATCGGCTACCAAAAAATCCAATCTTGTTGTCTTATCAATGGATGGAGTACATAGAAAATAGTTGGCAAGTGCCCATGAGCTAGTTTGGTATAACTCAAGAACTCAATCCAACAACATCTCTGGACCCAGAACTTTTCAACCAGTTAAGATCTCGTTGGCTGTGATGCTTGGAGGAGGACCCATTTTGTAGATGGTCACAAATCTGACACGACCATGCTAGAGGACCCTATGCTAAAAGAGCACAACCATTTTTCCCATATCGGGATAACCATTGAGTTAAAACCGACTGGGAAACATATCCATTCCTAAATTTTACCAATGTTTCCTAATGGAGTGTAACTTCTAGAAAACATATTTGCTATCAATAATTCCATTAAAGCTAATCTATTACAATTCCTAAATTTGAACATCATATCCATCCACAAATTCATCACTGCTATTGAATATAACAGAGTCTGAGATAAAATATCCATCCATAATTTCACTAGCGCTCTAAAGCATAAAATAAACGAAAACAATATATTCATTAACATAATTTCACTTTGCTATCTATAATAAAGGATTCCAAAAGAAATAACCATCTTCATAGATTCACTATTGCTTGTTATTACAAAATCTAAAGCAACACATATATCCAATCATAATTTCACTATTGCTTGTTATTACAAAATATGAAGCAACACATATATCCAATCATAATTTCACTATTGCTTGTTATTTAAAATCTAAAGCAACACATATATTCAATCATAATTTCACTATTGCTTGTCTTAATATAACAAATCTAAGCAATATAATTCAATCCTAATTTCACTATTGCTTATCTTATAATAACAAATTTGAGCAATATAATTCAATCCTAATTTCACTATTGTTTATCTTAGCTTTTGAGTGTTACACTACTACTACTACAAAAAATGACCTCTTGTCTTTAGCACCAGAAGAAGAATCCTCTCCCTTTTTATGTTGATGGTCTCAACCAATATAAGGTTGGTAGAATTTCTCCTTTAAGACAACTAGATATTGGATTAAAAACTCTACACCATGGATAGAACTCCTAAGGATTTCTTAAATTTGACTCACCTCCAACCAATGGAGGACTCCATAGAAACCCAAGAAAAACTCTTGTCTCTACTACCATAAGACCATCAACTCACATTCGGTGCTAAAACCAAGAACAATATTTGTACTTTTGATTAGGTAGGAAAATATCTCTAGTTAATACAACTACTACTTCCATGAATACATAGTGAGAGCACAATCAAGGGTACTGGTTAAATAAAACCCTACGACTTACTCTAACAACCATAATAGCCATCCAAATGAAAAAAAACAACTAGGGAATAGTTGTAACATTAATTAAAATCATCATCTTGATAGCCTAGCTAAGAAGATTCAAGAACCTCTACTCTATTTTAACACACAGGTCAGTGCACTACAAATTCCAAATCAAATGGTGCAAAGAAGTGTCTCAAATCTCTAAAACAAGGAAATAAATACTTCTATTAGAGTATTGATAAAATCTTCTACCTTCATTAATTAGAAAAGATAAGATGTCAATGTAAGCATGTATACCTGTGATTACTGAAGATTTATAGTGTGTTGAGTCTTACCCTCAACGTCCCACTCTAAGGTTTTTATTTCACAGAGTGACCTTTCTTCATTTTTTCTTCTTCTCCCTCCATTTCCTCCTATTTCCTTATTCTCTTGGGCACTCCTAATGGAACTACTCCACTAGCCATCCCCATTATTCCATCACCTATTTTTTGGCCCATCTCAATGTGGGTTCCCCACTGAAATACCATGATCCCCCATCCTTGTTCCCATGGCCTCACAAGGGTTAGACGCTCAACCCAAACCTTAACAATATTTCCTTTCTAATTAAAAATCACTAGAAGTAAAGGAAAGCAAAACTCTTGTCCTTCTCCGTAAGAATTTGCACGTGAGTGCAATAAAAGAACTTACGATCATAAAAACATATTACAATCGATATCTAGAAGACCACCATACTTAATATGCTTACCAAAATTTTCCTTAGTTTCTTTTTTTTTGAAGAGATTATATTTTAAAAATACAATATAACTTCAATTATTTTCATTAAAGTTTTGTAGTTAGTAACCATGTAAGCAACATTTAATCTATATCTTATATACAAATTATGCCAAGTAATTAAATAAGAAATAGAGCATTTATCAGGTTGCTTCTTTGTCAAGAGTATGCCCATCCATAGAATATTTTTATCCCGCATCAATGAAAGTTTGTTAACAACATCACATTTTATCCTTTAAAACCTAATTTGCAAAAATCAACATAATTTGTCAGTTATTCCTTTAGTTAGAAGAGCATCCAACTGTACTAAAATATTCATTATGCATAACCTAGCATAAATCCAACCAAAAAAAAAGGGTCTACCAAGAGAGGGTCATGACAATCTACACATCAAAATAACATTAGAACTTAAAATCCCCTAATCCTTTGAAGTGAGAATCCTTCCCCTCTCTAGGGAAAAGAGAAGTCGGATCTCCCCTAGATAGCCAATTATCACTCTCTCTATTCTTCTCACAAATTAGTGAACTTGATGTGAACACTGCCATGGTTCCCTAGGCCCCTTTTCCTAGCCAAATGCCTTAATTAAGGTCAAATAAATCACACTTTAATCAATACAATTTAAATATTGTTTGTGTATATTAACACACATTAATCAAAATAATAAGAACCTAACCAAGTGCTAGTTCTACAAAGGGTTTTACAACCCTTTGAATAACTATAGTACAAAAATATAGGTTATATCTAGTATATTGTGAGCCAAGGATGCCAAACCCCCACATAGGACCTCATGCATACTTTAATCCTATTGATAAGTATAACACAATGAGATAGTGTGAGTCATAAGAAGGATTATAATTACCTCTCATGTATTGTCTTAGATCATGTACCTAGAAGATCAGTTATGTGTACCATCATCATCTCATGTACCAATGGGTATATGGAGAGTGGTTAGGTATATAGAAAAATGCAAGCATTAAGATACCAAAGGTTAGGTATTTTGAAAGAATACCAGTATAGAGACCTTTGGTATATAGGGATACCCCTAACGTATAGTGATAAGATTTTTATATCAAGAGAAGGAGATAAAATGTCTTCTTCTTATTTTATCAACTCTCTAAATTTAAATACATTAATTAATTGAACCTCTTTTTAATTTACCTCCAATCCAATGGTTTAAAGGTGGTACATGATATGTAGTGTAGAACAATAATTTTCCATTAACCCCAACCTTTAGTAGAAGATCCTAAAGATCAATCTACCTTTGAGGACCCTAAATTTAAATATGAATTTGAGGGTACTTCACCCTTGGATCCTCTATAACCCCTTCATGATAATCAAGGATGAGTGTTATACAAATTATTTGATCATATAGATCTTTTCTTATGGTAACATAAAGATATCTTGGAAGACATCCTTAGGAATGGTATACATAACCAAAACTTTTCTATAGGGGAAGGTTCACTCTTGGCCCATCCCTTTAACAAGCAAACATAAACTATAATGTATCAACCTTCAATATATTTGATTCTACTTCTCATGTCATCATCACTTTCATGGATTATGGGATACAAACCTCCCCATCATCCTCAAGATATCATGCATCCTTGCCTCCTCTTGATGAGATATTATAGGACAATGAAATTTGTACCATATCTCATCAAGTGGGTATGAGTGGCATTCCTAATTTGGATGCACCCTCTATTGTTCCATATTCCAATATTATTATCAATAATCTTTCTTCTATTCCATTAAATGTGAGCATGGATTTAACTCAAGACACTACTCCCACAATATCTTATCTCTTGTCATTTAATTATTTTATTTTGACTAGCTTTGGGATGATCCATACAATCCAAAATCAACATCATTTTCTTAATGCACCAATCTTGACATCATGTCCCTTATGCTTATCACACATATTTTATGTGCAATCGAATCCTATTTCTTCGAAACTCAAAATCAAAAGCCTATCTTTGAAAATTCCTAACCATAAAAAATAAGAGAAAGTTACCTTAATTGGATCTACCTAATTTTGCCATCTTAGATAAAATCCTTGAAGCCAAGTTGTTGGAGCTGCCATATGTCAAACATTTAGATCCTAAAAGGGGAAAGGATCCTTGGTTTTTCCCCAAGGAGTATTGTGCATACCATCACAACAAAGGTCATACAACCAATTGATGCAAAATCCTTAGAAACCTCATCCAATACCTAATAGATTTAGGTCAAGTGGTTATCAACAACTCTCACTAATACAAGCAAATCCTCTAATGTAATCATCTATTTAATATTCTATCATCATCAATTTAATATTTAATCTTCATCAACTACTTTCTCTTCTCAAATTAATGATGCATTAATATATTTAACCTTAAATGATCAATATAATGATTAGTCTAAATATAAATCCTCTAATCCAACAAACCTTAAAATTAATAATCAACATAAAAATAAAATTATCCTAAACCTAGCCAAAATTTTTCCTTATCCCCAAATCATAAGCTTACCTTCTAAGAATTTTCAAACAGTATGAATAGGAAGTTGCTTCTTTATTGTGTCGACACTACTAACAATATATAGATTTTTAGTACTAATTTTAGGTTAAAAATACCATGTCTAATTTCTACAAATTGATCCTAGAAGATTTGAATATCTCATAAGGTTGACTAGGTGTTTGAAGTTATTCATTAGGTAAGGGAGTGAAAATAATGTAAAATGTAAAGTGGCTATATTTCAAAGAGTCCCAGCATTGCACAAGCTAGATATTGTTCTAGATATTGTTCTATATGCATGTTTGACTTACCAGAGTTCTAGATGCATAAATCCAAAATTGATCAAATTTAAACCTTCGAAGTGAGCGACATCAATAGAAGGGAATTTTTTTTTGGTATCAGTCAATCAAATTTACACAAATCTAGAAGTATCTCAAAAACTTGTATATGGTCCAAAAATGTACAAATGCATGAAAATTGAATAAATCTAGATTCCCCCAAAATAGGACAATGCATCTCTCGTATTGATAAGAGAATACACTCCTTGCTTAAATATGAATGAGAACAATTTTGGACTATTTTGGGTAATGATTTCAATAACCCCACACTAAATTCCAAGATTGTGCAAAATATATCATAGTTGAAAAAAGCTAGAGCTATCAATACCAAAACATCAACAAAACCAAAGAGTGCTTAAAATTGGAAGACCAAGATATTAGTTAGGTTGAACTAGGAGAAAAAAGTTAGGATTTATCCCATAGTTGCATTAGAAAAACATCCCTAAGGCTAAAATTTATTTCAAATAACTCTTCAAGAAGATCAAAGGCTTGACTTTGATACACAACACTCTAAAATAGCCCTTTCATATCTATAATTGCCTCAATGCTTTCCAGTTTTTCAAGCTAATGCTATTAAAGCATGAAAATAATATCTATGATAGATCAATTACAATGAATTGACTATTTATAGAGGATATTTGAAGATCAGTGGAGCAATTTGTAAATATATTCAAGTTCAAGTGTAAAGACAAAATTTGAACTAGACACCTCTGCATCATGAGCTATCAAAGAAGCTCTTTGCTAGGCTATTTTTATAACAAACTTGTAACTACCATTACAAATATTATATTTTAAGATTCAAAAGGTAACCTATAAATATTTCAATAGACCTCTCGAAAGGATCGACTCCATAGCATTTACTTGAGTGTATGTTGTGTAATTTTTGCTTTCAATTAATGAGAAGTGATAGTTTTTTGGCCTTCGTTATGATTACTATTTTAGGTTTTTATGAATGAATGTTGCATTTTAAATTATTTCTATTACACTTTGTAATTAGTTTATTATTGTAAAGGGAATTCAACTATTTGGATCTCTATTGGATTGATTTTCATTAAAGTCTTTGGAATGATTAAAGTATATGACTGTAATCAAAATAATTTTTCTATGCATTTGATAATGGCTAGTTTGTTAAGTATTATTACAAGTTGATTGTAGTAGGTTCTTACAATGCATGCCCAATGTTGTTACACTATACCTCATGCACCATTTATTCATTACTCTAAAATATTACTCCCATCTAACCCTCTCATTTCTTACCATTACCTTAAACCCCTATTTTAATTTCATATATATTTTAAGGAGCCATCCTTCTCTGGAGGTTAAACTAGGAGAAATTTATTTCATCCAAAATTTTGGCTAAATTCTAGGATACACTTTATAGACTTAGGAAACTTTTATGCCAATAATTTGTTTTGGCATGCCCAATGGGATGATCTCATACATTCATCTAATTTACCTAGAGGAATCAATATTTGATGAATAGTCTTGACCTCATAAGCAGAAAATACATGTTTATCTAGAAATTCCATTGATGGAAGAATACAAAAATTCAATGACTTTGTTGGAAGTTGAATCTAGAATAATCTAAAAGACACTAGACCCTATCCCCATAAAATAATCCTCATTCATTCAATAATTGTTGAACAACCCTACCCTTCTTGGGATGGTGTTGGTCCTCTTAATATCTCAATCCTACATGAAATTACTAAAATCACCTTAAAAGCATTTCCCATTTACTATGGTAGTGGAAAAATTACTTATGAACATTATCAGGATGCAGCCACCTTAGCCACTACATATAATATTATATTTAAATATGTAATGATCAGGCGATAGGTTCAATATTTTTAAGGTAAAGTGTTGATGTGGTATCATTATTTAGAAGACAAGAGCATCAAAGGCTAGTTATAACTAGCCAAATATTTTATAACAAAGTTTGATAATCCTAGAGATCCATTTTTGTTATTCACCCAATTTTTGTCTATATATAGAATCACCCCTGAAAGCATTACAGATTTTAACATTTGGTTCAAAAGTACTTGGAAGAGAATTCCCCAATAAATCCAACCATCCCATCCCCAAACATATCTATACTATATCCATACATTCAAACTTGATATGAATCTTTTAATTTAGCAAGCCAAAGAAAAATACTCCCACAATTTTTTTAAGAGGCTATAATGGCAAAAAATACACTTATAACTGCAAGAAAGCTTCCTCCTAGAACCACCATATGGAAAATCCCTAAAAATCATGTAGTCATACCTCAAGTACAACTCCCAAATACATCCCAACCAAAATGTTGTAATACTTTGGAATCATGTCCATACCCTCCATTCATAACGAATCCTATTTCCACCATACCGATGTCACAACACTGGATAGCTCAGGAATTAAAGTTATAAGTCACCAACTCACTAAAGAGTTTGATATAATGGAAGAGAAACAAGGTAAAGTAGGAACCAAAGTGAAATACCTCAATGAATTTATTTATAAGGTCGATTAATTTTCAGCAACGGAGTCAACAAACAAGAACAATTTCATGATCTAGTTATACGTAATTCTTCACTATTTGATACAAGTTATGGAGATAAGAACTATTAGCTATATTTTTAGTCAAATACAACTCTAACAAAGAAAGGTGTGATATATCTTACACTAGATGTGGGATAGTTCTTCTTAAAATAAAATTTTTCTACTAATCATCCAACATATAGGAGAAAGGAATACATTAACATCCCTGCACCAGCTCATGATCAAAATACTAGGAAGTGGAAAAATGAAAAGAAATATGAAAGAAAATAATTGGAATGAGCATCATGTTAACAAAATTAACAACCCACCAAAACCAACCAAAGAGATTTTTTTCAAGAAAGGTTCATAAAGAAGACCTAATATATAATTCAATATTGGTAAGGCATAACCACATTTTGAGCTAATATCATTGTAGACGACACTCAAGTGGACAAGAGTGGCCAACATCCCATATTTATAGGGTTCACCTTTCTAAAACTCACCATTTATAAAGGACACCAATAGTGATTCCCCTACCTTTTCCATGTCCTCACCAATATAGGACAACTTGACCATGGCATAAGGATTATCCTTCAAGGCCCATAACACTTAAAGGAGGATACCTTTTCCTGACCCTACATAATTCTATCTATGTAGATCTATTATGGTGTAATTACTTAGTGCTTAGTTAACATACCTCTATGGGTTAACTAATGCCATTACCACTCACATCATAATGAGCATGATCATCCAATCCTCATCGATCACAATACCACCACTATACTTCACAATGAATGATTCCAAAGACTTTACTACCTTAAAACATCTAAGCCTCATTTTTCAAGGTCTACCATTAACCATTATCTGGTTATTGCATAAATGCAACTCCTTCTAGTTTAGTGAATTCTTGACTGTTGCATCATTGTAACTCCTTCCAGAATTTGCATCTTCTTGGCTATTGCATCACCACAACTCCTTCTAGGACTTGGGTTAACTTCTTGACTCAAGGGTTCTATTATGGCTTTAAATATCACCCAAAAATCTAATAATAAAAACAATAATAACTAAACCATAAAATATCTCTTATAAACAATAAGTGTTATGCTTAACATGCTTAAATATAACAAAAAACAAATAGAACTTATCTATTCCATTTAACCTTAGCATTTAGCATTTCAATGAAAGAATGAACTTTATCTAAAGGTATTATAAACCCAAAATATAACTAATTCCAAAACATTCTTTCATAAGCCTCCAATTACTTTCCATAAACAAATACAACATTTAAATTCATAAATAAATTCCATTCCAATATCTTAATTAAAAACCATACACTATTCCCTTTATTGATCAACTCTTGGAATACTTAAGCAAGAATATTTACAAAAATGTTTCCTCTCTCTCAAAATTCAATACAACATTTTCCATTTATGAGATATTTTTTTTCATACAAAGGAGAATCAATAAATATATTATCCTTCAATATAACATAAATCTAAAATATTCTTTTCTTTTCAAGACTATACATAAATCAATACATTTAGTCTTTTCTCAAATAATGCAATAAAACTCAAAGAATTCATATCTTCAACTATATTTATCCACAATAATTCTTTGAATTGCTCGATCTCCATGAACTTAGACTTAGATTTTAGGGATCAAGACAACTCTTTCATCTATATGCAACATAACATGCATCCTACATGAATACAATCAACCATACACAATAATGATGGATGCAATAATCACATAACCATGTAACATCCAAAGATAATCCCATACTTCTCTCTATAATGGAATTTCTTTATCTACCCAAGCCTCAAAAATCCATTACTATCATTCCAATAGTTCTCATAGCAACCAAACATTTTTTTTAACAAGCTTTATTTCTTACAACGACATGGTCATAACTTAAAGTAACCAAACCTGATCCTTCACGAACAAACTTACTAATCTTGGGTTTATTTTCAAAATTACATTCTACTTAAATTTTGATTAACCAATTATTAAACTATTAAAAAACTTATTTTCCAATTTCCTTACATAAAAGGTCCAAAAACATTAAATAAGGAGAACATAAAACCATACCGAAAAACAATAATTCTCATGCATTAATTAAATAAATGTAGATCCAAACTAGAATTTATACAAGTTTAAATCATAAAATTAAAGCATCAACTTAAAAACAACATGGAAAACATGGCACTCAACCACACATGAAAATATGAAATCGTATCGATGTAACCATAAGCTTATCTTAAGGTACTACGCCTACCTTAAAAGGAGGTGTTATAGTCAAATACTCTCACTATGTGAAATATAGAGCACCACATCCAAGCTACATTATAGAGAGTAACATAGTGAAGCTACATCACAAAGAACATTGTAGCCAAGTTACATCACAAATAATATGCCAACAAAGCACTCCAAGGTCATTGCCTATGGAACCAAGCATCAAAAGAATCCAAACTAATTCAAATGAGAGTAACACATAGAACCAACAAGGGTTTCACAAACCAAAATTCTAATGCTACTATAGGAGGGTTCTAACAAAGAAAGAGTCCAATACTATCATGGTTTGCAAATAACAAGCAACAAGCCAAACAAGAAAGCTTATGTACATAAAGGAGGAGAAGCAATACTTAAGGCCATATGTCTCAAAACAACATGGAAATATACATAACAAAAATGTTTTCAAACTTACCTTCTCTGAAGAGTACGATGTCTCTCAATTCACTTCTAGCACTCCTTCCTCAAGTCTATATTTTATCCTACATTTTTATCCTTGTGCTAGCCTTTTTCCTTCCACCGAAGGACTCTTAAAAGCTCAGACTAGAAACACTCTTTTTTTCTTTTGTTGATTACCTCAATTCTCAAGCATTACCAAATGGATTCCAAGGTAGGTAATGTTCATATCCCTTATGTTATCCAAGCACCACCCTTTTTCTAATAAAGGTTTTAAATGAAAATAGCTCCTTAATTAATCTAAAATAATGCAAATTTTAAAGTACATATAATAGATTAATAAAGAACTTCCTGATTTCATGGATTAATGTTAATAATCCTACATATAAGATTTACCTATTTGCAAGAAAACATAAATAATTTAATATCCTAAAGTCTCCAATCATTAGAATATTAATAATCAATTATCCATATTATAAATTAATATCAAATATTAATATTAACTATTAACTTAGCCTTATCAAATACTAACTATCAAATATTAATACTAAAGAGGGTGGTTTTTGAGACTATTTGTAAGTTCAAGAAAAAAGTCAAAATTGAATCCCCCAAGCCAAAGTGTGTTTGATCCTCTGCACGCTTGCAAAAAATGGTGCAAGAAAAGAAATCCTTAATAATTGACTCCAAGGATGATGATAAGGATGCCCCTGATCTTTATCTACAACAATTCATCATCAACTTTATTTCCAATTGCATGTCCTAAATTGTTGATCTCCGCAACGCTCTGAACCTACTTTTCTTCAATAAATCCTTTTTTGATGATGGTGGTGAGGTCTCTACTGTTAAGGATGACATTAATATTGCTACTAATTTTGAGGACGATAAAGATGAATATAAATACATCGATATGGATGAGTCAAATGATGAGCTTCCATAAGTTAGTGTAGAACCCGAAGATGAAGCTCAGGGATTCCTTTCATGCTGATGTTTTTTTGTAAAGGGCATCCTCTGTGTTGTCCTTAGCTTCTTTTTGTTGTTTAAGGGTATCCTCTATGTCATCCTTAGTTTTTTTATCTGCTTTTTAAGGGCCTCCTCTGTGGCACTTCGAGTTTTGTGGGACTATGCTCTCTATCCTTGTCTCTTTGGTTTTTGCGGTTGGTTTCATATTTTTGTTCTCTTATGTAATTAGGTTTTGGGTACCTATCAAAATCCATTTTTTAATCAAATATTTTAACTGATAAAAAAAAACTATTAACATTGATACTAATATCTTTGGTATTATCATACCAACATTAATATTAATACCAAAATAGAAGAAATAACAACCATTCATTCTTCAAGCCTCAAACACATGCATAAAGCATTCAATGAAAAATATATTTAGGTAAAACCAAATTCATTCCTTGAGTGGAATGTTTTTTTAAGATAAACGAGACATTATCACCTATCTATTAAGGATGGCTCCTTTGCCAATAACAATATCTTTTCCCAATGGTGCATTCAATCACAACAAACAAATATATGTAATACATATATATGAAGGGTATTATTTCACCCTTGAGTTTTCAATGATAAATATCATCTATCATTTTCCTTTTTTTCTCTCAACTCCGATGGTTGTCCCATACCAATCCATCGATGAGAGTACCTGATCCTGCAACCACAAATTCATCAATAGTACCATATTCTAAAATAGTATAATCAAAGCATAAAGCATAACTACCAACACATATTGGTAACATAAAAATAAAATTATGCATTAGATATCCACACATCAATACATAAATCAAATGTCAAGAATAAGTCTTACCAAGGAGGGTTGTTACATACTCCCTCTTAGACTAAACATATTCCTCTATATTTTTTGAAAATAAAACATGCATATATCATTCAAATAAATATGGTAAATGCTTCCTCATCTGTTCAACATCTTCCAAAGTTGCATAATTTTTCAATAAATTGGTCCCACTGGACCTTATATTGATCTAGGGTTTATTTCCTCAACATCTTGGAATGGAACCCTAAAATATTTATCGATCGTACCTCAATGGATGATGGATATTCCATATATAATTTTAAAATATTCCAAATGTGAGAAGGATCAACAATATATTTTCTAAGTAGAGATATGTGGGAAGTATCATGGATCTTTGATAGGTTTGGTGGCAAGACGAGCCTATAGACTATTGAACTAATCTTATCAATGATATCAAAATACCCAACATAATGAGAATCCAACTTAGTTGACTTGATGACACTTTTCATGGGTCTAACCCTTAAGACTCTATCTCCCATAGAGAATTCTCTTGGTGATATCTTCATATCAACATAGATCTTCTATAAATTAGTTGCTTCCTTGAGCCTAGCCAAATCACTTTAAGTTGCTCATTCAACTCTCTGGCAGTGTCCAATTTGATCACCACATGATCTTTTATATTATCCCATGATAGAGATATTTTGCATATTTTATGATATAAATCCTCAAAGACATTTCCAAGGATGTGTTGTATCTATTATTGTATGCAAATTCCAATAGATGCAAAAATTCTTCCCACTTAGACTTTTGATCAATGCAATACATGCAAATTATGTCCTCTAGGACTTGGTTCACTCTCTTCATTTGTCCATCTATTTCAAGATAATATGCAGAACTAATATTCAACTTAGTGCCCACTACATGATGAAGAGCTTGCCAAAAATATGATGTAAACCTAGAATATTTGTTTGATATGATCACCTCAGGAAAACCATATAATCTAAAAATTTTATTTGAAAAAATTATTTACCACAATCGATGCATCATCCTTGATGTTTCTTGGTATAAAAAGTGCAACCTTGGTCAACTTGGCGACCACCACAAGTATTGTATCATGCTAGTACCTAGTCTTAGGTAAACCCACAATAAAATCCATAGATATTTACCAATTCTGAGTAAGTATATCATGTGGGTATAATTTTCCCTATTGGATGTTGATGCTCTACTTTAACCTTCTAACACTCCAAGCATCTAGCAATAAAAATAGTGATATCATATTTAATTCATATCCAATAGGTGGTATTTTTCATGTTTTCTATCATCTTTGACCCTCCTATGGAGAACTATGCACCTCTTACATAATAATTGTTCTCTACTCACTAGTTTTGGGTATGATAACCCTATCCTTAACGCATATAAGTCCATCTGTTGTGCTAAAATCCTTATTTTCCTTAGGATTTCTCTCAATATTTGTCTAGATTTCAATGCAATATTGATCCCCTAACTTCATTTCCCTAACATTTTCCATTAAGTCTATATGACTTTGGATCAATTATACTATGTGCCTTCTCCTACTTAAGGCATCTACAACCTTATTTTATTTCCATTTGATATACTCAATACAAAAATCATATTCTGCTAAGAACTCTATCCACCTCCTCTATCTTGCATTCAACTTAGGTTGGGTAAAAATATACCTTAGACTTTGGTGGTATGTACTTAGCTAATTTTTTTTCAATAAATAGTACCTCTAGTGTAACAACCCCAAAATCTAACAAACCCAAGAGAGATTATTATTTTTTTAAATTTTTAAGGTTCATAGGAGTATCCATAAAAATCATACAGGTATACCCAATTTTGAGTCTATGACATTGGATATGTCTCTTGAGTGGGTAGGAGAGGTCAAAATTTTGTAGGTACTAGGGTTTACCTCATATACCTTTGTGGCATAAAGGACACTTGAAAAAAGGTCACCCCACATTTTTGGTGTTCTCTACGAATGCAAAATTCTTGACCTTAGCATTCAGATTATCCCTTCTTAGTATGTAGAGAGTGGAAAACACCAATTTATTCCACCAATAATAAGTCAGTATGATGGATCCTTTGGTGTATTACCTTGGTCTAGTTTAACTACACCTCCACAATAATCCCGTAAACTTCATGCTTGTATTTCCCATCTCTGTGATGGATGTCTAAGCATCAATCACTCCATTTGATTTTCTTATAATGGACATAGGAACTAGGTGTTTCTACCCCACAATAACCCAAGTTGAAAAGGAGAGTTTACACAAGGTTACCTTAGATACCTTCCCAAAGGAACCCCTCCTTGAGCCCAAGGATAAATCTCTATAACTCTCACTCTGCAAGCATTAAAACAAGAGCAACTTCTAACATGGAAGCAAAATACTATCTTATCTTAAGCTTGCAAATAAATCTAATAAAACCTTTAGATTAAAGCATTAGCTCCAAAAACATGGATAAAACCATAAAATAAATAATCAATATGGAATCGCATAGTCATTCAATTAAATATTTAGATAACATAAAAGAATAGTCTTTGCTTCTATTAAAAAAAATCCTCTTTCACAAAGAGTGATTTTCAATAGCTCTCCAAGAATAATTGAAGAATCCACTTAGCATGATCTGACATATTCCTCCCTTGACCTCCATGATAGCTTGGTAGGAAGGTGGGGATTATAAAAGTTCATGTGCAAACTGAAGAACACAAGCTTATATTGAGAGGGGAGGGTGAACAGTATAAGGTAAAATTTTACTTTCTTTTCCCAAACAATTTATCCAATGTTATCAATTGCAATATCAATAGCAATAACAAAACAATGCACAAATCATCACACACATGAGAGACACAAATTTAACGTGGTTCACCCAATGTGGGTTACATCCACGGAGAAAATATTTCTTCTAAATTTTCTCAACAAATCTCTTGGGAATCAATTCCCTATTACAATGTTTGTGGATCTCTCTCCACAGGAGAACTCTATCCCCTTTATTCTGGTTTGTGGATCTCTCTCCACAGGAGAACTCTATCCCCTTTTCTCTGGTTTGTGGATCTCTCTCCATAGGAGAACTCTATCCCCTTTTCTCTGGTTTGTGGATCTCTCTCCATAGGAGAACTCTATCCCTTTCTCTGGTTTTGTGGATCTCTCTCCATAGGAGAACTCTATCCCCTTTGCTCTAGTTTGTGGATCTCTCTCCATAGGAGAACTCTATCCCCTCTACTCTGGTTTGTGGATCTCTCTCCATAGGATAACTCTATCCCTCTCTAGTTTGTGGATCTCTCTCCATAGGAGAACTCTATCCCCTCTGCTCTGGTCTACTCCAAATCCTACTCTTAACTCTATCTCAAATCTGCACCAAATATCATTACAAGGCTAGCACAAATATGCTCCAACTTTGCTCATAAATCTCTACCTCAAATCTACACCAATCTTGTTACAAGGCTAGCACAAATCTGCTCAACTCAGCTCACAAATCTCTACCTCAAATTTGCACCAAACCTCATTACAAGGCTAGCACAAATCTGCTCCAAATATACTCACAAATTTGTCCAAATTTACACACAATACATGTACAAATCTACCTCAAGCCTTCTCTCTATATATTGCCCAAATATTCAACAAACCTTATCACAAGGCTAGCACAAATATTCTCTCTATTACTGTCCAAATTTGCTTCAATTCTTCTCACAAGACTTGCTCAAATCTACCTCAATGTTGCTTCAAGTCTTCTCATAAGACTTGCTCAAATCTACCTCAATGTTGCTTCAAGTCTTCTCACAAGACTTGCTCAAATCTGCCTCAATGTTGCTTCAAGTCTTCTCACAAGACTTGCTCAAATCTACCTCAATGTTGCTTCAAGTCTTCTCACAAGACTTGCTCAAATCTACCTTAATGTTGCTTCAAGTCTTCTCACAAGACTTGCTCAAATCTACCTCAATGCTGCTCACTGAACCTACTCAAATATTTCCAAATCTTGCATACAAACAATGCTTATATCTCTTTCAAAAATGCTTTCTTCAACTAGGCAATTCAGACATATTCTACTTAGAATTCGTTTAACCTCTGGAACATATAGAGAATGATATGTACTATCAAATACCCAATATGTTCTTCACATTCACAAATCTTGCATTCATCTAATCCAATCTCTACCTCTTGCAAAATCCCTTTCAAATCAAATCAAACTAGTGTATAACTTTGCTTCACAAAATTGGTCTCTATTCCTTGCAAATTTACTCTCAATGATCAACCACAATAATGCACAACTTGCTTTACAAAATTGGTCTCTAACACTTGCTCATTCACATTCAATGTCACTCACACCAATGCACAAATGCTTCACAAATTCTTCCAAGAAGAATACACAATTTGTTCTCAAAAACCCTAACTCAAGTGTTTCCAATTTCACTAATCAATGATGCACAATTTGTTCTCAAAACATAGCTCAAATATTTCCAACAATACACACTAATCAACCCTTTTATCTCCACCTTATAATTCTGAAATATTTGCTCAACCAACCACTCTAGAGAAGTAATAATGTCAACATACCTCTCAACTTGCTTTGATGAAAAGTGCCCTCAAAACCTATTCCAAAATAATTTCCTTTTTTCCACTTTAAGAGGTTAGCCAATATTCTTTTCAAATCAAACACAATAACCTTTCCTCAAAAATTTGCACAGAAATATTTCTCTATCCTCTTTTTATTTTCTCAAAACAAGGCTTTTAATTAAATAATAAAAACCTTTTAACTTTCCTTCACCATGCAAAAATTACACACAATAATTTTACCATGAAACACCTTATAACTCCTACTTTTAAAACACACACAATCAACTCATACAATGAAATAATCCTTATCACACCTTATTTCTCCTTCTAAATATATTTTAAATTATAATATCAAAAGACCCTTTTCATACCTTATTTCTCCTTCTAAATAGATTTAAATTATAACACCAAAAGACCCTTTTCACAACTTATTTCTCCTATATCAAATGTGCAAATATTAAATACCAACTTAACCTTATAACTCCACAAAAATCAAAATACAATTTAAAAATTAAATACCTCCTTTTATTCTACCCTCAATGTGACTCGAACCTCTCACCTCGTGAGAGCAAGGTGCCCAACCAAGGGGCCATGACCGATTGTGCTAATGCAGCTCATGAGAGCTCTAAGGCGCCAATCACCTTTTATCTTCTCCTACCGTAAGCTTAACCCAACCAAAATAAAATGGTCTACGATGGGTTTCAAACCCGAAACCTCCTCCTCACAATGCCTTCATGTTGGCTCAACCACTAGCTGGTCTAGCTAGTTGGATGGGTTAAAATGTGTACTAGTTCGAATGTGAAACCTCCACGTTCACCTCAAAGGACTATGCTCCTCTTCCCTCTTCTTCTCTACCGCATGCAACAAATGTCGAATGAATTACTTGCACAATTTTCGAACACCTTGCAAATGACCTTAGGCATTGGTATTAATATATTTCATTTGGTCTTCATCCAACGTCGGTGCCACCTTTGTTTTTTCACCCATATGACGTCGACCACTTTATTCGAAAATAATTCAAATTATCTTCAATTTCTTGGTGCTCAAATATAATTTAAAAACTTTATATTATAATAAAAATATTATAATATTACTCCTTTTGAACCTTGCCTTTATAATTAATATTATTGCCTTCAATAATATTAATAATATTAATTCTTTTGAACCTTGCCTTCATAATTAATATTATTGTCATAATATTAATTCTTTTGAACCTTGCCTTCATATTCTTTTGAACCTTACCTTCATTTTAAACCATTGTTCCAAAGAGCTTTTAAGCCTTTTGTCCTTCATTATAATATTCAAAATGTAGATATTATAATGCTTTTCTTCAACCAATATTATAATAATAAATATTATAATATTATCAATGACAACCAATGACATCTTCTCTTTTGACATCAACCTATGACATCAATCCTTTGACATCAATGACAACACACTATACTCAAAATTTCCAACAATCTCCCCCTTTGTCATTGATGGCAACCCTTTCTAAAAATTCCTTTTCCAACCACTGGATTCCAAATCTGCTCCCCTGAGAAGCTGCTCCCCTGATTGAATGCTCTCCCCTTACTCAAATCTCTCCCCCTTTGACATCAATGGCAAAGGGACTCCTTTGGGGCTAAAGATAAGACTCTTAGCTCAGCCCCCTCCCCACCTCCTCTCCTTGAGGTGATTAATTTTGGGGTGGGAGTAATTCTACTCCCAACATACAATGCTCTTTTTCTTTTTCAACCTTCTTTTTCAACACCTTTGTAATCATACCCTTTTGATCCTTTTGAGTGTCCCTGTTCTTGCTTGACTCTGAAAGTTTTGGAAACTCTGTTCTACACCACTTGGCCTTATGCCCAATATTTTTGCACTTGTAACACCTGATGTTGTAGTTCTTGGAAGGTGTAAATGACTTGAAGTTCCTCTTGGTGAAGCCATAATCATTTCTGTCATGAACCCTGTAGTGGATCGCTTTATGACCAAAGTGATTACATGAGTAGCAATACCCTTGAAAGAAATATCCATCTTTGAATGAGTTGAAGTTCCTTTTAGTGAGACCATACTCCTTTCCATGAACCCTGCAATGCATAGCTTTGTGACCAAAATGATTACATGAGAAACAATGCCCTTTGAAGAAATATTCATCTTATCTTGGAACATCTGGTCTCTTAGTCCTTTCTTTGCCTTCTCTATGATGATCCATGTTTCTTGTTTGTGCATTGTTTCCTTTCTTAGTGAAGCTTCTATTCTTCAACTTATCCGCATAGGCCTTAGTTTCTTCTTCACTCTCTTCCTCTGAAACTTCCTTTTCTTTTGAGCTTGAGCTTGACCCTTCTTCTTGTTTCCCTTGTCCTTCTTCAAAACCAAGTCCTATTTTGATAAATGAAGATCTTTGTGCATTGATAATTTTATCCAAAGTTTTTGAACTTTTCCCAAACCTGTTCAGCTTATCCTTAGAATATTTCACTTCCATCCTTAGAGAAACCACTTCATGTTCTAATATTTCACATTCTAACTCTTTTGCTTCTAACTTTTCAACCATGACCTCTTTAAATCTCCTTGCCTTAGCTTTTGAGTTTGTGAGGTCTTGTAGAAGCTTTTCCTTTTCTTCCTCATGTTCTTGAACTTGAGCCTTCAGTCTTGAATTCTGCTTTCTAACTCTTTTTAACTCTCTGAGAGCAACAATAAGTTCTTCTTCTAGATCAACTGTGCCTTCTTCTTCATTTTTTGAATATTTCTCTTCTTCTTGGTCTTCAAGAGCATCTTCATACTCTTCTACTTTATCTTTAATAGGAGCATTTTCTTCCTCTTCTATTGCCAAAAATAGAATCTCTTCTTCTTCACTATCTGAGAGTCTTTCATCACTATCACTTGAAGCATTTCTTGCCTTTTTAACATAGAAACTCTTCTTGTGCCTTTGAAAGAACTTCTTTTCATGCTTGCCTTGACCATACCTATTTTTCTTTTCATGCCTAAATTTTCTTCCTTCCTTTTTCTTATAATCCTATTTCTCTTCACTGCTACTACTTCCATCTTGTGGATAATTAGATGCATAGTGACCAAAGTCACCACAATTAAAGCATTTCATAGTCTTTATATCTTTGTGTTTTCTTGAGTCCTTATTTCTTCTCACATAGTTAGCTTCTTCATTACTACTTGACTCATCACTTGATTCTGGTTTCTTATCTTTTATCTT
Organism: Wollemia nobilis; assembly: GCA_028583015.1. Lineage (NCBI taxonomy): Eukaryota > Viridiplantae > Streptophyta > Pinopsida > Araucariales > Araucariaceae > Wollemia > Wollemia nobilis. The sequence continues at coordinate 7,965,277 of JAQPPZ010001078.1, read as the reverse complement.
CTTTGAAGCTTTGAAAGTTACCTCTTTCTTGGAATTGTGATCCTTTTCTATTCTCATCTCATAAGCTATGAGAATTCCATGTAACTCATCCATAGTCAACTTATCAATATCCTTCATCTCTTCTATAGCTAAAACCTTTGCATCATACCTTATAGGGAGTGATCTTAATACCTTCTGAGCAACACTGGAGTCCTCAACTTTGAATCCAAGTCCTCGCATGGTATTAACAACTTCATCAACATGAAGTAAGTATTTAGCAATATCTTCCTCATATTCCATCTTCAACTCTTCAAACCTCCTTTTGTGAGTTTGTAGTTTTTCCAACTTGACCTTGTTATCTCCTTCATATGTTTACTTCAATTTATCCCATATCTCTTTTGCTGATTTGCATTGCATAACTTTCACAAATTTTGATTCACGTAATCCACTTAAGATTCCATTCATAGCCTTGGAATTATTCACATGTAATTGCTTACCATCCTTATCTGTGGGAGGAGTAGTTGTAGGTGTGAACCCATCCTCAACATATTGCCATGTTTCATATCCTTGTACCATCAAGTAAGTCTTCATCCTCATACTCTAGAAAGCATAATTGTTCCCATCAAACAATGGAGCCTTATTTGTTGAAGATCCATTCTGAGATGTCATATGTGTTCCTATAATATCTTCCTTCAAGTTGTTAGAATTTTTCTAAAGGAACCCACTCTGATACCAATTGAAGAACACAAGCTTATACTGAGAGGGGGGTGAATAGTATAAGGTAAAATTTTACTTTCTTTTCCCAAATAATTTTATCCAATGTTATCAATTGCAATATCAATAGCAATAAAAAAATAATGCACAAATCATCACACACATGAGAGACACAAATTTAACATGGTTCACCCAATGTGGGTTACATCCATGGAGAAAATATTTCTTCTAAATTTTCTCAATAAATATCTTGGGAATCAATTCCCTATTACAATATTTATGGATCTCTCTCCATAGGAGAACTCTATCCCCTTTGTTCTGGTTTGTGGATCTCTCTCCATAGGAGAACTCTATCCCCTTTGCTCTGGTTTGTGGATCTCTCCATAGGAGAACTCTATCCCCTTTGCTCTGGTTTGTGGATCTCTCTCCATAGGATAACTCTATCCCCTTTGCTCTAGTTTGTGGATCTCTCCTCAGGAACTCTATCCCTTTTGTTTTTTTTCTCTCCTTCTTTCAAGCTTCTCTCAACTCTATCTCAAATCTACACCAACCTTATTATAAGGCTAGCACAAATATGCTCTAACTCTGATCATAAATCTCTACCTCAAATATGCACCAAACCTCATTACAAGGCTAGCACAAATCTGCTCTAACTCTGATCAAAATTTTATTCCATAATGCACAAATCTACCTCAAACCTGCTCTCTATCTCTTCCAAAATTTACAAAACCTCTTAATGTTAGCACAAATCTCTCTCTATTATCAAATCTACTTCAAGTCTTCTCAAAACTTGCTCAAATCTACCTCAATGTGCTTCAAGTATTCTCACAAGACTTGCTCAAATCTACCTCAATGCTGCTTCAAGTCTTCTCACAAGACTTGCTCAAATCTACCTCAATGCTGCTTCAAGAACCTGCTCAAATATTTCCAAATATTGCATACAAACAATGCTTATATCTCTTTCAGAAATGCTTTCTTCAACTAGGCAATTCAGACATATTCTACCTAGAATTTGTTTAACCTCTGGAACATATAGAGAATGATATGTACTATCAAATACCCAATATGTTCTTCACATTCACAAATCTTGCATTCATCTAATCCAATCTCTACCTCTTGCAAAATCCCTTTCAAATCAAATCAAACTAGTGTATAACTTTGCTTCACAAACCTGGTCTCTATTCCTTGCAAATTTACTCTCAATGATCAAACACAATAATGCACAACTTGCTTTACAAAACTGGTCTCTAACACTTGCCCATTCACATTCAATGTCACTCACACCAATGCACAAATGCTTCACAAATTCTTCCAAGAAGAATACACAATTTGTTCTCAAAAACCTTACCTCAAGTGTTTCCAATTTCACTAGTCAATGATGCACAATTTGTTCTCAAAACATAGCTCAAATATTTCCAACAATACACACTAATCAACCCTTTTATCTCCACCTTATAATTTTGAAATATTTTCTCAACCAACCACTCTAGAGAAGTAATAATGTCAACATACCTCTCAACTTGCTTTGATGAAAAAGTGCCCTCAAAACCTATTCCAAAATAATTTCCTTTTTTCCACTTTAAGAGGTTAGCCAATCTTCTTTTCAAATCAAACACAATAACCTTTCCTCAAAAATTTGCACAGAAATATTGCTCTATCCTCTTTTTATTTTCTCAAAACAAGGCTTTTAATTAAAGAATAAAAACCTTTTAACTTTCCTTCACCATGCAAAAATTACACACAATAATTTTACCATGAAACACCTTATAACTCCTACTTTTAAAACACACACAATCAACTCATACAATGAAAGAATCCTTATCACACCTTATTTATCCTTCTAAACAGATTTTAAATTATAATATCAAAAGACCCTTTTCATACCTTATTTCTCCTTCTAAACAGATTTAAATTTTAACACCAAAAGACCCTTTTCACACCTTATTTCTCCTATATCAAATGAGCAAAAATTAAATGCCAACTTAACCTTATAACTCCACAAAAATAAAATTACAATTTAAAAATTAAATACCTCCTTTTATTCTGCCCTCAATGCGACTCGAACCTCTCACCTCGTGAGAGCAAGGCACCCAACCAAGGGGCCACAACCGACTATGCCAACGCAGCTCATGAGAGCTCTAAGGTGCCAGTCGCCCTTTATCTTCTCCTACCGCGAGCTTAACCAAACCAAAATAAAATGGTCTACGATGGGTTTCAAACCCAAAACCTCCTCCTCACAATGCCTTCATGTCGACTCAACCACCAGCTGGTCTAGCTGGTCGGATGGGTTAAAATGTGTACTGGTTCGAATGTGAAACCTCCATGTTCACCTCAAAGGACTGTGCTTCCTCTTCCTTCTCTACCACATGCAACGAATACCGAGCAAATTACTTGCATAGTTTACGAACACCTTGCAAATGATATTAGACACTAGTATTTATGAGCCATAAAATTGCTTATTTTTTGTACTATTTTCCCCATAATGTGTGGCATATATTCTTGTAGATATAAATGTTTTATGGAAATTATATATATAATTAATAGTTTATTTTTCATGTTTTCTAATATTTGTCTTTAAGTGTAATTTGTGTAGATTTAGTAGAAATTGTTGCATTTTGGCATGTTTTTGTCGAGATCCCACTCAGACCTGACACTTACAATTTAATGAAGTAAAGAAATCTACATAATATCGGTGAAGAGGTACGAAGTCAAACACCCAAATTCCTTTGAAGCACATAACTTCTAATCGACACTTAATTTTTAGGTGCCTACTTCCCATTGTATGATGGAAGGTTCCTGCTTCCCATTGTATGGCAAAAGACACCTTCTTCCCATTGTACGATGGAAGGTGTCTACTTCCTAACTTGTGCATAAAAGGCGCATGCTTCCTGAATTATTCAACCATGATGCTTGATTTCCATTAACACCAAAATTCAACACGACTCTGTGGTCGGTAGAAAAAAGTGAAACTTTGGTAACCAGCGTGAAGGGATTTCCAGCATTGAAATCAGACATGGAACAATGTCAAAGGTGACTTTTCACCCATTTAGCTAATATGTAAATCATTTTTGTAAGTCAGACAAATAAAATATCAGTGTATTTTGGAAATAAAATACGCTAAAATATTATGATATTTTTCTCATTTTCTCTAATCAAGAAAACAGTTGTAACAACAAATCATTTTCTAATTCATCCTAAAAATTGTAACAGGTCTGGTCGTATACCTTATAAATAAACAGGCCATCCCTGAAGAAGACCCTGGACTTTCTTGTAATTATCTTCTACTACAATTGTTAATAAAATATCTGCATATTTTTCTATAAAACACCTTCTAAAAGCATCTGGTGATAATTTTACCATGGGTAGAACCTGCTAGAAGCGTGGGCTCACTTACAATAGATTTATTCCCTATTTATCCTATTTTATACATTTATTTTTATAGATTAATTTATTTCTAGTTATTTCCCCTATTTTCTATGATTTCCAACATGGTAGTCATTTAGATTTTAAATGTTTTTCAGTCCTATTTTTTTAGGCTTAGCATAAAATTATTGGTTTAAACATAAACTCCAACGAACACCAAATACCCTCCAAACCATAATCCAAGGGACTCATCTCCGAAGAAGAAATTACAAGCATATATTTTGTACGGTTGCTCACAAGACTACGAGATACCCCTAGTTGACAATTAAATGGAGGTAATTAATTGAACCATAGAAAAACTAACCAATGTTTTGCCCAACATTTTTGTGTCATTTCCAAGGAGTAGCCATTGTAATTTCTTGTTCTAAAGGAAGCATAGTTATAATATTTTAGAGTGTTTTATTCAAAAATCTTCATATGAAACTTTGTATGAGTCCACATAAGAACAGGGGACTAGATGGTCGTTTTGTCAAAAATAAAAAAGTTTCTCAGAATCCTTCTACTTTAGTAGAACTTGAATTTGAGATTGAAATATCACCATTATAATATCCACCTATGCATTGGCAAGAACACCCACTATTTGCACAGGATCCTTCTGAAATGATCCAGCAGAATCTTTGAGTAGGATCGAAGATAAGTAGAGTTCAATATAAGTAAGATCTACTAAATACTGAACGTTGGCGAGCATATTAGATGGAACTATCTCAAACACTGACTTATCCATGCTTCTGAAGAATAAAAGAAATGAAACAGAAGCATTGAAAGTTGCTTTGAATGAAGCAGGGGTCTAAACACCAGTAGTAGGTAGAATGGCATAAAATCCAAAGGAAACATCCACTTGTTTTAGTTTTCCAATAAGAAAAGTAGGGGGAGATCACAAGATAAAACACATCTTTCCTACCCACCTTCCAACCTTTAGAGGACTACCAATATAATATCTAGACCCGTTCCTATTTAAATTTGATGTTTTATGTAGATCTATGGATTACACCTTGATGATTCAACTTTGCGTTGGTTCATCAGCTTGAAGGATAAACGAATAACTACCTTGGAATAGTTGAGGAAAATTTTATTAGATCAGTATCAATATTTTGGTAGAGCAAAATATGCAAGAGAGGAAGTCCTAGACATGTCCCAAAATGAAGGGTAATTTATGGAAGAATACTAGGATAGGTTTAGCTTCAATTTGCAAATATCACCCCATTAAAAACTAGGAGATTTATCCCTAAGAATCATTTTTTTGAAAGGACTGATAAATGAATCCTTGGAATCTTTAAACATGATATCTGGGGAAGACATTTACAACACAAAATGAATGATATTTAGTAGTTGTATTGAAAATTTTCAAGAAGAAAGGGTAAGTTAACCCCTAAAAATGTGAAGCAATCAACCACTATCACTAAAACAAAAATAGGCAACATGCTAGAGGACCGTAAGAGTGAGATGTTATCATCTCTAGCTCTTCAAATGGATAACCTCCTTCTTCAGAGAAATAAGTAGAATAATAAGGTAACATTGGTCTACTTCTATCCTAAATGCAGAGGCAAACACCCTAGAAACAAGTGCCTAGAAAATAAAGTTCGTGTATGTACTATTTGTAAGAAGGATCAAAAAATAAAGTTGTGTCCATAATTAATGAAATCTAAAGAGGAATGAAGTAGAAGAGGCATACTTCATTGATAATAGGAGGATATGGAAATAGTCTCCTATGTATAACAATATGCAATCAAGAATATCATCCTATGGGGGTAGCAATTACCAAAACCAAGGTCAAGCCCAACCACCCAACATGGGTTGGTATGGTCAATAACCTTGGAATCCATTTCCCCAAGGAGCTAATCCTTACAACCCTTACCCTTGGAACCAATACAGTAGCCTGGGTAGCAATGGAGAAATAAGAATTCTTGGAATTAGTATCCATAGCATACTGCTCCAGGTCCACCATAGCCAAGCCTACCTACTCTTCCTGTTCCAAGGACTCCTCAGTTACCAGCACAACCGAAAACAAACCCAAACAACAAGTAGCAACCAACCTATCATATAGAAAATGAGATGTACTCTATGTATAATATTAAGGTATATTACGATCCTATCTAGTTAAGGCCAGGAAAGCAAGTAGGAGTAGAATTCACTCCTCTTGTAGAAGAATAGGAACCAATAGAAATAGAGAAAGGGGAATCACCCCTTATAGAAAAGGTAGAATAATAATCAACACCTGTGCATAACAAATAGGAGGTTCCATATTTTCCACAAAGGTTATAGGAACCCAAGAAACCAATACAAATAGAGTTTAATATCCTATCCAGTTAAAAAAACTTAATAGTTGAAATAACTCTCTTTTAGGCCATCAGAGACATACCTATTTATGGAAAATCCATGAGAGAGTTTTGCCTCAAGAAACCAGGGAGGAAACAAACTAAAACGATCAGTTTGGTAAGTCAGTCAGCTGACCTCATGTTAAGGAATACCTACATCTAGAAGTACACAGATCCAAGAAGCCCTATGTTGGTTGTAAAAATACAAGGCTATGTTTTACCCAACACACTGGTAGATTTGGGGGCTACCATTAATATCATGCCCCAAGAGACCATGCAAAAACTAAAATTGACTAATCTAAAGCTCACTAAAATTGTGTTGCAATTGGTGGATAGATCTATAGTACTCCTTGAAGGAATACTAGAAGATATTACTATTGCAATAGATGCATGGGAGTATCTAGCAGATTTCTTAGTGTTACAATCTAATTCTAGACTAGGTGGATACCCATTAATCTTAGGTAGACCTTGGATGAAAACAAATAATACTTACATAAGTTGTAGATATGGGAAAATGACCATTTCAAATGGTTATAATATAAAGAAACTGATCATACATCCACCTACAAAGTCTTCAAATTTGTAGGGAGAACTTGCGGATGAGAATCAAAACATTGGTGGTCTATCAATAATCCAATCTGTGATGACACTTGAGGAGTTGGAAGATGAAAGTTATGAGGATAAGGTGACATCTCACTTTTTTCAAGGAGAATCCTCCTGTCCTCCTCCTGAGTTGCCATTAGTGAAAGACGACCATATTCAGCAAATAGAAGTTGCACCTGGTAGAATGTTGAACATAGATAACTAGTTGACATCTGAACAACAGAACAAACTAAAACAAACATTGGAAAAACATCAAGATTCTTTTGCTTGGGAGTATTTTGACATGAGAGGAATAGCTCTTGAGACCTGTACACATCGGATATATCTGGAAGACTAGGTCATACTAGTAATACAACCACAAAGGATAATGAACCCAACCATGAAAGAAATTATCAAAAAAGAGTTATAGAAACTTCTCACAGTTGGATTCATCTACCCCATTTCAGATAGTGAGTGGATATCACCATTGGTAGTGGTACCCAAGAAGAATGGAAAGTGGAGAATTTGTGTTAATTATAAGTGAAGAACACAAGCTTATACTGAGAGGGGGTGAACAGTATAAGACCACTTTTTACTTTTCTTTCCCAAACAATATTATGCAATGTATAGATAGCAATATCAATAGTAGTAATCAAAGCAATGCACAAATCACCACACACAATAGAGACACCACAATTTACGTGGTTCACCCAATGTGGGCTACTCCACGGAGAAAATATTTCACTAAAATTTTCTCAATCAATCTCTTGGGAATCCTTTCCCTATTACAATGTTTATGGACCTCTGTCCAAAGGAGATACCAATCCCCTAAATCAAGTTCATGGATCTCTATCCATAGGAGAACTCCTTCTCCTGCTCTATGGTTGGTGATCCTCTAGAAGACTACTACCTCCACTACACTGGCTTGTGGATCTCTCTCCACTGAAGACTCTTGTCCCCACTTAGAAGACCTATCCTCACTACCCTAGCTAATGGATCTCTATCCACTAGAGACTACTATCCTCTGCTCTCTATCACCTCCAAAGATCTATCTCAAATCTGCACTAAACATAGTCCTTCGGTCTAGCACAAATCTACTCAATATCTATCTCTAGTCTGGCACAAACCTATCCTCAAATCTGCACCAAACTCTATTCTCAAATCTGCACTAAACATAGTCCTTCGGTCTAGCACAAATCTATTCTCAATATCTATCCTCAAGCCTTAACTCAAAGCTTGACTCAATCTCAAATCAACTCTATTGGATCTACCCTAAACCTTAACTCAAGGTTTGAACAAATCAATCAATCAACTCTGCTCTCAAGCCTTCTCAAATACTTATCTCAAATCTACCTTGTAAGCTTCCTCAAAATCTCACACTAATCTTTCCACAAGTCCTCTCTAGAACTTGCTCAAATCTGCTCTACAAGTCCTCTCTAGAACTTGTCAAATCTGCTCTACAAGTCCTCTTAGAACTTGTCCAATCTGCTCAATAAGTCCTCTCAAGAACTTATCCAAATCTGCTCAATATCTGTATTGTAAGCTTCCACAAAATCTCACACCAAATCTGTCCACAAGTCTTCTCAAAGACTTACCTCAAATCTGCTCAAAAAGTCAAAAAAGAACTTGTCCAATCTCATAGAAACATAAAGAGAATTGTTAGAGACTCAATATGTTCTACACTTATCACAATGCTCAATTACTTTCAATCACTCTCTTAGAAACATAAGGAGAATTGTTAGAGACTCAATATGCTTCAATTTCAACTCATTGCTCAATCACTTTCTCAAATCAAAATATAGAATAGTTTGTTTTATGGAACTTGAACAATCACTTCACACACCCACTTGACTAGGCTCAACCAACTCTACTCAACCAAACACTCAATGAAACAACCCTTGCTCACAAACCCTAGTCCAAGCATATGATCACTCACTCAAAATATTTCCAACAATGCTCAACAACAAGTCTCACATAACAATGATACTCATGTTCTTTTCAAACTCTAGTTCAAGTTCTTTGCTCAACAACTCACTTCAACAACAATGCTTATAAAACAATCTTCACATAGCAATGATACTCAAACCCTAGTTCAAGTTCTTCACACAACCAATGGTTTCAACAACAATGCTTATAAAACAAGGTTTTAACAACAACTCTTTATTCTATAAAACCTTGAAGCATTAACTCAACACATTCAATAGGAAACCCTAATCAAGTCCTTTTCACTCCAAACTTATTTTCTAGAAAACCAATCAATCAACTTAACTATGGAAGAATGTGCTCATACCTTTTTCTTGATGATGAAGGAATCTCATAAATCTGCCACAACCATAAACACTTCTTTGCCAAGCTCAAAGAAATTATAAGATGATAAACTTCCTCAAAATACAATGTAAATATCAAGACACACATACACCTTATCACTCCATATTTAAGAAAACATTCATCAACATTTTACAAAAATAATACACCACTTACACCTTATAATCTCCCAATTAAAATAATATTCAATGCACTCTTCTTTTCAAAATAACTCAATGCTAGAAGTTCCCTCTATCCTTTTAAAACTTCAACAAATCAATGTGACACAAACACTTTATTAAAATAAACCTAACACCTTATTCCTCCAACTTATCAAAAATAATTTTCAACTAACAATCCTTTTAAGCAACCCTTTTAACTCCAAACTTTAGGCAACACACAAAAATAATAATCAAAATTTATTACCTTGCCTTGGAAGGGATTCAAACTCACAACGTAGCCTCAACCAATGCCCTAGCCATGGCTCCAACCACCATGTGAGCTAGGCGCTCGCTTGGGGAGTAAAGAGCACCATGTGCTCCAAAAGACTCCCCGCCTTGCCTAGCAAAAAATGTGTGCCTTTCCTTTGGCGCTTCCAACACAAATGCAACCACCAAAAATGTTGTCATCACATTTCGAACATAGGTCACCTAGCGCCCAAACACTCTAACCATTGTCCTCTTGCCACTAGGCCACGCTACCTAGTTGGCGCTTGGTAATTTGGTGTTGTTCCCTTTAAACCTTATTCGCTGGCACTAAAACATAAAATTCGCTTCTCTTTTCCACATGAGTTCTCACACAATTGCACGCATTAATTTGATCGAGCAAAAGGATAAGTTTTAATGCCTCTAAGGCATAGATTTATATATTGATTTCCCTCTCATGCATATACGTCGGCGCTCGAATTACCTTCTAACTTTATTAGACGTCGACGCTTTTTATTTCCCTTTGAACTTATTAATTTATAAATTATTTAAATTCATTTGAATTTAAATTTTATAAATTAATTCTTTAAAACCCTTTGGTTTTATTAAGGCCATCTCTCATTGTACAACTTTGTATAAATAATATTTATTTATAAAATTTAAATTCACTTTGAATTTAAATATTTTATCAAATAAATATTAAACCTTCCTTTAGCTTTGCAATAATCTTCCTTGGGTTTTTATGAAAAACCTTTTAACTTATGCTTCCACATAATATTAAAAATATTATGAAGCCCTTTTGCCTTTAACCTCTGCATTGTTCCTCTTGACCTTTGACATCATCAATGGCTTATTCCTGGATATCAATGACAACTTTGACAACTTTGTTTCTTGACAAATTCCTTGACATTAATGATGACTTCATTCCTTGACATCAATGACAACTTGACTTAATGACTCAAAATGTCCAACAATCTCCCCCTTTGTCATTGATGGCAACCCAAATTATTTTTACTAAAAACTTGGCTTTTTCTTTGTTCTGCTCCCCTGGGACATTGCTCCCCTTGCTCAATGCTTTCTCCTTTTTACTCAAATACCAAATCTCTCCCCCTTTGACATCAATGGCAAAGGGTCACCTTTGGGGCTCGGGGCTAAGAATGAGCCTCTTAGCTTAGCCCCTCCCCCACCTTCTCTTGAGGTGGTTAATTTTGGGGTGGGAGTATTTCTACTCCTAGAAAGCATTATTCTTTACCTTTATCCTCTTTCCTTCTTATCTGATCCTTCTGATTCCTCTGATTATTTCTTTCCATGTCCATGTTCCTATCCATGTCTACATTCCTATCCCTATTCCTATTCTTGTTCCTGTTCATATCCATGTTCTTGTTCCTATTCATATCCATGTTCTTGTTCCTACTTGATTCTAGAATGTCTGCTCTACACCACTTTGTTGTGTGACCATAATTATTGCACTTATAACACTTAATGTTATTATTCCTTGGAGGTGCAAATGTCTTAGGATTTCTCCTAGTGAAGCCATATCCTCTTCTATCATGAACCCTACAATTCATTGCCTTGTGACCAAACTGATTACATGAGTAGCAATACCCATGGAAAAGTTATTTGTTCCCATATTCCTATCTTTCCTGTGTCTTGCACTATGAAGCCATGTGCCCAAACTTGTGACATGAAAAGCATCTTCCATTGAAGCCTCCTTGTCTTGACCTCATTGGTCTCCTAGTCTCTCTTGACCTATTCTGATTGTTGTTCCATCTGTATCTTCTTTGTGCATTGTTCCTATTCTTGTTGAACTCTCTATTGTCCAACTCATCCTCAGATGTCTCACTCTCTTTTACACTATCTTCTTCTAAAGTTTCTTCTCCTCCAAAACTTGAGGTTGACTTTCCTTCCCATTTCTTTTGAACCTGTTCAAATCCAAGACCTATTTTGCTTGATGTAGGCTTTTGTATCTTGATGAACTTATCCAAGTTCTTTGAGCTATTTTTGAACCCTTTTAGCTTGACTTTGGAGTCTTCTAAATCTTCTCTTAGTAGTGCCACTTCTTGTGCTAACTTTTCACATTCTAAGATCTTTGCTTCTAACTTATCTTTGAACCTTTTTGCCTTAGCCTTTGATTTTTCTAAATCCTCTATAAGCAATCTTCTCTCTTCATCACATTCTTGAAACTGAATTTCAAGTTTAGAGTTTTGCTTTCTTACCTTCTTTACCATTTCAAGAGCATAAATAAGTTCTCCCTTGAGATCATATCCATATTTCTCTGAATATTCCTCTATTTTTTTACCTTTGTCCACATATTTATTTTCTATTGGCTTGTCTTCTATAGGATCACCTACTTCTTCTTCTAATGCCATTAGAAGGTTTTCATCTGGTCCTTCAAGTGCATCCTCATATTCATCATCACTAAAACTATAACCATCCCTTGTACAATTATCTTCAAGATGTCCAAAGTTACCACATCTAAAACACTTGAGAATTACTAGAGTCCTTTTCTTAACTTGTTCTTTTTCTTCAATCATAAATAGGACTTCATCTCTATCATTATCTGAAAAACTAGCATCACTATCACTTGAGTACTTACTTGCCTTATCCGCATAGTAGCTTCTCTTTTGTCTTTGAAAGAACTTATTTCCTTGTCTGCTTTGTCCATCCTTGCTTTTCTTTTGGTGCCTGTATCTTTCTGATTCCTTGTTCTTGTGATCCTATTTTTCTTCATCATTGTTATTCTTAGCTTCTTGACAGTCAGTTGCATAATGACCATACTTTCCATAATTGAAATATTTAATAGATCTTGTATCTCTAGATCTTCTTGAATCCTTATTCCTTCTACCATAATTTGCTTCTTCATCATTGGATGACTCATTGCTTGATTCTGACTTCTTACCCTTTGTCTTCTTGATTGCTTTGAATGTTGCTTCTTTCTAAGGATTTGGTTCCTCTTTTGTTCTTATCTCAAATGTTGTAAGAATACCAAGCAACATATCTCTTGTCAAAGTATCACCATCCATTGACACTTCTATAGCAGAAACCTTTTCACTGAATATTTTTGGAAGAGTTCTTAAGACTTTATCACAAACATCTGATTCATCAATCTTCATTCCAAGTCCTTGCATATCATTAACAACCTCATCAATTCGAAGTAGATAAGTACTAATATTTTCCTCATCCTTCATTCTTAATGCTTCAAATTGTCCTTTGAGATTTCGTATCTTTGCTTTCTTGACACTTTTATCTCCTTCATATATATTTTGTAGTTTATCCCACATTTCTTTTGCAGTTTGACAATGCATAACTTTCATAGACTCTGTTCTATGCAAACCTCTCAAAAGTGCATTCATTGCTTTTGAATTGTAATGTTGTAGGAGCTTACCTTCCTTATCTGTAGGAGGATTAATTAAGGGATCATATCCAAATTCAACTGCTTCCCAAATTTCATTGCCAAGTGCCATCAGGTAGATCTTCATTCTCATACTCCAATATATATAGTCACTTCCATCAAAATATTGGTGCTGAATTATCTGAGGACACATTCTTAGAATCCATTGTGTTCTTGTTAGCTTTTCCTTCAAGCTGTTAAACTCTTCTGAAGGAACCTACTCTGATACCAATTGAAGAACACAAGCTTATATTGAGAGGGGGGTGAATAGTATAAGACCACTTTTTACTTTTCTTTCCCAAACAATATTATGCAATGTATAGATAGCAATATCAATAATAGTAATCAAAGCAATGCACAAATCACCACACATAATAGAGACACCATAATTTACGTGGTTCACCCAATGTGGGCTACTCCATGGAGAAAATATTTCACTAAAATTTTCTCAATCAATCTCTTGGGAATCCTTTCCCTATTACAATGTTTATGGACCTCTATCCAAAGGAGATACCAATCCCCTAAATCAAGTTCATGGATCTCTATCCATAGGAGAACTCCTTCTCCTCTGCTCTAGTTGGTGATCCTCTAGAAGACTACTACCTCCACTACATTGGCTTGTGGATCTCTCTCCACTGAAGACTCTTGTCCCCACTCAGAAGACCTATCCTCACTACCCTAGCTAATGGATCTCTATCCATTGGAGACTATTATCCTCTCTACTCTATCACCTCCAAAGCTCTATCTCAAATCTACACTAAACATAGTCCTTCGGTCTAGTACAAATCTTCTCAATATCTATCTCTGGTCTGGCACAAACCTATCCTCAAATATACACCAAACTCTATTCTCAAATCTGCACTAAACATAGTCCTTCGGTCTAGCACAAATCTGTTCCTCAATATCTATCCTCAAGCCTTAACTCAAAGCTTGACTCAATCTCAAATCAACTCTATTGGATCTGCCCTAAACCTTAACTCAAGGTTTGAACAAATCAATCAATCAACTCTGCTCTCAAGCCTTCTCAAAGACTTATCTTAAATCTACCTTGTAAGCTTCCTCAAAAGCTCACACTAATCTATCCACAAGTCCTCTCTAGAACTTGCTCAAATCTGCTCTACAAGTCCTCTCTAGAACTTGTCCAAATCTGCTCTACAAGTCCTCTCTAGAACTTGTTCAAATCTGCTCAATAAGTCCTCTCAAGAACTTATCCAAATCTGCTCAATATCTGTATTGTAAGCTTCCACAAAATCTCACACCAAATCTGTCCACAAGTCTTCTCAAAGACTTACCTCAAATCTGCTCAACAAGTCCACATAAGAACTTGTCCAATCTCATAGAAACATAAAGAGAATTGTTAGAGACTCAATATGTTCTACACTTATCACAATGCTCAATTACTTTCAATCACTCTCTTAGAAACATAAGGAGAATTGTTAGAGACTCAATATGCTTCAATTTCAACTCAATGCTCAATCACTTTCTCAAATCAATTTAGAATATAGAATAGTTTGTTTTATGGAACTTGAACAATCACTTCACACACCCACTTGACTAGGCTCAACCAACTCTACTCAACCAAACACTCAATGAAACAACCCTTGCTCACAAACCCTAGTCCAAGCATATGATCACTCACTCAAAATATTTCCAACAATGCTCAACAACAAGTCTCACATAACAATGATACTCATGTTCTTTTCAAACTCTAGTTCAAGTTCTTTGCTCAACAACTCACTTCAACAACAATGCTTATAAAACAATCTTCACATAGCAATGATACTCAAACCCTAGTTCAAGTTCTTCACACAACCAATGGCTTCAACAACAATGCTTATAAAACAAGGTTTTAACAACAACTCTTTATTCTAGAAAACCTTGAAGCATTAACTCAACACATTCAATAGGAAACCCTAATCAAGTCCTTTTCACTCCAAACTTATTTTCCAGAAAACCAACCAATCAACTTAACTATGGAAGAATGTGCTCATACCTTTTTCTTGATGATGAAGGAATCTCATAAATCTACCACAACCATAAACACTTCTTTTCCAAGCTCAAAGAAATTATAAGATGATAAACTTCCTCAAAATACAATGTAAATATCAAGACACACATACACCTTATCACTCCATATTTAAGAAAACATTCATCAACATTTTACAAAAATAATACACCACTTACACCTTATAATCTCCCAATTAAAATAATATTCAATGCACTCTTCTTTTCAAAATAACTCAATGCTAGAAGTTCCCTCTATCCTTTTAAAACTTCAACAAATCAATGTGACACAAACACTTTATTAAAATAAACCTAACACCTTATTCCTCCAACTTATCAAAAATAATTTTCAACTAACAATCCTTTTAAGCAACCCTTTTAACTCCAAACTTTAGGCAACACACAAAAATAATAATCAAAATTTATTACCTTGCCTTGGAAGGGATTCGAACTCATAACGCAGCCTCAACCAACGCCCTAGCCATGGCTCCAACCACCATGTGAGCTAGGCGCTCACTTGGGGAGTAAAGAGCACCACGTGCTCCAAAAGACTCCCTGCCTTGCCTAGCACAAAAATGTGCACCTTTCCTTTGGCACTTCCAACACTAATGCAACCACCAAAAATGTTGTCATCATGTTTCGAACGTAGGTCTCCTAGCACCCAAACACTCTAACCATTGTCCTCTTGCCACTAGGCCATGCTGCCTAGTTGGCGCTTGGTACTTTGGCATTGTTCCCTTTAAACCTTATTCGCTGGCGCTAAAACACAAAATTCACTTCTCTTTTCCACATGAATTCTCACACAATTGCACGCATTAATTTGATCGAGCAAAAGGATAAGTTTTAATGCCTCTAAGGCATTGGTATATATATTGATTTCCCTCCTTCATGCATATACGTCGGCGCTCGAATTACCTTCTCAATTTATTAGACGTCGACGCTTTTTATTTTCCTTTGAACTTATTAATTTATAAATTATTTAAATTCATTTGAATTTAAATTTTATAAATTAATTCTTTAAAACCCTTTGGTTTTATTAAGGCCATCTCTCATTGTACAACTTTGTATAAATAATATTTATTTATAAAATTTAAATTCACTTTGAATTTAAATATTTTATCAAATAAATATTAAACCTTCCTTTAGCTTTGCAATAATCTTCCTTGGGTTTTTATGAAAAACCTTTTAACTTATGCTTCCACATAATATTAAAAATATTATGAAGCCCTTTTGCCTTTAACCTCTGCATTGTTCCTCTTGACCTTTGACATCATCAGTGGCTTATTCCTGGATATCAATGACAACTTTGACAACTTTATTTCTTGACAAATTCCTTGACATTAATGATGACTTCATTCCTTGACATCAATGACAACTTGACTTAATGACTCAAAATGTCCAACAATAGGTTGTTTAATAAAGCAACCAAGAAGGACCACTTCCCTTTACCCTTTATAGATCAGGTACTTGACACCTTAGCATGTAAGAAGTACTTTTATTTCCTGTATGGGTTTAGTGGATACAATCAGATCCAAATAGGGGAGGAAGATCAAGATAAAACCACCTTCACTTGTCCATGGGGGACATTTTCTTATCGAGTTTTACCATTTGGCCTATGCAATGTACCTACCACCTTTCAGAGGGTAGTTCTTAGAAGTTTTTTAGATATATTTGGAGATACTGTGGAGGTATATATGGATGATTTTAATGTATATGGTGAAACTTTTGAAATTGCCACAACAAATCTAGAAAAGACACTTAAACATTGTGAGGAAACTAACATGTCCTTAAGCAATGATAAATTCTATATGTTGATGTAGGAAGGGATAGTTTTAGGACATCACCTCTCTACAGATGGGATCAAAGTAGAAAGAAAGAAAATTGAAGTCATCCAAACCTTGCTTGCTCCCAAAATACAAAAGGATATCCACAGTTTCCTAGGATCAACCGGTTACTATAGGAGGTTTATATCAGACTTTAGCAAAACTACTAAACCTCTAACCACATTTCTAACTAAATACGTAGAGTTTATATACACTGAAGAATGTGAAAAAACATTCAACACCTTAAAGGAAAAACTAATTACTTCTCCAGTACTGAGAGGTCCAAATTAGACCATACCTTTTCACATATATGTTGATGCATCTAACAATGCAATAGGATCAATACTGGGATAAAAATATGGTGATGATTTTTATGCCATCTATTATGTTAGTAAAAATATTATAAGTGTTGAACTCAATTATACTATCACAAAGGATTTTCTTTCAATAACATGCTCTTGACAAATTTTATTATTATATTATGGTTACAAGGTATTTGTACACACTGACCACTCAACGATTAGATATATGACAAAAAAATATGGGATTAGTGGTAGGATTATCAAATGGTTGTTGCTCTTGCAAGAATTTGATGTGACCATAGTGGACAAGCCAGGAAAGGACAATGTGGTAGCTGATTTCTTGTCCAGGTTGACACCTCTAGACTATGTAGCTATAGAATACCAATTTATAGATGAGCATTTGTTTGCTCTAAATGATAAAATATCTTGGTACGCAAATATGACTAATTATTTAGCCACTGGTAAAGTATCCCCTACACTTTTACCTCGAGAAAAATAGACTTTAATTGAGAAAAGTGCATATTTTTCATTGATTGATGGGTGCTTGTTTAAAATAGGACCTGATCAAATCATGATAAGATGTGTTGTTGGGAATGAAATAATTGAAATACTAAAGGCTTGCCATGGTGAACCTTGTGATGGCCATTTTGCAGGAAGAAGGACTACATATAAAGTGTTATAAGTTGGTTATTACTAGCCTTCACTATTTAAGGATGCAACCAAGCATGTGAACTAGTGTGATCAATGTCAGAGGATGGGCAGACCTACTCTCAGAGATGAGATGCCACTCCGACCACATTCACATTGAACCATTTGATAAATGGGGGATGGACTTTGTAGGACCTATTAATCCGTAGTTAAGATGTAAGAGGTATATCCTTGTTTGTACTAAATATGTGATAAAGTAGGTTGAATTATAGGATTTGCATGATTCAAAGGAGAAAACTACAACATATTTCTTATATTCATCAATTTTTACAAGATTTGGGGTCCCAAGGGAGATCACAATAGATCAAGGACCTCAGTTTATTTCAAGGATGATCCAAGAACTCATGCAACAATACAAAATTAGGCATAACAAACCCACTCCCTACCATCTATAGGCAAATGGGCAAGTTGATGTGACCAACAGAGAGTTGGATAATATCCTGACAAAGATAGTGGAACAACATAGGAAGGATTGGGCTACTAGATTACCAGAAGTAGTGTGGACCTACAGGACTACTATTGGTTTCACACCATTTTAGTTAGTCTATGGGAAAGCTACCATGATGCCTATAGAGTTTGAATTCAAAATACTTAGGACTGATGTAGGATTTAATTTTAACCTATATGACGCACAAAAATAGAATTCAGTAGCTTAATCAGCTAGATGAATACCTATTAGAGGATCTACAAAAAATAGATATCATTAAAAAACAAAGGGTCAAGTGGCATGACTGCCACACCAGGCCAAAGTAGCTTAAAGTGGGAGAATGGGTATTACTCTATGATTATTGATTCCAAGAAAGGAAAGGTAAGCTCATGCAGAATTGGATGGGTCCATATGAAGTGATTGAAGTCATCAAAAATGGGGCTATAAGGATCAAAACAATAGACAACAACAACATTACCTTAACAGTTAATGGTCATCACTTGTGTCCATACCATGTGTCTAATGCATATATGATTGAGTCTACTTTAGGCATGGGGGAAACCCCAGTTGATTCTAATTTTATTTTGAGTTAGTAAGATGTGGACCTAGTCCACATAGTCCCAAAGACAATTATTCTTTCAAATTTTTTATTTTTTTAGTTGTGTTTTTGTTTTGCAGGAACAATGCCCTTTGTGCAATCCTTAGGCAGCTTGGGAAACCTAGGCCTAACGGGCATAGGATCCATGAACCTATGCATTTACATATTTATAGTAATAGGAGTAGCTAATCCCTCGGAAGGGGAATACTAAACTTGAACTTGCACAAGAGTGTTTGGATTGGTCTCATTGGACAATAAAACACTCAACTTTTGGTTCAGGGGTGGATGCTGAAATTGTTCCTGTTTTAAATCAGAAGCACTAAAGGGACTGATCAACCTAATGGTGCATATACAAGGATAAATTATCACTCATTGAATAAAATAAAAGTACCATTTTTTGTATTTTATGGGAATGCGCTTGCTTCCCATTATTAGAGAAGGCACCTGCTTCCCCTTGTACGGTGGAAGGCATCTGCTTCCCATTGTATGACAGAAGATGCCTGCTTCTCATTTTATGGTGGAAGGTGCCTACTTCCCATCGTATGGTAGAAGGCACCTACTTTCTATTATACACTTTATGGTAATTGACTTCTAGTGTGTTATGAATATGGTGCCTGCATTCCATTTCTTGGTAGATCAATGCCTGAATCCCAATTTTTTAGGAGAACGATCAACTTCTAGTTTTTGGAAAACTGACACCAAATATTCTTAGCATATATATTTTAAAAAAGTCTGTATAAATTTTAAGCACCTAATTGCTAAGGTGCCCACTTCCCGTGTTAATTAAAGTGCCTGATTTCTAAGGTACATGCTTCCCATATTAAGAAAAGCACCCAATTCCTAAGGTGCCTATTTTCAATTTCCAAGGCACCTGCACACCATAATTAAAAAAAAAACACCTGATTTCCATACGAAAAAGGTACCTAATTTTTCTTTACTGCGGCCATTTTTTGCCTTGACGAAATAAAACTTCAGCCTTGGGATGTGGCCTGAGCCACGTCAGCACCCCATGCACATGCAAAGTCAAATCTACTGGTGGATAAAATTAAAATTTGAAAACAATCAACTTTTGAGGATGGGATGTTTGTTGTACCAAGGCGATATATTTTTCTATTTTTTTTTTATTTTGTAAGATTTTCTTAAATAAGCCACCTTATAGCTACCAAGAACCAATCACGTCAAAGAAAATTTATTGCATGGGAACCATGGCCATCATTGTCCATTGTAGTTTACCCCATCATCAAATACCAGCCAATAGCGATGCACCATGGATATCTACACATATGCACCCACGGAACGAATTTAGGTGCATGTTTAATTTTTTTTTCTTGTCTATATTGTTTTCATGAACATGTGTGTCTATGGAAATGTGTCGACACAACCCCCCATTATTACCTTAACCACTTGAAAAAATCCACTTGGCATGATGCTACGTGGCATGCCTCTGATTGGTCGACAGTTTATGGTTATCATCTCCGCACAATTGGGCACATGCTCGAAGGAAATTTACTACAAATAATCATAATCACTATTGATTATGGTAATTAACCACTTGTGTGCATGAACACAGTTGTTTTAAAAATATATTTACCATCTACTGTGAAGCCACCTTCAGTGAGAAAAAAATAGAGCAGTAAGGCACAATAGTAATTCAAAGGGGAAGCAATAACATCACTAAGTGAATTATGAACTAAATGTAAAGCATGGGGGGAAAGTCTAAGAATCATGACCTTAAGAAGAGTGAGTTGATCGATTGTTCAGGCATTTATTTAGATGTCCAAATATAGTTGGATGCTACATAATGGATGGACTACTATCGTATGGTCAGTAAAGGTCAGGATATGGTAGTGGTAAATATATTTGCGATGTCAATGAGAGATGGGGGTGTGTGCATGCGAGGGCTAGAGATCCTAGTCACTGAGAACTACATTTCTAGAGTTACGGGCCTCCCTCTTATAGGGGAGTGCATGTACAATGAGGATAACCTTACCCTCTATGCACATATATTTTTTGGAGCACCAACCGAGTACCTGATACGTGTTGGCTTGCTAAAACGACACATTCTTGAGCTCTAGAGGGTAGTTTTTGAGTAGATCACCTATTTCTTCACATGCTCTGGTAGGTACTCTCATATGAATGCCAACCACTTTTGTTTCCTCAATCACATCCTGCATGGGAATAAAATCAATGTCCCCCACTACCTTGCATGCACCTTGAAAGACGAGTCCAAGTGATACTAGGCAAGCACCACTTCTACTGGGGCTCACCATTGTTTGATTTTGGCCTTGGTGTGATATGTAGTCACATAGAAATATGATAATTAAGGAAGTTATGGGAACTAGTGCAACGATGGGGGTACAAGAAGAGGTGGAGGTGCCAATTTAGAATGAACAGTAGGCCCAAGGGGTGAAAGAATGTTAAAAAATGATGCCTACATCCCAACCTGTAGGAACTACAGGGGAAGAAGGACATGCTTCATCCCCTAATTTTCCATAATTTGAGGAGGAAGTAGGGCAGGATATGTCTCCTTTTGCACCTCAAGTCAAATATGAGGTAGAGCATAATTTTATGTCTATCTCCACCAGGACATGAAGCAGAATAATGAAGGCATCGAGGGTGGTTTTGATCTCATCCGATGAGGAGATACCAATCGATGAGCTCAATAGGGAGGAGTACATGACCCACATTTTATAGGATATTTCCAGTGGGCCAAATCCTTAGTAGGATGTGGCCATGGAAGATGTACCACTAGGAGGTCAAGCGAAGGATTTGCAACAACAATTGTAGGTTTTAAGAGAGTAGGCTTCCACTGAGGAAGAAAAATTTAAAGAACAATGAGCTCTATTTTATGTGTTTTGCAAGGAGGTTGCATTAAAAATGCATGAATTATATCAAACAAGTTGGAAACTATAGATACAATTGCAGTTGTAGGGTAGACCAAGAGGAGCTTAGTAGCCATCCAGAGTTGATGCAGCAGTGCAGACCGATGGGGAAAAAAAGGTGCCCCTATTGATATAGGAATAGAACAAGGAGATGCTACTACAATGGAAGTAGATCAGCCATGTTCTATGTCCCCCTCTATAGAATAGGTAATTCAAGATGATGAGGTTGAATTTGAGGAACCTCAAAATGTAGAACAACCTGCAAAGGAGGGAGATGAGGGGGAGAAGGAGATAGAGTCTAAAGAGCCTCAAATTTTAGGTAAAGAGGGAGAGGTAAAACACTCTCCAATTGATGCAAGGGCCAAACATCCTCAAGAGGAAGAAGCAGTCCTTGTTGTGCAGCAAGTTGTTTTAGAGGAAAAAGAGGCTCAACAACCTAAATTCATTATACCACAAGAGGATCAGTAACTTGAATCCCCTGTGCCCTAGGAAATAGAGGTTGCACCAACACACTCTTGGGTACAACGTATCAAGCTGAGATCAAAATAAAAATCCATAAGGCCATCTTAGTGATGATCCAGAACTAGAGTGAGAGTTGTTTCCCAAAGAATATGAGGCAATAAAGAATTTATTTGTTTCCCAAAAATTAAAAAATTAGGAGCTTAAGGATGAAATTAAGGTAGACAAGAAGAACTAGAAGAATACCCCCAAGAAATCCCTCAAGAAATTATAAAAGGACGCCATGAAGCAATCTGGTAGGCCTCATAGGAAAATTCTAGTTGCTCAACCTAAGAAGTTTTGGTATTTTTATGGGTCAAAGGATGGAAAAACCTCAAGGATACATGTATATTTTAAAAGGATGGGATTTCTAGGCCCTATGAAGTAGGAATATTTGGCATCAAGCAACAAAACTCCCATAGTGGCAAAAATAGAGGTCAAAGCTGAACCTGAGCTTGAACCAATAGGGGCAAATTTATCCATAGCCAAGGTTGCTCAGGAATCTAGCATCCCATTTGGAGACAAAGAATCAGTACCTATGGGTGAAAAATTGCCACCTCACCATGAGTACTGGAAAATGGCTGATCCTAAATTCCAAAAGGATTCCACCAGTTTCTTTGGTTATTATCTAAATGTTGATAAGGGCAAGGTGGCCTGGACTAGAGAACCACCCAAGAAGAGAGTAGGGAAAAGTGAACCACTTCGATGCAGTAAATGCCAGAAGCAATAGGGTTAGGAGACAACCGCTCCCAAGGCATCAAAGGGGCAAAATCCCTAGGACAAAGAGAAATCCAAGGCCGCTAAGAAGAAGAGGACACAGACCAACACGACTTACTAGGATGAAGTGAATAGAAATGGTAATTACCATTTCAAAGTGGTACAAGGACGTGCCACCCCTTAAGCATGGGGAGATGATGAACCACATAATTGCTCATTTTTTATACTCTTTTCCCCATAATATGTGGCATATATTCTTGTAGATATAAATATTTTATGGAAATTATATATATAATTAATAGTTTATTTTTCATGTTCTCTAATATTTGTCTTTAAGTGTAATTTGTCTAGATTTAGTGGAAATTTTTGCATTTTGGCATATTTTCATCAAGGTCCCACTCGGACCTAGCACTTGAAATTTAATGAAGGAAAAACATCTATGGAATATCGGTGAAGAGGTATGAAGTTAGGCACCCAAATTCCTTTGAAGCACCTGACTTCTATTCGGTACTTAACTGTTAGGCACCTACTTCCCGTTAGGCACCTGCTTTCTGTTATGCGTATGCTTCCCATTGTATGGTGGAAGGCCCCTACTTCCCATTGTATGACAGAAGGTGTCTACTTCCCATTATATGATGGAAGGTTCCTGCTTCTCGAATTTTGCATACAAGGTGCCTACTTCCTAACTTCTTCAACCGCAGCACCTGATTTCCATTAACACTAAAATTCAACATGGCTATGTGGTCGGCAAAACAAAGTGAAACTTCATAAACCAACGTGAAGGGATTTCAAACATTGAAACTAGACATGGGATAATTTCAAAGGTGACTCATCACCCATTTTTTAGCTGATATGTAAATCATTTCTATAAGTCGGGCAAATAAAATATTAGCGTATTCTGCAAACAAAATATGTTGAAATATCATGATATTTTTCTTGATTCCTCTAATCAAGCAAATAGTTGTAACAATGAATAATTTTCTGATTCATCATAAAAGTTGTAATAGGGATGGCAACATACCTTATAAATATGCAGGCCACCCCTGAAGAAGACCCCAGAACTTTCTTGTAATTCTCTTCTACTGCAATTGTTAATAAAATCTCTGCATATTTTTCTGTAAAACATCTTCTAAAAGCATCTAGTGATCATTTTACCATGGACAGAATGTGCTGGAAGCATGGGCCCAATTACAATAGAGTTATTCACTATTTCCCCTATTTTTTATATTTATTTTCATAGATTAATTTATTTCCAGTTATTTCCACCATTTTTAGTGATTTCCAGCAAGGTAGTCATTTAGATTTTAAAATTTTTTCAGTCCTGTTTTCTTAAACTTAGCATGAGATTATTGGTTTAAACATAAACTCCAACGAACACCAAAACCCCCAAAACCATAATCCAAGGGACTCATCTCTAAAGGAGAAATTACAAGCATAGATTTTGCACGGCTGCTCATAGACTATGAGCTACCCCGGGTTGACAATTAAATGGAGGAAATTAATTGAACCATAGAAAAACTAACCAATGTTTTTCCCAATAGGTATTAATATATTTCATTTGGTCTTCATCCAACGTTGGTTCCACCTTTGTTTTTTCACCCATATGACGTTAGCCATTTTATTCAAAAATAATTTTAATTGTCTTCAATTTCTTGGCTCTCAAATATAATTTAAAAGCTTTATATTATATTATTGCTCCTTTTTAACCTTGTATTTATAATTAATATCATTGCCTTCAATAATATTAATAATATTAATTCTTTTGAACCTTACCTT
This sequence comes from Wollemia nobilis, assembly GCA_028583015.1. Lineage (NCBI taxonomy): Eukaryota > Viridiplantae > Streptophyta > Pinopsida > Araucariales > Araucariaceae > Wollemia > Wollemia nobilis. The sequence continues at coordinate 7,940,409 of JAQPPZ010001078.1, read as the reverse complement.
CATATTCTTTTGAACCTTGCCTTCATTTTAAACCATTATTCCAAAGAGTTTTTAAGCCTTTTGTCCTTCATTATAATATTCAAAATGTAGATATTATAATGCTTTTCTTCAACCAATATTATAATAATAAATATTATAATATTATCAATGACAACCAATGACATATTCTCTTTTGACATCAACCTATGACATCAATGACAACACACTATACTCAAAATTTCCAACACAAATATGAATGCATTTATATATGATTCATTGCATAGCAACCACAAGCAAAAGAAGCCCATACTTATTTCCCAAAATATTTTCCACAAATATTTTAAAATCCAAGCCCTTGCATTTCTATATAAATAATTCAATATAGCAAACACAAGCAAAAGAAGCCCATACTTCTTTCCAAGATATTTTTCGTAAATCGAATTGTTAAATAGCAAGTGTGTATATTGAAAACATGCAATCCCCACGAGAAAAACTATACATTTCTAATTTGATATAGCAAAACACAAGTAAAGAAGCCCATACTTCCTTCTAAAATATTTTCCACAAATATTTTAAAACCCAAGCCCTTGCATTTCTATATAAATAAAATAATATAGCAAACACAAGAAAAATAAGCCCATACTCCTTTCCAATATATTTTTTGCAAATCATTAATTCTAAAGCTATACATTTATAATTCAATATAGTGAAACACAAGTAAATAATCCCATACTTCTTTTCAAAACATTTTCCACAAATATTTAAAAACCCAAGCCCTTGCATTTCTATATAAATCAATTCAATATAGGAAAAAATAAGCAAAAGAAGTTGATACTTCTTTCCAATATATTTTCCACAAATATTTAAATTCAAAGGCTAAGGAAAATCATCCATAGACTATCTTCCATTATCCAATATTGAAAGGTTATCTCCATAGATTAATCCATTATATCTATCATTTGGATTAACTAAATATTAGATCAATTAAATTTAACATTAGAATAATAATAATCTAAGGTTCCAACAAAATGATCTCACATTAGATTAGTTCCAAGACTAAAATTTAAACCAATACTAGGTAAATTCTAAAACTAGATTAATCCTTTGTTAGCTTAAGGATTAAATTAACCCATCATTTGGTTAAGTAGCAAATTTAGAGATTTAAGTAAACAATCTACCATTTGCAAGTCTTATCATTCAATTGCAAGACTAAATATTAATCTATCATTTGATTAATTACCAATCTAAATATTTTAATGAATTAATCTATCATTATATTAATTACCAAACTAATCTATCATTTGATTAATTAACAATCTAAAGATTATAATGAATTAATCTATCATTAGATTAATTGCCAAACTAATCTATCATTTGATTAATTAACAATCTAAATATTATAATGAATTAATCTATCATTAGATTAATTTCAAATACTAAAGATAATATTGCATAAATCTGTTATTTGATTATTAGAAAAACTAGAATATATTAATCTCTCATTAGATTAAAAGCAAATCTAAAGTTTACTTTACATTAATATACCATTTGATTATTAGCAAAACTAAAGATTAAAATATATTAATATCTCATTAGATTAATAAAGGGCAAAACCATTAAACCCAAATATAAAGCAATATTAGAAGGAAATAGGCCTTTACTTCTATGAGCTTAAAACACCCTAAAGGCATTAGTTATAAAACCAAACTTTATGTTAAACATAATACAACAGAAGGAAAGGTTATTTGTAAATTCCAACCTTATCATAATAAACCATAGATTATTACGTAACAAAACCCTAATGCTAGCTTTTTTATTGTGACTAAAACCAACTGATCTAATCTTTAATTCAGATGATCTAAGTGTGCCACAGACATTGCAAACACAATATCGACACTCACTAATAGGGAGGGGGTCCAAAAACTAGGTTCTCATGGTAGTGACATGATGGTCAATGATGAAGGTGAATGTTCAAGACCAAGCTTCACCACTCCAGTGTGCTATTTGCTATGCAAGAAGAATGATTTCCAAACTAGCAAAGTCAAGCACATGAACCCAAGCTCAACACAAAAAAATAAAACCCTATGCTTGAAGCAACCAACAAACAACATGATAAGGCTAAAAGGAGTACATAGCAACTTAGAGGGACAACAAAGTCAATCAACAAAATGGTGTCCTCTCAACAAGATAAAATAGAAGAAAAGGATACAAACATGCAAATGAAAAAATACCAAGCATATCATTCCATAAAGTGTCACGATGATTACTTACAATTTAAAAAAAAGAATATTAGGTGGTGTTTGTTCTCATGTTCTCTTCACTCAAACTCTATTCACCCTATGTTGTGCATCAACCAATGTTCTATCCACTTCACTTTAGATCCATTTGGCCTATCCCTCCTTTCATTTCCACCCACAATCCTCTTAAAAGGCCCAATGTAAGGAGAAGTTAAAGAACCTCCATGCAAGGGCTATGAGGTAACATTAGAATAATTTCCCAATTTCCATTACCTCCTTAAATAACACCACTCATAAAGAAAGAAAGAATGGAAATAAAAGCATCTTCATTAAATATAATGTGGCTCCACCATCGTAGTCAAAAGGTATTAATAATCAAGTATAGGGAGATATCCTCAATGTGGATAAGCATGCAATAAGATTAACCATATATCTAGAATCTAGTATTACCTTCAACAAACAAGGTTACCCATAGATCTAACATCAAAGTTACCTTCAACAAACAAGGAAGGAATCATTTCATGCCAACATGCCAAAAACAAATGCAATGTTCTTTTCCTCAAAGTTTCACACCATTGTTTTATCCTTAAGTAGGTGGCCTATCTTTTAAGATAGACTAAGCTATCACCGAATCACTTAAAGGAGACTCATTGCAAGCAACTTCCTGGTCCAATGGTGTGAACACGAGTCACAATCAAACAACAAAAATGTGATGCACCTACATGAAGGGTATTTATTCATGTTACCCTAAGCTACTTTATGAACATGTCATTGTCATCATTTTCTCTTCAACATGGTCTCTCATTCCTTGTGGCCAATTCTCTTGTCCACCCATGAGAGTGCCTGATCCTGTAACCATACAGAGTATCAATAGTACCATAATCTTACATAAAATGGATAAAACTTAGAAGCATATATCCATTAAAAGTATCGGAATAAAGCATTAACCATAATTTTCTAATACATAGTCCAACTTAAGTAGCAAGTCCTACCAAGGTGGGTCATGATATACTACCCCCCTTGGACTAAATATAGTTTGTTGTATTTCCTACAAAATATTACATTTATCTTTATTCAAACAAAAAAGGAAAAAATATTTTCATTTAATCCATTTTTTTCCAAGTGGTGTTTTTCTCATAATATTGGTCCCATTCGACCCTACACTGGTCTAGAGTTTGTTTCCTTATCACTTTGGAATGAAAATCTAGAATATTCACTAGCCTCACTTCAATGACCGATGGATATATCACCTACAATTTTGAGATATCCCTCACATGATTAAGATAAAAAATGTACTTCCAAAGCATAGATATGTGGAAAGGATCATTGATATTTGATAGTTTGGATGGTAAGGCAAGTTTGTAAGCCATTGAATTGATCTTTTTAGTGATTTCAAAGGGCCTAACAAAGTAGGGATCCAACTTAGAAGACTTGATGGAACTCTTCATTTGTTTGAATCTCAAGAAAACTTTATCCTCTACAGAGAATTCTCTAGGTGAATGCTTCAAATCAACACATCTATTCTGATGATCGGTGGCTCCCTTAAGCCTTTGCCTGATTGTCCTAATCTACTCCATATTTTTGATAATATCTAGTCTAATGATAACCCAATCATTTGGGTAATACCAAGATAGGGGAGTTCTACATCTCCTTCCATACAAGGCTTCAAACAAGGCCATTTTCAAGGAAGCATGGTATCCATTATTATAAGTAAACTCAACTAGATGTAAAAAGTCTTCCCATTGAGACTTTTGGTCCATGCAATACATGCAGAGCATATCTTCCAAGATTTGGTTCACCCTTTCTATTTGACCATTTGTTTCTGGATGATATCTAGAGCTAATATTTAGCTTTGTTCTAACTACATGATGAAGGACCTACCAAAAATCAAATGTAAATATGGAGTTCCTATATAAAATGATCATCTCAAGAAAACCATGCAGCCTAAAAATCTCTTTGGTGAATCTATTGACCACTATCAAGGCATCATCCTTGGTGTTTCCTAGAATAAAATGAGCAACCTTGGTCAATCTATCAACCACTATAAGGATTACATCATGTTTCTACCTACTCTTAGGTAGACCCACTATGAATTTCATAGATAACACCTGAAAGCACGAGATTTTGGATGAAAGAAACGCTAATTGCGATGTATTCAAAATCAAACACGCTTAAGTCCTAAAATGTAGAATGCATGAAGTGAAAGAAATGAATTGAACAAAGATACAAGAAAATGGAGAAATCATAGCCCTTTTATTTAACTCTCTTGATCTCGGTTACAAATATGCATCCTCCCTTTTCAGGGGCTAGAAGCGTTAAATGAATTTGGTTATAATCAAGACTTAATGTTCCTCCTTCAACATGCCCACATTTGAAATGGGCAGGCCAAAACGTTATCGCCACTGGTGTTGATGAGTCCTTAACCTTTGCTGCTCCTCCTGCGATCAAAGAAACAACAAAGATGTTCGTAGCACCTGTTGCAAATAAGAAACATTTGTTCTCTAAAATTAATGAAAGATGCATGTAAAAGATTAGCCAAATCGATAGACAAAATGACTCTAAATGACCTGTAAATTTGATAGAGACCAGAAAACATTACCAGAGGGCCACTGCCATCGAAACAATCGGCCAATTCACATTAAACTGCAATTCATCCCTGGTCAGGATGAATTCAACTGTAATTCATCCTCGGGTAGGACGAATTAGACTGTAATTTGTCCTCAGGTAGGACGAATTCGACTATGATAAAACACCGAGATAATACCATCCAAATGTCGCATCTTGGGATCTCCAAATGACCTACAAACATAGGGGTTAGCTAATTGGGGGCATTTTGGGATGACCCAGATGGTCGGATTCTCCCAATTTGACCTCCATCAACGGGAATTTGACGTCACTACCTGCAAGTTAGTGGGATAACAAAATCCACCTAATAACCTCTCTTGCAAAAGAGATTAAGGATGTGGAAAATGTAAATCAAAAGGGTAAAGGTGTGGTATGAAATCGGTAGCACTTCATTTCTTGAAAATGCCTCCTCCCTATCTTTTTTTGGGTGAGAAAGTTCACCATTTTATAGACCCAAGGGGTCTCTTTTGGATGGGCATGCAGGGGTGCCACATGGCGGCTATGCATTCCCAAGAGGGAGGAGACTCCTCTCTGACTCAGGCTTCCATAACTACCCTTATGACAGTCCTCTAACGGCCAATCTACCCACCTACATGTGCATGCAAGGCAAGAGGCATTAATGGACTGCCCCTGGCTGCCACTTGTCAAGATTTTTATTTTTGCCCATTGAACCCATATTTCATCTCACCCAAGGATGAATTGAAAATTTGTCTCTGGGTGAGACAGATCCTAATTTGAATTCATCCCTGGGTGAGACGAATACTGAGCAAAGTGCCTAAATGTGCCAAATTGCCTTTTGACCTTCCAAAATTGCTACAAAAGTGGTTAGGACCACTTTTTAAACTCTGAGGGCTACCTTGGGGGCTGTGTGTCAAAGCGATCAGTGTTTGCAGTCACATAATCGGATTGGTGCTATTTTGGTGTCTACAGATGCCCCTTTTTGGGATGTGCTGTGCATGTCACAACGCCGAGCAAAAATAGATAACCAAAGCACTAATGATTAGGGTTCTTGGTAACCTAACCAACTTTTGATGCCCCAGGTATGGAAAGGGCATGCATTCTTGAATCCTTGCTTCTGACAAGCTAAGGAATTTGATTTAAAGTATTAACCTGTTTTGGTGAGGTGTGACTTGAGCTTGGACATTGATCAATCATGAATAGGCAAAGGGCGCAACCTTTTGTCCACAGGGGAACCTTGTGTTCATGCTTCGGGAATGCCAAGTGTTTGATCAATTTGTGATTATTGCTTGTTTGCTGCCCCAAGCGGGAGTGTGATTGTCTTTGTCAATGATTCTTTGAATGCATATCATTGCATTGATTGGGTGTGTGCTTGTTGATTGGTGACTAAGTGTGACTACCCCCTCAAGCGATGAATCGATGAGGGAATGACCTTCGTGAGAAAAGAGACGAGTCGCTTGACCCAAGATGACTTGTGCCAAGGTGCCTTTAGATGGTTTAGTATTAAGCATGTGCAATTTTTCTGACATTTAGACTTGTTTTTGGTGGGTGTTAACCCTTTTGGTGATGCCATAATGGGGTGAAATCATCGAAAACCCGTCTTCCCGTGGAGCAATCCGGCTATGGTAGCCTTCTTGGGGAAGTAGGAGACTGACAATTTGAGCCCCGACATCAATTTTCTATGCCAAGAGGTTAAGTGCAAGAGCACTTGTGTTCAGCAATGCTTATTGCTTTGTTTTTATGTTGCATTTATTTGCTGTTTTTGTTGTTTTGATTTTTTTGGTGACACCATTTGGGGATTAAATTGTTGAAAATCCATCCTCCCGTGGAGCGGTCCGGCTATGGTAGCCTTCTTCGGGAGTAGGGTAGTGACAATGTAAACCCCAACATCAATTTTCTATGCCATTGAATGTCAGGCGCAAAGGTGCCTTTGTTCGACACTTTTATTGCTATTGTTTGTGGATATTTGTTGTTTTTGTTGTTTTGATTTTTTGTGACACCATTTGGGGATTAAATTGTTGAAAATTTGTCCTCCCGTGGAGCGTTCCAGCTATGGTAGCCTTCTTTTGGAGTAGGGTAGTGACAATGTAAACCCCGAAATAAATTTTATATGCCATTGAATGTTAGGCGCAAAGGTGCCTTTGTTTGGCACTTTTATTGCTATTGTTTGTGGATATTTGTTGTTTTTGTTGTTTTGATTTTCTTTCTTGTGACACCATTTGGGGATTAAATTGTTGAAAATCCATCCTCCCGTGGAGCGGTCCGGCTATGGTAGCCTTCTTCGGGAGTAGGGTAGTGACAATGTAAACCCCGACATCAATTTTCTATGCCATTGAATGTCAGGCGCAAAGGTGCCTTTGTTCGACACTTTTATTGCTATTGTTTGTGGATATTTGCTATTTTTGTTGTTTTGATTTTCTTGCTTTGTGTATATGTCATTAATTTCATGTTATGCACAATGATTGATGCTGATGGATGCATGCTACTTTATATTGATGTATGCATATGGTATGATAAATGCGAATGTTGTTGATTTATATGATAGGTAATGGAATGGATGAAATGATTTGTTGATAACTTTGCATTGGCACCATATACTATACAGGACTTTGTGATTTTGTTTTTAGGCGATTGTTATGGTAAATGACTTTGTATGTATACATGTGGTTTTTTGTATTTTTTGATGGTATTTGTAAGGATGAAAAGTAGCGCAGTTGGTTTAGAAATGTAGCTAAGGTTTTCTGAGACTCAGACGATTTTAACTCACTAACCACGACTGTACTTTATCTTACAAGACTTTTGAACAAGGTATGAATCGGACTTGTTTTTGACCAAGTTATTTCACATCCTTGTGTGTGCAATTGAGTTCATTTATGTGGTATTTGTCAGGATACCGCCAATGCCAAATGGGCTTTCAACCGAACCTATACTGAGGATCACCTAATTAGCTCCAGTAACTCCTTTATTGTATTTAGTCAGATTAATCTATGGTGCTATCTAGGATACCATAAGCTAGCTCATCCACATGCAAACATTGATCTACACACAAGTTAATGTGGTAGATATATCGTCATGCGGGAGGTTTACCGCCAGTGACCGATAGGCTATCAACCAAACCGATACTGAGGCTTACCTCATGACCTGTCGAAATGCTGAGAGTTCTAGGGATTCAAGTTCGACTCCCTTCTTTTCTTCAATTTTATTGGGATACTTGCTCTTTATAATGATGAAAATCATTGTTTATTTTTTCTTTTTCGTTATTTTGAGCAAGGGATTTTGAATTTTGGAGTGATGAGAATCACTGTTTCTTGTGCTTTGTGATGTATGCACTTTGGGAGATTTGATGTCAATCTTTGGAGTATTGACGTTTGCAAATTTTTGATGTTTTGCAACCTTTTGAGAACTTTGGATTCTTGGGGAATTGGGTAGGGAAAATTCTTGTCCTTTTGCCAACTCTCAGCATTCTTGGGGTCATTCGCACAGGGGGATGAGCGAGGTAACCGTTTTGCTTATGGTGACCTAGATTGCTTTGCAGGTGTCATCTTTTGTTCACACAACTTGGGAAATTTTATGTGTTTTAATATGTGTTGGGATGCTATGTAACAAGGTGTGATTCAAGTAGAACTCTACCTTCGTAAAATCTTTCTAACTGGGTACAGTACATGGCTAGAAAGCAAAATTTACGACTAAAAGGTGAAAACTCTTTATACATTATAAGACCACCTAACTCATGATATGGTGACTCTATGTATGGTGTTATTTTTGCGATATTGTATGGAAAATGTGAAAAATGGTATGCTTGCTAAGTAATGACAGTCCATGGTGCCTTTGACTTCTATGATCAACAAATGTGTGATATATAAATGTAATGGTTAATGCAACTATTATGTAGTGCTTTGATTGATGAAGTATGCATGAGAATCAGATGCAGATTTCTTTTTGAGATTTTGATGGTTTTTGTTGTTTTTGAATTTTCTTGATGGTGACCAAGGGATTTCGAGAATCCTTTGGGGCATTTTTTGGGGTGACCAAGTGATTGCGATAATCCTTGGAGCTTTTGGGGTGACCAAGTGATTGCGATAATCCTTGGAGATTTTTGGGTGACCAAGTGATTGTGATAATCCTTGGAGCTTTTGGGGTGACCAAGTGATTGCGATAATCCTTGGAGCTTTTGGGGTGACCAAGGGATTGCGATAATCCTTGGAGATTTTGGGGTGACCAAGTGATTGCGATAATCCTTGGAGCTTTTGGGGTGACCAAGTGATTGTGATAATCCTTGGAGCTTTTGGGTTTTGACCAAGCGATTGCGATAATCCTTGGAGCTTTTGGGTTTGACCAAGTGATTGTGGTAATCCTTGGAGCTTTTGGGGTGACCAAGTGATTACGATAATCCTTGGAGCTTTTTAGGTGACCAAGTGATTGCGATAATCCTTGGAGCTTTTGGGGTGACCAAGTGATTACGATAATCCTTGGAGCTTTTGGGTTTTGACCAAGTGATTGCGATAATCCTTGGAGCTTTTGGGTTTGACCAAGTGATTGCGGTAATCCTTGTAGATTTTTAGGTGACCAAGTGATTACAATAATCCTTGGAGCTTTTGGGGTGACCAAGTGATTACGATAATCCTTGGAGCTTTTGGGTTTTGACCAAGCGATTACGATAATCCTTGGAGCTTTTGGGGTGACCAAGTGATTGCGATAATCCTTGGAGATTTTTGGGTGACCAAGTGATTGCGATAATCATTGGAGCTTTTGGGGTGACCAAGCGATTGCAGTAATCCTTGGAGCTTTTGGCTTGCTCTTCAGGGGATAGATGTACCCCCAGCTTGATGATATTTGTGCTCTGGATCTGGCTCTAGAGGGATTGGCACAAATGGATTGGCCCTATGCACGGATAGGAGGACAGGGTCTACCCTCGGTACTGATATTTCTATGGGGTCTCTAGGTGGAAGTTGATCTTTGTGTGACCAAAGTGGTGGATTCAACAGTTGGTTCCACTACATTGGGTTAACGCGCCACTCATGCCTTGGCCTTATGTTTAGCTATTGAAGTGCATCATCAATATCCATGGGTTTTTGATGCTATCGCATGTGATTGCTATGGGCCATCTCTATTTTATCCTCACCTTCAACCATTGAGTCCAGCTCATCAAAATCTAGTGATTCTGAGACATGGAAGACTGCATCATTAGGTAGCCCTACGGTTAGAGGTTGATCCTCTTCGAAAGGAGCCTCATGTAAGTTGGGCCTTGGGAGCTCCAAAATCTTGGTCTCTATCGACTCTAAGTGCTCTAGAAGCGCATTGCATGTATCAGGGGATTTGAGCTTCTCCTCTTTGGTTGCTTCTTGTTGAGGAACTTGGGGCCTATGGAGGGGTGGCTAGATAGCACCCTCCATGCCTTGGTAGGGCATTTCATCTCGCTCTTTTTCTCACTATGATTCCTCAGAGGCTTCTTGATGAATTTCTAAGGGTGGCCCATAAACTTGAGTGGGTTCCTGAGGAAGGTGCCCATCATTGGTTATAGAAGCGACCTCTCGCTCATGTCTAGGAGGCATCGGGGGCGATGCTCGATAAGGTCACAGAGACTTGTCTCGCACCCGGGGGTTGTGTCTCTCATAATGTTTTGTCTTATGCATGTGAGGGGTTGGAGTCCTCTCCTACATAGTGTGTTGGAACAACTCATCCTTCTGGCACTGAAGGTGCTCTTTTTTAATATGGTCTAGTTCCTCTAAATGTAGTCGCTCTAGCTCAAGTTGCATGAATTACATCCGACGTGTGGTGTGCTTGGCAGATTCTAAGATAGTTGGTCTTGCCACCTCATGTCTAGAAGGGCTAGACACCTCTCCTACATATCTATATTGGTCATGGTGATCTGAGATCTTTATAGGTTGCCTCCCTCTGTTGGGGGTAGCAGCATTCCCTTGGGGCTTTGGCCTCAGTGAGTGGTCCTGATAGATAGCAGGTTCAGAGGCGTATTGCTTTTAAACTATATATTGCTCTCGATGAAGGTAGGGGTCTTCCTCATGCTCTCTTTCATAAGTGAAAAATGGACAGACAGAGCTATCTCACCCTGCCTGAAGAGCCTTGTGCTCTGGATTTGTCCTTCTAGTCTTGACAACTAGAGGGGGTGAAGGAGGGATAATGTAATCATGTGGTTCCTCCTATCGAACCCTATGTTGACCTTTCACTTTTTCGCACGGTGACCACTCATAGTGAGCATATAAGGGAGCTCTCCTATGGATGTACCCCTCATGGAAGGGTGTGTGTTGGGTGCTATGCTGAATAGGAGTGTCCCTAGAAGGGGTGCCCCTATAGTCCCTTTTCGTTAAGGTGTGGAGGGGACTGCCTTGTGTGTCATGCCGCCAAGGTGGTGTGACCAAATCCTTGGGGCTATATCGGAGGTGACTTGTGCCTCCTTGGATATTCCCCACAGCATCCACCCGTTATTGGGCTTGGCTATGGGTGAGCACCATGACGATGTCTCTCAAAAAAACCCTAAAATTTAAAATGAGTCATATGGGGCCCAAAATTGGGGTGCACATCCCTATTACAATAGATAAGCCATAAATAAAGTTTCAAGTCCTAAATCTAAATACATTAGGAGAGATTAACCTTCGAACAGCTCAAAAAGCATAAAAAATTAGGTGAGCAATTTTAAAACCTAATTTCGGGGCACTAGATGATGGACTTTGGCCCCGAAAAATGGTTTTATTGGAAAATACAACTCTAGGGAGTTACATTTGTTTAAAAATCTCCCAACTAGCTCCCTGTAAAATTTCATGTTAATCGGAGCTACGGTTGAGAAGTTATGGCCAAATGCACTAAAATTTAGGGAAAAAAAAAAGATTTCCCATATTTTTTTGGATGCTCCTGCATCACTTATGGGCACCTTCGGGGAAATTTTGGGTTGACCAAAGGGTTCATGGACACCTTTGGGGCATTTTGGAGTGACCAAGCGATTGCGGGAATCCTTGGAGCTTTTGGAACGAGTGACAAAATGCGTAGGTTTTTATATTTTGTTTATGATTTTTCTGATTTTTTTGTTACACTAAGCAGAAATGAACACACACATACACAAACGGTGATTATCTCTTTTAAAGATTAATGGTGTGTCCTAAACTGGTTTTAGTGTGTTTTGATGATTTTGTTTTGTTTTTGAAAGTTTTGAAGAACGTTTAAATGCAATATGTTGGCTCATATAACTCCCATAGATGGTCACCCCTTCAATATACCAACCAGGCCGATATACCAACCTCTCTATATACCCGCCCTTACGAGAGGAAGACTATAGGTACATGAGAGCAGATGGACATGGTACGTAGGCAATACAGAAGGGGGATTGTCCTGTTAATGACACCTACCATAGAAGACTTATCCTCACGCGTTGGGAATCATCCCAGTGACACTCGGTCAACTTTCGTCAGGATTTACGCCTAACAATAGTGATAATCGGGGAAATGGATGTAAAATCAAGACAAGGTGGTGATGAAATCCACCGAAGGTCTTGATCAAGGGCTAGGGTTTTACGACCAGCTCCTTGGTTCAAAAAATTTTGCGTGAAGTGTGTGTGATTCTTTTTATTAAAAAAATGAAACAGGAAAAAACAACTTTTCCTAAGAAGGCAAAATTAACAAAAAATAGAAACAAAAAATAGAAAATAACAGGAACAGTTTTAAAACCCTTACCTTTCTCTGCCTAAACCTGCTGTTTCTGATCCTCGGCTCTAAAAATTCACAAACAAAAATTCGTCCCTCTGTAAGATGAATTACAGAACAAAATTCGTCCTTGTCTGAGACGAATTAGAATTCGTCTCAGGGTCAGACGAATTTCAGTAAAGTAATCACCACAGGCAAAGACGAATAACAGTCAAAAATTGAAAAAGGTACCTATAAGAACAAAAAAACAAGTTTTAATTAGTTTCTGTGATCTCAAAATTTAGGGGACACGGTCCCACCGTGATCGCCACTGAAAGCACGAGATTTCGGACGAAAGAAACACTAATTACGATGTATTCAAAATCAAACACGTTTAAGTCATAAAATGTAGAATGCATGAAGTGAAAGAGATGAATTGAACGGAGATACAATAAAATGGAGAAATCACAGCCATTTTATTTAACTCTCTTGATCTCGGTTACAAAGATGCCTCCTCCCTTTTCAGGGGCTAGGAGCGTTAAATGAATTTGGTTACAATCAAGACTTAATGTTCCTCCTTCCATGTGCCCACATTTGAAATGGGCAGGCCAAAATGTTTTTGCTGCTGGTGTTGATGAGTCCTTAACCTTTGCTACTCCTCCTATGATCAAAGAAACAACAAAGATGTTAGTAGCACTTGCTACAAATAAGAAATGTTTGTTCTCTAAAATTAATGAAAGATGCATGTAAAAGATTAGCCAAATCGATTGACAAAATGACTCTAAATGATCTGTAAATTTGACAAAGACCAGAAAACATTACCAGAGGGCCACTGCCATCGAAACAATTGGCCAATTCACATTAAAATGTAATTCGTCCCTGGTCAGGACAAATTTGACTGTAATTCGTCCTCGGGTAGGACGAATTAGACTGTAATTCGTCCTCGGGTAGGACGAATTCGATTGTGATAAAACACCAAGCTAATATCATCCAAATGTCACATCTCAAGATCTACAAATGACCTGCAAACATAGGGCTTAGCTAACTGGGGGCATTTTTGGATGACCCAGATGGTCGGATTCTCCTAATTTGACCTCCATCAGCGGGAATTTGACGTCGCTACCTGCAAGTTAGTGGGATAACAAAAGCCACCTAATAACCTCTCTTGTGAAAGAGATTAAGGATGTGGAAAATGTAAATCAAAAGGGTAAAGGCATGGTATCAAATTGGCAACACTTCATTGCTTGAAAATACCTCCTCCTTGTCTTTTTTTGGGTGAGAAAGTTCACCATTTTATAGACCCAAGGGGTCTCTTTTGGATGGGCATGCATGGGTGCCACATGGTGGCTATGCCTTCCCAAGAGGGATGAGGTTCCTCTATGACTCGGGCTTCCATAACTGCCCTTGTGATAGTCCTCTAATGACCAATCTACCCACCTACATGCGCATGCAAGGCAAGAGGCATTAATGGACTGCCCCTGGCTGAGACTTGTCAAGATTTTTCTTTTTGCCCGTTGAACCCAGAATTCGTCTCACCTAGGGACGAATTCAGAATTCATCTCTAGGTGAGACAGATCCTAATTTGAATTCGTCCCTAGGTGATACGAATACTGAGAAAAGTGCCTGAATGTGCCAAATTGCCTTTTGACCTTCCAAATTTGCTACAAAAGTGGTTAGGACCACTGTTTAACCTCTAAGAGCTGCCCTGGGGGCTGTGTGTGTCAAAGCGATCAGTGTTTGCAGTCACATAATTGGATTGGTGTTGTTTTGGTGTCTACAACATCTACTATTTTCATAATGGTATGTCATGTGGGTACAATTTCCCTACTGATTTTTTATGCTTTGCTTTCACATTTTGGCACACCAAACATCAAGCCACAAAATCAATGATATATTTCTTCATTCCCAACCAATAGAAGGTCTTATTCATGTTCTCCCTCATATTTACCCCTCTTGGGTGAGCAGAGTAAGGAGATCTATGCACCTCTTGCATGATCAATTTCCTTAAATCATCAATTTTAGGGATCACCACCCTATCCTTAAAATATAAAAGTCCATCCTTTATGCCAAAATCCTTATTCACTTTAGAATTTCCTTTTATCTTGATCCAAATTTCTCTGCAAAACAAGTCCTATGCTTATATTTCCATGACTTGGTCCATTAAGTCCATATGATATTAGGTCAAAGTGGCTATATACATTCTTCTATAGAAGGCATCAACAACCTTATTTTCCTTACCCTTGATAAATTCTATACCAAAATCATATTCTGCTAAGAAAATCAATCCATCTTCTTTGTTGTGCAATGAGCATTGGTTGGGTGTACCTCAAGCTCTAATGGTTGATCCTTAACTCAAAATGCTTCTCTAGTAGATAATGCTACCAATATTAAGAGCAAGCACTACAAATACTAGTTCCAAATTATATGTAGCATAGTTGACCTCATGCTTCTTGAGTTTCCTTGACTCATACACTATGACTGAATCGTCTTGGAATAGAAATCCTAAACCTTCTAAAGAAACATTAGTGCAAATTAAAAAATTCTCTTGAGGTCTAGAATCTTGAGAACAGGTGCAAGAGTAAGCTTCTGCTTAAGCAACTATAAAGCGGCTTCACATTTGTTCATCCATTTATATTAATTTCCTTTTATTTGAAGGTTAGTTATAGAGTAGGCTATCTTGGAGTAATATTGTACAAACCGCTTATACTACCCTATCACACCCATAAAGCTCCACACTTTAGGCACATTAGTGGGTGGTGGCTAGCTCAAAATGATATCTATCTTCTTTGGATTCACTGCTATCCCTTTATAAGATATAATATGTTGTAGGTTATGTACCTTAGGAACATAAAAAACATATTTTGATAGATTTCCATAGAGTTGGTTCTTTCTCAACAACCTGAGTACAATCCTTAAATGCTTATCATGCTCTTCCTTATTCTTGGAATATATTAGAATATCATCCAAGAATACTAGTACAAACTAATCTAGATGGTCCTTGAACACATTTTTTATAAGATTCATGAATACTACCAGGACATTAATCAGTCCAAAATGTAGTATTGTAAACTCATAATGCCCATACCTAGTCTTGAAAGTAGTCTTATGAGTATCCTCATGGATTCTTATTTGATGGTATCCTGATTTGATGTTAATATTTTAGAATATGGTGGCACCCTTAAGTTATCAACCAAATCCTCAATATTGGGTAAAGGGTACCTATTCTTAACAGTTATTTTTTCCTATTCCCAACTCATAAAACCAACACTCTTCCTTTTTCTTAAGGCTTTTTGATCTCTTTCTTACAATACCACATAGTTAAAGTGGATCTTATTCATCTGTAGGTTGGACTTGACTTGATGAGCTAGGTCATATACCTTTTTTAAAGTCTCAAGCTTATGCATGTTTACTACAAATCTTATCTTAGGATATGTTCCCAATATAAACTTATGTACCTTCATATTCTCATCCTGCTCAAAGAGTTGTACATATTTATACAATTTTACAAATTTTTGGTAGTAAACCTCTATTGCCATGGTTCCTTGGATAAGTGTGGAAAATTCCTCAAATTTCTCCATATAATGTTGTTCAGTAAGGAATATTTTCTTAAAGACCTTCACAAACCCTTCCCATGATAGGTTAATAGCCTCAATTTTATGACCATATTTAAAAGTGTTCTGCCATTCTAACATAGTTTCTTGTAAATGGAGAGTGGACCAATAGGTTCATCTCACTGAAGAATAGTTTTTCATGGAGAAATAGGTCTCCAAATCTTTCAGTCAAAGCTTTAGCTAAATCACCCCCATCATTTTTGATGAATTTAGAGGTCTTAACATTCTTCAAATCCTTGGCTAATTTTACCTCTATAAGAGCCTTAACATCCTGCTCATCTAAAGAAGGGTTTCCTTCCTATATAACCTCAAGATTTCTATTCTAAATCACTATAGTTTCTAGCATCTATATTTATTGATCCATTTTTTCTCTTTGTTGCTCTATTTACTCTTGCAAAAATAAGTGAGATTATCCACCTATCTACTAGAATTCATTGAACTTTCTCCTAGGGGGATAGCCTCGGCACTATCCTTCCTAGCCTATCTTGGAGGTATGGAATATCATACTCTTCCTATCCTTAATTTTGGTAAAATAGTTACCTGGATACACAAAAGTTCCTAGGTTAGGTTGTAGTTGTCCTTCTCATGCATCCTACCTACTAGTTAGTCACATCTTCCAAATTTACTAACATCTAGATACTATCATCCACTATTAGTATTGATGGAAATCCTAACTCCACTTAATATTCCATCTCTCGAGAGAAGGTATTTTCTACCTAGAATTCATCCATAAAGTCAGAATATCTCTAAGTCCTTTCTAGGGAAGCTTATAGTCCTATGAACTAGAGCTTTGATACCAACTTTAAAAACCCCAAAAGCTAACCAACCTAAGAGAGATTTTTTTTAAAACTTATAAAGGTTCATAGGAGTGTTCATAAAATTCATACATTGACTAGGCATAACCACATTTTGAGTCTATGATGGTATAGATATCTCGAAAGTGGACAAGAGAGGCCAAACTCCTGTAGGTTCTAAGGTTTACCTTGTATACCTCCATGGCATAAAATACACTTGTAAAAAGGTCACCCCATATTTTTGGAATTCTCTATGGATGCAGAATCCTAGAACTTAGTGTTAGTATTCTCCCTTCTCAATATTTAGAGAGGGGAGAATTCTAATTCCTTCTAGATGTCATAAATTAGTCTATGTTGGGTCCTTCGAGGTATTGCCTTGGTCTAATTTAACTACACCTCTGCGGTGATCCCTTAAACTTTATGCTTATCTTTCCCATATTTGTGATGGGTTTCTAAGCATCAATCACTCTGCATGATTGTCTTCTCATGGACATATGAACTAGGTGTTGCTATCCCACAACAACCCAAGTTGAAAAGGAGATTTTACACAAGGTTACTTTAGAAACCTTCCCAAAAAAATTCCCCCTTAATCCCAAGTATAACTCTCTCTCTCTCTCTCTCACTCTTCAAGAATTAAACAAGAGCAACTTCTAGCATGGAAGCAAAATACTATATTATCTTAAGCTTAAAAATAAATAAAATAAAACATTGAAATTAAAGCATTAGCTCCAAAAACATGGATAAAACCATAAAATCAATAATCAATATGGCATCGCATAGTCATTCAATTAAAGGTTTAGATTACATAAAAGAATAGTCTTTTCTTCTATTACAATAAATCCTCTTTCACCAAGAGTGATTTTCAATAGTACTCCAAGAATAATTGAAAAATCCACTTAGCATGATTTGACATCTTCCTCCCTTGGCCTCCATGGTAGCTTGGTAGGAAGGTGGGGATCAAAAAAATTTATGTGAAGGCATGAATGCATTTCTATATGACTCATTGTATAGAAACCAAAAGCAAAATAAGCCCATGCTTCTTTCCAAAAATATTTTAAAACCCAAGCCCTTGCATTTCTATATAAATCATTTTGATATAGCAAAAACAAGAAAAAGAAGCCCATATTTCTTTCCAATATATATTCTGCAATTATTTAATTCCAAATATATACATTTCTAATTTGATACAATGAAACACATGTAAATAAGCCCATACTTCCAAAATACTTTCCAAAAATATTTTAAAACCCAAGCCCTTGCATCTATATATAAATCAATTCAATATAGCAAACACAAGCAAAAGAATCCCATACTTTTGTTCAATATATTTTTTGTAAATATCTAATTCCAAAGCTATACATTTCTAATTCAATATAATTAAACACAAGTAAATAAGCCTTACAGGTCAAAATTGACTACATCAAGGGAAATGAAGAGTTATATTCTCAAAAAATTTCTAAGTGTAGAAGACATTGCAACCTCACGATATTTTGGTGCCCAACACCACCGCAAGGAAAAATGTTGCAATATCGTAATATTTTTGTGCCCACAGGCTAAGTTTAGAAGACATCATGATCTCATGATATTTCGATGTCCACAGACCACCTCAAGGAAAAATATTGTGATCTCATGATATTTTGGCACTCACAGGTTAAGTGTAGAAGACATTATGATCTCACAACATTTTGGCACCCACAGGCCACCGCAAGAAAAAATGTTGCGATCTCATGATATTTTAGCGCTCGTAGGTTAAATGTAGAAGATGTCATGATCTCATGATATTTTGGCACCCACAAGCCACCTCAAGGAAAAACATCATGATATCACAACATTTTGGTGCCCATGGGCTAAGTGTAGAAGACGTCATGATATTATGACATTTTGGTACCCATAGGATACCTTAAGGAAATACATCATGACCTTGCAATATTTTGGTGCCCACAGGATAAGTGTATAAGACGTTGTGATATATCGATATTCCAACACCCACAGAGGACCTCAAGGAAAGACGTCATGAGCTTGCAACATTTTGGTGTCCACAAGCTAACTGTAGAAGACGTTATGATCTTGCAACATTCTAGTGCCCATAGGCCACCTCAAGGACAAACGTCACGATTTCACAATCAGCCATGCTTTCGTCAACCAAGGAGCTAGAGGTAAATAAGTGGAGGATAGTTGGGCCATGATGTCTCTAAGAAGATAATAATAGATATCAGTAACAAGAAGGTCTCAATCATTTTCTATTGAACATCTCATACTGTATTAAATACCAATTTACCAGAATGAGCCTATTGGTATATTGACCCTAACAAAGGATTGACTCTTAAGCATTTAAAATATGATGTATACAAGTTTTACATAGCAATAAAGATAAGCTCATCACTCTGGCTTCTGGTTCAACAACATTGTTAATGTATGTATGGATTGATATTTCTATCTAAAGTTTTATGGAATGTGTATTGCATTAATTCTCTCTTTGGATTTTTGCTTTCTAATTTTATTAAATGCTAGAATTGATAATCTCAATACATTAATGAATGATTTAAAGTTCAACATAAAGAATTGGTTGCCCCTATTTTGATGTTTCTATGAATGCTCTATTCTTAAGTTTGTTTACCTCTTTGATGTTGTCTAATATGTACCCTACAAAATTTCTAGCAACAACTATATTTTCCTCTCTTTAAGCACTCTATTCTTATCCCCCTTTTGCACAAATCAAGAAAGGAACCAGCCTTCTCTAGAGATTGAACTGGGTAATACTTCCCTTCACCCGTTCATTCAATTTTGGCAAGGTCTTGGGTGCACACACACATCTAGAGGTAGATTTTGTACCAATATTTTTTGGCACGCCTGGTGGGACACAATCCCACTACATATATAGACTAAATTTTTGATGGTTATATTTATCATGTGCATATTCTTTTTATGAATCACCTGGTGAATCTATTCAAGAGATAAAACCTAAGAAAAATCCTTATCTATTTTTTGGTTGAATACTAATTTATATGAAAACCAAATCCAAGGCAAAAAATTCTGAAGAACCCATTGAGTTCTTTGAATTACACCTTGGTAGCCTCAGATCTAATCTTGTATTAGTTGCTAGGACAACTTCTTCTTCTACCATCACTATAGGATCTGCAAACCCTTCCCCTATAGTTCTCCCTAGTACTGCTACTAGTGGAACATCAAATCCAGCTACCCATATTCCTATAATATCAGTTAAAGTTGTAGCTACAATGGTTGTGAATCAACCAAACCTACCTTACCCTTCATGGAATCATATTGGCCCCCTAAATTTGGTAGCTTAGCACCAGATTCTAGCAGTAGCCTTAAAAGAATTACCCTAGTATGATGGTACTAGAAATATGGCTTATGAACACTATCAAGATGTAACTACATTGGCATTGATACATAACATCACTGAGGAAGATGTTATGATAATATTTTTAGTAATTTCTTTAAAATGGAAAATGCTCTACTAGTATAGAACCCTCACCAATCAAACTATATCCACCTGGGCCCAACTTGTCGGTAAACTAGTAGAGGAGTTCAATGAACATGTTGATCCATTTTCTTTACTAAATCAGTTCACTATCATACAAAAGCATCCTCAAGAAGAAATAGTTGACTTTAATATCATATTCAGTCAAACTTGGTAGAGGGTACTTAATGGATTGAGACCGACAAATGAGAAATCAATGTATTATTATCTGAGGGCTTTTAACTCAGATATAAGCATGGCTATCAAGAAATATCAAGTGTTTACTTTCTAAAATATTTTCCAAGAATCTCTAAAAGTAGAAAGGGATCTAATCGCTATTGGAAGATTTCCTCCAAATATGATCATGCCTATCTTTTTAGACCTTCCACAAGCATCAAATATGGATCTCCCTAAGTGGATAGGATAGCTTGCAATTCCAATAATACAAACCCCTTTTTCTCCTACAAAATTACTCGTTGTCCCTACACTCCCTGTGTCATAAATTTTGCCTTCTCCTGATCCTTAGTATGCAGCTTTGTTAGATCTGCAATCAACCAAGAAGACTTTAACAAATAATATGACATCGATGGAAATAAGAGAGGCAGAGAGAAATTTCCAGCCAAGGATATTTCCACAAATAACAAGAGATCAATCTTCCACTAGTGGTAGGAATCATGACAAATCAAATGTGGTTTACACCAATGAAGATAGCAAACCTACTAAAACTTCAATAGAATTAGACTTCTGGTGTTCCACATGTAATGATCCACACGGTGAAAATTTGTGTATGATCCACCAATATTATGTCCAAAAAATAGCTATTGAGAAGGTTGAGAATACTCTCAAGGGATAGATAAACATGATCAGGGAATAAAATCACAATATCATGATGCCTTCTGTAGAGAAAGTACTCGTTCTAACCCTATAAGGGAATAAGCCTTTGCAGGTAGACCCCCAAGAACTTAATCCTCTAAAAGTACCTTCACCTATGAAGAATCAGGTTGAAAGGAGATTTCCCCATGAGAGAGCACCACGAACCCCAATCCAGTAGGAAGTAGAGCTACGCAAAGAAGTTCCCTTACAGAAAGAAGTCGAGACACAATAATAAGCTAGAAACAAGTGTTGGTACCCCTCAATGACTAAGAATCAAAGAATATATGCGACTAAAGGGTATAGGAATAAGTATGACACTTCTATAAAATAAAAGGAGAAAAGCCTTGATCTTCTTCCTTTCAACATAGTCGAGGAGATGAAAAATACTCCTTTGAAAGCAACTATGTATGATGCATTGCAATTTCTAGGGCAAATCAACTTGTTACAAGAATATCTGAGATCTATAAAGAACAAGAGTAAGGCTCCAACTCAGTTAAGTTTTGCACAAGCTAGTTTGACGTCTGATACAAGAAAAAATAGACCTCCCCCTTTTTATTTATCTCTTCAAATGGAATGATGGGTGGTACATAACTATATGATAAACTTAGGGGTTGCAACCACTATCATACCCAAGGCTATGTGTGACATCATGGGAATGGAATAAACTAGGAGCAGTCTTGGTGTTTTACAATTAGATGGGACCTCAATAAAAATTGAAGTGGTAATAAAATATATCCCCAAAGTCCTACATAGAATGCCCCAACTCACAGTCATACAAGAAGTCGTTGTAGTAGACTTGGAACCTTGTTTTGGTATGTGTCTCTCTAGAGAGTTCACTACCAAGATAGGAGGATATTTATCCTTGGATTACTCGCACTTGGAGATCCCATTCAAGGGTAGAAGAGTAAAAATATTCAATGAGAAGCCATCTACTTTCCATATCAAAAAACTTGAAGAGGAAGGAAAGCAGACCACTATAGTGAACATCATGACCGAGGAATTGGAATATTTAAACCTAATGGAGGAAGCTCTAAACAATATGCAAGAAGAAGATCAATTCTCTCTCTAATATTTCAATGCCATGATTGAAATAGAGCTTGGGAGCTATTCAATCATGAAACCTAAGAAGAGTACTCCCACTCCTCTCTATATGAGGTAGACCCTCCTATCAACCAATTGTGGAAACTTTTCTTCGATGGCACCAGATGCAATAATGGAGCTAGAATAGGTATAGTCTTAATATCTCCAATGGGTGAAGAGAAGGTTTACTCCTATAGATTAACTTGGAGCTGCACCAACAATGCAGCAAAATACGAGGCGCTTTTCCTAGGCCTTAAGAAAGCTAAAAAGTTGGGAATCAAACAACTCTAGATTTATGGAGACTCAGAATTGATAGTAAATCAAGTTACTAAGAAATGTGTGAGTAAGAAACACTACCTCAAGGCTTACAGAAATAAGGTTTGGGATTTGCTCAAATTCTTTGAAGCTCTTAACATTAAAGCAATCCCTAGAGATAGGAATACTCATGTTGACCTATTGGTATCAGTAGGAGCTAACTTCTACCCCATCAGTAATGTCATTCAAAAGTCTAAAATAGTTAGACTGATTTATAGGCCTTCTATGCCAGATAAGGACACCTTCTGGTAGGTATTTGAGAATAATGAATAGATAGTACACTTCCTCATCCATGAAATGAATTGTTCAAATGACAGAGTGTTGGAATATGAAGAAGATGCAATCATGATCCAATTGAAGAATAACCATATCCCAAAGGGATTGATCACCCTCAAAATCCTGTTTGATAATAACGATAGGTCAACTAGTCACAATATGAAGGTTGACAAACACAGATACAAGGAGGTCCAAATGGAATCAGAAAAAACTATTAAAGTGGGAGTGAACACTACAGAGGAAGAGTTGGATCAGATTCGAGGATTATGCAAAGAATTCCCCAACATCATAGCTTGGACTTATGGTGATCTCAAGGTTTACTCTAAAGAGACCATTCAGCATACCATCAAACTCGAAGAAGGTGCAAAACCCTTCCGACAAAAGCAAATACCGGTGAACCCAAAAATCGAAGCTTTGATGAAGCAGGAACTACTAAAGCTACTCGAAGCCAAGATTGTCTATCCTATCAAACACTCTACTTGGGTAGCAAACCTAGTTCTAGTTAGGAAAAATAATGGAGATATTAGGTTATGTGTCAACTTCTGAAACCTCAACAAAGCTTCATTAAAATATCATTATCCTCTCTCGCAAATTGACTAGACACTGCATACTATAGCGAGAGTAGAGAGATTCTTGCTATTATATGGATTTTATAGGTATAATCAGGTGTGGTTCAAAGATGAAGACCAATTAAAAAATGCATTCACTACCAAGTGGGGAACATTCTCTTATCAGAGGATACCTTTTGGATTATCCAATGCTAGAGCAACCTTTCAAAGAGAAATAGATGTGGCTTTTGGAGAACTTGTCAATAAAATCATAGTGATATACTTAGATGATATGATAGTATTCTCTCATCATAAAGAAGATCATGTTGAGCACCTTCAAAGAGTTTTTGAGAAGTGCAGGGAGTTTGGTATCTCTTTGAACCCAAAGAAGTCTATATTCACCATTGAAGAAGGGATTTTACTTGGTCATGTTATCTCTAAAGTTGGATTGGCTATAGATCCTAATAGAGTGAAAGCATTGTTGGAACTTCCTTTACCTCCGAACAAGAAAGGCTTACAATCCTTCTTCGAGCAGATCAAATTTGTATGCAAGTTCATAGCAAATTTTACATAGATCATAAAGCCCATGACCTACTTTTTAAAAAAGGATATTGAATTCAAATGGATGGACTTGTGGAAGAAATATTTCAAAAATATAAAGGAACAAATAGCCCAAGCACCTATGTTGGTGAATCCAGACTATTCCAAAGGTTTCATCTTGTATGTTGTAGGTGAACAAGAGAGTTACATTGTAGTACTTACTTAGAAGGTAAATAAGAATGAAGAGAGTCCCATAGCCTTTCTAAGTCAAACCATGCAGGAACATGAGGAAAAGTATAATTTCATCGAGAATCAAGTTTACACAATCATGAAATCATTAAAAAATTTTAGATATTTTCTTTCACAGAGTAAGACCATTGTATATGTAGTTCACCCTGATGTTAGGAACTTCATCATACAAGGTGAGCTAGGTAAGAAAATATATTTTTGGATATCAAATATATAAGATTACGATGTTGAGATCCACCCAACCAAGCTAGTGAGGGGTAGAGCATTATGTCAAGGACTTTCCAAGAAAGCTTCATCAGAATATGTAGCCTACCAAGTGCAAGAAATAAACCCAGGAGATGATCAACCCTTGGAAATCATTGACTGGGCTGATGAATTGATCAGGTATTTTCAAATTGGAAAGTGCCCAAAAGGTTTAAATGCTTCTCAAATAAGGATATACAGGATCCAAGCTTTGAAGTACACCTTGCTACCTAAAGGATTGTACATAAAAAACTTGGATGGTGTATTACTTCGATGCATAAAGAATGATCAGAAGCAAAATATTTTGGAAGAGTTTCATGGAGGTCCATCAAGGGGGCATTACTCAGGAGGACTACAACTTTAAAAATAATCAGGACTGGATGCTATTGGCCCACTATTTTCTCGGATGCTTTTAGGGTGACCCAAAATTGTGAAGAATGCCAGAGGTACGTTGGGAGAAATAGGAATGCTTCAATGCCTTTGAAATCTATTCAAGTTGAGGAACCTTTTCAACAATGGGGTTTGGATTTCATAGGGGTAATAGAACCCAAATCATCCGATGGACACAAATATATTATGACTACCACTGATTACTTCACTAAGTGGGCTAAAGCAGTGCCTACTAAGAAAGTTGATCAAGCAGTTGTGATAGAATTCATCGAGAGTTTAATAACAAGATTCAGTATCCTAGATGCATTGGTCACAGACAATGACACATCCTTCATAGGTGCTAAAATGATTGATTTTATGAGTAAATATGGGATCTACTTGAAGACATATTCAAATTATTATCCACAAGGAAATGGATTGGTCGAATCGACGAATAAAAACTTGCTCCGAATCTTAAAACAAACTCTAAAAGAAAATAAGAGAATTTGGTACTCTTTGGTAAACCAAGAATAATGGATTGATAGGATCACTATCAAAAAATCCATCAACACATATCCCTATTCATTAGTCTATGGTAAGGAAGTCATTCTCCCGATACACATAGAAATACCTACTTTAAAATTGCTCAATCAAACTGGCACGAAATAAGTAGAACTGATGGAGAATAGGTTGATACAAATTCTATAGTTAGAAGAATGGAAAGAACAAGCCTACAACCATTATCAAAAACATATGGGAGACACGAAGAACTAGCATAGAAGTTGGTAATATTTAATAAACTAAGCATTATGGGATGATAGGATCACTATCAAAAAATCCATGAACACATCTCCCTATTCATTAGTCTATGGTAAGGAAGTCATTCTCCTGATACACATAGAAATACCTACTTTAAAATTACTCAATAAAACTAGCACGGAATAAGTAGAACCGATGGAGAACAGGTTGATACAACTATAGTTAGAAGAATGGAAAACAAACCTACAACCATGATCAGAAACATATGGGAGACACAAAGAAATGGTTTGACAAAAAGATTACTCTAACAAATTTCAAGGTAGGAGACTTGGTTCTAAGGTGGAACAAAAAGAAAGCAAAACCTGGAAATCATCAAAAATTTGATGCTTTCTGGGAAGGACCCTTTGAGATAATTGAAGAAAAACAATAGAATTCTTTCCAATTGAAAAATGAATAGGGTCAAGTACAACCTATCCCTATCAATGGCTTCCACCTGAAGTTGTACTATAAGTAACATGATTTTCCTCCATCCACATGTATTGTATGTAAATATGTTTTTTCTTTTTCTAGAGGCCACTTCAAAGAAAATGGTCATGATTTCATGATATTTTAGTGTTCAAAGGCCACTTCAAATAAAATGGTCACGATTTCATGATATTTTGGCATCCAAAGGCCACTTCAAATAAAATGGTCACAATCTCATGACATTTCGGTGTCCAAATGTAACTTCAAATAAAATGGTCACAATCTTGTGACATTTTGATGTCCAAAGATCACTTCAAATAAAATGGTCATGATATTGCAACATTTCGGTGTCCAAAGCCCAATTCAAAGAAAATTATCATGATCTCTAGATATTTTGACATCCAAAGGTTAAAGTAAAACAAGGATACCTTTTAGTAGGAAAATCTATTTTTTGAAATTTAAATTTATTGGCCCAAAGAAGAGATGATGTGAAATTATTGGTCTAAAAAGGAGGTGACATGGAGTTATTAGCCTACGGGAGATGACAATGCATGGTGGTTGGTTTTTAGAATGTGGTACATGAAACAAAGCATCTAACAACATTTGAAATTATTTATGAAATGTGCACCACCAACTGTAATTACTGCATGGAACCTTAATGCATGCATACACATCCACTTATACTGTAGAAAATCTTTTTATTTGTATCCCTGTTCTCTAAATGTTTTCCCTTGCATATGGTGTTCCCAAAATTCTTTAAAACATATTTGAGCTTCTTCGAGTCACTTCCAAGGTTTTTTGCATAGTGAAATCATGATAAGTAACCATGGCAGGGTCTTCTTTAGCATCTAAGGAAAAGCATAAGGTTGAGGGAAGAAAAAGCGGTTTCACAAATCCAGATTCCTACATCACTGATACCATCATGACCTAGAAAAATCTAGAGAAGATTCAAAAATATGTGGAGGCCAGAGTAGCGAAGGGCATCACCCCATCGACTCCAAGTACATTTCCTTTTCACTCTCTTCTTTCTTGGTATATATGCACCCCTGTTCATCCCTGCCTTGAGTTAGTCAGAGCCATGACAATGTTTTATGATGTAAAATATAGGATAGTTAGGAATTCTAAGGGTGATATCATTTTTAGACACTGATGCAATTAGGGTCATCTTAAATTTAGATTGAAAGCTCATTGTAAACTATTGTGTAACTTATTAGAAAACCAAATGCTTAAACATATTTATTATATCAAATCAATTATCTCTTGCCACTTAAGGAGGGCTAAGTCCTTTGCCACTTAAGAAGGGCTAAGTCCTTGTGAGTACGTAGATGAATAATTGTATAAAATTATATGATAAAATATAATCATGCTACCCTATAAATAAGTATAAATAAATTAAATGGAAATATAGCCAACTAGCTATATTGGTGTTGTAACATGGCTCCCCTCCTCGAAAATATTTGTCCTCAAAGTTGGAAATGACTCAAAAATACTTTATGTTTCCCATGTAGCATCTTCTACTGGTAGGTCCTACCATTTGATTAGAAATTATTTAATGTGGTGAGATCGAAGATGATGTGATCTACTTTGCAATATTGCTTCTGGTTGAAGATTTATACGTCCTTCTTCATCTAGTACTGGAAGCTCTATCTAGAAGTGTACTTTTTGGCCAATCACCTTTTTGAGATAGGAAACATGAAAAAATGGATGTATACGGGATGAAGGAGGAAGCTCCAATTGATATGCTACTTCACCTATGCGATGAACTATCTTGTAAGGACCATAGAATCTTGGAGCCAACTTTTGACTGGTCTTGATCTTCAATGATAACTGCTTATAAGGTTGCAGCCATAAGAAAACCATATCTCCTATATTGAATTATCATTCTGAATGGTGTAAGTCTTGTTGTTGCTTCATACGATTTTATGCCTGGATCAAGTTATCTTTAAGAATGTTGAGCATTGACTGATGATGTTGGAACCAATCATCTATTTGAGCTACTTTGGAAGATCCTAGAACATAATCTAATATTGCTGGTGGTTTTAATCCATACAATGCTTCAAATGGAGACATCTTGAGGGAAGAATGGTAAGAAGTGTTATACCACCATTCTGCTAATGAAAGCCATTGACTCCATTGATATTGCTTATCTTGAGCAAAGCAACGTAGATAGGTACCCAAACATTTGTTAACAATTTTAGTTTGACCATCGGTTTGGGGATGGTATGCAGAAGACATATTTAATTTGGTACCACTAAGATGGAATAATTCTCTCCAAAAATTGCTAGTAAATATGGGATCATGATCACTTACAATAGTTTTGGGCATTCCATGTAACTTGAAAATGGAGTCAATAAATACCTTGGCCACTTTGCTTGCTGAATATGGGTGTTGTAGAGCACTAAAGTGAGCATACTTGGAAAGACGATCCACTACTACAAAAATCATTATTTTACCTTCTGACTTGGGAAGACCTTCAATAAAATCCATTGATATGTGTTCCCACTGGCGGTCAAGAATTGGTAAGGGTTGAAGAAGTCTTGGAGATTTGACTGTTTCACCCTTATTGCGTTGGCATACTTCGCATTCAGCAACAAATGTCTTGACATCAAATTTTAATCCTTTCCAATAAAAGGATTGTTTCACCCGTTGATATGTTTTCAAGAATCTTGAGTGCCTTGTTGATGGAGAAGCATGTGATTCTTCAAGGATCATGGATTTAATAGTGGAACTTTATGAAATGTAAATGTGATCTTTCTTTCATGTAACACCTTGTCAATATATGAAAAATAAGGATGCTTTGATGATCCTTTATTCATATCTTGAATAATTTGAGCAGTTTCAGTGTCAACCAACCATTCTTCTTGGAGTTGAGAAACCCATTGAGAACAAGGGCCCAAAATGGCGTTGATGGAAACTTCATCTTCATATTTATGGGATAATGCATCCGCTACTACATTTTCTTTGCCCTTCTTATACTCAATGACGAAATCATATCCCAATAACTTTGTCATCCACTTGTTTTGTTCTGGATAGGAGAAACGTTGTTCTAGAAAGTGCTTAAGACTACTATGATCCATTTTTATGATGAAGCAATTGCTGAGTAAGTAATGCCTCCATTTCTCGATGGCATGTAGAATAGCCAATATTTCTTTCTCATATGTGGACCTCCCCAAATTTTTACCTAAAATTTGCTTGCTTTCAAATGCCAATGGATGACCATCTTGCATTAATACTGCTCCAATACCTATACCCAAAGCATCACATTCAATAACGAATGGTTTGTGAAAATCTGGAGTTGCCAAAATTGGAGTAGTACACATAGCTTCCTTGAGTGCCATGAATGCTTGAGTAGCAACATCAGACCAGTGAAAAGCATCCTTTTTTGTGAGGGCGGTGAGAGGAGCTACAATTTTACCATAATTACGAATAAACTTCCGATAATAACCTATAAGACCCAAAAAACCATGAAGTTTTTTGATAGTTTTGGGTAAAGGCCAATCTTGAATGGCTTTAATTTTATTAGGATCCACTTTAACGCCTTCATGAGAAATGATATGACCCAAATATTTGACCTCTTGAACACCAAAGGAACACTTGGAGCGCTTGACAAAAAGTTTCTCCTTATGTAATACATGAAGAACTTTCCCCACATGCGTTAAATGATCCTTCCAAGATTTGCTATATATCAAAATATCATCGAAGAAAACCAAGACAAACTTACGAAGAAATGGATGAAAAACATGGTTCATGAGACTTTGGAAAGTGGAAGGGGCATTGGTGAGACCAAAAGGTATGACCAAGAACTCATAATGACCTTCATGTGTACGAAAAGCAGTTTTGGGAATGTCCTCATCTCTTACTCGGATTTGATGAAAACCCAAATGTAAATCCAATTTTGTGAAATATTTAGTACCATGCAATTCATCTAATAAATCATCTATGACAGGGATAGGGAACTTATCCTTGATCATGATTTTATTGAGGGGATGAAAATCAGGACACATGCACCAAGAATTATCCTTACGATGAGCCAAAACCATTGGTGATGAATAAGGACTAGTGCTATGACGAATGATGCCATGTTCTAATAATTCTTGGACAATATTTTCAATTTTTATTTTTTGAGGTTGAGGGTATCGATAAGGATGCACATTAGGAGGGAGACTACCAGGAACAAGATGTATGGCATGGTCATGAGATCGCTTGGGAGGTAGCCCTTTTGGTTCACTGAAGACTTCATCATAGTTAGCCACAATGTCTTGAAGATATTTTGAGGGAATTACAGGGGTATCCAGTGCTTGAACTTCCATGCAATTGATTTGAGCTAAGAATCCATAACCTCCTTTCTTGAATATATTTTCCATGCAGTGTGAACTCACCACCTTGGATGGTGGAGATTGAATTCCTTGGAGATGAATAGTCTTCCCATTCTCTTTCCATTCAACATATAATTTTTGAAAATTAAAACTAACAACTTCTAGATTTTCTAACCATTCGACACCTAGAATAACATCTGAACTTCCCAAGTTCATAATGAAGAGAGTTCCTCGCCAAGTGTAATTTCCCATTTGGATTGAAACTGGAGATGTTCTACCAACACATTGAGTGTTTCCTCCATTTGCAATTAAAACTTGAAACTTATCTTGATTGGTAGTATTAATGAACAAGTTCAATGCTTTAGCAGTCTTGATGTCGATAAAGTTATGTGTACTACCTGAATCAATCAACACATTAATATGTTTGTGCCTAATAAATCCTGGTACCTTAATTGTATGATGAGTTGTTATCCCCATAAGAGCATGTACTGAAATAGCCATAGTGTCATCTTCTAGTGTTGCTTCACTATTATCTACTGAGATTTGTTCTGTATATGTGGGCGACTCTTGTTGAGTGATATCTTCTGCTACTTCTTCTTCATCCTTATTTTCGTATTCTATTTGAAAGGTTTGATGTGGTACACATGCTTGATCTCTGGGATGATAATTGCGACACTTAAAGCAGAAATATCTTGATGATTGTTCATTTTTGTGAAAAGAGTTGTTGCGATATTGAGGACGAGCATTAGAGTCTCACCGAGAAGATGTCCAATTTTGAAACTTCCATTCAACAATCTTAGCAATCCGCATGGTAGCATCCAAAGTGCAGGGATCATGTAGGTCCACTTTGAGTTGAATATTTTCCTTCAAACCATGATGAAAGGCAGAAACCACCACAAAAGCTTTTACATCTTCCGTGTATGTGAGAAGACTTGTGAATTCTGAAATATAATCTTGGACAAAACCAGTTTGTTTGAGCTCCAATAGGCAAACGATGTAAGAAGAAGAAACACCTTCATCAAATATCTTGAGGAAAATATCTTTAAATTTTGGCCATAATATGGGACGTTTATGTTGACGTTGTTGCCAAATAAACCACTGGTAAGCTTCTGTACCCAATTTGGAAGAGGCGTAAGAAACTTTTTTGACTTTAGGAACATGATATAAGTGGAGCATACCATCCATTTTAGCTAACCAACCATGTGGATCCCCACCCTCAAATATGGGCATATCGGTACATGGAACGGTAACACCTGGAGGCCATTTCAAAAATTGAGCAACTTCACCCATATCCGAGTTAAGATCATTGTGACCTAGGGGAGGATCCTGATCCATAGTATCATTTTGTCTATGGGAATTAGTTGGAGAAGGAGGAGGTTCAAGGTTTTGATTTTGTACTAGTTGTTGGAGAACTTCCAACATTTTGTTCATATTATTAGTCATTTTAGACAGACAATCTTGTAATTCTTGGGAGCAAGAAGAAGGGATTATGACTTCATCATGTTGGAGATTCTCATGGGATGAGTTGGAAGGAGCCATGGAGTTAATAGTAGGGTGGTTGGGGTTAAAACTGTTAATGCATAAAGGAGAATTATGTTGCGTACCTTTATTTTATGGTTGATGTATTGGTGAATTCGATAGTCCTTCATGTGGTCTCTTTATGCATTGATTTTGGCCATTTTTTCTCTATTCCACTTGTTTGGAGTGGTACCGTTCATGCATTACCAATTTGTGGTAAAATTTTAAATTTTACAATGATAATTTTAATTCAAAAGTTTTGGTAATAATATCAGTGGTCCTTTACTTATCTTTAACTATTGCTAACAATTCCATGGTCTATTAACTTCGACTGTCAACTTCAAACAATATTGATAGTAATACCCAATACCAAATGGCACATTACCAAAGCAACCAAAGGGATGCCTTACCCAAATGATTCGTAGAAGCACGCTTAATACACTACCACCACTTGCTTAGAAACTAAGCGATTTACTTTAAACTTCTCTTAACTTTAGGCCCACAAAATATGAAGTCCAACGGTCATCTAAAGCTGTGATAGTTAGTGGCTCAACATTGAAAGACACTCGACATATTGCTAACGACTATTCCTGCGATGCATCTTGCATAGTCAAACAATATGAATTCAAATGTATACAGCCACAAATATGCAACTATGAATACAATATATATGACGCAATTTGATGATGTTCGAATGACACCAATATGCGGTTATGAATACAACAATATAAAATATAATTTTTAATGATGCCCAAACTACCCCAATACTACCATCACATGTCTAGGGAATTGGATTTTTATTAATTTTTGTATCCACTGTGCAATGTTGGGAAATCCTGTGAAAGCCCAAAATAATTCACAACTTGACCAGAATGACGATGCTCAATAGGGTAATCCATGTCCTTCACCGAATGGAGGGTTCCAAACTTCTTGCTATCGGACACATGTCACTTGAGGATGAATATGTTTTAGGGTTTAGTAGCTACACTCCAATTGGTTTGATTCTATGAGACCTTAGGAAAAAGGAATTTTTTTGGAAATTATTTTAAAAATATTTCTCATTTTTGCTACGAGCACCTCTGCGCTATGAACATCTACCTTGTGATATGTAATTATTCCTTTACTATCTAAACATCTATGCCATGAAACTCTATGTAAGCACAAATTTAATTTTAATTTCCTTTTCTTAGAGTAGCCTATGGCCTTGCTACTATAAATTCTCTAGACTACCATGATCCAAAAATATAGAATGATTATATTTATCGTTTGTAATTAGAATCCTTAGTGGAAATAAATTATAGATACTTTCATTCTTTCAAGATTTACTCTGTATGCCTTCTGATATGATTTTTGTCTTTTCATAGGTGTAATTAAAATTACCACCCAAAATTTCTTTAGGCTACAAGATGTTCCAAGCCTATGTGTGGAGTAGCAACATCTACCTGCTGTTCAGAACTTGCTGGAATAAGTGTGCTAATGCTAAAAACATAGTGAAATCACAAAGGATATTATAACCACTCCATAATTTATGGCTTTAATACCACTTGCTATATAACTTATTAGAAAACCAAATGCTTACATAGATTAACTAAATCAAATCAATTATATATTGCCACTTAAGGAGGGCTAAGTCCTTTGCCACTTAAGGAGGGCTAAGTCCTTGCGAGTACACAAATGAATGATTGTATAAAATTAGATGATAAAATGTAAATCATGCTATACTATAAATATGGATAAATCAAATCAATGAATATAGCCAACTAGCTATAAGGAGGAAAATTTCCCTATCACCTATCTTGGTTTACCTTTTTTTATAGGTAAGATGAAAGATGAACTTTGGAATACAATTATTTATAAATTTAATAGGAAAATTCAAGGTCGAAAAGGATATTTGTTATCCTCTATAGGGAAATTACAACTCATAAAACACACGCTTCAAAGCCTCCCTATTCATTTCATGTTTTTCCTAAGGATTTCAAGGAAAGTGGTGTTGAGCAAGGTGCAGTAACAGTATTGTCATTGTTGTCAACACAGACAGTTAGATCAGTTGATGCAGTGAACATAGTCATGATGCAGTGAACAGGAAGTTCAGAAGCTGTTTAGAATATGCAACAGTATTGTCATTGTTGTCAACACAATCAGATAGATTACCTGATACAATGGATAGGAAGTTTAAATGCTCAAAAGTTATTCAGATACAGTGGATAGGAAGTTTAGAAGTCATTCAGAGTATGTACAGTGTGTTTCCCAGAAGACCTAAGTGGCCCATGTGCAAAGAATCAAAGAAAAAGACAAGTAAGAAAAGTGTCGCGATATCGCGACATATTCAGGAAGCAAAAAAAGTGTCATGATTTCATGACATATTGGAGGAGAGAGAAACAGTAGGGAAAACTGTCGCAATTTCGTGACATGTTGGAAGAAAAGAAAGAAAATGGAAAAACTGTCATGATTTCATGACATGTTCGAAGCAGAGGCGCAAGCAGGGAAAACTGTTGCGATTTTGTGACATGTTGGAAGAGAAGAAGGCAAGTTGAAAAACTGTCACGATTTCATGACATGTTTGAAGAAGAGGCGCAAGTAGGTAAAAATGTCACGATTTCATGACATGTTGCAAGAGAAAAAGACAAGTTGAAAAACTGTCACAATTTCATGACATGTTGAAAGAAAAAGTGCAAGGAAGGAAAACTGTCACGATTTCGTGACATGTTTGAGAGAAAGAGCTTGCAAAGAAAAGTGTCACGATTTTGTGACATGTTCGAGAGAAAAGAGCTTGCAAGGAAAAGTGTCACGATTTCATGACAGGTTCGAGAGAAAGAGCTGGCAAGGAAAAGTGTCGCGATTTCGCGATAGCCTGCAAGAAGGATTGTATGGATGAAAAAGTGTCACGATTTCACGATAGGTTCAAAAGGAAGAGCTCACAAAGAAAAGGGTCGTGATTTCATGACAATTTGCAAGAGCAAGTGTACAGATGAAAAAGTGTCACGATATCATGACATGTCTTGTTTTCACTAGTGCAAGCCGAACAATGAAGCAAGGCAACGAAAGTGTCACGATTTCGTGACATGTTCTGTTTTCATGGGCGAAAGATAGAAAAGAGTACAAGGAAGTGAAAGCATCACGATTTCGTGACATGTTCCATTTTCGTGGACGAAATATAGAAAAGAGTACGGATGCAGAAAGCATCGTGATTTCATGACATGTTTCATTTTCATGGGCAAAAGATAGAAAAGAGTACGGATGCAGAAAGCATCATGATTTCGTGACATGTTCCATTTTTGTGGGTGAAAGACAGAACAGAGTTCAAAGTGAGAACTGTCATGATTTCATGACATGCAGCAGAGGAAAGAGTTTGAAGTGAGAAACTGTCACAATTTTGTGACATGCTACAAAGGATAGAGTTCGAAGTGAGAACTGTCACGATTTCGTGACATGCTACATAAGAAAGAGTTTGAAGTGAGAACTTTCACAATTTCATGACAAGTTCGAGGATAGAGAAAGTATAAAGTGTCACGATTTCACGACAAGCCAGAAGAGAAAGAGAAAGAAAGATAAAGTGTCATGATTTCGTGACTAAAATAGGAGAGAGAAAGTCAACTAGACAAAGCGTCACAATTTCGGTAAAAATGTCGCGATTTCGCGACATGTTGCAAGAGAAAAAGGCAAGTTGAAAAAATGTTGCAATTTTGTGACATGTTGAAAGAAAAAGTGCAAGGAAGGAAAACTGTCACGATTTCATGACATGTTCGAGAGAAAGAGCTTACAAAGAAAAGTGTCACGATTTTGTGACATGTTCGAGAGAAAGAGCTTGCAAGGAAAAGTGTCACGATTTTGTGACATGTTCGAGAGAAAGAGCTTGCAAGGAAAAGTGTCACGATTTCATGACAGTCTGCAAGAAGGATTGTACGAACAAAAAAGTGTCATGATTTCATGACAGGTTCGAAAGAAAGAGCTCACAAAGAAAAGTGTCATGATTTCACGACAATTTGCAAGAGCAAGTGTATGGACGAAAAAGTGTCGTGATATCGCGACATGTCTTGTTTTTGCTAGTGCAAGCCAAACAATGAAGCAAGGCAGCGAAAGTGTCGGGATTTCACGACATGTTCTATTTTTGTGGGCGAAAGATAGAAAAGAGTACAAGGAAGAGAAAGCATCGCGATTTCATGACATGTTCCATTTTTGTGGGTGAAATATAGAAAAGAGTACAGATGCAGAAAGCATCGCAATTTCACGACATGTTCCATTTTCATAGGCGAAAGATAGAAAAGAGTACGGATGTAGAAAGCGTCACGATTTCGTGACATGTTCTATTTTTGCAGGTGAAAGACAGAACAGAGTTCGAAGTGAGAACTATCATGATTTCACGACATGCAGCAGAGGAAAGAGTTTGAAGTGAGAAACTGTCATGATTTCGCGACATGCTGCAGAGGATAGAGTTCGAAGTGAGAACTATCACGATTTCGAGACATGTTGCAGAAGAAAGAGTTCGAAGTGAGAACTTTCACAATTTTGCAACAAGTTCGAGGATAGAGAAAGTAAAGTATAAAGTGTCACGATTTCGTGACAAGCCAGAAGAGAAAGAGAAAGAAAGATAAAGTGTCACGATTTCATGACTAAAATAGGAGAGAGAAATTCAACTGGACAAAGTGTCATGATTTCGCTACATGTCGCATTTTTGTGACTAAGAGAGGAGAGAGAATGTTCGAAGGCAAAAATGTCACGATTTCACGACGAGTTGTAGAGAATGCATACGGATGCAGGAAGTGTCACGATTTCATGACAAATGTAGAGTAGAAGACTTCGAAGGCAGAAGTGTCACGATTTCACGACAAAAGCAGATAGCAAGACCTCGAAGGCAGAACTGTCATGATTTCATGACAAAAGTAGAATGAAAGACTTCAAAGGTAGAAGTGTCATTATATCATGACAGAAGTGAAGACGAAGTCTACAGAAGTAGAAGCATCATGATTTCACGACAAAATATCAGATGAAGTCTACATAGGCAGAAGCATCGCAATATCATGACAAAAGCAAAAAGTGAAGCCTATGAAGGAAGAAGTGTTGCGATATCATGACATAAGAATAGAGTAAGTGTACGGAGATAAAAATATATATCATGACATAAGAATAGAGTAAGTGTACGGAGATAAAAATATCATGATATCATGACATGTAGTGTTTTTGCGGCTACAACAACAAAGGAAGCTTCAAATATAGAAATGTTGTGATTTCGCGACAAGCTGTAAGTGCACAAGAACAGAAGTAGAACCTGCTTGAGATGAGAAGTATAACAGTGACTGACTTCTGTACAACATTCACAAAGGTAGATACAAAGTGAATTCATGCAACCAAAATAAGTAGAGTTATCAAAAGTCAGTGTGGCAGCTACAAGGACAGGTTTTGATTGAAGTCCTCAAGCGGTGGAGTTACCGAACATCTTCATGGGTAGAAGCCAACGAAGATCAATGACAACCGACTCAGATTAGGGTTTAACAGCTGACTGAGTTTAGGGTTTGCGTTTGCATTATCAATCGACTACAATTAGGTTTTTCATCCTAAAATTTCTAATATAAAATGAGGGCTATTTTGGAGATTTGCGTTGTCAAATGTGTTATCAAAGTATATCAATCTATGCGAATATCAAAGTGTGCGACATGCGGCCATGAGAGTGCAGTTAGCGCAGAAGCAGCGAGACAATGGTGAAGTGTGCAGAGTGAGAAAAAGGTCATGTCAAATTATTCTAAGTGTGGCTACGAATGCACACAGAGAGCAGAGTGCAAAAGTGAGAGAGATCAAGTAAGCTTTAGACCAGTCAGGGTCTTGTGAAAATGAAGGTATTTTCCTGTCAAACATTTACATTCAGAATTGAAGTCCAGGTTGTAGCTTGGCATCAGGGGTTGGTGCTCCTTCCAGTAGGTGCTGGTAAATCAGGGGTTGGTGCTCCTTTCTATTGATGTAGATAAATAAGGGGTTGTTGCTCCTTCTAGTGGGTGCTGGTAAATGATTGTAAAGTTGGTGCTTTGCAAGGGGCTGGATTTGGATGGTAGTCCAAGCAGCCATTCTTTTTGAGGAGTAGCCATATGGTGAACCTCATTAAAATCCTGTGTTGTGTGATGCTCTTTTTTTATGCTTGTTTCTGGTTTTAAGTTTTCATTGTTTTAGAATTAAGAGTTGCAGATTTAAGTTTTAAAATGCTTAACTAATTCACCCCCCCTATCAGTGTCATACCTAGTACAATAATTGGTATCAGAGCCAAGTTCCCTTATCAAGCTAAATCAGCTGGGGTTGATCTTGGATTAGTACACAATGGGTAAGAAGAATAGATCCTCCTTCAAAAAGACATCTCAGTCAGTTTCAGTTCCTGTGGTAGAGAAAATTGAACCAAAAAAGGCAGAAGGAGTGAACACTGAAGCATGTGATGAAAATCTCAAGGCTAAAGTAGATTGGGAAGGTGAGTTGATCTCTGCACTTGAAGAGTTGAGTATAGAAAAGAAAAAGAACAAAAGACTATCCAAGAAATTGGAAGAATATGGGGATGAGATTGAAAATCTTTTCTTACAATTTCAAAAGGCCAAGAAAATAGAAGAAGACTTGAAGTCACAGCTAAATGATAAAGTCGATGTGTGTAAAAAAAGTGAAGAGGATTCTAACAAAGTGGATAGTAATCTAAAGCTGCAATTAGAAGAGTCTAAAAGGATTGAGGAAAATCTCAGGTCACAGATCAATGAGAAAGAGATTGTTTGCCACAAACAAGAAGAAATTGTTTTATTGCAGAAACAACTAGAAGAGGCCAATACAAATCTCAAATTCGAGAAGAGCACAGAGTTTCTAGATAAAATGATAAGCCAACAAATAAGCTCCACAGATAATCATGGTCTTGGATATGAAGTTGGAAAACCTTCATATTCCAATTCTAGAGAAGAAGAAGTTCACTATTGAAGGATTGAAGCAAGAAAAGTTTAAAGCTAAATCTTAAAAAGGAAGAAATTATCAAAGGAGATCTACAGCAAATAAGCCACAACATAAGAGGTTCTATCACTCTAACTCTATTCATAATAATACTTTTAATGGCTATTGTTTCAGATGCAACCAGTATGGTCACAAGGCAATTTATTGTGGAGTGAATAATAGATCAAAGAATTATGCTGGTAGAAATACATCTACGTTTTTGAGGGAACACCATGTGCAATGTTTTCAATGTAATGGTCATGGGCACATAGAAAGGTTTTGTCCAAATACGTTTGTTTCTATTCTAAGGCAAAACAGTAGATTTCATCAAACACAAAGAACACATCTAAGACAGGGAATAAATCATGTGCATAAAAGAAAGGAAAATAATCATTCATCAAGGATGCACAAGAGACAACCTCACATGAGAAATGTTCGAGTTCACAAAAAGGTGCAAAATAGGGATATAGTTGAAGAACCCAAGCCCGTGGTCAAGGAAGTCTGGAGAAAGAAAGAAGAGAGGAAATTGTGTCTCCTTGGACTGAAGGAGACTACTCCTCTACTACACTAAGCAACTCCAGGTAACCCATCCTCAGGGGGAGCAATCTGAAGAGGTTTTATTTTTACGCTCCTATGTGCTT
Source organism: Wollemia nobilis (assembly GCA_028583015.1). Lineage (NCBI taxonomy): Eukaryota > Viridiplantae > Streptophyta > Pinopsida > Araucariales > Araucariaceae > Wollemia > Wollemia nobilis. The sequence goes on along the minus strand of JAQPPZ010001078.1, from coordinate 7,900,956 downwards.
GTTGGGTTTTCTGAGGATGAAAAGGCAAGTAGTAAGGGGGAATTACACTATATGTTTCAGTTCATTGTTTGTGGAAGTGCCGTGAAGGATGGAGTTTAAAATGAGAGTTATTACCATTGGTAGTATTGCTATTTGTCACTGTTGCACTGTTGATGGTTCTTACTGTCACTGTTCAAAGCTATGGATTAATAACAGTTCAGATAAATTTGATTAGTGGAAGAATGTTTGCCCTAGCTGCATATTTGTGTTTCGATAAAAGCAGCGTGTATCTGTTCTACACATTGATGTAAAGATTGTTAGAACTTTCATGACGCCTTGGTGAAATTATTTAATTCTCAGACAGTTTTGTTTTAACTGTTGATAAAATGCCAATCCGAGGTTAAGAAGTATGAGGTTGAGTAAGTTGCACTATGGTTGGTCGTGAAGTGTTTGACAGAATGTCTTCTCCAGATTTGCACAGTTGATAGTAAGGTGTGACCAGTAGTGGGTATAGAAAACATAGATCAGGTTGTAAATATAAAAAATGATCTAGTTGTGCTATGATACAGTGCTTGGTGCTTGCTCAGAATTGATAGTGGAATTGCAGTATCAGTACAGTGTTGCACAAAAGTTGGTTCAAGTGAGGTCTGTTTGCAGGAATATTTCCAAGCAATCCGAAAAGAGTTGAGATTTTGTTGAGTGGATTTGAGGCAAGACTTTGAGAAAGCTTGTGGATTGATTTTTAGTAACAGGCACAGTAAGAAACAAGAGTCAGTTTCTTCATCGACAGTAGAGGCAGAATTTATTACAGCAACAACATGATGCACGCAGGTTTTATGGATGATACAAACCCTGGAAGATCTTGATATCAACTTTAGTAAGCCAATTTCAGTTAAGTGTGATTAAGATCCCCAAGAGTCTAGTTATGTATTCACGCACAAAACTTATTGCTATCTGGTATCACTTTTTGAAGGAGGATCTTGCTTGATTGGATAAGAAGAATAAAACTGATTGTGGCACAAGAAGTCTGGTCACATCAGTTTTGCCAATCCAGTAAATTTAGCTCAAAAAGACTAGTGAGAGATTTTTTAAAATTTGACTAGCTATAGGGATCACATTCTCAGGGGGAGCATTCAAGTATCTGATTATCTTTTTGCTCATGTTTGTAAGTTTTACTAAGTGTAAAATTTTGTTTTCCTGAGAATATTGTGCATGGACTCAAGGAGAGTCTGCAGCAGCCCTTTGGTATTATTGTCAAAGGGGGAGAAGAGTTATAGGTAATTACATATGTGTTGACAACAATTCCAAAGGGGGAGATTATTGAGCAAGGTGCAGTAACAGTATTTTCATTGTTGTCAACACAGATAGTTAGATCAGTTGATGCAGTGAACACAGTCATGATGCAGTGAAGAGGAAGTTTAGAAGCTATTCAGAATATGCAATAGTATTGTCATTGTTGTCAACATAGTCAGATAGATTACTTGATACAATAGACAGGAAGTTCAAATGCTCAAAGTTATTCAGATGCAGTGGATAGGAAGTTTAGAAGTCATTCAGAGTATGTACAATGTGTTTCCCAAAAGACCTAAGTGGCCCATGTGCAAAGAATCAAAGAAAAATACAAGTAATAAAAGTGTTGCAATATTGTGACATATTCAGGAAGCAGAAAAAGTGTTGCGATTTCGTGACATATTGGAGGAGAGAGAAACAATAGGGAAAATTGTCGCAATTTCATGACATGTTGGAAGAAAAGAAAGCAAGTGGAAAAACTATCATGATTTCGTGACATGTTCGAAGCAGAGGCGCAAGCAGGGAAAACTATCGTGATTTCATGACATGTTGGAAGAGAAGAAGGCAAGTTGAAAAACTGTCACGATTTCGTGACATGTTCGAAGTAGAGGTGCAAGCAGGTAAAACTATCATGATTTCATGACATGTTGCAAGAGAAAAAGGCAAGTTGAAAAACTATCACAATTTTGCGACATGTTGAAAGAAAAAGTGCAAGGAAGGAAAACTGTCGCGATTTCGTGACATGTTCGAGAGAAAGAGCTTGCAAGGAAAATGGTCATGATTTCGTGACATGTTCGAGAGAAAAGATCTTGCAAGGAAAAGTGTCACGATTTCACGACAGGTTTGAGAGAAAGAGCTGGCAAGGAAAAGTGTCGCGATTTCGCGATAGTCTGCAAGAAGGATTGTACGGACAAAAAAGTGTCACGATTTCGTGACAGGTTCGAAAGGAAGAGCTCGCAAAGAAAAGGGTCATGATTTCATGACAATTTGCAAGAGCAAGTGTATGGATGAAAAAGTGTCGCGATATCACGACATGTCTTGTTTTCGCTAGTGCAAGCCGAACAATGAAGCAAGGCAGTGAAAGTGTCATGATTTTGTGACATGTTCTATTTTCACGGGTGAAAGACAGAAAAGAGTACAAGGAAGCGAAAGCGTCATGATTTCGTGACATGTTCCATTTTCACAGGTGAAATATAGAAAAGAGTACGAATGTAGAAAGCATCATGATTTTGCGACATGTTCCATTTTTGTAGGTGAAATATAGAAAAGAGTACGGATGCAGAAAGCATCACGATTTCGTGACATGTTTCATTTTCACGGGCAAAAGACAGAAAAGAGTTCGAAGTGAGAACTGTCATGATTTCGTGACATGCAGCAGAGAGAAAGAGTTTGAAGTGAGAAACTATCACGATTTCATGACATGCTGCAGAGGAAAGAGTTCGAAGTGAGAACTATCATGATTTCATGACATGTTGTAGAAGAAAGAGTTCGAAGTGAGAACTGTCGTGATTTCGTGACAAGTTCGAGGATAGAGAAAGTAAAGTATAAAGTGTCACGATTTCATGACAAGCTAGAAGAGAAAGAGAAAGAAAGATAAAGTGTCATGATTTCATGACTAAAATAGGAGAGAGAAAGTCAACTGGACAAAGCATCACGATTTCACTACATGTCATATTTTCGTGACTAAGAGAGGAGAGAGAATGTTCGAAGGCAGAAATGTCACGATTTCACAACGAGTTGTAGATAATGCATACGGATGCAGGAAGTGTTGTGATTTCATGACAAATGCAGAGTAGAATACTTCGAAGGTAGAAGTGTCATGATTTCACGTCAAAAATAGATAGCAAGACCTCGAAGGTAGAACTGTCGTGATTTCATGATAAAAGTAGAATGAAAGACTTCAAACGTAGAAGTGTCGCGATATCACAATAGAAGTGAAGACAAAGTCTATAGAGGTAGGAGCATCACGATTTTGCGATAAAAGATCAGATGAAGTCTATAGAGGCAGAAGTGTCGTGATATCGCAACATAAGCAAAAAGTGAAGCCTACAAAGGAAGAAGTGTCGTGATATTGTGACATAAGAATAGAGTAAGTGTACGGAGATAAAAGTGTCATGATATTGCAACATGTTGTGTTTTCACGGCTACAACAACAAAGGAAGCTTTAGAGACAAAAATGTCATGATTTTGCGATAGGCTGTAAGTGCACAAGAACAGAAGTAGAACCTGCCTGAGATGAGAAGTATGACAGTGACTGACTTCTCTACAGCATTCACAAAGGTAGATACAGAGTGAATTCATGTAGCCAAAATAAGCAGAGTGATCAAAAGTCAGTGTGGCAGCTACAGGGACAGGTTTCGATTGAAGTCCTCAAGCGGTGGAGTTACCGAACATCTTCATGGGTAGAAGCCGACGAAGATCAATGACAGCTGACTCAAATTAGGTTTTAACAACCAACTAAGTTTAGGGTTTGCATTTGCATTATCAGTCGACTATAATTAGTTTTTCATCCTAAAATTTCTAATATAAAATGAGGGCTATTTTGGAGATTTGCATTGTCGAATGTGTTATCGAAGTATATCGATCTGTGTGAATATCAAAGTGTGCGACATGCGATCGTAAGAGTGTAGTTAGTGCAGAAGCAACGAGACGATGGCGAAGTGCACAGAGTGAGCAAAAGGTTGTGTTGAATTATTCTAAGTGTGGCTATGAATGCACACAGAGAGTAGAGTGCAAAAGTGAGAGAGATCAAGTAAGCTTTAGACCAGTCAGGGTCTTGTGAAAATGAAGGTATTTTCCTATCAAACATTTACATTCAAAATTGAAGTCCAGGTTGTAGCTTGGCATTAGGGGTTGGTGCTCCTTCCAGTAGGTGCTGGTAAATCAGGGGTTGATGCTCCTTTCTATTGATGTAGATAAATAAGGGGTTGTTGCTCCTTTTAGTGGGTGCTGGTAAATGATTGTAAAGTTGGTGCTTTGCAAGGGGCTAGATTTGGATGGTAGTCCAAGAAGCCATTCTTTTTTAGGAGTAGCCATATTGGTGAACCTCGTTAAAATCCTGTGTTGTGTGATTCTCTCTTGTTATGCTTGTTGTTTCTGGTTTTAAGTTTTCATTATTTCAGAATTAAGAGTTGCAGATTTAAGTTTTAAAATGCTTAACTAATTCAACCCCCCTCTCAGTGCCATACCTAGTACAACAAGTGGAAGAGACTTTAGAAAGACCAAAAAAAATTCTTATGGGATGGTACTAAATGCAAAAAATATATACATCTGGTAGCTTGGGATACCTGTTTCTAGCCTTTACAGAATGGGGGTCTTGGTATGAGGAAGTTGAGAGATATAAGTAGAGCCTTTCTAGCTAAACATTGTTGAAGGCTTTGCATTGGAGCATCAAGAAAATGGGCTATCTAAAAAAATACTGGGAGGGCATAAACCACTTTATCAGTTGTTCTAATCCTCCATGTGGGTCTATTTTATGGTAAAATATAATCAATAGCAAGAAATTTCTATGGCAAGGTCTAAAATAGAGAGTAGGTAGGGGAGACAAAATTGACTTTTGGAAAGACCCTTGGATTCAAGAGGAGCATTTAGCAAACTATAGAAATTTCAAAGATATTAAAGAACATTTAACCAAAACCTATGGTAAGAAAATTAATGGTTACATTCATAGGGTGGGTGATTTTTAGGAGTGGAAAATTATGCAAGAAGATATGCAAGGCTTGAGGGGTAAAGTTTTGCAAAACCTCTTAAGGAGTTATTATTTAGCTAGAGGTTTAGAGGAGGATCAGATGATTTGGGGAAGAAACTAGCAAGGCCAGTACTTGGTGAAGGATGGATATAGAATCTTGGGCAAAGTAACTTCAGAGAAACCTGAGCTTAAAATAATTTGGAAGCTAAACATCATCCCTAAGGTTGCTATGTTTTTTGGACTACCATTCTCAATAATATCCTTACAAAAGAAAATATGTTCAAAAGAGGGATTGTGGTTCCAATTGTTTGTGTCTTATGTAACAAAGTGGATGAGTGTGTGGACCACCTATTTGGAACTTGTGAATTTTTTGTGATATCCTAAATATGTTATTGAGAGAAGTTAATTTTTCTTGGGTCATTCTAGATTCTCTAATCAGTATTTGGGAACAATGGCACTTAGGAAGCAGTATTTTTTGGCAAAAATGCATTCCACATATTTGTTGGGGGATTTGGTTGGAAAGAAATAGACAAGTGTTCAAAAATAAAACTAGAGAAATAATTGGGGTTTATGCCAAAATAAAAACAACCCTACTGGAGGATTGTATTAAAAAAAAAATTGGCCAAAAAAATCATGCAATGATCCTCTCTAGAGAAAAATATACCTTAAATATGGAAAAAATCAATAAGGTGAGACTAGATACTAGATGGGAACGTCCCCAAAAATATTGGGTAAAAATTGACTTTGATGGAGCTACAAAAGGTAACCCAGGTCATGCTAGTGGTGGGGGCCTCATTAGGAATGAAAAAGGTCAGGTAGTGGCTACATATGCTGAGGATCTAGGAATTACCACAAATTACCAAGCTGAAACAAGGGCAATGCTTACAGGCCTCCGAATTGCAATGAATTTGGATTTTAGGAGAATTGTTCTTGAGGGGGATTCCAAGAATATTATAACTTCCTTTAAATAAGGGGAGTTAAATAATTCTAGCATTTTATAAATAATTACAGATGCGAGGACTATCTTGGGAAACCTAGAAGAAAGTCAAGTTAAACATATTTATAGAGAGGAAACCAAAGTTACCGATAAAATGGTGAATATGGCAGTTAAATATAAGAATTTCAATATTTTGTCATATGCCCCCATGGAGTTGGAAGAGATTATAAGAACTGATAATGAAGTCAGAATATAAAGAGGACAGAGCAAAGCAGAAGCACACTAAATTACATTATTATCAGTAGTTTCTTTATCAGTTATGTAAAGCATTGAGCTTTGCATTAGCCATGTTAAATAGAAGGATAGCAGGAGGAATATTATTTTAGCTCCTCCATAAACATATTTAGCCCAAGTTTATTTGTTTTACTAATATATGACTATCTTGAATTTGTATGATCTTCTCTTATTTTTTTCTTGTACAACTTTTGAGCTCTGTGTAAAGGGTCGGGGCCCTTCAACCCCTTTTTTTATCAATACAAAAAACAAATATAGTCGATTAGCTATTATATTGGATTCATAACATAAATCCCATAGCATTTTATCCAATTATGTAGGCCAATTATTAAACCCCCACTCTCAATATCAAGTTGTTTATGCAAATACACATATCAAAACCCCCTCTCAAATGAACCCTGCCAGAAGCACCCATCCCTCTTTCAAAATTAAAAAATAAGGAATTATTATCCATGCTAGATATGGTGGTAGGGTTAGAATCATATGCACAAGTATATGGGTGGCATATTATGGTGGCACAATGTATGTCAAATCCTAAATTCTATGACATTTCCCGTATAGATGAGAAAACAATACCAATTTTCTTCGATTGGCCAACACATTTGTCTCAATAAATACATGTAGGCTTGTTCAAGATATAGAGGGGTTCTCAAGAGGATTTTAGGTTTCTTATTACCTAATATATATTTTTCTCTTCTTTCAATCGAAGAAGCTTGAGTTCATTTCTATAATATAGAAAACCTAAAATCTAAAAATCGTTTACCTATATATGAATGGACAATAGTGCTCTCAAAGGTAGAATCATACTACTATTTCAGCATGGAGTTACTAAGCCTATTTTTTTGAATAATTTATGGCAAATTACAAAGACTCCCTCATAAAGTGCGGGATACTCTACAACATCCTAATCCTGAAGAAGGAGATTAGTTCATTTTAACACAAGGAGTAGTCATAAGATTACATGGCTTCACAGGGAAGCCTTTCTTACTCCCATACTATGTCATTGAATGATTTTTCACCTTAGAGTATGTGAGGTAAACTAAATACATCAACAGTAACTTTGGAATGGGGATTGGTAGAATCAACACATGTCTTATGCCCTTCCAGTTTGAAGGGGTTGTTGTAGCAAAGAAATGGGATCATGTGCAAAACACCCAAAATCTAAAAAACTTGAAGTTAATAGAATTGCTACAAATATGGAAATATGACCCCCTTGATAGGTTTGCAGAAAGACAAACTTCTCTCAACCATACTCCTTTCAAACAATTTCATTTTTCAAAAAGAGAAATTGACAAATAGGGCAAGAACAATGAAGAAAATGAAGCGCTAGAATGGCATGTAGAGAAAATGCAACCATTGGCCCCATGGCATGACTTCTAAAAATATGTGATAAATTGGAACCCCAAATATAATCTGAGCCACATGTTATATGAAAAGGTTATAAAAATAATGCAGAAGAAGGGTGATGATTGGACATCAAAAATAATCATAGCTTGGTGGATGATGAGGATACAAACTGAATTGACCTCTAGATGGGGAACAAAATTTGATAATTATGAATTCTCTAGATTGTATGACAAGTATCATACTACATGGTCTGATACTCTTGTAGACAAGGTCTAGCCAGGTATCAATGGAATCAATGTTCTACCCACCACTGAAAAGGGACAACCTTGCTGAGGTAAAGATAAAGAAATTACTATCGAACAAATAAAATTCTAAAAAAGGTAGTTTGTAAATTCATTCCCCTCACTACATTTGACACAGATTCTGTTGACAATGTTCCTCTCATCCACGAAAAGAGAAAAGTAGAGTTGGCAACGACAGGAGAATAGAAGAAGAGAAGGTAAGAGTAATTGCATATTGAGATAGGGGACATGGAAGGAAATGCATAAGAAAACATGGAACAACTCCCTGAAAAACATGATGCTAGCACCCAAGAGTCGAATGAAGCAAATAAAAGTTTTATTCCTACTAAAGAATCAATCCCTATAGAGGAAGTAACCCCTAATGAAGGATCATTTCATGCTAAATATCCATCGACTACTGGAAGCACGAGCTCATAAAATATATCAAGTATGACTCCTATCACTCTTACTACATCCTCTTCTCAATCCCAAAGAAACTCCCCTTCCCATTCTGCAAATCAAGATGATGTTTCTTCTCCTTCTAATCAGTAGCCTCCACCATCACCATCATCAAACCAACCTAACCCAAAAACATCCTTAGCTGCTCCCACAGATACACTCATAGGACCATCAAATGTGAATGCCTCAATAACTACTATCCCTTTCCCTCATACCATCAATATTCCTAACTTCCAATCCATTCCTGCTACCTCTTTTGAAAGTCACCCTACCATTACCAAGCTAAAAAGAATGAAGAAAGCCAACCAGAATGCTTCAGACTGGTGGAACTCTCATAGTGCTCAAGGTTCCAAGAACATAGCCCATACTAGATAAGGAATAGTTATAGATCCCTTCAATATGAGGCTTTCTACTATGAAGATGATGCCCTTGGTTCAGAAGTTGGAAGGATAAATGACCTTACAGGATTATCAAGCTGAGATAATAATCGAAGATATCACTCAGCTACTTATGTAAGATGAATGGATAAAATCCCAAGCTCACATGGGGACCATATACTTAAATACTAAGTATTATAAAGAGAAATACCTTAGAGCTGAATAGGAAAGGAATTTTTGGAGGCGGCCTTAAGCGAGCAGAATATGATTGAAAAGGCTTTGAATAATGAGGTAAAGAAGTTAGAGAAAAGGTTCAATGAAGAAACACCATATAAGAAATAAGAAAATAAGGTCATTGAACAAATCCAGTTGTTGAATAAATATCTAGAAGACCTACATAAACAAATTTGAGATGATACTAGCAAGACCAGTGGGCTATCCAAAGAAAAAGCCAATGCAGTTAGGAAGGAAATGTTCAATGACATCCAAAATATGGGCTTAAAAGAAAGGCCTACGATGTTATACCTAGACAAAATTAAGGAGACATTATATTGAATGGAGGATTATTTCACTACATCCATCACCTTCCTGAAAGCAAGGCTATCTGTAGCAATAAAGATTCAAGTTCTAGCAAAAACCACATAGGGAAAAGTTGGAAATAGAGCCCAAAATAAAGCTTGGTCCCAAGAAAAATAGTTTCCAAAAGTTTATTCAAAAGGCACAAGTTAGTGATGAAAAGTGCTAAAATAATACAAGAACTCAAAGTAGAATTTAAGGGGATATTAAAACATGTGACCTTAGTGGAGAACTGCGATATACTAAGCTTCTAGGATTGAAATTCAAGTATCTTGGAGAAATATGGACTGAAAGCTTCTTGGAAAGACTTCATAGAATATGAATAAAAAATAGATAGCTGGTAAGATCCAGTACAAGAAGACCAAACATTTAGTATGGCTCAGGATCTTACTCAGATCAACTCATGTCTGCATGAGTTGTACATGAGGTCAAAAGTTATGTCCTATAAAAAAGTGGAAGATTTAGAGTATTTATACCTAAAACTCATGGAAACCTTTGACCCAGATTAAGATACATGGAAAAAGGTTTGTGTCACTTATAATGAAGTTTTTTAGGAGATAGAAAAACATAAAGAGGCCAAAAAAGCTTCAACAAACGATACGATGGCAAATGAAATAGAGAAATCAACTGAAGAAGATACCCCTGACAAATGACTGCATAGGGTAAGAAACATAATTTTTCTCAGTATCACTCCCCTTTCTCTCTTTTGTTCTTTTTACTCCATTCCCCAATGGATAAAGGCTTTGGATTCTAACATTTAGCTAGTAGAATTCCCCAGGAGGCACCAATAATGTAGGTCAAAATTGACTACATCAAGGGGAGTGAAGAGTTGTCTTCTCAAAATTTTGCTAAGTGTAGAAGACATCACGACCTCACGATATTTCGATGCCCATAGGCCACCAAAAGGAAAAACATCATGATCTCACAATATTTTGGTGCCCATAGGCTAAGTGTAGAAGATGTCATGATCTCATGATATTTTGGCACCCATAGGCCACCTCAAAGAAAAACATCATGATCTCACGATATTTTGGCATCCACAAGCTAAGTGTAGAAGATGTCACGATCTCATGATATTTTGGTGCCCATAGGTCACCTCAAGGAAAAATGTTGTGATCTCATGATATTTTGGCACCCACAGGCTAAGTGTAGAAGATGTCATGATCTCATGATATTTATGTTCCCACAAGCCACCATAAGGAAAAATATCATGATCTCGCGATATTTTGGTACCCGCAAGCTAAGTGTAGAAGATGTCATGATCTCACAATATTTTGGTGCCCCACAGGTCACCTCAAGGAAAAATGTCATGATCTCATGATATTTTAGCACCCATAGGCTAAGTGTAGAAGACGTTGCAATCTCGCAGTATTTTAGCACCCATAGGCCACCTCAGGGAAATATTTCATGACCTCACAACATTTTGGTGCCCACAGACTAAGTGTAGAAGATATCATGATCTCATGAAATTTTAGTGCCCATAGGCCACCTCAAGGAGAGATGTCGTGGCCTCATGATATTTTGATACCCACATGCTAAGTGTAGAAGATGTCACGATCTCATGATATTTTGGTGCCCATAGGCCACCTTAAGAAAAAACGTCATGATTTTGTGATTGACCATGATTTTTATGATCGAGGAGCTAGAGGTAAAGAAGTGGAGGATATCTAGACCATGACATCTCCAAGAATATAAATATGGATATGCAGTAACAAGAATATCCCAACAGTTTGTTGTTGAAGATACCATACTGTCTTAACTACCAATTTACCATAATGAGCCTATGGGCATATTCTTGTAACAACTTTCAGTTTTTCTATTATCGAAAATATATATATAGGATGAGTGACCCTACCAAAGGGTCAACTCTTAGGCATTTACAATATGATGTATACAAGTTTTACACAACAATAAATATAAGCTCATCACTCTAGCTTTTGGTTCAACAACATTGTTAATGTATGTATGGATTGATATTTCTATCTGAAGTTTCATGGAATGTGTATTGCATTAATTCTATCTCTAGATTTTTGCTTTCTAATTTCATTAAACACTGGAATTGATAATCTCAATATATTAATGAATTATTTAAAGTTCAACATAAAGAACTGGCTGCCCCTATTTTTATGTTTCTATGAATGCTCTATTCTTAAGTTTATTTACCTCTTTGATATTGTCTAATTTATACCTTGCAAAAGTTATAGCAAAAACTATGTTTCCCTCTCATTAAAAAATCTGTTATTATCCCTCCTTTTACATAAATTGAGAAAGGAACCAACCTTCTTTGGAGATTGAATTGGGTAATACTTCCCTTCACCCGTTCATTAAATATTGGTAAGGTCTTGGGTGCACACATACATCCAGAGGCATATTTTATACCAGCAATCCCATACTTCTTTCCAAAATATTTTCCATAGATATTTTAAAACCCAAGCCCTTGAATTTCTATATAAATCAATTCAATATAACAAACACAAGAAAAATAAGCCCGTATTTCTTTCCATCATATTTTTCACAAATATTTAAATTCAAAGGCTAAGAAAAACCATCCATAGATTGTCTTCCATTATCCAATATTGAAAGGTTATCTCCATAGATTAATCCATTATATCTATCATTTGGATTAACTAAATATTAGATCAGTTAAATTCAACATTAGAATAATAATAATCTAAGGTTCCAACAAAATGATCTCACATTAGATTAGTTCCAAGACTAAAGGTTAATCCAATACTAGGTAAATTCCAAAACTAAATTAATCCTTCATTAGCTTAAGGATTAAATTAACCCATCATTTGGTTAAGTACTAAATTTAGATATTTAAGTAAAAAATCTACCATTTGCAAGTCTTATAATTCAATTGCAAGACTAAATATTAATCTATCGTTTGATTAATTACCAATCTAAATATTTTAATGAATTAATCTATCATTAGACTAATTGCCAAACTAATCTATCATTTGATTAATTAACAATCTAAATATTATAATGAATTAATCTATCATTATATTAATTGCTAAACTAATATATCATTTGATTAATTAACAATCTAAATATTATAATGAGTTAATCTATCATTAGATTAATTTCAAATACTAAATATAATATTGCATAAATATATCATTTGATTATTAGCAAAACTAGAATATATTAATCTCTCATTAGATTAAAAGCAAATCTAAAGTTTACTTTGCATTAATCTACCATTTTATTATTAGCAAAACTAAAGATTAAAATATATTAATCTCTCATTAGATTAATAAATGTAACATCCCTCCCAAATCTACCTACTAGTTTGCTTACTTTATTTGCATGAATGAGGTACTATTGATCGATGGATGGATGTAGGAACAGGTAAATATTGCTAAAGGATTGATCAAGCAGATTGAATATCTCCTTGTAATGGTAAATGAGAGGCGAAGGTAAAAAATTAAGGTGGGGAAATATGATGAGTGGCAGGGTATTTGCAGTTTTAGGGTGAAAGACCCTATTAGCAATACACCTATCTAGCGGTCCATATAGGTGCACTCATATGTGGTTTGTTTGTATAAGCTATGAATAAATTATTCTTTAAAATATTTGTTTCTTTAAAATAATAATAATAATAATAAAATAAACAAATAAATAAATAAATAAATAAATATATATATATATATATATATATATATATATATATATATATATATATATATAATAAATGAAATTAAAAATTAAATAAAACATATATAAAAGAGAATAAATAAAATTATAAACATAAAGAAAAGAATATAAATAGTAAATATTAAATTTAAAAGGGAAACGTAAAATCCATTCCTACACTTGGATGTAATACCTAGCAAACAGTCGACTAAGACATTTGCATGAGCATCACAAGTTTTAAGCATAATTTTAATTCCTCCAACTTTAAAACTAGCTTGAAATATGAAAGATTACATTATTATCGTTACTTTAGAATGTTTGAGAAGGTCGTTGCAGAGTTATTAAAGGAGAGAAAGTCTTACACAGTTATCAATTATTTCTATTGAAATGTTATTTGAATAAGATATTCTTTGAAATATGTTGCATGATGTTTTCTTTGGGTGATAGTTAAATAATTCATTTAATAATGCCAAGAATACTATGTGTTTCCTATGAAAGGATGTTGAGTCAAGTTGAACGTATATGTAAGAAGTACAATGAAAATACTTTTGAAATGCATCAAATGATTCAATGCTAGATTATATTGCATACATTGCATAGACGACCACTCTAACTCCCCGAATATAAGCCATTTGGCTACTTACCTCTACTGCCAAAGTGGTGCTTGTTCTCCTTAGTACTATTATCGGTTCACTCACTATTGAACATAATGGCTAATTTGACCTTGGCACCGAATAGAAACCTGCATAAAAATTTGAATATTGTTGGTGTTCACATGACCCCCTTGTTTGGACCTCTACAATTAGAAGCATGTGTGCAATGTATCTCCTTAAATGAGTTATTGTCATTAAAAAATATGGTTACCTTCTGGTAATGCATGTCATTTAAGTAAATTGTTTGGATTATTTTGGTTACCTTCATGTGCTTATTTATACATTCTCGGTGTCGAGTCAGACTATCCGAAAAAGGAATTATAGACTATTTGGTGATTGTATTGTAGTCCATAATAGATTTGTGTAGAATAGAGAAATTTCATTGAGTCCTTTTGAGTAGAATAATATAGATGTTATTGGATAAAAATGAAGAATCGTTTGACCAATTGTTGTGTCTTAGTATATATTTTGTGTATGTTTTTGAGTTTGTCAAAAAACTATACATTTGTGTTATATATATAAAATTTTATGTAGGATAATATGGTTTGAAAAGAAAAATCAATTTATGTCATGTTTTATCTTGCATGGTAGGCATTTATATATTAGGTGAAGCAATAGTACTATTTAGTGTATAATTAACCTTGCATTATGGTAAACAATGAACGTCATAGATATGGAAACTCCCAAGTTTGCTATGAAATGAATTGTGAAACAAGTGGTGATCAATTTATGTCATGTTTTATCTTGCATGGTAGGCATTTATATATTAGGTGAAGCAATAGTACTATTTAGTGTATAATTAACCTTGCATTATGGTAAACAATGAACGTCATAGATATGGAAACTCCCAAGTTTGCTATGAAATGAATTGTGAAACAAGTGGTGAATATAGAAAACCTTTGAGACATGAAATGAATATTTTGTTGGTATTTAGGCTATGGAGCTTTGTTAAAATGTGGTATACATTGAAACCTTACTACTTAAATCATGTTCATGACATCATAGTCGATAGAACAAGGCTCACACTTCAAATTCTATGCTTAGAAATTAATGAATTATTAATCTGCACTTATGTATTTCTTCTAGTCAGGTAAACTAATAGAAATAGGGAATGATAACCTGTTTCCTTTGTCATGCTGCCATTTAGAAGTAAAAGTAACATTTGGATGTATTTTATTAGCTCGGGTTACAAGGAAGAAAATTTTGTGCATTATGTTGATAAAATCATTCCACAACCATATTTGTAATTATTTAAAACTTAGTTTAGAATACCTTCATCATAAGAAAATTTGCCCTATGGTAGGATTAGGGGACTATTTGAAAACAAAACATCAAAATGAGGTCTGGCATTAAATAGAACTTAAAAAAAAAAAAAAAACATACATGTTGAGCAAGGTGCAGCAACAGTATTGTCAGTGTTGTCAACACAGTCAGATAGATCTGTTGATGCAGTGGACAGGAAGTTCAAAAGTTATTCAGATGCAGAAGACAGGAGTTCAAAGGTTATTCAGAGTATGTAGAGTGATTTTCCAAGAAGACCGAAGTGGCCCATATGCAAAAGATCAAAGAAAAAGACAAGTATGAAAAGTGTTGCGATATTGCAACATATACAATAGGCAAGAAAAACTCTCGCGATTTCGTGACATGTTGGAAGAGAAAAATGCAAGTGAAAAAACTATCGCGATTTCGTGACATGTTGGAAGAGAAAGAGAAAGCAGAAAAAACTGTCACGATTTTACGACATGTTGGAAGAGAAAAACACAAGTGGAAAAATTGTCATGATTTCGTGACATTTTGGAAGAGATAGAAAGCAGGAAAAAGTGTCACGATTTTGCAACAAGTTCGAAGAAAGAGAACAAGTAAGAAAAGTGTCGCGATTTCACGACATGTCACATTTTTGCGACTAAAATAGGAGAGAGAAAGTAAGTTTGAAAAGTGTCACGATTTCGTGACATGTCGCATTTTCATGACTAAAATAGGAGAGAGAAAGTAAGTTTGAAAAGTGTCGCGATATCGCGACATGTCGCATTTTCGCGATAAAAGAAAGAGAGGAAGCGTACGAAAGCAGAACTGTCATGATTTCATGACAAAAGCAGAAAGCAAGACTTTGGAAGTAGAAGTGTCATGATTTCATGAAAAAAGCAAAGAAGTAAAGTACGTAAGCAAAAGTGTCATGATTTCACAACAAAAGCAGAGAAGAAGACTTCAAAGGCAGAAGTGTCGTGATTTCGTGATAAAAGCAAAGAAGTAAAGTACGAAAGCAGAAGTGTCATGATTTCATGACAAAAGCAGAGAAGAAGACTTCAAAGGCAGAAGTGTCATGATTTCACGACAAAATCAAAGAAGCTAAGTACGAAAGTAGAAGTGTCACGATTTCATGACAAAAGCTAAGTTGAAGACTATGGAGGCAGAAGTGTCGCGATATCACAACAAAAGCAAAGTTGAATTCTATGGAAGCAGAAGTGTCGTGATATCATGAAAAAAGAATAGAGAAAGCATACGGAGGCGAAAGTGTCATGATATCACGACATGTATTTTCACGGTCCAATGCAAAGAGAAAGAGCAAGGAGAAAAAGTGTCGCGATATCGTGACATGTAGCATTTTCATGGTCCGATGCAAAGAGAAAGAGAGAGAAAGAGAGAGAAAGAAAAAGTGTCATGGTGTTGTATTTTTGGGGGCCAAAGCAAGGAGAAAGAGAGAGAAAGAAAAAGTGTCAAGATATCATGACATGTATTTTTGTGGTTAAGTTGAAGCCAACGAAGATCGATGACAGACGACTAAAATTAGGGTTTACAGTTGTTATGAAAGCCGACTAAGATTAGGGTTAGGGTTTTCATCATAAAAATATTGTTATAAAAGGAGGGTTGTTTGGAGAATTGGAGAATGTTGAAGTGTGCGAAATTCGGTCGTAGTGCACAGAGAGCAAGTCGTGTCAAATCTTGCTAAGTGCAAAATTCATAAAGAGAGTAGAGTGCACAAAAGGGAGAAGACAATCATGAAGTTTGACTGTAACAAAGTAGAGTGTGCAAAGTGATTGTGCAGAGAGTAGAGTGCATAGAGAATGCAAAGGTGAAGTAGACCAATCAAGGTCTTGTAAAAGTGAAGGTATTTTTTTGTTAAACTTCTAGATTCAAAATTGAAGTCTAGGTTGCAGCTTGGCATCAGGGGTTGGTGCTCCTTCCAGTAGGTGCTGGTAAATCAGGGGGTGCTCCTTCCAGTAGGTGTTGGTAAATCAGGGGTTGGTGCTCCTTTCTATTGGTGCAGATAAATAAGGGGTTGGTGCTCCTTCCAGTGGGTGCTGGTAAATTAATTGTAAAGTTGGTGCTTTGTAAAGGCTAGATTTGGATGGTAGTCCAAGCGAGTCATTCTTGAGGAGTAGCCAAATTGGTGAACCTCGTTAAATCTTGTGTTGTGTGATGTTCTCTTGTGATACTTGCTTTATCTGGTTTTAAGGTTTCATTATTTTAGTTTTAAGAGCTATGAATTTAAGTTTAAAGAACTACACTAATTCACCCCCCTCTTAGTGCCATTGTAAGACTAAAAATTGGTATCAGAGCGAAGTTCTTGTACAAGCTTAACCGGCTAGGGTGATCTTGGAAGTAACACAATGGTAGGTGGTGAAGGCTTCTCATCAAACAAAGCACCATTGTTTGACGAATCTAATTACACGTTCTAGAGAATCAGGATGCAAACATATCTCTATGCTTTGGGATACGACATATTGGATTCAGTAGTTAGTGGATACACTATACCCATCACTTCTCCAAAAGAGGCTGACAAAAAGAAACTGTTTGAAAATAACTCAAAAGCAAAGAATGCTCTCATGTGCGGATTAGCATACAGTGAACTAGTAAAGATCATGAGCTGTAAAACGACAAAAGAAATATGGGACAAACTAAGGAGTATTCATGAAGGAGACGATAAGATCAAGGAGGCCAAGTTACAGACACATCAAGCTCAGTTCAAAGCATTAAAGATGAATTACGATGAAAACATTGAGGCATATATGCTAAGAGTTAATGGAATCATTAATGTGATCAAAGGACTCGGTGAGGATATCGAAGACTCTACCATCATGAAAAAGGTATTAATATCTCTTCCTCAAAGGTTTTATTCTAAAGTCTCAGTGATAGAAGAAGCTAAAAATATAAATTATTTTAGTATAGATGAGATGTATGGTTCTTTGACTGCATATGAGATGAGGATAAGAAAATCTAAACCCACAGATAGAGAAGCAGATTTTAAAGCCCTTAAAGATAAAAATGCAAAACAAGAGTCTGAGGAAGAAGAGACATCAGATGAAATGCAAGCAAACTTTTTTAGAAAACTAAAAAGGGGAAAAGGAAAATACAGAGGAAAGCTACCGTTTAAATGTTTCAACTATGGAGGCGTTGGGCATTTTGTGACTAGATGTCCACTTAATGAGAAGAACAAAAATGATGAAGGATCGCACCAAGAAAGAAGTGACTAGAAGAAGAAAATGAATTTAAGAAAAGGCAACTTCAAGAATAAAAGTTTCATCTCTAGGAATGCTAGTTCATTAGAAGACAGCTCCGATGAGTATTCTAAAGAGGAAACGAGTGAAGCTCTTTTCATGGCATTTGAAGAAGTAAAATAAAAAAATGAAGAAGGAATGAACTCTGAAGTATGTGGTGAAAACCTTGAGGCTGAAGTAGATCTAGAAGGTGAGTTGATCTCTGCACTTGAAGAGTGGAAAATAGAGAGGAAAAAGAATAAGAAAATTTCAAAAAGGCTTGAGGATGCAAACAAAATCATAACCAGTCTGAAAGTATAGACAAAATAATACAAGAAAATATCTAAAGATCTTGAAGTACAAATTACCATGAAAATTGATTATTACTGCAAACTAGAAGAAGATAATGTTGGTTTAAGGATGCAGATAGAAGAGATGAATCATAAAATTAGTTGCTATCACAAACGCGAAGAAATTTCTATGAAGCTGGATAAGATTATAAATGACCAAAGGCTTGCAGGCATCAAATTTGGTCTGGGTTTCGTCGAAGGAGAATCATCAAATGGATCAAAGGCCAGAAATGTAGAATCCATAAAGAATGAAGATAAGAAACAGGTTGATCAAGGAAAAATGTCTCATGCAAAAGAAAGCAATAATGCCAGGCACGAAAGGATAATTGACAATGATGGATTCACCAATGTCACACATCAAAGAAGAAGAAGACCTAAGGCTCCTACAACAACATGGCAAAGACCATCACCCAGGTTCAATTATCCCTTTTCTGGTTTTTATTTTAAATGCAATGGCTATGGACATAAAATCTTAGACTGCAAATATAATGTAAGACCAAGGAATATCACCAGTAGAAATGCTTTTTCTCCTCCGATGAATTATACGGTAGAATGTTATAACTGTCATAATTTTGGGCACATTGCAAGAAACTATAGAAGTACATTTGCATCAAATCAGTTTTAGGGAAGAAAATTTCAACCAAATAGGATGAGACAAAATAGAAAACTTCTTGAAAAACATGCACAAGCTATTGATAAGGGAAAGGAAAAACAAGAGCCCAAAACTACTATCAAAATGGAGTGGAAAGAAAAAGAGCGACTTAAGGAAGAAAAGGAATCCTTAATCGTACAAACAACATTTAGAGCACATAATAAATATGTACCATGGATACTTGATAGTGGATGCTCCAGTCATATGACAGGTGACAAACAGAAATTTGAGAAGTTACAAAAATATGAAGGTGGTTCAGTAAAGTTTGGAAATAATGATGGAGCTAAGATAGTTGGCAAAGGTTCAGTTAAAATTAGTAATGGAAAAATTAAGTCAAAAGAAGTCTTGTTTGTGGATGGGTTGAAACATAACTTGTTGAGCGTAAGTCAGATTTGTGATAAAGGTCATGAAGTAGTTTTTATGAAGCAGGTTTGTGAAGTCAGAAAAACAAACAGTGGAAAATTGATAGCAACTGGATCAAGGACATCTGGCAACCTATACACGCTCTCAGAGACTTCAGAAGGAACTTGTTTTATTGGACAGGAAGAAGAAAATTGGTTGTGGCACAAGAGACTCGGTCATATCAGTTTTGATAATCTAGTAAAAATCAGCTCAAAAAGGGCAATGAGAGATATTCCCACCATCAGCAAACCTGCAAACAACATTTGTGCTTCATGCCAAAAGGGGAAGCAAACTAGAGTCACATTCAAAACAAAAGAGTACTACACAAGCAAACCTTTGGAACTAATACACACTGATTTATGTGGACCCATGAGAACACAAAGCATAAATGGTGACAAATATTTTATGTTGTGCATTGATGACTATTCCAGAATGACATGGATATTTTTCTTGAAGCATAAATTAGAAGCTTTTGATATGTTCAAGATTTTCAAAAACCATGTTGAGAATGAAACAGGAAAGAGGATCAAATTTTTAAGATCAGATAGAGGAGGAGAATTCATTTCAGAGGATTTTACAGAGTACTGTGAAAAATACGATATTAGGAGACAGTTTTCAGTAGCCAGGACACCTCAGCAGAATGGAGTGGTAGAAAGAAAGAATAGGATAGTGCAGGAAATGGTACGGACCATGTTGGCTGAAAGCAGAGTAGCAGACATATTTTGGAAAGATGTAGTCCATACTATGGTGTATATCCAAAATAGGTACATGCTGAGAACACATGAAAGAAAAACTCCTTATGAGTTGTGGTTCGGTAAAAGGGCAACAACAAAATACCTCAAAGTTTTTGGCAGCAAGTGCTACATCAAAAGAACTAAAGATAATCTTGGTAAGTTTGAAGATAGAGCGGATGAAGGTATTTTTGTTGGTTATTCATCAAAAAGCAAAGCTTACAAATGCTACAACAAGAGGCTAAAGAAAATTGTGGATAGTGTCGATGTTAAATTTGATGAAGGTAGAGAACGAGTAATTAGCTATGAAATGAACTACCCAATTTATGAAGAGGTTATTGAAGGAGATGAGGAAAATGAAACAAAAAAGATACAAAAAATTGACTCAGATGATTTAAGTTGTGATTCAGAAGTGGAAGAAAATAAGAAATTCAAAATAGGCAGCTGGCAGAAAAATCATCCTAGAGAGAAAATAATTGGAGACCCCAAAGTTGGTGTTCAGACAAGAAGAAGAGTAGTAACTAACTACTCTCTATTATCCAGCATTGAGCCCAAAAATGTTGCTGATGCAAGCAAAGATGAAAGTTGGATGAAGGCAATAAATGAAGAATTAGATCAGATCAAGAAAAAAAAACTTGGGAGTTAGTACCTAGACCTGCAAATAAAAATATAATCGGGACTAAATGGATTTTTCGAAACAAATTGAATGAAGATGGATAGGTAGTCAGAAATAAAGCAAGATTGGTATGTAAGGGTTATGCACAAGTTGAAGGCATTGACTTTGAGGAAACTTTTGCACCAGTAGCTAGACTAGAGGCAATTAGAATGTTTTTGGATTTAGCAGTCTACAAGAATTTCAAAGTTTATAAAATGGATGTGAAATCAGCGTTTTTGAATGGGAAACTTGAAGAAGAGGTTTATATTGAGCAACCAGATGGTTTCCAACTTGGTGATGATCCCAAATTGGTTTGCAAGTTGAAGAAAGCATTATATGGCTTAAAATAGGCACCCCGAGCATGGTATGCAAGGCTAGACAACTATCTCACTCAACAAAGATTTAAGAAAGGTATGGTGGGTAGTAATTTGTATGTCAAAATAGAAAATGGGCATCTTATTGTTCTTTTTGTATATGTCGATGATATCATATTTGGCAATAGCAAAGATGAGTCGTGTAAAGATTTAGCAAATAAGATGCAGAAAGAATTTGAAATGTCAATGATTGGTGAACTTTCGTATTTCCTCGGGTTGCAAGTTAATCAAAATAAGAAGGGGCATATTTATTTCTCAAGTTAAATATGTGAAAGAGATGTTAAAAAAGTT
Organism: Wollemia nobilis; assembly: GCA_028583015.1. Classification (NCBI taxonomy): domain Eukaryota; kingdom Viridiplantae; phylum Streptophyta; class Pinopsida; order Araucariales; family Araucariaceae; genus Wollemia; species Wollemia nobilis. The sequence goes on along the minus strand of JAQPPZ010001078.1, from coordinate 7,879,506 downwards.
CACAATGGAGGATTGTAAGCCAGTTAGCACTCCCATGACGATAGGTTGCAAGTTGAGCAAGGATGACAAATCTCCACCTATTGATCAAACCATGTACGGATCTATGATTGGAAGCTTATCGTACTCGACAGCTACCAGACCAGATATTTTGCAGGCAGTATGCATGGTAGCACGATTTTGGGCTAATCCCAAGGAGACTCATGTGACAGCAATGAAGAGGATTCTTCGGTACCTCAAGGGTACTATGGAGTATGGGTTATGGTATCCGAAAGGTAAATACTTCACCCTTATTTCGTATTCAGATGCAAATTGGGTAGGATGTGTAGATGACAGAAAGAGTACCAGTGGAGGTGCATTCTATCTTGGAGATAGATTGGTCACGTGGCACATTAAGAAATAAGAGTCAGTTTCTTTATCGATAGTAGAGGCAGAATATATTGCAGTGACAACATGTTGTACGTAGGTATTGTGGATGAAACAAACCCTGAAATATCTTGGTATTAGCTTTAGTGAGCCAATATTAGTTAAGTGTGATAACACCAGTGCCATTAACATCTCCAAGAATCTGGTTATGCATTCACGCACAAAACACATTGCTATCAGGTATCACTTTTTGAATGAGAAAGTTGCGGAAGGTGAGGTTAAGTTGGATTTTGTTCCAACTACAGAGCAAGTAGAAGATATCTTCACAAAACCATTGCCCAAGGAAGTTTTTGAGTACCTTCACAATAAATTGGGAGTGGTCACACTTCCCAATAATTGACTAGCTATAGGGATCACATTCTCAGGGGGAGCATTTAAGTATTTGATTATCTTTTTGCTCATGTTCATGATTTTTGCTAAGTGTAATAAATTGTGCTTGAGAATGTTGTGCATGGACTTAGGGGGAGTCTGTAGTAGCCCTTTGGTATTATTGTCAAAGGGGGAGAAGAGTTATAGGAAATTGCACATGTGTTGCCAACAATTCCAAAGGGGGAGATTGTTGAGCAAGGTGCAGCAACAGTATTGTCATTGTTGTCAACACATTCAGATAGATCTATTGATGCAATGGAAAGGAAGTTCAAAAGCTATTCAGATGTAGAAGACAAGAGTTCAAAGGTTATTCAGAGTATGTAGAGTGATTTTCCAAGAAGACCAAAGTGGCCCATATGCAAAAGATCAAAGAAAAAGACAAGTAAGAAAAGTGTCACGATATCGCGACATATACAATAGACAAGAAAAATTGTCGTGATTTCGCGACATGTTGGAAGAGAGAGAAAAAGCAGGAAAAATTGTCATGATTTCGTGACATGTTGGAAGAGAAAAGGGCAAGTGGAAAAACCGTCGTGATTTCGTGACATGTTGGAAGAGAAAGAGAAAGCAGGAAAAACTATCACGATTTTGCAACATGTTGGAAGAGAAAAACACAAGTGGAAAAACTGTCATGATTTCGTGACATGATGGAAGAGAAAGAGAAAGTAGGAAAAAGTGTCGCGATTTCACGATAAGTTCGAAGAAAGAGAACAAGTAAGAAAAGTGTCACGATTTCATGAAATGTCGCATTTTCGCGACTAAAATAGGAGAGAGAAAGTAAGTTTGAAAAGTGTCACGATTTCGTGACATGTCACATTTTTGTGACTAAAATAGGAGAGAGAAAGTAAGTTTGAAAAGTGTCACGATATCGCGACATGTCTCATTTTCACAACAAAAGAAAGAGAGGAAGTGTACGGAAGCAGAACTGTCGCGATTTCGTGACAAAAGCAGAAAGCAAGACTTTGAAAGCAGAAGTGTCGTGATTTCACGACAAAAGCAAAGAAGTAAAGTACGGAAGTAGAAGTGTCACGATTTCACGACAAAAGTAGAGAAGAAGACTTCGAAGGCAGAAGTGTCATGATTTCATGACAAAAGCAAAGAAGTAAAGTATGAAAGCAGAAGTGTCGTGATTTCATGACAAAAGCAGAGAAGAAGACTTCGAAGGTAGAAGTGTCATGATTTTGCAACAAAAGCAAAGAAGCTAAGTACGGAAGTAGAAGTGTCGCGATTTCATGACAAAAGCTAAGTTGAAGACTATGGAGGCAGAAGTGTCACGATATCATGACAAAAGCAAAGTCGAAGTCTATGGAAGCAGAAGTGTCGCGATATCATGACAAAAGAATAGAGAAAGCGTACGGAGGTGAAAGTGTCACGATATCACGACATGTATTTTCGTGGGCCGAAGCAAAGAGAAAGAGCAAGGAGAAAAAGTGTCATGATATCGCGACATGTAGCATTTTCACGGTCCGATGCAAAGAGAAAGAGAGAGAAAGAAAAAGTGTCACGATGTTGTATTTTCGAGGGCCAAAGCAAGGAGAAAGAGAGAGAGAAAAAGTGTCGAGATATCGTGACATGTATTTTCGTGATTAAGTTGAAGCCGACGAAGATCAATGACAGTCGACTAAAATTAGGGTTTACAGTTGTTATGAAAGCCGACTAAGATTAGGATTTACAGTCGACTAAGATTAGGGTTAGGGTTTTCATCATAAAAATATTGTTATAAAAGGAGGGTTGTTTGGAGAATTGGAGAATGTTGAAGTGTGCGAAATTCGGTCGTAGTGTGCAGAGAGCAAGTCGTGTCAAATCATGCTAAGTGCAAAATTTGCAAAGAGAGTAGAGTGCGCAAAATGGAGAATACGATCGTGAAGTTCTACTGTAATGAAGCAGAGTGTGAGAAGTGATTGCATAGAGAGAGCAGAGTGCATAGAGAACGTAATGGTGAAGTAGACCAGTCAGGGTCTTGTAAAAGCGAAGGTATTTTTTTTGTTAAACTTCTAGATTCAAAATTGAAGTCCAGGTTGCAGCTTGGCATCAGCGGTTGGTGCTCCTTCCAGTAGGTGCTGGTAAATCAGGGGTTGGTGCTCCTTCTAGTAGGTTCTAGTAAATCAGGGGTTGGTGCTCCTTTCTGTTGGTGCAGATAAATAAGGGGTTGGTGCTCCTTCCAGTGGGTGCTGGTAAATTGATTGTAAAGTTGGTGCTTTGCAAAGGCTGGATTTGGATGGTAGTCCAAGCAGTCATTCTTGAGGAGTAGCCAAATTGGTGAACCTCGTTAAATATTGTGTTGTGTGATGTTCTCTTGTGATACTTGCTTTATCTGGTTTTAAGGTTTCATTATTTCAGTTTTAAGAGCTATGAATTTAAGTTTAAAGAATTACATTGATTCACCCCCCTCTCAGAGCCATTATAAGACTAACAATACAATATAGGAGTGTTAAATGGGTTTATAAATCTAGACAAAGTGATTAACTACATTTAAATACTCTCACATTTTATGAAAATGATAGAATAGTCCTGTTCATAATATAAAATTGATAAACACGATTTTAGTTAAACTAAACTCTAATTTGTAGGAAGTGAGGTTTGCTCTCTTCAACATTACACTAAAAAAGATAAAATAATTAGTCATTGTGCTAGCTTTGGCAGTGACTTATTTTTAAAATTTATCTTTTAATATCACATTGTGTAATAATAATAAATGAGCTTTAGGTAACCGAACTTAGGAAAGAGTGAGTAAGACTTATTTGGAAAAATGAAATCAAATTTATGATCCGTGGTCGTAATATGACATCCCTCCACTACAAACTTCAGGGACTTCTTACAATGTAACCTAGAATCAAGCTTTTTTCTGCATATTAATGAGCCTTGCAATAGATTAGTATCATCTACAAAATTTTCCAAGTTTCTTGATTAACATGATAAACAACATTCACACTGTCTAATCATCGGTTGATCCAATTTCATAAGATAGATAGTCTAGTAGTTTGTTACTTCACTTTTGTTAACCTTTTAGTTGAAATAAACTTGTATGTTTTTTTTCTTGACTCGAACATAAGTATTTTTAAAAATATATACATAAGACATTTAAATTACTATGATAGGGTATGATAGTTAAATATTTATAATATGCCAAGTTAAGAAGCTTATGTGGTATATATTAGCTTATAAGGTAAAGAAATAGAAAGTTTTGGGAGTCTTATTAACATTGTGAAATATTATAACTTTTGGTATGAGGAGATCAAATAGGAAGAAGTATTAAAATAAAGCTCAATTTTCTATAAATCTTTAGAAGCAAGGAAGCTTTACAAACTAAACCTTAGTCTCCATATTTAACTTTCTCCTCAAAATAAGTCAAATAAATCTTTGATTAGAATCATCGAGAAGGTTGGTTTTATAAATTCAAAACAATATCCAACACCGATGTTACAAGGGCAAACATCGAGAGTCGTATTCAGTCACTTTCAAGAAATTTAGCCTAGGATGAGCAAGTCCTATTACCTTGAACATGTGACAAGGGGTGTAATGTGGCACTCCCTCTAGATTGATATACGAGTGGTACATGAGGGTATCTCATGATCCAAACTCGGGTGGGGAATCATAAGAAAGTATTCAACAAGTTCAAGAGTAGTAAAACCCTGGAGTTAAAAGGTCCAGCAAGTTTTGGAATGATACAACACTTCACCACTCATAGTGCGGATTGGGTTACCTGGTATTGAACTAGATAATTGGTGGGCCTTGATTGAATCTAGAGAAGGTAGGCATTCAGTTAAGCACTAGGTATTATAACGCTAGATAATAGCATATACAATAAAAATAAATTATTCCAAAACATACCATGCTATGGGTGGGGAGGTTATGCGTTCACACTTTTAGGTGTTATGGGCCCTGAAAGGACAACCCCATACCGTGAACATAGAACTCTAGTAAAGGAGATGAACTATTCACATAATGGCACATATTGTGGGATTTGGTCAATATTGAATGTTTAAGGGAATGTTTGTAGCAGTCAATTACCTTGAAATGAATAACCACATACCTATGTATGACCAAGTGAGTAGACTTAAGGTATTACAATTACAAGTGATTTTGGATGACCAAGTGAGTAGACTTAAGGTATTACAATTAAGTGCAAAACCATTAAACTCGAAGATAAAGCAATATTAGAAGGAAATATGCCTTTACTTCTATGAGCTTAAAATACCCCAAAGGCATTAGTGCTAAAACCAAATCTTATGCTAAAAATAATACAATGGAAGAAAAGGTTCTTTCTAAAATACAACCTTAGCATAATAAACCATAGCTTATTACAAAACCAAAACCTAATGTTATTTTACGTACTATGACTAAAACCATGTGACTTAATCTTTGATTAAAATAATCTAAGTGTGAAATATGCACTGCAAACACAACAACAAGACTCAAAAATAGGGAGGGGATACAAAAACTAGGCTCTCATGGGAGCGACATGATGGCCAACGATGAAGGTGAACATTTAGGACCAAGTTTTACTACTCCACTATGCTCTTTATCATACAAGAAGAATGAGTTCCAAGATGTAAAAGTCAAGCACATGAACCTAGGTTCAACACAAAAAATAAAACCCTATGCTCAAAGCAACCAACATGCAGCACAATAGGGCTAAAAGGAGTCCATAGCAACTTAGAGGGCCAACATAGGCAATAAAAAAATGGTGACCTCTTAGGAGGATAGAATAGAAGAAAAGTATGCAGATATGCAAAATAAAAGAAACTAAGCATATCATTCCATCAAGTGCCATGATGATTACCTACAATTCATAGCAAGGAAGAAGTTTGGGTGATGTTCATTCTTGTGTTCTCTTCACTCAAACTCTATTTGTCCTACATTGTGCATCAACCTTCTCTCCATGTCACTTTAGATTCATCCAAAATATCCCTCATTTCCTTTCTACACACCATCCTCTTAAAAGTCCCAAGGTAAGGAGAAGATAAATCACCTCCATGCAAGTGTTGTGAGGTAAAATTATAAGCATTTCCCAATACCCACTACCTCCTTAAATAACACCACTCACAAAGCAAGAATAAAAGTAAATAAAATCATCTTCACTAAATAAAAGGTAGCTCCACCATTGCTATCAAAATGTATTAATAACCAAGTATGGAGAGACATCCTTAATGTGGATAATCATGCAATAATATTAACCATATATATAGCATCTAGTATTACCTTCAACAAATGAGATTACCCATAGCTCTAACATCAAAGTTACCTTCAAAAAACAAGGAAGGAATCATTTTATGCAAACATGTCAAACACAAATGAAATGTTATTTTCCTCAAAGTTTCACACCATTATTTTATACTTAATTAGGTGGTATATATTTTAAGATAGACTAATCTATCACCAAATCCCTTAAAGGATACTCAATGTAGGTAACTTCTTGGTCCAATTTTGTGAACACAAGTCACAATCAAACAATAAAAGTGTGATGCACCTACATGAAGGATATTTATTCATGTTACCCTAAGCTGCTTGATGAACAAGCCATTATTATAATTTCCCCTTCAACATGGTCTCTCATTCCTTGTGGCCAATTCTCTTGTCCACCCACAAGAGTGCTTGATCCTGCAACCATGTGAAGTATCAATAGTACCATATTATTACATAAAATGGACACAACATTAGAAGCATCTATCCATTAAAATTATTATAACTAATCACTAAAAATCCTTTGCTAATACATATTCAAAATTAAGTAGCAAGTCCTGCCAAGGTGGGTCATGATATACTATCCCCTTGGACTACACATAGTCCATTGTATTTATTGCAAAACAATACATTTATCTATATTCAAACAAAAAATAAAATTTTCTTTTCATTTCATCCATTTTTTCCAAGTGTTTTTCTTATAATATTAGTCCCATTCGATCCTACACTGGTCTAGATTTTGTTTTCTTATATCTTTGGAATGAAACTCTAGAATATTCACTAGCCTCATTTCAATGACGGATGGATCTATCACCTAAAACTTTAAGACATCCCACACATGATTAGAATTAGAAATGTACTTCCCAAGCATTGATATGTGGAAAGGATCATGGATTATTTATAGGTTGGATGGTAAAGCAAGTTTGTAATCCACTGAACTAATATTTTTAGTGATTTCAAAGGGCTCAAAAAATTAGGGATCCAAATTAGAAGACTTGATGGCACTCTTTATTGATTTGACTCTCAAGAAAACTTTATCCTCTACAAAGAATTCTCTAGGTGAATGCTTCAAATCATCATAGTTATTCTGATGATCAATGGATTCCTTAAGCCTTTGCCTAATTGTCCTTATCTACTCCATATTTTTGACCACATCTAGTCCAATTATAACCCAATACTTTGGTTTATCCCAAGATAGGGGAGTTCTACATCTCCTACCATACAAGGCTTCAAACGAGGCCATTTCCAAGGAAGCATGGTATCCATTGTTATAAGCAAAATCAACTATATGTAAAAAGTATTCCCATCGAGACTTTTGGTCCATGCAATACATGCAAAGCATGTCTTCTAAGATTTGGTTTACCATTTCTATTTGACCATTTTTTTATTCATGATATGAAGAGCTAATATTTAGCTTCATGCCAACTACATGATGAAGGACCTTCCAAAAATTAGATGTAAATCTGGAGTCCCTATCTGAAATGATCATCTCAAGAAAATAATACAGTCTAAGAATCTCTTTGATGAATCTATCGACCACTATCAGGGCATCGTACTTAGTATTTCCTAAAATAAAATGATCAATATTGGTCAATCTATCGACCACTATAAGGATTGCATCATGTTGGTACCTAGTCTTAGGTAGACCCACTATGAAGTCCATAGATATCACCTACCATTTTTATAATGGTATGTCATGTGGGTACAATTTTCCTGCTAAATATTAGTGCTTTGGTTTCACCTTTTGGCATACTAGACATCGAGCCACAAAATCAATGATCTTTATTCATTATTGACAAATATAAGGTCTTCTTCATGTTCTCCCTAATATTTATCCCTCTTGGATGAGTAGAGTAATGATATATATGCACCTCTTGAATGATCAATTTCCTTAAATCACTAGTTTTAGGGATCACCGCCCTATCCTTAAAATATAAAAGTCCATCCTTTATGCCAAAATTCTTATTCTCTTTAGAAATTCCTTCTATCTCAGCCCAAATTACACTGCAAAACTGATCTTATGCTTGCATTTCCCTGACTTGGTCCATTAAGTCCATGTGACATTGGGTCAAAACAACTATGTACCTTCTTCTACTAAAGGCATCAACAACCTTATTTTCCTTAACCTTGATAGATTCTATATTAAAATCATATTCTGCTAAGAAACTCAATCCATCTTCTTTGTCATGCATTGAGAATTGGTTGGATGTACCTCAATCTTTGATGGTTGGTCCTTAACTCAAAATGCTTCCCTAGCAGATATTACTTCCAAATATTAAGAGTGTGCACTACAACTGCTAGTTCCAAATCATGTGTAGTTTAGTTGAACTCATGCTTCTTGAGTTTTCTTGACTCATACACTATGACTAAATCATATTGGAATAGAACTTTTCCTAAACCTTCCATAGAAAATTTATTACAAATTGAAAAAAATTCTTTAGGGCCTAGAATATTGAGAATAGGTGCAATAATAAGCTTCTTCTTAAGCAACTCAAAAGTGGCTTCACACTCGATCATCCATTTATATTCCTTTGCTTTTCTTTGAAGGTTATTTATGGAATATTCTATCTAGGAGTAATCCTTTACAAACCACCTATAATACCCTATCACACCCATGAAGCTCCACACTTCAGGCACATTAGTGGGTAGTGTCCAAATCAAAATGACCTCTATCTTATTTGAATCCATTGATATCCCTTTAGAAGATATAATATGTTCTAGGTTATGTACCTCAGGAAAATTAAAATCACATCTTGATAAATTCCCATAGAGTTGGTTATTTCTTGACTACATGAGCACAATCCTTAAATGCTTATAATGCTCTTCCTTATTCTAGTAATATATTATAAGATCATCCAAGAATACTAGGACAAACTAATCCATATGGTCCTTGAACACAATGCTCATCAGATTCATGAATGCTACTGGGGTATTAGTTAGTCCAAAAGGTAGTATTGTAAACTCATAATGCCCATACCTAGTCTTGAAAGTAGTCTTGTGAGTATCCTCATGGATTCTTGGTTGATGGTATCCTGGTTTCAAGTCAATATTTTAGAATATGGTGGTATCCTTGAGTTGATCAACTAAATACTCAATCTTGGGTAAAGGGTACCTATTCTTAATAATTGCTTTGTTCCTACTCCCAACTCATAAAACCAAAACTCTTCCTTTTCCTTAAGGCTTGTCGATCTCTTTCTGAAAATACCACATAGTTAAAGTTGGTCCTATGTCTCTGTAGGTTGGACTTGGATTGATTATCTAGGTCATATACATTTTATAAAGTCTTAGTATTATGCATGTTTACTACTGACCTTATCTTAGGATGCGTTTCCAAGACAAACTTATGCACCTTCATGTTCTCATCTTACTCATAGAGTGGTACATATTTATGCAGTTTTATAAATTTTTGGCAGTAAACCTCTATTGCCATTGTTCCTTAGAGAAGTATGGAAAAATCCTTGAATTTATACACATAATGTTGTTTATTAAGGAATATTTTCTTAAATGCCTTCACAAACCCTTCCCATGATAGGTTAATATCCTCAATTGTATGACCAAATTAAAAAGTATTCCACCATTCTAACCAAGTTTCTTGCAAATGAAGAGTGGTCCAACAGGTTAAACTCACTAAATAATATTTTTTCATGGAGAAATAGGTCTCCAAATCATTCAATTGAATCACCCTGATCCTTTCTGATGAATTTCAAGGTCTTAACATTCTTCAAATCCTTATCTAATTTTACCTCTATAAGATCCCTAACCTCCTGCTCATCTAAAGGAGGGTTTCCTTCTTATCTAACCTCAATATTTCTATTCTCACTATAGTTTCTAGCATCTATCTCTATTGATCCATTTTTTCTCTTTGTTGCACTATTTCCTCTTACAAAAGTGAGAGTAGCAGTGAGGTTCTCCACCTCTCTACTAGAATTCCTTAAAATTTCTCCTAGGGGATAGCCTTGACACTATCTTTCTTAGCTTATCTTGGAGGTATGGAAGATCCTCTTTTTACTCTCATTAATTTTGGTGCCATAGTTACCTAGCCACACAAAGGTTCCTAGGTTAGGTTGCAGTTCTCCTTCTCATGCATCCTACCTACTAGTTAGTCACATAATCTAAATGTACTAACATCTAAATACTATCATCCACTAATAGTATTGATGGACATTTTAACTCCACTTAGAATTCCATCTCTCAAGAGAGGGTATTTTCTAAACAAAAGTCATCCATAAAGTCAAAATATCTCGAAGTCCTTTCCAGGGAAGTATATAGTCCTATGACCTAGAGATATGATACCAATAAAAACCACAAAATCTAACCAACCTGAGAGATATTTTTTTAAAACTTATTAAGGTTCACTAGAGTATCCATGAAATTCATACATTGACTAGGCATACACATATTTTTAGTCTATTATGCTATAGATATATCTCGAGTGGACGGGAGAAGCCAAACTCTCATAGGTACTGAGGTTTACCTTGTATACCTCCACAACATAAAGGACACTTGGAAAAATGCCATCCCACATTTTTGGCATTATCTATGAAGGCAAAATCCTTGACCTTAGCATTAGGATTATCCCTTATCAGTATTTAGAGATGGGGGAATACCAATTCCTTCCACCAATCATAATTTAGTTTATGTTGGGTCCTTCAACATATTGCCTTGGTCTAGTTTAACTACAACTCTACAGTGATCCCTTAAACTTCATGCTTATCTTTTCCATCTTTGCAATGGATGTCTAAGCATCAATTAATCTGCATGATTGTCTTATCATGGACAAAGGAACTAGGTGTTTCTATCCCACAATATTCCAAGTTGAAAAGGAGAGTTTACACAAGGTTAATTTAGAGCCCTTCTCCTATAAAACCCCCATTACTCCCAAATATAACTCTCTCTAGCTCTCTCTCACTCTGCAAGCATTAAAAAAAGAGTAACTTCTATCATGGAAGAAAAATAATATATATTATATTAATATTACAAATAAATATAATAAAACCTTTAGATTAAAGCATTAGCTCCAAAAATAAGAGTGATTTTCAATAGTATTCCAAAAATAATTGAATAATCCACTTAGCATGATCTGACATCATCCCTTGGCCTCCATGGTAGCTTGGTAGGAAGGTGGGGTTCAAAAAAGTTTATGTGGATATATGAATGCATTTCTATATGATTTATTACATAGAAACCAAAAGCAAAAGAAGCCCATACTTATTTTACAAAATATTTTAAAACCTAAGCCCTTGAATTTCTATATAGATCAATTCAATATAGGAAACACAAGAAAAAGAAGCCCATACTTCTTTCCAATATATTTTATGCAAAGACTTAGTTCCAAATATATATATTTCTAATTCGATACAGTGAAACACAAGTAAAGAAGCCCATACTTCCTTCCAAAGTATTTTCCACAAATACTTTAAAACCCAAGCCCTTGCATTTCTATATAAATCAATTCAATATAGAAAACACAAGAAAAATAAGCCCATACTTCTTTCCAATATATTTTTCATAAATATTTAATTCCAAAGCTATACATTTCTAATTCAATCTAGTGAAACACAAGTAAAGAAGCTCATACTTCTTTCCAAAATATTTTCCACAAATATTTTAAAACCCAATCCCTTGCATTTCTATATGGCTTTCTCATCTAGAAACCTTTAGTATATGATTAATGTTAGGATAAGATTGGTGTATTAAGGCACATGATGTTAAGTTTGACATTGTATGGCTCATCCCATAGCTAGTAAAAAAAAACTAATTAAATGACAAGAGATAAGATTTTTAGGAGTAGTGTCTTGAGTGAAAGCTATTCTCACATTTGAGGGAATGGAAGGAAGATTGTTGATAAGAATATTGGAATATGGGACACTATAGGGTGCATCCAAATTAGGAATTCCACTCATACCCACTTGTTGAGATATGGGACAAATTTCATTTTCCTATAATATCTCATCAATAGGAGGCAAGGATGCATGATATCTTGAGGATTATGGGGAGTTTTTTATCCCATCATCCATGAAAGTGATGATGACATGAGAATTAGAATCAAATATATTGAAGGTTGATGCATTATAGTTTATGTTTTCTTGTTAAAGGGATGGGCCAAGAGTGAACCTTCCCCTATAGAAATTTTTTATTTATGTCTACCATTCCTAAGGATAGCTTCCAAGACATCTTTATGTTACCATAATAAAAAATCCATATGATCAAAGGATTTGTAAAACACTTATCCTTGATTATCATGAAGGGGTTCTAGAGGATCCAAGGGTGAAGTACCCTCATATTCATATTTAAAGTTAGGTTTCTAAAATGTAGATTGATCTTTAGGATCTACTAAATATTGGGGTTAATGGAAAATTATTGTTCTACACTACATACCATGTAGCACCTTTCAACCATTGGATTGGATGTAAAGGAAAAAGAGGTTCAATTAATCAATATCTTTAAATTTAGAGAGTTGATAAAAGAAGAAAAATAATTTTTATCTCCTTATATCTCCTTCTCTTGATATAACAATCTTATCACTATACCTTAGGGGTATCCCTATATACCAAAGGTCTCGTATTTCTGAGGTTCACATTACTATACCTCACCATTTTGAAATAAGACCAATAGTGGCCAAATTTGGAAACCTCTTCCTTATTTTTTCTTGAAAACTTTAAAAAGACCAGTAATTCTCTTTATTTAGATTAGAAACATTTAAAAACATATTAAGAATCTTCTTGTGTGTGTTAGAATTCTCCTCCATTTCTTTCACTTCTTCTAATGGCTTTGTTCCTTAGAATTCAATGAAGGGATATAGAATTTGATCAGATTCCTTGAGAAGATGATCAGGTTGATAGGAAGAATCCTAATATTTATGTATAAGAGCAATAGCATGTGGAAAATGGTACTAACTATGATCTATATGAGGGGCATGATGGGGGCTTCACATTCACAATAATTGATCATATATTGAGTTTCATAAAATTCCACAGAGAGAATTTGATTAGAGTTATGGATGAGGAAGCCTGACTCAAAAGAGATAAGGTGCCTTGTCCTCCTACCATATTTCCTAGGAATGTTTATAACAACCCCTTTTTTGAATCTTCACATCATGGTAATCTTGTTCACAACCCAACATATGCTACTACTATGACCACCAACATTGGAATAATTCCACAAGTTCCTCCAACTAGTAGTGCATCTAAATATTATGTTCAATTTCCTCCTCATTCAGCTAATCTCAACATCCATGCTTCTACTCCCCTAAATTTTGATTATCCTCCACACCAAGATACCACATATAACAACCTATACCATAATAGTGTCAACGCTTTCAACATAGGCCAAATTCCCATTCAATAGCTTACTTATACCCCTCCCCTAGGGAACCTAGGGGTATTGCACAACAAAAATCCTAAAATACAAAGTTTAACTAATATGGTGAAGCAATTGGTTTCGAGATTGGGTATGATTCAGCCACATAGTTTCACTTAAATATACAAACAAATGTACAATCAACCCTTAGACCCTATTATCGTCTCTAGGCCCTACCCTAAGAATTTTACAATGGCGGTTCTACCTATCTATAAGAAAAAAAAAATACCCAATTGAGAATTTAATAATGTTTAGTATAAAATGCCATTATATCATATATGATGATATGTTATTGCTAAAGACGTTCTCTAAGAGCCTTGGTGGTGTGGCATTAGAGTGGTATTATAAACTACCTAATTATTCTTTGAGGAACTTTGAAAAGATAGCTAAAATATTTTTAACAATTTGGTGCTTATGTTGAAAATAATGTGTCTATGATAGATGTCTATATATTAAAACAAAGTAAATAGGAAATATTTTCATAATTTCTATCTCATTGGAGGAGTCTAGTTGGATGCTTGAGATATACCTTACCTCCTCAAGACATGATTGAGATATTTATTGGGAATTTACAAGAACAAATATCTTATGAATTGAAACAAAAACTATCACATATTTTGACCAAGCTATAGATCTAGCAAGAAGGGTAGAGCAAGCCCTTATTAGAAGAGGTCAACTTAAAGTAAAAGAATATAGGACCACTAAAGTGCAGTATAGGAACAAGCATGTAGTTGGTGATGGGGTAATGGATAGTAGCCATGTTAATAGTGTGGTTAAAACCCTACAAAATATGGTGCTTCACCAACCTCAAAAAACCCCACCAAGAAATCTCATAAGACTCAACACACCTATGAATGTGGTCCTACAACAACTTTTGGAAGCTAATATGATTGAGTTGCCTCCCATAAGGCAACTTGATACCATGACTAATTGGTATAATACTGGCCAACATTGTGAGTATCATAGAGTGGAGGGACACATGAAAAACTCATGCAAAAGGTTGAAACATGTAGTTTAGGACCTAATTGATGAAGTATTACTTTTTAGAGAAGGTTCTCAATCCAAACCTCCAACAAACAATCAACCTCCTACTCAACAAGCACCCATACCTAATCAAGACAGGGGAATCTTCCAAGATACCCTACCTAAGCATGGTCATACAGTAGCTAATCAAGTTTCGTATCGTAATGTGCCACCTCCCTAAGACAATATGGTTGGAATGATAGCAATAAATACAAGACAACAAGTACATATTCAACCAACATAATATCCTTAATAGGAGAAAAGTTATTCATCCAACCCACCTTAGTTTTGAATAATACCCAAAAAAGGAGCACAAGATTAGAAAACCCACCTTTAGTGTTGAAGCCACAACCTAAAGTCTCCTTTGATATTCAAAAATAATTAGCTAGTATCTTAGCCAAGATCTTTCTCTTAGAGCTTTTGCAAACTTCCCCTATTCATAAGGAATCTATGTGTAAACTTCTAAGACAACAATATGTTCCTAAAGATATTTCTTCTAGTGTTATAGCTAATGTTGTAAGTTCTCTTGGGATACATAACATCACATTTTTGGATGATGATATGCCTTTCTAATACTTACGAGGAGATTCTTCCCTCTATATTATTGCATTTATTGGAGAAACATTTATCAAATGAATTTTTATTGATAATGGTTATTCCCTCAATTTATGCACTTATCAATACTTCCAAAATGTTGGATTAAAATAGGAATATTTAACTAAATATAATAGCATCATCAAATATTTCAACAATGAGTCCCAAGAGGCTTACAACATTATATCCCTCCCCCTTAGGATCGGACCTAAGATCTTAGATAGCTTATTCTATGTGGTGTCTTGTATTGCATATTTTAATCTTCTTCTTGGATGCCCTTGGATTCATGTGATGAGGGTTATCCCTTCTACTTTTCCCCAATGTTTGAAATTCAAATCTAAAAATCAATTGGTCATCATTCTGGGTGATCCTCACCCATTCAAATATTGTTTTATGGTGTAGCATGCTCAATATGATATCAATGTATACCCATCGATCTCCTCATCTCACATAACTATAAAAACTGAAAATCTAAAAGTGAGTGAGGAACTTCTCAGTAATGTTTCATTACGAGATCAAGTTAATAATTTTTCAAAACCTATTTTGGATCTTGCCAAGCTACCACCTTCACTAAGGACTATGGATTTACCCTATAATAATGGTGAAGTTGTACACATTAGCATGCGTACCTTTATCTTCGTAGGAGTATCCCTTGAAGAAAAGATTTATGGTAGCAACCCTCTTCCTATAGAGCGTTCTTTTGCATATTTTTACCTATCCAATGATTACCCACTTCCTAAGAAAATCCTATCTAGCATGGAATATATAGGTAAAGGTTTGGAACCATGGTAGAAAGGTATTCAAGAGCCTTTGGATATTGGGATTTGGCTTGGTAGATGTGGTGTAGGCTACATCCCTAATAAAAACCAACTTTTACCCTTTTCTAAAGATGATCACCTTGTTACTTATTTTGAGTATTTAGATCATCAAATATTGGAGTGGAGTGATGAGGATGAGGGTCCCCCTTATTCCTCAAACATTATATTCTGTAATATGGTAACTCTGGTGTATCCTTAGCTAGATGTGATACCAAAGTAGTATGCTAAAAGGGATACCCCTTATGATATGAATCATGAGGGTATCCTCCAAAACAACTTCTCCTTTGATGGGTCTATCCTTTGTATTGCACACATTGTTTCTTGTGATCAAGAGGACCCTATTCCTCTATATCATAGAGACATTGTGAAGTTAGGAATTTCTCCTCCCTTAATCAAAAAGGATGGTATAGTTAGAGTTTGCAATGACTTTCGTGCAACATATCCCAAATAAGGTACTATGGATGATCTCCTTCTTGATGATAATCATGAAGATATCCTCCGTAATAGTCCTTTATTTGATGGATCAAATCCTTTCACTACCATCATGTTTGTTAAAATAGGTGACATACTCATAATTTATGTTGATTTTAAGAAGAAATGAGTATAATTAAACTTCCAATATATATATATATATATTAATCACTAAAATTTTATTCATGATGTTGCATCATCATCTATTTTGCATGTTATATCCATTTTGATTAATTTATATTGCATGACTATCATATTTTTCATGGTTTGCCTAATATTCTATTCCACTTTGCATAATGCTTGTCATACAATTGCATTGTTGCTTGCTCATACTTGCATGAATTGTTGCTCATATAGATTATTGGGGATTTCACAACAATAGTAAGTGATGACTCCCAGTTAGGTCTTATCTCACATGTATTGTACTCACACTAAGGCTCTAATGCCTAGCAAATACCCAACCTAGTGCCCATATCCATGAATTCTCATTCGTCCATATTTTCTTCTCTTTTCTTTTATTATATTCCTTGACCTTAAATATTTTAAATGATCATCAAGTTCTCTCCAAGTCAAGGTATATAGTTATTTTTCTTTTTCTTTTACCTTTGCTTTGATCACACATAATTGTACACACACTAGATCCCTATCAGGTTGTACTTATTACATCATTCACACATAACAAACTCCATATGAGATAGCTTCATGACCACATGCAAGGGGCAACCTCTGTCTCTATCATTCTCAAGCATGCATCCTAGTGGATATCTCTTTCTCTTTGGCCATATCAGTGAGCACTACACCCATAGTGGGTATTACTCCATGCTTGTCCATATTTGAAATATTTAAACCCTTTTAGGATAGCTTCATGGTTACACGTGAGGGGTATCCTCCATCTCAATAATTTACGAGCATACATCCTTACAAGGGTTTCACTCCTACTTTTTTCTTTTCTTTATTTTTGACCTTTTGGATATTTTACTTTACTCTTCTTCCACCCTTCTCTCTTATTTCATTGTTTGTTTCTTTCTTCTCCTCTTTTATTTCTTCTCTTCTTCTTTCCATCTACTCATCCATGCATTTCACTTTGCATTCATTTTAGCTTGCATGTTAGATTACATTTCATTTAGTTAGATTCACTCATGCATTTTGCATTGCATTCATTATGTTTGTGGTTATCATGCTAAAAAAAAACTTCAAAATGCAAGTGATCCTAGTATTTCCTTTTGGAATATTTTTATTTTTCATTGTTTATTGCTCTGCTCTTTTTGAGTTAGTTTTGAGTTTCATTAGGAATTTAAATTTCCTTTCAAAACTCAAGGGGACACCCTAGCCTAAGAGGCATTAATGTCCCTAATGCATCGATTTGCATGTAAAATATGAAAGTGTCTGAAATGACACCATTTTGCATCATATCTTTCTTCTAAATTGGCTACCCCTTTTCTATTTGCTATCATTAACCCGTAGTTGTCTACATATTTCTTTTATGCATTTATTAGGCCATAAATGCATCAAAGAGAGGGAAAAATTTAGAGATGGAAAATTGACCCACCTAAGTGAGTCATTATCCCTAGAACCTTAGAGAGACTCCAAATTTTCCAAGTGCAAGTTTGGGCCTCACTTCTCCCCTTTTTTTCTCTTTTTTTTCTAGTTTTTCCAAAATTGTGATCATCCCTTACGAGGCATGATTTTGGCAAGATAGGGGTTTCTCTTAGAATACCCAAATTTTGAGCCTACTTCCTTAAGGTCGGACCTCCATTAGGTTTTTACCACTTGTTTGTGCTTTAAATCCCTTATAAATAGAGGGTTTTGGATCTCCTTTTATCCAAGAGGCTAAGCTAAGCAAGTTAAGAAAGGAAGCTAAGTTTTTTGAGATTCCAAGCAATAACAAGCATTCTACCTAGCAAGTAAAGATAAATCACAAGCTCTTTGGCAAGTTTCTTCTAGTGTTATTCTACTTTATTATTTATTTTCTATCCTTGGTGGCCAAGTTATCAAGCCTTGAGGAGGATTCAACCATCTTGTGGAGGGTTTTGTGAAGCTATTTTTTTTGCAGGTTTGAAGATGTGAGATATTCTGGACACAGGACAAAGCTTGGATCAAATTCCAGAATAGATAAGTACCCTTGATAAAGCTTTAGGCTGTTTTTTTTTGTGCATTTTATCATTTTTATTCCAAAAATAGATTAAGTAAAAGGAAAAGAAAAATAAAAAGAAATATTTGATTTGTATTTTAGGTATTTGAAAGAATAAGAGCATATAATGTACATCTAGGGTTTAGTATTGTCTGTGCATTCGCTTGTACCCTTGCTCAAAAGAAGAATAATTTAATTTATTGTAGCTTAGGGTTAGAGATAATTAAATAAAAGAATCATATTAGGATTAGACATTGTTTTCTTGCATCTAATGAATATTGCATTGTTATTTTATTTTCATAGTTTAGCATAGAAAGGCAAAACATAGGTGATCACTTAATGGACACAATAAACACTCCCACCCTAGACTTGGAGTGAGTTCTAAAATTATTCTTGGTGAACCTATTCCTTTGGTGTCATTGAATGTAGAGAATATAACACACCCCCATGGTCACCTCGGCTCCCAATAGATCCAACTGAGAATCTTACGCGAAAGGGAAATTTTCTCCCTCTACATAATAAATTATGAAAAAGAGAAAGTAGGGCCATTATCACATACCATAGCATACAACATTACAAACCTAGTCATGATGTTATCTTAAAGGAATTGGATCATGGCATCTATTGTGTATTTGGATGCTTAAACCTCTATCAAATGGGTGCAATAATTAGTAGTAGTTAGGATAAATTTATAGCTAGATGATGAATTAAGATTGATGACACCAACAAAGTCTAGTCCCCATTGTGTAAATGGATAAGCTTCAATAATTGGTTGCAATTCCATGGAATAATTTCTTTCTGAGTGAGCTGCAATATGGTAATCATAACATGATCAGACATGTGCATGTGCATCTTTAAATATATGGGGTCAATATTAATTGAATCTTAATATCTAGTTTTTCTTTGGAATTTCTTGAGCCATGTCCTATTCCATATTTACCATGAAAATATTTGAGGACTTTAGTAGCTTCTTGTTTGTTCAAACATCTCAAGTAGATTTTCTCATGATTTATTTGATACAAAGTGCCTGATTTTATCATGAAGTTTACACTTTTAAGATGCAATGCTCTTCTTTGGGTAGAATTTAAATGACTAGGAGATAATATATTTAGAAAATAATAAGTTGTGTTCTAATACCACTCATCATTTGTAGTTTATTCTAAAGAAAATTATTGGCATGAAATCTAAGAGTCAACTTCGACCAAAGTTTTGCTCAATCCCTATCCTCTGATAATTCTCGTAGTCTCAATTTCTAAATAAAAATCTTGTAAGATATACATTCATTTACCTCTATTTCTCCCAGTTTGTTTTGCATTAGAATAATTTTCATATCCATAATAGGCACTATTGCAAACACTTTGCTATGTAGGATATAGTGCTAGAATTTCTTCATAACTTTGATCAAAGTAAAGGCTTGTTTATCAATGACTGAGTATCTGATGTGAGTATCCTTTAATGGTGAGATTAAGAAAGTTATTGGTCTCTCATCACCAACTTCCTTCCTCTGAGTTAAAATACTAGTAGTTACTCAGATGCAAATGAATAAATATAAAAACATTGAGTGTAATCAAGACTAATTCCTATAGGAGCATTTGGAAAAGGCCTGTATTGAGGAGCATAGGTAATCAATACTAACTCATATAGGAGTAGCTAACTGTGTATGGATTTTATTCAACACCCTGACCATATTTACCTCTATATTATCTAGCTAAACAACCTTCTTATTTGAGTGAGTAGGAGTCAATCTTAATTTTTGGATGACAACATATGACATCACATTGCTAGAAGAACCTGAATTCATAAGACAATTATGTAAATATTTACTAGCAATTCTAATAGTCAAAAGGATAAATGGAGATTCTACCTTTTCTTTGTTTATGGCCACTTGAGCATCAATAGCCTTTTTTATATCTTTTTTACTTTGGCTAGAGAGAGTTTTAAGTAATAATTCTTCTGATCATTTAATTGGGCTACCTTAAATAGAAAAATATTTGCCTTGGTTTTCTTAAGGTATTCAATAATACTATATCCAAATTTGTTTTGTTTTGGGTATTTCTCTATTTGTTGCAATGGTGTAATGATTTTGTTATGCATAGGGGTTATGAAAACCTTAGGTGGGAGTGGGTTTTTGATGGTCTACTCATCAGGTAGGATGGATGTTTTGTTAGGAGGTGTGATTAAAGTTGGTGGTGCTTTACCTTTACTCTAGAGAACATAATTGTTCTCTTTAAAACTCTTGGTAATATTACACCTCTTTTTCTAGTTATTCTTTTGGTTCTTCTTTATCCACTCCTAATATTTCATGTCCCTAAAACTAGGGTTGTCCCTACATTCTGATTAGCTTGATTTCTACAATTCTCATTGGTGGTCACTATAAATTTTCCATCTATTTTTGGATAATGTCCAGATTAGTTTTAAACTCTAGATAATTATTTTCACCATGTTGAGTAGTGGAATGGACCTTGTACCAATTGGGCAAATTAAGTTCAACTAAATTTACTAAAATACTTGGATTTTTATTATACTGATTATGTTTTTTAGCAATATCTGAGACACCTCCATTATTTGGGTGAGTATTCCATTGGTAATTAGTCATTTAGAAGCTTATTTGTAGGTGGGTTTTCAGGAACATGTCTTCCTTTGTATGTTTTCTAACTCAGGATTTGAGTTATTAGGTTGACTTAGTCCTGGTTGACCTATTATATTATTTGTAGGTGAAGATGTATTCAGAAATATAAGTAAGGTTGGTTGATTATTTGTTGGATATATATGATTAGAGATGCTATTTGTGGTCACCTAATTATTCAAATATGTCAAAATGATATGTTGATTGCCCATATTATGCATCACTTGATTTAAGGGTGCCTTATTGAAGGGTTGATTCTAGTTTGGATACATTACTCGTGGTAATGGGTTCAACATGGGAAGGTGTTGTTGATGAGGAATAAAAAAAAAGCTAGATATTTATTGATCATGGGTGTTTAAATAGGACTATTACAAGTATAATCTCCCAAATATGAAATATGCTAATAATATGAATTATGACTAAGCTAGATATGCTAATATATTAGCTAGGACTAAGCTAATAGATTTTCTATACCAAGCAAATATACCATCATATTCATCTTGCCAACTTACAAAAACATATCTGGTAAAACTTTAGACTTAGAAACTACTAAAAATAAAATACTAAGTCCTAATCTAACAAATGATATCCTCATCATACCTCCCCACAATAGAAGCATTTACTAGAAATTCTAATAGTCAAAAGGATAGATGGATATTCTACCTTTTCTTTGTATATGGCAACCTGAGCATCAGTAGCCTTTTTTATCTCTTTTTTACTTTGGCTAGAGAGATTTTTGAGTAATAAATTATTCTGATCAGTTAATTGGGCCACCTCAAACATATAAATATTTGCCTTGGTTTTCTTAAGGTCTTCAATAATACTATATCCAAATTTTTTGTTTTGGGTATTTCTCTATTTGTTGCAATGGTGTAATGATTTTTTTATGCATAGGCATTATGGAACCCTTAGGTGGGAGTGGGTTTTTTCTAGTCTACTCATCAGGTGGGATGGATGTTTTTTTAGGAGGTGTGGAAGAAGTTAGTGGTGCTTTACCTTTACTCTAGAGAATATAATTGTTACCTCTTTAAACCTTTTGGTAAGCTTACACCTCTTTTTCTAGGTATTCTTTGGGTTATTTATCCAATCCTAATATTTCATGTCCCTAAAACTAGGGTTGTCCCTACATTCTGATTATCTTGATTTATACAATCCTCATTGGTGGTCACTATAAATTTTCCATCTATTTTTGGATAATTTCCAAATTAGTTTTAAACTCTAGATAATTAGTTTCACCATGTTGAGCAGTGGAATGGACCTTATACCAATTGGGTAAATTAAGGTTAGCTAAATTTACTAAAATTCTTGGATTGTTATTTGACTGATTATGGTTGTTATAAATATTTGGGACTCCTCCATTATTTGGGTGAGTATTCCATTGGCAATTAGTCCTTTGGAAGTTAAAGTTCCTAGTATAATTATTATTTGTAGGTGGGTTTTGAGGAACTTGTCTCCCTTTGTATGTTGTCTAACTCAGGATTTGAGTTATTAGGTTGAATTAGTCCTAGTTGACCTATTATATTATTTGTATGTGAAGATTTATTTAGAAATATAAGTAAGGTTGGTTGATTATTTTTTGGCGATATATGATTAGATATGCTATTTGTGGTCACCTAATTGTCCAAATATGTCAAAACGATCTATTGATTACCCATATTAGGCAACATTTGATTAAAGGATGCTATATGAAGGGTTGATTCTAGTTTAGATACATTAATCATGGTAATGGGTTCAACATGGGAAGGAGTTGTTGATGAGGAATCAAAATAAAAGTAGATATTTATTGATAATGGGTGTTTAAATAGGACTATTTCAAGTATAATATTCCAAATATAAAATATGCTAACAATATCAATTATGACTAATCTAGAGATGCTAACAACTTAGCTAGGACTAAGCTAACACATTATCTATACCAAACACATATACCATCATATTCATCTTGCTAACTTACAAAAATATATCTGGTAAAACTTGAGACTTAGAAACTACTAAAAATAAAATACTAAGTCTTAATCTAACAAATTATAGCCTCATCATACCTCCCCACAATAGAATCATTGGACTCCAATTCTTTTACAATAGAAGTAGGAGGGTGAGACACCAAACGCTAAATACATGTCCCACTACTTGGAAAAAGTGGAAGCTAAGGTGCTATTTCATTGTAGGCCTAGATAAATTTGAGGATGCCAATTGATGTCTGTGCTAGAATACAATGGTTTGTTATAACATTGTCACTAATATGTGAAGAAAATTGACAAGGACCAAAGCCCTGCTACTAAGTCTATTGTAAAATAGGAACTTGTTTGGCTTAAGGAGCTTGCAAAGAAGATGGATTCTTAATACCAAGAGAAATATGGAGAGAAGCTAGAGAAATAGGAGGAATAATTGATGAAGAATGAGGGATTGTCTTCTTGTAAGAAAAAGGAGGTGCAAATGGTGTTGGTGTATCCTATGGACTGCTAAAGATTAATGTAATATTTTATGGCTGACTAGAGTAGAGAAAAAGTGTGGTATTATTAAGGCTACAAATAATAAATATATTATTTTTATGATGCAAGGTGTATGTATTTTTATATGCATTATATTGATCCATATTTTCATACTAATAGGGTACCAACAATTAGACCACAACAATCCATTCAAGTCATATTGCAAGTGACTAGATCCATGAAATGAAGACCAAAATACAAAGGAAACCATGCAAGTTTCTATGTTTTAGGATGTAGAACCATTATACTTCCATCCAAGTGAGCATGGATGAGAATTTGGTTCCATAGGTAGTTGTATCCTATCAATAATAGATCTTGCAATCAAGTTCTTTTACGAGTCGTTGTTAATGATACAATCCATAGAAAAATTGTGAGTTAGGTAGGATTTTGTGACAAATAAATTATCACAACCACCTTCATACAAATTATGATTCATGAGGGTAACATTATTTAGTTTACCCTTCAACTCATCATACT
This sequence comes from Wollemia nobilis, assembly GCA_028583015.1. Classification (NCBI taxonomy): domain Eukaryota; kingdom Viridiplantae; phylum Streptophyta; class Pinopsida; order Araucariales; family Araucariaceae; genus Wollemia; species Wollemia nobilis. The sequence goes on along the minus strand of JAQPPZ010001078.1, from coordinate 7,855,539 downwards.
CTCTATCTTCTCCTATGATCTCAATGGGACCATCTTGTGGTTCCTCTTTTTGAGATTGTACAATAAGGTTCTTCCTCTTCCTAAAATAGTTAGATTCCACATGACCTCTTATTTTACAATGATTACAAAATTTATTGTTATTAAAAGAAGGATAATAGGAAGAAGAAGAATAAATAGGAGAGGAATAAGAAGTCTTCTTCACTAATTGTTGTTGTTGCTACTGATTGTGCACCTTGGAAGTGCCTGAAGATTGAGAACCACTTGATTGGATAGCAAATATCTTCTCTACCAACTATTTTTATTGAAAATTATAACTAAAGTGGTGATGGGGGTGTATTCCAACTCCTTGAATATTCATTCCTACAAACCATTTTAAAAGCTGATAATGAGTTCATTAGTTGAATCCTCCATGCTAGTTAAGATTCTCAACTTGTTAAATTAGAAAATGTACTCTTGGACACTCATGTTGTATATTTGCTTTAATAAAAGCCATTGTATATGAGGTATTTTCCATATTTTAAATTATAAAAGGTATCCTTCAATGCCTTCAATGGTTGATCTCAATTTTGAATGGGATTTTGATTACATTGGTAGTCCATAATCAAAACTTCGGCTATACCAAAAAGTTTCAATTTTACAAAAATAACTTTTTCATCTTCAAAATTTTGGATATAGGAAAACCAACTATCCATGTCAAGTATACACCTATTTAATACTTTGGGATCATGTGAACCATCATAAATCTTAACCTTACATTTTGTTCTTATACAAAAGTCATTGATTTTGATGTCATTAGGACCATTTGGGACCACTATATCATTTACTTTGTCAGCCAATATACCGACTACAAAAAATAAAGTGATCACTTGTTCTATTAAATTTAAATCTATTTGGAAATGGGTATAATCTAGGAGTGGCTTCAAAAAGGACCCATAGGATTACAAAAGTTTACCTTGTCTTGAATAATTACAATAGTTTTCCAATCTTGTACAAGAAGTGTTTTTTTTACTATAGATAAATAGCCTAGAAAATACAATAAGTGCATGTGTTTTGCCTTTGAAATGCACTTTTAAAATAATTAATTGATTTGATTATAATTAATTAACTTTGAAATAATTTGATTAATTTAATCAAATCAAACTTATATTGTTGCAAAAAATGAATCAGGTGCTCTTTTAATAAAGGGACACCAAATAGTGAATTAGAACAAATGGTTGCCCTCCTTAAGAAGTCAATGTGGCCCTACTCAGCCATTGAAGCCACTTGTCACCAATTCTATAGGGCAAAATTATTTCTTAGCTTCCAGTCAATGGAGGTCAAATAGTGGCAATCACCAAAAAGCTCAAAGTAGACAACATCAATGTTTATCAACAAAGTAGTGACCAAATATGCACAACAAATTAATCAAGCAAAAGTAAGGTATAACCCCATGTGTAAATTTTCCATCTAGTTTGACTAGCTATTTACCTTCTAGTCCACAATTTCATTTAAACCATAAAGGACCTCCCACGTCATCAATGTGGGATTAAATGTAAAACTAATCCCATTTGTTGAAGCTGCTTTAAATTCTATTGTGTTATTCTGGTTTGAATCAATAATAGTGATTCCAAAAAATGTTAAGATAGCCTCTAAATATCTAAAAGAGCACTTGATCAACCAACCTACTCATCTAAGTAGTCAATATCACTTGGTATGGTCTCCATGTCATTTAATTTCTTCAATGTTGGATACAAAAAAATTATGGTGAACCCCTATTGCTAGGAAAAGGTTGAATGGTCATTGATTAAGATACTAGCTCACAATAACCTAATAGAAAGTATCATCGAGTCATGGTGATCCATTGAAACCTAGGCTACAATGGCTTGTAACTGGTCATCACTAAAAAAATATTTATACTATTAAAAATTTATTTCAACTACCATGTGGAGTTGTTGCAAGTTCTATCTACTACAACAATTGATCTGTGTCATATTGTGGAAACAAATGACCATTTAACACCAAAATTGGGTGATGTTCCATCATAAAATAAAATGCTCCTCAAATCCATGATAAGTCTCCTCATAGGTTCATTTTACTAGCATGGTTTCTTATTTGATCAATCATATAAAATGGCTAAGGCTTGCAATGCTTTGAGGAACTTGTCATGCTATCTTACCATACATTGTCTAGGACTCTAATTGAAATTTTCCAAATCGTGTCTGAAAGAATTCTCTTTATTATCATCAAATTTCTACCAATAATCAAGCACGATGAAGTACTTAGGTTTCTATGCCCAAACTGGTTGTTCTCTTGGATTTAACCATAGTTTTTCCAAAAACAAACATCAAGTAGTCTACTTTAATAAATTGACTAGCTAATACGATCAATATTCTTAATAGGCATAAAGAGATGGTTATCCACCTATATTATTAGTTTTTTAGAGAATAAAAATATTTGATCTAGTATACCCTAATTGGAGTCAATCCATGGGACAAACACATGCATATTGTAACAATAAAATTTTTAGAACTTGAACTTGTAAATTAGAATAAGTGTTGTGATACCAATGATGAGGAATCAAAATGGAAGCTAGACATTTTATTGAAAATGGGTGTTTAAATAGGACTATTACAACTATAATATTCCAAATATAAAATATGCTAATAATATGAACTATGACTAAGCTAGATATGCTAATAACTTAGCTAGGACTAAGCTAACAAATTATCTATACCAACCAAATATGCCAATATATTCATCTTGCCAACTTACAAAAGGATATTTGGTAAAAATTTAGACTTAGAAACTATTGAAAATAAAATACTAAGTCCTAATCTAAAAAATGATGTCCCCATCAATTGTGTAAGGGTTTGATTTATTAACGATATCTAATTATAAGCTCCTAGTTTTCCAAGTGAAATTAACTGATCCAAACCAAAACCTTGAGGTTTAATTGATGTTCAATTGTTAGGTCCTAACTATATACCATGGGAAAGGATGTGATTTGAGGGGATATCCTCACAAAAATAGAATGAGTCCAAATATCTAAGATGCTTCTGTATGGATGCTTCTATTGTGAGGGTGTAAGGTGTCACCAACCTAGTGTATAATTTATGGAACCTAGTGTTGAATAGTCTCAAGGGTTCACTCGGTTCTCCATGAGCAAAAGAAAACTAATGATATACAATAATTGGGTAAATAGGTAGTCTAAAGTGGCTACTAAATACTACTTCTAATTGATTCCAATAAGTAATAGAGCCCAAAGGTAAGCTGATATACTAAAAATATGCAATCTCATCTAATTTGTGTGGAAACTTCCAACAAGAAACATATTTATGTTCAATTTGTAAATATATTTAGGTATCTTTTTATGGTTGTATATGTTCTTCAACAAATATTTCTTCATCATACCTATACCAAGGGAGATATATTTTAGCATTCTTAGGAATATCATGTTTAGGCCCTGGTATGTTCAAATAACTTCCTACTAACCATGGGATAGGACTTTGCCAAATTTATGCCCTATAAATTACTAGGCATAAATTCAGTTAACAAAGCAAAAATGATAGCAGAATGCACGATAGGTGAAAAAAATATTTTTATTAGCTTTTTAAATAGGTTAACTCATAGAAAGATCTATCTAGGATCTAAAATAAGTCAAATAAATGCTACTAACAATGAAAATCAATAATGAAATCACAACAATATTTTATAGATAATATCTCACAAAATATAACTTAGATGCACACAATATATGAATATTACATTAATGATACAAATTGATTACATTGTATGGAGCTTTACCTCCAATATATCATTTTTTATTTTTTAGTTATCTAACTATTTCTCTCCTCTTTCATCTGGGAGATGCAACCTTTCATGTTCCTCTAATAAAGACAAAGCTCTCAACTTGCCACATATCCTGTGACTCTTCATACTTTCTTGAAAATTTACACACTTTCTCATATTTCCACATATATTATATAAAATATAAATCATATACCAAACTAATATGACAAAGGGGACCAAATAATGTAATATCTCAAATATCCCTCGTATTACATTACTTGGTAGGAAGGCCTTATGCCTTAATTCTCTGATTCTTCTTTGTCTTCATTCTTCAGCTCTAACTCTATCTTGGCTAGATACTATTATTTGTGTCTACCTCTAGATCAATGTATTTGAGTCACCTCTAGATCTCTATCTTTGGTTCACTACCTCTAGGTCATCACCATTGGATCTACCTCTAGGTCACTACCTCTAGGTCTCTCCCTCTGGTTCACTACCTCTGGGTCACTCCCATTGGATTACTGCCTCTGGAACTCTACCTCTAGGTCACCTCTAGATTATCATTGTCTCTAGGTCATCCACTAGAATATTCATAAAATCATCATATTTGTAGGATCATCACTACATATGCTTTTTCTATAAGCCATATTCCAAGCTATGCTTGGGTCTTCTTTATCTCTATCTGATATGGGACCTCTTTCCATGAGTCTCCTTAATCTACCTTTCAATTTAAATATCAAGGTCTATCTTCAAGACCTAAATCACTACCTTCTATTTTGAATATATTCTTGGAATAAGTAAACTCGATCCATATTATATAGCTTTCTATAGATAATGATCGACTTTTTTTGAGTTGATTCTTTCTCAAAATTTTGAAACTTATTATTCACTAGTTGTTCTTCAATCTAGTGGTAATACTTATCTTTTACAACTTTCAAGTTTTATGCAAGCAAGCTTTGATTATACTTGGTTTCCTTGTATAGAAAGCATATATCATTCCTTTTATTTAATCCCATTAATCTATATTTATCCATCCACAATCCACTTTTATTTTGTAATATTTCTTTTCTTTTTGTAGATAAAACATTTATGAGTGATTATATCCACCACAAATTTTACAACTATGAAGATTCCAACAATTCTCTATCTTTTGTCAATATCTTCCAAAATAATTACAAAAATTCCTTTGACCATTTTTTCCTTTATTGCAACGGATTCTATCAATCCCTATCATAGATTTGATGTTATTATTTCTTGTTACAAACTTAGTTCCTGATTATTTTTTGCTCATTTGTCCTATATATCCAAAACCTTCATATTTTGGTCTTATTTCTGGTACAATTGGCTATTTCATTCCCTGTTAAAATTTTCCCAAGTCTGTATCTTTATATCCCATTTTATTTAACAACTTTGAACCAATTCCTTTAGTATGCTTTTCAAAACAACCAAAAATATCATTAGACTGATCTCTATCAATATCAACACAACTTTGAGCATCACTATTTATATCATCATTTGAATCTATGCCTTCATCAATTATGATAGTATAAGATTTTTCTAAACAATCACAAATTGTATTCAAATCACTTGTATCACATATAACATCTATTTTTGTAATAGGTTCTTCTATCCTTGTCATGAATTCTAAATCACTAGTATCATTGCTTGCATCACAATATTCCTTTTCTTTGTTATGAGAGTTAAAAATTGCATCTTTTTTGTTAATAAGAAGATACCTAGTATCACGACATGCATCTATCATCATGGGTATTAAGTCATTTGTATCAAAAGAAACATATTTCATCACTGATTTATTCTATACTTCTTCAACATTTTTTTATTTTATTATCTTAGAAACATTTAGAGTGATAATTCCTTTGTAAATTATTTTCCATAGACTAAAAGATACAGTAACACTATTTTCGTAGTAATCATTAGCATCATTAAGAACATATTGCATGCATTATTGAAGCATTAGAAATTCTCCCTGATTTGCTTCACTAATAATATCAACAAGCTCATTTTCCAAATTTTTTGTCATTTCCTCTCGTTTTGTATTCTTTCCTTGAAAAACTTCATTATAAAGTAATGACATATACATTATCTTTCCTATATCATAAGGTAATGTACAAACATCTTTAGATTTTATTTATGCTTCCTCATGTTTTGAATTTAGATCATTTTCTAGCATTGTAAAACTTCTATTTTGGATTCTCTGATGTTTGCTTCATTGATGTATTCTTTTAACATTCAATTTTTCTTATCAATTTTTGAGTCCAACATTTTAATTATTGCAATTTTTTTTTAGTTTCTTCTAAAGAGTCATATAGAATGTATATTGGTTCTTCTTGAAAACATAAGTTTCTACTTCGATTGTTTTTGACAACTCATATATTTCTTGTCTTTGTGTTTCTATTTTTTGATCATTTATTTTCTTTTTATTTCACATGCTCCTTTGATTTTGACAACCTTATGACTCCCTAGGTTAAAGAATAAATTTTGCAAATTTATATTTTTCATAAAATTTGAGGTTGAAACCATTTTATCTCCTAAATAACTAAATTTGCAATAATTTAATAGTTTTCTACTTTTAAACTTTCTATAAAAAACTCAAAAAAAAATTAGGAGAAGAAATAATAATTTTCATAATCTCCAAATAATTTTAACCTTTGTTGTTGAAAACCTTTTGACTCCCAAATTTAATTTTCAAATTTTCTAAACCTCAATTGCTTCAAAAATATAACCTTACATTTTCAATTTTAATTAACTACCTTATATCTCCATTTTACTTTTAAACATTTAAACTTAAAAAATCAAAACTTCTCCCTCGAATATTAAGCTTTATTTTAAATTGAATTTAAAAAAATATATAAAACTTAAAAACCTTATTTCTCCAAATGACCTTTAGAAATTTTAAAATTTCAAATTAAAACATTTTACCTCCTTGCTCACTGATCAGAAATGTTTGATTTCCTCTACCCACTTGGCAATGACTATGATGCCATTTGATCGAGGATAAGATAGGTGGAAGACCAATTAACATTGGCTATGGTTGATTGGTTGTTAGCCTGCTCTGGTAGGACCGACGATTGTTTCTATTGTGTGAGTTGTCCCTGTGCCTTTTAACTCCTTGTAAGATTTTTGATTATGTGACTATGATGAAATCCATTTCCACATGTAACTATTAGCACTTGGAGTTTCTAAAATTGGTGATTCCTATGGGATTAATATGGCATAGGTGAGTTTTCATGATCAACGGTTGGTTGCTAGCAAGTGTGGAAACACAACTCCATTGTACGTTAAACTCTGCCTAACCATTAATATTGGTGTGGGTCTTGATGCGCCTGTGGTGACTTCACCAGATTTCTATTGTGCCTCCATAAAATTTTCCCAATGTTTTTATTTGTTAGGGCACAAATATAGTAAAAAATAACATTACAGTTTTGGTGTAACAACACTATTTTCTCGAATATTTGCCCTCGATTTCATCTGTAATGGTAATTATTGTGCATAATTCTACCATATTTTTATTAAAAATAGATAACCAATGACTAAAAAAGTAACTTGAATCTAAAAAAATATTATGAGAATCTATAACTTCAAGAAACACAAACAAGTGGCAAGGTGGTTGTTATTGTCCTCTGGGGTAGGAAATGAGGTGATAGTCATAGTTCTTGATTTGAAATCACTTGCTCTTCATGCATAGCCTTGTAATATTCTACTTATTTTGGAACTCCTTCAACCTCCTAAAATTTTCAATTCTCCATTCTCATCGCACCATAAAATTGCTAAAAGTTGTAGGTGAGATTGACCCTACAACTCTACTTTGATGATCTGGTGGCCCTTTGAAATATTAAAGAGTCAGATGTGAAAGCCCTTATAGAACCTGATAGGATATTGCAAGGATGATGGCTGCATGATATTTATATTTCAATATGCTTTGAATGGAACACTCTTTGAGAACTTACATGATTTGCAACTTGGACATATCATTCTTGTGATCCTCCCGTCATTCATGGGGATCTTCGATAATGTAATATTCTTCTAATAGAAGACTATGCATTTAGTGAGAAAATTGGCCTACTAGTTAAATATATTTGTTGTCATGCATTCATCATCAAAACTTGGTGTCCTTCACTCGATCAAAAACATCGATTTAGTTTTTTGTTAATAAAACTAGTGGTGTGCATTCCACATTCACATTCAAGGAAGGCTTATGTACATATGCTCTTTTTCATAATGATTTTTATTAATTTGACTCCTAAACCACTTCCTCTAGGTTAACCTTTATGTGAACACACTATCTCTTCACTCCTTCAATCTTCAACAGAACCTCCAACAAGTCATCATTTCTTATATCTTCAAATGGGCATATCATTGGATGGCGATGATTATCCCTAAATATTGCTTAGACTCTCTGTAGCTATCTGGTTATATGGTTATCCTTAGCTCTATAGCTCTGATACCATTATTAGCTTTCTGAATAGGTTACCTCATAGAAATATCTATCCAGGATCTAAAATAAATCAAATAAATGCTACTAACAATGAAACTCAATAATGAAATCACAAGAATATTTTACAGATAATATCGTACAGAATATAACTTAGATGCACATAATAACAAATAATAAATTAATGATACACATTGATTACATCAAATGGATATTTACCTCTAATATATCATTTTTGTGACTTTTTAGTTCTCTAACTATTGCTCTCCTCTTTCATTCGGGAGATGCAACCTTTTATATTCTTCTAATAAATACAAAGCTCTCATCTTACTACATATCATGTGACTTTCATAATCTCTTAAAACTTTACATTCTTTGTCATATTACCACATACCTTATATAAAATATAAATCATCTACCAAACTAATATTACAAATAGGGCTAAATAATGTAATAAATCCAATAGTTTTTATTGAATCTGCACCTTGTAGCAGACGAGGCATGGATTTGCACAAGGAGACTTAAAACCAAAAACCAGATGTAAAAATGCACCTATAACAAAGAACAATATGATTAAAGGCTAAAATGAATGCAAAAGGTCAACCTGATAAGCTTGTGGAATAAGCAAGAGCAAAGGTAGAAGACCTCTCCTCCTCCAAGAAGACAATTTTTTTGTCAAGGCTCCTCCACTTGCAAATTGTAGACACCAAAACAACACCAATCCGATTATGTGACTGCAAACACTGATCGCATTGACACACACAGCCCCAGGGCAGCCCCTAGAGGTTAAAAAGTGGTCCTAACCACTCTTTCAGCAATTTTTGAAGGTCAAAAGTTAATTTGGCACCCTCAAGAACTTTGCTCCATACTCGTTTCACCTAGGAACGAATACGGTTTGGTATTCGCCCCGCCCAGGGACGAATAGCAGTATTCGCTCCGGGGTGGGGCGAATAGCGGGTTTGATGAGCAAAAAGTCAATTCACGACAAATGGCAGCTTGGATTCACCACTTAACGCCTCCTTCATTTCATGGGAGTGTGGGTGAGCATTTTCGAGTGTTAGAGGTTGTTACAGGGGCAGTCATGAAGCTCCTAATCAGGGAGGAATCTTCCCTCCCCTGAAGGGGCATGGATGCCAAGTGGCGCCCCTACATGCTCATCCCAAGAGACCTCCAGGTCTATAAATTGGTGAGTTTTCTCACCCCAAAATATATAGAGTAGGAGCATTTTTGAGCAACGAAGTGTTGCCGTTTTACTTCCCCATACATCCTTGTGTGATTTGTGCCTTTCACATCCTTGATCTCTTTTAGAGAGGAGGTCATTGGGTGACTATTGGAAGGATGAATCTTGAGCCCAAAACCCGACACTTGACCACAGTATACCACCCAATTTTCTGACAACACCTTATAAGATATTTTGGACCCATCCCAAGTGGATTGGTGCCGAAATCAGGCCCCAAACGGTGGGTGGCTTGCCCGGGCACCCCCGCACTACTGTAGGTCTAATCGTCCCTTTTAGGAACGATTAGGAATCTGTGGAAGATTTTCTTTCTATCATTTTCATTTTGTATTTGATCTTTATGCTACTTAGATAGTTTGCAATTTTAATTCCATATCGTTTTGATCAATTTCTATTATGTTTTATCATGTTTTTGCCTTCACTAACTTGCAGAGGGCATCATCGAAATCTGGGTGTTAGAGGCCAAATTGGGGAAATATGACCATCTGGGTCATCCCAAAATACCCCCAATTAGCTAACCCCCACTTTTGCAGGAGATTTGGAGCCATATGGAGGTGACATTTGGGACGGTGCTATTGGGCATTTTGTTGCAGGTATATTCGTCCCGCCCCGGAACGAATACGAATCTACGGTGAATTTGTAGACTATTTTTTTTGCAATGCCTTCTCGGTGATGTTCCCATGCCTCTATGAAATTTTTAGTTGATTTGGAGTTGTTTTGATTATCATTTTACTTATTTCTTCGCATGCATTAGCTTTGGGTTTTGGGATTGCATGTTTTGTCTCCTCTACAGGTGCTATTGACTATCTTTCTGTTTCTTTGAATGCAGGATCGGGACATCAAAGGAGCAGCAAGGAACCGACATTCATAGACACAAGCGGCGGTGACATTTTGGTCCACCCATCTTACATGTGGGCACGCGGAAGAAGGATGGCTATCCATGGATGTAACCAAGAAACAAACTTAACGCTCCTCGCCCCTGAAAAGGGAGGAGGCGAATTGTAACCGAATTTTGAAACATATCAATAAAAGAAAGGGCTATTTTCTACATTGGATTTTCATTTGAGTTTCAATTCGTTTATGCTTTCTCCATTTCATGCATTTTCAATTCGTAGGATTTAGCGTTAAGTTTAGTTTCGTTTTTGCATCGTACTTGGAGTTTTTCCTTTTTGTTTCCGTATCCTCGTGCTTTCAATGGTGATCACGGTGGGACCCTATCCTCTATTTTTTTAGATCAAAAATCTGATCAAAACTTGCTTTGCTTGCAGGTATATTTTTTTTTCGAATGCGGGACTGTTGTTCATTCCAGTCTATGGCGAACATAGAGTTGTAATTCGTCTCATCCAGGGACGAATGGGAATGCGCCCCACCCTGTGATGAATACAGTTTTGTTATTCGTATGATCTAGGGATGAATAGCTCTCTACACATTTTCAGGATAGAGACTCAGAGCCAGAAGATTTGGGCAGAGAAGAGGTAAGGATTCTAAACTTTCCCTGTCATTTTTTGCTATCAATTTTTCTATTTTTGGATTACTTGCTTGCTTAGGGAAAGTTTTCTTTTTGCTGCTTGCTTGTTTCCTTTTGCAAAATAAAAAGAACCCCACACACCACGTGGAAAATTAAAAACCAAGGAGCTGGTCGTAAAACCCTAGCCCTTGATCAAGACCAACGGTGGATTTCATCACCACCTTGGCTTGAATCTTGCATCCATTACCCCGATCGCTATTGTTGCTAGACGTAAATCCTGATGAAAGCTGACCGAGTGTAGCTAGGGTGATTCCCAATGCATGAGGATAAGTCTTCTATGGTAGGTGTCATAAACAGGGTGATTCCCCTTCCGTACCGCCTATGTTCCACGTACCATCTGCTCTCACGTACCTATAGTTTCCCTCACGTAAGGGCGGGTATATAGAGAGGTTGGTATATCGGCTTGGAAATGGTATATCGAAGGGGTGACCATTTTTAGGAGTCATAAGAGCCATCATTTTGCATTTAAACATCCTTTAAAACCAAAAAACAAAAAATAAAAACAAAACAAAAAATCAAAAACACACTAAACCAGGTCTAGGACACACTTTCAATCTTTAAACGAGATAATCACTACTTTGTGTGTGTGTGATATTTTTTGTTTAGTGTAGCATAAAAAAAATCATAAAAGAGATAAAAACCTACATAGCTTGTAGAGAGACACCACCATGGTGTGCACCCGTAGCCAAGCCCAATCATGGGCGAAGGCTGTAGAGAGTGTGCAAGGAGGCACAAGTCGCCTCTACTACAGCCACAAGGACTTGGTCATTCCACCTTGGCGGCCTGACCCATGAGATAGTCCACATAGGGACATCTCAGAACAAGACTATAGAGACACCCCTTTGAGGGGCACACCTAGTCAACATGAACCCTTTCAGGAAGAGTCCGTACACGTACCATTTGACTTAGGCAGAAGGGCTCCTTTGGATGCTCGTTATGAGTGGCCACCACATGATGAAGTGCTAGAGCCGTATAGGGACCATAAAGAGGGGCCACATGATTATGTCATCCCCCCTTTACCCCTTTTAACTGTTAGAACCAATAGACAAAATCCAGAGTGCAAGGCTCTTCAAATAGGGCGAGCTAACTCTGCCCGTCCCTTTCACACATATGAAAGGGAGCATGAGGAAGACAATTACATTCCTCAAGAGCAATATACAGTTTGGGGGCCATGCGCCTCCACACCAGCTATATACCATGATCACCCACTGAGGCCAGAGCCTCGGGTAAATGCCACCAACCTCGACAGAGGGAAGTGACCTATTGAGATCTCGGATCATCGCGATCAAGGTAAATGCATAGGAGAGGCATCTAGGCCTCCTAGGCTCAATATGGTGGAACAAATCGACCTGGAAGTCACCAGACATGCCACCCACCAAGCGCAGATCACGTGGCTTGAGCAAGACCAACAGTAGCTAGAGCATCTATATCGCCTTAGCAAAGAGTGCATTAGGTTCCAAACAGATGAGCTGCTCCATAACCCGATGCCTGAAAGGGTTCCAACCCTACACACCCAAAGAGCGGAACCATATGAGAGGCGCAACCCCTTGGTGCGAGATAGGTCTCCATGACCTTACCAAGTGCTACCTCCGAGACCTCCTAGACCTGAATGGGAGGCCACTCCCTGAAACAATGATGGGTACCCTCCGTGGGGACCCACCCAGGGTCATAGGTCTCGCCCAGAGACTCCTCAAGAAGCTTACAAGGAGTATGAGCAAGAAGATGAGTGGGCAAAAACGCCCTACCAAGGCGAGGGGGATTGCTATCCGGCCACCCCTTCATAGGCCTCAAGTCTCCCACAACCCACAATGGGAGCAAACCAAAGAGGAAGAGATTAAATCCTTAGATGCATATAAAGCGTTGCTAGAGCATCTAGAGTCTGTGGAAACCAAAACTTTTGGGCCCCAAAAGCCCACTTTATGCCAGCTCCGCAGTCATCCTGTGCATCCATCAGTGCCAGCACCTCCTTACCCTGAACACTTTAAGCTACCTCAGTTGGCAACCTTTAGAGGTGAGGAAGATGCTCAAGAGCATGTGACGAGATTCCTGAGCCAATGCTTTGGCATTCAGGACAATGATGCTTTGTTATTAAGAACATTTATAACCACATTCGTAGGCCCTGCCTCGGATTGGTTTACCCAATTACCAAAGCATAACATCAAAAACTTAGATCAGTTAGTGGATGCGTTCCTCGAATTCTTCGACTTCAACACCAAGAAGAAGGCATCACTAAGTGACTTAGCCAGCCTCAGGCAGTATGAGGAAGAGACCATGGCGGCCTACGGGAATCGATGGAGGACTTTTCTTTCAAAGCTGCCCTACCTCCCTCCTATGTCCGACCTCACTCAAATGTTCTCAAAGAGCTGTTTGAGATTGATCTCTATGCTATTGCAGCTACAACAATATGCCACCCTAGAAGAAGCTCTAGCAGAAGCTAGGATTATTGAAGAGATCAAGATACAGGATGGCGAGATAGCCAAACCTAAGAAAAAAGAGTGGACTAAAAACACTAAAACTAGGACCACGCAACAGAAACCCACTGCGGTCAACCAAGTTGCAATCAATGTCCCTAAGCCTACACAAGCAACATAGCCTCAAAAGGCTAACTATCAGGCAGTGCCTCCCAACAACTATGATAGAGAAAATCAGAGGCAAGAACAGAATCAATAGCGTCGCCCTAGGTGACAATACACACCCTACACAGAGTCCAGGGACTCCTTGTTTGATCGCTTGTCAGCGGCAAACCTGATCAACCTGCCAGAGATTCAGACCATAGATCCCAATGCGCCCAAGCCTAAGGGGTATAGAGAGGACTTATACTATAGGTTCCATAGGCGGCAGGGACATGACCTAAATTCCTATTGGAAATTTAAGGGCTTGGTGCAAGACTTGATTGATAACAAGACACTAGCGGTGGATAATCTCGTCGCACCAAGCAATCAACAAATGGAGGTCTTCAAAGACCCCTTGCCTGCTCATGCTCCGTAGGAAAAGACCCTACAAGTTAATGAGGTCACACAAAACTTCCCCATGCAGGGGTATGTAGGGATGATCAGTATAGTGACTCGAAACAGGAGGTATCCGAGCACAAATGCTCCTACGGCAGCTGCAGGAGAGGTGCCAACAATGTCGCAACCACAATAGCACCTTGCACAACCTCCTCCGCCTAGACCAGTGGCCACACTTTGGACCAAACTCACCCAGAGTTTGAGGACCACATCGGCTAGGCTCTCCATATACGAGCTTATACAACAATCTATGCCCCATCGAGAAGCTCTAATGGAGATATTGAAAGCCATCAAGTTGCAGCCCCATGAGACAAATTATTTCAACAACTTCATGGGCCATGTCAAATGATGCACTGAGCTGGTCATCACATTTTGAGAAGATGAATTGAGATCAATGACTGATGACATGGCGGATCCACCCCTGCACGTTATTGCATGGGTCAACGGGATCCCATATAAGAGGGTGTTGATAGACACTGGCTCGTCTAGTAATATCATCACAACCATGGCCCTAAAACATCTGAAGTTGCCCGCATCTCACATCATAGCTTCCACCTACACTCTACGAGCATTCAATGATGCAATCTGCTCGACAGTTGGCACAATAGTCCTACCAATCCAAGTGGGACAAAAGACCATACCTACATTGTGCCACATATTGGAGGGTGAGATGGCCTACAACATCTTGTTGGGCCGACCATGGATCAGGGACATGAAGTGTGTCCCTTCGATAGCTCACCAATGCTTAAAGTATACATTTGAAGGGGAGGTGCATGTAGTCCCAGCGGACTTAGAACCCTTCAAGTATTGTAATGTGGTGCAGTTGATGCCATAATCGACCCTGCCATCAACGCATTTGGATTTCCAGTTAAATCCATCTAAATAGGGTTCGATTCCGTAGGCATCCCCATTAGCAAGTTCTTCAAAACCCTAGCAGGGTTCATCTTCATCGTCTGGTCCTCCACCAACGACACCATCTATGGGGGCAAAATAGAAGGACAAAGGGAAGAAACCCTTGGAAGAGGTAAAACCTTTGGAAGAGACACTACCATCGGTATCAACTATCTCTACTGAGGAGATGCCTAGCCGAATGGAAGTCGAGGCTCCTAGTTCACCCGACATGGAGTGGACTCAGGGAGAACTTCCATTTCCTCCCCCTCAACCGCCAACGATCATCGTTGAAATGGCCAATACGGGCCTGGGGGAGTATCTGGTGTGGAATATTGTAGCAACACCCACATTAGAGTCCATGTAGGACATGGGGAGACCTCGACTCCCCATTGGCACTATTGTTCCCCTAGGCTACCCATCGAACCAGACAAACTTTGTGTATGGGGGCCTTGATCATGGCATTGCACCATGCACGCAAGAGGATGAAGATGAAGAGCCTTTTGCTGAAAATGTCAATTATTTGTCTAACCCAGACTTTTCTCTGAGATACCTTGGCCAATGCAATTGGCACGGATATGGGTTAGGCAGATATGAGCAAGGGATACGTGTTCTTTGCCAACCAAGATACCAAATTCCATATGACAAGTCAGGAGTAGGGTTCAACCACCCCCTACCCTTGGACATCTTGGTGGAGAACATGCAAGGCCTAGGGATAGGCAACAAGGGGGGATTGGCATTAGATCCATATGCCAACCCTAACACCACATATACATTGAGGGATTATCTCCCATTAATGGCAATCAACCTTGTTGACCCTCGCAATCCCTTCCCTTCGCTCGAGAGAGGAGAAAGCTCGAGAGCTCATTTTCAAGGAGGGTCTAGACAATGTCAAGAGGGTTCCTCAGAGGATGAGTCGAAATATGAGGTGGCACCATGGGACCCCTTCGAATCAAATAGCAATCACTCACGGGTGATCCCCATGGATGATTATCAAGAAAGTCTCTTGATGATGTTCCCTTTGGATGCTCCAATCGAGCAAGCGCCACTCCAAGGAAATCAAGTCCCCCCGTAGAGAGTGGAACAACCCCGATGGGACCACATCAATTTGCTCGAGCAAGGCGAGCCTTTAATGCCATGAGCAGTTGTCGGAGCCAACGAAGGCCTTTGGATCTTCGATAGTGATTATGAAGATGAGACTGAGATGGCATATCTCAATCACATGCGGTAGATGCAGCGACAATACCTCTTGGATATTAACGATGTGCAGAACAGCTAAACATAAGGCCAAGGCATGAGTGGCACGTAAACCCAGCACAGATGGGACCAAGTGTTGAATCTACCACTTCAAGTGTACGGAGAATACCTTCCACCTAGAGACCCTAGAGTGATATCAGTGTCGAGGGCTGATCTCGTCCTCCTATCCACACATAGGGCCAATCCATTCGTGCCCATCCCTCTAGAACCAGACCTCGAGCATAGAGAGCATCCAGAATGTCCTAGTCACCACACCCATGGTAATGGAGACCAAAATCATTTCATCAACATGATCTCCATTGACTTAACCACCCCCATCCACAATCCGATCGATCCAACATAGTCATTGTCTCTAGACATAGATGCCATAGACTGGGATCGTGTCAATTCACCTCCATCCCCATCAGAGTACTGGCCTTTCGGTGAAATGCTTCATTTTACCCCTAGGCCAACTCAGGATATCTTCCATGCTGAAGAGGAACCCGAGGTTCCTAACGATGATCTTAACTCAGCAAATGATATCCACTTGATCCCAACTCCACACCAGTTGGAGGACGGATCCCACATGTCAGTCGAGGAGATGACTAATGTAGACATCGGCTCGGATCCAATGAATCCATAGATCATCAAGCTAGGGGTAAGTCTATCCCCCGAAGAGCAAGCCGACTACATTGCCCTTCTCAAAGAGAAGAAGGAAGTTTTTGCATGGTCATACAAAGACATGTCGGGACTAGATCCGTAGCTAGTCATGCATAATCTAACGCTTGATCCGATAGTCAAGCCAGTTAAGCAAAAACTATGCAAGATGCACCCAATAGTGGCCTTAATGGTCAAAGATGAATTGCAAAAGCTATTGGATGCATAGTTTGTCATCTGCATGGATTATCCACCATGGCTGTCCAACATGGTGCCCATCAAGAAGCCTAACGGGAGGATTCACATATGCACTGATTTTTGAGATCTAAACAAAGCGAGTCCTAAAGATGATTTCCCCTTGTCGAGCATCGATGCATTGGTAGACGCTACAATGGGTCACGAAATGCTTTCCCTCATGGATGGTTTCTCGGGATACAATCAGATTTGTATCAATCTCGAGGACCAACTAAAAATGGCATTCACAATGCCTTGGGGAACATTTTGCTATAAGGTCATGCCCTTTGGCCTTAAAAATGCTGGCACCACCTACCAACGTGCCATGACATACATCTTCCATGATTACATGCACAAGACTTTGGAAGATTACATGGATGATTTGTTGGCCAAATCTCTTTTGCACTCGGATCATCTCGATGACTTAAGCAAGATCCTCGATCGCCTCATGGAGCATAGAGTCAGACTGAATCCCAAGAAGTGCATTTTTGGCATCACATATGGAAAACTCTTGGGTTTCATAGTCTCAAAATGAGGCATCGAGGTGGACCCAAACAAATTCAAGGCAATCCTTGAAATGCTTCCCCCAACTACCATTAAGCAGCTCAGAAGCCTGCAGGGAAAGGTCACGTCGATCAAGCGCTTCATAGCGCAGCTATCTGACAAGTGCCGACCCATGAACAAATTGTTGCACAAGGGGGTAGCATTTCACTAGGATGACGAGTGCCAGTCAGCCTTCGACGACATTAAACAATACTTGGCTTTGCCACCAGTATTGGCACCACCTAGACCAGGAGTGTCATTCTACTTATACATCTTAGCTACTGAGGTGGCATTGGGAGCCATGTTAGCCCAGAAGAATGAACTTCACAGAGAATAGGCTACTTACTATCTTAGCCGCACCCTGGTCAGCTATGAACTTAACTATGCATACATTGAGAAACTCTTCTTGGCAGTGGTGTTTGCTACCAAAAAGCTATGCCATTACATGCTGAGCAACAAGACGTATGTTGTGTCTAAGGAGAATCCATTGCGGTACATGATGAGTCGTACTTATCATAGTAGCTACATGGCAAAATGGATCATGTTGTTGACGGAATTTGACATAGAGTTTATCGGACAGAAATCCATAAAAGGTCAGGTCATAGCCGATCAACTAGCAGAGGCTCCTCTCGAAGACGATCAGCCTCTGACTATAGAACTACCCGATGATGGGGTCTTCCATGTCTCAGAATCACCAAATTTCGATGAGCCTGAGTCATAGGCCGACATAACCCTATTTTTTGATGGTTCTAAATGTGAGCAAGGTGGTGGCACGGGAATAGTATTCTTCACATCGCAGGGTGCTCCAATGCCTCTATCATTTAAATTAAATTTCCCATGCACCAACAACAATGCAGAGTATGAAGCCTTGCTCATAGGTCTTCAGACAACAATCACCATGAACATTAAATGATTGAACATCTTTGGTGATTCGCTATTAATTGTCAACCAAGTCAAAGGGGTATTCCAATGTAAATGCCTAGTTCTGTAGGCCTACAAAGCCCTTGTGGACAAATTCTTGGCAAAGCTTGAATGGTACGACATCGAGGCACTCCCTCGATCATCGAACCATTTTGCGGACACTATGGCCTCCTTGGGGTCACTAATCCCACAAGACATTTCTGGTGATATGACAACCATTCAAGTCAAAACACTATCACAATCAGCGATGGAGCGAGCAAGCTCTGATTTAACGCCAGGAATCCACTTGATCCAGATTGAGCCGTCCATGGACAAGTTCTCTCGAATCCATGATCATTTGAATCATGCCAACTAGGGGTCCTTGTTCTCCCCTACTCCCATTAATAGCAACACAACGCTATTCTTGCAAGTTCTTTCCTACTCAGCTTTTGCTAGGGATAAACTTCAAGAGGGATTGGCCGTTCAGACTATCGAGGTTTTCGATCAGCAAGATTGGTATACACCCATCAGGGACTACCTCAAGTTAGGTAACCTCCCACTTGGATTGACGCATGCCGCAAAATGATCATTCAAATAGAAAGCGGCCAAACATGTCTTGTTAGGAGACATTTTGTACCGTCGGAGCTATGAAGGGATTCTCCTCCATTTCTTGGACCAACAGGAGTCTGCTTGGGCAATCACCCAAGTGCATGATGGTACATGCGGTGGCCACTTCAGCGATATGGCCATCGCAAAGCGCATCCTTTGCATGGGCTATTATTGGCCATATTTAGAGCGAGATTGTTGCGCGTATGTGAGGAAGTGCGTGAAGTGTCAACATCATGCCAATTTGACACACGTACCTTCCCAGGCCTTGCAGAAGATCCAGTCGGCTTGGCCATTTTTGTAGTGGGGCTTAGATCTAATCGGAAATATCTCCCCTGCATCATCTAGCCATCACACGTTTATCATAACGGCCACAGAGTACTTCACCAAGTGGGTGGAAGCGGTTCCGCTAACCTCTACGACTGGACCCCGCATTGTGGAGTTCATTTTACATAACATCATATGTCATTTTGGTATTCCATCCAAGATAATCTCGGATAATGGGACGTCATTTAAGAACAAATATGTGCATGCTTTGACTACAAAGTACAAAATTTAGCATAGTTTTTCGACACCCTATTATCCATAGGCAAATGGGCAAGCAGAGGCATCAAACAAGATGCTAGTCGCCATCCTCAAAAAGATAGTCATGAGACAATCATAAGGATTGGCACATTCAGATCCCACTTGCCCTGTGGGCTTATCGCACTAGCATTTGGACACCCACTAGGGCAACTCTATTTTTTTGGTGTATGGCTCCGAGGCAGTCATGCCTCTCGAGTTGGAAATTCCTTCCTTGCGCATATCAATGCATGAGTTCATCGATGATGACACTGCATGGAAGGCCCGGTTAGACCAACTTACGTTGCTTGACGAACGACGCGTTAATGCTCTCGAGCATTTACGTATCTATCAAGAGCGACTTAAGAAAGCATACAACATGAAAGTTCACCTGAGGGACTTTTAGGTTGGTGACTTGGTCTTGAAAGAGAACCAACAAGAACTCTAACTTGCCACCCCATCTAAGGGACAAGTTCGCACTAAAATGGTTAGGTCCTTATGTCATTGATAGTAAAATAGGACCTGGAACATACCGGCTAGCCTCTCTTGATAGAATCAAGGAACTAGAACCCTTGAACATCAGTCATTTGAGGCCATTCCATATTTAAAAGAGCCATAGCCCAACCCAAAATGCTCCAAGGATTTCTATAATTGCTTGGTCAACCCAAAATGCTCCAAGGATTCCCGTAATCGCTTGGTCAACCCAAAAATCTCCAAGGATTCCCACAATCGCTTGGTCAAACCCAAAATGCCCCAAAGGTGCCCATTACCCCTTTGGTCAAACCAAAAGCTCCAAGGATTCCCTCAATCGCTTGGTCAAAAACAAGAAAATTCAAAAACAATAAAATCATCAAAAATAACAAAAATTTGCATCTCATTTCCATGCATACTCAAACATCATCATAACAATGCAGAGCTCTTTTTGCATCTCATCCTCATATTCACAAACATCAATCCCTCAAAAACACAAAAATATATAGCTGCATTAAGCATCACATCCATACATTGCATATTTGTGGTCATAAAGGTCAAAGCACCATAGACTGTCATTACTTGGCAAAACCATCATTTTTCACACTTTTCCACTTTATCAATAACTCATCGCCCATAACCGCCATTCACGTTATTTTCCCACATCATAGTCAGTTTTTTTCTAATGTATCAAGAGTTTTTCGTCATTCAACCGTCATTAGCTTTCTAGCCACATACTGTACCAAGTCAGACAGATTTTATGAAGGTAGAATTCTACTTGGATAACACCTTGTTACATAGCATCCCAACACAAGTTAAAACATAAACAAAATTCTCAAGTTGCATGAATGAAATATGAAACCTGCAAAGCAATCCCGGTCACCATAAGCGAAACGGTTATCTTGCTCATCCCCCTATGCGAATGACCCCAAGAATGTTGAGAGTTGGCAAAAGGACAAGCATCCTCCCTACCCAATTCCCCAAGAATCCCAAGTTCTCAAAAAGTTGCAAAACATCAAAAATTTGCAAAAGTCAAAACTCCAAAATTTGACATCTCAACCAAAGTGCATACATCAAAAGGCACAAACAATAGTGATTCTCATCACTCACTATTCCAAATCCCTTGCTCAAAAGAAAGAAAAAAACAAAATAAACAATGATTTTTATCACTACAAAAGAGCAAGTATCCCAATACAATTGAAGAAAATAAGGGAGTCAAACTTGAATCCCTGGAACTCTCAGCATTCAGACGGTTCATGAGGCAAACCTCAGTACTGGTTTGGTGGATAGCCTATCGGTCACTGGTGGTAAACCTCCCGCATGACGATATATCTATCACATTAACTTGTGTGCAGATCAATGTTTGCATGTGGATGAGCTAGCTTATGGTATCCTACGATAGCATCAAAGATTAATCTGACTAAATACAACAAAGGAGTTAGTGGAGCTAATCAGGTGATCCTCAGTACAGGTTTGGTTGATAACCTATCTGGCACTGGCGGTATCCTAACAAACACCACATAAATGAACTCAATTGCACACACAGGGATGTGAAATAACTTGGTCAACAACAAGTCTGATTCATACCTTGTTCAAAAGTCTTGTACGATAAAAATACAGTATTGGCTAGATAGTTAGAACATCTAAGTTTTGAAAAACCCTACATACATTCTAAACCAACTTGCTATCTTTCATCCTCACATTGCCATCAAAAAAAAAAAAAAATATCCAAAAATATAACCCATATGCATAAAGAAAGTCATGTCACCCAATAATCGCCTAGGACAAAAAGCCACAAAGTTCTAAACAATCTATGGTGCGACTACCAAACATCACAAATTCAATTCATCCATTCCATTTGCATATCATATAAATTAGAAACATTTGCATTCATCAACACATATGCATCCATCAATATAAATCAACATGCATACATCCATATTCATCCATCATCATGCATAACATCAAATCATGACATGTGCATAAATAAAATAAAGTCATCTATATATATATATATCATCAAAAATGCCCACAGGCTACAATAACTAGTCCTCTGACCCCACAAAAAGCTAAAAGCTCAAAAACCCCCAAGCCTAAGGCGTCGGCCACCATGATCATGAAGGATCGGTGCGACGAGAACTACCCCCCATGGTGTGGGTCCTATGGGACCCCTCAGGGTGGCTGCTGCTAGCCCTCGCATCACGCCTGCTACCCCCTCCCTCATCCAGTTGCCTACGATGAGATGATGTTGACTACTCAGTATCACTGCCCCTCGTCCGACGTGATGACCCACCTCCCGAGGGCTCAGGTACCCACCCCCTGAGGCGGATGATCTCTCCCTCCAAATCCATCCGATGTCGACACCACTCTACCTCCCGTCGATGGTACATCACGACTACATCATCACGTTGTGCCATTTGCACCCGTAGGAGATACCTCTCCCATGTAGCATTGGTATCCCCATCCTACTGGCGGTGTGCAGCCCATGCGTTCTCCCGCTCCCCTAGCTGAGCCCGTAAGAGATCCCTCTCTTGTAGAGTGTCCCCCAACTCCTCATCTTGCCTCTGTAGTAGCCCCACCAATCGTGCATTATCAACACGTACCCCTACCTCAGTGTCCTCCACCATGGCCTGATGCATAGGTGCCTTTGGAACAGAAGCCTACTCTGGCTCCCACTGCTCCAGGATGTCCTGCATCTTCGACTAATCCGAAGCCCCAAAATCCATGCCCAAGTCATCCACCTCCACCATGTCTGCATCCTCTAGCGGAGCTCCCCAACCCTCACCTGGTGCCTTTGTGCACTCATCCCCTATTGCTGCTACCTTTGCGCCTCCCAGTGGTCCCTCTCCCTGCCATCATCGTAGAGTCCACCACTGATCATACTCCATGGTAGTCTCGATGTCATCCACGTCTGGGACGTCAATCACCGCATTTGAATCCTCACCTAGTGGCGCAATAACTGGCCAGGCTAAAGTCTTCTCGACCCCTTAACGCCGATAGATCACGGGCTCACCAAGCAACCCCTGGCACACCCCAAACTATCATGTGACCCGGCCATATGGGAAGAACTCCTGCTTATCCCCATGGTGCCCAATCAGCCATCGTCCCCTCCGTACCCGTCGTAGCCACTCTCCAGCCTCAGGCCAAGCTGGATAGTCCCGATAGGGGTGCCAAAACACCTCCCCTAGAGTCAGATGAGCGAAGGCATCCACATAGTGCCCTACGACACCTGCCCATCATCGACTCTATCCCTGCTCCTCAGACCGCCGCCACAAAGCTGTGTACCCCACATCCCTATCCACCATCTCTACTTGGGTCATCCATGGTAACCCCGCTGGCCTCTCCACCGCTATGTGCTACCATGCCCAGCACTGCAACAAGAAGCTGCACCCAATACCCTTTTGCCTCCGGCAGCGAACCTCGTACAACTCATCATAGAGCTATGCCAGCAATGTCTGCCCCCACCTCATGATCATTGGTGCCTCCGTCGGGCACTCCACCAACCGAAACACCACCTCCAATAGGTTCCATGGGAACCTCGTGCTCGAAGAGTCAGGTAGCAACATGTTGGAAATGAGGCCCATAAGCAATGCGTGCCTCACTCCCAATACCCCCCTCTCTAGCCACCATCAACTTATAATGCAACCAATATGGCAGTCGATCTTCGCCCTCTCCACTAGGCCATCCACACCCACCTCTACCCCATGCCTGAAGCAACATGTCAACACTATTGTTCTCTGGTCTCATGGTGTCATCCTGATCGGCAAGCCGTCTATCAAGATCCATAGAATTTGATAGACATCCTCTAACGTAACTATCATCTCCCTCATTGGGAGATGGAAGGTGTTAGTCCGAGGATCCCACAAGTTGATCAGGGCTGTCAGGTAGGCCCGATCCCTGACTACTGGCTCTAGTCAAGTCACCTACTTGATCCCAAGGGCATCAAGCCACTCCCAATCCGCCAAGGTCAGTGCCTCCCACGCTTCAGTAAACACCGTAGGCACCCGATACCGGCTCTTCACAACTTGCAAAAGAAAACACACAAAAACATTAAAACCTTAAAAAAAAATCAACAACTTAGTTTGTCAGTTCTAGGTTTTTAACTGTTAACTGATAAATTAAATCAAAACACAAAAAAAAAATCAACAACTTAGTTTGTGAGTTCTAGGTTTTTAACTGTTAACTGATAAATTAAATCAAAACACAAAAAAAAAGAAAAAATCAACAACTTAGTTTGTCAGTTCTAGGTTTTTAACTGTTAACTAATAAATTAAATCAAAACACAAAAAAAAAAAAAATCAACAACTTAGTTTGTCAGTTCTAGGTTTTTAACTGTTACCTGATAAATTAAATCAAAACACAAAAAAAAAAAAAAAATCAACAACAATGGTTTGTCAGTTCTAAGTTTAACTTTTTAACTGATAAATTCAACAAACTTAACGTCCTTTAAACTAGGGTTAAGCTACGTTTTTAACGCTCAGTTTTACCCTACGTTTCTAACCTGAGTTTTTGATTGTTGTTAAACTAGAGTTTAACTAAGTTTTCAGCTCAGTGACAATTTTGTTAGTCTAGGGTTTCATTTTAATTAAAAAAATCAAATAAACAAGACAAAAGACAAAAACAAAGCAAACACACAAACAATAAATGAGGAGGATCACTTACTGGTCTCGCTTCGGCTCTGTCACTGGATCCGGTATGTGAACTCATGGTGGCAGAAAAATTTGGCAGCGCTTCGCTTCGCAGAATCAACCTCCTCCTCCTCAGAGCTCCAAACTCACCAAAAAAAGCAAATGATAATGACCCCAAACCCTAATTTTGGCCTTTAAATAGGACTTTCTTGCTGTAAACGTTCCACCTTGGGATGAGCGCTCCATTTAGCGCTCGTCCTGCCTCGAGACGATTACCAACCTCATGTTCGCCCAACCCAGTTACGATTACAGAGAAAGAAAAACAAAAAAAGCAAGAAAAACAAAACATGATAAAAAAACAAAGCAATAAACTTGCCCAATAAGAGTGCTTTTGCACTTGATATTTTGGGCATGCAAAACAGACGTCGGGGTCATAAATCCTCGCTCTCCTACTCCCTAAGAAGGCTACCATAGCCGGACCGCTCCATGGGAGAACGGATTGTCGAGAATTTCATCCCTAAAACGACGTCACCAAAAGGGTTAACACCCACCAAAAATAGGTCTAAATGTTGGGAAAACTGCACACACATTCAAAGATCAAACATCTGAAGGCACCCTTACCTAAGTCATCTTGGGTCAAGCGACTCATCGCTTTTCTCATGCCAGTCATTCCCTCATCGATTCATCGCTTTAGGGGGTAGCCACACTTAGTCACCAATCAACAAAATACACACCCAATCATGGAAACATCATGCATTCAAAGAATCATTGACAAAGACAATTACGCTCCTGCTTGGGGAAGCAAACAAGCAATAATCACAAGCTGATCAAACACTTGGCATTCGTGAATCATGAACTCAAGGTTCCCATAGACAAAAGGTTGTGCCCTTTGCCTATTCATGACTGATCAATGTCCAAGCTCAAGTAACACCTCACCGAAAAAGGTTAACACTTGAATTGAGTTCCTTCGCTCGTCAGAAGCAAGGATTCAAGAATGCATGCCCTTTCCATACTTGGGGCATCCAAAGTTGGTTAGGTTACTAAGAAACCCTAATCATTAGTGCTTTGGTTATCTATTTTTGCTCAGCACTGCACCATGCGCAATGCTTCCCAAAAAGGGGCATCTATAGACACCAAAATAGCACCAATCTGATTATGTGATTGCAAACACTAATCGCATTGACACACACAACCCCCAGGGCAGCCCCCAGAGGTTAAACAGTGGTCCTAACCACTCTTTCAACAGTTTTTGAAGGTCAAAAGTCAATTCGGCACCCTCAGGAACTTTGCTCCATACTCATTTCACCCAGGAATGAATACGGTTTGGTATTCACCCCGCCCAGGGATGAATAGCAGTATTCACTCCAGGGTGGGGCAAATAGCGGGTTTGACGAGCAAAAAGTCAATTCGCGACAAATGGCAGCTCGTATTCACCACTTAACGCCTCCTTCATTTCATGGGAGTGTGGGTGAGCGTTTTCGAGCGTTAGAGGCTGTTACAGGGGCAGTCATGAAGCTCCTAATCAGGGAGGAATCTTCCCTCCCCTAAAGGGGCATGGCTGCCAAGTGGTGCCCCTGCATGTTCATCCCAAGAGACCTCCAAGTCTATAAATTGGTGAGTTTTCTCACCCCAAAATGGACACAGAGTAAGAGCATTTTTGAGCAATGAAGTGCTGCCATTTTACTTCCCCATACATCCTTGTGTGATTTGTGCCTTTCACATCCTTGATCTCTTTTAGAGAGGAGGTCATTGGGTGACTATTGGAAGGACAAATCTTGAGCCCAAAACCTGACACTTGACCACAGTATACCACCCAATTTTCCGAAAACACCTTATAAGATATTTTGGACCCATCCCAAGTGGATTGGTGTCAAAATCAGGCCCCAAACGGTGGGCGACCTACCCGGGCGCCCCCACACTGCTGCAGGTCTAATCGTCCCTTTTAGGAACGATTGGGAATCTGTGATAGATTTTCCTTCTATCATTTTCATTTTGTATTTTGATCTCTATGCTGCTTAAATAGTTTGCAATTTCAATTCCATATCGTTTTGATTAATTTCTATCATGTTTTATCATGTTTTTCGCCTTTATTAACTTGCATAAGGCGTTATCAAAATCCAGGTGTTAGAGGCCGAATTGGGGAAATTTGACCATCTGGGTCGTCCCAAAATACCCCCAATTAGCTAACCCCCACTTTTGTAGTAGTTTTGAAGCCATCGGGAGGTGATATTTGGGACATTGCTATTGGGCATTTTGTTGCAGGTATATTCATCCTGTCTCAAAATGAATACGAATTTACGATGAATTTGTAGACTATTTTTTTTTGCAATGCCGTCCCGACGATGTTCCCATGCCTTTTTGAAATTTTCAGCCGATTTAGATTCATCTTGAATATCGTTTTACTTATTTCTTCGCATGCATCAGTTTTTCGTTTTGGGATTGCATGTTTCGTCTCCTATACAGGTGCTATTGACTATATTTCTGTTTCTTTGAACGCAGGATCGGGACATCGAAGGAGCAGCAAGGAACCGATATTCGTAGACACAAGTGACGGCGACATTTTGGTCTGCCCATATTACATGTGGGCACGCGAAAGAAGGATGGCTATCCATGGGTGTAACCAAGAAACAAACTTAACGCTCCTCGCCCCTAAAAAGGGAGGAGGCGAATTGTAACCGAATTCATAAACATATCAATAAAAGAAAAGGGTTTTTTTCCGCATTGGCTTTTCGTTTGAGTTTTTATTTGTTTATGCTTTCCCCATTTCATGCATTTTCAATTTGTAGGATTTAGCGTTAAGTTTAGTTTCGTTTTTGCATCGTACTTGGAGTTTTTCCTTTTTTGTTTTCGTATCCTCATGCTTCCACAAATCACAAAGAGCACACAAAAAAGTAGAACACCAAAAGCACCAAGAGCAGTAGTTGAAGATTGCACAAGAGATCATATAGCATGAAGATGTGTTAAAAAAAATCTCTCTCAAAAAGGATCCAATCCCTCTTATTTATAGAGGGTTTGGAGGGCTAAAAAGGTGGGAAAAATAAAATTTAACCTTGGCCAAGCCAATGCCATAAGATGTCAGCTCAAAATTTATATCTTTTAAGAAAAAAATCCTAAATTTGTTAAATCCATGTCCCATAATTTATCGGGCACGAATTCAGTCAAGGTTAATAGAAACAAAGTAAAAACACAAAAAAAAGGGGCCAAAGTTGCATTTAACAATATTGAGAGCCTCCCAAGGAAATATAAGGAAAAATGAATTATTTGGGTGGGTCAATTTTCCATGTCTACAAGTATCATTTTCAAATACCTGTAAAAGGTATCCTTATTTTGCAGAGGGCCTAAAATTAAGTTTGACAAATTGTGTATCCCTCTCAAAATTTGGATAGGATTTTGCCCCATGGGAGGCTAATGCATCAACTTGTGCATTTTACTTTTTTGGGATTGCTTTTATGTTAAAAAATTCAAAGTTATCAAATAAATCCCATGCTCTATTCTAGTAATCTTTTAAATAATGTTGCTTATTGCTATATTTCTCTGTAATTTGGTTTACTACCAATTCAGAGTCATCATAGATCATAAATAGATTTACTCCCACCTTATCTACTTCTCTCAATCCTATGCAGAGTGCTTCATATTCTAAAATATTATTGGTGTAGCTCCAAGCTAGATGGTATGAAAAGAACTTATTATAGATCTAGCACCATTTTTGCACTTAGATCCATCAAAATACAACTTATAGATTTATGTTTGTTGGATATATTTATTTGATAGGTTTGAAAGATTTTTATCCTCTGATTTTGTGATGGAATAAGTGTCTATCCCTATTTCAATCATAACATTAAAATATTTGAGTAAAAACTCGTCTTCAATCTATAGCTCATCTATGATTGCTTCTATTGCATAAACTTCATTACTGACTATTTTAACATGATCCTCCTCTTAAATTTTTCTATGTGGTATGATGTAGATTTTTTGCATATATTTTCACCTTCCTACCCTTATGAGGGATTTCCATGTGTGAATAGTCTAGAGAAAAATATCATACTGACTTAGCTATAGATGCTTAGGAAAGGCACATACCAAAGTATGGCTCTAGATCCACCATAACAACCTCTTGCATAACTATTATTTGTGACATCTTGTGAAGTGCCATAGGCATGTCTTTGATTACCTTGATAGTTTTGATTGGGATTCCATATAGCAGTAACACTTTGGGACTAGATCAAGTATACTCCATCCCCATAAATTAGTAGATTTCTTTAGGTATTACCATAGCTATCATTCTAGAGTTGACATTATAGTTGTGTATGATCCATAATTCCATGCATATGGACATGTATACAGGGTACAATCTATTTTTACCCATTACCTTTATTGGTATACCTTGAGTTAAATTTAACTCTCGATGAGATTGATCTCCACGATGAGTGGATTTCAGTGATGCCTAGAGAAGGTATATCTATCCTACAATCATCAAGACATCATACATGTTTATATTGGATGGAGTTTTCTTTAACTCCTCTATAATATTTATTCCTAAAGCTTTCGATAACTTCTCTCTTTTTTGGCTCTTCAAATATCCTTTGGTAATATTGTGTTCCTTAAATCCTTTGTTGCATAGTGATAGAAGGGTACATGATTTTATCTTGAGCTTGCTCCTGAGTTTTGGCTTCCTTCACCTGCATCAACTTTTGTTATTCTTTAGGATGCTCCACTAGAAGTTTCTCTTTTCTTTAAGTTGGTTGGGGCGGTTCCTTTTCCAATTGCTCTGCCTACTGAGATAATACCTTGAATGGATTCAACCTTTTAGGGTCTACTTGTAATGGATTCTTGTCGGATCATGTTATAATTTATATAGATTCTTCCTTTGGGGGGTCTTGCATCATCATATTCTAATTTTTTCTCTATAGCATATTGACTTGGCTTTTTGTACCTTTTTTGCTTTTTTTCTTGTTTTTCTCTATGCTTGATGCTTGTAGACCGTACACGTATCTTCATAGTGGGGGTCATTATAGGCTAAGCACCAATAATTTAATTCTAATGATGAAGCAGAAGGTACCTCCTCTTGGTCATATATCATTGGGATTTCCTCCAACACTACTTTAAGAGGCCCCTTGATATTTTGTCATGTAGGAAAATCTCCATGGTTGGATGTTCCCTTAAACTTCTATTCTTTTCATGGTAGCTACCTCATTGGTTAGGTTCTTCAATGATATTATAAATTATTGCATTTTGGTTAATGTTATTGGTTGTTTCTAATTTATCCTAGAAGTATGGTAACCATGTGCTTCAAACTGCTTCAATATGTACTCTGATAGATTTGCTTTTCACTACTCTATTTTATGACTGGTCTCACTGCATGAGGATATATGTGTGATTGAGGAGCATCCAACCTTTGATTTTTTTGAAAATTTTGATTTTTTTCAAAGGGACAACTCTAGTATTCATTTGTTGCTACTAGGTTTTTATTGCTCCATTTTTATGTCAATTATCTCATAAGTTTGGTCTTTCTTTCTTATTTCGCCATTTTTTATAGAATGAGAAAACAATGTATTATCAGGTGCCATACTTTAACAACTCCTATGATGACCTTGGATTCTTAAAAATCTAGATCAATCAAATGTTAAACTTTATGCATTAGCAAAAAATGCACTATCCTACTAGGAAAAATACTAGATTTTGGATTCTCCCTTGCACTTATGTTGATTTCCACCGGTTGAGCATCTGGCTAGCTACTTATTCTTTGTGTTGAACTTTTTATGCCTTATTATGATATCAACATTAAAACGGTATGGACTTGATCTCTACTTAGCCAATTTTTTGAGCTCAACCCATTATCTTGCTAGACTTTTTTACTACTTGTAGTGATGTCAGCACTAAAAAATGTTTGACCTCTAGCTTACAATTATTTTTTTGGTCCAATATTGTGGTAAGATACTAAATTTAAAATTATGGGACTAACAAGCTAGCTTGTGCATCCAATCTTTCTACTTTACAATTTTCTCCTATAATATTATTGTGTATACAAGTCATGTCATCCTTTAGTTATTCATTGTCTTTCTCTCTTTAATAATATATAGTCATTCACTGTATTTTTAAACTATCCATTTTATGATTATAAAAATTTATTCTTTTTAAAATAAGATGTTTATATTATAGATTAACCCTTATAATCAATCTATTTATCCATGCAATGGATTTTAGAAGTTTATTTTCTTAATTGTATAAATTTATTATTCTTTTATAGTCATGTGAGATTTCACTCTTAGTAAGATGAAATTGCTCACTTCTTTTCAATATGTAAACTCTCTATAATTTTTTGTTAAATTTAAGAGCTAGAAATACATATACTAAGTTATTTAATTATTTTGATTTGTAATTATATATGTTTTAGTACTAGTCTAAAACATCTTATAAGATCCTTTCAAATTATCGTAAGACAATTTAATTTTAAATACAATTTGTTATTTCCTTAAAGTGTCCTAGCCATCTAGGGAGGTAGCCTGACATGCCTAGGCACTCATGCCTCAAATTAAGTGGCACAACTGGAAGCTCAATGGGTAAAAAAACACCTATGGAGAAACCTTTGGGTTTTTTACAAAGGTTGAATCCTCATTGGATGTGATATTTGTGCACCCTTCATACCTTATGGGCTTTGTTCTATGCTTTACCAATGAAAAGGAAATAAAAAACACAACATAAATGTGCAAGAAAGAAAATTCTAAGCTATAAAGGTGATGTGCCAACGTCCCCATTTTCATGAATGAGCTTAAATAAAAAAATTCACCATAGTCTAAAATATAGAACTTGAATACAATTCTAGTTCATACCCAAGCATTAAAACCCACAATAGAAGTAGGATAGAACGTAATTTATGGCATCTTCTATATGCATAAAAATTACAAAGGCATGTGACCTGTATAGGCATGATCTTTAGAAAGTGGTTCAAAGTATAAGTCCCACTTATACAAATGAGAAGGGGTGAAAGGAAGAGCATACAAGGCTAGGTATTAGGCATGAGCAAGCAACTCCCAATGATTTACAATGAATTTTACATGCCTATTTATAGGTAAAATTGAGGGAATTTTCCCTCAAAACTCTACTAGGAAGACCTAGAGTGCTATCTTCAATCCATGTCTAAGATCCTTCTATATTTAGATTTGACCACCTTGAGGTCTCTAGATCTAGGTTCATTAATATTGAAATCTTCTAGGTCCTTATATGGGTAGTTGCTATTGATGAAACCCATTAATTCTATTGGGGATTCCTTATGAGCAATGCATGAAGGATCTGTATGCAATTGATTCTTGCTTGGTTTGAGGTTATAGGCATTAGAGCACTTCTAGGTTGTTTTTCCTCCTTCGATAAAATGACAAGTGAAGACTTTTATTTTAAATAGCATAGGTTGGTAGGTTAGGCTTACTCATGTGGTGGGTAACCAGTTCAATTGCCATGTGGGTATTTATGATGGGATATGCCACATAAGTCAAATTTAGCAGCTTATTTTACTATCCAATAGTGGGTATATTTTAAAATGCTTCTTGTATTACCTTTATATATATACAAATGACTACCACATGTCTAGCTCTTTAGTATGTCAAGAATCTTATTTTTGTAATGAGTTCTACTAAGGAATGAAACACATAACATCAGATGCTAGATCAAGGTCCTATAGGCCCTCGTATCCCTTAGTTGCCTACTTTAGATGGAAAAATAATGCTAGCCATTAATGAAGGATCCAATTGTTAGCATAGAATTGCTAATTGTCTATATTTTATTATGTTTCTAAGATAGCACCTACCCTTCTGATTGAAGGTAGGCTACAACTTCTGATTATCCTTTGTTGGCCCCACTTTTGAGTAAGTTTTTTAGAGTGAAGTGGAGATGTAGGAAAAATTTCCTACATTATTAAGGGCTCTTAAAGAATCTCTGGCCTATTAAATATTATTAAACCTAGATGGTATGTGCCTTATCCATGGGCACAAAGTCCAAAATTTGAGCTAGAAATAAAGAGAAATAACAAAAATAGGGATGAAAATGAAGGGGAACACGAGAGCTATTATAAGGTAAGCTTACTCATTAGGACCTTAACTTCATCCCATTCCTCTTTGGAGGGTATCCTTACCTCTAGGTACTGATTATAGCTTTGCTAGAGCTTTACCTAGTCATCGTGCGAGAAGTTGGTCACCCCATGCATGACTTCCTAGATTTGTAATTTGAGATCTGCTAAAGGACTAATGGCCTTTATGGTATCTTTTGTAATGAGAAGCTTAATCCATTTTTTTAAGTTTGACCTCTTTTCTTTTCATACCTCCATAAACTATGTATACTTATACTCATAATATCCTATCATTGAATATCCAAGTGAAGGGAAGACTTCCCTAGATCAAATAAGTCTATGGAACTCCTTAGGATAGTGATTTTCATAACCAAGGTATTCCTCCATCGCCTATTATTTATTGAGTGTATCTCATATTTTATTTAAGATAGCTTCTCAATCTATGACACCAGAAACTAATAATTACTAATTACTTGTTGTGGAAATTTGGGTTTGTAATCTTTCTACCTTGGTCACTTTACCAAAAATTGCTACGAGATCCTGCTCAATATCCTAGCTGATTAGTTTACTCTACTCAAGAGTTGTGTTGATGAACTTGATCATCCAGGATATTAAAGACATGGTCTTTGCCATGTTGTCCTAATATGCAACATAGACTCCCCTTATCAATTTGGTTGTATTATATTGTAAAGCCTTTGAGCTCTTATTCTTCTCTTCTTCTAGATCCTTTTGAAAATTAGACGTATCAAAGATGATTTTGGATTCCATGATGGCAAGCCTATTGATAAAGTTTTTTATTTTTTCTTCTCACCTCCTCCAAGAGAGTAGTCATCACTTAGGAATTGGTGCATTATTCTATCTAGTTGTAGAGCCCATTGACTTCAAGTTGTGAGCCTTTGAAGCTATTTTTGATCTCTTCAAACTCCTCCCTCTTAATTAGCTTCTTTTCAAGGTATTTAAAGTCATGGTTGATAATATTTTTACTTGATATACAATCTATAATTTATATCTAGCTCTAATACCTTGGATATTGACTACTCCTAGGGTTATTTGATAGTCCTATTCTTGAATCTACCCTTGTAGATTGGAAACCATTGGATCAAATTAGAAATAATAGAGGATGTGGTCTTGGGGATCAAACTGGCTTCTAAGTCTATTCTCTATTGGCCTCATTGACCTTTTGGGTTCCATTATTTGGGCATATTGTGTGGCTCTCTCTTGGATCTCTCTAAAGTGTGGTGATACACCTAGTGCAGGGGTGAAGACTTATGAACCTACTAGCTAGACTTATAGGGTATGGGGTGTGAACACTAGTTGGAATAATGGGTAAGTCAGAAGGGGCTGAGCAGTAAAAGGAAGAGGTAATAACTCCATCTATAGAAGGGGTTGAGGGTCAACATGTGTCATAGCTAGAGTAGAAGCTAGTGGATCATGAACTTCAGGGATTGGTAGTAGAGGCCCCATATGAAATAGTGGTACTGATAGGGTTAGAAAGGGAGTTGTTACTATTGGAGATGACATCATGTGGGATTGAGCCAATGGGACCAACAACATAGGAAGCAAGGAAATAACAAGTGGAATGGAAATGGAAGGGGTGCTAAGAGAAACCAATTATTTTGGGAATGGTGTCTTGTGATTGTGCTCTTGTAGTATCTCATTTTCTACTATTTATGGGTGGTGAACTACCACCTTAATCTAAATCCCTTATCCTTTGCTACAATGGTTCCAAGGAAGCTACTTATGGTGGTAGATCTATCCTAGAGCATCTAAATTCTCTAGTGGTGATTCCTCTACATGGATGGATTCTTTTGAAGTTGATTCCTCTGCTCTTGTCACCAAGGTATTCATTCCCCCTACCATCTCCTTGCTACCTTTGTCTATGTAAGTGATATATGTATTTAGATGCTCCTTATCCTAATTTTTGTTAAACTCCTCATATTCATCTAGTTGACCATATGCAAGTGCAATCTTCCAAAGATTCTATCAAAATTCCTACCAAGCATTTATATTTTATTCTTTCCACATCTATCCCTTTAGATAATTTAACTTAGCCACATGAATGTGGTAGTCCAAGTCCACTTGTTGTCTTATATAAGGTCTTGTAAGCCTTCTTAATTGGCACTATCATTGGTGCTTGCTTTAAGAGTTGCTTAAATTGAGGTGTTTTAACTTCATAAGTCAAGTTTCTAAGGTCTTCAATGTCTAGACAACAATCATGCAAATATTTAGATGAATTTTTGATGTTTATGAGCTAGTTGACAAACTTCTTCTTGGGTTCATATTTCCATTCCCCTAGTTTCATCTATAGCTTAAGGTATTTTAGCTTTTGGTATAAGAGGTCATGATTTTTCGTCTTTACTAGGGTGATTTCATCAAGGTTAAAGGGAAGTTTGAAGAAGTTAGTATTATTTCTTCCACTTGCAAAATATGCATCAATAGATTCCATTTATCATAGCATTTCTAGCATAAAAACCCACTTTGATACATATTTTTGTAGACAATAGGCACACTTACTAAAACCATGCATTCTGACCAAGGTTGCATCTTTGGCAAAGAACCAGTTACCTTAGTGTTGGCCTCCCAAAAATTTCTTATAGTTAGCTGAGAGATGCTCAAGATTTCATCTGCTTAAGGTTGTTAGCAATAAGACTATGAAATTTTACCCATAATAGGAAGAGGACCCTCTAAATCCCTTCGTCTAAAAGGAAATATCCTATGGATGACTAAACTCACCTATGGGGCTTACAACCATCCCAAGGTATATACCCAAATTTTGAAATAGAATAATATGGGCTATAAATACTAAGAAGCTAAAGTTCTTAGTTTGCCAAAACTTGTCCAATACTTAATACCACCCTCTTTATGTTGGGTGTATGACTCATTTCAAGTAATATACTGAGCTAGGATTTGAACAATTCCTTGTCTCCTCTCGATACAAATGAACACTAAGAGTCTTGTAGCATCTATGGCATTTTCCCTCAAGTGGTTCAGATTCAAGGTGAATCTTGGTAGATTATTTTCCTTGATATCACACTCCTAGAGATAGCTCATTTTATCGAGAATAGCACTATAGAGCTCAATGGTACTTTCAAAATTAATGGAAATCTTAAATATATCCACCATTACCATTATTCGAATTATATGGGCTTCAATAATGAATCTAAATCTTCTATCGAGGGAGTAGATTTCATGAGTTTACGAGTTATAGTTTTCTACACAAGCTACTACTACTTTGTAGAAATTATGCACCTTGGACACTAGGTACTAGAACAAGCTGCTACTCCAAATTTGGGCCCCAAAATACTCAAGGGTGGTTTAGTTGAAATGTTGCAACGCCCCCTCTCTCAAGCTTCTATATCACTTGGATAAGTTGGGGTATGTTATCCCTTCTAATGTATATCTCAATAACTCAAGGTTCACATTTTGGGAGGCATGGGCTAGTGTCTCTTAGATAGAGGTGGAAGGGGAGGCAACTATTGGAATAGGAAAAGGCCTATATTTGGTTAGTGGGTTGTGAGTGTTTTTAATTCTCTTATCCATGGATATTTATGCAATATATTATAAGTAATATTTTATTTTCCTTTGCTCTACTTCTGTTGCTCTATTGCTTCACACTTGTTAAACTCTTAGATTATTTGGAAAATAATGAAGGTTTTGAAGATAGGGTCTCCCTTTTTTATAGGCCTTTATCTTGGGAATTAGCTTTAAATTATACAAGAACACATGATATTCCTTTTGGAAATGTGATAGAAAATTTGTTTCCACATTGGAATATATCTGCCTGATTTTTAAATGATAACCCCATCTCAAGCCAAAAACTCTATCTAAGAGGATTTGTGATCTTCTCAGACATGAATGCTTGATATGGTGACCTTCCTTGGAGAGATATATCACTTGTACCAATGCACTAAATATACACATTTTATCGTAAAGGAACACTTAATGGGGAAACATTCCATGGAATCAACTTTATCTAATGGTGGATCAGCTTCACCTACGATTGGAATGACAAGATTGGGTGCTTGCTTCTAACTATTTTATGCCTGTTCTATACCTCCTTCCATATAATAAAATGTTTTACATGATTCCTAGGTAGTTGTAAGTAAATATAATTTGTTAGATATACATACCTACCACAAAGTCTTCTCTTCTATCCTTTATATTCAATGTGTTCTCTCTAGGTGTCATTTTTTATGGCCTTAGGAGAGGTGGACACCATGGAGAACCTCAAAAGGAACATATCAGATGTCTTTGGTCCCCTAGTATATTGATATTATATTATGTTCCCTCATTAATATCACCCATTGATGGGGGTTCTTTTAGCTAGAGTGATCATGCTCATTGTAATTTTAGTTGTAGATGACTATTGATCAAATGGTGAGAACTAATTCATCCTCAAACCATTCTTCTCTAGCTTTGGGATAGCATAAATTCACCATTTTTTAGTTATCTCATAGCCCAAAGGTCAGTGTTGATTTGCAAGGTTGAAAACATTCTAATTCTTGATTGTGCTTTCCCCTCTATTGATATTTGATTAAATGGCTTGCATTTCTTTGGTTATGGACTTCCTCTAGACATGATTTGATTCATGATATTGGGCCATGATTCAATTTGGTTATGGAAGAGAAATTTATATTAATTGAATGAATATTAGACCCACCTTAGAGCTATCATTTTATGGATTTGATGACCTTTATTGCATA
Source organism: Wollemia nobilis (assembly GCA_028583015.1). Classification (NCBI taxonomy): domain Eukaryota; kingdom Viridiplantae; phylum Streptophyta; class Pinopsida; order Araucariales; family Araucariaceae; genus Wollemia; species Wollemia nobilis. The sequence continues at coordinate 7,818,059 of JAQPPZ010001078.1, read as the reverse complement.
AAAAAGATCCTCCATATTTGTGAGAAGTTAGACTACTTTCATGAATTTGCTATTTAATAATATATACATACACATTATTTTTGGATAGCATAAACATCATACTATACCTATGAAAATACTTCAACCCATTTTGACTTGGTCAAATATCTCAGAGAAATCCAACTCCCATGTATTATTTACCCTTTGCTTTAAAATATCATCTTGTATGTATGGATACACTTCAATAATAGAAATTTATGCCCCAGATTATTTCTCCTTAGTTATATAAGATTACTCCCTACTTGGATCTACTAAGGGGACTTGATCTATGTGATGAATATGGTGAGGCTCTAAAGGAATATTCAACTTAGTACCATATGTAGTTTAAAATAACATGTGAGTCCAATCTAGAGATAGATATCCTCTAATATTGGTGATGAAATCCCTTGTTAAGAATATTATAAACATGGTCAAGACCTTTATCACTATAATATATTAGTCTCCCATGAGGTTAGGATAATATTGGAGGGTTAGAGGAAGGTTTTGCACCAATCTAAATATGTGCACTAGGGTGCCATCCAACTAGACTACCATTTTTTTTTTTATCTCGTATACTATTCTAAGTGCATCTCCTACACTTTTGGGCATGACTAATGATGAGTGTAGTTATTATCATCATTTATTTTTATATTTGTCAAATCCAGGGCAGTGTCCAAGGCTGTCTACGATAGAAGGCTTTGGCTAGTTACAATTCAGGCATTCAGTTCACAAGCATTTATTCGGTGAAACCAATGTTTTTTGGGTGGTTTTAAGGTCACACTAATCCTAATGTGCATAAATTGAAACTAAATTAAATTGTAAAATTGAAAACTGCTTCTAAGACATAAAATTGACAATTAACTATAGTTGCAAGAAATTGAAAATGCAGAATTGAAACTTGCTGAAAATGGAATCTATATTACGCTTGCTAATTTGAAATGACTGAAATGGAAATATGATTTAATTGAAATCAACTGAATTTAATTCATGCCAATTTGAAACTTGCAAAAAGTTGTCAGAAAACTGCTGCAGAAAGTTGTCAGGAATCTACTACAATAAACTGACAGAAAAAGTTGCTAAAATCAAAATGCAAAAAATAGGGGAAATGGAAACACATCACAGGGGTCAGATGACTACAAAATTTGCACATAAATCATACTTTAAAACATTTAGAAATCATTATGCTAAAACAAGGGTTAGTTCTACTTAAACAATCTTGAGCAAGAATCTGACAAGAAAATGTTGCAGTAAGAAAATGTTAGAAAACCTACTAAATTAGCTCCTTCCTCCAGGCCTGAGAGTGGGCCCTTGCTCTCCAATATAGAAGAAGGTAATTAAACTCCTAAGAACTAAAAACATATCACTCAAAACTCAAAACATTGAACAAATCTATATTTTATTGAATTTTGCTATAAAAAATAGTAGTTTTTACAATTTTGTTACAGTTTGATTTCTAACTAATTCTTGTATTCTATTTCTTTCTACTATCTACTCTACTAACTCATCCAATGGTGAGTGATCCTGTTTATAATTTTTATTACACTAGTGTTTGCAAATGCTAAATTAATCCTATGTGCTAGCTATCCCTGATTTTCCTACTTTATTACAGGAGACCTAGTCTATATTGAGATACAAATCTGCTGCAACATCTGATCTGCATCCTCCAGCTGGTAGAAATGGGTTAAAATAGCCTAGGATCATTTGTTACACTTGTATTTACCTTATTATTCCTTTCTCCTCATGAAATGAATGCAAATATGCATTTTTGTCTAAATAGTTCAATTATACCCTTCATTCTAGAGCAGCTCTAGAATATAAGGTAGATCAGTAGGGGTATGTTGTTGTCTCTCATTTTGATCAAGTGGGAGCATGTTAAAATATGCAACTAGTATTTTCTTATCCTTTAGACATATTACAAATATTTACACGTGCTTCCTGTGACCTATTATTGGACTTCCTTTAATGTTGCACAAATCTGATTTTTGTATGTTGTTTCTAGTTGTTCCTGCATTTTCGCCTTTGTGTCTTGCTGCTCTCATTTGGACCGTGTGGAAGTGCTACATTAGGAGTCTTCCATAGTCTTCCTCAATAGTTTCCCACCATTTCCTTTTGCTTTTGTTGATAATTTTCATGCCTCCTTTTATTATGACAGGTGGCTGGAAATTGTATGAGACTGCAACTATAGCTGAATTGTCATGTTTTTCAGTAGAATAGTGGATTTTGACACCAAATCATCTTACCAATTGTTTTAAAAGTGGAAAATTATTTAAATTATATTATGCAACCATATATCTCAACACTCCTTATTGGATACCAATTTTATTATGAAATTTTCACTAATTAATCATGCAAAAATAGAGTAAACATGCTAAAAAATAGTCAAAAATAGGGGTAAGTGCTCTACACATTAAATCATGCAAAAAAATAACAAATAGTGCATTCTAATGATGCATTTGACATAAAATATTATCATATTTGATTTTTATGGCAATATTTAAATGTTCAAAACATGACAAAATGAGGTATTTATGGGCCTCATCATTCCCCCCAACTTGACCTGATGCATGCCCTCATGCATCCTAGTGGGCCATAACAATACTCAGGTCTAGCCTTGTGAAAAACATCCTTTACCACCTAAGAAATTGCTGCAATTTCCAGAAATGTTGAAATTCTGAGTTTCTTGTTATTTCTAAAAATGTTAAAATTTTTTGAAGTTGCTGTCAGTTTTGAAAATTCTGAATTTTGCTGTTATTTCTAAAAAAATACTGAAATTCTGAAATGTTGAGATTTGTTTTAAAAATTGTTGAAAAATCCTAAATTTTAAATTTTTTTGAAAATTCTAATCTACTTTTCTTATGTCTCTATAATTTTCAATTTTAAATTTCTACAATTCCTACAAGCATTTTTAATTTTAGCAATTCCTACAAATTTTTCAATTTCTGCAATTTGAACTAGATTCTGTTAAAACTTGTTTTTCCTTTTTTTTTATCATTTTTTTCATCATTTAATGGTGCAGGGGGTGCTATTTTTGTGTTATAGTAGTTTCTATAATTTCTGTAATTTTGTAAATCAACAATTTTTGCAATTTTTGTAGTCTGTCTCTTTTTTGCTTTTCCAAGGGTTTTAGTGCTGCAATGCATGATTCTAAGGTTTGGCAGTGTGACATCCACCTTGCAATATCTTCATTATACTTTGCTAGTGGAATCATATCAGGTGGACGTACTACTAGTGAAATTTTATGCTTAGACAATAAATTAACTTGAATTCCTATTTCTATTGTTTGCACCTTTAAAATAGAACTATCAAAAATTTGATTTGGGTCTGCCTAAGGTGATGTATTTACTTGTATTTGGGTGGTCTAATATTCAAGGACCTCACTCTCTGATGTGCTTTGCTCTTTCTATTTTTTTGGAGCATTTTAGGGTATTTTGGCATATTTTTTGGATGTTCCAGAGCTGCTTCATAATGAAACTATATTTCTATAGGATGTTATGGAGCTGACCTAGGATGTTTCGGAGCTGCATCTGAAAGTGCTGAAATTATCTTCTTTTCAAAATTTTATTGTAGATTTTGTTGTGGGTCCATCTCTAGGGTGTGTAAGCCTTCCATGGCATCAATAATCCTTTCTCCATCCCCTTGTTCAATTGTTGTTTTTTATCTTGTATGTTGTTGTGCTATTGCAACAATAATAAAAATAGAAATATCAGGTGCATTTTCCAGATTATCCTACTTAGTTCTATAAGATAGTTGTGGGATATCAGCTTGTATTTCTCCTTCTGGAACTTGCCCTACTAACTCAAGTAGGATTTCTATCACCTCCTTGCCAGAATCTAATTTTTATGGGCAGTGCCTCCAATGGTGCTAGTCTTCTCTTTTATTTTTGAATTTCCTACAACAATTGATCAATATATACATTTTTCTCTTTAATTGTTGCTTCACCCCTTTCAATCCATTGAGTCTTTATAATCACCCTGGCTACTTTCACATGGTCATATGACTCATATTTTTCAAATCTTCAGTTCCTGAAGAATATGTAGGTAAGTCCATAGTAGACGGTGAACTTGGTTCTCCAGCTTCTATAAGTGGTCCCTCTTTCTGATTAAATGATTTTGGAACCAAAGTTTCCTATTCCTAGAATGGAAGACCTTCTTAGTTGTTGTGTCCTTATTTCTCCCTTAGCTTGTTTATTTCTGTAGATATTTTTTCCATATATTTTACTAAAAAAATTAGAATCAAGTTCTTCTTCCTCTGATAAAACTGCTGCTTCAACTAGAGACCCAATATCTAAAAAAATTGAGGGTTATGATTGTGCATATGTATGAGCAGAAATTTATGTAACTTCATCATAAAATGTGACCTTCTTGGTTTTTGGCTAGTCTGTAGGTCTAGACTTAGCTTTCCTCTTCCTTTATGCTCTAGTCCTAGTAGTTGGTGTATCTTGAGGAGATGAAGGGGTAACCCTATCATTTGCATTGTCTTCAGGGGTGTCTACCCTACCTGCAATTTCATTAGCATTGTTTTCAAGGGTCTTTGTCCTACCTGCAACTTCTTTCTCTGCTTGTTCTGGCTTATTTTTAGCAAAAATATGTTCCAACTATAGTTTTTACACTTTTTTTTTCAATTGCACTATTTTTTTTAGCTTGCTATTTTGAAACCAACTGCATTTTTCAGCAATTCTACGATTCTACAAGTTGTGAAACACTTTACCCATGTTTTTTTCAAAATTTTGCCTGTAAATCTGATTTTATGCTATCAAACTGAACTTTTTATGTGACCAAGAGAGGAATAGGGTTCTTCGTGACATTTTAGAAATAAAGTCAATTTTTAGTTGCCATATTTATAAATTATTTATTTCAATCCCCATGAGTATGGTCTACTAGAAAGGATGCCACTTGTATTATCGGTGATGTGACCCGGGTTCAATCCCCATGGTGGATGTGTATAAGAAGTATTACTCAAAAAAAATTATTTATTCCAAATACTAGATTATCATACAGCACATGCTAAATGCCTACCATGATAAAATGCAAGAAACACATACCTAGTTGTTTCAAAAATTTATCTTGCACTTTACAAATTATTACTTCCGATGATTTTTAGCAAGCTATCTAAAAATAAAAAAAGCATAGAACACATGTGTAGTTGATGAGATTTGTACAATGGTGGAACAATGGTGGATAGATTAAAAAGGTAAACATGTCGAAAACTAGTTTTCATGTAAGCCTTAATTCAAAAGTACCTTAAAAAAAAAAGGTTTTCACTACAAAGTTATTCATTTTTTTCATTTCCAAATTTTTCATCTCTTTCATTTTTTTTCATTTTTTTTTATCAGAAGAGGTTGTCATTTCTGGTTTTTAACTAACTTCTATTTTTTTCTTTATTTTTTTTTTCAGGAGCTTCAATGAAAGGGAATGTCTCTCATGAGGTTTTAATGAGATAGAATGTCTCTCAATTTTTTATTTGGATAAGAACAATTCTTATTTTGCAAAAACACATTTTATTTCTACAAGAAAATAGCAACAATGAAGCATCAACCTTTCATTTCATATGAGCAATAATAATCTTTTCATGTCATCATTACCTCATTATTGTTGAAAATGAAGTATTGACTTCATTATTTTTCCTTGCTGAAATTGATGTATGTCATGCCTTATGCTACAATTATCTTCTCTTTTTTCTCTTTTCCTCTTTTTTTTTCTCTTTTTTTGTCTTTTTTTCATGATTCAAAGGTATGATCATTTGAATTCTCTATCAAAAGAGAAATCCTCTTCTATCATATACAAGTTTGACTATGAAAATATTGAGCAAATTCCACATTTGTTAGTGGCTTATGATACCATCATAAACGATGTTCATTCACCACTAATGTCCTCCCTGAATTATCAATCTAAGAAAGTTGAACTTTATTCTCAAACACTTTTGGTTCATCCTGGTTGCTCCTAATGTGATCATCATGCCACATTTTCCATTGTTTTTGAATGAACTCTATTTGGTGGAGTACCTCCAACCAAAGTTTATCCAATGAATTAAACTAAAAAATTCTCTTGTTTTGTACCTATAACAAATCAATACCAACTTCTAAAGATGTATGAAGTGTTAGTAAAGCATTAAAATATTGTTTCAATGCATCAAACAATTTTACTTTCTGGTCATTAGTCAACCAACTATTGATATTCAAAGGTTGTTTTGGTTGTGTTTCAATTTGTTTTGGACCAAGATGTATTGAATTGATTCTTTGAAAATTATGCATTAATGAATTGAGAGAGCAATGATGGAATATTTGTGTATCTTTATCAAAAATAAATCTTGAAGGAATTAAATTTGACAAATATAAATGAAAATATGAGAAAACATGATGATGCCATCCATGTGGTAAATAAAAAGACTTGTCTTGTATTAGATTGGGTGATAAATATTTAAGTTCTTGTTCTTCATTCCATAGTAATTTTTGGACAGTAATTGGTTCATATTTAAGCCTTGAATCATGCAATTTGTTTATTAGAACATTTTCATAAAACATAAACCTTTTGGATGAATCCAACTCTTTTACATTATCCTTTACAACTATGGAGGAAAAAGTTGAAATGTCCTTTTCATTTTCCTTATATGTTTCAAGAAACCATGGGCTTCCTAGATATTCATAATTAGGTGAAGAAATTTTTCCTGCAAACAAGTCTACTAATTTTCCACCTACTTGTATGTTTTTAGGATATATTTTCTTCTTTTTTATTGGTTCGTTAAAACACATTTCCAAAAAAATCATTTAAATGATTGGTACATCTTTAATATATTGTAGTAAAAGGATTGTAACATATAAATGTTTTAATTCTTTTACCACATCTAAGTTTGAAGATGTTATTTTTGATATCTCAAATTATTCAGGATATGATACTTTCTTCGTTAAATCACTTTGAGAGAGGTTTTGTTTTTCTTTTTGATGTTCTTTTTGTTGTTTCAATGTAGGTAGGTTTACATGTTTCTATTATTCAGGTCCTATTTCTACATTGATAAGTGGAAAAGGTTCAAGAATTGGTTTTCTTCAACACAATTGAGTGTTGTCACAATAACTAATATTTATTATGGTTGTATCATTTGATTCATCCATAAAGACAAGGGTTGTCTATTTAAAGTTATTTGGATTGGCCATAGGTTGAACTGAAAGTGAAGGTTGTTTTGCTTATTGTGGTTTTACCCATTGTTGTCCCTGCATTTTTGGTTGCAACCATGGTGGATGTTGTTTATTTTATTGTTGATTCATCCATCTAGGTTGAGACCACTCTTGGGAATATGCCCATGGTGGTTGAATCTAATGTGATTGAAGTGGATCTGAAGTATCCCATAGCATATACCAAGGATTATTTCCCCAAATTGTAGAAAATTGAGAAGCATTCTGATATGGAAATTTAAGAGAATTATCCCCTTGTATTTGTCCTATAAAATTGAATTCTTTAGGCTAAGGCTATTTTTCAAAGACACTTTTAAGTCCTGGTAACAAATCACATTGATCTGTGGGGTTTCCTTTTTCACAAATGCTACATGTAGTAGATATAAATATTTTATTTAAAGGACATTCATGCAAAGAGTGCTTCTTCTCACATATTGAACAATAGATGACTAAAGATTCAATGGATTCATTTTTTTTGTTCATTTAATCTAATGTTGTGTCAAAATGTTCTAAAATATCAACTTTTAGATTAGCAAATTATTTCATGAACTCTTTCAAATCATGTGTTATTACTATTTTTGTGTTTTCTATACCTTGAACGAGAATAATTTTTACAAAGTTCAATAATTTCTTGAAATTCAAGTGTATTTGCATCTTCTTTTCCCATAATATCCAATACATCTCTTGATTCATCTTGTAGTCCTCTCAAGAATATGGATTGGGTAAGTTTAGTTTCAACACCCCCACATATCTTATGAACAAAAGAAAAGTTGTCTAGATAGTCTTCTAAAATTTCATCTTCCTCTTGTTTCATTCAAAGCAGTTTATCATTTTGATTCTTGACTTGATAGTATTCTTTTTTGGTAGGTAAAATTAAATTTTATTTACTTTATGGGTTGAAGAGGACTGACCCTATTTACATATGGAATAGTTGCACAAAAGTTTTAGACAATACAAACATGAACAGGCCAAGCCACGAGGCTGGAAACAATCCAAAAAGAAACAAGCCCTCTAACTCAAGCATCCCAAAACTAGAAACATATGTAACCGAGAAACATAGAAAAAGAAAGGAAACCCCCCTCTAAAACCACTGGAACTACCATCGTCATTTCCCAATCTCTTGGGACTTGCACCACTGGGAAGGAGAGCCTCCAGGATTGTTGGGAGTCTCTTGAGCTCCTTAGTGGCCCTCATCATGAGGTCAGTCCCTTCATGGAGAACGTTGGACACCGTTAGATAGTTGTTCACTACCTTCATGATTTGGCTAATCGTAATCATGTAAAGCATACTGTGCAAACCAGGATATGGGCTTCATGACTTTTTATCAACTGGTTTGGTCTCATCTAAAATTTTATTCTTGTGCTCTTCCTGATCACCTCTGAGAGAGCCTTCGTCACCACTAGATTGGTCTTGGATGGTTCAGGTGTCCTCAAGATTAGGCATCACCAGCTGCTTGGATACCCTTCTCTTGGGCCTAACTGATCTCATTTGCCCATTCTTGGCTTTTGCTCCTATTATGAGATCTAGCTACTTTCCTTGACATCCTTCGTAGGGGGTTTAGTCCAGGGGATGCAGTGTCTAATGGGTGGGTAGGGGACGAAGGTTGCAGAGGAAACTGGTGGCCTTGCTGGGAGTTTCCCTATGAGGGAGCCGATGAAAAACCCCCTTCCTAGGAATGCTCAGATTGGTGGAGAGGGTTTGAGGAGTTGAGGCTCCTGACTGGCCTGTGCTCGAGGGCATGCTTGTACAAAATGAGAAACATGCCCTGGTGTCGAGGAGGGTTGAGGGTTTGGCTCTTCCTAAAATTAGTGATATATATGGAAATCGAGCGGAACAAGAAGTCAGGAACATTGATAGGCTAGACGTCTCACAAATGATTCATGAACACCAAGTTATAAGCCCTGAGGGGCTTGTCCAGATTATCCATAGTGATATATTGGAGCACCAAGATGATTGCTACGTCCCAAGGCCCTAGTAGGGAAGTTTGAATGATACCTTTGCTCTCCCACTTTAGATCCACCCCTTTCTCATGTAACTGGTCAAGCTCCTATTTAAAATTATGGCCATCCCTATGAACGACTATGCCAGAGAATTTTAGGCCTGTAACTTGGGCAATCGACTAGGGGCTAACCACAAACCATAGGCCTTGAACACGCACATCACCCTTGTTACAAGAATCGATGAAATCCTTTGTCACTTCATATGTCCTTGAACATCTTAAATAAATTCAAGAATTTATTGGGGGCAAACATGCCCATAATGGATGGGTCAATGTGGAGAGTCGATGGCATGATGCAGTGAAGCCTCAGGACAAAGGCATAGAGACGGGGCTTAGAAGGGCAAAGATGAATGCAGAGAGGGACTTTTGCACAGTCTATGAATAACCAAAAAGAACTTAGCAAAGAGATGCATGGGAAGGTGGTGAGGTGACTTATCCACCATGACACGGGAAGGGCATGAAATTCAAAATAGGGCTGATTCAGTAGAGAGAAGGAGATGAAGAGCAGAGTGGTGGAAATGGTGAGATAGGTGGAGATGGAGCGAGGTGTGCCAAGGGTCAGAGGTGACGTGGCCAGAGACCAAAAACACAAGCACCCAAGAAAAAAGTGGAAAAAATACATGTCAAGGGAATGGACAAAAAGTGCAGTGTGGAAGTCTAGGCTTTTGTTAAGGTAAAAAAGGGTGGTAGAAAGCCTAGAGGGTCTTTTCGAGGTGTTGAAAAACATTGGTCTAGGTGTTGAATCCTAGGTGAGGTCGCTAGAGCCACTGTTGAAAAATAATTTACACCATGGCATCGAGGAGACACCATTGTGGTGGATACAACCACTGTTGCTTCTAAAATTGAGGTTGGACAAGGACTCTGAATGGTCCCTTTACGGGCTTGGCCTAAGACTAGACCTTGACAGGATGGAGCTAACTAGTGGGTATTTTGCCCATATCATGGTTAACATTTTTGATAACTTCGATGGGAAAATTGCTTTCCCAAGTGATGAGGGAGCTTCCTCTGATATCTCTATTGGCGAGGATGTCAGCCACTTGGTTGGCTTCTCTGTAGATGTGCTTGATCTGGTTTCTCTCCCTGTTGCGGATCCATCATTGCAATCTAGGATGATATTTTGGATATTTTTTTCTCCCCTGCTACTGCTCTGAATGAGGTTCATTATGATTTTAGAGTCCCCTTTGAATATAACTAGGCTCGCCAGGTTTTTATGTAAATCCATACACATCCAAACCGCTCTAACCTCAATAAAGTTTTTGGTTTGGGTGCCCAGGTTTTTAGCAAATGCCTTGATGATGCTACCTTTATGATCTCTGATGACTCCACCTACCCTGAATTTGCTTGGGTTCCATTTGGATGCTCCATCGAAGTTGACCTTTAGCCAGCCTTTATGGGGGGGATTCCACTTGACCAATGCTCTGTACTTCGGGGGTTTCATGGTTTTACAACAGTCTTGAGGGATCTTAAGGGAAGAATAGAGCTACTCTTCAATCCCAAGTAGAGGCAAGAACTAGCAGGGGATGAGACTATTGTTTTTCATGGCGAAGACCAAGGCTTTAATAGCCACTGCATCCTGGGTTATGGGTTCTTTTCTAAAAACTCATCTGTTATGTTCTAGCCAAATCTGCCAAAAAATGTGGAGGATGATGGAACTCCACAGGAAACTAAGTTTGGTATGCCTTAAGGGTCTTGGACATTGACTAATAAACACTTTGACTGAGTTGGGCCATGCCTAGTAGACCTAGAATCTATAAGTGGCTACAAAAAATACTTTCCTAGTAAAGGAACAATCCATTAATATGTGTTGGGCTGATTCCCAATCCTGCATGCAAAGGTAGCACCTGTTAGGGACCATGACCCCTCTACAAATTAGGTTATCCATGGTGAGGATTTTATTATAAATAGTGGTCCAGTAGAAGTGGGTTATTTTGGGGATGAGGGACCTGAGCCATATCCTTTGGGCAACCAATTTCCCACTACTGGAGCCTTTCCCAATGGCCTTCATTTCAAAGAGGTGAGACATAGTCTTGACTGAGAAATTCTCATCGATGGTGCCATTCTAGCATTGTTTGTCATCCTTCCTGGATTGGGGGAGAAAAATCGATGTTATGGCCTCTTGCATCCCTTATACTACCATGGCGATGGTATCATTAGTAATCCTAAACTTGATCGGCTTCCAATCCTGGATCCCTTGGTTAGAGGAAATGAAGTCGGTAACTCTGGACCCAAACTTGTTGTTGGTTATATGCCTAACTATAACTATCTTGGTATTGTTTTTGAGGGTTTCTTTCCAATCCCAGACATCCTCCCAGAAGTTGATGTTAGAGAAATCACCCAAAATCTACCCAGACCCTTCCCGGATGATGCTTTGTGAGAGAAAAATGGATTTCCAAAAATGGGAACATTTTGAGGGGTATGGTGGCCTAGAGAAAGGGCTGATGCTAGAGGTACTTTCTTTTCACAATGTTAACCCACTCAATGCTAGCATTGGTAACCACTCTCCAAACTTTCTTGGCCAGGAGTGCTAGGTTGGTGACATTGATGCGACACATACCCAGGCCTCCTTGATATTTAGGGGAGTAGACTTTATCCCAGGACATAAGGTGGAACTTCTTCTGGGTTTCAGACCCCGACCACAAGAACTATTTCTAAATTTTTTCAATGGCTTCACCCATGATCATCGAGATTTTAAAAACTGACAAAAAATATGTGGGAATACTCTGCAAGATCAATTTTACTAGGGTTTCCCTCCCTGCACTAGAGAGGAGAACATCCTTCCATCCTACTAGCCTATTGTGGATCTTGTCCACCACGTTCTCCCACATGCCATGGCGGGCCATTTCGTGGAACATGGGAAGGCCAAGGTAGGTGGTCAGGAAGTCTACTATGGAGCATCCCAAAATTATGGTAATCTTGCACTACCTTCTGATCAGGGTATGGATGAAAAACAACTTGATTTTGTTGTAGTTGATCTTCTGCCCAACAACCTCTTCAAAGAAGTTAAGTATATCCTTGATCACGATGGCATTTTCAATGGAGGCTTTGGTTGCGAGCAGGGTGTCATCCATGAACTATTGGTGGGTAGAGGGGGGAGCCCTAAAACTGCTTTGATGCTAAAGAGTTTATTGCTAGAATAGGCTTATTTGATAGTTCTTACCAAACTTTCAGCAAGAATGATGAACAAGATAGGAGACAAGGGGTCTCCTTGTCTCAGGCCCCTAGAACTCAGGAAGTAGCCTACAATGGAACCATTCACCATAACTGAGAACCAGGAATAGGAAATGCAATTGTAGACCAGATTCACCCAGACCTCATGGAACCCAAACTTGAGGAGGACTTGGCTAAGAAATTCCCTGTTGACCCTGTCGAAGGCTTTATTCATGTCTAGTTTGAGGAAAAAAGCAGCGGTCTTAGACATCTGGGCTGATTGAATCAGCTCATGGATGGTGATGACCCCTTCTAGAATGTTTTTGCCTTTGACTATACTCCCATGGCATGAATCAATTATGGTAGAGAGGATGTTGGACAATCGGGTGGCTATGGCTTTGGTAAGGATTTTGTAGATGACGTTGCAAATTGGGGATAAGAGCCAAGAATGTGGAGTTAATGTCTCTAGGAATGGTTTTGGAAGATTGCATTTACCTAACTAGAACACAGAGGTCTAGGCCCACAACATCCCAGAAGGTCTAGAAAAACCTAGGCGAGAATCCATCCGGGCTAGGAGCTTTGTCAGGCTTCATAAAAGGAGGGCCCGAAGGATTTCTTTGTGGGATAGAGGGTTGAGGAGGAACTCATTGGAATCACTGCACCAGGTGCATTTCCCCAAGGGTGCCCCAAAGTTCCCCCACCAAACTGTAATACAGAATCATCCCCAAAGATCTCGGTCAGAGCAGGCATATGCCAAACGTGAATACCCCCTGAAGCTACAGGCAAAACACCTGGCATAGATACCCAATCTTGAGTAAAATAAATACCACGACTCTTGGTATCCTATGGATGAAAATATATCCACTATAGATGTCTTTTTCAATTTTGAATATTTTAAAACTAGAGACAAAATTGAGATTCCCTAGCAGATAAATTGGAAAGATTCAAAATCTTGGATAGATTATTCATGGAATTTTTGGGTATATTATTCATTTTTGATGTGGGAATTTTCCCCACAAATTTAGGAATTTCTACTTAAGGAAGAAATCATCGAAGAGATAATGAAAGAGGAGTCACCCATTAAAATTTTTATGGAAGATATAGAAGAATACCTAGAAAATTTAATGGAGGTGGGGATATTTACAAGGAGGGATTCCATGGCCAAAGGGGAATGGGAATAAGAGGGGACTAGGAGGGATTTGAAGTGGCTAATATCTTCATCCTTGATCAGATGGATGTCCGAGGTGGCTGCCCCATATTGAGTGACTAGTCTCTTAATATTTTTGGCTCCTCTGTGCCTAAGGGTTTAAATGTGGAAGAACTTGGTGTTGGAATCCCCTTCCCTGAGCCACAACTGCCTTGAATTTTGGCACCAAAAAGTTTCTTCTTTAGAGAGGATATTGTGGTACTCAGCCAACAGGTTAAGCTCCTCATCCCTAAGGCTGTCACTACCTTCCCCTCTCTGAAAGGTGTCCTCGATCTGGCTAATTTGGGATTTGACCTATTGTTTAGATTTAAATATATTCCTGAAGGTTTCCCTATTCCACTTCTTTAGGTTTCCTTTGATGAATCTAAGTTTTTGGGTGACCTGGTTAGTGGCAGACCCTAGGAATTTTTGCTTCCATCATGACTCAATCAACTCTTTGAGGTCAGGGTGGTGGGTCCACATTGATTCAAATATGAAGGGAGTCTTGAACTGTGGCCTGGTATCTGATTTTAACAACAACAGGCTATGGTCAAAACCGATATTTGGGAGGGCTCATAGAATAGCATCTCAAAACCAGGGGAGGGCTTCATGGGAAAGGAATAATATGTCTAGGCACTCCTAGATGAGACTGCTACCTTTCCTTCTATTGCTCTAGGTGAAAAGGGATCCCTATAGGTGGATATCCATGAGGGCATTGGAATCAATGAAGTGCCTGAAAGCTTTAGTATCCCTGTGAGTGATTTTGGCTCCACCCTTCTTTTCATTGAAGTATAGGGGGAATTAAAATCCCCATCCAGGATCCATGGGGTTCCTTCAAAGGCTTGCCTCATGGATGTGAGTGTGTTCCATAGAGCTTCCCTTCCCAAGAGGAATTAGGGGCATACACATTTGACATTACCCAAGAAATCTGGGACTCAATATCATGGAACAGAATATTGCTTATCCTGTCCTATCCTAAAATGAGATTTCCCTGGACTTTGGCAGGGTTCCATAGGAAAAGGAGCCCTCCTGATGTCTTGGATGTCGGGGAGTGCACAAAGTCATAGTTTTGATAGATCTTTTTGGCAATGCTGGGGGACCATTGATCACCTAGTTTTGTTTTCAAAATTAGAAATATATTTGGGTTATGCTCTCTTCTCATGGTTGCAGCCAGTATTTATTTGGCTGCCCCATTTAATCCTCTCATGTTCCAGGAGAGCACTTTCATTTAAAACTCTTGGAGGTTTTCTTGACCCCTTTTCCTTGCTGAGTAGGGGGTTTGGTTCTTTGTCCTTCATCCTTTGAGATACTTGACCCTTCCTGAAAGAGCGTTCTTTGGGTCCCATTGGCTATGTCTTCCATTGTGTCTTTATTCTTTCTATTTGAATCCATCGGTCTGCACTTCTTTTTTTCTTTCCCCACATCCATCTGGGATTTTCTGTAGCTCCGAGTCTATTTGGGACACCTTTTATTAGGGTACGATAGATCCTCATCCTCACAGTTAGATGTGACGAGGTCAGAGGGGGTTGGTGAGGCTAGGGTTTCATGGATCGAGTAGGGATAAATATGGGGTGGGTTGGAGGGAGGCTTTGAAGGGTTCCCAAGGGAGCTAGGGCTTGAGGAGGGAGGGGGGATGGGAGTTTGATTGGCTAGGGGAATGGTTTGGGAAGGGTGGGGAGGGATGAAAAAAGGGGTTTAGGGGATTGAGGGGATGGGCATCGGCTCAAAGCTCCTCGGGATCTCCCCTTCCTCAATGTCCTTGATAGAAACAAAATTTTGTAAAGCACTGAATTTATTGGCCATGGGAACAGAGGTACTTGCCTTATGAGAGAGTTGTCCCGATGGGGTTCTGGTGGTGGTTATGTTCTACGCTAGAGGAATGTTATACTGTAAGTGGTGTGTCATTCTCGATTGATCCTTAGAGTGGGCCGTTTAGGGTGGGAATTAGATCCTGGGATACTGCGACTAGATATGACCCTAGTATTGACATTTGAGACAAAAAGCTAGTTTTTTCGTAGATGAGCATCTATTTCCACTTGAAGTCCCTATCAATTAGGTTTTGGTGATCTGGCAATTGGCTCTCCAGATTCACATTTACACACACATGTGCCTGGGTTAGATGGGTCCTTGCACAAGTGGTCAGGTCAATAACCATGAGTTCACAATGGCCTTGGAAAGACCTTGGAGGGCATCTTCATAGAAGAACTGGGCTAGGAGATTCGGGAGCCTAACCCATATGGGGATGAAGTTGATATTCTAGGAGTTGGGATCAAATTTTGTTTGCAACTTTTTTAGAAATATACTTCGCATTTTGAAGAACCATGGGCCTTCAGATAAGAGGCACTCAGCGTCTTCTTGGGTGTTGAGCTGGATCATGAAAAACCCTCAGGTCATTGTTGAGATCTCCATATTCCCCAGGGTTTTCCACTTGGACATAGCCCATCTACGGATGACATCCATATCGGGGTGGCCTTCGATGAATTTTCCCACCAGGAGGTGGGTGTCCAGGGGTTCATATCCCTCCATAAGGCTTTTATGACACAAAACGTCACTTCTAATTCATTTATCGTGGTTGAGGGAGGGAACCACTTTTTCTACAAAATATCGATGAAGGATGCTTTCCTGCTAAATATTCCATCCTTAGAGAGTTGGAGGGCCACATGGAGATTCTCGTATCCTCCTAAAAGTGAACTAATTTAGTCGCAGGCCATGGAATCAGTCCCACTAGGGTTCAGGGCACTGAAGTCCCCAAACTCAAGAATTCTTGGCGGCGTCATGGGGAACCTTTGTGTTCCACATTCGCACGTCACGCTAGTCCCTAACAACCAGAATACCAGCGATGCGAGGGAGTCTGGAAACGACACAAGGAAATGATCGAAGGGGATCGCCATCACAAAAATTGCACATGCCCTAAACTTTCACCCCTCATGTTAATTTTAAATGTTTATGTTTAACATTCGACTTGACAGTATTCTTGGTATATCTCTAAAGATATATTTTCCATATCATCCTAGGTTTGAATTGACTCAGGTGTTAAGGTGGTAAACTATCATAGGAATGATTCTTTAAGAGTGGAAGGAAATAATTTGAACTTTTGATTATCATTTGTGTAATCATGAGTTTGACATATAATTTAAAACTGAAATAAAAACATATCAGGATCTTCAAATGTTACTCCCTTGAAATTTGGTAACACAGAGGGCGAAATGAGTTTCATGGAGTTTTATTAGGAATTGAATGGGGTTTTGAAAATTTCTCGTAGGTGTACTAGATGCACTAAGGTGGAGCACATTACTGGCTCTCCCTAGATTCTCTTGTGAGCTTACCCTTATGGGTTCCAAACAATAATTATAAATCCTATTAAATTGTCCTAATTGTATGGATTTGTCAAAATAAGGTGGTGTTGAACTATCGAGTTTTTCTCTTTGTAATTATTTATCAAATAATCCTACACTTCTTGACATAGATGATTGTGATTCTTTGAAAATTCCAACATTTTTAGGAATCATAAATTCAGACAACTTTGACATAGTTTCAACCTCTTGTTGTCAAAAAAAAAATTCCCGTGGTTTCTAAAATTTTTCTAAGCTTGTGTTTCTAACTTTCGATTGCAACTATCAGTTTCACAATGATGTTTCATGCAAGTTTGTTATGTTCAATATTTTACTCTAAATTTCACAACTTAGCATAATCAACAATTGTTTTATTGTTTTATCTCCTAAAAAAACTTATGTTCCGCGAAAACGGTGCTAAAAATGATGAGTATCGTTATTGTCATCTTTTATTTTTATATTTCACAAATCTAGGATGGTATCCAAGGCTATTTGTGATAGAAGGCTTTGGCTAGTTACATTTCAAGAATTCATTTCACAAGGAATTGTTTGGTGAAACCAATATTTATTGGGTTGTTTTAATGTCACACTAATCCTAATGTGCATAAATTAAAACTAAATTAAATTGTAAAGCTGAAAACTACTTCTAAGATATAAAATTGATAATTAACTACTATTGCAAGAAATTAAAAATACATAATTAAAACTTGTTGAAAATAGAATCTATATTATGCTTGCTAATTTGAAATTACTGAAATAGAAATATGCTTTAATTGAAATCAACTAAATTTAATTCATGCCAATTTGAAACTTGTAAAAAGTTATTAGAAAACTGCTACAATAAACTGATAGAAGAAGTTACTGAAATTAAAATACAAAAAATAGAGGAAATGGAAACACATCATAGGGGTCAACTGACTAATTTTTTTTCACATAAATCATACTTAAAAAAAATTAGAAATCATTATGCTAAACTAATGGTTAGTTCTACTTAAACAATCTTGAGCAAGAATCTAACAAGAAAATGTCAAAAAACTTGCTAAATTAGTTCCTTCCTCTAGGCCTGAGAGTGGGGCCTTGCTCTCCAATATAGAAGAATGTTAATAATATCCTAATAATTAAAAGCTAATCACTCAAAACTCAAAACATTGAACAACTCTGCATTTTATTGAATTCTATTATAAAAAACAACTTTTACAATTCTATTGCAGTCTGATTTCTAATTAATTCTTGTATCATATTCCTTTCTACCCTCTACTTTACTAACTCACCCAATGGTGAGTGATCCTATTTATAATTTTTATTACACGAGTGTTACCAAATTCTAAATTAATCCTATGTGTTGGTTATCCCTAATTTGATTACTTTATTGCAAGAGACCTAGTCTATATTGAGACACAAATATGCTGCAACATCTGATCCACATCCTCCAGTTGGTAGAAATGGATAAAAATAGCCTAGGATCATTTTTTAAACATGTATTTACCTTATTATTACTTTCTCCTCATGAATTGGATGTAAATATACCTTTTCTATAAAAATAGTTCAATTCTACCCTTCGTTCTGGAGCAGCTCCAAAATATAAGGCAGAACATTAGGGGTATGTTATTGCTGCTAATTTTGATCAAGTGGGATCATTTTCAAATATGCAACTAGTATTTTCTTATCCTTTTAGATATATTACAACCATTTACATGTGCCTCCTTTTATCTATTATGATACTTCCTTTAATGTTGCACAAATCTGGTTTTTGTATGTTGTTTCTAGCTATTCATGTATTTCCACCTTTGTGTATTGCTTCTATCAATTGGACCATATGGAAGTGCTTCCAGGTGGATCAGGAGTTTTCCCTAGTCTTCCTCAATAGTTTCCATCATTTCATTTTGATTTTGTTGATAATTTCCATGCCTCCCTTTATTATGACAGGTGGCTAGAAATTGTATGGGATTGTGGTTGTAGCTGAACTATCCTAATTTTTAGCATAGTGGATTTTGGTGCCAAATCATCTTACCATTTGTTTTCAAAGTGGTAAAATATTCAAATTATATCATGCAACCATAAATCTCAACACTCCTTATTGGCTACCAATTTTATTATGCATTTTTCACTAACTAATCATGTAAAAATAGAGTAAAAATGTTGAAAATAGTCAAAGACAGGGGTAAGTGTTCTACACATTAAATCATGCAAAAAAATAACAAATAATGCATTCTAATCACACATTTGGCATAAAATAATATCATATTTGGTTTTTATGGCAGTATTTAAATGTTCAAAACATGACAAAAATGAGGTATTTATGGGCCTCATCAACTAAAGTGCTAGACCTAGAATTAACCAAATAGCTATGTATTAGTTTATCCCCACACACAAGGATTAGATAAAAGTGCATGTACTTAGTTCATATTTATTTTAACACCTATAGGACTATGGAGGTTGATTTTTTACCTAACATGTTATGCTTTTATAAATATTCCTCTAGGTGCTTCATTTTCTTAGGCATTGACATGACATCCTAGAGAGACATTGTTATAGTGGATCTTCTTAAGTGATCTACCACATTGGAGTATCTGATGTAAATGGTCTTCTACATAGTTATTGATGTGGGAGAGGGTCTATACATTTATACTGAAGAATAAAGTCTTAAGAATTCTATCATGTGTTACTTTAGAGCTTATGGACCTACTTTTACAATTGTCAAAATAGATCGGGCCTAATTATATAGTGGATCTTGCATCAAAGAATCCTTTTATATATCCATTGGCCTACTTTAGCATTTAGGGCCCAACTAACTAGTCTTTCCTTACTGTTCAATTTCCTTCATTTTGGATGTGTTATGTAATCCAATCAAACTTATGGTCTCCTAAGAGCTGAGGAACTAATTTCATCTAATATGGCATGCACTTTTGATTAATCTGATGTAACCAAGGTCTAATCTAAGACTGAGAGGTTAGATCTTGGTGGTGTGATTGGTAGCTGGTAAAAGGATATTGTTTTAACATCTAAGCATCCAACTATATATATGGAGTGGGTGACTAGGTTTGTATGGATTCCTTGTCTTTTGTAGGCTCATTCCCACTAAGCAAGTTGGAATAAACCTCAAGAGCAAAATATTACCACATATTTGGATCTTTAACATAATGTTTTCTACATGGTGATTATGTTCCTGACTAGATTAGGAGAAATTTATTGTAAGAGAATTGGTATATGTACTATCTACTAATTTGGGGCATTGAATTGAACAACATATTTATTAGATGAAGGTAAAGGTCTTTGATAGCCATTTGGAAGAGGTTGAAATATTTTATTGCCTTATTATAAGAGAGGCTTTAAGTGATTTTTATAGGAAAACCTTTGGCTATTCTACTATCTATTCAAATCCATGATCTCATTAGATAATATCCTCATCATATTCCTCATATCCTCTAGATATAGAGTATAAGGATTGGGATAAGGATGCAATCAAGTCAATATAGGAGATTAGGCTTACCCCAAACTTGTAACATGAGTAATATGATATGTAGTGGCTTAGAAAATCAGAGTAGTTCGATAAAGAGGTTGAATGGATAGAAATAAAGGAAAAAATGGCCTAAGGGATAACATTCCTATTTGTATTAGGTCATTCTTAGCCTAGATAGCTATTTTTTAGGCTTATGATAAGGATTTTTCCCATTAGTCTTAACCATTATAGGTATTTTAGAATTAAAATATTTTAAATACTAGATGAATGCCATATCTAGGGGAGGCTTGATCTTGTTAGAAATTATTTTCCAATATTTATCAAATTAGATTTTGAAATCATCTATTATTTCTATAATAACTCTCTTGATGGTAGTTATTTGATCGAGGAGGGATGCATCGCCTACGCATTCTCCAAATCTACCTATTATGAGACTCACAAGTTGATCCCAAATTTTGACCAAATATGGGGTGAGGTTGATGTACTAATATCAAGCTTTTTATTGGAAAGAGGTAACCAAAAACCTCAAGTCTATGTTTTATTCTTTGATGAAATGCACCACACATAATCTTACCATGTGATACAAATGTTTAATTTAGATGATATCTTTTCCTATGAAATATTGTAGGGATTTGAGTTTTGAAGTGTAAGACATAACTAGTAACATGAAATCAAACTAGTAAAATCTAAGATCAAGATATGAAAACCTAATAACTAATACCATTAGCTTATTTTCATGAAATGAAATGGTCAATGAAGCAAAATATACACAATATGAGCAAGAGAACCCCCCTCAATATAATCCTTAACATATGTATACAAGTACAATGGGAAAAGCATTTATATAGGAAATGATTTACAAGAATGCAAGTGTAAAAGAAAATGTGGAACTAAATCTTAGCCCACTACAAGATAAAATAACAAGATCCAAAGAGCATTTTTAGGCCTAGAAGGAACTAGAGATGTCAGAATGAAGCCAAAAAAAACCTGAATGATGTAGAAAGAGCCAAGTAAGCTTCTATATAGGTGCATAACAAGCACAAGTAACATAATAAGTGTAGAAAGTAGAAAAAATGCACCAACCCCCCCCCCCATAATTGCAACTTAAGTGGAAATGTGATGTGAGTCCTGGTGGATGCACCACAATGAACTCAATACAATGTCTCTCAAGAGTACAAGAAAAGAGAAAACCCATTGGGTACATACTCCCCCCTAAAATATAAAACAAAGTGAAGGAGGTATGAGACCCCCCTAAGTGATAACCTCTTGAACACTAAGCAAAGATCTTAAGTGTAAGAAATTTTTCTTAATGAAAGGTTTGGTGAAGATATCTATATTCTGGTCAGTTGTGGGACAATATAGATGATTAATGATCTACTCTTGAATTAACTCCCAGATGTAATGCATATGGATGTGGATGTGTTTTATCCTTTTATGATGTATCAAGTTCTTGTAGATATCAATGATACCCTGATTATCATAATAAATGATTGAAGGTTATATAGTTGTGATGCCAAAATTAGTAAGAATGTGCAGTAACCAAATGACCTTAATAGTTGCATTAACAACCCCATGATACTTTAACTCTATACATGAAAGAGCAATAGCATAGCGCTTCTTGCTTGATCAAGATATAGGACTAGAACTGAGGTAGAAATTGTATCCTAAAGTAGATTTATGATCCTTAGAATCACTAGCCCAATATGAATCCATGAACCCAACAAACTTAGCCTCTATGCCCATTGAATAATAAAGAATCCATTTGGTAGCTTTCCAATGAAGCTCATATGTTTGATGCATAAAGCGATAAATTACACCAACAACATAAGAAATACCAAGTCTATTGTGAGTTAGGTAAATAAGACTCCCAACCATCTATATAATGTGGCATCCACTAAAGGTGTAGAGAAACTTTTTACAAGCCTAAATCCTAAAATAAATGTAGATGTTTGATTGCAATCAACCATGTGAATTTTGGAGAGTAGATCTATCGAGTACTCGGAGCATGAAATGTTGATCCTGAAGGAGTGCTGAGATATCTCAATCCTAAGAAAGTAATGTAAATGACCCAAGTCACTCATATAGAACCAATCATGATGGGTAGACTTAACTACTTGAATGGTGAATGAAGAACTCCTTGTAATGATCAAGTCATCAATATAGAGCATGAGAAGTAATAGAATTATCTTGATGTAGAATGTAGACAATAAGGCCAGAATGGCATCTAGAAAACCCAAGTGAAAGAAGATAGGAATCCATCTTGGCATACCATACCCTAGGGTTTTTCTTGAGTCCATACATAAATTAATAAATTCACTCTTCACATTCATTTGATGTAACTTATAATGTTTTTAGGTAGTTATAGCAATGACAAGTCTAATGGAAGTCATATTTGCAACTGGTGCAAAGGTCTCTGAGCAGTCAATGCCATGAACTTGTAAAAAATATTTGGCAACAAGTATTTCCTTATAGGTCTGAGGTGTAGACCAATTGGTTCATCCAAAACCCATAAGGGGGTGGAGGTCCAAGGTTCAAATCTCGAACCTTGTCTGACTGAATTCTTGTCCCTTTCTTGGTGCTTTTAGCGACGTAAAAGGTTTAAAATGATTGTGGCATGGTGGTTATAGGGGTGGACTACACAAAGATCTATGTGGCAGATTCTGGGGTGGACAACACAAAATACTGTGGCGGCCATAAAAATTGGACAGCCTACCCGGATTCGTGGCGGCTACCGATTCTACCATGTAAATTCAAAAAAAAAAAAAAAGTATTTCCTTATATTTTTTAATAGTTCCATCTATTGCACACTTAGTTTGATACACCCATTTGCATTGAACTAGATTTCTTCCCTTAGGAATATGGACTAAGTCCCAAGTGTGATTTATAAGTAAGGAATCATGCTCCTCTACCATGGCTAAATCCCACTCAACAATCCATGAAGCCTCTCTAAATATCTATGGGTCAAAAACTTGAGCTAGATAGGTATGTGGCTAATAAATCATCTAATATCGAGTCCTCCTAGAGTTAAGAGGATCTCCAACTAAATGCCCTATTGATTGAAGTGTCTAGAGAGCCCATAGAAATATTGTACAAAAAAATAAAAGAGATTTTGTAGGTGTGTCTTCTCCCTCTAAATGGCTCATAGGTGAGGGTGGTGCATCCTCAGATTCACTACTGGAAGGAGGTATCTCTGTGTTTGAACTATATGAAGTTTGATATGAATCATCTAAATCAATATGAAAATCCACTAATGTAGAAGTAGGTGGAGTATAAGAAGGAATATCAGGTGTACCTTGCTCAAAGTGAACACTTCATGCAATGATCAACACATAAGTGGTTGGAATAAGGAGTTTATACCCTTTGACATTGTATGAATCCAAAAAATATGCAAGGTCTACTTTGAGGTTGTGTTACATTGCATTTATCTATTGGGATATGGATCCATGTAGAAGATCCAAACACTCTAAAGTGTTCAACCTTGGGCTTTCTATTGGTCCAAGCTTCAAAAGGTGTAACCTCCTTCAAGGCTTTATGAGGTACTCTATTCTAGATGTAATTGGCATAGTTTATAGCTTTTTCCCAATATTGTGGAGATGGATATTTGACTTGGATCATGTAATTTTCCATATTTTTAAGTGACCTATCCTCTCTATGCAACCCTGTTCTACTGAGGAGTGTAAGGAACTATCTACTATAAGTTTATCCCCTTAAAACTATAAAAATACTCAAACTTATGGTTGAAATACTCCCTCCCATTGTCTTTGTGAAGTTTTTGTATGAAATTATTTGATTTTTTTTCCACTAAGGCTTTGAAGTCTTTGAAATGTTAAAACACTTCACTCTTTTTCTCAAAAAATATCCAAGTGAATATGGAAAAATAATTAATAAAAATCAATAATACTTCTCTTTGTTAAAAGAAAGTACTAGAAAGGGCCCTGAGATATCACTATGAACAAGTATAAGTAAATATATATATCTTCAAGCTTTGAATTTGTCAAAATTTTCTTGTGGATGTTTTTCCAAGATGCATCCATAGAAAAATCCGTTAATAAAATGAACTCTAGGTAATCCAAAAACCATATCTTTGGTACTCAATTGTTGAAGATAGCGGTAGTTAAGATGGCCAAACCGCTCATGCCATAATTTTCTCACATTGTTGGTGTGAGTCAAAAGTGTCAAAGGAGTATCAGGTGCAAACTATGAGAAGGTATACAATCTAGACTAAGAATCTACCTTCCCAATAGCCATTGTTGCATCACTATGTAATTCCTTTATAACCACTAAATCTAGGCTAAACTCTACTCTCTTCCCATCCCCTGTATGTGTGATCTGATAAACTAAAATGATATTAGTTGAAAGTGATGGAACACATAGAACATCATTGAATGTGCCATCAAAAACTTCAACAAACCCTCTCCCACTAACACTTATTGAAGTGTTATCACCTATCAAAATTTGAGTTATGTTGTAAGAATCTGAGGAAAATTCCTCTGAATGTGCAGACATGTGATGTGAAGCTCCTGAGTCAATAACCCAAGTTTTGGAAGATGAAGATACTAATACAACAAATGCCTCATATTTTTATTTCTCTTTTTCAAACTTGAGTCCTTAGTATTTGATGATGAACTAGGATTGATGTTGTTCTTTTGGAGAAGCTCTGTAAGTTGATCAATTTGTTTCTTCATGCATTTGGACTCTTCATGGTTTCTTTTGCAATAATCACAAGTAACTCTTTCTCTCTTAGGTTTGTTACTTTTGGAGGTGGAAGAGTGATCATCACCTTTCTTAGGTGTAGAAGAGGACTTTTGTTGTCTGTATGAGCCATCATCCTTATTGTCTTTTGGCTTGTTGTTAGGCTTATTTACTTTCCCTTCATTCCTTTTATCCTTGTAGCCTTGACTAGCAACTAGGGCATGAGGCTTGGAAGATTTAAGGACACCCATTTGGATAATTTTGTTCTGTTCCTTAATTAATTATTCACAAAAGGCATCAAAAGAGGGCATAGTGAAGGTAGTGCCATTAGCTACCTTAATAGCATAAAAGGTAGACACAAAGATAGAATAATTTGGTCCAAGTTTGAACAACATACTTAGGACTAATTGAGATTCCTTCTTTTCAATGCCACAATCCTTAAGTTGAGATCTAAATTTTTTGAACTTAGTGATAAATTCACTTATATCATCAAAGTCATTTGGATTTAGACTTATGAGTTCATTTTCTAAGATATGCCCCCTAAGTTCATCTTGTTGCCCATAGAGTTTTTCTAGTTTTTCCTAAACTTCCATGGGAGTATCTAGAGAAACCACATGAAATCTGAGATCAGGTGAAATGCAACTACATAGAAAACCCAATGCCATGTCACACTTTTTTAACCACTTAATTTTATCCTTATCATCAACAGGTTTTGGTTCATTTCCACTAACTACTGTGAAGAATCCCTTTTCCCTTAACTTGAATGTAATTTTGGTTTTCCATTTGAAGTAATTATGAGTGAGAATTGGTAAGGAAGGATCCATAGTGTATAGAAGTGAAAGTGCAAACTCACAACACCAAAACACCCCATAGTGTGTAGAAGTGAAAGTGCAAACTCACAACACCAAAACACCCCCTCTTGATCAATAGTTTCAAGACCCCCCCTAAATTTGCAGTTTGTGGCACTTTATAACTTAGTGCATTTACAATTATACATTTGAAAAGGTTAAGTCAGCTAGAAATTATAGTTAAAAAATAGAATTTTTGCAAACAAAATGCTTGACTTTAAAGTTATCAAAAAAATAAGCACTTTAAAAAAATACAATACTCTATTTCAAGCTACCGTTTGAAAGTTATGAGCTCTTAAAATTAAAAAATTGATGACTAAAAATATAAAAAGTATAGTTTATCAAAATAGAAAATATATTATACCATTGCGAAGTTCTAGAATTTTTAAGTAGAATAAAAAAAACTGTTTGATTCAGAGCTACTGAGAGGGAGAACCGATTGTTTGAAAATTAAATTACTCAAATCTATCTTTGCATCTATGAGGCCTAGCCAAGTGGGTGCTGATTGGGTAGAGTGCAAGCTCAAATTTGCAAGTCATTACTACTGATTATGCAATGACATGGCAAGTGATCTTTTGTGGGTGGTTTTTAGGTAAGTGACTTTTTAGTGACCGTTTTAGAAACTATACGGAACTTCGTACAAGGGCTTAAAAATTACAAAAATGGAGGGTGCTATGGGTGACCTTGTACAATCAAGATAAATTACCAATTTATTCTAGGGTTTTGGCATGCTCTGGATCCAATAGTGAGGTCCTTTTAGGTTGAAAAATCTCTAAAATCATGGCGACCCTCTATAATATTCCTATAGCTTCATATCTGTGCACCCTATAGTGAATATCTATAACAATCACCAAGATAAAAATCCAAGGAACTTTCTAATCACCAAGATCCCAAACAAGGGTGAGGTGAGAGCATATGGTGTCCATAACTCAATAAATTGGATTAGCCTAGGATAATCTTAGCTCTGGTACCATGTAAGATTTAACTAGTAACATGAAATACAAACTAGTAAAATCTAAGCTCAGGATATGAAAACCTAAGAACTAATCACATTAGCTTATTTGCATGAAAGGAAATGAGCAATGAAGTAAAATATACTCAATATGAGCAAGAGCATCCCCTCAATATAATTCTTAACATCTGTATATGAGTACAATGGGAAAAGCATTTATATAGGAAATGCTTTCCAAGAATGCAAGTGCAAAAGCAAATGTGGGACTAAAGCTTAGCCCACTACAAGACAAAATAGCAAGCTCCAAATAGCATCTTTAGGACAAGAAGGAAATAGAGATGTCAAAATGAATCCAAATGAAGCCCAAATGATGTATAAAGTTGAAATAAAGGTTATACATAGGTGTATAACAAGCACAAGTAACATACTAAGTGTGAAAAGTAGAAAATATGTACCAACAACAGGAATCATGTCGCATACAACTAGTAAAGTTGGTAGAATCAAAGGGCCTTTATC
Source organism: Wollemia nobilis (assembly GCA_028583015.1). Taxonomy (NCBI): domain Eukaryota; kingdom Viridiplantae; phylum Streptophyta; class Pinopsida; order Araucariales; family Araucariaceae; genus Wollemia; species Wollemia nobilis. Next base: position 7,790,744 of record JAQPPZ010001078.1, on the reverse strand, counting down.
ATTTTATGCCAAAAATATTCTTAGGGGTTGATTCTATTAAGTTGGCATGTTGCATCATTAATTTATCCTCCTTGCTCTTTGGTTCAAAGGTGGTACCAAATCTTGTTGATTAGTTTTGACAAAGGACCTAGTGATAGGTCTTCTACTCATATTTTAGGGTCTCTTATTAGGAATAGAGTTGCTAGGTGGGGAGTAGATTGCTTTGATAAGACATGAGATAAATATCCCCACTAAAATATTACTATTTTATTTTGCTAGATGACTTCGTTAGGGTATTTTATTCTTCAATGGAGTTGCCAAGTGGATACCTTAATGCTTTAAAAAGTGAGTTAACTAAGACCTTCATCAGAGTCTTAATTAAAAACCTTTTCTTTTAGTTTCATGGGTGTTAAGGAATATTACATTAATTGGTACATGCTAATGTACCCCCATGGTACCTTCATGGTACAAATGTAAATATGTAATAGATTAGGGTTGAGTCTTTATTTTAGGTGAATGTTTTTAATTTTTCCTTTCATTTTGTTAGAATATTGTTGTAATGTGCACTATGTCTTCATTTTGACACTTGTTTTATTTCCAGCTTGAGTTGGAGTTATGTATCTTCTGCATGACACTTGGAGTGGAGATTATGACACTTGTCAAATATAACTCATAGGCTTGATGCCTATATATTGTAACATATTTTATTAATAAATTGTGCCTTTTATTGGTCCCAACGTATGGTATCAGAGCAGTGATATCCACCTATGGGATTCTTGGGGTTTGAGTATGGAGTCAGGGAGTATGCCCTCCACTCATTGAGTGGATTAAAAACTAGAAACTCTATTGTGAGCAATGTTTAAAATTTTGGGAAATTGCTGAAAATTTATGTAGATGCGAGATTTGGAGAGACTATTTTTTCAACCCTTGTTGTTATGTTTTGTCTGCGTAGTCAAGAATCACATTGAACATGCCTGTGCATTTGTTATTCTAGTCTAGGTGATGATGAACTTCTTGGATACCCCATCACCACCATCTTTATTTCTCCCACATCGCCCTCTGTAGCACTTTATGTGATAATAATAACTTCAATCACCTCCTAACACAATAGTTGTTCCTATCGACCATGATCAGGGAATTAAGAGCAGTGGCCTAGATCTCCTACCGTGAAAGAAAAAATGCTTAGGCACACATCTACCTATGTGATATGGCCTCAAAAATATTCTCGTGAAGCCCTATGACTTAAACCCTTGCCATGGAAGTTGCACTGATTTTGGATGTGAAATTTTGGTTTACCAGAGAATATTTTCTAGTAATGCGTGGATCTGGGTTTGGTGATAGCTCCAAAAAAAATTTATGAACATCTAATTTTTTGGATCTACCATGTGCGCACCCTGACAGACGATGGGGTGAATTTGCATGTTTTTTTGAAGATATTGTTTTTTCTTGAGCCCTGGTGCAACACAGAAATCACCCTGAGTGTTAGAGGAGGTGATGCTACTATCAATCACATTAAAATCCAATTTGAATAGGAAATATCTACAAAGTTTCTGGTTATGGTGTTCAAATCTCAGGATATACCTATTTTCATTTGTTGTCACGTGTTGTGATAATCCCTCATGCTCAGTTTCGATAGCTAATGAAGGCTTGTCTTGACTAGCAACAACTCACATTAAAGTGACCCTGAGCTAAGATTCAAATCTAGGAAAATAAATTGAGCACATCGAGCACACCTATCATCCTACGTGAAGATTTTTTTCTCTTAACTTTCCAAGTGCAACAATTTTTTTTTCTTGGCATCGCTTATAATTGAAAGTGAAAATAAATTTATGTATCTCCCTCTACCAGAATGTCTCAAATATGTAAACTTGATGTTGCATGAATTTTTTCAAAGTAGAAGGTCATGATATCGTAGCATTGAATACATGAGATCATGCCTATGCGAAGTGATCACAACCATTTTTCTTGTTCTCCTTGAACGAAGACTAAAGTATCTCTGAATGTGTAATTTTGTGATCCCTCGATGCATAGTGGATGTTGTTGAAGATTCCTTTCTCTTGTCAGTGCTCGAAGCCATACTTTTCTAAGATGCCGACATCAACAACATCCATGGTGGTGGATCTGCTCGTAGTCATGCATTGAGGGGACATTTTCTCCATGCGACCAATGTAGTTTGAATGTGTTGCTGGTGAAAATTCTAAAATTATGGTGTAACGAAGTTGGATACGTGTCCTTAGTGATTCATCATTAGATTTTCTATGGAAGCAAATGATAATTTGTTAGTAGATGTGATTATTATTTTTGTTAAGTCTTCATACTATTGCATTGGTTGATTATTACATGGAGTTCCATTTCATATTATACTTCAAAAAAATAATAAAAATCATGCATCTTAGAAGCGCCTATGTGGTGGTCCCCCCTCGCTCCAAGGAGTGCCATCTGTTAGCACTAATTTAAAAATAATCCAGTTTTTTGCCTAGTTTAAAATTTCTCGCCCCACCCAGGTACTATAGGATAATGTTTTGACCTCCGTCAAACCATGGAATTCAATTTTTAACACCTGGAGCACTCTCCACAATGCCAAAACAAGCAAATAGTTCTATCGATCTCCACACTCTGCCTGAAGTGATTGTGTTGTTGATTGTAAAAGGAGAAGAAAATAAATCCATATTTTTTGAATATTTAAGTAGTTAAGAGGGGGTCATACGGTGCAAAAAGTCCTTCTCATGGCTGAAAAAGTAGTGGATGGTGATGTCAATGTTAAGGACCCAAAGGCATTACTCAAAATGACCCAGATTGTAAAGTTATCCAAAGGCATTGGTGCGGATGCATTACAACCAAGGAGTATCAAGCAACCGAGATCTAAAAATATTTTCTATTTTAAATCAATTGAGTGCTATTTTTTGCCTATTGAGTATTTGTGTGACTTAATATTTGTGGTCCACCCCTAGTCCTCTTGAGCCAGAGCCATTTTATTTGTCGAATTCATCTATATTAAATTTTTGGATGTTGGCAACTTTTTTCTTTCTAGTTCTCTTCAACTTGTTGAATGATTTAGATGGTAGAAAAAATGATGATCCATCGAGCATCAAATTTTGGATCTACCACAAATCCAGTAATGATAGTGACGTTGTCGATAACTGCTATATAGAATCTGTTCTTCATCAAATTGAGCAACATCAGATTCTAACTTCGATTCAGTAAATGAAATTCAAGATACCTACTTCCACACCACATTGGTTGTAGAAAAGGAATTAAACTTCATCTCGTTGAAGGAGCTCACTCTTTTGCAAATTGGAAATATGAAATGGAATCCATATTAATGATGAATGGCATGTGGGATTTTGTAAGAGATAGGAAAGATAATGAAGACCCACTCACAACACCTAAAGACCCTACAACAAAAGCACTATTTTAAAAGAATTCCAATATAGCTTTAATTCTCATCAAACTAGCTACAGGAATTCAATGTAGAGAAACTGTAAGGGCTGCAACTACACCTAAACAAACTTGGGATGCTCTAATAATATTGTTTGATAGGCCTAGTCAAGACAAAATTTTGTATCTAAAACAAAAATTACACAATCTCTGTATGAAAGGCTCACTTACCGATTACCTTATGGAAGTGAAGTCTATTAGGAATTATTTCTTAGTTGCTATAAAAACTCTTAATGATAATGAGTTGATTCCTATAATGTTACATGGTCTTCCTTAAAAATTTCACTCCTATGCTACCATGTTAGATCTAAGTGGTAAAACAATGAATTCAACACTTGAGGAGATTGAAATTCTACTTAAGAAACATGAGCAAGCCCTAATCAAAGATGAAGAGATTGAATCCTCATCAACAAATTTTGCCACCAAGGCACCCTTAACGTCTAGACACAACAAGGATCCAAATTAGCAACATCAAAATCAGAGAGGTAGACAACATCAGAGATACCCATAATAGCCACATCAACAACAACATCAATAGCTATGTCAACAATACCAGTATTAGCCATGTCAATAAAAACCACAACAGTATAACCAACAGCTAAATCAACATCCAAGATGGCAAACAAGGCCTCCTCAAGGGGGTCATACTAATAGAGGGCCTCAAAATAACAATCAACAAGGGTGTGATTATTGTGGAAAATGGAATCATAATATCACTAATTGCTATCAAAGACAAAGATATCAAAGAGGTCCACAATATAATAATATAAACACATTATATGCAACAAACCAAATTAATTTTGAAGATAAAATTATTGGTATATATATTTTGGGGTAACAAAGCACATGACAGGAAGGTAAGATTGGTTGACCAAGGTTCAACCTACTTCCAATCAATTCATTACTTTTGGTGATGAAAGTGCCCTTCCCATTGAAGGTGTTGGAGAGACACCACTTTCTTTGCATGATGAGAATAATGTTCCTGCAATAGATATCTTGTATGTGTTTGGTTTTAAGAGGAGTATTCTATATATTGATAAGCTTACAGATGATGGTTATACTGTATATTTTGAAAATACAAGTGCTACATTCAAGAACCAAATGGCACTATCAAAGCCATGGGAGTAAAAAAGGATGGTGTTTACTACCTCCTTACCAAATCTGTAACTCAAAACTCTTTGCATACAACAACTACTTTTTATTTGGAGTACATGTGGCATGAAAGAATGGGGCATTTAAATTTTCATAATATTCAAATGATGGAAAGGAAAGGTTTGGTAAAAGGGCTTCCTCACCTTAAGGAGTAAAAATGCTTTTGTGAGCCATATGTTATAGCCAAATACCATAGACAACCTTTTGAGTCAGGAAAGGCTTGGAGAGTGAATAGACCATTGTAATTGGTTCATTCAAATATTTTTGGGCCAATATCTGTTCAATATTATACTGGGTCTAGATACTATATCACCTTCATTTATTATTATAGTAGAAAGGTATAGATCTACCTAATTCAATACAAATTTCAAGCTCTTGATAAGTTCAAGGAATTCATGGCACTTGTTGAGAGAGAAAGTGGCTACCAAATATCCACCTTAATATTAGATAATGGTGGATAATATGTATCAAATAATTCTTCAATTTTTGTAAGTATCATGGGATAAGGAGGTTATTCACAAATATTTATACCCCCCAACAAAATTGAGTAGCTAAGAGGATGAATCAAAAAATCACAAATAGGGAAAAATCAATGTTACTTGTTGCTACATTGCCTAACTCATTTTGGGGAGAAGTTGTTCTTACTGTTGCATACTTGAATAATAGGTCATACACTAAGGCCTTACATGATAGAACACCTAAAAAAGTATGGAGTGGAAGGATGCCATATGTGGGCCATTTCAAAGTCTTTGGATGTGATGCCTATGCTCACATTCCTCATAAGAAAAGAAAGAATTTTGATGATAAGGGACAAAAATGCATCTTTGTTGGCTATAGTGATAGTGCCAATGCCTAGAAGTTTTATGAGCCTATTTCCAAGAGAATTTTTTTATCTAGTGATGTTACATTTCATGAGTAAACCCCATCAAATCCTCCTATTATCCCCTTGATACCTACAATATCATCTAGTACTTCCTCTTCACTCATAAATCAAGAAATTCCTCCACATGAAGAACTCCCCAGAAATGATCCATGTCCTCCATCTCCATCTACTCCTCCATATAATGATTAAGCCACATCATACAATCCTTTACCTAAGTGGGTTCAAGCCACCATAGATGAATCCCAAAGTCATTTTCCCACTTATACAGGTAATAGGCCTTCAGCCCTAAGACACCAAGTGAATTATGCCCTCATGGCTAAAGTCCTTAGCCAACCTGAACCTTCTAATATCAAAGAAGCACTTGGTGATCCTAAATGGGTTCTTTCCATGGATCAAGAATTGGATTCCATTGAAAGGAATCACACTTGGGAGTTAGTTGATTTACCCTAAGGTAAATATACCATTGGCACAAAATGGGTGTACAAGGTAAATTATAAAGCAGATGGCTCATTATATCGCTATAAGGCTCGCATAGTAGCTCAAGGTTACAAGCAACAAGAGGGAATTGATTATGAGAAGAATTTAGCTCTTGTGGCAAAGATGACTACTATCCGCATAGTTATTGCTTTGATAGCTCAAAAACATTGTCCTATATATCATGTGGATGTCAAAAGTGCATTTCTCAATGGACACTTGAAGGAGGAAGTGTATGTGAACCAACCACCAGGGTACCTAGTTGAATGCCAAGAAAACAAAGTCCTCAGATTAAAGAAACCTCTATATGGATTGAAGTAAGCACCCTCAGCTTGGTATGCAAAAATTGACTCCTATTTCATCAACCTTGGTTTCATTAGATCTGCAACTGAATCTACTCTCTATGTGAAACATTGGAATAACCACATCATTTTGGTTACATTGTATGTGGATGATATTCTCATTACAGGTGGTGACACAAAAGGAATAAGATTGCTCAAGGAGTACTTATGCAAAAATTTTGAGATGACAGACTTAGGCCTCCTCCACTATTGCTTAGGCATAGAGGTATGTCAAAAAACTAGTAAGATTTTTATCTCACAGGCTAAATGCATTCAGTCTATTTTAGAGAGATTTCACATGGAGGAGTGTAAGCCCTCCCTCACTCACATGGAAACTCAGTTGTAATTGGTTAATAGTAATGATGAAGAAAGGGTTTATGGTACCCTTTACAAGCAGCTAGTTGGAAGTTTGATCTACTTAACCTCAACTAGACCAGATATTTCCTATTCGGTTGGCCTTGTTTCTAGATTCATGTAGGATCCTAAGAAGAGCCATTGGATAGCATCTAAGAGGATTTTGAGATTCCTCAAGGCCACCCCACATCATGGCCTTATGTACACATCATGTGATGATTTTTATTTGATTGGGTACACAGATTCATATTAGGCTAGTTGTCCAAAAACTAGAAGATCCACATTAGGTTATTGTTTTTAGTTGGATCAGGGCTCTATTTCATGGAGCACCAAGAAGCAAAACACAGTTTCATTATCTTCAACAGAGGATGAATATAGAGCAGAAATTGAGGCAACTAAGAAGGCAATTTGGTTGAGGCAATTACTTCAGGACATTGGGCTATTCATAGATGGTCCAACATATATATATATATATATATATATATATATATATATATATATATAATTGTGACAATCAAAGTACCATCAAGATGACCAAGAATCCAGTCTTCCATTCCATAACAAAGCACATTAATATCCATCATCACTTCATCAGATAAATGGTCCAAGAAGACATTATACTCATGGAGTATGTACCAACTCAATATCAAGTGGCTAACATCTTCACCAAGTCACTTGGGTAAGACATGTTTTCTCAATTTAGTGAATTGCTCTATGTATATAATAGAAGTCAACATTAAGGGGGAATGTTTATTTTTTTCTATAGTTAGGATAGTGCACATTAAGGGGGGATGTTAGAATATTATTATAATATGCACTATGCCTTCTATTTGACACTTGTCTTATTTCCAGATTGATTTGGAGTTATGTGTCTTTTGCATGACACTTGGAGTGGAGATTATGACACTTGTTAAATCTCACTCATAGGATTGATGCCTATATATTGTAACACATTTTTTCAATATATTATGCCTTTTATTGGTCCCAACACATGTAAGTATCAATGCGTAAGAAATGCACAAGTGTTATATAAGAGTGCAATGCGTAGGAAATGCACGAGTGTCATGTAAGAGTGCAATGTGCAGGAAATGCACAAGTTTCATGTAAGTTAGATTGCAAGTTTGTATTGAGAGAATGTCTACAAGTGTCATGTATGTAAGTGTGAAAATATGTAATGTAAGAATGTGCACAAGTATCTTAGATTAGGAGTGCATGTAGAAGTGTGCAAGTGTGCATGTAAGAAGAAAGTGAAGAGTCTAGTATGCAAGTGGCAAGATGATAAGCCAAAGGCCATGGGACTTGTCATATGGAGAGCAATAGTCAAGTACTTGAAGAGTCACACTACTATGTATATATTATGGATACAATGCTCCATGAAATAGAAAGTTGATTATCTAATTGTAAGATGGAGATACAAAAAGGTGAATAAAGCTTGTATGCATATTTTGAGCAATTAATATTGTAAGTTTTTTCATGCGTAGTTCATGAAATTTAGTCCATTTACATTCATATTGAATATTATTTTCATTATTATCTTGGCCTTGATATACATATTAAATTTCTTATATATATATATTTCTACTCTTCATTATTGATATTTTGACCTTTAATATTGTGGGTTCTTTATATTGGTACCTATGATAGTATGTGGTAGTAAGGCTTAAAATATAACAATAGGGTGGAACATATTAATCTCATCCTAATATGCATACCCTTTTAAGTTGTTTCCACAAAGTGTCCTAGTTGTTTGGGGAAGCATCCTGACGTGCCTGGGCACCCATGCCTTGCATTGAGTGGCACAGTGGAAAGCTCCATGGGTGGAGAAAATACTTGTGGGAAACCTCCAATTTATTTTACAAAGGCTATATCCTTGTTAGATGTGATATTTATGCACCATTCAGACCTTGCAATCTTCGACCTATGATCTTCCAATGAAAAAGAAATAGACAAATAGACCAAACATGTGCAATAAAAAATCCTAAGCTATGGAAGCAATGCATCAATATCTATATCCCTCCAATTTGCATGAATGAGCTTATATAAACACATTCACCATAGTATAATAGCTAGAAATTTAACACAATTTTTGATCAAACCCAAGTATTTAAAATACACAACAGAAGTAGGACAGAGCCAAATTTGTTACAACTTCTATACACATATAAATATACAAAGGTATACAAATGGAATAGGCTTTATGCTCTTTAGACAGTGACTTAAGGTTTGAGTTCCACTTATACAAATGATAAGGGATGAAAGGAAGAGCATACAAGGCCAAGTATTAGGCACAAGCAAGTGACTCACAATGCCTTACACAAAATTTATATGCCCATTTATAGGTAAAATAGAGGGGTTTTCCCTCCAAAACTCTACTCATAAGACCTAGAGTGCTATATTTGATATATATTTGATATCCTTCTATGTTCATATGTGGCCACTTTTAAGTCTCTATATCTGGGACCATTAATATTAAAAGCTTCTAGGTCCTCATATGGGTAGTTTTTTCTTTCATCATCCATCACTTCTATTAGGTGATGCACAAAGGATATTTATGCAATTATTTCTTGCCTAGTTTGAGGCTCTAGGAATCAGAGCTCTTCTAGGCCCTTGGTTATTTTTTTGGAATGTCCCACCTACTAACATAGTTGGTATAGCCTCCTATGATTGAATGACTAGTAGGGCTTCTACTTTTGAAGGGTGCATGTTGGTTGGGTAGGATTACCCATGTGGTGGGTGGCTCATTTTGTTTCCATGTGGGAAACTCTGATGGGATGGGCCACATAAGTCAACTTTAATAACTTCTTTCTATAACCAATAATATGCATATCTTTAAATACTTCTTGTGTTTCCTTTCCTTATATATGCGTGTCTACCATGTGTCTAACTCTTTACTATGGTGGGGCCATTCCTTTTGCATTGTATTTTTCTAAGGAAAGAAACATGGGCCATCAAATGCAAGACCAAGGGCCCGTAGGCCTTGGCATCCCTTGGTCACCTACTTTAGGCAGAAAAAGAGTGTCATGCATTGATGACAAATTCAATTGTTGGTGTGGACCTGCTACTCATTCATCTTTTCTTGGTTTTTGAGCTAGTTTCTACCCTTCCAATTGAAGGTGGGCTACACCTTCTAATTCTACTTTTTTGGCCCTACTTATAAGTAAGTGTTTCTTTGAGTGAAGAGGGGATGTAGGGAAACTTTCCTATAAAATTATTAAGTGATAATTTTTTTCACTCTTTAATTTATTTTGTATATAAAATATTAGAGCAATAAAATTATAGACATCCAATTGTTAATATCAAATTTTATATTTTAAGTAGATAATGCTAATACAATATTATTTGCCAATAAATTATGTAAATTGTTCTTAGATTTTACTAGATGAATGACATTATCAATAGAGACATGAATCTTGATTTGTTGGATATTTATCAAATTATCATCTTTGTCACAACATTTACTCCAGCTTCATGTTAATATTTTTTTCTTTACTGGTTTCATTTATATAGATTCTACATAAATACTTAGTATTAAATTCAACTTAATATTCTTTAATGGACTATAGTTAGAATAACTAAATTGAGGCATAGAGGACTATAATTATTTTATTATGTTGGAGGAAGGGGTTTTTGAAAGGGCCCTAAGCCTTTTACATTATCATAAATAAAAATATAATACTTCAATACAAAACCCAAGGTGTGATATAAAGTGAGTCACCAATTTGAAAATATATCCCAAATTACCTATATAAGCTAATACTATAGAAAATCAGCTTGGTCAAAAACTTAATAACTGAAACACAACTTTGTCTTGACTTCTAATTTAGTGATGTGTCCCAGTTCTAGTTTCAATAAAGTTGGAAGGAAGAGCCAAAAACACCTCCCAACCTCTACATTGAGGTTAGATCCTCACTCTCCTTGTAGAAATTTTCCTATCCTAACCTACACTAAATGCATAAAAAGTATAGTTCAAAAATAGAGGCATAAAATATTAAGGTTATAAGTGACTTAAATATAATACAACTTTAAATCATAGTGAGGGAGTTTAAGTGATTAATAAACACATGAAAATTTAATTATCATCAATTTTCTCTCATTCATTAAGTATGAAATTAGAGCAAATGACAAGATAAAAAAGGGAAATGATAAATCACCATGAACTTAGTAAACCAAGCAAGTGGTGTCATTAATGGAATTCATAAGGACTTGCAATTTCTCAAAAATCTCATGAGGTCTAAGCATAATGTGGATTTCATATTGTAGATCTAAATTCTCATGGCCAAAATATGTTTACAATGGAATCCATGAATACTATTTATAGTTGGATTTTACCCATGAGTTACATGAGATGAGAAACTATTACTCATAATAAAATTAAATATTTTGGAGTATCTCAAACAAAATGATTAATCTCCAAATAGTGTATGCCTCTAATAGGCTTAGAAGGCTTCTAAAATGAGTTAGTATACCATTAAAAAATAAAAAGTCACTTTCCAAATATTTCCCTTGGAATTTGAACTTCTCCTTGTATCCCTTGATAAGCCTATGAGTTATTTGATCTAGAAAGTAAGTAAATCATTTAACCTTACTAGTAATTTCCTAGCATTTTCTAGTGGATCACTCATGTAAGCCAACTGGTCCACTTTTTAGGTGGATCACTTTAAATATAAATTATACTTGTGAGAAAATCAACACTCATGAGTTAATTGACACCTAAGTGAATCAACACTTAATAAATTTGGCACTACAGTAAATTGGACGACCTTGGACACTTAGCCAAATTTTGTTACTTTTGTAAACTTTTGTTGTTTTACAGTGTTCCTAGGTTTGTAAAATCCATTTTTCTTAGGCTAATTCTTTGGAACTAGAAGTTATTAGCCTAGATACTATATTTATAGTGAATTCTTAGGGTTCCAATATCAATTGGCAAGAGATGCTAGATATTACCTTTATTCTTGGGTATGAAGTCTTCAAAATTGGAATCCCCACTACAAATTTGTAAAATTGTAGGCAACATGTATTTAGTTGTAGGGTGACAAGTCCAAAACTTCCTACTAATTAGTGTGAGAGGGTGTATATTGAGCATCAACATTTTGGTGTTTGACACAAATTCATCATGTTAAACATATAGGAGGCTCTTCTCTTAATCCTATTTAATTTATTGACTTTTCTTAATTATGTCCTTTAAACACAAAACAAAATTATCTATGGACATCTCCACTTTCGATTTATCTCCATCAATGGTATTGACAACATCCATGGAGTTGTCCTTGATAAGAGAGTACCTCATATATTCCATTATTTAGTAATTCCAAAATTTTCTTTCTCAATTCTTTAATTATTGTTCTAAGAGCATCATAGAAAAATTATACCAATGGAGTCTCCCTTGCTTGTAGGATATGTCCTCTAACTATATGATTTTCATCTTCTTATCTAATCTACCCATCTACTTAATTTGTTCATTGGATGGAGAGTTTGGTATAATTTTCCTTGGATGTTAGCTCCTATTATACCTTCCTCATTTCCTTTTAATAGAAATGTCTTGCACTTATTTATATAGGTTGGGGTGTGCCTTGAAATAAAGGTATTTTACTTGAGAAATGTTTGGTGTGCCTTAGCGCAATTGGTTCCATAAGGAATTGGATTTCCACCACCAAGATCTTGAATTTTATATTTTGTATTAAAAGTGCATTGATGACCAATAGCTCCTATTTTTTTTTATTGACCAAGATTGGTGGATCATGAAGGCAAAAAATACTGATGTTTTTTACTAGTGTTCTCTTGATCAATGTGTATTTTTACATAGTACCTAGTATTTCCTCTCTATTTTTCTTATCAAGATTCCATTTTTACCAAGTGATGGAATGACTCATGGAAATCTAGGGTGGCGTGATACTTCATAATGTTTATTACCCTAGATAATTTCAATGATATAAAAGGAAAGAGTATCATTGTACTTAACCAATGAAGACAAGGATACTAATTTGACACAATAACATGGATAATTGCATAAACCATGACATGATGGATGATGAGAGGGATTGATATGATGAAACATGGATTGATATAACTGCACTTGTGATGTGGGAAGATCCAAAATATGGTTTAAGGGGATGGAAAGTGATGGTGGAGTGAATTGTGATAGGAAAAACTAGAGTAGAGATGGTGTGTGGGATATCCCTTCATTATGAACAAGTAAACTTATTTGTGATCATAAGACTAAGACTATGCTTTATTTGAGGTGGGGGATGTGTATAAAAAAATAAGTTAGTGGCATAATATGAGTATGAGTTCAATAAATAAGATGAAAAGAGAGAATAGTGAAGGGAATATAAGAAATAGGGGGTGGAAGTGAAGTGAATATGGTTATGGGAAATATGGTGAAAGAAATTTGTGCTTCTAGATTAGCAACTTTCATTCTTACTACTATTTTTGTTATATATAGATTTTATTATCTTTCAGAGCTCTTCTTATTAGGGTTATCTATCATTTATCTCTATTATTTTATATTTCATTTCCTTGAGATATAAAAAGTATCATGAACTGATCCACTTTTACCATCCCTTGTGATAGTTGTTTTATGACAACATTATTAGCAAGGTCTACATTAAACTTTTTCTTGATTATTGGGCTACAAAATTAAAAGAAATAAAATTCCTACCTATCGTAAAATTAATATGGATATCAAACATGGCCTTCCTATCATAATATCACTAGGTTGGCTTCTCACAATATTAGCTTTATGAAAAATGACCACTAATTTGATGAGCCTGCATGTTTGTCTATAAATTTTGTAGAAACTATAATTGACCTTAGGGAATCTACATGTATTGGGCCAAATGAGGATTTAATCCCATGACATATTTTGTACCATATAAGTATTCTTCCATGGTTGATCCACCATAATTTTTTCCAAAGGTCAAATATGTCAAAGATAAGAGGGTGAAGCTCATATGATTTCCCCTGTTCAAGAGTGAGGTTGAGACAATGCCATACAAAGTTTGGAATAATTTTTTTTTACGAAGCAAATCACTCAACTTATTTTGTTGAAGTTTGTAATAGTTGTTTCCCTACAAAGAATCATACTATATCCTTCCAATGTATGTAAAAGTACAAATAGATTTTTGGGATAAAATTTTAGAAAATATTAGAAATTGGCCAATAGAGCAATTTGCATGCAAGCTAGAGTGATTTGCTCGTAAAATTGGGTACTTCACTTATTCTTTAGGAAATTCACTAGTAGGAATCAAATGATATTTTTTTTGCCTATGAAGGGATTCACTTGTAACGTCAAGCAATTTGCTAGCAATTTTAGAAGATTAGCTAGCAGGAACCAAAATTGATTAAAATTTTCCTACAATGTGATTTGTCTATAATAGGGTGATCCACTTACAAAGTCAAGTGATTTGCTAAAATTTTTGGGTGATTCTCTAGTAGGATTTAGAATCTAAAATTTTTAAAGTCTAGAGGGTCCAAATGAATCGCTATCCTAGGAAGGATTTAGGAAGTTTTTTAGCCTAGTGAATCAATTTGTAGATTCTGATAAAATTTCTCATAAAATTCAACTTGATGGAATTTTACTAATTCCAAAGCAAATCGCTTGATGAATTTAGTGAATGGCTAGATGTTTTGAACTTCGGAAAAAATAACTCAAAATATTCTTTAATTTATTTCTACCCATGGAAAATGCAAAATAGAGGTCGAGTCTAAGGTTTGACATAGTTTTTATGTTGTTCATGTTGATTACTTCATGAAATATTCAAAATTCTAGAGTCCGTGTAGGAGTCACCATTCATAAAACACCTACAAAAATCAAGCACAAATAATGAATTTGATGTGAATTAATATTATCCATGGATTAATGTTGACTCACCTTAAATATATTGTTCTTTTAATTGAAGCATGCCACTCTAGATTTAGCTCTTTAGTCTTTGATGAGGGTCTATCATCCTTTATTTATTCACTATCTTTCTCTCTTTTATAATATATAGTTCTTTATAGTATTTTGAATTTTCCATTATATGATCATAAACCATTATTATTTTCTACATTTACATTATAGATTAACATTTACAATCAAATTGTTTATCCATGCAATGGATTTTAGAATTTTCTTCTCTCAATTATATAAATTTATTGTTCTTTAGGATCCAATAAATGTAAGAGCCTCAATTTATTGTATAGAACCCTCATCAATTTATAAGAGCCTCAAAATATTTTTATAAGTAAAAATTGTATTAATGCAGGTTTCGAAAAGAATCCCAAAATATTGTTATAAAAATAACAAGATGGAATACTGTGAAGAGGAAAACGTAAATGAAAGAGACACCCTACCTAAAAGACAAAATCTGCAAAATAAGACTAGCCAACCGGACGTAGACAAACAGGCCTCCAAAAAATGTAGCCCAGAGACCGCTCATAGCCATATCCTTAGAAGCATCCCAAAAAACAACACCTACATGACATCTTTGCTTCCATCCTTCATCGCTTCCTTCATCACTTCCTACATCGCTTCCCTGACCACCTTAGGTTCATCATAAACCTTAGGGTCATCCGTAATTATGACAGAGAAATCTTCATAGAAAAAAATAAAGTTTAGGGTGTTTTGCAACTCCTTCAGGGTGGATAAAAATCCTCAAACTGGGAAATTGCTATAGATATCATCTTGATTACAAATTTTTGAAGCACCACGGATGTATGGTCATCACCATCATCATCAGAAGCCACTTCCTAAATCTATTGTTGGCTCTAAGATATCTTCCTTCTGATGTGAGTAGATGATCTGGTAGCACTTGTCGTTTCTTCAACCTTGACCTTCTTTCCTATGGAAACCTTGATTTCCCTATAATATCCCACCGAATTCCTCTTCCTAGACAAAAGGGTTAAAAAAGGGCTCATGGATACGTCATCCTCAAGGATGACCTTGGAAGGACTAGAGTTACCTTGAGGAGGTTCCTCGGGGGGAGCAAGGTCGGCCAAGGACCCTTCAGGACAGTGAATTAGGAAATGACTATAGATGATCTTGAATAAACCTTGGTGGGATGGAAACACAAAATTCTTCTTTTTCCTATAGGTTTCTATGGAATAACTCATGGAGCGAAATAGGAAATTGGGAAAATTAATGAATTTAATATCCCTAAAGTGGTTAACAAAGGCAAGGTGGAAGCTACATAGGGTTTTGTTAGGATCATTGACAGTTATGTATTGCATGATGGGCGTCATGACCCTATTCCAAGGAGACAACAAGTCTGACCTATGCATACCCATTTTGGCCATCTTGAACATTATGGCTCAATTTATATACAATTCTTTAGAGATATTTTTCACTCTTTAATTTATTTTGTATATAAAATATTAGAGCAAAAAAATTAGACATCTAATTATTAATAAATATGATTTAATATCACATTTTATATTATAAATTGATAATGATATTACAATATGATTTGTCATACAAATTTATATAAATTGTTCTTATATTTTTATTCGGATGAATGGCATTATTTATATAGACATAAAACTTAATTTTTTGGATATATGTTAAACTATTGTATTTGTCACCACATTTACTTGAACATCATGTTAATATGTTTTGGTCTTTACCAGATTCACTTATACATATTCTCCATAAGGAACTCAGTCTTAATTTCAACTTACTATTCTTCAATGTACTATAGTTAGAATGCATAAAATGGAGAGTAATGACTGTTGAACTAGGGAATTGTCCTAACTTCTAATTTATTAATGTGTCCCAATTCTTATTTTAACAAAGTTAGAAGGAAGGTCTAATGGCTCCTTCTAACCTTTGAATTTAGGTTGTCTCCCACTATTCCTATAGAAATTATCCTACACTAACCTACATTAATTGCATGAAAAGTAAAGTGTGGAAAATAGATATGCATAACAGATTATGGGTGTGAGTGATTTAAATTTAATACATGATTAAACCTTAGTGAGTGAGTATAAGTGATCAATAAACATATGGGAATTCAAATAAATTCAATGTTATCCCATTCATTAATTATAAAATTGATAAGTGAATGACAATATGGTAAAATGACATTGCCTCAATCACCACACACTTAGCAAACCAAGAGGGAAGTGTCACAATTGGAATGCATAAAGAATTTTGAATTTCTTAATAATCTCACAAGGTCAAAGCACAACACAAGTTTCACATATGCAACTAGGAACTCTCATGGCCAAAATATGTTTACGTGGATATCATGGCTCCTATTTATAGTTGGATTTTACCCCTGAGTTACTTAGCGTGAGAAAATTTTACTCCTAGTAAAAGTAAATATTTAGGGTGTCCTAGTAAGTGTTACATGCCTCTAATTTGCCTTGAATAGGATTAGAAGGATTTAAAAATTAATTAGTGTGCCATTAAAGGATAAAGTCACATTTTAAATATACTCCTTGGGATCCATGCTTATCTTTTTATTCCTCTATAGGCCTTTGGGAAATTAGCTCTAGGATGTAAGTTAATCACTTGAATGTGCTAGGGATTCACTAGTATTTTCTAGCAAATTACTCTTACAAGCCAATCGGTCCACTTTACAAGTAGATCACTTTGAACCCAATCGATACTTAGGATTAAATCAACACTTGAATGAACTAGAACTTATGAGTGAATAGACATCTAATAAAGTCAACACTTGAGAGATTAAACACTTAATAAAATGGTGCCACCATAGAGATAGCCAAATTTTATAAATTGTTATTGTTTTGTAGTGTTGTTATTGGGTTTATAAAATCCATTTTTTATGGCTAATTCCATGGAATTAGAAGGTAATACCCTAGATACTACAAGGACTTAGCCTAAGATATTAAAAGTATATTCAACAACATCATCTAGCATTACTTTATAAGATATTGGATAATAATTATAGTAATACCTCTATTTAAAAGTGGAGACATAAATAATCCATAAAAATACTAAACCATTATGGTCAATGCCTAGTTTAAAAATATATTTGGAAATATGATTGAGAGTTGAATCAAAAATTGGATAGAAGAACAAGAAAATAGAATAAAATAACAAAAAAATCTTAGACCAAAGCACTCAATAATAGACCATGGCACCACTTTGAGACATATCAATAAAACTTATGGAATGAAAAGGGAGAGGCCTATTGTTGATTTTTGGAATTCAAAAAATATTTTGAAAAAAATCATAGAAGTAAAATTTTGAGTAAAGGGGAGGACCTAGGCATACCATAACAATATAAATTAGAGGTTCATAAAATTTATGAGGAGTTTCAAACTAAAATTAAAACTCAAGAAATACTTTTAAAATGCTTTAGAAGTGACATCGAGGTTAAACAAGGATGCCCACTATTCACTGCCTTAATTGGTTTATATATTGACAAATTAAAAGAATGGCTAGATCTTAGAAGATGGGATGGTATTCATTTCTAAAGTAAGGTTTCTTTTGTATGCACATGATCTCATTTTGATTATAAGGGTAGCACATGGGTTGATAAAGCACTTAAAGGCACTAGATCACTTTACAAGAATGTAGACATGGAATTAAATATCAAAACCTATATTTAATTTTCTCCAACAAAAAGAAAAATAATCAATTAAATGTATTATTTAATGATTTTTTTATAGCTTTTAATTTGTTTTATAGTTCATTAAATATAGTAAGAAAATTATGGATGTCCAATTGTTAATCAATATGATCTAATATCATCATTTTATCTTCTAAATATGTAATTGTTTTTCAATGGGTTATAAGGGATTGATATGGTATCCATCCTATTACATCATGACCACATAATTTTATTACAATAGCTTGGAAATTATGCATGTATTATTTGGTAAAATTTGAACCTTGGTCTCCTCCTTGAAAGTTGAGGAATCTAACTCATTGAGATAATGCCATTTGATTCTAAATATGAAATATTGTTACAATCTAATTTGTCAAATAAATATTATAAATTATTCTAGATCTTCATTGGATGAATAAGATTATAGACATAGACACAATCTTTGATCCCTTAGATACTGTTGGGACTGAAACTAAAGGGATTAATTTTATTGATATAAATGGTTACAATATATAGGCATAAGCCTATATTCAACACATGACACTTGTCAAGAGAAACTGACAAATGTCAAGGTGAAGGCATAGTGCACATTACATTAACTCTAACATTCCCCCTTAATGTGCACTATCCTAACTAAAGAAAAAAACAAGTCAACATTAGGTAACATTCCCCCTTAATGTTGACTTCTCTAAAAGTAACTTATCATCCTCTTTTTGGTCTAGGCTCGTGCTCTTTGCGCTTGGCTCTCCACCTATGAATAATAATAGATTCACTATGTATACATATCAGTTTTTTGCCTCAGGGTCAGCCACTTCCACGGGTCTATTGCCACTGGGTTAGCCGTCTAAGTGCCTCAGGGTCATCATGGGTGCCTCAGGGTCAGCCACTTCTGGGTCTGTTGCCTCTGCAGGTCATCCTCAGAGGATGTTGCCTCTTGTAGGTCACTGACTAGATTCACCATGAGTATGAAATCCCTCCTCATGGTGAACTCAATCTAGAAGGTGTCGGTCTCTGCCGAAAATGCACCTAATTAAAGGAAAAACAAGCCATATAAGAGTGTCGATCTCTGTCGAAAATGCACTCAATACAATAAAATGAGCCATAGATCAAAATAGGAGGAGAGAAGAAGAAAAGAAGAGAATATTTTGAAGTGTCTTCGTCTGTAGTCTTCAGAAGTAGATCCAAAAAAACCTCGGATAGAGTCTAGGGTGTCTTTGTTTGTAGTCCCTAGTATAAGTGTCCTTATTGTGACCATGTCATCCCACAAAAATGCATGGGTAACCAACCACTGCATTCGCCAAGTGTATAGAAAAGATCACTAGGTACAAGGATCACATATGAAATTACCTTGGGAGTGTTGGGTACAACCGAGAGTGCACTCCAAGGTATAAGAACTTTGAGGCTAAAAAACTCAATTGAAACAACCTCAGAAGTACAAATGGACACTACCAATGTGTCCATCGTGGAAAAATGTTTCCAACGACTATAAATACCCCTATATTCCACCATCAAAGGGCCTTCATATTTTGGAAAAAACCATAATGCCTATCTAAGGCAGCAAAATAAACCTCAGGAATATCATATTCCTGGCATCGCACTGTGGCAAAATAAAAAGACAGACTCAATTTTCCCTTGCAGGGGGATTACATGGGCCATCTAGGCCATCATCAGTTTTTAAATGAAGGAGTACAATAAGAGCCATGTGGGTCTTCCACATCTCAACTCCAAAATATTGTAAATGACAATATATTCTATCCAGTCACTTTTGAAAGAGACGGTTTCCCATGAGCCTTTTGTTAAATTTAGTATCATATTTCCAGCTAACTTGACCATGTTTAGATTTCAGCCAACCTAACCATGTTTAGGGTCACTACTACACAAACTGTCATTTTTTCATTTGTTCAACCACCTAAACACGTTGCGCCATAAAAAAACACAAACACCATATTATCTCATTAAGAACTGAGTGTGGTGCGGGGAGCGCACGTCTTTAAACTACAGTAAACAATCAAAAAATAGTTTATCATCTCATGGCATAAATTTGGCTTTAATGTGGCTTTAATGCACGATAAAAAAATTATCTTCACGTCATGCTTTCTACACAACCGTGTTAGCTAGTTCGACATGAACACTTTGGATCTAAAAGTGTAACAATGCGTTAGCATTTCTCCATATGGGAAGCATCGGCCCATGTGTGCATGGGTAGCTTGCATTGACTTGGTTGCACTACGATTTTTACGTGAAGACATAAAAAAATACACCATCATCGATACTAGTGTAGCATTTAAACTCCGTAATGCTGGATCTAAGCCTACGTAGCTCTGGATGCTCCAACTCCATCTGTGCCCATTTGCTAAGGCTGATTTGGTTCACTAGGTAGTCCATAATCTTCTCCAGCACCTCCACCAATGCCCTGGTCACCTAAACATCGCTCCTTCACATGGCGGCGGCTGCTGACAGAAAAACTTACCGTCCAATTGACGGGAAAATATTCATTTCATCTGCCATGACAGAAATAATCGCAGGTATCCCGATCCACAGCAAAAATAATTTGAGGTCATCCTCCAGTGCCACGAATAATGCCGTCTTGGAATCCAACGACATGGTGGGCTCATTCAAACCATCAGGCTCCATATTATCGCTGTCAGTGATGGTTGCAGGCAATGTTTTGGCCTTCTCTACGTGTTCAACACATGACACTTGTCAAGAGAAACTGACAAGTGTCAAGGTGAAGGCATAGTGCACATTACATTAACTCTAACAGATACTTGGTGAATTATCATCTTTGTCACAATATTTAATTGAAAATTATATTTTTAATTTAATTTTTCCTTATGCAAATTGCTTCTAGTGATTTTATCTAGGAAAGTTAGCCTTTAGTTCAATTTTAATGTTCTTTAACTAATTTTAATAATTGTATCAATGGATCATTGGAAGTGCTCAAGTTTCTATAAATATTTGATCTAATACAAATTTAGTCTTGTCCATAGATTAAATTTGACTTAACTTAGATATCTCGTCCTTTTGATTTAAGCATTTCATGCTAGGTGTATCCCTATGGTATTTAATGAAGGTCATGTCATCCTCTACTTATTGACTATATTTATCTTTTTTTATAATATATAATTCTTAATAGTGTTTTTTACTTTTTCATTATATGTTCACCAATCATTGTTTTTTTAAAACAAGATGTGTGTATTGTAGATTATCTCTTATAAACAAATTGGTTCTCCATGGAAAGGATTTTAGAAGTTTCTTCTATCAATTATATGAATTTATTGCTCTTTTATATAATTACTCATTCTTTTTTATTTGTAATCTCTCTACTATTTCTCGTTAAATTTAAGATATTACAAAACATATCCAAAGTTATTTAATTATTATGAATTTATAATTATGTATTTTTTTGTACTAGTCTAGAACATCTTATAGGACCATTTCAAAGTTCTCTTAGGACAATATAATTTTAAATATAATACTTGAGTGACATTTATATCTACTCTTTAATTAATTTTGTATATAAAAATCAAGAAAATTGTAGACATTCAATTGTTCATAGAGATGATGTAGTATCATCGTTTTTATTCTAAATAGATTATGTTATTATAATATGATTTGTTAAAAAAATGATGCAAATTATTCTTAAATATTTGATGAATGAGATTATTGATATAGACATGAATCTTTATTCATTGGATATTTTCCAAATTATTATATTTGTCACAACATTTATTTGAGCATCATGTTAATCTTATATGGGTTCTACATAAGGAACTTAGTACTAATTTTACCTTAATATTATTTAATGGATTGTAGTTAGAATACTTAAAATGGGGAGTAGAAGACTTATCCCCACATGTAAAGAGTATATTCAACATCATCTAGCATGGCTTTGCATGGGATTGAAAAATAATTCTAGCAATACCTCTCTTTAAGATTAGACACATAAAAAATCCTTTAAAATACTAAACCGTTATGGTCAATCCCTATTTTATGAAGCTATTTAAAAGTATGATTGAGAGTATAATTAGAAATATTATAGAAGAATAAGAAAAAAGAATAAAATTGTTGGATAATATTACATTATTTGGTACATGCCAATGTACCACCTTGGTACATTATTAGATTAGGTGTGTGTCTTATATTAGAGTGTGAGTTAATATTTCATGTAATGTAATAATGTGTAGGAAATGCACAAGTTTCATGTAATTATGTGTGCAAGTGTTGTGAGTGTAAATGTGCACAAGTGCTCATTATGTAAGAATGCACGTGTCCTATAATAGGAAAATGAAGAATGTCAAAGAAGAATGACAGTCAAGAGTGCAACATGTGAGGAGTCACATCATATATGAGTGACAAAGTATTGTAATTTGTATCGAATTTGTATTGCTTATTATATGCATTAGTAGACCTTTATTCTATGAGAATCTGAGTTGTTCTTGTGTTATTATGTTTGATATCATATTCTGAGTTATTGTATTTATTTCATTATATTGTAACTTTATTATATCCGATCTTGTGATTATATTCTTATGAGTTTCATATTTAGTGTAAGGCTTCAAAAGCCATCAGTGGTATCAGAGCTACAACAATATTGATTGCATAGGATTTGAAAGTTGCAAAAGGCTAGAGTCTTTCCACAAGGTTGAAGGATAACTTGTGAAGACTAGGACTCAACAAGGATCTTTCCACAAGGTTGAAGGATAACTTGTGAAGACTAGGATCCCTATTTGGGTGAATCAACTTGAAGATAATTGATTATTTAGGGCATAGCCAACCCTAACATTAATAGAAATTTTCAAGGATAGAAATCCATTGACATCAATATTGGATTCTTACGTAATGCTAGAAAAATCTAAGGTATTTTTGTAGTCCAATTTTGATCTTTAGAAGTTGGGAAGCTTCCTACAACAAATTGATAATAATTTCATATTTGTTTGCTTGAAGGTCAAGAGCATTCTTCACACAGGGATTGATTCAATTTGCAGTAAAATGAGACCCAAAAAAGAGGTTCCAAAGAAGGTAGATATAGGAGACCCAAATAAAGAGATCTCATAGCTGACAAAGATAGGAGACACAAGGAAAGTGATCACATAGAAGTCAAATACAAAGATAGGAGACTCAAGAAAAGAGGTCCCATAGTTGAAAAAGATAGGATACCCAAGGAAAATTATTGCCATAGAATTTAAATAAAATAGGAGACCCAAGGTAAGAGGTCCCAAAATTGGTAGAGATAGGAGACCCAAGGAAAGTGGTCCCATATAAGCCATTGAAGTCAGAAGAAGAGACCCAAGCAAAGAGGTCCTCTTGAATATTGAAAAGTTTGTTCTAAAGAAGTAAGAAAATAGAGAAAGAAGAATTTCTAGAAAGAGTGCCTACATCAAGTTTGGGATAATCATTTCTATTCAACAACAAGCCCATAAGATATAGAGGAGACTCATTGAAGGAGGTTCTAGTGAAGATTGAGGTAGAACTTGAAAGCTTCAAGACAACAAGATTTGAAGATAGACTAGAAAAAATTTGGAAGCTAAGTATCTTTTCAAAGCTTGCATACATAAAATGGCAACAAGTTTATGAAGAATTAAAAATAGAGAAATAAGATATCTCTATAGATTCGACAAAAAAGAAAGCTACATTGGATATAGAGAAAGCAAGGGTGAAATTTATAGTATTGAAGGTATCATTAGGGAACTAAAGAATCAAATGTACGTATAAAAGTGCAATAGAAGAAAGCATTATCAAAGAGTTGATAAAGGAATATTAGAAGTCTTGAAATTCTCTACACCAAAGCATAAAGCTAAAAGCCTATAGCTGCATTTAAATAAGAAAAAAAGTTAACATTAACTACACAGATTTTATGAAAAGAATGTAATAAAGAATGCAATGCAAATAGAAGGGTAAAAAAAGGTGAAGGAAAATCATCATTTTGTGTCATTATTTAGAGTAAAATTCACTCTAAAATAGTCTAACATTAAGAAATGAGGGAAGTGAAAGCGCTATATATCGTCTGTGAAGAGAACGTGCAAGTCAATGAGCACCATTACATAGGAAATTGAGTGCCATTATAAGAGCACTATTTTATAGAAATGAAGTGTCTAGAGTGTAGTGATTTCATTGAATGGAGAGAGTGCCTAGAGTATTGTGCTTAGGACATCAATGTTTCGGAGCCAAGTCTACCAGATCAAGGAAAATAAAGCATCAACCCAAGATCCATTCAAAGGACGAAGGAGAAGCAAAAATTAGCAAAGTAAAATGTCACCATTACAGTCCAGATATAAGCATTTGAATGTTAAAATGAAGCAAACAATGAAGTGGAACTAATATTGATAGAGGAATTGGAACACAAAGAAAAGGAATTGAAAGATTGGATAAGCGCAAATGCTAGGTGAATTTTGAACGTATTATGAGTGGAAATCCAAGATACAAGCATTAGAAAATCTAACACTCGTATTCAACCACTAAGATAATGAAATATTTTAGAGCATTAGGTATTATATCATTTATTTTCCTAGAAAAAAAAATGTTTTAAGAATAATAATGTAGAAAACCAATCGATGTTGTTATGCAAAGCGTCCAGTTGACACACAACAACATGGAAGGTGAAAGAAAGAAGCAAAAATAATGCTTATGTAAAAAGGATTGAAGTAGGAGGTTCATAAAAATTATTCCCATCACTTTCACATGTTGTAAGGTAGAATAAATTTGTTCATCTAATTGCATGATCAGAAGACAACGCGCCATTAAGGGGGTATAATTTTAATTTGAATTTCTATATTTAATTTTTTCTAAGGTTGAGGAGATATGAGGGGACTTTATGATTAATTATTGATTGTCCTATGTTTAATTTTCTTAAAGGAGAGATAAGAAATTTAATAGGATATCTAAAGCCTTAGTTACTTTAAGTGCATTATTAATATTTTGGAGTAATAAGAAGATATTTAATTTGAAGTTTTATAAAGTTATTTGAAATTTGAAAAATTATTTTTGGAGAGATAAGGAATTCTACATAAAAATTTAGGAAGATTAAATTTTGCAAAATTCTTATTTTTATAGTTTCTAATTAATTAGGGAGCCATAAGGTATACAACTACACAATTTTTTGAAAAATTTAGAAACTGAAAATAATTATTATTCAAAAACTAGGGAGATATAAGGTAGTCAATTTCAAAGGTTATATGAGTGTCACCATGACAACCAATAAATTATTTCTTTCATAATCTCAACTTCTCAAAGGTCCTAATTATGCTTCATGGAAAAACAAAGTGAAATCAATTTTGATAGTAGAAAAACTTTGGGACATTGTTAGAGGAACAAAAACTAAACCTGTTGAAGGTGATAGAGAAATACAAAAATATGAAGAAGAAGAAGAAGAAAAATATCTCATGATAATAACATTTGCAATTACATATGAGATGCAACCCTACATAAGTTTAGTAGTAACCTCTAAAAAATCTTGGAATACTTTAGCCAAGATATTTGCAGGAAAGAACAAAGCTACTATTTGAATCTTCAAACTTAGATGCATTCTTTAAAATTTATTAGTGGTGAAAACATTTAATTACTATTAATAAGAGTGGCAAATATAAAAGCAAAATTATTAATGTTAAGAAAAAAGGTAGAATAAAAATTTATTGTTCAAGTGATCTTAAGAGCTCTTCCAAAAAACTACAAGCACCTAGTTATATCTTTAAAAATTCTAAGCAAAGATACTTCATTTGATGAGTTAGTCAATATTCTACAAGAATATAAGGTAGAGGATATAATAGAAGAATTCATTAATGACTATTATAATGGAGATATAGAGAACAAGCTTAGAAACTATCTTTAAATTTGGCAAAAAGCTTTGATAAAAGAAGAATAACAAGTATTCAAAAATATCAATAAGATAATCATTGGATCTTGTTACTATTTCAGATACAAAATCTAAAGCTCTTGAAGATATCTTATACATCTATGAAAGAAGCAAAGTCAAAATAGCTTTAATTGTACACAAGTGGTTATACTATTTTATCAAGAAAATAGATGAACTTGAAATCTCCAAGTCAACAAAAATATTTTCAAGATGTGTTTATTGCAATAGAGTTGTACATGAAAATAAAAATTTTGGCATCTACATCCATGTAACTATTGTAGAAGAAAATTACACTTATCTATTTTTTGATATCACAAAAAGGAGTATTATAGAACATTTTAAAGACTCTAACATTCAAATTAGATTGTTTGTTTCAAAAGCTTATTTTTGAAGTATCTACTAACAATGGATGCAAGCGTGGAAGTGTTGAAGAATAGGCAAAGAAATCATTCAAAGAGGAAGAAAAAAGAAAATGGACTTGTGAAGTAATTAGGTCTCTTGCTCAACAAGGCTATCTAACAATAGACTATCTTGAAGACTCAAGACCAATACTGAAATCAAAGATGAAGATTAGAAAGAAGAAGCATTATCTAGTCAAAACCAAATCTATCACAAAATCATATGAATATGAAGGTCATGTTGAAGACTCTTACATGAAGGATCCAAACATTAATCTACTAGAGGTAGATTGAATATTGAAGGATGAATATTGTATTGAAGACTAAATTCTTCAATAACCAAATAATGTAATACATGGGGTGTTGGAGAATATGACATTATTTGTTACATTCCAATATACCACCTTGGTACATTATTATATTAGGTGTATGTCTTAGATTAGAGTATGAGTTAATATTTCATGTAATGTAATAATGTGTAGGAAATGCACAAGTGTCATGTAATTATGTGTGCAAGTGTTGTGAGTGTAAATGTGCACAAGTGTTCATTATGTAAGAGTGCACATGTGTCCTTAGAATAGGAAAGTGAAGAGTTTCAAAGAAGAGTGAAGGTCAAGAGTGTAGCATATGAGGAGTCACATTCAATTATATATGTGTGACAAAGTATTGTAATTTGTATCAAAATTGCATAGCTTATTGCATGCATTAGTAGACCTTTATTCTATGAGTATCATGAGTTATTCTTGTGTTATTATGTTTGATATCATATTCTAAGTTATTATATTTGTTTCATTATATTGTAACTATATTATATATGATCTTGTGATTATATTCCTGTGAATTTTGCATTTAGTGTAAGGCTTAAAAATCCATAAAAAATGACAAGAAAATTCTAGACCAAAACACTCAACAATAGACCATGGCATTACTCTAAAAATTATGGAATGAATAAGAAGAAACCTATTGTTATTTTTTGGAATTCAAAAACTCTTTTGATGCAATACTGAATAACACAAGCTTATACTGAGAGGGGGGGTGAATAGTATAAGACCACTTTTTACTTTTCTTCTCAAATCAATATTATGCAGTGTATAGATAGTAGTATCAATAGCAGTAATCAAATAAATGCATAAAAAACCACACACAATAGAGACATAGATTTAACGTGGTTCACCCAATGTGGGCTACCTCCATAGAGAAAATATTTCTTCTAAATATTTCTCAAATGATCTCTTGGGAATCCTTCCAAAATTACAATGTTTATGGACCTCGGTCTAAAGGAGATGCTGATACCCTAATCTCAAATTCTTGGATAGCTTCCATAGGAGAATTCTTTCCCCATCTGATCTGGCTAGTGATATTCTAGAATACTTTGTCTCTATGCTACACTGATTGGTGGATCTCTCTCCACTTGAAGACTTCTCACTTAGATCTTGTCTTCAATTGTCCTCGTTGTTGGATCTCTAACCACTGAGACTTTGTCCTCTATACTCTATCACCTCCAAAGCTCTGTCTCAATACTGTACTAAACACAGTTCAGTCGGGCTAGCACAGTTCTGCTCAATCTCTTGCACTAAACAGAATACAATCGGTCTAGTACAATTTTTCTCAATAGGTTCACTTAGAACCTGCTCAAATCTACTCAATAGGTTCACACAAAAACCTATCTAAATATGCTCAATAGGTTCACACAAAAACCTATCTAAATCTGCTCAATAGGTTCACACAAAACCTGTCTAAATCTGCTCAACAAATCCTCTCTAGGACTTGCTCAAATCTGCTCAATAAGTCCTCTTTTGGACTTGATTAAATCTGTTGAATAAGTCCTCTCTTGGACTTGCTCAAATATTCTTAGAAATATTACACAAAATCTTAACTCAAAACATTCCACAAGCCTTCTCAAAGACTTGTCTCAAATCTGCTTAGAAATATTACACAAAAGCTTAACTCAAAATAGTCCACAAGCCTTCTCAAAGACTTGTCTCAAATCTACTTAACAAGATCACACAGAACTTGTTCAATCTCATAGAATCATAAAGAGAATTGTTAGAGACTCTATATATTCTATACTCAAAGTACAATCAATATCTTAATTCAATCTCATAGAAGCATAAAGAGAATTGTTAGAGACTCTATATGTTTTATACTCAAATCCCAATCTCAACTTAATAGAAGCATAACGAGAATTTTTAGAGACTCAATATGTCATATTCTTAAATCTCAATCTCAAATCAAATCAATCTCATAGAAGCATAAAGAGAATTGTTAGAGACTCTATATTTTCTATACTCAAATCCCAATCTCAACTCAATAGAAGCATAAAGAGAATTGTTAGAGACTCAATATGTCCTATTCTTAAATCTCAATCTCAACTCAAATTAGAATATAGAATAGTTTGTTTTATGGAACTTGAAAAACCATTTCACACATCCACTTGACTAGGCTTAACCAAATCAACTCAACCAGTCACATCCAGTAACAATCCTTTCTCACAAACCCTATTCCAAGCATGTATCAACCAACTCAAAATGTTTCCAACAATGCTTTATCTCAAGTATCACATAACAATGATACTCATGTTCTTTTCCAGATCATGTTCAAGTTTATTTCATCATTAATGGTCTTCAACAACAATGCTAATGAAACAATGTTTAAATACAACTCACAAATCAGAAAACCTTGAAGCATTCAACCAACCATCTTCACAAAGGAAACTTCAATTAATCCTTTTCACTCCAATAATATTTCAGAAATCAACCACCACAAACAATCAATAGGATAATGTGCCCATACCTTTTTGATGCCAATAAGTTGTCCACAAAATCTGCCACACTTAATCACAACTTTCCTTTTCAATATTAATAAGGGTTAGTGGTCTTTAAATAATCACAATAAAAGCATAACTTAATTTACACCCTTTTCACTCCAACTTCATAAACACATCCACCAAAGTCTATTTTAATAAAAACCCTTATTAAAAATAACCCACAATAAATCTCTCAAAATCACTTTAACAACAACTCCTTATTTCTCCTAAAATCAATTCTCCATTTCCATAAAAATAAAACATAAATCAAATATGCTTTTGCAATAATAATCATAGCCCTAATGATAAAATGTAATTCCCATTAAATACCTTATAACTCCAAACTTTAGGGCTAATAAAAATTATTAAAGGCAAAAACGTAAATACCTCTCAAGGGGATTCGAACCCCCGTCTTTCACACACCGAGAGTGTATTATTCGTGGCTAAGATTCCAACTGAGTCAAAGAACTCATTGGAAAACCATAGGCCAAAAGATCATTTAATATTCCTCCGCCTGTTGTAAAGGACAAAGTGCCAAAGTGCTTCCCACATGCTGTCGTCAAGGGGATTCGATCCCTAATATTTGTGCTGCCCACAGTCTTAGCAAAATCGATACGCCAATGCACCATGCCTCATACCATGTTTGAGATATCTAAATCGCTGTGTTTTCTTCATTGTTTCCTTTTCAACAATTCGCATGAGCTCTTTCAAATTCCAAGGCAATTAAAACACAAGAGCAAGGATGATTATTTGGTTTAATTGCCACCCCTTTATATAGTGTTTAATAACACTTTGAAGACGTCGACAGAAATATTAAAATTGTATTTGCATGATGATGTTGGTGGGAAAATTTCCATTTAAATTTGAATTTAAATTTTAAATAATTAAAATTTAAACCAAACATTAAAACTCAAATAACTCCATCACTAGGGCACCTTTTTTGACGAAATGAAGCCCAATGTGGGTTTTAAGAAAAACCCAGATCAAATATGCTATCCATGGTTTTAAATAAAACCTTTTATTTTCCCTACCTTGGTTTTCACAAAAAATCCTTCATATATCCTTTTGAAATTTATTGCTCTATTGACATCAATGACAACATTTCAACTTAGGGACTCAAAATGTCCAACAATATCCCCCTTTGTCATTGATGGAAAACCAAATCCTTTTACTGAATATTGACCTTCTTTTATGCTCCCCCTTGGGCTTTGCTCCCCCTATCTCAATGCTCTCTTAGATATCAAATCTCTCCTCATATCCAAAAACTCTCCCCATAATACAAAAATCTCTCCACCTTTGACATCAATGGCAAAGGGTCACCTTTGAGGCTTGGGGCTAATAATTAAGCCTCTTATCTTAGCCCCTTCCCCACCTCCACATGAGGTGGTTAATTATGGGGTGGGAGTATTTCTACTCCTCAAAAGCACTATTCTCTATCTTTGTCTTTTCCTTTTTATTTTTACTGAATTCTCTCACTGTTTCTTTTCGAGTCATCATCCCTGTTCCTATTCCTATTCTTGTTCTCATTCATGTTATTGTTATTGTATCTGTTCTTGTTCTTGTTCTTGTTTTCATCCATGTTCTTTTTCTCTTTCTTTTTTGAGTCTTGTTGGTCCGGCTTTCATACGCACCCCGCGAAGGATGAGCAGGAAGCTCCGGAGACACCCACGGGACGAATCCCACTCACTTTAGGATCTAGCTGGTTATCCAAGGTGCGAGTTACAGAGTCGGGTCGAATGTCTATTCACTCTTTTCCGCTTCTGGAATAGATTTCAATATGGAATTTGCGTTACCTTACAGGGGGTTCTTGAACTTGTTCGATAGTTGCGAAGTTGTTACTTGTTAACAATCGAATTTAACTTGATTCTTGATCTAGCTCTCATGGGTCAGCAGATTCAAATAAAAGACAAATAAAGAAAGTAAAAATGGATCATTTCATCGGAAAACAAAGAGAGGGTAGGGTAGAGGCGAGAGAGAGAAGTTTATCAAACTTTAAAGCTGTAAAACTTAAAACTACCAATTTCATCTATACTATCAGCTTCACAACAGAACAAATCAAAGAAGAAAGCGTCCAGATTTCTAAGATCACTTTCAACTAGGAGCACAAGGCAAAGTGGAACGAGATCTAGCGAGAAAATTATAAATCGAAGGGAATGCTGGTTAAAAGCTGGTATCTTTCACCGGCAGCCTAGCTCACACGGTGAAGACAGAGCAATTAGAACAAACTTAACCTCAAATCTATAATTTCCCCTAGCAGACAATAGAACAACTGAAGCCTAACAACATATTTAAACTTGATAATGGCAGATTTACAGCATATATCTAACAAAATTTAATGGAACGGATAACGAGAAGAAGATACACTTATCACGGATCTGTAAAATATTAGGCTCCTGGCCATGCTACCACGAGAAAATAGCAAAAGCACATCAACTCCCGAGTCCGAGAAAACAAAGGATTTCACAAAATTTGCAAGAAATTGCTTATAAGCCTTTTATTTCTAAGTCTCCGCCTCCTGCGATTACATTTAGAACTTGTATTTATAGACTCGGGACGAGACCCTGATCTTTTCAAAATATCTTGCTCAAACCCTAAATCTTATCACACTTAAACCCTAGGACCGGGTTTTACAATATAAAGCCACTTTAAAATCAAAGTCCGGATAGAACTTAACCCCTCTGCAAATCAGTGCAGTTAGCTGCCATAAATGGAGAAGATAGAATCAAATGCCACTTGCATTCACCCACAACTGCAAATAAATGCTTTCATTAATTCCTGTTGGTGAGCCGGATGAGTCACCACTTCTCCGCTATTCCATCTCTGCAAATCCATCCCTGAGTTGAAATGGTCTTCAAGCTATTAAGTCTGCAATAAATCCCCATTGAATGCCTTTACCGGCCGCCCTTCTCTCCTCTAGCATGGCGGCCCTTAATTAAATTGCACTTTGACTTTGTCTTTATGGCCATTTTCCCGCTATCCCGTAGGTGACGGATGGATTCCTGTATGAAAGACAAAAAGATGCATTAGCAATTTTAAAATCATTAAATTAAAGCTTTAACAATTAAAACAGATTAAAACCCTAATCTTTCTTGCATGTCGGCCTCTGTTTTATCTGATATGCTCTTTGACACGTGTCACTATCCCAGGACGCCTTCTGTTTATAGCTGGAATACACTTCTGGCCCTTTGGGCAACTTTCTCTCTCCTGTCGCGATTCTGAGACATGTCGCGATTTCGCGACATGTCACGAAATCGCGACGTCCCCAGCGCCATGCAACTTCTTCCCCCGTCGGCCGCGAAAACGCGACATGTCGCGATTTCGTGACATGTCGCGAAATCGCGCCTCCTGCCAGCTGTCGCACAACTTTTTCAAGCATGTCGCGATTTTGATACAGGTAGCGATTTCGCTACGTTTTAATCCCTTTTGTATAATTTGCGACTTTGAATAGCGAAAATGCTACATCTTTTGCCTTTTAAGACCTTCTCACAAAAAGGGTGTAGCGCATCGCTGCAAATCTTACCCCTTAGGCTTTTTGCTACCGAACTCCTTGCAACTATTGGCGTCACGCTCCGAAAATATGCAGCGCATCGCTGCAATCCTTGCCCTGAACTCTCCTCTCAACCAATATGCAGCGAATCGCTGCAACTTTTGTAACTTAAGCTTTCTTCCATCAACAACTCGCGAAAATAGAACACGTCGCGATATCGCGACAGTTCCCGTAGCTGCATGCGTTGACCGCGTTGACCGCGATTTTGTGACACATTTGCGACTTAGCCGATTTTCACTCCGCAGCCCACTTTCTCTCTCCTATCGCGATAATGCGACATGTCACGATTTCGCGACATGTCACGAAATCGCTCCTTTCCGTACAACTTTCTTCTCTCTCCTCTGGTCGGTAGCGATTTTGCGACGCTTTCCAAAAATGGAAATGTCGCGATATCGTGACATTTCCAAAAATGGAAAGTGTCGCGATTTCGCTACATTTCCAAAAATGGAAAGTGTCGCGATTTCGCTACGCAAAACTGACTTGGCGACATTTCCATAAATGGAAGTGTCGCGATTTCGCGACATTGCCTAAAAAGGAAAGTTTGATTTTTCATGAATTTTCTATCTGTTTTCAGCATTTTTCTCGTACCGGTGCAAGATTTTGTTTAAGCATGAATGATTCTAGCATGTAAAAAGTGAATTCTTGGATAACACAGCTAGAATGCAAGAAAAAGCACAACTTTAAAAAGGAGGCAAGCAAATTTGGATTTAAAACCTGAAAAATATCAAGAGGGTCCCTACTTGCAAAAATGGAAGTTCAAAGTTTTCTAAGGATGGAATCTCATTTTTCAGTGGGGGTGTGTTGCTTCTCAACAAATGGCGATATCTGCGGGTAAAATAGTAGCATTATTTTAGAACCCGGGACTCTAGTTTCAAAACAAAAAGACCATGCATCATGCCTTGCCACAGACATTCTTCACAATAAATTGACTACTAACTGCTAGCTGTTAAAATTTCCCAAGGACATACTAGGCTGAATTACTTCAAGGAAGATTTCTGATGTGCAATTACAAAGGGTATAAAACTTTCTTCAAGGATGACTGGATTGAATGATGAACTTTGGACTGATCAGCTTTTCTAGATTGTAAAAGGGGAAACCGAGTAGAGCTCTGTTTACTAGTTTAGCCTTTTACAGCCTAGACAGAGTTACCCTTTAGATTTACACGACCCAAATTTACAACTGTAAGGAAGGATCTTCAACTTGGTAAAAGAAAAATAGCTTTTGGAATCTGGCTGCCTCTCTCTCATATAACTCTTTTTTCTTCTTCTTTTTTTTTTTTTTTTTTTTTTTATATATCAACACCTGAAAGGCATTAGAGAAATCACAATTTTCTTTTATCATTTGATCAATCTGGAACTGTTTCAGTCTAGGCACTGATAGCCTCTGGTGACACCCAAATAATTGCATGAACCATAGTCCCCTCTTATAACCAGCTTTTCTTGGATTCCCCGGGAGTTCCTCCAACCAAACAGCATAGCAGTTTTTCTATCATTAAAACAACTGTGGCAAGCAAGACACAAAATCCAATCATCTCTCTACCTTTGTTCTGACTAACAAAATAGTTCCACTGTTCAATTTAAGCAGACTATCTCAATTTTAATAATGAACACTGGGTGGAGACTGGGTTGATCAGCTCAGAATAAAATAATTTTTTTTAGCAGACTGACTTTTCATTGATTGCTCAGGC
This sequence comes from Wollemia nobilis, assembly GCA_028583015.1. Classification (NCBI taxonomy): domain Eukaryota; kingdom Viridiplantae; phylum Streptophyta; class Pinopsida; order Araucariales; family Araucariaceae; genus Wollemia; species Wollemia nobilis. The sequence goes on along the minus strand of JAQPPZ010001078.1, from coordinate 7,756,281 downwards.
AAAGGTTAAAGGACAGATTTCAAAAGTTGAAGAACTTTGCACAGACCTCCAAGGACAGACACAGGCCTCTAAAGCAAAACAAAAATAAAACTGCACAGACTTTTAAAAATTAAAACTGAAGCAAATAAATTAAAACTGTACAGGCAGCAAAATAAAACTAAAACAAAAGACTGTACAGACAGCAAAGAAAAGGAATTGCAGGGAAGAAAATAAAAACTGTACAGGCAATAAAATAAAACTAAAACAAAATACTGTACAGACTTTTAAAAATTAAAACTGAACTGACAAAGAAATAAAACTGAAAAACTTCAAAGCTTACTTACAATGTATACATATGTTACAACTTCTTTGATCATTCAAAATATGTAGCAGATGGAAGAGCGAGAGAAATGGTGCCTTAAATTTTTTTTGACCATGTGCAAGTAATTTAGAAAAATTACCTTTCAGGTCCTGTTGACGAAATGCACTCCAGACTATGCTTCAAAAATTTGCTATCTGGGAAAGACTTGTGTTTACTGTCTTCCCTGTCCCATTTGAAAAACAAATCTGCAACTCCTTCAAATTAAACAAATCATATAATAACAAATCATATGATAACATGTTTATGCTTCTACTTGAAGGGTTTGCAGAGTTCTTTCAAAAGGATTTGAATGCAAAAACCCCCCAGGATCAAATACCTTAAAATCTTGACAGACCCAGACCACCACATCTTCAAAATTATGTGACAACTGAAAGAAATCATGTTTTATCTGTATGCCCTGGTTCTTAACAACTTGAACATTTTGTGGTTGCTTGTCTTGCTTCAATATCCAGGACTTCAATTTTTATCCCTCTAGCAGAATGTTTACAATTTGCTTTTTCACCCCGAGCCTTGCTTAGATTTAACCTCATCAATGTGTAATATCCAACTGTCCTTGTTGTGATGGATTAGAGCTGTAACTGTTCTCACCTTCTCAGTTGCCAACTTATAAACTCCAATATTTACATCAACATGATTTACAACCTTCTCTTTGACATTATGTTCAGAAGTTGCAGGCTTATGTTGAGACAGTTCATCAATTCCAAGTTGGCTGACCACATTCATATTTACTATCTTTTCCTCCTTTTCTTGAAATTCAACGGGTGGTCCAGAGTAAGCCTCAATCAAGCTATCCTTTTGTTCAACAATATGAGGCAGTTCATGGAGGGTGATGTCGGCTTTAAGTTCCCTCATATCCTCAATGATGTTATCCTCTTTCTCGATTACTTACGCATAGTGACATTGAATCTCACTTTCATCATCCTCCGATGAGGAAGGATCATTATTAAGTTATGGACTCTGACATCTCAAATTATAACTGTCCATTTTGAACTGTTGAAAATCTTGCATTTCATCCACAGAAGTCTGTACAAGACTTTCTGTCTCTTCGGGAAAAGTGACAGAATCTGAAACCCTGGTTGTACTGTTTTTGGGTGAACTAGAAATATCAATATTTCTTTGATCTCTAGGAAAATTTAACTCACCAGGAAAAAACTTCAGATTTGGGTAATGCCGAGATCACAAGCTGTTTACTTCAAGCACTTCCACTTTGAACTTGTCAGAACTTTTCTCTATATTTTGCACATGCTTTGAGTGGATGTCACAGTTAACGGAGTCTCCTTGGGTAGAGCATGACATGTTGGCACTAACTCATGATGTGGAATGGGATCTGAAATAGGCATGTTCCGTGTAACATAGGATATCAAAGGACTGCTCAGAATTTGAGGCCCTAGCTGTCTTTCAAGAATTAAGGCTTCTTTATAAGCCCCTGCCAGGGTTGTGATATTAATGTCTCTCTTGAGGAAAATAGAGGTCACCGAATCCAATGCATTCTTGTAGATTTCTAAGGCCAGATTTGCATTTGGGATGTAATGGCCAGTCATTCTACCGTAAGCTCTTTGGAACCTCATATTGAAAGACCTGACAGTTTCTCCCGACTCTCTCTTGATGTTGGAAAATTGTTGGTATAACACACTAGGGTCTATCACTTCCCCAAATTGTGATATAAAAGCTTTCTCTAGGTCATCCCAGCTAGTAATGGAATTTTTGGTGAGGTTTAAAAACCAGTCATAAGCTCCCTCCTGGAGAGTGAACGGGAACAATCTACAGGCAACATCTTCATGCTTGTATATTCAACAATTTTAGAGCATTTTTGAAAGCTAGCAGAGGTTCTTCTGTTGTTCTTGTCCCATCATGTTTATATACGGGGAGATACCTTTTCGGGCTTCTGGGCAGGTCATGGGCTATACCCGAGATATTCAAAGCGATGGGGCCCAACCAATTTGCCATTAATTACTTGGGTGACGGTGATATTACGAGTTGTGATTGGATAACTGCAAGTGGTGATAAAAACTGCTCTTAACTTGAGGTCTTCTCTGGCAATTTTAAAAACTGTACTGACAACTTACAATACTGCCCGGATTTCACTGGGCCAGTTTTAAAATGTTGGTGATAAGTGTTGTTGTTCAGGCAAAAACTCTAACCACAAAATTTTAAATCAGCACTCACAAACTTACAATACTTGAACTGAGTTCAACAGGCCCTCCTTATAGCACCAATTAGATGTTGGTCCGGCTTTCATACACACCCCGCGAAGGATGAGCAGGAAGCTCCGGAGACACCCATCAATGAATCCCACTCACTTTAGGATCTAGCTGGTTATCCAAGGTGCGAGTTACAGAGTCGGGTCGAATGTCTATTCACTCTTTTCCGCTTACGGAATAGATTTCAATATGGACTGTCTGTTACCTTACGGGGGGTTCTTGAACTTGTTCGGTAGTTGCGAAGTTGTTACTTGTTAACAATCGGATTTAACTTGATTCTTGATCTAGCTCTCATGGGTCAGCGATTCAAATAAAAGACAAATAAAGAAAGTAAAAATGGATCATTTCACTGAAAACAAAGAGAGGGTAGGGTAGGGCAGAAAGGGAAGTTTATCAAACTTTAAACTGTAAAACTTAAAACTACCAATTTCATCTATACTATCAGCTTCACAACAGAACAAATCAAAGAAGAAAGCGTCCAGATTTCTAAGATCACTTTCAACTAGGAGCACAAGGCAAAGTGGAACAGATCTAGCAGAAAATTATAAACCGAAGGGAAGTTGGTTAAAACTGGTATCTTTCACCGGTAGCCTAGCTCACACAGTGAAGACAGAGCAATTAGAACAAACTTACACCTGAAATCTATAATTTCCCCTAGCAGACAATAGAACAACTGAAGCCTAACAGCATATTTAAACTTGATAATGGCAGATTTACAGCATATATCTAACAAACTTTAATGGAACGGATAACAGAAGAAGATACACTTATCACAGATCTATAAAATATTAGGCTCCTGGCCATGCTACCATAGAAAACAGCAAAAGCACATCAACTCCCAGTCCAGAAAACAAAGGATTTCACAAAATTTGCAAGAAATTGCTTATAAGCCTTTTATTTCTAAGTCTCCGCCTCCTGCGATTACATTTAGAACTTGTATTTATAGACTCAGGACAGACCCTGATCTTTTCAAAATATCTTGCTCAAACCCTAAATCTTATCACACTTAAACCCTAGGACCGGGTTTTACAATATAAAGCCACTTTAAAATCAAAGTCCGGATAGAACTTAACCCCTCTGCAAATCAGTGCGGTTAGCTGCCATAAATGGAGAAGATAGAAATTCGAATGCCACTTGCATTCACCCGCAACTACAAATAAATGCTTTCATTAATTCCTGCGGGTGAGCCGGATGAGTCACCACTTCTCCGCTATTCCATCTCTGCATATCCATCCTTGAGTTGAAATGGTCTTCAAGCTATTAAGTCTGCAATAAATCCCCATTGAATGCCTTCACCGGCCTCCTCTCCTCTTCAGCATGGCGGCCCTTGATTAAATTGCACTTTGACTTTGTCTTTATGGCCATTTTCCGGTTGTCCCGTAAGTGACAGATGGATTCCTATATGAAAGACAAAAAGATTAATTAGTACTTTAAAAATTATTAAATCAAAGCTTTAACAATTAAAATCAGATTAAAACCCTAATGTAAACTTGCATGTCGGCCTCTGTTTTATCTGATACGCTCTTTGACACGTGTCACTATCCCAGGACGCCTTCTGTTTATAGCTGGAATACACTTCTGGCCCTTTGGGCAACTTTCTCTCTCCTATCGCGATTCTGAGACATGTCGCGATTTCGCGACATGTCGCGAAATCGTGACGTCCCCAGCGCCATGCAACTTCTTCCCCCGTCGGTCGCGAAAACGCGACATGTCACGATTTCGCGACATGTCATGAAATCGCGCCTCCTGCCAGCTGTCGCACAACTTTTTTCAAGCATGTCACGATTTTGATACAGGTAGCGATTTCGCTACGTTTTAATCCCTTTCGTACAATTTGCGACTTTGAATAGCGAAAATGCTACATCTTTTGCCTTTTAAGACCTTCTCACAAAAAGGGTGCAGCGCATCGCTGCAAATCTTACCCCTTAGGCTTTTTGCTACCGAACTCCTTGCAACTATTGGCGTCACGCTCCGAAAATATGCAACGCATCGCTGCAATCCTTGCCCTGAACTCTCCTCTCAACCAATATGCAGCGAATCGCTGCAACTTTTGTAACTTAAGCTTTTTTCCATCAACAACCCGCGAAAATAGAACACGTCGCGATATCGCGACAGTTCCCGTAGCTGCATGCGTTGACCGCGATTTTGCGACACATTTGCGACTTAGCCGATTTTCATTCTGCAGCCCACTTTCTCTCTCCTATCGCGATAATGCGACATGTCACGAAATCGCTCCTTTCCGTACAACTTTCTTCTCTCTCCTCTGGTCGGTAGCGATTTTGCGACGCTTTCCAAAAATGGAAATGTCGCGATATCGCGACATTTCCAAAAATGGAAAGTGTCGCGATTTCGCTACGCAAAACTGACTTGGCGGGTTTTCTATTTTCCTGTCGCGATTTCGCGACATTTCCATAAATGGAAGTGTCACGATTTCGCGACATTGCCTAAAAAGGAAAGTTTTGATTTTTCATGAATTTTCTATCTGTTTTCAGCATTTTTCTCGTACCGGTGCAAGATTTTCTTTGTGCATGAATGATTCTAGCATGTAAAAAGTGAATTCTTGGATAACACAGCTAGAATGCAAGAAAAAGCACAACTTTAAAAAGGAGGCAAGCAAATTTGGATTTAAAACCTGAAAAATATCAAGAGGGTCCCTACTGCAAAAATGGAAGTTCAAAGTTTTCTAAGGATGGAATCTCATTTTTTCAGCGGGGGTGTGTTGCTTCTCAAAAAGTCTCTATTCCTATTCATCTTCTTGTTTCTGTTCATGTTCCTATTCCTGTTCCTATTCATGTTCATATTTCTATTCCTATTCATGTTCATATTCCTATTCCTGTTCATACCTATTTTTGGAATATTTTCTCTACACAATCTTGCTATGTGACCATCATTATTGCACTTATAACACTTAATGTTATTATTCCTTGGATGTGCAATAGTCTTAGGGTTTCTTCGGGTGAAGCCATATCCTCTTCTATCATGAATCTTGCAATTTATTACCTTATGAAAAAACTCATTACATGAATAACAATATCCTTGGAAAAGTTGTTCTCTTCCATATACCTGTCTTTCATGTGTCCTACATTGTGAAGCCATGTGCCCAAACCTATGACATGAGAAGCATCTCCCATTGAAGCTTCCTTTCCTAGACCTCATTGGTCTCCTGTTATTATTTTTGTTCCATCTATATCTTCTTTGCCCATTGTCCCTGTTGGACCCATTGCAATCTACCTCATCCTTAGAAATTTCACTTTCACTCACATCTGAGAATCCCTCTTCTGAAATATCTTCTTCTGATGTTGTTTCTTCTTCTTCAAGACTTGAAGTAAATTTTGCCTTTTCCTATTTCTTTCCAAAACCTAGACCTATTGAACATGATGTTCTTTGTTGTCCACAAATGAAATTATCCAAGTTCTTATAGGTATTTGTAAAACTCTTCATCTTGATCTTGGAGTTCTGTAACTCTTTCTTTAGAGTGGCCACTTCTTGTGCTAACTTCTCACATTTCAAGATTTTTTCTTCTAACTTTTCTCTAAACTTACTTGCCTTGGCCTTTGAATTCTCTAAGTCACCTATGAGCATTATTCTTTCTTCATCACATTCTTGAAATTGCCTTTCAATCTTAGAGTGTTGTTTTCTTACCTTCTTCACTATGTCAAGAGCATAGATAAGTTCACCTTTGAGATCATAACCATTCTCTATTGAGTAGTCCTCTATTTTTTTTCCTTTGTCCATATTATTTCTTTCTTTTGACTTGCTTTCTATAGGATCACTCAATTCTTCATCTTCTAAAGCCATTAGAATATTCTATTTTGTTCTATCAATTCCATATTCAAAATCATCATCACTGAAACTATAACCATATCTTGTGCAATCATCTTCAAGGTGTCCAAATTTACCACATCTAAAACACTTGAGAATAACTGGAGTTTTTTTCTTAACTTGATATTTTTCGTTAACCATGAACAAGACTTCATCTCTATCATTGTCTGAAAATCTAGCATCACTAATAATTTGGTACTTACTTGTATTATCTGCATAGTAGCTTCTCTTTTGCCTCTAGAAGAACTTCTTCCCTTGCTTGTTTTGTACATCCCTATTTTTCTTTTGGTACCTATAATTTTTAGATTCCCTATACCCGTGATCCTGTGTTTCTTCATCATTATTGATCTTTGGCTCTTTGCATTCTATTGCAAAATATCCAAACTTGCCACAATTAAAGAATTTGATAGATCTCATATCTATTGGTCTATTGAACCCTTTATCTCTTCTACCATAGTTAGCTTCTTTATCATTAGAAGTTGCATTGCTTGATTATGTCTTCTTACCCTTTTTCTTACTGTCCACTTTGAATGCAACTTCTTTTGGAGGAATAGGATCTTTTGTTCTTATCTCAAAAGTTGTAAGTATACCAAGCAAAGCATTTATTGTTAGATTATCACTATCAATTGATGTTTCTATGGCAGAAACTTTTTCACTATACCTTTTTGGAAGAGTCCTCAAGATCTTATCGTAAGCATCAGATTCATCAACCTTCATTCCAAGACCTTTCATCTCATGTATAAGTTCATCAACCTTTTTGAGATAGTCATGAATGCTTTCATCATCCCTCATTATTAAATTCTCAAATTCTCCTTTGAGATTTCTGATCTTTGCTTTCTTGACACTTTATCTCCTTCATATATGGTTTGCAAGAGTTCCCACATATCTTTTTTTTTTTTGCATTCCATCACCTTCATAGATTTTGATCTACGTAATCCTCTTATAATTACATTCATAGCTCTTAAATTTTCATGCATGAGAAACCTACCTTCCTTATCTGTAGGAGGATTAATTTTTGAATTGTACCCAAATTACACTACATCTTAAACTTCGTTGCCAAGTGCCATCAGGTGAAATCTCATCAACACACACCAATATAGGAAGTCACTTCCATAAAATACTGGTACTGTATTATTGAAGGCCTCATTATTTTGATCCTTTTTATCCATTGTGTTCTTAGACAACTTTTAATTCAAGATGTCAAACTCTTCTGAAGGAACCCGCTCTAATACCAATTGAAGAACACAAGCTTATACTAAGAGGGGGGTGAACAGTATAAGACCATTTTTTACTTTTCTTCTCAAATCAATATTATGCAGTGTATAAATAGTAGTATCAATAGCAGTAATAAAAGCAATGCATAAAACACCATGCACAATAGAGACATAGATTTAACGTGGTTCACCCAATGTGGACTACCTCCACAGAGAAAATATTTCTCAAATGATCTCTTGGGAATCCTTCCAAAATTACAATGTTTATGGACCTCAGTCCAAAGGAGATTTTGATCCCCTAATCTCAAGTTCATGGATCTATTCCATAGGATAACTCTTTTCCCTTTTGATCTGGCTAGTGATCTTCTAGAAGACTTTGTATCTATGCTGCACTGACTGGTGGATCTCTCACCACTTGAAGAATTCTCACTCAGATATTGTCTTCAATTATCCTGGTTGTTGGATCTCTATCCACTAAGACTATGTCCTCTATACTCTGTCACCTCCAAAGCTCTGTCTCAATACTGTACCAAACACATTTTAGTCGGTCTAGCACAGTTCTACTCAATATCTTGCACTAAACATAGTACAGTTGGTCTAGTACAATTTTTCTCAATAGGTTCACTCAAAACCTGCTCAAATATGCTCAATAGGTTCACACAAAAACCTATCTAAATTTTCTCAACAAGTTCACACAAAAACCTGTCTAAATCTGCTCAACAGGTTCACACAAAACCTGTCTAAATCTGCTCAACAAATCCTCTCTAGGACTTGCTTAAATCTACTCAATAGGTCCTCTCTTGGACTTGCTCAAATCTGCTCAATAAGTCCTCTCTTGGACTTGCTCAAATATGCTTAGCAAGCTTTCACAAAAGCTTAACTCAAAACAGTCCACAAGCCTTCTCAAAGACTTGTCTCAAATCTGCTTAACAAGCTCACACAAAACTTGTTCAATCTCATAGAATCATAAAGAGAATTTTTAGAGACTCTATATGTTCTATACTCAAAGTACAATCAATATCTCAATTCAATCTCATAGAAGCATAAAGAGAATTTTTAGAGACTCTATATGTTCTATACTCAAATCCCAATCTCAACTTAATAGAAGCATAAAGAGAATTTTTAGAGACTCAATATGTCATTATTAAATCTTATTCTCAACTCAAATCAATCTCATAGAAGCATAAAGAGAATTGTTAGAGACTCTATATGTTCTATACTCAAATCCCAATCTCAACTCAATAGAAGGATAAAGAGAATTGTTAGAGACTCAATATATCCTATTCTTCAATCTCAATCTCAAATCAAAGCAGAATATAGAATAGTTTGTTTTATGGAACTTGAACAACCATTTCATAGATCCACTTGAATAGGCTTAACCAACTCAACTCAACCAATCACATCAAGCAACAATCATTTCTCACAAACCCTATTCCAAGCATGTATCAACCAACTCAAAATGTTTCCAACAATGCTTTATCTCAAGTCTCACATAACAATGATACTCATGTTCTTTTCTAGATCATGTTCAAGTTCATTTCATCATCAATGGGCTTCAACAAAAATGCTAATAAAACAAGGTTTAAATACAACTCACAAATCAGAAAACCTTGAAGCATTCAACCAACCATATTCACAAAGGAAACTTCAATTAATCCTTTTCACTCCAATAATATTTCAGAAATTAGCCACCACAAACAATCAATAGGATAATGTGCCCATACCTTTTTGATGCCAATAAGTTGTCCACAAAATCTGCCACACTTAATCACAACTTTCCTTTTCAATATTAATAAGGGTTAATGGTCTTTAAATAATCACAATAAAAGCATAACTTAATTTACACCCTTTTCACTCCAACTTCATAAACACATCCACCAAAGTCTATTTTAATAAAAACCCTTATTAAAAATAACCCACAATAAATCTCTCAAAATCACTTTAACAACAACTCCTTATTTCTCCTAAAATCAATTCTCCATTTCCATAAAAATAAAACATAAATCAAATATGCTTTTGCAATAATAATCACAGCCCTAAAGATAAAATTTAATTCCTATTAAATACCTTATAACTCCAAACTTAAGGGCTAATAAAAATTATTAAAGGCAAAGATTTAAATACCTCTCAAGGGGATTCGAACCCCCTTCTGTCACACATCGTAAGCGTCTTAGCCATGACTAATATTCCAACTGAGCCAAAGCACTCACTGGAAAAGCAAATGCCAAAAGGGCCTTCAATTTTCCTCCACATACCACAAAGGACAAAGCACCAAAGCGCTTCCCACACGTTGTCGTCAAGGGGATTCGATCCTTGATATTTGTGCTGCCCATAGTCTTAGAAAAATCTATACTCCAATGTGTCATACCTCATACCAAGCACTTCCCCCTGGCTCAATGCTCTCTTAGATATCAAATCTCTCCTCATATCCAAAACTCTCCCCATAATACACAAATCTCTCCCCCTTTGACGTCAATGTCAAAGGGTCACCTTTGGGGATCGGGGCTAAGAATTAAGCCTCTTAGCTTAGCCCCTTCCCCACCTCCATGTTAGGTGGTTAATTCTGGGGTGGGAGTATTTTTACTCCCTGAAAGCACTATTCTCTGCCTATGTATTTTCCTTTTTCTTTTTGTTGAATTCTATCACTATTTCTTTTTGAGTCATCATCCCTGTTCCTGTTCCTATTCTTGTTCTCATCCATGTTCCTGTTCTTGTACATGTTATTTTTCTCGTTCTTGTTTTTATCCATGTTCTTTTTCTTGTACCTGTTCTTGTTCTCATTCTTTTCTGAGTCTCTTTTCTTTTCTGAGTCTCTATTCCTATTCATATTCTTGTTTCTGTTCATGTTCCTATTCTTGTTCCTATTCATATTCTTGTTCCTATTAATGTTCATATTCATGTTCATATTCCTATTCTTGTTCATACCTATTTCTAGAATATTTTCTCTACACCATCTTGCTATGTGACCATCATTATTGCACTTATAACACTTAATGTTATTATTCCTTAGATGTGCAATAGTCTTAGGGTTTCTTGTGGTGAAGCCATATCCTCTTCTATCATGAATCTTGCAATTTATTGCCTTATGATAAATCTCATTACATGAATAAAAATATCCTTGGAAAATTTCTTCTCTTCCATATACGTGTCTTTCATGTGTCCTGCACTGTGAAGCCATGTGCCCAAACCTATGACATGAGAAGCATCTCCCATTGAAGCTTCCTTTCCTAGACCTCATTGGTATCCTGTTCTGATTGTTGTTCCATCTATATCTTCTTTGCCCATTGTCCCTGTTGGACCCACTACAATCTGAATCATCCTTAGAAATTTCACTTTCATTCACATATGAGAATACCTCTTCTAAAGTATCTTCTTCTAATGTTGTTTCTTCTTCTTCAAGACTTGAAGTAGACTTTGTCTTTTCTTGTTTCTTTCCAAAACCTAGACCTATTGAACATGATGTTCTTTTTTGTCCACAAATGAAATTTTCCAAGTTCTTATAGCTATTTGTGAAACTCTTCATCTTGATCTTGGAGTTCTATAACTCTTTCTTTAGAGTGGCCACTTCTTGTGCTAACTTCTCACATTCCAATATTTTTGCTTCTAACTTTTCTCTAAACTTACTTGCCTTGGCCTTTGACTTCTCTAAGTCCTCTATGAGCAATAATATTTCTTCATCACATTCTTAAAACTGACTTTCAATATTAGAGTGTTGCTTTCTTACCTTCTTCACTATGTCAAGAGCATAGATAAGTTCACCTTTGAGATCATAACCATTCTCTATTGAGTGGTCCTCTATTTGTTTGCCTTTGTCCATATTATTTCTTTCTTTTGACTTTCTTTCTATAGGATCACTCAATTCTTCATCTTCTAAAGCCATTAGAAGATTCTCATTTGTTCTATCAAGTCCATATTCAAAATCATCATCACTGAAACTATAACCATATCTTGTGCAATCATCTTCAAGGTGTCCAAATTTACCACATCTAAAACACTTGAGAATAACTGGAGTCTTTTTCTTAACTTGATATTTTTCCTTAACCATGAAAAATACTTCATCTCTATCATTGTCTAAAAATCTAGCATCACTATCAATTTGGTACTTACTTGGATTATCTGCATAGTAGCTTCTCTTTTGCCTTTGGAAGAACTTCTTCCCTTGCCTATTTTGTCCATCCCTATTTTTCTTTTGGTACCTATAATTTTTAGATTCCATGTACCTGTGATCCTATTTTTCTTCATCATTGTTGATATTTGGCTATTTGCATTCTTTTACAAAATGTTCAAACTTACCACAATTAAAGAATTTGATATATCTCATATCTATTGGCCTTTTGAACCCTTTATCTCTTCTACCATAGTTAGCTTCTTCATCACTAGAAGTTTCATTGCTTTATTCTGTCTTCTTACTCTTTTTCTTACTGTCCACTTTGAATGCAACTTCTTTTGGAGGAATAGGATCTTTTGTTCTTATCTCAAAAGTTGTAAGCATACCAAGCAAATCATTTCTTGTTAGATTATCACTATCAATTGATGTTTCTATGGTAGAAACTTTTTCACTATACCTTTTTGGAAGAGTCCTCAAGATCTTGTCGCAAGCATCAGATTCATCAACCTTCATTCCAAGACCTTTCATCTCATGTATAAGTTCATAAACCTTTTTGAGATAGTCATGAATGCTTTCATCATCCCTCATTCTTAGATTCTCAAATTCTCCTTTGAGATTTTTGATCTTTGCTTTCTTGACACTTTTATCTCCTTCATATATGGTTTGCAAGAGTTCCCACATATCTTTTGTTGTTTTGTATTCCATAACCTTCATAGATTCTGATCTACATAATCCTCTTATAATTACATTCATAGCTCTTAAATTTGCATGCATGAGAAACCTACCTTCCTTATATGTAGGAGGATTAATTTTTGAATTGTACCTAAATTCCACTACATCCCAAATTTCATTGCCAAGTGCCATGCCAATATAGGAAATCTCATCAACATCAAGACTGGTAATGTATTATTGAAGATCTCATTCTTTTGATCCTTTTGATCCATTGTGTTCTTAGACCGCTTTGACTTCAAGTTGTCAAACTCTTCTGAAGGAACCCACTCTAATACCAATTGAATAACATAAGCTTATACTAAGAGGGGGCATGACCAATATAAGACCACTTTTTACTTTTCTTCTCAAATCAATATTATGCAATGTATATATTGTAGTATCAATAGAATTAATCAAAGCAATGCATAAAACACCACACACAATAGAGACACAGATTTAATGTGGTTCACCCAATGTGGGCTACCTCTACAAAGAAAATATCTCTTCAAAATATTTCTCAAATGATCTCTTGGGAATCCTTCCAAAATTATAATGTTTATGGATCTCGGTCCAAAGGAGATTCTGATCCTCTAATCTCAAGTTCATGAATCTCTTCCATAGGAGAACTATTTCTCCTTCTACTCTAGCTAGTTATCTTCTAGAAGACTTTGTCTCTATGCTACACTGACTGGTGGATCTCTCTCCACTTGAAAACTTCTCACTTAGATCTTGTCTTCAATTGTCTTGGTTGTTGGATCTCTATCCAATGAGACTCTATCCTCTATACTCTGTCACCTCCAAATCTCTATCTCAATAATGTACCAAACATAATTCTATCGGTCTAGCACAGTTCTTCTCAATATCTTGCACTAAACACAGTACAGTCGGTCTAGGACAATTATTCTCAATAGGTTCACTCAGAACCTTCTCAAATCTTCTCAATAGGTTCACACAAAAACCTATCTAAATCTGCTCAACAGGTTCACACAAAAACCTATCTAAATATGCTCAATAGGTTCACACAAAACCTATCTAAATCTGCTCAACAAATCCTCTCTAGGACTTGCTCAAATCTGCTCAATAAGTCCTCTCTTGGACTTGCTCAAATTTTCTTAGCAATCTTTCACAAAAGCTTAACTCAAAAAAGTCCACAAGCCTTCTCAAAGACTTGTCTCAAATCTTCTTAACAAGCTCACACAGAACTTGTTCAATCTCATAGAATCATAAAGAGAATTGTTAGAGACTCTATATGTTCTATACTCAAAGTACAATCAATATCTCAATTCAATATCATAGAAGCATAAAGAGAATTGTTAGAGACTCTATATGTTCTATACTCAAATCCCAATCTCAACTTAATAGAAGCATAAATAGAATTGTTAGAGACTCAATATGTCCTATTCTTAAATCTCAATCTCAACTCAAATCAATCTCATAGAAGCATAAAGAGAATTTTTAGAGACTCTATATGTTCTATACTCAAATCCCAATATCACCTCAATAGAAGGATAAAGAGAATTGTTAGAGACTCAATATATCATATTCTTCAATCTCAATCTCAAATCAAATCAGAATATAGAATAGTTTGTTTTATGGAACTTGAACAACCATTTCACACATCCACTTGACTAGGCTTAACCAACTCAACTCAACCAATCACATCAAGCAACAATCCTTTCTCACAAACCCTAGTCCAAGCATGTATCAACCAACTCAAAATGTTTCCAACAATGCTTTATCTCAAGTCTCACATAACAATGATACTCATGTTCTTTTCTAGATCATGTTCAACTTCATTTCATCATCAATGGGCTTCAACAACAATGCTAATGAAACAAGGTTTAAATACAACTCACTAATCAGAAAACCTTGAAGCATTCAACCAACCATCTTCACAAACTTCAATTAATCCTTTTCACTCCAATAATATTTCATAAATCAACCACCACAAACAATCAATAGGAGAATGTGCCCATACCTTTTTGATGCCAATAAGTTGTCCACAAAATCTGCCACACTTAATCACAAATTTCCTTTTCAATATTAATAAGGGTTAGTGGTCTTTAAATAATCACAATAAAAGCATAACTTAATTTACACCCTTTTCACTCCAACTTCATAAACACATCCACCAAAGTCTATTTTAATAAAAACCCTTATTAAAAATAACCCACAATAAATATCTCAAAATCACTTTAACAACAACTCCTTATTTCTCCTAAAATCAATTCTCCATTTCCATAAAAATAAAACATAAATCAAATATGCTTTTGCAATAATAATCATAGCCCTAATGATAAAATTTAATTCCCATTAAATACCTTATAACTCCAAACTTTAGGGCTAATAAAAATTATTAAAGGCAAAAATGTAAATACCTCTCAAGGGGATTCGAACCCCCATCCGTCACACACCGCGAGTGTATTATTCATGGCTAAGATTCCAACCGAGTCAAAGCACTCATTGGAAAAGCATAGGCCTAAAGATCATTTAATATTCCTCCGCCTGCTGTAAAGGACAAAGTGCCAAAGTGCTTCCCACACGCTGTCGTCAAGGGGATTCGATCCCTAATATTTACGTTGTCCATAGTCTTAGCAAAATCGATACGCAAATGCGTCATTATTCATACCACGTTTGAGATTTCCAAATCGCTGCGCTTTCTTCGTTTCTTCCTTTTCAACAATTTGCACGAGCTCTTTCGAATTCCAAGGCAATTAATACATGAGAGCAAGGATGATTATTTGTTTTAATTGCCACCCATTTGTATAGTGTTTAATAACACTTTGAATACGTTGGTGGAAATATTAAAATTGTATTTGCATGATGACGTCGATGGGAAACTTTCCATTTAAATTTGAATTTAAATTTTAAATAATTAAAATTTAAACCAAACATTAAAACACAATTAACTCCATCATCGGGGCACCTTTTTCGATGAAATGAAAGCCCAATGTGGGTTTTAAGAAAAACCCAGATCAAATATGTTGTCAATGGTTTTAAATAAAACATTTTATTTTCCCTACCTTGGTTTTCACAAAAACCCTTCATAGATCCTTTTGACATTTACTACTCTATTGACATCAATGATAACATTTCAGCTTAGGGACTCAAAATGTCCAACAAATACCTAGAATTAAACTATGGAGTAGCATGGACCTAGGAATTCCATAATAGCATAAAGTAGTAGTATATAGACTTATGAGGAGGTTCAAACTAAAATAAAAACTCAAGTATAACTTTCAAAATGCTTTAGAAATAACATAGGGTTTAAAGAAGGGTGTATGTTATCTACCACCTTATTTGGTTTATATATTGATAAATTCAAAGAATGGATAAATATTAGAAAATGTGATGGTATCCATTTGGAAGAATATATAATAAGAATTATTTTGTACACAAGCAATATTATTTTGATTATAAGGTCAGCACAAGAGTTGATAGACCACTTAAAGGCCCTAAATCACTTTTACAAGGAGGCGAGCATGCATATTTTAATATTTTCTAATAAAAGAAAAAATAATTAATTAAATTTTTATTTTGAAGGGGATATTTATAGAAGTAATAGAGTACAAATATCTTGAGATATATTTCAATAATAAACTTATTTGGGAAACATAATAAGGAAGATAATTTTGGGAGGATGGAGAGTAATATTTGTATTACAAAATATAAGTAGAGAAGTTGAATTATGGGACTAGAAAATTATATCATTTTATTTAGACCAATAGTGTCACCAATGGTGTTATATGGGTGTGCAGTATGATCTAGGAACACATTAAACTTAAAATTAAGAAAAATAGAGAGGATTTGGAAGTTTCTAATCATAAATAAATTCAAAATAAAAGCTTTAGCTCCATATGAGATTCTTCTAGTAGAAATAGATACCTTCCCTATAAAGGTAGTTGTTATGGTTTGAATTCTATGTTATCTAAAAAAATCAAACAAATGGATACAAATAGATGGTCTGAGGTTGTAATATACAAATATCAAAACAACAAAAAATACATGGATGAAACAAAACAAGTGGATGAATAAATGGAATACTAATATGAATGAATTCTCAAATAATAAAAATGATATAAAGACAAATTCTAAGAAAAATTGAAAACAACTATATAGAAAATAAAATTTAGGAATAAAGAAAAAATATTATCTTCGTGAATTTAACTCTACATATGATCACCATCATAATGATTATAAATAAGTAAAAAAAATAGAGATAAAAAATGTTGATGGCCCAATTGATGGCTAGGTCAAACCAAGTTAGATGTGAAATAAGTAGATGGAAGAGACCAAAATAGGAATGTGAGGATAGGATATGTACCTTTTGCACATCAAGGGTAGGTGATAGATAGAATCACTTTATTTTAGAATATGGGGCATACAAAAATATTTGAGCTAGATATGTTGATACTCCAATAGCAAAATCAATGTAGGATTTGTTTGAAGAGGAGAAGAGAAAGTAGAAGGATTCATCATTAAAATTAGTAGTAGAAAGTCAAGATTTTATAAAGAAAAATTTGTTTTATTTTATGGTTAATAAGCATGGATATTTGTAAAGTTGTATCATAAATTGTATTTGGCCTCATGGACATTAATTTTTTCTATTCTATTCTATTATATTATTTACCTAGTTTTTATAATTACATCTATGGAGCATTGGAAGTGACCAAACTACTAGAAATTTATGATTAAATATAACATCAATGTTATTCCATTAGTTAAATATATATTTTTTATTTGTGGAAAACATCCCAAAAGGGATGCCACTTTCGGGTAAGACCCAAGGAGGCAGGGGTATCCATTCCGCCAAAAACGCCCAGGACTCGGACCTGGCCTACCACCTTTGACATACTCAAGGAGCAAACAAACACACAAAACCAATTTAAAAATAAGTAAATAACAACAAAAATAATAAAATAAAATAAAAAACATGCTCCTTGAGTGTGTCAAAAACAAAAGCACAACCAAACACGCACAATAAGAAAAAAGAAACCACAACACAAACCACATAGAAAAACACAAGAACCACATAACAAAACACAAACAAGACAAAAACAACGGGAACACTACAAAGACATAACCCAAAAAAAACATGAAAAATAAACACAACCAAAACCTAAAAAATAAAATAAATAAAATAAAAATAAAAAAAACAACCAACAACAAGACAATAAACAAAAACAAAAAACATAGAAGACACTCACACATAAAAACACGAAATAACACAAACAAAGAGAAACCCAAGAACAAGAACGAAAAAAACACAAGAACAATAACAAAAAACATAAAAAAAAAAAACAACAAAAACACAAGAACAACGAAAAACAACACAAAGAACACAAAAACAAAACAAAACAAAAGAACCCACCCACCTTAAAAAACTAAACAAAAAAAAAAAAGAAAAAAAAGAAAAAAAAAAAATGAACAAAACAATGACCTATCTAGACCAGAAGACTATTAAGGCAAGAATCAACAGAGGAAACAAAATAAAGAATAGAATGAGCTAGGGAACTAAAAAAACCTGAATGAACCAAAGAGAAGCAAAAAAAAAAAACAAGAAGAAACTAGGTACCTTGAGCTGGAGCCATCCAAAGAAATGATAGAAAGAAGAGCTTCCCTAATTTGAGAAGCCCACCATATAGGAGGGTGGCCATAACAAGTAAGATCACCTTTGTCCAAAGCCCAATTAGCTAAAGCATCAACACTCTTGTTTTGATCTCACCACATGATTGTAATCAACTTTCAAAAATCCCATCTGGATTAACTGAATCTTCTCAATAATTCTTTTTATTCTCCAATCCACCTTATGATTCTTAGAAGGAGTCTTCAAGAGATTAATCATAAGTTGAGAGTCGGACTCAACTAACACCTTTTCCCATCCAACCTTAGTAGCCTCCTGAAGGCCTCCCGAGGATACCATACCCCTCGGCAAGGTTATTGGAAAGAATACCCAAATTCTCGGCAAAAGTAAAAACCAGGGAGCCATCCGAAAGTCTACCAATTCCTCCCACCCTTGGCTTTTCCGGGGTTCCCTCTAGAGGCTCCATCGGTATTGACTTTTCCAAAATCCTTAGGAGGAGGTTGCCAATTTCTAGTCCTATCCATCTTACTAATACTCACATTCCCTTTAAGTTGGTTGCCCTTAGAAGGTTTAATCTTCAATCTTTGCATCACTTGATCCCATCTTTGGTGGGAGTTTTGAGGGTGATTAAGGAGTTGATGGACTGATTCAACTAAGTTGGCTATGGTCTTTTGCCAAATATAGTGAATATCCTTCCTATCTTGATTAAAAATTTGGTTGTTCCTTTCATTCCAAATATTCCAAAGAAGAATGGTAGAACCCATCCAAACTAAGTGCCTAATAAAATGATCAACACCCTCTTGATTAGGCCAATCCCTCCAAAGTTGTTCAAAAGTAAAAAAATTGGACCATTGTAAGCCAAGTAAAGTGGCCATTCTCCTCCATATCTGAGAGGCTAAAGTACACTCAATAAAAATATGGTTGATATTTTCTACATTCTCTTCACACATTTCACATCTAAAAGGGCCATGAAAACCACGCTTCATAAGTTGCTCACCGGTAAGCACCCTACGATGCAATAAAAGCCAATTAAAGAACCTCACCTTAGGCCAAAGCTTTTGAGCCCACAATTGAGAAAATATGTCTAGAAGAATGGTTGGGATTATTATGGCATAAGGTCAAATAACCTTGAGCAACGGAATACTCACCCTTAGTAGTGTTGTTCCATCCAAAACAATCTTTTTCATGGGACCAAGAGAGGGATCTCATATGAAGGATGCCTTGGATATCTTGTCTTTGCCTTTCTGGGATTTGAATAGGCCAGTCCTCAATAGGGATCCAATATCTACCAACCTTTGAATTACCGGTATGGTACCGACAATAATTAGCCACCTTTATCCAATTAGCTCGGTGAAGCTCCTCCATCAAAGGCCTCCAATCGGGAAGCTGAGTTATCAAAGGCTTGTGACCATCCCAAGAATCTGTCCAAAAATTTGCATGTTGACCATTATGAATGATCCAAAATAATTTTTTCTTTATCAAATCCTCACCGAGTCTTAAGAGCTGCTAAAATGGGAGAACCTTTGGTAGGAAGTTGATAGCGAACAAGGTCTTCGGGACTTTTGTTCTCGGCATATTTAGCACGGAGATTATTGGCCCAAAGAGCATTGGGGTTATGCAACATCCTCCAATATAATTTAGCAGCTAAAGCTTTGTTGTTATTAATTGAAGACCGGAATCCTAACCCCCCTTCACTCTTAGGAAGACATAAAGTATCCCATTTCACCAAGGCCCATTTTCTTTTCTCCTTAGTACCACTCCAAAGGAAACGATGATTTGATCCAATTCTCGAAGAACAGACCTTTGGGATATTCAAAATGGAAGAAACATAAATAGGAATAGCTTGAAGGACTGATTTTACCAAGGTGATTCTACCCCCAGAAGAAAGCCACTTGTTGGTCCACTTTCCAATTTTCTTCTTGACTTTGTCCAACAACCAATTCCAATATTTATTTTTCTGCCTTTGAATATTTATGGGAATACCTAAATAAGTGATTGGAAGAGAGGTCTTCTTATATCTTAATTTATCCAAGACCATGGATTCCTGTCTAGCAGAGCGGTGAAAGAAAATAACTTTAGATTTGTCTTCATTGAGCCTTAGAAAAATAGCTAATGATTTGCTTAATATTAGAAGCTTCCTTAACTGTAGCTTTACCTAAAAGAGTAGAGTCATCCACAAATTGAAGATGAGAGATAGGTCTAGCTCCATGAGCAATGGTAACTCCCTCAAGGGTTTTGTTTTCCCTCTTTTTGGTTATAGTCCTACCCAAGCATTCAACAAGAATGATGAATAAATAAGGGGATAGCGGGTCACCTTGCCTAATACCTCTGGAAGGTGGGAAATAGCGAGAAGGCCTGCCATTGATAAGAACTAAGTAGGAAACTGAAGAGATACATCCCATAATCCAATCCATCCAATCCTTAGAGAAACCAAATTGCCTCAAAACTTTGATAAGGAAGTGCCAATCCACTCTGTCATAAGCTTTGGATAAGTCTAACCGAATGAACATAGAAGGAGAATTTTGCATATCCATGGAATGGATGGCTTCCTGAGCAAGAACTATCTCATCTACTATTTGACGTCCTTCCACATATCCCCCTTGCTCTGGGGAAATAATCTTATGCAAAAGAGGCTTCAACCTTTCTGCCATGATTTTAGTAATGATTTTGAGAAGAACATTACATAAAGCAATAGGTCTAAAAGCTGAGATATGATCAACCTCTTGAGCTTTTGGAACAAGAGTAATATAAGTTTTATTGATAACCTTCAAAATTTCTTTGGCTTTCCTGGCTTCTTCCACCACCTCTAATAAATCAACATGAAGGATATCCCAGAACTCTTGGTAGAACTCAATAGGAAAACCATCGGGACACAGGGTTTTCCCTTTTGCATTTTAAAAACTACTTGTTGAAGCTCATTGATAGTAACAGGAGCAGTCAAAATAGAGTTCTCCTCAGAAGTGATAAGAGAAGGGATTGCTTGAAGAACATTTTGTTGAGAAGCTGAGTCAAGAGGAGTAGCAGCAAAAATATTGGAAAAGTAATCAACAACAATAGAGTTCATGCCATCCCAAGTATAAACAACATCTCCAGTATCTGAAGTTAAGGAAGAAATAAAGTTGTGAGATCTTCGAGCTAGAAGAGATTTGTGAAAGAAATTTGTGTTTCGATCTCCTTCTTTGAGCCATTGAATTCTAGATTTTTGCTTCCATAAGATTTCTTCTCTTTTTTCCATTCCTCTAAGCGAGTTGTGAGTTTAATTTCATCTGCACTTCTCTTCTCTGTGAGGCCATCTAAATGGATTTTCTTATTCAAATTTTCAAGATGAGCAATAACTTCATGTTTTTTTATGAACATCCCCAAACTCTTTCCAGTTCCAAGTCTTGATTTTGGATTTAATGTATTGCAATCTTTTGGCAAAACAGAACATCTTAGTCCCATGCCTAGGTTTACCTTCCTTCCACCATTGTTGCACACGAGGTCTGAAGGAAATGTCTCTAAGCCACATTAATTGAAAATGAAAAGGAGAGAAACTGGCCAATGATCCGAACCAGCATTATTAAGAGTCTTCACTTTAGGAATGTGACCATGGATTAAGAAATTTTCAGAGAGCAAAAACCTATCCAATCTCTCCATTATACAAGCTAAGCCTTGCCTTCTGTTAGACCAAGTCATAAGGCCATTATCTGGTTGGATATCCACAAGATGGAGGTTTGCAATATATTCGCTCATGAGGTCAATGCTTTTGTCCAAATTTCTATTTCCCCCCTTTTCTCATCCAGAGAGAGGATGGTATTGAAATCTCCTCCGATCAAGATCCAAGCTTTAGGAAAATGAGAGATAATATGAGTAATATCCTTCCACTGTCTTCTTTTTCCTCTAAAGAAGTCGGGGCATAAACGGTAATGCAGAGCATAATCTGGTTGGAATGTCTACTTTGAATAGCTATAGCCAACAAACCCCAACTGCCAACCATATGGTGAATAACTACCTCTTTTGGGTCCCAAAGACAAGCAATGCCACCCGAAGTCCCTTGGGAGCTGAGGGAAACCACTTTCCAGCTGGCCAAATTTTCTGGCAATTAAGTCCATATCCTCCATTGACATCTTTGTTTCTTGAAGGAAAACAAGATGTGGATGATTTATTTGAATCATTCTTCTAATTTCATTTTGTTTTGAAAGACTCCCTTTGAGTCCTCTAATATTCCAAGTGATGATCTTCATTAATACCAGGGCTAAAAAATTTGGGAAGGGCATTAATCTTACCTTCCTCTACAAGCTTTTCACCTTCTTTTACCATATGATATTGATTGGTCTTGCGACCTATTTTTTGATTGGAATCCATCTTCAATTTTTTTCCTTGTTTCTTGACTTATTCCAATTGAATCTGAGATGGCTTCTAACCTTGAAGAATGCTCATACACTGCCAAAATTTTACTAGATGGTTCAATGGAGTCTATATTGGGACCTGCATTATTTGAAGTTTTGACATTTGAAATATTGTTTTTCTTGTGTAAATTTTCTCCTTTTTTTCTGTTGAAAACCTTTGATTTGTTGGTTTGTCTCTGAGTTCTTCCCTTCATATTTAAATTGTGTTTCTAAGATTTCAGTTTCCATTATTTCCTCTTCCTCACTTGGGACATCATTTGTGGAAAGTATTTCAAACATATTAGCAAATGACTTTGATTGATCCTTCATAACTATTTTTTTGAGTGTTCTTCTTCTTAGGTATTTGGAAACCTATTGAGTTTATATCTTCTTTCTTTTGATCAGGAATTTTATTTGGGCAAGCATTGGCCAAATGACCATATTCATGGCAAATTCTACAATGAAAAGGAATGTTCTCATAGTCCACTACTTGCTCCCAAGTGTCTTCCCCAAATTGTAATGTGATATTTTTAGGAAGGGGTTTGTCAAAATCCATTAAAACACAAATTCGAGCATAAATAATATGTTCAAAATTTTGAGTACAATCAGTAGTCATCATAAAAGTTCCTAAAGAGTTTCCAATTGAAGAAAAAATAGTAGGATTCCAAAATTCAATAGGGAGGCCAAAGAGTCTAACCCACACGGGAGCTATAGAAGGCATCTCTTCTTCGGCTTTAAATTTAGTATGCCGGGGCTTCATGAAAAGCCCCTGCCCTTCCAAAAAAC
The DNA here is from genome assembly GCA_028583015.1 of Wollemia nobilis. Taxonomy (NCBI): domain Eukaryota; kingdom Viridiplantae; phylum Streptophyta; class Pinopsida; order Araucariales; family Araucariaceae; genus Wollemia; species Wollemia nobilis. The sequence continues at coordinate 7,733,127 of JAQPPZ010001078.1, read as the reverse complement.
CAAGGACCCCCTTGAAAAGTTTTCTCTCTATCTTCATTATTAGCAAATAAAACAAGAAAATAACCATTTGGATAAATAGAGATTTGTAACTCACCTTTAGTTTTCCAGCTTTTTGCAGCCCAGACTTTGAAAGCAGATAGACTCGGACGAAAACCCACGAACCGACAAATTAGTCCTCTTTTTTCCAAATCTTCAATGCCAGTCTGAATGTTCCCCATATCAAGCTTAACAATAGGAGTTCCATCAGTTGCTTTAAGACATCCTGACTCTGTTTTCCTGGGATCAATCTTAGGCATTCTTAGAGGTTTATGGGAAGCCCTAATATTGATATTAGCATTGGGTTGAGGCTGTCCACCACGAAGGGCATCCCTAAAATTCATTTTTGGGACTGAGTCTTCAAAATTCTTACCCTTGACAGGGGTTTTCACAGTAGAATTATTTTGTGGGTGCACCTTAGCACCAGATTCATTTGAGATATGAGCCATTTTTTGATCAATTGCTTGAAACTTGTTTCGAGATCTCTTTAATCCTTGCCCTAGACGTCGTGGAAAGGTATGGTTTTCACTTTTCTTTTGAGCAGCAAATTGGAAGCCGTTGTCACTCAAGTTCACAGTATGATCTATTGAAAGACAAATTTCTAACCCATCTTGTATCCCCTGCAACATTTCTTGCTAAAATATTGAGCATAAACCACAAAAATATTGGCCGCTAGGGCCCGAAGGCCCTAAAAACCAACCTCTGGAGCTGCTTGCACTCAACCCAGATGAAACCCTCGCATAGCCGCTTGCCAAATATATCGTTCACACATAGGGATGCGCTAGGATATGTGTTGCTCCAAATGATATGAAAATTGGTGGAGACGTTCTAGGGTTTTCAGGCATCTACCCTCAAAATTTCAGCTCAATCCGAGTTCGGATGAGTGAGATATGGCCGAAACGAGTTCGGCGGTTTGGGCAGTCCTGCGAAAAACGTCCAGCTTCTTTTGAATTCAGTCTTTCTTCATCCACTCTCAAAAAACCTCCATTAGTTAAATTTTAATTTCATAGATTATTTTGTCCTTTTGATAAACATACCACTTTGAATGCAACTATTTATTTTTTGAATGATGTCATGTCATCCTTTAAGTTTTCACCATATTTATCTTTGTTAACATACTTTTTCATAATTTGTTTTATTTCCATAATACAATCAACCAACATTCTTTTTTTTTTTTTTAGAAAATGATCTTTACATTATGGATCAACCTTCATTATAAAATTATTTCTCCATGTAATGGATTTTAGAAAAAAAAATCTTGATTCTATAAATTCATTGTTCTTTTATAATCATGTGAAATTTTTTCTACCGGTAAGTTAGAATTGCTTAGGTTTTCCAAATCTCTCTAAAGCTCTTGGTTAAACGGTAAGGATATTGCAAATCTTCCTTTCCTTGTTTTGAATTTATAATTGTGTGTCTTGGTATTGGTATAAAACTTCTCATAGGATTATTTGTAAAATTTTGCTTAAGAAAATCTCAATTAATGTGATTCCTTAATCAAAAATTATTCTCATGATCTCTAATTTACTTTGTATTTAATTGCCATGGCAAGAAAATTATGGAAATGTGATCATTAAACGAGACAATCTAACATCATCATTCTCTTCTAAAGAGACAACCTTGTTTTAATATGATTTGATAAATAATCCATGGAAATTATTATAGAAATTCATTGGATGGATGATATTATTAATGTAGATGAATCTTGATTTTCTTGAAAACTTATTGAATTAACATTGTCGTTGTAGCATTTAATTGATCATCATATTTATACTTTTATTTAATGTTTATATTATTTGAATATTTTACATTATTTGGTACATGCACCTTGGGTACATCTTTAGATTAGGAGTGTCCTAGTTTAGAGTGTGAGTATTTATTTTATGCAATGTAATAAATGCACAAGTATTATTAGAGTGTGCAAAGTATATTGGTAATGTAAATGTGCATAATAGTCCATGTGCACATGAGTCCATAGAATAGGAAGATGAAGAGTCTCTATAAGAGTTAAGGCCAAGAGTGCTCCATATGAACAGTCACATTCCATTATATATGTATCTATGAGTGTGAGTGTGAGATATGGACTGTAGAATGAGAGTGTGTGGAAGTATGGGTATTTGAGTTCTTTATTCAATGGAGATATAATTTTGGTGATAATTTATTGATGTAAGTTATGTGAGTTTTTATTGAAGTTATTTATGGGTTTTATAAGTTTAGAATATTGTCATTATATTATATTTCATATTGCAACTTTATTTTAGATCTTGTGGTCATTTAGTGGTATTAGAGCTATATCAAGGTTTTGTCTTGCACAAGTTTTAAAGTTGCAAAGGATATTTCCACTGGTTAAGGAGAAACCAGTGAAGTTTGAATATTTACCTATTCCAAGAGCAAATTTGGAATAGAAGGAAATTTATAGGTCTTGAATATAGACCTTGACATTGATGAGATTAAGAGACCCAAGAAGGAGGTCTTATTGAAAATTTTTATATATTGAAGAAGATTCCAGATTGCTATTTGGCTAGAGTCTTTCCACATGGTTGAAGAAAAAACTCATGAAGACTAGGACTCAACATAGATTTATTTTCACTAGTTTTGAGAATAACTAGTGAAGTTTATTGATTTTAGAATTCTAGAAATTTGAATGAATTTGGTTGTTATTGACTAAGTTTTTTGTTACAAAAAATTAGTTCTCAAAAGTTTAGAAGCTTACTACAATAGATAAATAAGAATTTACACCTTCGATTGCCTAAAATTCTATGTTCTTTCCTTGTGCATGGATTAGTTTTTTAATTGCAGCAAAAGAGTAGATATTGCAGGTCCAAGAAAGAGGTATTATTGAATATTAAATACTATAGATATTGAAGATTAAGGAGACCCACGAAGGAGGTCCCCATAGAATATTTAATATTGAGGAGATCTAAGAAGGAGGTCCCCATTATAGATTTGAGAAAGAAGATAGGGGAGGACTAAGAAAAAGTCCACTTGAAGAGTTGTAGCTTAAGTTTCAATTTTTGATGGCTTTTATGGGTGAGGCGATTGGTCTGCCAGTCAACAATGGTTTCCATAATCATTCAAAAAATTTCCTTAAGAGTGAATATAGTTTTTCCTAGATAATGGGGAATATATATCGAAGTTGTAGAATGGTTATGATGCCAAGGCTCTCAAGGCTCCTTGGAATCATGTCATTTTGGTGATAATGGAGCATTTTACCTTGGATACAAATATGATGTTTCTAAACTAGCTCAGGAGGATAAGACTCATGAACATCCTTGAGAGTTGTAAGTTTTATGTGATACATGATCTATATAGTTATATACATATATGTATAAAAAATAGATTGCTTGGATTAACCTTAAGCAAACTTTTAAAGGATATTTTTATATTGTTTTGATTACATTGAAAATTTGTTTAAAGAGCATTTTAAATTTTTGTTACCTTTATGCAAGGGTCTAAAGGATATTTTTTTATTTTTATATTTCCTTTACATAAGGACCTAAAGATCATTATTTAAATAGGTCTCAAATAAATTTGAAAGAAGAAGAAGAAGAAAGGCTAGAGAAGCCCTATTAAGAAAGTTGAATAAGTGGCCATTGGAGGAGAATTGAAGAAAGTTCATGATAGAAGATAAAAATCAAGGAGAAGCTCCTGATAAGAAGAATTGGAATAGTTGTTACCATCCGATAACAAGCTTAAAAGGAAGAAGGATTTGAAAACAAGTTTTCCAAATCTTGGAGAATATTTTTGAAGATCTCAAAACATTTAGATTCTTGAGGAAGAAGACAGTGGAAGAGATCATATTTGAATTCAGAATTCAACGAGAATACTGAAGAAGAAATAAATATTGAAGAGGCGAAAATATAGAGAAATTTGAGGACAGCCACAAATATTTTGAAGGCTGACTTGAAAAGAAGTAAGTTGTTGATTTTCGAAGCAGAATTTGAAGGGTCAAAGGATAGCAAATTGAAGAAGGAAAAGAATAAAAAAATTGGAGGAGTTAGAAGAAATTATTGGACAGAAGATAGAGAGGAAAAATTATATTTTTTGAAGCCACAAAATTGCAAAGTTTTGGACAGCAAGAGGGCAGCATTTGGGCAGCACTAGTAGCTGCAAATTTCAGAATTTGAAAGAACAAATATGGAGGAGATTTGAAGCCACAAAAATTAGATTTTATGAAAAACATTAGAAGAAGAAAGAGGATCTGAATTTTCACCATTTTAGGGTAGCAAAATTGGAAAGCAAAAATATAGCTACAAATTTTTTTTCTTAAGGTATAATAGAAATTGTTTTAAATAGCTACATATTCAAGTTTTAAAGTTATCAAAAAGGAAGTTGAAATAGAGAGTTTCCAAGCTAAAGAAGGAGACATTGTTGGCATCTTAGAATATGAAAATATAACAACAAAATATAGGAGTTAGTGATTGCATACAGTAGTAATAATGGAAATAATATATTGTTTTAAAAAGCATAATCTAACTTTTATTGAAGGTAGAACCAACAAGTAAAAAGGCTACAAAAGAGCACTCAAATATTGTACAAAGTTTATAGGTTTTTGAAGGAGGTTAAGTTTGAGTTTCATATTCAAAACCTGCACAAATTTTAGATCTAAAATTAGAATAGTGAAGGAGCATAAGCACTTGAAAAATAGTGTTAAATAAAGCCAACGAATCAGCTCACATAGTGAATAAGTTGAGCAACATAAATCCAAAAGTAAAGATAAAGAGTTGTAGGTAAAATAGTGGTAGAAAAATAAGGAAGAAATAGCAACCATCAAATATGGAAGGAAATACCAACAAGTGAGTGGAGAAACCATCAATAAAAATAAGCAGAGCCACTAGTTTGAAGTTGAGACACTATGGAAATCCGTCAATTTGAAATTGAGCCACCATTGAAAGGTCGAGCCACCAAGCATAGGAGGAGGAATAAGAAATTTCAGAAGATAGAGAGTCACCATAAGAGGAGCATAATTTTCACTTGTAAGTTTTAGAATGTAAGCAACAGAAGAGACATCAATCAGACATCAAAAACGTATAAGGAAATCAAGCATTTGATTTCCTTATACTACCATAAGGAGAAACTACCATAAGTAGAAACGAAGAGTTTATATCCATAACATTCAATACAGAGGAGACTATGTTGCATTGCTTGATTGGAAAGGTAAAATATGTTACACAAGTGGCCAAGCATTGAGAGAGGAAGAAGAACACAACCAAAGAAGACTAGAATGTTACTAGGAGCATGAAGTGTTTAAATCATCATTCAAAATATTGCATTGAGCATTGTAAGAATGTTCATACCACTTAGCATGGGGAAGGAGCATCATAAGTAATTAAGGAAGAATAATCATTTCAAAACACATTATTAAGTGTGTACACAACTATTGAAGTTAGAGGGAGATATTTGGTGCCATTTGGCACTTGATATTTAGCAAGAAATTTATCATTAGAGGAAGGTGAAATATCTAGGAGCACTTATTAATGCATGGGCTAAAAATAATTTTATACCATTACCACTACCACTACAATAAGGCTAACATAATTGAGTTTTAAATTTGAGTGCCTTGAAAAGCTTGGGAGGATAGTTGACTAGTCAAAGAGGAGAGAGAGAATTGATAGGAGTAAGAGCTCTATATGTATAGCAAAGAAGGAGTGCTTCAATATTGGAGGTAATTTATTTTATTTGAAACTAATTATTTTTGGAAATATGAGCTAGTTTTGTTGTCATTGATGTCAAGAGGTTTGATGTCCAGTTTTGTCGTCATTAATGTCATAAGGTGGTATTTCCAAAAGGCAAGGAAGTGGTTAAAATAAAAAAGGATATAATATTTATTTTAAATATTATATGCCTAAAAATGCCTAAAATATTGAAGACCCAAGGAAGGAGAAGCGGGTTTAAAAAGAAATAATAATATTATAATATTTAATATTATAATATTTCGGGTAAAAGGTTGAGGTGAAGAAAAACGAGGTCCAAGGAATCATTAAAAAAATAAATCCTTGAAAAGACCCATTGAGCATATTTTAAAGGTTATTATTTAATTTATTTAAATTAAAATATTTTAACCTATGGTTAAAATTTTAATTTAAATAAATCATAAGGCACCAAAAGGTTTAAATTTAAATTCGAATTAAAATTTGAATTCACTAAGCCGATGTATTGGAGTGCAAAGAACAAGGTATAAAAGGGGGGCAATGATTTTCATTTAAATCATCCAATGCAATTTTTGAATGCCAAGGTAATGAATTAATCGTGCGCTGCATTGAGAAATAAGAAGAGGATTCATATTTTTCAAAGTTTAAGGAGGCAAACTTTATATTAAATTTGTGTGGAGTGCCAAATCATTTCCAAAGTGTTGGGTAGTGCAAACGGTAGTCGGAGATTGATTAAGACATTTGCGCAGGGCAAGTTGAGGGTTCGATTCACATCCCTTTCGTTTTGACACACAATAAGGTTTTTGTTGTATTTCAAAATTCACTGAAGGCATGGGTGAAATAGTGTTTTATGCACCTTAAGTTTTATGTGGGTGTGTAGCCCAATGACAACTTAGCCTTGGGCTATGGTGCTGCAGTGGCGGTACATCATGGGTTCGAGTTTGGGCATAGTCATAAAGTATGAAATATTTTTGTTGAGTACATGGGCCAGCATTTATAAGGTATGTGCTTTGAATTTAATTTTTTCCAAGGTTTTTGAAAGGCGCTAGAGGCCACGTGATTATTTATGCAAAGGTAGGAGTCATAAGGTTGATTAAAATATTTTATTTTTGATTAGAAACATAAATAAAGAGTTTGGAGTTTATAAAGTGTTAACAAAGAAACTTGATTGTTTATGTATTGAATATTATTTTGAGAGTTTGAATTTTATAAGGTGTTAACAAAGGAATTTGATTGTTTATGTATTGAATATTATTTTGAGAGTTTGGAGTTTATAAGGTGTTAACAAAGGAATTTGATTGTTTATGTATTGAATATTATTTTGAGAGTTTGGAGATTATAAGGCATACTTGAGACTTGATATTTTGTATGGTGAAATAATTATTGGGAAATAATTGAGTAGAGATTTTGAGATAGACTGTTGCTAAATAACCTTGAAGTTGGCAAAGAGGAATTGATTGTGATTAAGATAGGTTTTGAAGACATACATCCATCAAAACAAAATATATGGGAACATATTCCTTATGAGTGGAATATAGTTGTATTGAATGTTGTGAAATGCAAAGTTGGAGTGAAAAGGACTGTTTGATAAGAATTGTTGGAAATGTTTGAGTGAGCCTTCATATGCATGATTTGTAGAAGTTGGAATAACATGAGTATCATTGTTATGTGATATTGAGAATAATATTGATCTAGGGTTTGAGAAAGAACATGAGTATTATTGTTATGTGAGATTGAGAACAATCTTGAGCTAGGATTTGTGAAAGAACATGAGTATCATTGTTATATGAAATTATGAACTATCTTGAACTAGGGTTTGTGAAAGAATACGAGTGTCATTGTTGTGTGGCATTGGAATTATCTTGAGTCAAGGTTTGAGTTCCATAGTGTGATTTTTGGGAGTATAGTGAAACAATTGGTTAGGGTTTGTAAGCAAGGTGTCTTTCGTTGAGTGAATGGTTAAGTAAAGTTGATTGTTCATTATTGATTGAAAGCACACGAGTGATAGTTCAAGTTTTGTGAAACAAAATATACTATTTCTAAATTGATTTGAAAGAGAGTTTGAAAGTGGAAGATTATTTTGTTGAGTACAAAATATTGTGAGTGTGAAACATATTGAGTCTTTGATCATTCTCTATATGTTTCTATGGTTAAACAAGATTCTGAGTGAAACTTGTTTGTGTGATTGAAGAGGTTTTCGTAAAAAGATTAATTTGAGTATTGTATGCAAGTATTGCAGTTGTTTGAGTAAGATTTTGTGAAAGCTTGTGAGAGGTTTTGAGTAAGTCCTAGAGGGGACTTAAGGATAGAGTTGAGTAAGCTTTTGTGAAATCTTAAGGACATATTTGTGTGAGGTTTTGTGAAAGCTTGAAAGCATATTTGAGGTAATTCTTGGTGAAGACTTGTTGAGTAGATTTGAATAAGTTTTAGAGAGGACCTGTTGGATAGATTTGAGGTAAGTCTCTGTAAATACTTGTTGAGTAGATTTGAGGTAAGGCTTGGTAAAGACTTGTTGAGAACATTTGAGTTAAATCTTGATGAAGACTTGTTAAGCAGATTTGAGATAAGTCTTAGTGAAGACTTGAGAGCATATTGAGCAAGTTCTTGAGAGGACTTGTAGGATAGATTTGAGATAAGTCTAGGTGAAAACTTGTTGATTATATTGAGCAAGTTCTTGAGAGGACTTATGGATAAATTTGAGATAAGTATTTAATAAGACTTGAGAACAAAATTGATTGATTGATTTGTTCAACCTTTGAGTTAAGGCTTGGGGAAAATCTGAGTAGAGTTGGTTTGTGATTGGATCAATCTTTGTGTTAAGGCTTGAGGATAGATTTGATGATATAGTTTGGCATAGATTTGAGGAAAGATTTGTGCCATACCAAAGATATCTTTAAGAGCATATTTGTGCTAGACCGAGGATAGTTTTTAGTTTATATTTGATATAGAGATTGATCAGATCTAAGAGTAGGCTTTAGAGGTGATAGAGCAGAGGATAATAGTATCCAGTGGATAGAGATCCATTAGCCATGGCAGTGAGGATAGAGGTCTTCTATGGAGAGAGATCCACAAGACAGTGTAGTGAAGGCATTAGTATTCTAGAGGATCACTAGCCATAGAATAGGAGAAAGAGTTCTCCTATAGATAGAGATCCATGAACTAGCAAAGGAGAAATAGTTCTCCTATGGATTGATGTCCACAAACTTGATTAGGGGATTGGTGTCTCCTTTGGATAGAGATCCATAAACATTGTAATAGGGAAGGATTCCCAAGATATTTGTTGATAAAATTTTAGTGAAATATTTTCTCTGTGGAGTAGCCCACATTGGGTGAACCATGTTAAATTTGTGTCTCTATTGTGTGTGATTATTTGTACATTGCTTTGATTACTGTAGTTGGTATTTGCCATTGATATATTGTATAATATTGTTTGAGAAAGAAAAGTAAAAGTTGGTCTTATACTGTTCACCCCCCCTCAAGTATAAGCTTGTGTTCTTCAATTATATGCCCAAGATAGGAGTTATAAGGTTGGATGAAATTATTATTTTCTAAGGTTAAAGTGAAATTATTTTATTTACTTGATTATTGGAGAGATAAGATATTGAAGTAATATTTGAAACCTTAGAAACCTGATTATTGCTATTTGAAAGTTTTATGAAGATTTGAAAATTGATATGACAAATTGAAAGAATTAATTTAAGGTTTTGTAATTTTATTATTTGAGTTTACAAAATAATTTAAAATATTTGCAATTTGATAAGTTTGGAGAAATAATATTTCCTACATCAAATTAGAAATACAAAACTTACAAATATATTTTTATAGAATTTCTAAATTTCTAAATTTCTAAATTTGGAGTTATAAGGAATTCAACACCAACATAGGATTGAGAGTTTTAGAATTAAAGAAATTATATTTTTTGATATTTGGGAGATAAAAGGAATTCAACATAAGTTTTTGAAAGAATGAAAATTGCATTGATATTAAGTCAAAAAGTATTATTTGGCAAGTCTAACTAGGGAGATAAAAGGTTACCATCTTTAATATTAACAATTTAAATTTTTTCTTAGTCTATCATCCAAAACTAAGGAGAAATAAAAGAAGAGAATTTGAAATTACATCCAAAATTATCTTTAGCTTTCTATTTATAATTAGGGAGAAATAAGGGATTCAACTTAAAGGAAAACTTAGAAAGCTAAGTATTTTTCAGAATAACTATGGATGAAATAGTGAAGAAAGTATTTAATGAATATAGTGAAGAAATATTACATGCATTTAGATTTTATTCACATGGCTTAATACCCAACATTGATGGAGATCAAATATTTAATGTTCTAAAAGATAAATTGAGTTTATTCTTCAAAGAAGCTAAAGAAGGGAAATTTACTACCTTTATGGGATATCTTCATGAAATACTTTTTAGGTCTTGTTGGGAATCTCAAAACATCATTGTATTCACTACAAAAGAGTGTTTAATGATGTATCTTTCATTAATTATTTTTGAACTCTTTCAAGGAAAAATACAAATTGAAAGAAATGCTTCATATGATTATCTTAAGGAAGAATATTCAAATCCAAGTCAATATTATTATGATAATCTACTAACTCACCACATTGAAGGATAATCTCTAGTAAGAGTGCAATAACAAAGAAGGAAAAGAAACAAGAAAAATAATTAGATCAAGCAAAGCAATATGAAGACTAAACCTGGAGAAGATGTTCATTTGAAGAGTCCAATACAAGAATCAAAGTTGTATTACTATGATAATTTTCTAACACAATGCTTAGAAGGAGAATAATCAATGAAGATACAAAAGCAAAGAAAAAAGAAGAATACAAGAAGGTTATTTAAAGAGAAAGAAAAATAAAAGTGGACTAGAGATGTTATTAGATATCTTGTTCAACAAGGCTATCTAATGATGGACTATTCTAGATGAAAATAAAATTCAAATACAAAGAAAAGAAACCAGGTCAAGATGAAGACTTATGATATGAAGGACAAAGGCAAAGAGAAAATATTTTTTCTAGAATCTAATGACAATGTGATATCATTTGAAAGCATAAAGATTGATATCAATGGTGAAGATAAGAAAAAAGAGAAAAAACCAGATCAAGAAGGCATACAGTGCAAAATGAGTTAAAATATGAAGACCATATTTAATACTAAAGTCTTCAATAACAAAATAATGTAATACAAGGGGGTGTTGGAATATATTACATTATTTGGTACATGCTAATGTACCACATTTGTTTTTGGTAGATAAGATATTATAGCATTAATACTAGGTTTTATAGGTTGACCCAAAACCTTTTACAAAAATCAGCCTAGGGCTATTGATGAACATGTCCTTACTAAGGATCCTATATATGTAAAATATACATGCCGCCAAAGACATTACATCCGGTAAGGCACATAGCCTGTTATTAAAAAGAAAATTCCCATACAACATTTTGGGTATACCCCAATAAAACACACCTATATCATAATTATAAAAAAAGAAACAGACACAGATCCCTTCCTTGAAATAATGGAGAAACAAAAAGCTGCACACACACATAGCAGAGTACTGAAAAAACTCCCACAAGCTCTGTATTGACAGTTACTCTTAATAATTCTTTGGTAATTGCTTTCTTTCGTATATGACATGCTTTGGTACCACATCCTGTCTTGGCAAATAAGCCTTGGATAAGTGAACCTATTGGCTAGATTTATGGCGGTGGCTATCTGGTGGTCCACATGGCTCTAGTTCGAAGTCTTATATTATCATTTCTTTCCTACCCTATGATTATCAACCAACCTCAAATTACTAAGATGACTAGGAGCCATGTTATCTGAAATGTGACTATCCCCATTAGTCTTTGTGGTATTTCCAAGTAGCATCCACCAAGACTGACAACTCGGATAATTTTTATTGTGAGTCCATTTCAAAAAAGAGACGGGAATACTCATAGCCTTCAAACTTATAGTGCCTTTCCTATTGGTAAATTCGACTATCATTCTTGGCATTCTTGTTGACTAAACTCCTCTACTTCACTCGGGACACCATGTTCCCATTTGAAAAGTTCGTCACCATCGACACCCAAATTGGCCAACTTATCAGCAACTTTGTTAGCTTCTCGAAAGACATGTTGGGCTTTTCTGTCCTTTCTTCCCTGGAAAAGGATCCTAGCCTCTTCAACAATTGTTTTAATCCTCCAAGGAGGTGTTTTCCAATTATTGAGGAGATTTATAACATGCATAGAGTCTCCTTCTACGATCAAATTTCCTTCTAAGTCTTGATTCATTTGAAGGCCTCTCCACATAGCTCTAGCTTTAGCTTCATTGTTCATCCTTGTTCCCAAATATTTAGAAAATGCAAGCATCATATTTCCAATATGATATCACACAATGCATCCAGTGCCTGCTCTGCCAGGATTTTCCTTAGTTGCCCCATCAAAATTAAGCTTAAACCAACCCGTAGGATGTGGGGACCACTTAACATTGGCTCTAGGGTTGACTACCCTAGGAAAAAACTCATATAACAAGGTTAATATTAAATATTGAGCAATCATGGTCTCCTGCAGATGAGGTTTACGACTATCAAAAGGGATAAGGTTCACATTCTCATTGGCAAAGGATAGGATCCTGGCAATGATAGTTTGATGATCATGGATAGACTCATTAAAGACTCTATGGTTCCTTTCTAACCACACCTACCAAATATAGTGATTGAGACAAATTTTCCACATGTATCTAAGTCTTTGGCTTGAAAAGGGGCAAGACCACTATATGAACAAATCAAGTACAATGGTTGGTCATCTTTAGATTAGGAGAGTGTCCTAGATTAGAGTGTGAGTAATTACTTTATGCAATGTAATAAATGCACAAGTATTATTAGAGTGTGCAAAGTATTTTGGTAATATAAATGTGCATAATAGTCCATGTGCACATGAATCCATATAATAGGAAGATGAAGAGTCTCCATAAAAGTGAAGGCCAAGAGTGCTCCATATGAAGAGTCACATTCTATTATATATGTATCTATGAGTGTGAGTGTGAAATATGGTTTGTAGAATGAGAGTGTGTGGTGATGAGCCCTAAAAATGCTCATTTTTGTACAAAATTTCCATATATATTGTGGCATTTATTTTAATAGAAATATGTGTTTCTATGCAAATTTTATATGTATTTAACATTAGATTACGTATGTTGTCTAATATTTGTTTTTGAGTGGATTATGTGTAAATGCAGTGGATTTTATGGTATTTTGGCATGTTTACGTTGAGGTCCCACTTGGACCTGGCACTTTCCATTTATGATGAAAAATTGAAGGTAAAAATATCTGCAACAAAATAGTGATGAAGCGCTAAGTCAGGCGCCTGACTCCCATTTAGGTACCCGACTCCCATTTGGCGCTTAACTATCGAGCACCCGATTCCCATTTGGTGCTTGACTATCGGGCACCTGATTCCCATTAGGTGCCTGACTCCCATTTTGGCACCTACTTCCCAACTTCTACAGATAAGGCACCTGATTCCCATTGATGCAGAATTACAACACGATACTCTATTATCGGTAGAACAAAAAGGTGATTTCAATGATGAATGCAGACGCGATTTCAGTGATGGATGTGGACCAAGGACAACGTCAATGACCATATGTCATCTATTTTTTAGCAATCACGTAAAACTTATTGTAATCGGGTAAAGAAAAATATCAGACGTATTCTATTCTGATACAGAATACGTTGAATAAATTTTGAGTTAATGTTTTGCTTTAATCTCCTTTATTCCTACGTATTGTTGTAACAACAAAATCAAAAATTGATTTGCTTTCAGAATGTAATAGGGCATGGCCGCATATCTTATAAATATGCAGGCCACCCCTGAAAAATAGATCCTAGATTTTCTCTGTAAATTCCTGCTGCACATTTCAATAAAATACATTTGAGTTTTCTAATCAAATTCAACTAGCATCTGGTGTATGACTTAACGTGGGTGGAATCTACTGGAAGCATGGGCCCACTCTCAATAGTATTCCTCCCTTATTTTCCCTTATTTTCTATCATTTTAGTTTATTTTCCTATTTTTTGTAGTTTAATTTAAAGCTGCAATTTCCCCTATTTTCTGTCAATTTCCAGCAAGTGTGTAGTTTTGATTTTAAAGCATTTTAGATATTTCTTTGATAGTGCAAATTAGATTAAGTGGTTTGGAATATGAACAAGAACTCCAATGAAACAACAACACACCCCCAAAACCATAGGATCTAAGGGACTCATCTGATTAAAGGGATATTATAGGCATATATTGTGTAGGGTTACTCACAAGTTTACGAGTTGTCCCAGGTTGATAAATTAAATGGAGGTAATGATTTGAACCATAGAAAACTAACCAATATTTTGCCCAAAATTTTGGCACCATTGCTAGGGAGTAGCTAACTGTAATTTTTTATTCTAAAGAAAGTATGTTAGAAATAGTTTAGGTTACTTTCTATAGAACCTCCATTAAGTTTTGTATGAGTCCACCTAGAATTAGAGGATCGAACGATCATTTCATCAAGAACACAAACATAGTTTCTCCAAAAACCTCTATTCTAGTTGTGCCAGAGCCTGAGACTAAAACCTCTCCACCACCATCTCCACCTATGCATTGGAGTCAACATCCATTGTTTGCATAGGATCCTTCTGGAATAGTCCAACAAAACCTTAGGGAAGGATCTGAGATAGAAAGAGTTCAGTTTGAGGAAGATTTACTGAACCTTCAATGTTGGCAAGCAGTTGAGGAAGGGACTATTTCAACCACTGATTTAGTAATCCTTCTAAAGGATAAGAGAAATGATATTGAAGCCTTGAAAGCTACCTTGAACATAGCAGGTGTAGAAACCTTGATAGGAGACAAGATGGCAGAAATAGGAGAAGAAGCATCAACTAGTTTTAACTTCCCTATAGAAGAGGTAAGAGGAGAACATAGGATGAAACATATCTCCCCTACCCACCTTCCAATATTTAGAGGACTTCCAATAGAATATCCCAACCTGTTCCTTTTCAAATTTGATGTTCTATGCAGGTCGGTAGACTATACAACCAATGCTCAGAAACTAAAGTTGTTTCCCTCCACTCTTGATGATTCAACTTTGCGCTGGTTCATCAGTTTGGGGAATAAACAAATAACTACCTAGGAAGACATGAAAATACTTTTCCTAGATCAGTATCAAGACTTTGGCAGAGCAAGGGATTCTAGGGAAGAAGTCTTGGATATGACACAAAAGGAAGGAGAATCATTAGAGGAGTATTGGGATAGGTTTAGCTTTAATTTGCAAAGATCTCCCCATGCAAGACTAGGAGACAGGTCCTTAAGAAGTATCTTCTTAAAAGGGCTTACAAATGAATCTCTTGAAACCTTAAACATGATTTCTGGTGGGGACATTTATCAACACCAAATGTCAGATATCCGATAGTTGTGTCAAAACTTTTCAAGAAGAAAGGGTAAGTTAATCCCTAGAAATATCAAACAATCAACCACTATCACTAAAATAGAAATAGGGAATATGCTTGAAGACCTCAAAAGTGAGATGTTGTCATCTCTGGCACTCCAAATGGACACCCTCCTACTTCAGAAAAAGAAGTAGGAAAATGAGGTAGCATTAGCCTATTTCTATCCTAAATGCAGGGGAAAGCACCCCAGAAATGAATGTCCTGAGAACAAAGTTAGAGTGTGCATCATGTGTCAAAAATATCATAAAACTAAGTTGTGTCCATAGTTATCAAAATCTAGAGAGGAACCTAAAGTAATGAAAGCATACTTCATGGGTAATAGGAGAAACTAGCAATAGTCTCCTATGGGAAACAACATGCCAACAGGAATGCCATCCTATGGGGGTAGCAATTATCAGAACCAAGGTCAAGTTCAGCCACCCAACATGGGTTGGTGGGGACAACAACCTTGGAATCAATTTCCCCAAGGAAAAAATCCTTACAATCCCTACCCATGGATGCCATACCAACAACCTGGATAGCAGTGGAGAAATCAGAATACGTGGAGCCAAACTCCACAACATCCTGCACCAACCCCACTACAGCCAAGTCTACCAACTTCCCCTACTTTGAGACCTGCTCAACTACCAGCACAACCTACTTCTAATCCAAACAATAAACCACAACCAGCATACCATATGGAGAATGAGATGTACCCCATGTATAATATCAAAGTAGATTGTAGTCCAATACAATTAAGGTCAGGTAGATAGGTAGGTGTAGGAGAGTCTCCTCTAGTAGAAGAGGAGGAAAGCATAAAGTTAGAAAAAGAGGAATCACCTCTTATAGAAGAAGTAGAATAGGAATCACCTCTTATAGAATCAACAACTATAAATAATAGAGAAGGGGTTCCACCTTTTCCAAAAAGGTTGCAGGAACCCAAGAAGCCAATACAACCAAAATTTGATATTCTTTCCAGTTTGAAGAACCTGATAGTCACAATACCTCTCTTTCAGGCCATCAAAGACATTCCTATTTATAGCAAGGCCATAAGAGATATGTGTAGAAAACTAGGAAGAAAACCAACATAGGCAATTAATTTGGTAGGACAACTAGCTGATCTTATGCTAGGAAATACCTACAACCAAAAATATTCAGACCTAGGAAGCCCTATTTTAACTGTAAAAATTGGGGGTTGTGTTTTACCCAATACATTAGTAGATCTAGGGGCTGCCATTAATGTCATGCCCAAGGAAACCATGCAGAAACTCAGTTTACCCAATCTAAAACCAACTAAAATTATCCTTCAGTTGGTAGATAGGTCTACAGTACTCCCTGAAGGAATACTGGAAGACATAACTATCTCAGTGGATGCATGGGAGTACCCAACATATTTCTTAGTGTTACAATCCAAGTCTGGACTAGGTGGTTATCCACTCATCTTAGGTAGGCCTTGGCTGGCAATAGTTGATGCCTACATAAGTTGTAGAAATGGGCAAATGACCATTTTTGATGGTCAGAATGTAAAAAATCTGATCATCCATCCACCTGCATAGTCTGCAGATTTATTGGGAGAACTTGAATGTGAGAACCAGAATATGAGTGGTCTATCAATGATTCAATCCATCATGGCACTTGATGAATTGGAGGATGAGAGTGATGAGGATAGGGTAATATCAAAATTTTTTCCAAGGAGAACCCTCCTGTCCTCCTCTAGAATTGCCATTAGTGGGAGGTAAGGATCACAATATTCAACAAATAGAAGTTGCACCTAGGAGAGTATTAAACATAAATGATGGGTTGACATCTAAACAATAGACCAAACTGAGAAAAATATTAGTCAAACATCAAGGTGCCTTTGCTTGGGAGTATTCAGACATGAGAGGAATAGCTCCTAAAACTTGTACTCATCGAATATATCTGGAAGATGAAATAAAATTGGTAAGACAACCATAATGAAGAATGAATCCAGCTATGAAGGAGATTGTCAAAGTTGAATTGCAGAAACTCCTCATAGTTGGGTTCATCTACCCAATTTTAGATAGTGAGTGGGTATCACCTTTGGTGGTGGTGCCCAAGAAGAATGGCAAGTGGAGAATCTATGTTGATTACAGGTTGTTGAATAAAGCAACCAAGAAAGACCACTTCCCCCTACCCTTTATAGATCAGGTCCTTGACACCTTATCAGGTAAGAAGTACTTTTATTTCTTGGATGGGTTCAATGGATATAACTAGATTCATATAGGGGAAGGGGATCAAGACAAGACCACATTCACTTGCCCATGGGGAACCTTTGCTTACCAAGTTTTACCCTTTGGTCTATGCAATGCACCTGCCACATTCTAGAGGGTAATTTTGAGCATCTTCTCTGATATGATTGGAGAAACTGTGGAGGTATATATGGATGATTTCACCATTTATGGTGAAACCTTTGAAGAAGCCATAAAAAAATTTGGAGAAAACACTTCAATAGTGTGAGGAAACTAATCTATCCTTGAGTAATGAGAAATGTTATATGCTAGTGCAGGAGGGGATAGTTCTAGGACATCATATCTCTGTAGATGGGATCAAGGTAGATAGGAAAAATATAGAAGTTATCCAAAACCTGCCTACACCCAAAACTCAGAAGGATATCCGTAGCTTCCTTGGATCATCTGGTTACTATAGGAGGTTTATAGTAGATTTTAGCAAAACTTCTAAACCCCTAAGCACATTGTTATCAAAGGATATAGAGTTTATCTGGATAGAAGACTGTGAACAAGCATTTAACACTTTGAAGGAAAAATTGATAATTGCTCCAGTGTTGAGAGGTCCAAATTGGACCATACCCTTTCACATATATGTTGATGCATCTAACAATGCAATAGGGTCAGTACTGGGACAAAAGGATGGTGATGATTTCTATGCCATCTACTATTCTAGTAAACATCTCACATGTGTTGAATTCAATTATACTATCATAGAAAAGGAATTTCTTGTAGTTATACATGCTCTTAACAAATTCCACCATTATATTATAGGATATCAGGTTTTTGTGCACACTGATCACTCAACTATCAGATACCTGACAAACAAACCTGGAATTAGTGGTAGGATTATCAGATGGTTGTTACTTCTATAGGAGTTTGATGTGACAATCATAGATAAACTAGGAAAGGACAATGTGGTAGCTAATTTTCTATCCAGATTGACACCTCTAGATCATGCAACTATAGATGACCAATTTCTAGATGAGCATTTGTTTGCTCTAAATGAATAGATACCATGGTACGTAGATATGGCTAATTATTTAGCCACTGGTAAAGTATCCCCTACACTTTCACCATGTGAGAAATAAACTTTAATTGAGAAAAGTGTAGACTTCTCATGGATTGATGGGTGCCTATTTAAAATAGGGCCTGATCAGATCATGAGAAGATGTGTTTCTAATAATGAGATTGTAGAAATACTTAAAGGCTTGCCATAATGAACCTTATGGTGGCCATTTTGTAGGAAAAATAACTGCATTCAAAGTATTGTAGGTTAGTTATTACTAGCCTTCACTATTCAAGGATGCAACCAATCATGTGAGCCAATGTGATCAATGTCAGAGGATGGGTAGACCTACTCTCAGATATGAAATGCCACTCCAACCACATGTGCACATAGAGCCATTTGATAAATGGGGGATGGACTTCGTAGGACCTATTAATCCATAATCAACAGGTAAGAGGTATATCTTAGTTTACACTGACTATGTGACCAAATGGGTTGAAGTGCAGGCATTGCATGATTCTAAAGAGAAGACTATAGCAGACTTCATGTATTCATCTATTTTCACTAGATTTGGGGTTCCAAGGGAGATCACAACTGATCAAGGACCTCAATTTACTTCAAATATGATTCAGGAGCTCATGCAACAATATAAAATCAAGTATAACAAAACCACTCCTTACCATCCACAGGAAAATGGGCAAGTAGAGGTAACCAACCATGAACTTGAGAACATTCTCACAAATATGGTACAATAGCATAGGAAGGATTGGGCCACAAGATTACTAGAAGTAGTGTGGGCTTACAGAACCACCTGGAAGACTACTACTAGTTTTACACCATTCCAGCTAGTATATGGGAAAAATGCTATGATGCCCATAGAATTTGAGATTAAAACTCTCAGAACTGTAGTAGAGTTAAATCTAAATCTGGATGAGGCACAAAAGGAATGGATTCAATAGCTTAACCAACTGGATGAATACCACCTTGATGCTCTACAATGGATAGAGGTCATCCAAAAATAGAGGGCCAAGTGGCATGATCATCACACCAGGCCAAAGCAGTTAAAAGTGGGAGAGTGGGCATTATTGTATGACTCTCGATTCTAGGAAAGGAAAGGTAAACTCATGCAGCATTGGATGGGGCCATATGAAGTGACTGAAGTCATCAACAATGGAGTTGTTAGGATCATAATAATTAACAATAGCAACATTATATTAATAGTCAATGGTCATCAATTGTGGCCATATCATGTGTCTGAGACTTATATGATGAAGTCTAGATTAGGCATGGGGGAGACCCTAATTGATTCTAGTTTTAAAATGAGTCAGTAATATGTGGACGTAGTCCACATGGTCCAAAAACAATTATTCTTTTAAAAAGTTTTACAATTTTTCTTTCTTTAGTTGTATTTCTATTTTGCAGGAATGATGCCCTGAGTGCAACTGTTAGGTAGCCTAGGAAACCTAGGCCTAACAAGCATAGGATCCATGAACCTATGCAATCCCAGATTTCTAGGAGATTAAATTCTAGTAGAATTAGCTCATCCCCATTTGGAGGGGGAAAACCATATCTGAACAAGTGTTTGGGTGTTTGTTTTTGGTCTTCATGAAGAAAAATGCTCGAATGTTGGTTTAGGTAGTGGATGTTGATTCTGTCCTTGTTCTTCAAAACTAGAATGTTGAAGGCCTGATCAACTGAAAGTGTACACTAGTGGACATATCAATAGATATTGAAATAAAGGAGGAGCACCTACTTTCCATTTTCTTATGAGAAAGGTGCCTGATTCCTAGTTTTTAGAGAAAATGGTACTCGATTCTTATTTTACGAAAGAAGGTACCTGATTCCTATATTTCGATAAAATGGTACTTGATTCTCATTTGTATGGTAAAAGGTTCCTGACTCCCAGTATGTCAAGGAAAAGGTACTTGCATCCCATTTTTTGGTAGATCGATGCTTGATTCCTATTTTTCCAAGGAAATGGTACTCGACTTCCATTTTTCAGGAAAGTGACACCTAATTTCTTGGACATATTAAAAAAAAAGGTTTTGTATAAAGTTTTCTTTAAGTATGGTTCTCGATTTCCAGTAAAAGGTGCCTTCTTTCCATGTTAAGCATGGCACCCGATTGCTAAGGTGCCTACTTTCTATTTTCCAAGCACCTGCATGCCTTGATTCGAAAGAAGGCACCTGATCTCCACATAGAAAAATGTGCCTACTTTCTATTTTCATGGGTGTTTGTGCCTCGTATGAATAATCTTCAGCATTGGGAAGTGGCCCGAGCCACGTCAGCATTTCACTCATGTGCATAAGTCAAACTTCAATGGATAAAATTATTTTAATTTTTTTGTTGAAGATTTGTGCACATTCCAAAGTCATCAACAAATAATTTTTGAGGGGATGTTTGTCATCCCAAGAAGACGTGTTTTTCTAACCTTTTCTTGAAAATGTGTAGGAATTCTCAAAGGTATCAAATGGCAGCAATCGAGAACCAGTTAAAATGGAGAGAAATTCATCACATGGGAAATATGCCTATCATTCTTTGTTCTAGAATGCCTAGTCATCATCAAGCAGCCAATGCCAGTGCACCATGAGTGTCTACACATTATACACACATGAAACATAATATGGGTACATGCTTAATTTTTTATTTTATATATATATTATTTTCATAGGCATATGTTTCTATAAAATAGTACCGACACAACCCCCATAGAATTACCAGCCACCCATTTCTCTCCACTTGGCATTTTTTCATGTGTCACTGCTCTGATTGGGGAAAACACTCATGGTCATCCTCTACGAAAAATTTGGCACATGCTTTAATGATATTTCACATAGATAACCATAATTATTTCTAATTACGACAATCAAGCACCTACGTTCATGGATGCAGGTGATTTAAACCATGCATTAGCAAAACTCTATGCAAGAAAATAATAGAGTTGTAGGTGATAGAAACTAGAGTGTGAGGAATTGTTGTAAGAAAAATTAGAGCCAAGAGAAATCTAAACTTTGCCATGGGGAGAAATTGACCAACCACCTATTGAAAAAGAGTGAGCCTATAGATTGTTCAGGCATCAGTGAGGATGTATGAATGCAATTCGACATCGTAGGATGGTTGGAATACTACCATCTAGTTAGCTAGAACCAGGATGCAGAGGTGGCTAATGAATTTATGGCATCCATGAGGGATGAAGTTGTTCGCATGTGAGGACTAGAAATTCTAGTCATCAAAGAATACATTACCATGGTAATAGGCCTTCCTTGAATAGGGGAATGTACATATAAGGAGGAAAACCTCACACTCTACATGTAAATATTCTTTGAGCACCCAATGCAGTACTTGATACATGTTGGTTTGCCCAAGTAGCACATCCTCGAGCTCTAGAGGTCAGTCTTCGAGCAGATTACTTGGTTCTTCACTTGTACGGGTAGGCTTTCCAAACTAAACTCTAACCATTTTTGTTTCCTCAACCATATACTACATGGGGACAAGATCAATATCCCCCATTATCTTGCATGTGCACTCAAAGATGAGGCCATATGGTACCAGGTAGGCACAACGTCTACCTTGGCTCACCATGGCCTAATTTTGGCCTTGGTGCGATATGTAGAGTCACATAAAAATGTGATGGTTGAGGAAGCTGAGGGAAATAATGTAATTTTAGGGGTAGAGGAAGAAGTGGAGGTGCCAGAATAGACTAATCAATCGATTGATAAGGTGATAGAGCAAGTAGAGATGGTGCCTACATCCTCACTTGAGGAAAATACATGAGAAGTAAGATAGGCCTCATCCCTTATTTTTCCCCAATATGATGAGGAAGTAGGATAGGCTTCATCCCCTACTAGCCCTCAATTTGATGATGAGGTAGGGCATGGTCCTCCAAGCCCTACTTTCATGCCAGTTTCTACCAGAACTAGAAGTAGAAGGATGAAGGCATCTATGGTGGTTTCTAGCTCATCGGATGATGATGCAATAATTGATGAGCTAAACAAGGATGAGTTCATGGCCCACATATTGTAGGATTTGTCCAAGGGTCATACTCCTTAGTAGGAAATGCAGATAGAGGATCTACAGTAGTAGCTATAGATATTGAAAGAATAGGCCTACACTTGGGAGGCCAAATACAAGGAAGAGCAGGCTCTTTTCCAAGAGTCTCAAAAAGCAGCTACAACAAAATTGTAGGAATTGTATCGAACTATCCATCAGCTATAGGAGATAATATCAAAATTGTAGTTGCAGGCCCAATAAATTGAGGTTGGATGACCAGCCAAGGTAGAAGCGGTGGTGCAAATTGATTGGGCTATGGAAGTGCCCACTAACTCTCTAGATTCTAAGGAGAAAATAGTCTCCTCTAGCCCTTTTCAATCAGATGCAAGAAATTCCAGCTAGGAAGCTAAGGTAGGGGACCAATCAATGGCTTCTTCTAGAAATATGTCTACATGAGGGAGCCCTAATTCTTGGGCAAGGACCCCTACAATTATTATTGAAAGTGTAGATGAAGAATCATCCCTAAAATCACATGTAGAAGTAGAGAAGAAATAAATGAAGCAATGGAGGTTGAACAACCCCATTCACCAGCTTACTCTATAGAATAGGGGTAAGATCAGGGTCCTGAAGTTGATATGGGATAGTCCCCAACATCATCTTCCTCTATAGATATAGAAGTAAACTAGGAGGATGAAATTGAGGTCGAAGAACCTCAAATTTTAGCAAAATCTATAGAGGAAGATAGAATATAGGAAGATGAAATTGAGGTTGAAGAGCCTTATATTTTAGATAAGGCTATAGAGGAGGATCAAGGGGTTGCAAAATCCTAAGATTTTACTCATTCTATAGACCAGGAACTAGAAGGAGATGTAGGGACTGAGCTTAAATAGCTTCAGGAGAAAAAGAAACTCCAACAACTATAGAAATAGCAACAAAAATAGTAGAAGGAGGAAATCCCCCTATTTTGGATATACCTATAGGCCTTGCAAGATAGCCCAAAAATTTGAGATCAAAGAGGAAGGTTATAAGGGGACCTCAATGAAGACCCAGGACTAGAGCAAGGACTACATAGTTAAAGGAATCGGGTATGAATTCTGATGAGGAATGGGTAGAGACTTTGAAGTTGTTTGATGAGTAGAGATAGAAGTTTGAACAACTCAAGGTGGATATCAAAGTAGATAAAAATGAGTGTAGGAAATCCTCTAAGAGAGTGGCCAAGGAAACTAGAAAAGAGGCTAGAGAGGCATCCAAAACTCCTCGGCCAAAAATTAAAGTTGCTCAACCAACGTAGTTTTAGGACTTGTATGGGTCAATAGGTAATCAACCTTCAAATATGAAGGTATATTTCATGAATATGGGACTACTAGATCTTGTACCACCTACAGATCAAGCAACAAGTAACAAAGCCCCTCTGGTGGAAGAAGTAGAGTCTGAGGATGATGCTAAACTTGACCCAATGAGGGCCAATCTGCCCAAGGCCAAGGTTGCTGAGAAATCCAGCATCTCATTTGGTGATGAATCTATAGTACTAGTGGGAGAACATTTACCCCTTCACCATGAATATTAGAAGATGGTTGAGCCCACATTCTAGAAGGATACCTCCACTTTTACTGGCTACTACTTGAAAATTGAGAAAGGAAAGAAATCCTAGACAAGGGAACAACCAGGTAAAGGAGTAGGTCCAAGTCAACCAGTTCAGTACAACAAGCACTAGAGATAGTAGGAACAGGAGGCAACCACTCCCAAAACATCGAAAGGGTGAAAACCCAAGGATAAGTCAAAATCCAAGGCCACTGCAAAGAAGAGGAAAGAAATAGTCAGGGCCTATTGGAAGGTTGTGAATGAAACTGGTAATTACTAGTATAAAGTGGCATAGGGACATGCCAACCCTTAAGCATGGGGGGATGATGAGCCCTAAAAATGCTCATTTTTGTACAAACTTTCCATATATATTACGACATTTATTTTAATAGAAATATGTGTTTCTATGCAAATTTTATATGTATTTAACATTAGATTACGTATGTTGTCTAATATTTATTTTTGAGTGGATTATGTGTAAATGCAATGGATTTTATGGTATTTTGGCATGTTTACATCGAGGTCCCACTTGGACCTGACACTTTCCATTTATGATGAAAAATTGAAGGTAAAAATATCTGCAACAAAATAGTGATGAAGCGCTAAGTCAGGCGCTTAACTCTTGTTTAGGCATTTGACTCCTATTTGGCGCTTAACTATCGAGCACTTGATTCCCATTTGGTGCTTGACTATCGGGTGCCTGATTCTCGTTAGGTGCCTAACTCCCATTTTTGTGCCTACTTCCCAACTTCTATAGATAAGGTACCTGATTCCCATTGATGCAAAATTACAACACGATACTCTGTTGTCGGTAGAATAGAAAGGCAATTTCAGCGATGAATGCGGGTGGACCAAGGACAACGTCAATGACCATATGTCATCTATTTTTTAGCAATCACGTAAAACTTATTGTAATCAGGTAAAGCAAAATATCAGACGTATTATATTCTGATACAAAATACGCTGAATAAATTTTGAGTTAATGTTTTGCTTTAATCTCCTTTATTCCTACGTATTGTTGTAACAACAAATTGAAAAATTGATTTGCTTTCAGAATGTAATAGGGCATGGCCACATATCTTATAAATATGTAGGCCACCCCTGAAAAATAGATCCCAGATTTTCTCTATAAATTCCTGTTGCACATTTCAATAAAATATATTTGAGTTTTCTAATCAAATTCAACTAGCATCCAGTGTATGACTTAATGCATGCGGAATCTACTGGAAGCGTGGGCCCACTCTCAATAGTATTCCTCCCTTATTTTCCCTATTTTCTATCATTTTAGTTTATTTTCCTATTTTCTGTAGTTTAATTTAAAGCTGCAATTTCCCCTATTTTCTGTCAATTTCTAGCAAGTGTGCAGTTTTGGATTTTAAAGCATTTCAATTATTTCTTTGATAGTGCAAATTAGATTAAGTGGTTTGGAAGATGAACAAGAACTCCAACGAAACAACAACACCCCTCCCAAACCATAGGATCTAAGGGACTCATCTGATTAAAGGGAGATTACAGGCATATACTATGCAGGGTTACTCACAAGTTTACGAGCTGTCCTGGGTTGACAAATTAAATGGAGGCAATGATTTGAACCATAGAAAACTAACCAATGGTTTGCCCAACATGTGGAAGTATGGGTATTCGAGTTCTTTATTCAATGGAGATACAATTTTTGTGAGCATTTATTTTTATTTATTGGTAAGAGGGGTTTTGAAAGGTTCCCATTGTTATAATCACAATGACACTGAGAGGGGGGGTGAATCAGTGTGTTCTTTAAAAACTTAAAAGCAATTTAGACTTTTAAATAAACAGCAATAGATTAAAACAAAAATAATAAAAGTACTAAGAGCATCACACATAACACGGCATTTTAACGAGGTTCACCGATGTGGCTACTCCTCAAAAAGGACTGCTTGGACTACCATCCAAATCCACCCAAATGCAAAGCTCCAACTTTACATAATCATTCACCAAAGACCAACCGGTAAGAGGCACCAACCCCTAAGTTTTATCTCGCTACAATGTAATGGAGCACCAACTCCAATTTTTCCAGCACCAACCGGAAAGAGGCACCAACCCCTTTTTCAAGCTACAACTTGAAGATAATAATAAAAATTGCAGTAATGTAAACTTTCACCTCAATTATCACGATCTCGCTATTTTTCTCGCGATCCGCCGCTTGTCGGCATTCGATCGCTGCTCGTGAAAAATGATTCGCACTTTTTCAACCACTCCTCTATATCTCTCCGCGTTCTCTCGCCGCAACTTCACATAAATATCACTTCTACAACCAAGACACTCGTCATTTCACACTCGAAACACGACTTCGCATACCGCGTTCTTATCTTCTCTTCGCACCACTCACACCGCCGCACCCGAACTTCATACACATATATCACATCACGCTGCACCTTTTAAACTCGAAGAACCCTTGCTTTTATAGAAGAAATTTTAGAGGCAAACCCTAGAAGAACGTTGACCGAGAAACCCTAGAATTTGTCACCGCCAAACCCTAAAATCCTTCGGCCCGCATTTAACTTTGTCGGCCTCAAACTCTTCTCCACCTTCGTTACCTTCCAGTAGCTTATTGCCGCGAAATAGTAACACGTCGGCCCTTTTTAATTTAATTTAATATTCTAATTTAAATTTTTAATAAAATAAAAATTTAAACTAAATATTTAAAATTAAATATCTTCAACACCGGGGCATCTTTTTCAACAAAACGAAGAGCCAACTTGGGTTTTAAGAAAAACCCATTTCAAGTCTGTTATCCACCGCATCCTTGGATCTCGACCGCCCGTGTTGACAACAATGACAATCCTTCTTGCTCAACAATCTCCCCCTTTGGAATTGTTGGCAACACCCGTATACATTTTTGTAACTCTTCTCCCCCTTTGTCAATAATACCAAAGGGTCACTGCAGACTCTCCCCGTGTCCATCCTCAATCTTCTCAGCACGCTTGACTCCCCCGAGTCCATCCTCACACTTCTCAAGCACAATTTGACTCCCCCGAGTCCATCCTCAAACACTCAAGTGCTCCCCCCGAGAAGGTGATCCCCGTAGCTAGTCACTTCTTAGGAAGTGTGACTACTCCTAATTTGCTTCGAAGATACTCAAATACTTCCTTGGGCAAAGGTTTTGTAAAAATGTCTGCTACCTGTTCTGTAGTTGGGACATAGTCCAATCCGACTTCTCCTTCTGCAACTTTGTCTTTCAAGAAATGATACCTTATAGCAATATGCTTTGTCCGTGAGTGCATTACTCGGATTCTTAGAAATGTTGATTGCACCGGTGTTGTCACACTTTACCGATATTGGTTCACTAAAATTAATACCAAGATCTTTCAAGGTCCTGTTTCATCCACAAAACTTGTGTGCAACATGTTGCTGCTGCAATATACTCTGCCTCGGCTGTAGATAAAGACACTGACTCTTGCTTCTTACCGTGCCATGCAACCAATCTGTCCCCCAAATAGAATGCTCCTCCACTGGTACTCTTCCTGTCATCAACACATCCAGCCCAATCTGCATCTGAATATGATATAAGAGTGAAATATTTGCCTCTTGGATACCACAATCCATACTCCATGGTGCCTTTGAGATACCGAAAAATCCTTTTAACTGCTGTTACATGAGTCTCTTTGGGACTGGCTTGAAATCTGGCTACCATGCACACTGCCCGCAAAATATCGTGTCCGGTTGCGCTTAAATATAGTAAGCTTCCTATCATTGATCTATACATGGTTTGATCTACATGTGGAGATTTGTCTTCTTTACTTAACTTACAGCCTGTTGTCATGGGAGTACTGACCGGCTTACTATCCTCCATAGTGAACTTCTTTAACATCTCTTTCACATATTTGATTTGGGAAATGAATATACCTTTCTCATTCTCGATTAACCCGTAGTCCCAAAAAATAAGACAAGCTTCACCAATCATTGACATTTCAAATTCATTCTCGCATCTTGTTTGCTAGGTCTTTACAAGATTCATCTTTGTTGCTACCAAATATGATGTCATCCACATAGACAACAAGAACAATGAGATGCCCATCTTCTCGTTTTCACATACGTATTGTTGTCCACTAAACCTTTCTTGAATCCCCGTTGAGAGAGATAATTATCTAGCCTAGCATACCATGCCCGTGGTGCTTGTTTTAATCCATACAATGCCTTCTTTAATCTGCAGACAAGGTTAGGATCTTCACTGATTTGAAAGCCATCTGGTTGTTCAATATAGACTTCTTCTTCAAGTTTCCCATTTAAAAATGCAGATTTAACATCCATCTGATAAACTCGAAGTTCTTGTAAACTCGCTAGTGCCAAAAACATCCTAATAGCTTCTAATCTAGCTACCGGTGCGAAAGTCTCTTCAAAGTCAATCCCTTCGACTCGTGCATAGCCTTTGCAAACCAGCCTTGCTTTATTTCTAATGACCTGACCGTTTTCATTTAACTTGTTGCGAAATATCCATTTAGTGCCGATTACATTCTTGTTTGCATGTCTAGGTACTAACTCCCAAGTTCTGTTCTTTTCAATCTGATCTAACTCTTCATTTATTGCCTTCATCCAGCAGTCATCTTTGCTTGCTTCATCTATGTTTTTGGGCTCAATGCTGGATAAAAGAGAGTAATTACTTATTACTTTCTTTCTTGTCTGAATGCCAGCTGTGGGATCTCCAATTATTTGGTTTCTAGGATGATTTTTCTGCCAATTGCCCATTCTGAATTTTCTATTTTCTTGTACCTCTGAGCCATCCGATAAGTTATCTGCATCAGCCGTATCTGTATTTTCTCGTGTCATGTACTTCATCTCCTTCAATGACTTCTTCGTAGATTGGATAGTTTTCTTGAAAATTAACTATTTGTTTCCTCCCTTCATCGAATTTAACATCTCGCACCGTCCACAATTTTCTTGAGTCTCTTGTTGTAGCATTTGTAAGCTTTGTCGTGTGGAGAATAACCAACAAACACACCTTCATCTCGCTCTATCTTCAAACTTTCCAAGATTGTCATCCTGTTTTTCTCGATGTAGCACTTGCAACCAAATACTTTGAGATGTTTTGTTGTTGCTTTCCTACCAAACCACAACTCATACGGAGTTTTGCATTCATGAGTTCTTAACATATACCTGTTCCGAATGTATACCGTCGTGTGAACTCGCTTCTTTCCGTAATCTATCTCGCTATTTTGCTTTCTCGCAGCATGGTGCGTGCCATTTCCCGAATTGTTCTATTTTTCCTCTCTCGCTACACCATTCTCATCGAGGAGTTCTGTCGCTGAATATTGTCTCCTGATGCCATATTTTTCACAGTATTCTAAAAATTCATTCGAAATAAATTCTCCTCCTCTGTCTGACCGCAAGCATTTAATCCTTTTCCCTGTTTCATTCTCTACCACCTGTCTGAAAGTTCTGAACATTTCAAAGGCTTCCGATTTATCTTTTAAGAAGAATATCCAAGTCATTCTGGAAAAATCATCAATGCACAACATAAAGTACTTGTCGCCGTTTATGCTTTGAGTCCTCATGGGTCCGCATAAGTCTGTGTGAATAAGTTCCAAAGGCCTGCTAGTGTGATGTTCTTTTGTTTTAAACGAAACTCTGGTCTGTTTACCCTTCTGACATGAAGCACACATACTATTTGCAGTGTTTTTTAATGATTGGAATATCTCTCACCGCTTGTTTAGCGCTAATTCTTACCGGATTATCAAAACTTATGTGTCCAAGCCTCTTATGCCACAACCAGCTTCTCTTCTTCTTGTCCCATGAAACACATACCTTCTAAAAATTTTGATAGTGTGTACGTATTGCCGGACGTCCTTGAGCCGGTTGCTATTAATTTCCCGTTCTTTGTTTTTCTCGACTTCACAACCCCCGCTTCTTGAACACCACTTCATGTCCTTTGTCACGGATCCGACTCACACTTAACAGAGTTATGTTTCGGACCATCCACATATAGAACTTCTTCCGACTTGATTTTCCCTTCACTTATTTTGACCGATCCTTTACCTATTATTTTGGCTCCATCATTATTGCCGAACTTCACGTAACCACCCTCATATTTCTGAAGATTTTCAAATTTCTGTCTATCACCTGTCATATGACTTGAGCAGCCACTATCAAGAATCCACGGTACATATTTATTCTGAGCTCTAAAAGCAGTCTGCACTATTAAGGATTCCTGTTCTTTCCTGAGCTGTTTCTTTTGTTTCCATTCTGTCTTAACTATGTTGTTGGGTTCTAGCCGAGATTTTCCCTTTTCGTAATTTTGCATATATCCTTCGTAAGAACTACTATTGTGTTTTGCCTTATATGGTTGAGTTCTTCTTTTCTGAGGTTGAAATGAAACAGACATACTACGGCAATTTCTGGCAATATGCCCAAAGTTGTGACACTTAAAGCACTCTACTGCATAATTCATTAAAGGAGCAAACGCATTTCTACTAGTGAAACTTCTTGGACCTATATTGTATTTGCAACAAGCAATTTTATGCCCATAATTATTACATTTAAAACAAAAACCATAGAAATAATGAGTAAACCTGAAAGATGGTCTTGGCCAGGTTGTTGCTGGAGCCTTGGATCTTCTATTCTTTTGATGTGTGACCTTAGTAAAGCCATCATTGTCACCGTCATTTCAGGTCCGGCATTATATCTTTCTTTTGCCCGATTCGCTTTACTTTCCACAACCTCGCTTCTTGTCTTTGTTCTTTTCACTTTCAACATTGCTTGTTTTTGGTTCAGCTTGATGATTCTCCTTTAGTAAAGCCGAGACCAAATTTGATGCCTCGTGGATCTTTGATCGCTCGTAATTTTGTCCAGTTTCATCGAGCTTTCTTCACGTTTTAGATGACAGTTGATTTTTCGATCCAGCTCTTGTATTTGTATTCGGAGACTCACATTTTCTTCTTCCAATTTGCAGCAGTGGTCTATCTTCATAGAAACCTGTATTTCCGGATCTTCATACATTTTCTTGTATTCTTCACCTGTGTTTTTAAACTGGCAATAATGTCGTTTGCATCCTTAAGTTTCCTTGACGGTTTTTCATTCTTCTTTTTCTCCGATTCCCATTCCGTAAGAGCAGACACTAGCTCACCCTCTAAATCAACTTCAGCCTCAACTTCTTCAACTTCATAGTTCATCCCCTCTATGTTCTCTGATTCGTCTATTTCAAACGCCATAAAAAGAGCCTCACCTGTTCCTTCTTCAGAGTCTTCACCGGAACTGTCCTCTCGAAGATTCTACATTTTGGGAGATAAAGCTTTTCTTATTAAACTTACCTTTTCTCGAAATTTGATTTCTTCCTCCATTCTCCTCTTTCTTGATGCTGAGTTTCTTCACCTTTGTTTTTGTCATTGAAAGGACATTTGGTAGCAAAGTGTCCAATGCCTCCACATCTGAAACATTTAAGAGGTAGCATTCCTTTGTATTTTCCTTTTCCTTTCTTCAGCTTTCTTACAAAATTTGCTTCCATTATATCTGAATCATTTTCTTCTTCGCATTCATGTTTTGTGCTTTTGCCTTTTTGAGCTTTGAAGGTCGCTTCTCTATCTGTGGGATTAGACTTTCCTATTCTCATTTCAAAAGCAGTCAAGGACCCATGCATCTCATCCATACTAAAATGATTTAAGTCTTTGGCTTCTTCTATGGCAGAGACTTTAGAATCAAATCTAGGAGGAAGTGATCTCAATACCTTTTTCACAATAGCAAAGATCGGTTAATTCTTCGCCAAGACCTCCGATTGAATTTGTGATCCCATTGACTCTTTGCATGAAAGTCTCTATGTTCTCATCATTGTCCATCTTTAAAGATTCGTATTGAGCTCGGTGTGCTTGAAGTTTAGCCTCCTTGATCCCGTCATCTCCTTCATGAATTTTCTCTAGTTTATCCCGCATCTCTTTTGCTGATTCACAACTTATGACTTTGACTAGCTCACCGTCAATTAGTCCACACATAATAGCATTTCTTGCTTTTGAATCATATTCAAATGCCTTTTTACCTGTAGTTTCCGTTGGAGCGGTGGCAGGAGCTTTGTAACCATTGACTACCGCACCCTATATGTCAAAGCCCAACGCACCGAGATAAGTCTCGCATTCTAATTTTCCAGAACGCATAGTTTGTCCCATCAAACATTGGCGCTTTGTTCGAAGAGAATCCTTCACCACTTGCCATTGTGTAAATTCCAAGATCACCTTAGTCGTTTAAGCCTCTTCAGGTACTTGGCTCTGATACCAATTGTTATAATCACAATGACACTGAGAGGGGGGGTGAATCAATGTGTTCTTTAAAAACTTAAAATCAATTTAGACTTTTAAATAAACAACAACATATTAAAACAGAAATAATAAAAGTACTAAGAGCATCACACATAACACGGCATTTTAACGAGGTTCACCGATGTGGCTACTCCTCAAAAAGGACTGCTTGGACTACCATCCAAATCCAGTCAAATGCAAAGCTCCAACTTTACATAATCATTCACCAAAGACCAACCGGTAAGAGGCACCAACCCCTAAGTTTTATCTACTACAATGTAATGGAGCACCAACTCCAATTTTTCCAACACCAACTGGAAAGAGGCACCAACCCCTTTTTCAAGCTACAACTTGAAGATAATAATAAAAATTGCAGAATGTAAACTTTCACCTCAATTATCACGATCTGCTATTTTTCTGCGATCTCGTCGCTTGTCGGCATTCGATCGTCGCCGTGAAAAATGATTCACACTTTTTCAACCACTCCTCTATATCTCTCCGCGTTCTCTCGCCGCAACTTCACGTAAATATCACTTCTACAACCAAGACACTCGTCATTTCACACTCGAAACACGACTTCGCATACCGCGTTCTTATCTTCTCTTCGCACCACTCACACCGCCGCACCCGAACTTCATTCACATATATCACATCACGCCCACCTTTTAAACTCGAAGAACCCTTGCTTTTATAGAAGAAATTTTAGAGGCAAACCCTAGAAGAACGTTGACCGAGAAACCCTAGAATTTGTCACCGCCAAACCCTAAAATCCGTCGGCCCGCATTTAACTTTGTCGGCCTCAAACTCTTCTCCACCTTCGTTACCTTCCCGTAGCTTATTGCCGCGAAATAGTAACACGTCGGCACTTTTTAATTTAATTTAATATTCTAATTTAAATTTTTAATAAAATAAAAATTTAAACTAAATATTTAAAATTAAATATCTTCAACACCGGGGCATCTTTTTCAACAAAACGAAGAGCCAACTTGGGTTTTAAGAAAAACCCATTTCAAGTCTGTTATCCACTGCATCCTTGGATCTGACTGCCTGTGTTGACAACAATGAAAATCCTTCCCATAACCTTTTACAAAAAAGTTATAGTTAGGAAAAATTCTCCCAACCATCTGAAACAAACAGGAAGCACCTTCTTCAAAACAACTAAAAATAAAGACAAAAATAGATAGATAAACCCATGTAGGGGTTAAAGAGGAAGCCTCAATGGGCAATAAGAGAGGCATGAGAAAAATAGAAGTTCCACACAAGACACCATAGGTCCAACCATCGACCAATCCTGAGAAAAACATGTAGTCAAGTGTGAGAAAAAAAATTGGTGGCACTTCTCACAAGGCTATAAATGTCATTGGTAGAAAAATAGATGTTTTGATCCTTTTCAATTTTGGTCTCACACCTCTCATGATGGATAGTAACCATTTCACCATTAGCTTCCTACAAGCTCACGTGCAAATAGAAATTTGAAATAAAAAGTTTCCTTAGGAATTAACAATCATCCCTCATCCACCAAAAGAGACCAATAACAATGATTCCTAAATTTGGTCTGGAGTAAATCCTGATTGGTTGTAATAGCTTACATTTAATTTTATCAATCCGAGGTAATCAAGGTTAGATTTAAAGAGTAGGAATCCAGTATATATTGTACCATGGGGATCAATTCTAAGCTTAATTTAGATCTCTTTTAGTTTCAGGTTTTGCAAAAAAATAATGATTGTAGTGAACAAAAATTAAATCATGCAGGAATGAAAATAAAGTGCAATTTATGATTTATGTAGTAAATATGATAATTACCTATTGATTATTTTATCTATTGGTGAGGATAACTAATAAAATTACCTATTGATGAGTTGATCTATTGGTGAGGATCCTCGTGCAATTAGTTTTAATTATCTATTTTGACTTTCTGTTCTATAAAAATGCAATTTAATTTATTTTATATTCTAAGGTTAATTAACTATTTCTAACCTATTGTAGGGGTGAGAGATTAGGGACTGACTATAGGAGTGGGCCCTACCTCCTAGAGGACAATGTAAGTCTTTCTCCCCTAAACTACTTTATCTCAATAACTAAGATGCATAACTACTACTAACATTATTATATTCTATGGATGCAAGAAAATTACAATTACAACTACATAAAAGAAATCAAGTAGTAAATACAAATGACACAGTTACCATATGTGAAGAGTAAAGTGCTGCTTTTATTGCTAGAAGTTCAAATGTACATGCTGGCGCATTTCCTCAAAAATTGTACAAAGTCGTTTCAACATTATTTCTGCATCATACAAATTTTCATTAGAATATTGAACATTAGACCTTTTCAAAGGTCTCCCTATGTAATATATATTATGACTTGGACAATTCTAAGTAATATTCTTCCACGTATTTTTCCATGTGGAGTTGTGGACTTGATAATGCGACAACTATGTACTAATAAGAATAATCTAAACTAACACAATTCCTAATTCTTCTTGGACTCAGTAAACAACCTAAGTGGTCCAAGTGGCACTTTATGAACTAACATAACAAAATAATACTAACTTAGACATTTTGCAAGATATAACACATAACCATATGTCCTTTATTCTTAGGAAGGACCAAACAATATTGCGTGGGAATCTATTCATCCTAACAATAATCTAATTATACAACTTCATGAAATATCTTTTACAACTTTATTAATTATAATATCCACATGAATAATCTTTGACATGTCAACTAATCATGCTGACTAGAAATACTTTTGCTACCATGTAAAAATGCCATGCTGTCACTGATGTGGTATGCAACATCGGTCAATTGACTTGGTCAAATTTCTTCGGTAACTACTGGTAAAAGTTCTCTTCGATAACAGTCTTCAGTAACTACCTTCTACAACATACTTTAGTAACTATCTTCTGTAACATACTTCAGCTACTATATTCTGTAATAGTAATCAACCACTACTCTGTCACCGCATCTAGAGTCTTCTTAATCCATCATCCTTATGTCCATCTTCTCACGTTCGAGGTGTATTTTGAAGCTTGTGCTACTGCATCGTGCACCTATGGAACGTCCTTCAATATTTCCCTACATAATCATACACAACTTGCACGTATTTTGCATAAATGCATATATTTGTCAAATTAATCACATCCATCATTTTAACTGATAAATCATGGAAATAAGTAAGAATAACCACTTAAAATATATTATAACCACAATTAAAATATAGAAATGAAACAATTTACTACAGAAAATACATGCCAAATAATTACTCATCATTTTCCCCCAAACTAAAATATATGCATGTCCTCATGCATGTGAAGAAAATGAGGTTTCAAAAAAATATCACAGATATCACAAATATTACACATGTTTCACACAACATACTGCAAATTAAAGTATTTTAAGAAATTTTACACATTTTCTCAAAAATTTACAATTGTATGAAACAACAAAAAGAATACAAATATATTTTCAGAAATGATCAAATAGGTCTATTATGCATGGTTTCTAAAAATCAGTAGT
The DNA here is from genome assembly GCA_028583015.1 of Wollemia nobilis. Classification (NCBI taxonomy): domain Eukaryota; kingdom Viridiplantae; phylum Streptophyta; class Pinopsida; order Araucariales; family Araucariaceae; genus Wollemia; species Wollemia nobilis. Next base: position 7,697,386 of record JAQPPZ010001078.1, on the reverse strand, counting down.
AGCAGTATAAAAAATAAATATTTTTAGAGATATTTCTGAATATACCAAAAATTTTCAATTGCAACATAGGTTCTACATAAATATCTGTAGCAAATTTTTTAGATTTTCACAAGAAATTGTTTATAACAACACATATATTACACAGGCTATTAATCAGATTAAAAAGAAAATAATAACTTTTTCAATCATCTATCTGAAGACTATCTGTAACAGTTTTACATAAAAGAAATAGTTGCAGTAATGAACACAAAATATATAATCATTATCTGATGGATGAATTAGCACTTATATGTTTTATCAACAAAAATTGTTTGCAATTCTTCATATCATGACAGTTCCTAATAGAAAAATGAATTTTCAAAATCATTTCACTTGTGATAACCTGCAAAAACTGTAACATTAAGCACTACATAAACAAACAATTCTAAACATAAAACAATGTCTACATCATTATTTACAAAGATACATACATATACCATAGAAAATATATCAACAGAAATAAAACATTTAAACACAATAATATATAAGTATCAAATACTCAGTCTGAAAATCATAAAAATATTAAGCAGTTTATCAGTTCATCCAACTTGTGTCCGTCGGGTGGACATTCTTGATGATGGAGGTCTTGTTGGCGGTAATTTGCATTCACGCTTCACCTTCTGTACTTGCACTTTGGCCTTCTGCTCATCGACCGATGTCTCGACCATGACTATTTTGATATGCTCAACCTCGATGGAATCCTCTCCCTGCACTGTATCTTGCATTTGAGAAGGTAGAGGTTTCTCAACTGATGCAACTATGTTGTCGATGATTGTGTTAACTTCTGGAGGTATCCCAATGTTTAGGACCAGATTCCTTGGTGTAGTTCCTATCTTGGTGGAAGGATCTGATCTTTTTGATTGATTCTATTATGTTAGACTAGCAAGTGGTTGTGAGATTTCTTCTTCAAGGAGCTTGGAAAAGTCAAAGGGTTTGTTGTAGCTCGTCTTACTGAAGTTGATAGAATTTTTGGGCTTCCTACCGGTTGTTGAACTTTTATTGGGAGAAGCATCGATAGGTGGTATTTTGTTGATAGGGTCAGTAGGTTTCATCACCTTATCCACTAAAATTTGCTTGATCATGTCTATCTGGAGGGCAAGGGCTCATTGGACTAGTTTTGAGTGCTCTACGAAATCCTCCCTTAGTTTATCAATTTTTATCTGTAAAATAGTGTTCTGTGCTTAAAGGTGCGATAGAGTTTCAACAGTTGGTTCAGGTGTGGGTAAGTTAGATTCATGCCCTAACATATCTCCTTTCTCATGAGTTTCAGGAGTGTGTTTCTAATGCCGAGTCTTTCATGCAGGCTAGGTTGGCTTAGCAGTTTTGGTGGGTCAACATTTTTATTTTGGGATCTTAGGCTCCTCCTCTTGAATTTCTGACTCATGATCCTCCTTAGATGGACTTTCTTCTTGAAGCTCATTTTTGGTAGACTCAGAATATTCTGGTAGGTTAGACTCTTCAACTATTCTATTCCAGGATACTTTTACTTCATGTGCTCTTTTCAAGACTAGTAATTTGATAAGGCCATGGTGTGCGATTAAATGAAGTTTAGGTTTTCCATGAGAGTTCTTAGGCTGAACACGAACAACAATGGATTTTAGAGATTGAAATAGAAAATATGGTAGGTTGATGATACAATCATTGTTTTTTAGAAAATTTCAAGTTTATCAACATTCGAAGATGATAGGCTACATAGGTAGACATTCGACCCTCTAAAGTAAAGAACTTAATGATTAGGATAGTGACCTCCTACCACTTGAGAGGAAGTGTAGAGGTGGTGACGCCCTTAATCCATCCCTCTTTATCGTGAATGATAGTGCATTTTTCACCAAATTTTTCCACTAGTTGGGTGACACTTTTAGAGGAATTCTTGTAATAAGGCAGCCCTACTTCCGGTAGACTTAGAACTTCAAAGATAACACTAGGGCTTAGGTCAAAATGAATATCCCCAATTCTGGTGGTCATTTTTTTAGGGTTACAATTCATAATAAATTTCTTAGCAACCCCCTGGTCGTGCCCTTGAAACTTTGTGAGGGCATCCCACCACCTAGATTTTTGGAATAATTCCTTTATAGAATCACTAGGATTCTGTGTTTCAATAGATGAGGGCTCACTTCTTTTCTGAAACATAGAACGGGGTATGGTTTAGAGTAGGAATGGATAGGGTAATTTGAAATTAAATGGGGTGGTTTTTGAGTTTGATTTTCAGCAGCTTGAAAGACCTGCAAGATTATTTCATTTTACAAAAGAAAACTTTTGATATGTTGCAGAATAGAGAAAAATTTATCATTTCAAAATCATAAAAATTTTTTTGGAATAATTTTATGTTTTGCAGTGACTTCTTTTATTGACAAAAATAATTATAATTTAAAATATGTCTGTCTATGTATGTGACTGCAAAAATATATATACCTATGTGTATATGATAGAGAGATTAGAGTATAATATATCTTTGTCTTCTGTGACTTTTTACAACTAAAAATAAATTTGAAATGATTAGAATATTACCTTCCATCGCTATCTGTTGCTATCAACTTTTGGTCACCCATGAAAAAGAATTTGTAAATCCTCATCAATTATCATCCTTTGCTCATATTTTACCTTTTTTACTCAAAATTTTGCTTGCTCTCAGCAATTATTCCCTTTTGCACTTGATTCAAACCCTCAATTTCATTTTTTTAGAAAATTCGGTAGAGTTTTGGCTAGGTTGTAGAGAGTTTTCATTCGTCGTTCACTGCCTTCTATGAAAGGAAAATGAATTAGGGCTTGTTTTTCCTTTGCATGGCATTTTAGCCATGCAATAGATCTGGACCATTCATTTGTCCTAAATCAATGGTAGCAACTCTTATCAAAACTTAGCAAATCACAACCTTCAATTTTGTTTTAATCAATGGTTTAAATCATGAATCTGTATCACCTTCATGTAATTGGTTGAAAGAAAACTTCCGTGTCGGCATCATGGTGAAGCTTCTAGACCTAGCATAGATTTTTACATTAATCATAGCCCTTCATGGAGTTTTTAATCGATGAATAATATTTTCCATCCATGTCAGTGTTGGCCATTGGTTGCATGTGCCACATGTTGATCATCGTCGATGAGTTTAGGGTGGTCGACGTCCTTTCTTGGCATGAAATTTACCACCACTGCATGGGAAGGGTAAGCGTAAGTTGGCACCAATAATTTTCACCTCTTTAGTCATCGGTGTAACTAAAAACTTATTTAAATTTCACACATTGTGCGTATGTGGCATGCGTTCATCAATTATTTTAAGTTTTCACCCATGTATGCCATGTGTATTTTCCCTTACGTATGTACGTTACGTGTACCATTTTCCTTTACCATAGTGTTTTATGCCCAAATTATATTCCACCATGTCATATAACTACTTCCTTCTATGTTTCACTAGCTTTGATGTTCGTGTCATCTATGCTCTTTGTCATCTTGTTGACATGGAGAAGCATCAAACTCATGGTCGATGCCTACCCTTTTTATGGTCAACCTTTCATGCTCTGATGTCTTTTATTCATTGGCTCTCAATCCGTTAGCATAGACTTCAGGTTTTAATTTTTATTTTTCATTATCTTTCATCGTGTCATCATTTAGACTGGTCCCATGGTAGCTTCTATTAACTCTGGCATCCACGTGTATCGATAGTTGGTTCCTTTGAAACTTTATGGTGAGCCTCCATGTGTTCATATAGAGCATCTACACTTTCAAAATATAATTAAGGATAGGATATATGTGGCACCATCTTGAGTGTGTTCGTCACATGCTAAGGTTTACCTTTACATATGCGTGGACAATATTTCGGTATACTTACCAATGTAAAGAATTTTTAAAGTTTAAGTTTTAATTTGATGCCTTAGTCCATATGCTAAAGGTGGTAAAAAGGGTATTATAAATATTCGTATATTTTCTCTCCCCAAACCTTTATTGATAAATTCCTTTTATGATATGTATTGTCACATTCTTTTATATTTAGCATTGATGCATTCTTTCATATTCTCGGTTGATACATTTTATGTTTTGAATTGCCATGTGTCGCTCATATTAGGGCCAGTTTTAAATATTGACACTTAGAAATATTTCATGATGTGCATTATGGATATCATCTATGGATGGTGTTTATAGAAGATTACTACAGAATATTGGTTAAAAAGATTATTATGAGAAAGACATCTATAGAAAGACATCTACAAAAAATTAGGAGAGACATCTAGAAAAATACTAGGAAACATCTATGAAATATATCTAGGAAGACATCTAGAAAAGTAGTTGTTAAGGTTAAGAAAATACTTTTACCTAATTCTCCCCCAAATTGTATTATGAACTTTGGATATATTTATTTACTCCCCCCAAACTGTAATTTTGGCTATATAGCCAAAAAAAATGAAGGGTATATTATTTATATTATGGTGGATGGTATAATAATGAGTTTTATTTATGGGGGATTATTATGATTATTTTTGTGATTATGCTTCCTGAATTTCATGAAGAAGTATCCAAGTGAGAGAAAAATAATTATGAAGCTTAATATCAATCATCAATATATGCAAAAATAGATCTCTATCAAAGGCTTAGGGTATTTTCAATCATAGAGAAAAAGGGAAATAGATATTTTGATATCATCTTGATGGCTTTTGCTAAAGAATGCAAAGTTTTGGGAGATACAAGCCACATTTTTGTAGGATAAAATGAACTATAGTACCTTCATAGGGATTTGCTTTTGACTTTTGCTTGCTTATGATATTCTAGAGTTGTTTCACAAAGACTCAAACATCCTAGTGACTCCAAACAAATTCATCTATTCATTTCACAAATCAATATGATGTTAAAGTCATCCTAATGTTTTCAAGCCTCTCAAGGACCAACTATGTGTGTAGTGAATGTTCATTTCCCATTATGAGTAAGGATTGAGTAAAATAATGGTCACTTCTACCAATTAAGCTAGCTTATCTTGTAAACATCCATAGGTCTTATCCAGACTTAGCGTTACTATGTAGGGATACCTTATTGCCAAGCAGGTTTCATTCAACCTATTGTTGTAATGAGGATCACCCTATGGTTTTCAAGATACTAAGAGTTCTAGGGATTCAAGCTCTTTTACCCTTATTTGACTTTTCTTGGGGTACTTGCTCATTTTGTGAGGAGCAAGGGATTTTTATTACCTTTTTGGGGTTCTTGCTTATTTTTAGGGGAAGCAAGAAGATACTTTTGGGATACTTGCTCGATTAGATGAGGAGCAAGGGATTTTTTTTTTTTTTAGGGATGAAGGGCGAGCTTGTCCTTTTGCCAATTCATTAGTACTCTAGACCATATGCATAGATGGATAAGCAGGGGGAAACCTTTTACTCAATGGCAGTAGTGACTTATGAGTTAATCCTTCCAATTCTCACAATGTTTTTATATGTTCTAATGTGCGTGGTCCAAGAGAAAACTTGATTAACTAGGAATATCTTACAACATCAAAATATTGCTTGAATTTCAATGAAAATTTGCTCAAAACACTAGTGGTGGTTGAATAATTGAAAAACATCTAGATTTTATCTAGCAAACAAGGTATTATGCAACATGTGGTAATCATTCTCCTACAAACTTTTTAAAGAAATATCCTTTTGTGCTATTTTTGAAACATTGAGACTGAAGGTTGATGAGAATAAGATAGAAATATTGCAAATATAGAAACTTCATGATGAAACAAAGGAAGCATAATCTTTTTTTTATATGAGAGAGAAATTATTATTCAATAGTTGTTGGTTGCAGTTCATGGATACACTGCAGATCAACTTGTTGCTTAAGGTGGTGTATGAATTCTTCCTTAGATAATGGCTTCTTGTAAAGTTTAAGCCTATGCCCATTTACTAATAGTTTCCTAGTTGAATCATCTATAGGCTTAAGCTTGACTGTACCATTCCCAAATATCTCTTCAATTTCATAGGGTCCTAGCCATCTTGTTCTCAATTTACCTTGAAAGTCTTGGTAATGAGAGTCAAACAACAAGGCCCAATCTCTTGATTGAAATGTACATGGTATAATGTGTTTATCATGCCATTTATTTCTTTGTTGTTGGGTTATTTCAGTCCTATGTAGTGCTTCTAGTCTCTTCTCATCCAGAATGTTTAACTTTTCCAATCTAGCTTTTTGTGCTTGGTCCAAATTCATGTCAAGTTGTACCATTGTGCGAAGAGTTTCTATCTCAAATTCGATGGGCATGATAGCTTGTTTGCCATAGACCATTTCATAAGGTGATAATCCTATGGTAGTTTTCCAAGTTGTGTTGTATGCCCATACAACTTCTTTCAACCTCTCAGCCCAATCACCCCTATTAATAGCTATGATTTTTGTAATGATCTTTTCAAGTTCTCTGTTCGTAACTTCTACTTGTCCATTGGCTTGAGGGTGATATGGTGAGGTTTTCCTATGTTTTATTTGATAGATGTCAACAAAATGTTCAATTAATTTGGAGAGAAATTGGGTTCCATGATCTGAAACTAACTCTCTAGGTGCTCCAAAGCATTGCATAATATTTTCATAAAGGAAATCAGCTACTGGTTCAGCTTGTGCTCATGGTAAAGCTTTAACTTCAGCCCACTTAGTAACATAATCTGTACATACAAGTATGTGTTTGTTACCTACGCTTGGAGGGTCTATTGGTCCAACAAATTCAATTCCCCATTTCTTGAATGGTTCAAATACTACTTGCGGAACCAAAGGCATCTCCATTGAAGGGGTAGGCTTACTAGCTCTTTGACAAGCATCACATCTATCAATAAATTTATGGACATCTCTATTCATGGTAGGCCAAAAGTAACCAGTTTGAAGTATTTTACTAACTATCCTTTGGGTGGCATAATGGCCTCCACAGGGTTCTTCATGTGCCACCTGAATGATGTCATATACATCTTCTTCTTGCACACATCTCCTAATTACTTGGTCAGGACATTTTTTAAACAAGACTCCATGAATCCACATATAAGGAATACTATGACGTATGAGTTTTCTACGCTCATGCGGTGTATAATTTTGAGGTATTTTCCTTGTTACTAAGTAATTTACAATATCGACATACCAAGGAGTAAAAATAGAAAGAGCAAACAAATGTTCGTCTGGGAAATTATCAGGAATTAACTCACCATCATCAAATATTTGCATATGAGATAGGTGATCTGCAATGACGTTATATTTTCCTACCTTATCTATGATTGTGACATTAAAATCTTGTAGCAAAAGAAGCCATCTAACCACTCTACCTCCTACTATCACTTTGTTCATTAAGTATTTAATGGCAGAGTGATCAGTGTGAACAAATACTTCATACCCTATTATGTAATGTTTAAATTTATTGATAGTATGGACTACAACTAAAAATTATTTTTCAGTAACAGTGTAATTAAGCTCAGCTCCATGTAGGTTTTTACTTACATAATAGATAGCATAAGGTATTTTTTTCTCAACCTATTGCAATACTACCCCTATTGCATAACCCGAAGCATCACAATGTATGTGGAATGGTAATTCCCAATTTGGTCCTCTTAGGATTGGAGCAGTAATCAATTTATATTTTATAACTTCAAAGGCTTCTTGACATGCTTCAGTCCAATTAAATTCACTTTCTTTGGTTAAGAGCTTAAGCATGGGAGCAATAATTTTATTGAAGTCTTTAATGAATCTACGGTAGTATCCTGCATGTCCTAGGAAACTTCTCACCTCTGTTTGTGTTTTTAGAGGTTGAAGGGATTGAATAACTTGTATTTTTGTAGGATCTACTTTAACACCCTCTTCTGATATATAATGTCCTAGAACAATGCCTCCTCTCATCATCATGAAACACTTTTCATGACTCAAAGAGAGGTTTTGCTCTTGGCATCTAACCAAAACTTTTTGCAAGCTTGACAAAGTTTCTTCAAAGGTATTACCATAGACTATGAAGTCATCCATATAGACTTCTACACACTCATTTATTAAATCAGCAAAGATAGCTAAAACAACTCTTTGAAAAGTGGTAGGTGCATTGCATAATCTAAAAGGTAAGACTTTATAAGCATAGGTGCCTACTGGACATGTGAAGGTTGTCTTTTCCTGATCTTCCTCAGCTATGGAAACTTGATTATAGCCACTAAAACCATCCAAAAAGTAGAAATATTTCTTTCCAGCCAAGGTATCAAGAACTTGATCAATGAATGGCAAGGGAAAATAGTCTTTCTTTGTTACTTTGTTTAATTCCCTATAGTCCACACAAATCCTCCATTTACCATTATTTTTAGGGACTATCACAAGAGGTGACACCCATTGACTATCAAAAATTGGATATATAAATCCTGCCTTCAAGAGTTTAATGATTTCTTCTTGAACCACGTCTTTCATAGTTGGATTCAATCTTCTTTGGGGTTGTCTTACTAGATAACATCCTTCTTGGATAAAAATATGATGGGTACAAACATTTGGATGTATACCTTTCATATCCTCGTAGTTCCATGCAAATGTTGATTGATATTTCTTAAGCACATCTATTAATTATGATTCTTGTATGCTTGTGAGCTCATCATTGATATTCAAGGTTCTTCCTGGTGTGATATCTATTTGCTTGCATTTTTCTATGTTTGCATCTATCCCCATTATCTCATGTTCAAGAATATTTAAGTAATAGTCATATGGTATCATTTGTTGAGACTGACTTGTGCTTGCCTCATTAATAGCCATAGTAGATTCATATGAACAACCATTATCTTGACCTTGATCTTCTTTTTATTTCCTAATAGTAATGGTAATGGTCCCTCAACCTCTTGTTGAAGATGTTCACTCAAAACATTGATTGATAAGGTTTGGATTTCATCAAAATCATGAGGGAAATCATACCATAATTGCTTTGGAAATTCTTCTTCTATTGTTGATTCAGGGAATAGGCTAAGGTCTTTAGTATTCTTACCATCAAAAATAGTCATATTTCCTGATCTACAACTAATGTAAGCATCAATTGTTGTGAGCCATGGGCACCCTAGAATTAAGGGATGTCCCCCTAACATTTTCTTGGGTTGTAAGACTATAAAGTCTATAGGGTATTCCCATGAACTTACAGAGACTATAACATCTTCTAGTTTTCCTTCTGGCTTGATAATAGACCTATCTACGAGTTGGAGTACAATAGAAGTTGATTGTAATTTATGTACCCCTAAATATTCTATTGTTTCTTTAGTCATGACATTAATAGTGGCTCCTAAATTGACCAAAATATTTTGCAAGGCTATGTCACCAATGTGTACCATGAGTATAGGTATTCCAGGATCTATGTATTTTGGTAATGACCTACCTCTTATTATTATCTCAGACAATTGTCCAATGACTTGAATAGTTTGGGCTTCATTCTTCTTTTTCCTTCCTGAATTTGTACATATATTTTTGATGAGCTTGGAATAGATGGGTATATCCTTGATAGCCTGTAACAAAGGGATCTTGATAGTAACATTTTCTAACTCTTGAAGGAAGTTAAAGGTTGGCTTAGATGGTTCTTTTGGTATTGCTAGTCTTTGAGGAAATGGTATCTCCACTTCCTTCCTTTGAGGAATTTGGATCTCTTGTTGTTTTGTTGGAATGTTTTCTAGCGAATTTTCTATTTCCTTTTCATTTTTATCCTCCTTTTCGAACAAATATATAGTGGGATTATCAAGTTCTGTGAGAGTTACATTGTTTTCCAATACTTTTCTCGATCTCAATTGAATCTATTGACAAGGTGCTACAGATATAGAACATGTCTCACTAGTTTCATAGACTTGTTGAACATTCTTGTTGTTGTTAGGATTAGGGATTGGTTGAGCTGGAAGAGGAGGTTGCTTAGGAGGATTATTATTATTAACTGGAGGTGGAAGAAGTCTATTTTGAGGTGGATTTTGAGGGGCTTGTCCCCTAAATTGGTTTTGAAATTTCTATTGTTGCGATGGATTTTGAGACCAACCAGATCCTCCCTGATTATATTGACCATTAGTATTCCAACTATTTTGACTTGACATTCCTTGATTCCATGGAGGTGGATTTCCATAGGTATTGGCCATAAAGTGGGCCCATGGGGGTATGTTCCAGTCTTGATTGTTTGAATAAGAGTTCCAATTTGCCTAGTTTGGTGCATTGGACCATTGATTAGGCCTTTGCAAGTTGGAATAACTAGGGTTTGACCAATTTGGTGGTCTATTGAATGGACCATTCCATATTTGAGCTACAAAATAAACATCTTCTACCTCTTCAACTTTAGGTTCCTTTATGGCAGCTTTAATAGTGGAGATGTATTTGTAGTTTTTAGTTTTGTGATTCTTATCACAAATTTTACAAGCAAGCAATGTTGGAAATGTTTGTAATGTTGAGAGGGCATTCTCTCAGGTTGTGCTTTTTCCTACATCTATGATAGTATATTTCTTCATTATCCTATTCTTTTGGCTTCCTATCCATTAAATCCAAATATGTAGTCAAGGTACTTAACAAATCAGTTTTTAAACCTTCCAACATGTTTCCAATTTTTGCTCTTGTCACTCCTCTTGTGGATGTATACTTATTACTTCTTAGAGGTTTATTTCTTGAATAGTTTCTACAAAGGTTTACAATCTCTTCAAACATCATAATATGGATATATCCTTTTTCCATAAGGTTCAAAACCTCAAGGACATCTTCTTTTAGTCCTTTTAGAAAGAGTTATTTTAAGATTTCTTCATCGAGGTCTATATTTACTCTAGACCCAACAAATAGAAATCTCTCAAGGTAATCCTCCAAAGATTCTTCTTCTTTTTTATTCATGCGGAATAGCTCAACTTTCTTATCCCTAACTCTATAGTAATCCTGATATCGTTCAAGGAATAGCTCTTTTAATCCATGTTCTCCATCCCATTGATTACAAATATTTTCTCCTAGACCCATGAACCATCTTAAAGCTGCATCTTTAAGAGTAGAGGGAAACAACCTTAGCTTTTGTTCATTGGTGGTGTAAAAGTAAGCTTGGCACACCACCTCAAATTCGAAAAGAAAAGCATCCGGATCTTCGTGTGGTTTCCCATGGAAGGTGGGCAATACAAAAATAGAGATTGACTTAGGTTCTCTTGTTGTCCCATCTGTATGTAATATTGGGAAGGCAAATATCTTTCTTTACCCATTTCTTCTTTGGTCTCTATTCTATCTTTGTCTATCCTCCCTTTGGTTCTCTTCTACTTCTCCCTGCCCACTTTGTTGGTCAGCCATAACTGAATGTAAGATTTCAAGAATTGGACCAGGTATGGGTTCAATAAAAATAGAAGAAGGATCTATGTGATTGTCAAATTCTGGTTCAGGTAATAAATATGAGTCGGGATCTTGTTCTAGGATTTCAGCTTGATTGGTTGATGTTGTTGTTTCAAGTTCTTTTAACTTATAAATTCTAGGCTGCCTGCTAAAGTCTCTTTGGAAATTTCCTTCTAATTTGTTGATCTTTATAAATCTTCCCTTAGAGTCTCTAGGTCTACTCATGAATTTTCTAAGTTCTCTTGTTTTTGCAACACATCTAATCTTCTTTGAATAGTCTATGAATATCATTGATTGGATCAAGTTGTTTGGGTGTCATGAAGTGTTCTTCTTCAAAATCAAAGTGGTCTATCACTAATTGAATCAATTGAACAAGAAAATCTTGTGTTGGAATGGGGTCAGGATTTCCAAATTGTAACTCACAACGTAAATCTTGACATAACTCTCTAAAGTGCACAACTCTAGGTATCTTGTGATATTTCTTGCTATATTCTAGGGCTACTTCTCTCTTTTCTATGTCTGCAAGGAAGTTGTGAATGATGAGGGAGTCTTCAAAATATTGATTCCAAGGGTAAATTGTTGGATTTACTATTGCTCTTCTATCCCAAAGCCAATGCTCACAACTCCTTCCAAGATCTAGATAAGATGAATGGTAGTTCGGCCCTAGAGTTTTTGCTATGTCAATTCTCTTAATCTCTTTCAACTCATCTGATTTCTCTTTGATAATGTCAATGCATTCATACAGACATTCCCACTCTCTACTTGATGTTTTATTTCCTTGATCAAAAATAAGGTTAACTTCTTGTTTTATCAGTAGTTCTCTAAGGTCTATAAGTACAGACTGACTATTTTCCACCATCTAGCAACCTATATTTTATTCTCCTTTCTCTCTCTTTGGTTTTGGTTTTGTTTGGGTTTTGATTTTGGTTTTCTATTTTAATCCTACTATTGTCAAGTTTAGATATAAATCACAACAAATGAATTTATAACTATCCTTAATACAACAGGAAAGAATTGAAATAAAATTTTTGAACAATCCTAATGTTTGCTAAAATTAGATGTGACTCACCTTCCTATGAATCCGTACAACCAATCTTAGCACACTAGGAATAAAATGAAATATTGTTGGAAAAGTAAAATTTAACAATCCTAATGTTTTGCTAAAATTAGGTGCGACTCACCTTCCTATGAATCTGTACAACCAATTTTAGCACACTAGGAGGAAAGTAAAATCCTATTTCTAAAACAATCCTAATGTTACTAAAATTAGATGTGACTCACCTTCCTATGAATCCGTACAACCAATTTTAGCACACTAGGAGGAAAAGAAAATACTTGAAAAGTAAATTTTGCTAGAAATAAAATTGCTAAAATAAAAGGTAAAACTATTACTACTTCTTTGATTATTAGGAGGGTTTCACTATGGTTGTGTCACTCAACCATACCTACTTCCTATTTTCTATAGGTCCTAAGCCAATTTTAGGGGTATTTCACTATGACTGTCTCACTTAGCCATACCTACTTCCTATTTTCTCTATAGGTCCTAGATCAAATTAAGCAATAATAATCACCCAAAGCAGGAAAAACTTGTAGGAAATGAAATTTGCAGGAAATAAAATTTAAACTATGAAAGTAGTAAAATGATTCCTCAAGAGAAAAGAACCTGGCAACATCGAACAAAGGGACTTGTTGGGACAATCCAGTGCCAATTTGACTTGTATGCCTTCCTACATACAAGTAAGCTTCTCCTGGCCACTCTGAATCGTATGCATTCCTACATACAAGTAAGCTTCTCCTTACCACTCTGACTCATATGCCTTCCTACATACAAGTAAGCCTCTCCTTTTTGCACTGCCAAACAACTTTTTTGATTAACCACTACGATGCTACTCTCCCCAACAACGGTGCCAAAATGATCGGCTGTAATAGCTTACATTTAATTTTATCAATCTAGGGTAATCAAGGTTAGATTTAAAGAGTAGGAATCTAGTATAGATTGTACCATGGGGATCAATTCTAAGCTTAATTCAGATCTCTTTTAGTTTCAGGTTTTGTAGAAAAGTAATGATTGTAGTGAACAAAAATTAAATCATGTAGAAATGAAAATAAAGTGCAATTTATGATTTATGCAATAAATATGATAATTACCTATTGATGATTTGATCTATTGATGAGGATAACTAATAATAATTACCTATTGATGAGTTGATCTATTGGTGAGGATCCTCGTGCAATTAGTTTTAATTATCTATTTTGACTTTCTGTTCTATAAAAATGTAATTTAATTTATTTTATATTCTAAGGTTAATTAACTATTTCTAACCTATTGTAGGGGTGAGAGATTAGGGATTGACTGTAGGAGTGGGCCCTACCTCCTAGAGGACAGTGTAAGTCTTTCTCCCCTAAACTACTTTATCTCAGTAACTAAGATGCATAACTACTACTAACATTATTCTATTCTATGGATGTAGGAAAATTACAATTACAACTACATAAAAGAAATCAAGCAGTAAATACAAATGACACAGTTACCATATGTGAAGAGTAAAGTGCTGCTTTTATTGTTGGAAGTTCAAATGTACATGTTGGCGCATTTCTTCAAAAATTGTATAGAGTCATTTCAACATTATTTCCACATCATACAAATTTTCATTAGAATATTGAACATTAGACCTTTTCAAAGGTCTCCCTATGTAATATATATTATGACTTGGACAATTCTAAGTAATATTCTTCCACGTATTTTTCCATGTGGAGTTGTGGACTTGATAATGCGACAACTATGCACTAACAAAAATAATCTAAACTAACACAATTCCTAATTCTTCTTGGACTCAATAAACAACCTAAGTGGTCCAAGTGGCACTTTATGAACTAACATAACAAAATAATACTAACTTAGACATTTCGCAAGATATAACACATAACTATATGCCCCTTAAATCATGAGAAGCACATAATAATCTTGCGTGGGAATCTATTCATGCCAAAAATAATATAATTATACAAATTCATGGAATATATTTTACAACTTTATTAATTATAATATCCACGTGAATAATCTTTGACATGTCAACTAATCATGTTGACTGGAAATACTTTTGTTGTCATGTAAAAATACCATGTTGTCACTGATGTGGTATGCAACGTCGATCAATTGACTTGGTCAAATTTCTTTGATAACTGTTGGTAAAAGTTCTCTTTGATAATAATCTTCAATAGCTACCTTCTGCAACATACTTTAGTAACTATCTTTAGTAACATACTTTAGCTACTATATTCTGTAACAGTAATCAGCCACTGCTCTGTCACCACATCTAGAGTCTTCTTAATCCATTGTCCTTATGTCCATATTCTCACGTCTGAGGTGTAATCTGAAGCTTGTGCTACTGCATCGTGCACCTGTGGAACATCCTTCAATATTTCCTTGCATAATCATACACAACTTGCACGTATTTTGCATAAAATGCATACATTTGTCAAATTAATCACATCCATCATTTTAACTAATAAATCATGGAAATAAGTAAGAATAACCACTTAAAATATATTATAACCACAATTAAAAGATAGAAATGAAACAATTTACTACAAAAAATACATGCCAAATAATTACTCATCAAATCATTCTCATGTGTTTGGGTAAGACAACATATGGTTCCATTTTTTAATCTATCACACAACAAAAAAATTACAATATGTGTTCATTGAAGATGGTGTGGTTACAATATCTCCATGTACGGTTCACAAAGATATTCTCCATGTTGAGCCACAAGCTCCATGTGCCCTGAACATTGAAGCCATGCATGAGAATGTATGTTAAAAATAAATCCTTTGAAATTAGAAAAATTCCATGAATTTATGAAACCTCCAATCATGTATCTTTAAAATGCTATCCAATCGAATATGGATTCCTAGAGGAGAAGATGTGGCCACCTAAGAAACCCAAATATTAAGAAAACTCATAAAAGAGATACAGGTGTGGGATTGCCATCAACCAGTGGGAAGGAGAACTTTCATTTCAAATGGTGAGGTTAGGCAAAGAAACCCCTAGGTTAGCTAGAAATTCAGTGGCTTAGTTTCATTCCGTAAAGACATGTTGGATGGTGACATTAGGGGAAGATCTCAAAAAAAACTTTTCCTTAAATATTAAACTGGAGATGTTCCAAGAAGCTGACTAGGTGCCTACAATGCTTCTAATAATGTTCATAGAGTCACCTTCAATAATAAGGTTAGGGTAGTTTATTTTGGACAACAGGAGAGAAAAACCTTGGTATAGAGCTCAAGCTTTAGAAAAATGGTTGGTTTGGATGTTGAGATTTTTTGCAAAGGCAAACAATATCTTCCCTGTATGATATTGAAAGATACCTCCTGCTCCAGTCAACCTCGGGTTGCCCTTTGTAGCACCATAAAAATTATACTTGATCCATCCCAAAGCTAGAGGAGACTGCTTGATAAGTGAGCGATCAACCATAGAAGAGGGAGGGAAAATATTACAAGAAGGAAGCTGGAGGGACTTGGCTAACCGAGCTTCACTCGGGGACTCTAGCCACCTAGTGCCCTGAATAATAAAGAGTTTTTTAGTTGTCGCATGGATAACTCTGGAAAGAACATAGTTGGAATCATGGATGGAGTTATTGAAGGCTCTAGAATTTCATTCATGCCAAAATTTCCACAAGAAATGGGGGAGATAGAAAGTCCAAAACATTTTGACATAAAAAAATTTCAAGGGATTAGGCCACTATAAATAAAGGTTATTCAAAGAGAAGGGAGGAACCCAGGAAATACCCATAGAGGAAAATAATGAGCAAAGAAATTTGAGGGAGAAAGGATAGGAGAGGAAAATATGTTTGGTGGATTCACACTCCTACTTGTAAAGGTAAAAATAGTTAGGAATGGGGAGCCCTTGAAACTAGATATTTGGAATGGAGAGGATTTTATCTTAAAAAGTATATCAAAATAAGAAATAGACTTTGGGAATGAGGTGCTTGTTCCAAATGATCTTAGAAGGGAACCATGTATGACCAAGGTTTTCATTAAGAGAATAGGCATATTTGACAGAGAAAAGCTCATTTTCACTGGGATCCCACAGGAGCTTATCTTCAATTGAATAGTTGGGAATAACATAGAGATGCAACATGTTAGACAAAACAATATTAGCTCTTTTTTGTTCTTCATTCATATTACCATGAGGTATGGTTTTCTAGTGCTTCCTATTAGAATCAATGAAATTGCACATCTGTATACCAAATAACATGTCAGTCATAGTTTTGAGGTAGAATAGATCAAGATGGTTCTGAAGAGGGTTATTACCCAACCACTTGTCCTCCTAAAAGTATATCTTTTGGCCATCACCAATTTTCCAATGGATTCCTTTTTTGATGATATCCCTCATACACAATATGGAATTCTAGGTGGTAGAACCTTGAATAGATGAAGGATCATCTAAAAATTTGGTTGATGCCAGAGGTATTTAGCCTTGATGATATCAACTCACAATGACTTTTTATTTTGAAGGATTTGTCATCCTTGCTTGGAAATGAGGGTTAGGTTCATCTATTTGACCTTCCTGAGACAAATACCACCATATTATTTCTTGAAGCAAACCTGGTCCCATGCAACTAAATGGAATATTTGTTTGTGTTTTGAGCCTAACCCAATAATATTCCTCTGGAGCTGTTCAATATTATTACAAACTTCAACCAAAATGAAAAATATGTACAAAAATAAAATAGGTATGCTTTGGAGAGTGGCTTTGACTAAGGTGGCCTTTCCTGCCTGATTAAGGAGCCCTCCTTTCTATCCTACCATTTTTTTGTGAATACTTTCAATGAGTGGAAACCAAAAATATTTTTTGGCAGAACCATTAAAAAGTAGAAAACCAAGGTAGGTAGCAAGAAGGTCAGCAATGGTACAACCAAGGATATTATCTATGTTGGTTTATCGTCTGGGGGTGTATTGATAAAATACAGTTTACTTTTAGAGAATTTGACTTTCTGGCTAGTAGTAGACTCAAAGGATAGAAGAATGAACTTGATAATTTTGGCTTGGGATACAGAGGCATGAGTGGATAGAATAGTGTCATCAACTAACTACTGGTGGGATATGGGTATGATAGATGAGGTAGGTTTAATGCTAAATATTTATCCTTTGGAACAAGAAGATTGTAAATTTCTCCCTAGGGCTTCCACCACAATGATAAATAAAAAAGGGACAAAGGATCATATTGTCTCAAACCTTTGAAACTCTAGAAATAACCAATAGCGAAGCCATTAACTAAGATAAAAAAGCTGGCTCCTAAGATGCATGACTTGACTAGGTTGATCCAATGAGGATGGAAATCAAATATGGATAATATAGAGAAAAGAAAACTCCAAGACACTCTATCAAACGCCTTGTTCATGTCCAATTTGAGGAAAGGCTAAATTTACCACTTTTAGAAACATAATGTATAAGCTCATGGATTGTAATTATGTTGTCAGTAATTAGCCTCCCTAGAATAGAACTACCTTGATAGAAATTGATGATGAAAAGGAATATAGGTTTCAACCTTGTGGTAATCACTTTGGTAAGGAATTTATAAAAAATATTGCACAAACTGATTGGGTGGAAATAAAATAAATATTTGGCATTATTGGACTTAGGGACGAGGGCCAAAAAGGTGGAGTTTACATATTTAAGAATGTTATTAGTTTATCGCATTTATTGGATGGATAAAATGATTTCAAGCCTCACAATATCCAAATATTTTTGAAATAAAATTGGAAAAAAAACATTCGAACTAGGAGCCTTCCTACCTTGCATTGAGAAACTGCGTTACAAATTTCCTCGATAGAAAATAGTTTAAGCAAACAATTGTTATGCTCCTAGGATACCAACCTGGGAATATTATTTAGGAGGGTCTCTAACATTTGCATATTGCACATAAAATTGGGTCCAAGCATATCTTTGAAGAAAGCCACTGCCTCATCTCTGATATCTATAATTTTTAAAACAACGATCCCATCATCTCTGGTAAGTTCCTTGATCTTGTTAGAGCCCCTATGCCTCATTGTGGTGGCATCAAAAAGTTTAGTATTAGAGTCTCCCTCTTTCAACCAGGTAACTCTGGACTTCTACTTCCAAAAAACTTCACTTTTAAGAATATTGTGGTATTTAGACAGAAGCTTCCTTTTAGCCTCAATAAGATTTGTTTCCAAATCTCCCTATTGGACAAGAAGCTCAATGTTTGTGATCTGGGATTGGATATGCTATTTTTTGGAAAACAATATTGCCAAAAATATCTCTATTCCACTTCTTGAGTTGTTATTTCACAAAATTGGAGCTTATTGCTAACCTGATAGGGTAGGAACCCAAAAAAACTACAAGACCACCAATTTACAATGAGTGCCTTGAGATACATATCTTGAAGCCACATAGCCTCAAATATAAAAGGGAATCTGAATGAGAAGACCTAGAACAAAAAATCAAGGAGAAAGGGGTTGTGATTAGATCCTATTTAGGTTAGATAATGAAGGACAACATATCCAAAGGGATAAATGTTATTAATGGATATTAGGAATCTATCAAGCCTTATTTGAATAAGTTGGTCACCCTTTCTACAATTGCTTTAGGTGTATTTTGGATCTTTGAGTTGGAAATCCATGAGTTCATTCTCATCCAAAAAAGAAGCAAAATATTCATAGGAATTAACTATTATTTTAGAGCCTCCTTTCTTATCATTAAAGGAAAAGGGATAATTAAAATCTCTAGACAGCATCCAAACATCATTGAAAAATACCTCTCATCTGACTAAGATTTTTCCAGAGATGAAATATCCCATATGGGGAGTTTGGAGCATAAATATTTGATAAAATCCATCTATAATGGTAGTCCTTACTGAAGAATAGGATGTTCATGTATTTTTATACCAAATACAGGAGTCTACTTTCAACAAAATTTGAATCCCACAAACATAAAAACCCTCCAAAGGCTACATTGGTAGGGCTTATGAGGAATTCATAGTTTTTCCATATGTATTTGGAAATGCGTGAAGTATTTTGGGTATCCATTTTAGATTCTTGCAAGAGGAAAATGGTTGGTTTTAGTTCTTTCCTCATGGACTTAACCAAACATTATTTCTTAACCAAACATTATTCTAGGTCTTATGGCTCTATGGACGAGATGTTAACTTGAGCTAGAGGAACATCTTGGAGAGCTTGATTTACAAAAGATAGTGCATTCAAAGGATATCCCACTAAATTTTGAGCAATGAATGGTAAATATTGGACTAGATCATTCAAATCCTTCCCTAATGGACCTTGGGAAGGAATATCCTAATTTGAAATAGTTTTAGTACCAAAAGGAGGGGGCTTGGATCCCACTAAAGAAGAAGATTTAGATAAATTGTGGGAATGTTGTTGCTACCAGAATATTTCTCCTAAAGGTTATTTTGTGGAAGGCCTCTTAGACATATAAAATTGAGAGTTGATATGACCTTTCTTGGAGCACTTGTAACAAAAGGTTGGCTTGTTCTCATATTCTATGATATGAGTCCTAGAGATATTATCTAAAATCAGCTTGATGGAAGAAGGAAGAGAGGAACTGAGGTTAGCATTGATGCACATGTGGACATGCACTATATGGATCTTGAATTTGGTAGGCGGATCAAGACTGATGAACCCATCAATATCCTGGGCATTCCCCCATAAAATTTCCTCATCCCAAAAATGGAGAGAAAGACCCAAAAGGTGATCCTAGATTGGGTTTAGGTTGATATTTTGAGACTTTGGATCAAAATCCATGCTCTATTTCCTAATAAAAATCCCTCTTTGTACGTAGAACCATGATCCACCTAATAGGATTCTACTTGAATCAATGGGATTATTCTGATGAATGAGAAAAAAAACCCTAGAAAAGGCAACCAGGTCCATGGATACTTAGGGTTGTCAATGGGTAATGGCCTATTAATAGATTGGCTCCATGTTAGGGTAAGGCCCTAAAAATTTCCCCATAAGAGAATGAGAATCTTGGTCCACAAGAGAGGATACAAGCTCTAATGGAATTCAAAGGGCACCTTGAGAATGTTGCAAATCGACCTTGGACTGAGGGGAAGACCCAGAAGAAACTATACTTTTGAAAAGCGTTGCAAAGTAGCGATAAGAGAAAATATGCTTGGATCAATTTTGACCTTATGATGTGTCAACAAATAAAGTCATATTTCTCCTTCCACCTTGCTCTGAGGGACCCCCACCACCATCAAGTATCATAGGTTTTTTCCTAACACACACACTAGAGCCTATGATTACCTTGATACTGTTCAAAGTCATAGATCTACCTCCAATGATAGATTGCTCAAAACTCATCAATGTCTCATCACCATTGGGACCCAAAAAAATGAAGGTACATTTCCATTGGATTGAAGAGAACTACCATTCACATAGATAGGGCTAACTTTGACACTATTTGGATGGGTGCCAAAAAAGGGTTTCTGATCTGATGCCTCCATGCTGTCAGCCAGCTCATGGTGGATCATAGGATGGAAGCCATGGATTGCACTCACCAAATCACCATCAATTGTTGTCACCATCAATACTTATATGTCATCACCATCACCATTGCTCACAATTTCCATTGTACTATGATTCTTGTCCTATAATATAAAAACTATATAATTTTTTTTCTCGTAAAACCCTCTCACATCATTGCTTAGATTTTAACAGAAATCCTCTGACATCGTTGCTCAATTTTTTTTTGCAAAACCCTTTCAAAAAATCCTTTGATATCGTTGCTCAAATTTTTCCATAGAAACCCTCTTACACTGCTATTTAATTTTTTCACATAACCCTCAAATGCAGCTGCTCCAATTTTTCTAGAGAAACCCTCTGACATTATTGCTCAAATTGTTTCCATGGAAATACTCTTACGTCGTTGCTTAGTTTTTTCCACAAAAACCTTTGATGCCATTGCTTAGATTTATATTTATATCAACTATTAATTATTTCAAAATTTTCCACAAAAATCCTATTACTTTGTCGCTCAAGTTTTTCCATAAAACCATTTGATGTCGTTGCTTAGATTTCCACGGAAACCCTCTTACACTGCTATTCAATTTTTTCCATAAATCTCTCGAATGATGTTGCTCAGATGTTTTCCATAGAAACCCTCTGATGTTGCTCAGATTTTTTCCATAGAAACCCTCTGATGTTGTTGCTCAAATTTTTTCCACAAAAATCCTCTTACATCATTACTCAGTTTTTTCCACAAAACCCTTAAATTTCATTGCTTAGATGTTTTCCATACAAACCCTCTAATGCTGCTGCTCAAATTTTTTCCACAAAAATTCTCTTATACTACAACTCATTTTTTTCTGTAAAATCCTTGGATGTCATTGCTTAGATTTTTTCCATAGAAACCCTATGACATTGTTTCTCATTTTTTTTCCATGAAAATCCTATCTTCATTGTTTCTCTTCATTGTTTTCCACAGAAACCCTCTCACGCTACTGCTCAATTTTTTTCCCACAAAAATCCTTTGTTAATGGAAATTCTATGAGTTATTATTGAATTTATTTATGAGTTTTATATGTTTATAATATTACCATTATCTTATATTTCATATTTCAAATTTATTTTATATCTCAAGGTCATTTTATCTTAAGAATCTAGCATCAAAAGCTAACACTTATGTTTTTTTTTTTTTAGTGATTCTACATAGTGAACGTAGCCTTGATTTCAATTGTAATATCCCCTAAGTATTTTTCATATTTATTTCCATATAAACATTAGAAGTACCCAAAATATTAGAAAATTTTGACTTGAAAACACATTATTTTTATCCCATCAATCAAATTTCACTTCCCTCAAATTTATCATAATTTTGATAAGCACCCTACTTCAGGTGTAACACGTCACTCTTTTATGGATATCTTACATTGAATTACCCTTAAAATTTTTGACATATGTCTTGCTACTTCATGTTTTAATAACTTCTTAGATTTATATTCCTTTAGATTCATCATTCCTTCAATGAGTGTCTCACTTTATATAGTGTACTATGATATGATAAACATTGTTCTTCAAATGATCCTATGCACTTTAATGATTTTGTGTTTCTCTATACTTTTATTGAAACTTAGATCATACTATCATTACATTTGAGTTTAATTTCATTTTTCCTTTTTACTTTCTTTGGATTTGATTTCCATTGGATCTACCTTACACAATCCTCAAATTCAATATCCTTTACACTTTTAGAGATGAATAATACAAGATAAAGAACACTATTTGATATTAGATTTTATAACCATTCATTATTCCTTTTGACTTCATAAGGAAATAAACATGTCTTCAATTATTTTTGGATTATATTTCCTTATGACTTTGGGTCAAATCCTCTTGTATTGTCACTAATTAATGAACTAGAATGTGGTTTAATTGTAAAAAACTTAGTGTCTCATGAAGAAGTCATTGGTCAAAAAGTGAACTTAAAAAGTAATGTTTATTTTATCAACACCCCAGTTGGAAGAAAAATAAAGATCACGAGGATATTTGGGTGTGACATTGGAGAGCTCTCATCCACGTATTTGGGTATGCCTATGTTCAAAGGTAGGATGGATTCACATCTTTGAAATCCAGTCCTATACAGACTAGCAAAAAAGTTAACAGGTTAGAGAGGAAGTCTTCTTAGCCAAGCAGGTAAAGCTCGGCTTGTGAAGTCTTCTTTACAGAGTATTCCAATTATTTTTATCTCTATTCAAGATTCTAGCTAAAATAAGGATTAAAATGGAAAAAATTCAAAGATCCTTCCTCTGGTCTGGATCAGAAGATAGAAGATGCTTTGACCTTGTTTCCTGGGATCAAATATGTTCTACCAAAGATGTAGGAGGATTGGGCTTTCCAAGGGTAAAATAGATGAATGAAGCCTTGATGGGAAATATTGAATGGAAATTATTGAAAAATGATCATCTTGAGTGGGTTAAGATCCTCAAAGCTAAGTATTTATGAAATGAAAAAAAAAATTATACTCCAATGACTTGTCAGTTGGATCTTCCTTTTGGAATAGTCTTGTGAATATTATAAATTTGTTGTAAAGGGCTTCATTGGCAGGGTTATGCATAGCGGCTATTTATCGCCAAATTGGCTAAATTTAGGAATTTTGAAATTTGGAATTGGCTAATATTTAGGATCTTTAATGAGGGCCCATTAGCCAAAAATTTCTAGGTGCAATTTTTTTTGGGTCGATTCGCCCCAATTTTATAATAATTTGACCATTTTAAGTTTAAATTTCCAACATTGTCCCTAATAATAGTGAACCTTCTACATGAGTTTGGACACTATTCGCCTGGATTTCAAAACTAATTCACCAAATTTTTATAAATACATTTTGGGGCTAACCCCTTACGCATAACCCTATTCATTGGCATATTGGATATGGTAATCAGGTGAAATTTTGGAAAGATCATTGGTTGAAGGACATTCCCCTCTCAGAGGACCAAGAGGTAAGTGCATTGGAACCTGCTCTATCCCTCAATTTTGGTATCAAATTTGTTGATTATATTGAAGAACACAAGCTTATACTGAGAGGGGGGGTGTACAGTATAAGACCTATTTTACTTTTTCCTTTATACTTCAACACAATAAAGCAATATATCCAAAGCAATATCAAAACAATGCACAAGATCATCCACAAAGTGACACCAATTTTAACGTGGTTCACCCAGAAATCTTGGGCTACGTCCACAAAAATTTTCTCTAAAAGTTATCTCAAAGTTCTTTGGGAAACCTTCCCAATTACAAATTTTATGAGCCTCAGCCCAAAGGAGATACCTTCCCCTAATCTAAATTTATGAGCCTCTGCTCAAAGGAGATACCTTCCCCTAGCTCTGCTCTAGCTGGTGATCCTCTAAAAGACCTCTGCCTCTGCTACCCTTAGCAAATGGAACTTTATCCATAGAAGACACTTGTCTTCCCTGCTCTGGCTAGAAACCTCTGTCCTCAACTCTATCACCTCCAAAGCTGGTCCTCAAATTTGCACTAAACATAGTCCTTCGGTCTAGCACAAATATCCTCGGGTTCTTCTCATAGAACCAATGCACCTCTGTCCTCAAGTTCTCTGATAGAACTATCAAACTCAGCTTCATAAGTCCTCTGCTAGGACCTATCCAAATCTGCTCACAAGTCCCCAATGGAACCTGTCCAAAACCTGCTCACAAGTCCCCATCGAAACCTGTCCAAATCTGCTTACAAGTCCCCAAAAAAACCTGTCCAAAACCTACTCACAAGTTCATCAAGAAAAACTTGCTTAGCATGAACCCACAAAGAGAATTGTTAGAGACCCAATGTGATTCATCAACCTCATAGAAGCATAAAGAGAATTGTTAGAGACTCAATATGTTCTATACTTAACTCCCAATCTCAATCTCAAATCTCATAGAAACATAAAGAGAATTGTTAGAGACTCAATATGTTCTATACTTAACTCCCAATATCAATCTCAACTCAATCTCAAATCTCAAAAGAATAAGATAGATGTAGTATTCTTTTCTCAAGAACATGAAACACAACCCAACAATTGCCAACCATGCAATATCTCATATAACAATGGTACTCATGTTCTTTTCACCAAACAATTTGGGTTTCAACAATAATGCTCATCAAACAAGGTTTAGCCAACATCATTCAACTCAACATTAACCTTGAAGCATTCATCCAATCATCATAAGAAAAGGAAACAAGTAGAAATCCTTTTCCCTCCAAAGATATTTGAACAAAACAGCCACCAACACAATATCACTAAATGCAAAGAAAACTTGCTCAAATCAACTCAATGGAGTAAGCCCAAATCATGTATCAAGTAAAGCACTAACTTGATCAACACAACCTCTATGGAAGCAACTCATCCATTAATATCAAAATAGCCAACTAAGGGTTTCACCATCTCAATGCAAGTAGCAAGACTTACAAACATAAACCCTAGTGCACAATGCTTCCACTACCTCAAACCAGAATTATGCATTCACCAAAACTCTCATCAAGGATAACAATGCATAAGTAGTCTTCACCAAACCAAAAAATAGGATTTACACCCAACCAAAGGAAACCTAGTTGAATACCTTTTCACTCCAATCTTATTTCAGGAAAACATACACCAATCATACTCATAAGAAGAATGTGCCCATACCTTATTGAAGATGAATAAGCCCTTGAAAATCTACTACCATTAATAATTTTGATCTTCCATAAAAATTATTAACCCAACATTGTCATGTCAAAATAATTCAACCACCACGAAAATTATTTCCATTTTAAATTTCAATCCAACTATAGCAAAAATATTAAACTTGCATTCCTTATACCTCCCAAAGCTAACCTTAGCAATCAAAATATTAAAATTTAATTGTTGTTCTTTTCGCAAAAATCTGAGCGCATGAGCATACCTCTTACACCCCTAAAAAGGGATTCGACACGATTTGACCCATCGTCTCCTCTAGCCAAGATGCTTGTCTAAACCGTGTGGGCCATCCACACCCACGTGAGGAAGGAAGAGGGGCCTCCCGCTTATCTCTGAATAGGTCTCTTCCTTGGCACGAAAACTCGAACCCTTCGCCCTGATTACCGTGTGTGCCTCCTCCTTGGCACCATGACCAACTCATCATAGCTTTGACCACGCAATGTTTGTCCACCATGTGCGCCTCCTCCTTGGCACCATGACTAACTCGTCACTCCTTTGACCACGCCATGCTTGACTTCCTCCTTCGCTGGCGCAGGGGCTCGATGTCGAAAATGAAATGCACCGGGATTAATATCGACCTCTTAGCACAAACATTAATGAAATCATTTGCCTCATTTTATATGCACTTTGATGCATTTCCAAACACGTCATCCCTTTTTAACATGATTTCCGTCGGTGGAAAATATTTTAATTTAAATTTGAAATAATTAAAATTTAAACTAAATATTTAAAATTAAATATCTCCATCACCGAGGCACCTTTTTCAACGAAACGAAAAGCCAACTTGGGTTTTAATAAAAACCCATTTCAAATCTATTGTCCATGGTTTTAAATAAAACCTTTTATTTTGTCTACCTTGGTTTTCACAAAAACCCTTCCTTGAACTTAGATTCTTTTGACATCAAATCAAATTCCTTCAAAAGCTTCTTGACATCAATGACAACATCTACACTTGAGCAAAGGCAATGTACCCAAGGTACCCAAAATTGCCAACAATCTCCCCCTTTTTCATTGATGGCAAACCTTTACTGAAAAACACCTTAAGAGCCAAAACTGAAGCAAATTGTGCCAACACTGAGAACTGCTTTTAAAGTTTTGCTCCCCCTGACTTGAAGCTTTCCTCTTCACATTGAAACTCTCCCCCTTACTCATATTTCTCCCCATTTGTCATCAATGGCAAAGGGTCACCTTTGGGGCTCGGGACTAAGAATGAGCCTCTTAGCTTAGTCCCTCCCCCACCTCCAGATGAGGTGATTAATTTTGGGGTGGGAGTAAAACTCCCATTAGGCACTGATAATCATCAGCGTCTATAAATTCCTTGTCGGGCCTTCTCTTGAACTCTTTGCCCATATTCATGTTCTTGTCACTCGTTCTTGTTCTTGTTCTCATCCTTGTTCTTGTCCATGCCTTGATCCTTGGACCTGATCATGCCACTGTTCTTGTTCCTGTATTTTGGAATTTCAGCTCTACACTGTCTGATTATGTGACCTTCATTGTTGCACTTGAAACACTTGACGATGTTGTTTCTCCGAGATAAACCTGATCTTTGAATCCACCGGTTCGACCAAACCTCGTTTCGACCAAACCTATTCTGACCAAACCTGTTCTGGCCAAACCTATTCTGACCAAACCTGTTCTGACCAAACCTATTCCTGTTATTTTCCTTGCAATAAACTGCCTTGTGCCAAAATTGTTGACAAGAGTAGCAATACCCTTGAAAGTAACTAGCAATTCTGAAACTGTCATTTGCCTTCTTCACTTGAGCCATGCAATGTGAAGCCATGTGACCAAACCTGTGACAAGCAAAACATCTGCCTTGAAACTTCCCTTTATTTGACCTCTTAGGTTCTAAAAACTTCTTCTCATTCTGAATTTTGTTTTCTATTTCTATGCATCTATCATTCAAGGACTCCTTTTCTGAAATACTTTCCTCATCAGAACTCTCTTCCTTTTGGAGTCTCTTACTAGACTCTCCAACTTGTTCCTTGTGTGGCTTAACAAAACCAAGTCCTGTTTTATCTGTTGTCTTTCTTTGACCTTTGATGAGTGACTTAACATTTTTGGAGCTATCTTGAAACCTGTAAAGCTTATCCTTGTACTCTTTAGTTTCCTCTTTCAAAGAAGCCATTTTCTATTCTAACTCACTATACTCAAGAACCTTAGACTCTAACTCATCCTTGAGTTCCTATGTCTTAGCTATAGAGAAGTCAAGACTTTCTATAAGATCATCTCTCTCCATACAACATTCATCTAACTTATCCTTGAGTCTAGCATTCTTCTTTATTTCCTTTTTCAAAGCACTAAGAGCACTAATAAGTTCACCTTTAAGATCTACTTCACCTTTCTCTATATCTTGCTCTATTTGTTTGCTTTCTGAATCATCAAAGCCTTTTTCAAATTTCTTATTACTAAAGGTGCTACCCTTTTCAAAAACCATACATGCATCTTCCTTATAGTTTTCTGAAGCATCCTCATACATACTAGAAACCAAATAATTATTTGTGCAATCGTCCTCAAGGTGCCCAAAGTTTCCACATCTAAGAAATTTCATGATAATGACTCTATGTTTTAGTTCTTCCTCTTTTTCTGATATGAACAACATCTCATTTTCATCATCACTTGAAGAACTTTCACTATCACTACTAGAACACTTTCTTTGTCTAGGTAGAAACTCTTCTTGTGCTTGTGAGAATACCTCTTTCCTTGATTGTTGTGCTCATCTTTGTTCTTCCTGTGATGCTTGTGCTTTTCAAAATCCTTGCTCTTAGAATCCTGTTTATCTTCATCACTTTCATTCTTGGGAATAGTACAGTCAGTAGCATAATGACCAAACTTTCCACAATTGAAACATCTTACATTTTTCATACTTTTGTGCTTTCTAGAGAACTTTCCTTTCTTGATGTAATATGCCTCTTCATCACTAGAAGACTCATCATTATCTTGAAGCTGTTACCCTTGGATTTATTGGTAACCTTGAAAGCTGCCTCTTTCTTGACATCAACCTTCACTTGAGTTCTCAACTCAAATGCTGCAAGTATACTATGGAGCTCATCCTTTTTCAACTTATCCAAATATTTAGCTTCCTCAATAGCAAAAATATTTTCACTAAATCTATTAGGAAGAGATCTTAAAATCTTATCACAAACATCATTTTCAGCAAGCTCAAGACCTAATTCTTTCATGGAGTTAACAACCTCATCCATACGAAGCATGTAGTCACTAATATTTTCATCATAATTCATCTTGAGTTGTTCAAACATACCTTTGAAGTGTCTCAACTTGGCCTTTCTAACATTTGTATCACCTGTATGAACCACCTTCAATTGATTCCACATTTCACTAGTTGTCTTGCAGTGAATCACTTTGGTGAGATCTACTTTCTGGAAGCCTTTCAAGATTGCATTCATTGTTTTTGAATTGTTGTGATGTAGGAACCTTTCTTCTTTAGTATTAGGACCATGTTCAGGAATAGTGTACTCATCTTCAATCACTTCCCAAACCTTATTCCCAAGTGCCATTAGATGAACCTTCATCCTTGCACTCCAAAGACAAAAATCTTACCCATCAAGAATAGGTGTTGCATTGCCACTTGAATGATCCATTGTGTTCTTTACTAGCTTTTCCTTCAAGCTGTTAAACTTTTCGAAGGCACTGGCTTTGATACCAATTGAATAACACAAGCTTATAATGAGAGGGGGGGTGAACAAAATAAGACCTCTTTTACTTTTTCCTTTATACTTCAACACAATAAAGCAATATATCCAAAGCAATATCAAAACAATGCACAAGATCATCCACAAAGTGACACCAATTTTAACATGGTTCACCCAGAAATCCTGGGCTACGTCCACAAAACTTTTCTCTAAAAGTTATCTCAAAGTTATTTGGGAAACCTTCCCAATTACAAAGTTTATGAGCCTCAGCCCACAGGATATACCTTCCCCCAATCTGAATTTATGAGCCTCTGCTCAAAGGAGATACCTTCCCCTAGCTCTGCTCTGGCTGGTGATCCTCTAGAAGACCTCTACCTCTGCTGCATTTAGCAAATGGAACTCTATCCATGAAAGACACCTATCTTCCCTGCTCTTGCTGGAGACCTCTGTCCTCAACTCTATCACCTCCAAAGCTGGTCCTTGAATTTGCACTAAACACAGTCCTTCGATCTAGCACAAATGTCCTCGGGTTCTTCTCATAGAACCAATGTACCTCTGTCCTCAAGTTCTCTGATAGAACTATCAAACTCAGCTTCACAAGTCCTCTGCTAGGACCTATCCAAATCTGCTCACAAGTCCCCAATGGAACCTGTCCAAAACCTGCTCACAAGTCCCCATCGAAACCTGTCCAAATCTACTTACAAGTCCCCAATGGAACCTGTCCAAAACTTGCTCACAAGTTCATCAAGAAAAACTTGCTTGGCATGAACCCACAAAGAGAATTGTTAGAGACCCAATGTGATTCATCAACCTCATAGAAGCATAAAGAGAATTGTTAGAGACTCAATATGTTCTATACTTAACTCCCAATCTCAATCTCAAATCTCATAGAAACATAAAGAGAATTGTTAGAGACTCAATATGTTCTATACTTAACTCCCAATATCAATCTCAACTCAATCTCAAATCTCAAAAGAATAAGATAGATGTAGTATGCTTTTCTCAAGAACATGAAACACAACCCAATAATTGCCAACCAAGCAATATCTCATATAACAATGATACTCATGTTCTTTTCACCAAACAATTTGGGTTTCAACAACAATGCTCATCAAACAAGGTTTAGCCAACATCATTCAACTCAACATTAACCTTGAAGCATTCATCCAATCATCACAAGAAAAGGAAACAAGTAGAAATCCTTTTCCCTCCAAAGATATTTGAACAAAACAGCCACCAACACAATATCACTAAATGCAAAGAAAACTTGCTCAAATCAACTCAATGGAGTAAGCCCAAATCATGTATCAAGTAAAGCACTAACTTGATCAACACAACCTCTATGGAAGCAACTCATCCATTAATATAAAAATAGCCAACTAAGGGTTTCACCATCTCAATGCAAGTAACAAGACTTACAAACATAAACCCTAGTGCATAATGCTTCCACTACCTCAAACCAGAATTATGCATTCACCAAAACTCTCATCAAGGATAACAATGCATAAGTAGTCTTCAACAAACCAGAAAATAGGATTTACACCCAACCAAAGGAAACCTAGTTGAATACCTTTTCACTCCAATCTTATTTCAGGAAAACATACACCAATCATACTCATAAGAAGAATGTGCCCATACCTTATTGAAGATGAATAAGCCCTTGAAAATCTACTACCATTAATAATTTTGATCTTCCATAAAAATTATTAACCCAACATTGTCATGTCAAAATAATTCAACCACCATGGCAATTATTTCCCTTTTAAATTTCAATCCAACTATAGCAAAAATATTAAACTTGCATTCCTTATACCTCCCAAAGCTAACCTTAGCAATCAAAATATTAAAATTTAATTGCTGTTCTTTCCACAAAAATCTGAGCGCATGAGCATACCTCTTACACCCCTAAAAAGGGATTCGACGCAATTTGACCCACCGTCTCCTCTAGCCAAGACACTTGGCTAAACCGTGTGGGCCATCCACACCCATGTGAGGAAGGAAGAGGGGCCTCCCGCTTATCTCCGAACAGGTCTCTTCCTTGGCGCAAAACCCGAACCCTCCGTCCTGATTACCGCATGCACCTCCTCCTTGGCACCATGACCAACTCGTCATAGCTTTGACCATGCAATGTTTGTCCACCACGTGCACCTCCTCCTTGGCGCCACGACTAACTCGTCACTCCTTTGACCACACCATGCTTGACTTCCTCCTTCACTGGCGCAGGGGCTCGATGTCGAAAACGAAATGCACCGGGATTAATATCGACCTCTTAGCACAAACATTAATGAAATCATTTGCCTCATTTTATATGCACTTTGATGCATTTCCAAACACGTCGGCCCTTTTTAACATGATTTCCGTCGGTGGAAAATATTTTAATTTAAATTTTAAATAATTAAAATTTAAACTAAATATTTAAAATTAAATATCTCCATCACCGGGGCACCTTTTTCAACGAAACGAAAAGCCAACTTGGGTTTTAAGAAAAACCCATTTCAAATATGTTGTCCATGGTTTTAAATAAAACTTTTTATTTTGTCTGCCTTGGTCTTCAAAAAACCCTTCCTTGAACTTAGATTCTTTTGACATCAAATCAAATTCCTTCAAAAGCTTCTTGACATCAATGACAACATCTACACTTGAGCAAAGGCAATGTACCCAAGGTACCCAAAATTGCCAACATATATTACAACCAGAAATAGTGATTTTTTTGGAAAGATTTATCTGCTCCAGATTTAGACCCAAACTTGGCTAGCCATATTAACAATCTAAAAATATGGCTTCATTTGTATCCTCTTCTATCCTCCCATTTTAGTGATTCGATCATTTGGAAGGAGGAAAATAATGAAAAATACTCTATTAATTTTGGATACCATTTGCTTGAGATAAAAGGTAGAAGTTGGTTTCTAGTGAGGAAAATATAGATTAAAGGTCTCATCCCTAAAATACCTTTCTTCTTATGATTGGTGGTTCAAAATAGAATAGTGTATGATCCCAGAAAACATGCACCTAAGCTATTGTATCATTAATACCAAAGAATAAAGCAATAAAGCATGTATAACAATGAATTAAAAAGAATATGTGAATTTATTTATTAAATCATGATGAATCTCGGTTACAAGTAGGTCCCTCTAAGGGATACCAAAATCTTGATACAATGAATACAATGTTTTGAATCCCCTAAATGGGGGTGGTACAATCCACAGGCTTTCTAGATTCGACATGAACTACTTAAGGCTTATGGATGCCTTCTTCTCACTTGCTTGGAGGAAATTGATGCCAAGAATGCTTCAAAGATGTCAAGAATCTGTAATTTGCATTCAAGAAACAACAAAACACAATTAGGAGCATATGAGGCCTCTCATGATGAGGCTCTTGTCGAATATTTGCAAAGAATGTAATAAGACTTGCAATAAAACATAAAGATATGTCAATGTAAGCAAAGATATGTGCAAGAATGCTAAATTAATGCAAAGTATGCTAGAAAACAAGTAGATCTAACTAATCTAGCATCAAATTTGTAAAGAAAACAAGAGATAAGGCTAATCTAAAGAGATTAACTAAAACTAGCAAATATGAATAAATCTAGTCAAAGCTACCTTAAATATGGCTAATGAACCATTCAAATGTGCTAAAAATGATGAATCTACTTTAATCTAAGCTAGTAAAGTAGAAATGTATAAAAAGCTAAGCTAAAACTGAGGAGAAAGTGCATCAAACCCCGATCACTGTCGCTCAGGGTGGTTGAGCCTACGGGCCGCTGTCAAAGACAGTGGCCACAAACTGACTATTCTACCTCTTGAATCTGGGGTTGCAGCACATAATTCACCAATTGAATTGATGATCAAGGGTCACCCAAATGTCCAAAGATGGATTGGTGGTTGAAATAATTTGAATTTGCATCATATTGGCAAGGAATCACAAGGTGTGCTTCTCAGTCCTTTGGAAGCTTCATTGATGAATTCATGCTTGTTACTCTACAATTGGCCAACACTTCGACTCTCCTCAAGGGGTTGTCACTTCACTGTCCATTTTGGTAGAGCTTCGCTGCATAAAATCCCAGGTCTCATCTCTCTTTCCTCTCCAATTTGGAGGGGGTCTTATAGCCCTCTCAATTCCTTGCTCTAGCTTCATGGAGAAGCCAAGAACAAGATTTGAGAGGTTAGAGCAGTTAGGAGGAAGCTTCTGGATGCTTCCAAGCCTGAACCACTTCAAAAACCATTGCCAAAGTCATTGCAACTAATTTTTGGCTTGGCTCGAGAGGCCAAGTCTATTTCAGGGCTAGTCACTCTCGCTCAGGGTGGCTAGCTCGTAGCCACTCTGATCGTTAGTGGCTAGTCTGGTGACCACTCTGATCATCAATGACTGAGCCTGAATAGGATAAAGTTACCCCAAATGAGTGGTTAGAACCACTGCTAGCTCTTGGAAAGGTCCAAGATCATTCATATGGTCTGCAAAGGATGCCCATATGAGTAGTCTCCTAAACATGACGTGTTTTAGGTGTCTACATATGCCCCTTTTGGGATGCGTTGTGGGAAAGCACAACGTTGAGCAAAAATAGACCACCTAAAGCCATGTTGTAGGTTGAATGATGATCATTGATCTGATCAACATTAGATGCCCCGATCCTGCAAAAGGATGCACATATTAGAATCATTGCTTCCAATGGGATGGAAGGCTTAAATTTGTAAAGCTTTCGCATGTCCATGGTGATCGGGTAGCTTCAGTGCTACAATTGTTTCGATAGGTGGAGAGCTTCAAGCTTAACTATCATATTTGCTTTTTGCCCCAACAAAGGGTAAGCTTATGATAGTTGTTGGCAATGATTCATAATACAAACACAATTTACAAGATCGAGTGATCCTTTGTTGAATTTGATTATGATTGTTGATATTATGACTACCCCCTCAAGCGACGAGTCGATGAGGGAAGGACAATTAATAAAGTGATGAGTCACTTGACCAAGATGATTGATTTGGACTCTTTAAGATGATTTCTTTGTTGTTATATGGTAGGTCCTATTATAGGTGTGATTTCAACCATTAATAATAATTGTACATCTCTATCCCATGGAGCAGTCCAACCGTAATGGCCTTCTTAGGAAATCAAGATGATAGCAATTCCATTGAAGCTTGTGTTGAATCACTCGATGATCTATTGAAAATATCATGGAAGAAATGAAATGAACACCTCATTCCCATGGGGTAGTTCGACCACCATGGCCTTCTTCGGGATTGAAGTGAAGCATTTCAATTCAACTATGACTAATTTGGCTCAAATGACCTTATGGTAATTTACTCATCTTATCGAATTGCATGGAGCACAAGTCGCTGCAACCGCAAAGTGTGTAGGGTAAATAACTAGGTACAAGGTGCATTTGAAATTTTGATGTTAATTTTGATAAGTTTTAAATTGTTTTTTAAAATTTTGAATTTAATGATTTTTGTTGTTATTTTGCAATTTTTGATGATTCTGGACCATTAGATATGCTTAATTTTCCATTTTGAATCTTCCCATGGTGAAAATTTGAGGGCATTACTTGTTACTTATTAGCATCCGCTGTCATTATAGGCGATGCAATTTTATAATTTTCTAGTCACTATCAGCATAGGCGACCCACACTTTCTAGCCATTGATGCAAATAATGAATGCAATGAAACTAAAAAATATAAAAAGAAAATTAGGGTTTTCAATTCATTATTTTCTAGCTATCAATTTGCAATAGTGAGCTCTGAGAGAAAAGTGAGAAAGTGACCCAAAAGATTGCTGATTACCTGACACCATGGCGGAGCAAGGTGAGGCTTCTACGAGCGGAGGAGCTAGAGCTTCATGGGTATTTCTCAAACCCTAGCTTGTTAATTCATGGGTAAAATGAACCAAACTAAGAAATTGGTAAATTAACCTCACTAAGCTTGTTGGTAATGAACCTCACCGGTAGCTAGGTTTAGAACTAGGCTAATTTAGGTGGGTTCCTTTTAGATTTAGGTTTTTGTCAATTTTTTTGGATTTTTTAGGTGAGGGTGGACATCGTTGGCATGCCGCCTCATGGCCACTATCACTCAGGGCAACCTCCAATTGGCAAAGAGGGGTCATTGTCACTGAGCACAACTAGTTTAAACCTCCAATGGTAAAAAATTTAACCATTGGTGGCTAGTCATTGTCAACGTTGATAGCTGTTGTGGTAGCTACTATCATCTTAAGAGGCCACAAACCTTAGGAAATTTATTTTTTTTATTTTTTGAGTTTAATTGATTTTTTTATTTTTTCAAGTGCAAATTTTGATTTTTTTGCATGTTTTGGTGCATTTGCTTATTGTGTTTGTACCCTTGCTTGATTATGGGTTATTGTTACACCATTTTTGGATTTTATTGTGTTATGTTAGTGTAAGTGCATCTGATTAGGTATTTTATTTTGCACACTTAGATCTTGTCTTCACGGGCTCGAGAGCTTGAGTTTCTAGCTGAGATACTACCCCTCATGGTTTATGCCTGATTGGGATTGGTTCAATGTGTGGGGTCTGATGTACGTTGCTCACCTATCGATGATGATGTTAGATCAGGCATACATCATAGCATTGGCCCACAGATGGGACTACCACACAAACACTTTCCATCTCCCTACATGCGAGATGACCATTACTTCGAAGGATGTCTATAGGATCTTTAGGATCCCATTCGATGGACGAGCCATCGTATCCTCACCTACTGAACACAAGCCAATGATTTTTTCCAAGGTTTTTGGTGTTGAGGCACGTGCAGCCTTGGAAGACATTCAGCATGGAGGAGTTCCTATTGCTCACTGGTATCGGGTCGATGTATTCACATGATACTAGGCCCTTATAATGCACATCATATACAACATGCTTCTTCTTGATACTTCTAGAGTGAGGTTCCCATGGAACCTCCTAGTGATGGTGCAGGACCTGATGGATAGCATCGAGCCCATCATTATGGCTTAGGGGAGTGCCCTACTAGCATAGCTCTATGATGAGTTGTACAGGATCCAGTGATAGGGATGGGCAAGGGTTGCCTGTAGCTTGATTCTACATATTTGGGGGTGGGAGCACATCAGAGTAGACCACCTAGTAGGACTGCCCTAGGAGATCACCACTATAGCACCTAGGTCACAATGCTATGGAGCTAGGTGGCCTTGGGATGTAGAGGAGCAATGGAGTCACCACCATGTAGGGGACTTGGCACACTATGCACGTTTGTTGACTGGGCTACAGGCTCATGACATCATCTGGAGGCCCTATGTGGATTGTCTTGCTTGGCCTGAGGTAGACCGATTCATGGCATGGATGAGGCATGATCGATGGGTCATCGATCACAAGGCAAGAGTGAGGGAGTTCTTTCATTACTCCCGGGTGACCAGGTAGTTTGGGATCTAGCAAGACGTCCCACTAGTGCCAGTTTTGTATAGATAGATTTAGGTAGAGAGGGATCTCCTCGTGCCCCATGTGATGACTTTGGATAGAGGAGGCAGATCCTCCTATAGTTGATGTTGGTATAGATGATGTTGGAAATAAAGAGGTGTACTCCTAGTGGTGGGTGATGCAGCTATGGTAGGGTGGTAGTAGCCTAGGGTGAGCGAGGGATGAGGCACTTGAGGAGGACCCTGATGCATGATGGGTGCAACCTAGGATAGAGGAGTGGGGCCAAGCTATAGAGGAGTAGGCAAAACCAGAGGAGGAGGAGGAGGTAGCTCCAGAGGAGCAGGAGTCTCCCCTTCGAGCTCAACTACACAACATAGAGACCGAGCTTCAGATCGCTCAGAGATAGATCCTAGAGCGAGATACCTCTCTCGCTATAGCACAGAGCCAACTAGTAGTAGGACAGGCCACATGGCAAGGATATGAGGAGGAGAGGACCTCTCTATAGACCCGACTTGACTTAGCATTGACTATGATAGAGCAGCTCACCATAGAGAGATGCTCTACGACCATAGGTTGCACCAACCACTCCAGCTGCTCAGGGGCTAGGAGGTTTAGACCTAGGGGAAGATATTAGGCACCTACAAGGGCTCTTAGAGGATTGTGATGCCCAGATGTCGATAGATGCTAGGTACATTGCATCTCTATAGCTTCAGATTAGGATGCTAGGTGGCACTCCTCGAGAGAGGTCTACAGTAGGGGGCTCCCACCAGAGTAGGTAGAGTGAGTCAGGGTAGTCTTCAGTGCAGCCCAACCATAGGTTAGGGTCCCGAACAGAGAGGACAGTAGGCACTAGCTCCAGGCTACCTCATAGAGAGGGCAGAGAGGGTGGAGGTGACACTAGTGGTGCAGGCCATTCATGATCATGCTTTGAGCATATTGTATCATTTTTGAGTGTAAGGTCTGAGGACCTACACAGTTGTAGCCTATGAGCATTTTTGATGTACCTCTATGTACTTTGATCTACACACCACACACACACACACACACACACACATATATATATATATATATATATATATATGATATTATCTTTTGAGACTCATTATGTGTATTATGTGTTTTACTTTTATGTTCATGTGATGCAATATGTATGCAATGCTTAGATGATTTGATTAGATGTTATATGATGTGATGTATTGATGACATGCACTAGCTAGATGATGTATGATTAGATGTTGTGATCTAGATGTGTAGATGGACTACTATGTATGCATATATGGATGCAATAATTTGTGTTAAATGCATGTTTAATTTTGATTTAAATTGTATGCATCTAATTTATTGTATAATGAATGCAATGTATGTAATGCATTATTTACATGATGATGATCTAATGTAAATGAACTTGTATGCTTTAATCACTTAAAACATAAGGTATAAATGTGATATGAGTTTAACAATCTAATGGATGACACCACAGAATGTATGAAAATCATGAATGAAAATGGTAACTCTTAGCATAAGAATTAATCATTTAAACATCCATATGTGAGATGAAAGCAGTATGATATGTAATGATTTATGAGATGAGATGTTTTGTTGCTATTTGGAAATTTTTGAGGTTTTCCATGAGACTCAAACACCCTAGTTGACTTATCAAAAGTTGTATAATGACTATACTAAACTCTTGAAAGACAAAGTTTTTGTTATGAAGACCAAGATATTCATTATCCCTGTGTGTGCAAATGAATATATTAGATGAGATATAAGACTACCTCATTGCTAGGTGGGATTCATTCAACCCATTGTTGTAATGAGGATCACCAAATGTTCACCTTGATCCTAAGTTTGGACATAGTTGGACTAGACCACTAGGTAATACATGCCACCTAAAGCTAGCTCATTTGTAAATTGCTTAGACCTACCCCAATGCCAGGAGGGATTCATTCAGCCCATTGCTGTATTGGGGATCACTCTATGGTTTCAAGTAGTGAACATTCCAGGGATTCAAGCTCTTCACCCCCTTATTTTCTTTTGATTTATTGGGATACTTGCTCATATATAGTGATGAAAATCACTATTTATTTTGCATTTTTGTTTTTATTTTTTTTTGAGCAAGGGATTTGATTTGATTTTGGGATTTTGCTCATTTTGAAGTAAGATAGGGATTTCTTGGGTAGGGGGGAGCTTGTCCTTTTGCCAATGATCAACACTCTAGACCATGCACATCATAAAATGAGCAAGTAAAACCTTTCACTTAAGGTGACTAGGACCACTTTTGTAGTGTTCATATTTCCTTGTCCTAATTAGGATTTGTTAATGTGTTTGATTAGTGATGGGATTTTGATATATGCTAGGTGCTATCAAAACTAGACCTCATCTACAAAAGCAAATATAGCTTTCTACAAAATCTGAGAAGATCACTAGGTATGGCTGAATTACCAAAAAACCTTAGTATATTCCTCATAGCAACATGAGGGGTTGTGTTGAAAAACACAATTACTCACAAGGGTGATGGATGATGATGATTTTGAATAGATGCATGATTGGCATACAAACATGGTGTCGTTTGTAAGATTGTAAACACAACCTATCCTAATGCAAATGCAATGGATGAATATGCCTAATGCAATGCAATTAAATGAATGCATATGCAAAATGAAATGCATAATGTAAATGTTTTTGTATTTTTGATGTTTTACAATGTTTTTAAATTTTATTGCTTTTTGATTTTTATGGATTTTGATGTTTTCCATGTTTTTGAAGTTTTGATTATTTTGAATGTTTTTGAATTTTTGAATTTTATGTGTGGAACACCTTAAGATGAAGGATTTTGAGAGGTTCAGGCTCTTCAACACCTTCAAGCGATGTTAGGTGATATGTTCCAGGTCCTATCTTCTCTAAGATGATATATGGACCTAACCAGTTGGCCATAAATTTATCTCGTAAGTGCGATGGCAGGTTTGAGTTCTGTTGGTTTTATTTCAGTACAAGATCCCCAAATTTAAAGTCCCTCAGATGGACTTTATTGTTATAAGCTCATTTTAGGTGTTCCTGATAAACTTGAAGATGCTCAAGGGCATTCATGCGATGTTCATAAAGAAGCATCAATTGGTCGAGGTGAGCTTGTCGTGCAGTGTCATCATCGATGAACTCTTTCAATGCGACGTGTAGGGTTGGAATTTCCAACTCCAAGGGCATAATGGCCTCAATGCCATATACTAGTGAAAATGGGGTTGCCCTAGTGGGCATCCGTATACTAGTCCTATAAGCCCATAATGCAAGGGGTAGTTGTATATGCCAATCTTTGTGGTTCTCTTGAATAATATTTTTCAAGATAGCTACCACAATCTTGTTAGAAGCTTCAACTTGCCCGTTTGCTTATGGATAGTATGGAGTCATAAAAATATGTTGTATATTGTACTTGGAATTCAAAGTCCATACAATTTTGTTTTTGAATGATGTTCCATTATCCGATATGATCTTGGATGGTATCCCAAAATGACATATGATATTGTGAAGTATGAACTCCATAATACGTGCTCCTATTGTCATTGTCAAAGGGATTGCTTCCACCCATTTTGTAAAGTACTCAGTGGCCATTATAATGAATGTATGTCAACTTGATGATGGGGGAGAGATCTTACAAATTAGATCAAAACCCCACTAAGAAAATGGCCAAGCCGCTTGGATGGGTTGTAAGGCTTATGATGGCAAGTGCATAATATTAGCATGATGCTGATATTTAATGCATTTCTTGACATACGTGGTGCAATCCTTCTCCATAGTGGGCCAATAATAACCCATTCAAAGGATGCACTTGACGATGGCCATGCCTCTAAAGTGGCCATCGCATGTACCGTCATGAGCTTGTGAGATTGCCCAAGCTTATTCTTGGGGCTCAAGACAATGAAGGAGAACTCCATCGTAGCTTCGACGGTACAAGATGTCTCCTAGTAAGACATACTTTATCCCTTTCTATTTGAATGTGCATTTCATGGCATGCGACAATACCTAAGGGATTAATCCAAGCTTAAGGAAGTCATGCAATTGTGACATCCAATCTTGATAAGCTACAACCTCAATTGATAAGATGACTTGTTCCCTTTGTGATTTGATATGCATGAATGCAGACTAGGACACAACCTTGTGGTGAATGGTGGTGCCATTCCCATAGGACCCTACAAGATCAAATACCCCAAAGGTACCTTCTTAAGAAAGTCTCTGGATTTATAGAACCACTCATGGTTTGGTTCTATATGAATCATGTTGATTTATTCTTTGTTGTCAAAATCCTCATGCTGCATCGTAGAATGCAAAATCATCTTCACATGAATGGTAGTGAAATCGATAGATAGATTCTGAGGGATCAAGGATCCCAAATATGCCATAGTGTCTACAAATATGTTTGATGTACGAGGGATTGCCTCGATGTCATACCACTCTATATGGGCTAGATAAGTGTCAACAAGATCCTTATAAGCTTTTAGGATAGGACACCTGCATTGAAATAGTCCCTTCACTTGGTTAACAATGAGAAGGGAGTCACCAAAGATGTTTAATATTTTGATCTTCATGGTGATTGTTGTTTGGAGACCCAAGATTAGGGCCTTGTATTCAGAGTTGTTATTGGTACAAGGAAAGTCTAGTTTAAATGACAAGGGCATTGGAGCACCTTGTGGTATGAAAAATATAATTCCTACACCACCCCCTTGCTCACACTTCAAATTGTCAAAGAACAAAGTCATGTCAGCCTTGTTATCTAGTTCTTTTGGTTTGGGTGACTCCGATAATGCAAATACTGCATCATTAGGAATTTCTATGATGAGAGGCTTACTATCCTAAAGAGGTGCCTCCACCAGCTGATCAGCTATGACCTATCCCTTGATGGACTTTTGGTTGATGAATTCCAAGTTGAATTTTGTCATTAGCATGATCCACTTTGTAGTACACGTATT
This sequence comes from Wollemia nobilis, assembly GCA_028583015.1. Classification (NCBI taxonomy): domain Eukaryota; kingdom Viridiplantae; phylum Streptophyta; class Pinopsida; order Araucariales; family Araucariaceae; genus Wollemia; species Wollemia nobilis. Next base: position 7,655,893 of record JAQPPZ010001078.1, on the reverse strand, counting down.
ATGATATGTCTTGCTCATCATATACTACAAAGGATTTTGTTTTGATATCACATACGTCGTATGACTTAGCATGTAGTGGTGTAACTTCTTAGTTGCAAAAACCACTTCTAAGCACAACTTTTCTATGTATGTGTACCCTAGCTCATAGCTCACCAAGGTGTGGCTGATATAATATATCACTTGCTCTTTGTCTTGCATATTATTTTGGGCTAACATGGTTTCCAATGCAAATTTAGTAGCCGATATATAAAGTAGGAATGGCACATATAGCCTTGGTGGAGCTAGTACTGGTGGCATTGCCAGGTATTGCTTGATTTTAGCAAAGGCCTCTTGATAGTCCTTATCCCAATTAAATGGGATCTCCTTGTGTAGCAATCGATTCATGGGTCGGCATTTATCCAATAATTGTGTGATGAATCACTTTATGGATGCTACTTTGCCCTGTAGGCTTCTTAGCTCTTTGATATTTGTGGGAGGGCATGTTTCTAGTATGGCCTTGACCTTTTATAGGTCAACCTTGATCCCCGTTTAGAAACAATGAATCCCAAGAGTTTACCTGAAGTTTGCCACACATATGTAAGTAAACTAAAGCTAACATAAATAAGAAATGTAACATACATGATCACATAAACCTTCATAATAGAAATGCAAGAGGCTAGAGCAATTTTTGTAGCATGCCACTATGTCTCTTCATGTGTTCCTATGTATTTTTTTGAGGAAAGGAAGGGGGGATTTATAGGAAACTACGAGGGAGAGGAGAGGGTACCCAAGATCTAGAGTGCCTAGCTTTACCCAGTGTGAAAAGGGTTTAGGCATTAAATGCATGTTTATTGATGCCTTCCCATGTTAGTGGCCTTGGAAAGTGTGAAGTAATTTAAAATTCAAAAATATTGATTCGACAATGTGAATAGGGCTTGGGGTATTACATGTGAATATTTATTTTTCTTGACTTAGGCCTCAAATTTAAATTTTAAATTCAAATAAATTCATGTGGTAGTGTGAAATGATGAAATGAAGGGTGTGGATAGGTTTAACAGGCATTTAATAATTTTGACTTGGGCCACCCATGGGAATTTTAAATTCAAATAAATTGAATTTAAACCCCATGGAGTGTGAAAAGGAATTTTTCATGTTAAATGTGGGTGTTAAGTGGAATATTAGAGGGAAATTGGAGGACTATTAAGGATAAGAGGGGATTAGTAATGGTTTTAGTGAGTTGGGGGTTTAGTGGATTCAAATGACTAAACTTTGGTGTCTACAAATGCCCATTTTTGTGTTGTATTGTATGAAAACATAGTGTGGTACAAAAAATAAGAGACACCTGGTTGGTTGGATTGATGATGCATGATAATGAATGAGTGCTTGAGGAGGATGAAGTAAGATTACCCCAAATCAAGGACATGGAATTTATCCCAATAATGGAATGGATAAATGTCTTTGAAGCTTTTCCTTTGATAGATTGATGAGATCACTTTATTTGGTAAATGAGTCATCCGTATGGTAGGTGTCATCACTATGCTACAATCAAATATAAGTGGTTGGTCAATTTTACCACCTCGATGGAGAATAAGTCATGTAGACCCATACATAGGCATGGTGCGTAGTGAATCAAATTTGATTAGAGTTTGATTGAGAGGATAAATTATACATTTTGACCTAATAGAGTAGGGTTCATGATAGTCTCAGGAAGATTTCTTAGATAGATGTCAAGTCCAAAAATGGGTGTTTTGGGTGTTGATATTATTTGGGATAAAATTTTATGGGTATTATCTACCCCCTAAAATTGCGAGTGGGTGGAAGACAAAATGGATGACAATAATGAGATGATTGACAGAAGGTGGAATGGGCAAGTAAAGTGTGTTGAAGGAAATTTTACCAAAGGGATTTGGTGCCTTTGGATCCTTTGAACTAAAATTTGACTTTTGATATGGCGAGGCAAAGGATGCAACCTTTTGAACCTAGCAATTGATTTATTTATGGAATGTGTGTTGGCAGTGATAAAACCACTCCAAAGGCTTGATGTCATGGCAAAGTGTGGGATTGATCGATTGATTGAAATTTATGCATGGTGGATTGATTAATGGAATTGTTCTTATATTATCCCAGTAAAAAAGGAGAAAAAATGATCTTGTGGGTTGATATAAAAAAGTTTACCATGTTGTAGTCATTTTCATTGATTTTTCATCATTTTGTTTTTGATATGATGAACTATTTTTATTCATTTAAATAGGGTGATATGATATATGGATGGTGTGATGTATGTGTTTTAGGTGTGAGTGCTTGATCATGGAATAGGGTAGGGTAGATATGAAATGTGAGATGACATGGACTACATAGGTTGAAGTGCATGGATGACGATGGGTAAGGACTCTTTTTTGTTTTTGACTGGTTTGTATTTGATAGGATTTTGATAAGTTGTATCACCGTGATCACCATTTTGCAATTATGTAAAACACACCATTTGCAATGAAAATAAAATATTGAATTAAGTTAAAGAAAGTCCTTTTTGTACAAATAAACCCTTGTGTAGGGTGCTTTTACAACATTGAATGTGCCAATAAGGGGATGATCCCCTTTTACAAAGTGAACATGGTGTCTTTGTTTCTCATGTCACAAGCATATGGGTGGTGGTTTTTTTTGTTGTGACCATCGTGGAGTTGATTTGTGCCTTTGAATTTGAGCTTTGAATTGATTTGAACCTTGAATCCTACACACATGCAAACAAGAAAGTGACTAGTAGCACCTGTCACACATATGTAAGCAAAGTAAAGCTAACATAAGAAATAAATGTAACATAAGTTAGCTTTTGAGGTAGATCGCAATGGGAGATGGCAATCACAAGATGCAAAAATATGAGAGAAAGTAAATTTATGAGATTGCAAAAATATGCTATAAATAGAAATGATGGAAATGAATACAATATTGCTATGGAGGAAATGGACACTCCATGCAAGATGCTACAAGACTACATTGTACTCCATCACTAATGGAGTTACACAATAATACTACTACTACCTACTATCTTGTCAATCTCTTACAATGAGGCCCTTTTATAATGGAAGATAGATTCCTTGGCCAACACTCTACCTAGTTGTACAAGGGACACCTTGCACATTTACAACTTGCACATTGACACTTGTGCATTTATTACATTGCATAAAGTAACTAGATAACTTCCCCCTAAAGTAATCTAATGTCCTAAGTATGTACCTAGAAAGGTACATTTACATGATCCAAATGATGTAATAGACTCTAACTCTAACACCCCCTTGTATTACATTATTTGGGTATTGAAGACTTTAGTCTTCAATATGGATCTTCTTCCATCAGATGCTCTTTGACTTGTTCAGGTTCATCATCTTCTTCTATCCATTCTCCTATATTGTTCTCTCTGTGAGTATCTTCATTTGGTTCTACTTCTTCCTCTGATTGTTGATGGCTGAGTAGAGCATGGTGCAATTGTCCCCTCATATTTTTTATTTTGATTCTTCTGTACTTGCCTTTATGATGTATTGGTTCTTCATTTTCTCCAACCTATTCTTTTGGAAATGTGTTAGCATCATTTTGAAATATAACAATGTCTTGTGAGATTTCCATTGAGTCTAGGATATATGTGTTTCCATGGATTGATCCTATCGCTTCTATCTCACCTTGATTCATGATAAGACATGTATTGATGCCATTCATATATCTGAAGTTGACCATATAGTTGTTTTCCACCAACTTGCTTACTGAAATGAGGTTGAATGTTAATCCAGGAACATACAATACTTTTTGTAGCAAAATATTTGGAAATGATTTGCTTGGTGTTACACATCCATATCCATGAATAGGATAAGTTTGGCTATCTACAATTCTTAGTCTGTAGCCTTTGATGACTTCAAGGTAGTCAAACCATTGTAGATTTCCTGTCATATGATGACTTGCACCTGAGTCAATGTACCAAGTGTTTTCATGCTTTGTGGAGTGATTCTTGTTAGAGCAATTTTTGCACTTATTGTATGATGTTCCTTTTTCCATTTGAAGAAGTAGAAGAAAAGAGAGAATTTTGGTAGTATACCTTATAGCTCCCAATATTAAGGTATATGTAACCTTTAGAGTATATAAGCTTGATTTGATAAAACCTTTGTTAACTCTTAGGTTTTGTAGACTTCCTTATATCTCCCTAATGATGAGAGTTCACAAACCTAATAAGATTTTAGGTTTTGTAGGAAGCTTACATCTATCCAATGAATTTAGAACTTGATAATTTTTGATGGATGCTAATATTACCAAGTTTTGTAGAATGCCTTATGACTCCCTAGGATGTTTTGGATAGGATATATGATCAATATAGTGCTTTTTGTAAATTGTAGTTCAATTTTGAGTTGATTTTGTGAAATTTTGTAAACACCAAAATCAACTTTTTATCTCCTTATTACTCCTATTGAACTAAGCACTATTTCAATTTTTGAAGAGGTTTTGATGTTGGATTTATTTTTCCTCCTTTAAGTGTTTTTGAGACAACACTATTATAAAAATTCCAACCTTTGAAAATTTTTAATAAACCTCTTTAAATACCCCTTTTGGTTGATTTTTAATGTTTTCTAATTTCCAATTCCTAAATTTGATGTTGTATTCCTTATAACTCCCAAATTTGGAAAGATTAGAAAATAATATTTGCAAATAATTTAAATTTCAATAATAACCCTTATTTCTCCTTGGTAACCTTTTGCAAATATTAACAATTCTGAAATATGCTTGCTTAATAAATCACTAATGTTGAATATTGCAATAGTAGATGTAATGTACCCTTATAACTCCAAAACCTTAGGTTTAAAGCAAGCAAATAATAAAATCAACCTTTACCTTAATAATCCTTCAATGTTGTGCGGTGGCCGATTAGTAGCTTTGTGGTGTGTAGCGCTCATGGGCAGTCAAAGCCCTCTTTGATCGGTGTTGGTTTTCTCCTTGGTTGGTGCTCCTTCTCTTCTGCAAATGGCATCAAAAGCTCCTTGAAATATGCTTTGATAGAGCTCCTCTAAATGCAAGCACTGGTTCACTGGTTTTATGACAGCATCTTAAATGCTTTTCTTACACCTTTGAATGGTGTATGGCTTGAATTAGCCATTTTCCAAGTGAGCTTCAATGCTATTGACTTCATTCGCTTAGTTCTATTGTTTTCTACTTCATTCTACTCTATTCTTCTTTGTTCTCCAAGATAGGTATCTTAAGTAGGATGGACTTCGTGACAAGTGTCACACGAAGCGTTACAAGGTAGGTGTCTTCAATGTACCTTTGGCAATGATGAGGTTGGTGGTAACCTCCAAATATTCTTAACTCCCTCCAAATGTATGTAACTCCCTTTTAGGTGAGCGCTTGGGTCTTCATGAATGTTGGGAAGCTTAGAGAATTTGTGCCAAGTGGCACTCAAGGCTTGTGCATGCAAGCCTCCTTTCTAACACTTCAAATATGAGCTTGCAACCCTAATTCTTCCTTTATCTTTGCATCCTACATGAGCTTGCTATGTTTCTTGATATGCAAGCTTCCTTTTGCATGTTGGCTTGGTGAGGATGATAGATGGCTATAGCTGGATTGCTTCATGGTTCTATGGCACACTTTTGAGCTTTCCTTTTGGTGGATGTTCACTTCAATGGATGCCTTAGGTATAGCTCTTATCTCTGCACCTATTTGCAGGTTTCGTAGCTCATTTTAATGCCAATTTGTGCCCTTCTTTAGTGCTTGAAAAGTAGTGTTGGTTATAACAACCAATAGGTAGCCCTTTTGCTTTATCTTTTACGTAGATAACCTATCATTGAATGCTACCCTTTTTCTATGTAAGCATGAGTGATAATACCTTCTTTTAATGGCTCCACTATTGTAGGTGATGTGCTGCTTATAGGGTTGGATTTGATGGAGGAAAATAGTGTTTTTAAACACCTCAATTCTTGGACGTGTGAGCTCTTCGGTGGCTCCTTCCTCTTGCCAAAAATCTATTGATCATGTGAGCTCTTTGGTGGCTCCTTCCTTCTTGCTAAATCTACTGGATAAAACATCCTTACTACCCCCTATAAATAGTAATACTTTTGTTCTTCCAAAGGAACAAAAGAGGTGCCTTTTGTAATAGATAGATCTTGCACCAAAATGAAGAATTTTTTATAATCCTTCTTGCTTCTTCTTCTTTGGATGATAGTCAATCCAAGCTAATGAAATATTGTTTTGAATAAGGATTCCTGCACTCTATGCTGAAAAAGAAACCCTTATATTCTCCTTGAATCTTGAGACTTCCAAGGTCTCGATTTGAGGCTTCCTTCAAGGACTTCAATGGTGGCTTTCTACTCCACCTTTTTGCTTGTAATGGTGGCTTCTTTTGGCCATGAAAGTGCTGCAAATTTTTTATAGTTTTTGTGCTTTTTAACAACACAAACTAATTGAGAACAACTAGTTAAAAAATCAACTAGTATGGTGCTTAATAGATGCACTTTTAATGGTAACAATAATTTCACCTTATTGCTCCACTAATTTCTCAAAAATACTCTTAACAATTCCATTGCAACCTTTCAAGCATAATCTAGAATGAATTCTTGTAAATTTCACTACAAACACAGTTGTAGGATCTAGTCTTCTTTTTCTTCAAGATATAAGATAGGTAGTTGATTGTAACTCTGAAATCTAATCAACTCCTAATGTGCAAATGAACCTTAAAAGGAATTTTTCTCTTTTGCACTTTTGAAGACTATAATTCAATTTTCCTCTTTGCAACTTTTGATCTAATATAAGGTGCTTTAACAAATCTGATAAGTAATCCAATTAATGAATTTACTTGCACCAATAGTTGCTTACCTTTTTTGATAGATTTTGTAGAGGATGTAGATCAAGCTTGTTGCTTTAGATTTTTGCAACTTTTGTTAGCTTTTCCAAAAAGCTCCTCCTTCACCAAAAAGAGATCTCAAACTTTCTTTCATGAGCCTGGGGTTTGGTGGCTTGTTCTTCTCTAGTAATATTCTCCTTTCTACTGTAGATTTGGAGAAATATTTATGCCTTCTTGGAAAGGTAATCTTCAAATCTCTTGATTTGGCAAGCTTCTTCTATCTTCAAGTCTTCTTGTCGAATTCTAACTTCAAGCAGGATCTTCTTCTCAAGACTTTGAATGTCTTGAGGTCTTCTGTATCTTCTTTGGCACTCCTTGCCAATTCTTCTTCTCCTGATTGGGCTTGTTGTCGGATGGTGATAATTGTCCCAATTATTTCCCTTATCAGAAAGTTTCTCCTTGATGGAGAATTTCTCCAATGAGTTCTTCTAGGAACTCTTTTGATGATCTTGCTTCAGCAACAAGGCTCTCCAAGCCTTTTTCCTTGAGACCTCTCCTAGGTCTTCGATTTTGCAGCTTCTTTGGTCTTCCTTGAGACCTTCTTCAAATTCTAGAATTGAGATCTCCTTCCTGGATCTCTTGATTCTATTACTTCTAGATTTGAATAGGACTCTCCTAGTCCTTCTCGTCCTTCCAAGAATGGAAGTTTCTTCAATGAGATCTTCACCTGATCTCTTCACCTTCAAGTTTGCTTCAGGTGTTGGATTGATTCTGAAGAAAATACTCTTCCTAAATTTCTTGTAGGAAGTTTCCCAACTCACTGAATCTCCTTTCCCTACAATAAATTATTAGTACTGAAATCTGAATCTACTTCTGAATTAGGTACTCTCTTCTGGAGTCTTCTTTAGGATCAAGGCTTTTGTGGCCTTTTTTAGATCAAGGCTTTTGTGGTTTTTTAGATCAAGGCTTTATGGCTTTTTTAGATCAAGGCTTTGGTTTTTGGGATTGGATCAAGGCTTCTATGGCCTTTTCTATTGTGAATTTGACTTTATTGATGGAGATCTTCAATCTCTAGACTTCACTATGACTCTTTCTCCTAGAGTCTCTTCTGTAGTATTCTTCTCTTGCAACAACTAATCTCTACACTATGAAGGCACTCCGACCTTCGGGCAATGAAGTTGAAATCTCCTAGCTTTCTATTGTAGGAGGTGTCCCAATCATCTAAGAGTTAGTTCCCTATAATAAAAGAAACTTCAGGCAATAGTAAACTTTTTAGATCTCTTAGATGAGCTTCACTAGTTGATTCATCAAACTAGTGGATCAAATGTTGAGTCCTTATCTTCACGAGTTTTTCTGTAACTCTATGGGAAGACTCTGAGCCAAATGAATTTCATAATTTCTCTTTCCAGTCTGTTCTACCAAATAATCTTAAGGTAATAAAATTTACATGCAATGGGTCCAATGGAACATCCGATTTGCAAAAATTGAAGCTATGGTGATTGGCCCTATTTTAACAATAGTACTTTCTCGAAGCTCTCCCTACCACCTTGATTCTTCTGAAGATTTTTGCAAGAGCCTGTGCACTATGGCGAATCAGGTTCACAAAAATTTAGGCTCAATAATAATGGTGGTTCTCCTCTCAATCTACAGTAGCTAGTTCTACTGTGACTAGATCTACCATGGCTCTGATACCACTGTTAGATTTTGAGGTAGATTGCAATGGGAGATGGCAATCACAAGATGCAAAAATATGAGAGAAAGTAAATTCATGAGATTGTAGAAATATGCTATAAATAGAAATGATGAAAATGAATACAATATTGCTATGGAGGAAATGGACACTCCATGCAAGATGCTACAGGACTACATTGTACTCCATCACTAATGGAGTTACACAGTAATACTACTACTACCTACTGTCTTACCAATCTCTTACAATGAGGCCCTTTTATAATGGAAGATAGATTCCTTGGCCAACACTCTACCTAGTTGTACAAGGGACACCTTGCACATTTACAACTTGCACATTGACACTTGTGCATTTATTACATTGCATAAAGTAACTAGATAACTTCCCCCTAAAGTAATCTAATGTCCTAAGTATGTACCTAGGAAGGTACATTTACATGATCCAAATGATGTAATAGACTCTAACTCTAACAACATACATAATCACATAAAACTTTGTAAGATAAATGCAAGAGGCTAGAGCAATTTTTGTCGCATGTCCCTATGTCTCTTCATGTGTTCCTACATATATTTTTGAGGAAAGGAAGGGGGATTTATGGAAAAATATGAGGGAGAGGAGAGGGTACCCAAGATTTGGAGTGTCTATTTTTACCTAGTGTGAAAAGGGTTTAGGCATTAAATGCATGCTTATTGACACCTTCCCATGTTAGTGGCCTTGGAAAGTGTGAAGTAATTTTAAATTCAAAAATATTGATTTGAAATGTGAATTGGGCCTAGGGCATTAAATGTGAATATTTAATTTTCTTGACTTAGGCCTCAAATTTGAATTTTAAATTCAAATAAATTCATGTGGCAGTGTGAAATGATGAAATGAAGGGTGTGGATAGGTTTAACAGGCATTTAATAATTTTGACTTGGACCACCCATGGGAATTTTTAAATTCAAATAATTCAAATTTAAATCCCATGGAGTGTGAAAGGGGATTTTTCATGTTAAATGTGGGTGTTAAGTGGAATATTAGAGGGAAATTGGAGGATTAGGGAGGCTAAGAGGGGATTAGTGAGGGTTTTAGTGAGTTGGGGGTTTTAGTGGATGCAAATGACTAAAATTTGGTGTCTACACTTTCATAAATATTGACTCACATGTCAATTCTTTAGATATTGTAGTGTTCATTTATTCTTCATATTTTGGCCAAATTATTCCATTAGCCTTATGTGTTTCAATTCATCATTTGAGGGAAGTAACAATATCTTTTGTTTCAGTATTAAACTTACCTCTATTATTTCCATAGGCAGGACATACTCATAGAGGAAACCAAACCACTTGTACTTTAACTCATTTTTTGCTCCCATCATAGAACCTTCTACTTCTAATGGATAATAAAAAACCTCATATTATTTTATAAATTTTGAATCCTCAACTAAGAAACGACTATATGATTCATAGTCTTCATCAATATTTGATCTTATCTTTAGAATATTTATTTTAAAGTTCAAGTTTTTCCTCAAACCATAGGAAATATGCCCCTTGATGGGAGGATTGGGGTTCTCCTACAAGAATTGTTCGTACATTATTATATAAAAATTTCCTTACAATATCAAGTTCTCTTTTTAATTAAAAGGAGTATGATTCTTGGTGAATACGTAGGGGATTATCTAGAGGAGTTGTAAACTTACCTAAATTTGGATTGGACACTACTAAAAATTGGGTAGGGAGGCAAAAACTACTCATCTTAGGTTCCCTCGGTACAACATATGTTTTTGTTATACTAACTTGAGGTGCAATCACTTGATTTTACCATTAGTTGAATTATGATGGGTTAAGTAACCATTAGTTGATTGGTGACAATGGGTTGATTTACCACTACAACCTGAATTGTCATTTATTGATTTATTTCTTGCATAGTGAATCTTTGTAGTGTAATTTAATGAATCATGACCCATTTTACATGTAAAGCACTAAAATTTTGAAATCATATTTTCCATTCAATTGTGCACTTGAGTATTCATCCACATGTTTCCCTGTTAGAGTTCCCTAGCTCAAAGGGACTCATTATAGGCCAACATTTTCTAGGAGTGAGGATCAATATATCCCTTTGTTAAGTTAATAGCCATTGAAGCTCATGATCAATGAACTACATGTTTTCTTACTGATGAGTTTTCCAATTCTTCTCTTCAAAGTTACGATATTATATGAATATACGACAAATTTCTATGAAGTCTAAAACAAGCTATTTTCATACATCATAGATAGTTAGTATTCTTTATTGTTGACTCCTAGGACAATGAGGACTTGTTTGTATTACATTTTTATCCATACTATCCTTATCCATATGTAATTTGGTGTGTAGGTTGTCCTATTGGAGCAAATACTTGTTATTTAGGATATTAAATTAGTTGTTAATTTTGTACAACTTGAAAACTTAGGGTCACCACCTATTGTTGTCATTGCATGAACTATTGTATTGGTTATTCTCTTTGATACACCTCTTATAAAATGGGATTCTAGATTATCCATTTATTTTATATATTTATCTATGGATTATCTTGAGTCTAAGCGATATTCAAACTTTACAAAAAATATTTTGACCTTGGGGAGTTTGTAGGTAGAAAGGTAATTAAGGACTCTAAATACATGACATATTCTAAATTATTTAGTAATTCACCCTAGTTGAGCCACCATGATACTGCTTTAAGCATAAATGTGTCAAAGATAAGAGTGGAACAAATTGCTCATCTAACAAAAACTTAAGCAAATAATTTTCAACTTTGACAAATTTCTCTTTGTCAACAAAAATAAATTCTATGCCAAAGATGAAATGATTAACTGATTTGGTGAAAATTTGCTCTTGTTTTACTACTAGAAAATCACTATTATTATCATAGGATAATTCCACAAGATCTCACAATATCTCAAATACAAATCTCACACAATAATAATAACAATCTCATTGAAATATAATTTATAAAATCTATTTTAAGCAATGCATAAATGCAATGCTTATTTTTCAATTACATATTACAAAGATTTGTATTCAATATATACATATGTGATACTCTTTATATTCACATGACTCTTGACCTTTACACTTACATAAACTCTTCATCTCCTCATTTTCATAAGATATCCAAACTCTTCATAATTCTCAAATATATAATAATAAATCTCATATATTTACATAAATAAAAAGTCCCTCATGATTCCTCATAAATTCTCACTCCTAAACATGGCACTTCACTCACATAAATCATACTTACTCACTCACATAAATCATACTTACTAACATGTCACCTCACACACATAAATTCACACTTATTTACATGACACATAGCTCACACTTAATAACTTGACACCTACTATAGACTCAATTATTAAACACACCCTAATCTAAATTATTTAAAATGTCTTTGCATTAATATTGTAAGGTACCAAATAATGTAATACCTCCAAAACCCCTCTATATTGCATTATTTGGTATGAAGGTACTTTACCTTCATTTTCTTTCATCTTCTTGATTTGATTAAGATGATGCATTTTGGCTTGTTCTAATTTTGTTACCAATTTTGTTTCTTTTGAATCGATTGTTGAATTTAATATCCTTTTTCTAGCCATATCTGTTACTAATTTTTTTTTTTTTTCAAGTTGAAGAAGGTCCATTTAGTGCTATCCGTATTATTTCTTCCATCTTATACCATTTGTGCATTGCTTATACATTCATAATTCATATCAATATTTCCTTTTTGCTAGCAATATTTTTGAGAGTGATTGTTACCTTAACAAATTTTACAACAATGAAGATTCCAACATCTTTATTTATTTTGCCCATGCATGCCACAATGTCCTCATTTATTACCTGACTATTTGAGGTCTTTTTTTTCTTTATAGCATTTTATTGCCAAAATATTTTAGAATCTGTGCCACTGTATCCTATCAAAAACTTTATGCCAATCTCTCTATCACTGTTATTGATATCATTATAATATCTTTAGTCACATATAATTTTTGCACACTCTTTCTTCATGAACAATGTTCAAATTCCTTGTGTCACATGCAATATCTATTCTTTGAATAAGTTATTTTGTATTTGTTGTCAACGGTCCCAAATCACAAGTATGACAACTTCCATAGGGCTTTATGGACTTCAAATCATAATTCTCATTTTTCTTTTGATGAATATCACTAGTATTACAACATGCATCTATCATCATGGATCTTAAATCTATGATATCAAAACATGTATTAGCTATCACAAGTATTAAATCATGTGCCACAATAAACATATTTCATCATATACTTGTTCTTCAATTCTTCAAAAAACTTCTTGCTTTTTTTGTCTTAAGAACATTTAGAGTGATTATTGCCTTGTACACTATTGTAAATAAACTAATAGATATTATGATATAGTTTCATAACAATCATTAGCATCATTGAGAAGACCATGTATGCAATGTTGAAGTATTAAAAAATCTCTATTTTTAGCTTCTTTGTGAATGGATTGTAAATGTCCCATCAATTTTGTTGACACATATTTTTCATCTTCAGTAGCTCCTTGAGAGATGGATTGTAAGATATTTTTGGCTAACTTTTATTTAACTATACTATCCTCTGGTGATGCATGCTAAATATTCATTTTATTTTTTATTTGTTTTCTTTTCTCAATTGTCATGATGTTTCTTATTATCTTCAAGTAATTTATCTTTGATCAATATTTGAGATTTTGATCAAATAATTATGCAATATTTCTATTCTCACAATTTTTTATTCAAATTTCTTCAATTTGAATTATTTTCCTTTGTTGTATAATTCCTTATAACTCTGAAATTAATAATTTTTCTCATTTAATTAATTTATTAATTATTTTTTCAAAATTTTCTTTCAATTACTTTCTTTCTCAATCATATTCTACAATTTTTCATTCTTTAATCAATTATATTCTTATAAATCCCTTCAATCATTTTAAAATCTTTCAATAATCAATTTTCCTTTTTTAATCTCTTCAAAACAATTTATTAAATTATTTTTATAACTCCCAGATTATTTTATTCCTCCAAAAATAAAAATTAGTCTTCTTATTACTCCAATTATTTCTCTTTAATCGATGCCTCTTTTAATAAATCAAACCTCTTCACCTTATAACGTTATGATCCAAGTTTATAAAATACCTTATATGGTGTCTATTGTTCAAATCTCCAAGATATGAAATGATGACATGAATTTTGCATTTTTAGAAATTACTCAAGAATCATACTCCCTTGGTACTATAGTTTTTGCATAGGTGTTAATGCATGAACATTCTTCCATTCTCCTTGCTTTCTCCTGGTGCCAACTAATCTATTGTTCAACACATTCAATATTCAACTTCAATTTTACCTCAAATGCCTCAAATAACTCCTTTTAATGCTTTTGTATGCACAATATTCTCTTGGTTTACCTACATTATAGTATGTCTAGCTCACACTCTAGTTTGTTTGCATGTTCATGTGGTTCATATTCTAATTTATTTGGCACACACTTTGGTTTATCTTTACTATTTGCATGTCTAGCTCTCGTGATTGATGCAATCAACCTTATACTTTAACTCCTCTCAAACTTATTATGGATTCATATTATCTCCTTCCTTGAGGAAATTATCTTTATTTTTGCTCTCTCCTCTTTATTGTATCTCTCCTTCAAACTTCCAGTAGTCTAGATCTTCTTGAACTTGGACTTGTTTCTCACTAAGCATAGTCAAGGTGGCTTTTACCAACAACTCTCATGAAATCTCATATTTCTCTTCTCTATAGCTCAATATTCTCTCCAACATAGCTAAGTCTTATTTCCATCATAGCTTTTATACCACTGTTAGCAAATCACTCTTATTCTCATAGGGTAATTCCATAAGATCTCACAATATCTCAAATGCAAATCTCACACAATAACAATAACAATCTCATTGAAATATTATTAATAAATCTACTTTAAGCAATGCATAAATGCAATGCTTATTTGATTGCATATTACAAAGCTTTATCTTTAATATATACATACATGAGACTCTTCATATTCACATGACTCTTGACCTTTACAATTACATAAACTCTTCATATCTTCATACTCATAGAAGATCCAACACTCTACATTTCTCAAATAAATAATATTAAATCTCATATATTTACATAAAAACAAAGTCTCTCAAGATTACTCATAAATCCTCACTTCTAAACATGACACTTCACTCACATAAATCACACTTACTAATATGACACCTCACACACATAAATCCACAATTTTTACATAACACATAAATCACACTTAATAGCTTGACACATACTATAGAATCATAAATTAAACACACCATGATAAAAATTAATTTACAAGGTCCTTGCATTAATATTGCAAGGTACCAAATAATGTAATACCTCCAACATTTATGAGAAACTTGATTTAGGTTTTTTCTATAGTTTATAATGATGTTGTTATCCTACAAAGCATTTTATTGATGCATTTTGAGAATGTATCCATAAGCCATGTACTATAATGGATAAAATTTCAAGGTTAAAAAATGTGAAATTTGGTTTAGGGATTGAATTGCTCTTACGATGTGGAGCAATCACTTCAAAAGGACTTACAAAAAATTTCATCAAGAAAAGTTAGAGGAATTAATTTGAGTGAAATGCCTCTAATTTTGTATTCAATGACTCCTCCAAAAGGACTTAAGAATTTTTTTCTAGGCAATACACTTAAACAAGGAAGAATCTCTCCTTGGATGAAGACTTTGCAAAAATCCTTTATATTTTGGTAAATAGACTTTTATCAATGACAACATAATTTGGAAGTAAAATCGAGGAATATTGAGGGATTTTGTACACTTTTAATTCTACTTCATAGAAAAATTTAAAATTTTGATGAGGTTCAAAAAAAAGTTACCCTTTACAAAGCACCTACAAAATCATATGCAAAATTAAAAATACATTCAAAGTTAGATTTTAAAGAAGGAATAAACTTTATTTCAATGTAAAAAAACAAGCCTTTAGGTCCTACCATGCATGCTAGAAACTATTATATTGTGAAAAAGGTCTAACTTCTTATGCGCTCATAATTACATTTCAACAATTAGAATAAGGGAGATCATGCCCCTTTGATCTATAGGTTTAGGTTGGATACCCAGTACTAAATTGATATAATTTGATATATATATATATATATATATATATATATATATATATATATATATATATATTATTATTATAACACACACACATATACATATACACATACATATATAGAGAAATAAAATATAAAAATAAATGCATAAAAATAAAAATTTGAAGGTAAGGGTGCAAGAGATTAAAGCAAATTATATGAAATTAAATATGGTCGTATCCATAGCAAGGAGAGTGTGTGTTCAATTAACACATGATTAAATAAAATAAAATAAATGTATCTCATGCATATGAAATGGTATTAACAAGGAATAACAAGAGGACCAAAGAGCAGTGCCACAATCATTATGCATTCCATAATCCAAAATAGTAGTGCTACAATTGGAAAGCAAAGTATTTAAAAAACTCATTATTTATAAAATGAGAGCAATTCTAATGTGGGACTCGAAAAGTGCATCTCTAATTATTTCAAGTCCAAAATATGTTTACAATGGAGCCCATGTATCCTATTTATAGGAAGAATTCACTCCTAAGTTACATTAGGTGAGAAATACTTTGATCAAAAGTAAATAATTTTGGGGCATCTTTAGTAAAGTGATGCAGTTCCAAATGTTACATTCCTTAAATAATTCTTATAACACACTTAAAAGGATTTCAGGTGGATTTTGACACCACAAAAGGACACAAATATTACTTTCTTCATCTTCCTCAAATTTCATGCATTCTTGTCCCCTTGGCCTACTGATGAACAAATAGCTCCAAGATGGGGTAGTAAATTACATCAATTTTTTAAGAGAATTAGTCTTATTGTATCAAATCACTTCTCTTGGGAGAAAATAACTCATATTGGGATCAAATCACTTCTTTGAAAGTGAATCACATTTTTGAGACTTAGCCAAAGTATTTCTAATTTTCTAAACTTTATTATTTTGCATTGGTATTCTTGGACTTGCAAATTTTATTTTCTCATCTTTTATGGCTAACTCCTTGGAGAATCTAGAAGGTAGTGACCAAGATAATATGATTTTTAACATTTTTATTCATATCTTTATGATATTTTCTCATATGTGATCCATGTTTATGTTTTTTACACTTTCATTCATATCTTGATGATTTTTGCTCATATGTGGTCATTGTTTATTTTCTTTAGACTTTAGTTTGAACTATGATATAGGTATAAATGTTATTGGAGAAAAGTGTAGAATTTAAGTATTTAATTTATTTAGGTAAATAATAACAATTTTTTTTATTAATAGGTTAAGAAGGGGATTGAAAGGGCTTCATCCCTTTTACATAAACTTCCTTACAAGAAAATCATAAAAGGCAAAGAAAACCTGGTGCCAAGTCAATCTGAACTATTAACAATCATAAAGAACCAACCTAAAGCACTTGATAAGAAATATATATACTAAAATATCAATAGCAAGAATATCCAAACAATAGTTGACTTTACATACATAATAGTCTGCCACATATAGACTAGGACACCTATAACAATTTACCCCAAGAACTGAACCCCAAAATCTAGCTTCTTCTAACTAGAAAGTGAAAATTATTGGGCTAATTTGGCTTATCCTTAGCCACAAATTCAATTAGTTGAAGTGGGAAATTATCTTCCCATATAGTAATATCTTGAGCCTCCACCCCCTCCTGATAAATATGTTTCAACTAAATGTTGTGACAAGAATATAGGATCTCTTTCTTAAAGCATGCAGAAAGACACCGTACCGATATGATGCAAACAAAAGTAGATACAGATGCTAAGTCCTACGAATGCATGAAGGAAATGACGCAGAAACAAGATGTAAGCAAACAAAGTAGGGCCTATTTTATTGATATTGCTTTTAATCCGATTACAATACATCCCCCCTCTAGGGCTCAGAACATGTGATACAATTTGTTACATCAATGGATGCATGGATGAATTCGTGCTTCCAATATTGGACGGTACGCTTCCAGCGTCTTTCGCATGCCCACATTGGAAGTGGGCGGGCTAAAGGTTGTCACCGCTTGTGTCCATGTGTTTGTCATTCCTTTCTGCCCCTCTAGTATTCCTACCAATGAGATCATGCACATAGAAATACAACAAATAATTAATAGCATATGCATATCTAGAAAAACATGCAATCCCCAAGTCCTCTTATGGGTGCTTGTGCGATATCGATGATAAGACTGAAAAATTGATTACAGAATGATATATATGGAAAGGACAACATATAGAATTGGTATCACCTAATTTTGCATCGAATCGGCGTCGGACGGCCCCGTTATGCTCGTTTGCCCGTCGGGGGCCTCTCCAAAGTGAGCGCTCCAATTTCCTACCTATGCTCATCCAAATCACCTGAAAATCATGGGTTAGGAATTATATTTCATTCTAAGACTACCCAAATGCTCGAAATTTGCATATCCTACCCAGATTCTCCTATATGTGACAGGGTCACCCTATGAGCTAGTTAATACATAAAAATAATAAAATGATAGTCAAATCATGCCAGAATGAGTTCAAAATTTAATAGAGGCATTAGGATATCATCAAGGACATATTGCAAAAATAATAGTAAGGAAATCGTGCATAGATTTCTAAACGCTTTGAGGGGGGACGCTGGGGACTGCAGCAAAACTTGCAAAAAGTGACCTTGCAAATATCCCATCCAGAGGCCTCCAAAACTCCTACAAACTTGTGGTTAGACTAAAAACAACATTTTGAGATGACCCAGAAGGTCAGATTTGGCAGATTATGCCCAAGTTATCCTATATCTGAAGGTGCTCCCTATAGGTTAGTAGACCCATAAAAATGACAGAAACCAAGTCGAATCATGTCAAAAAGCAATGAAATTTGGACAAAAACATAAGTACATTAGATATAAAATAATGCAAAAATAACAGTAACAAAACCATGCACAAATTTATAATCGCTCCGGGGTGGGGCGATTAGGATTGCAATAGTTTGGGGGGTGCCCGGGGGTGGGACGCCCACCTTTTAGGGCCTAGTTTTGACACCAATCCAAGTAGGATGGGTCCAAAACTTCCTAGGGGGTTGTGTCGATGAGTTTGGGTTTTGGATCTATATTGCATTCCTAGTGTTCACTCGACAACCTCTCTTCCAGAAGAGAGAGATTAGGGATGTAGGAAGCACAAAGAGGAATGGGGGTACAGTTTGGAAGCACTTCGTTGCTCCAAATGCTCTAGCTCTGTTCTTCTTTGGGGTGAGGAGGCTCACATTTTTTATAGACCTAAGGGTCTCCTTTGCATGCGCATGCGAGGGCACCACTTGGCTCATTATGCCTTTTTGGGGGAGAGAAGATTCCTCCCTGATTAGGGGCTCCTTGATTGAGGCCTCTTTGATTTGAATGTTCCCTCGCATCCCATGCCTTGAAGGCAGAGTTAGATGGTATATTTGGGCTGCCATTTATCAAGGTTTGAATTTTTGCCAGTCAAACCTACTAATCATCCCACCCTGGATCAATTGCTGCTAATCATCTCGGTGTGGGACGAATAGGATTCTAATCGTCCCAGGGTGGGATGAATAGGGAGCAAAGTGCTAAAAAGGTACAAAACTGACCTTTGACATTCCAAAACTAGTTTGGGAGTGGTTAGGACCACCTTTTTACCTTTGGAGGCTGCCCTAAGGGGTATGTATGCCATTTTGATTAGTGCTTGTAGTCACATAATCAGATTGGTGTTGTTTTGGTGTCTATAGATGACCCTTTTTGGGATGCGTTGTGTGTGGCACAGTGTTGAGCAAAAATAGATGACCAAAGCACTTAATGATTAGGGTTTCTCAGTAACCTAACCAAATTTTGATGCCCCAAGTATGGAAAGGGCACGCATTCTTGAATCCTTGCTTCTGACGAGCTAAGGAGCTTAACTCAAGTGTAACCTTTTTCGATGAGGTGTACTTGATCTTGGACATTATTCAGTCATGAATAGGCAAAGGGCACAAACTTTTGTCCGAGGAACCTTTTATTCATGCTTCCAGAATGCCAAGTGTTTTTTTAGCCTATGATTATTGCTTGTTTGTTGCCCCAAGCAAGAGCATGATTATATTTGTCAATGATTCTTTGAATGCGTGCCATTTCCTTGATTGGGTGTGTATTTGTTGATTGGTGACTAAGCGTGACTACCCCCTCAAGCAATGAATCGATGAGGGAATGACCAAAAATGAGAAAAGTGACGATTCGCTTGACCCAAGATGATGTTTTTTAGGGTGCCTTCAGTTGTTTTTCATTGAACGCTTATTGCAGTTTTCCAACCATCGGACCTGTTTTTGGTGGGTTTTGACCCTTTTTTTTTACGCTTATTAGGGTAGAAATTATCGAAAATCCTCCTTCCCGTGGAGTGGTCCGGCTATGATAGCCTTCTTAGGGAGTAGGATAGTGAGTATTTGTGACCCCAACGGTGGTTTTTCATGCCATGAATGTCAGGTGCAAAGGCACCTTTGTTCGGCAGATTTATTGTTGTTTTTGGTGTATTTTTTGGATGCAGTTTTTGTTGCTTTATTTCTTGCTCTGTAATCGTCCCAGGGTGGAACGAATACCAATTTTGTAATCGTCCCAGGGTGGTATGAGCGCTAACTAGAGCATTCATCCCAGGGTGGAATGATTACAGGCCTAACAGCCTATATAAGGACCAAAACTAGGTTTTGGGCTCATTTGCAATATTTTTTTCTTGGTGATTTGGAGCAGTGAGGAGGAGTGCGAGTGTGCGTAGCGGAGCGCTACTGAAAATTTGCGGACATCATGAGTGCGAGAACCGGATCTTCAAGTGGAGGAGCCGAGGCAAGACTAGTATGATGTTCCTTCTCTCTGCCTATTATTCGTGCATGTTTTATATGAAGTTTAAAACTCGTAAAATGTTTGTTCGCTTTATTTTGTTTTTGTTCATATTATGGTTGAAACCCTAATTTTTTTTTTATTTTTTTTTGTTTTTGCCATATTAAGGTTGAAACCCTAATATATTTTTATTTTGTTTTGTTTTCACATTAAGGTTGAAATCTTAATATGATTTTATTTTGTTTTGTTTTCACATTAAGGTTGAAACCCTAATATGATTTTTGTTGTTTTATTTTGTTTTCACATTGTACAGTTGTTTTCATGTATGTTGTCATTGCTATACAATTTTATTTTGATTTTTTTGTTTATATTAAGTATGTACTTAATATATTTTTTTATTTTATTTTGTTTTTCAGGTTGTGAAGAGTCGATACTGCCAGTCGACTATTTTCTCTGATGCCTGAGATGCCCTAACAGTTGTGGATTGGGAGTGGCTTGATGCCCTTGGGCTCAAGCACATGATGCGTCTGGAGCCTGTGGTGGGGGATCGGGCATATTTGACTGCCTTGATCAATCTGTGGGATCCCCGCACCAACACTTTTCATCTCCCAATAGGGGAGATGATTGTGACTCTGGAGGATGTGTATCGGATTCTATGGATTTCGATAGATGGACTGCCTATAAGGACAACCAACCGTGACCAGCGGACAACGATATTGACATGGTGTTTTGGTCCAGCAGTGGAGAGAGGGGTGGAGAGGGTTGTGGAGAGGGCAAAGGCTAAATTCCAGATAGGCAGTATTCTGGTGTAGTGGTGGCTGGAGAAGGGCATATTAGGGGTGAGGCATGCTTTGCTCATGGCCCTCATTTCCAATATGCTACTTCCTAACTCCTCAAGTGCGAGGTTCCCTTGGAACCTACTTGAGTTGGTTTTCTCATTGGTGGAGTGTCCTACATCAGCTCCACTTATTATGAGATGGATTCAGACATTATTGGTGCAGTTGTACAATGAGCTGTATGAGGTCCATTGCCGAAAGTAGAAGGGGATCAGGTGCAACTATCTCTTACAGTGTTGGGGATGGCAGCACATAGCTTTGGAGTGGCTGCAGGGTTTGCCTTGGACCACCCAAGGTGAGATGGTGGATCGAGAAATTGGATATGCCAATTTATGGTGGAGGTCAGAGGAGGTGACATAGGTCACTATACTGATGCCTTCTCATGTCTAGTTCCAGGGAAAGTGTTCTGGTGACCGTACTGAGAATGTCTATCCTGGACTGAGGTTGGAGAGTGGCTCTGATGTGTGTGCAGGGGTATATGGTTGATTGGGAAGCACAGGACAGAGCAAGAGTACTTCCTATATGTCTAGGTGACATGGTAGTTTGGGGTGCACCAAGGATTTCTTGGGGATCCCTTGATCTATCGATGTCATGATGATGGGAAGACTCTAGTCTGGCCTATCATTGAGCCACTAGGTGAGGGGTCTAATGCAGTTATTAATGTACCTGATGTGGACGATGTTGAGGTGACTACAGAGTATGACCAATGGTGGATTATGTGGCGATGGTAGGGTGAGGGGCCTCTAGGAGGCATGGATACTGTAGTAGCAGGAGGTGGGGGTGTAGATGCATCGATGGAGGGTTTGGGGGCTCCACTTGATGATGTTGACATGGTGGAGGTTGATGACTTCACTGGCGATGGAGATGATTTGGGGGTTCTAGAGTAGCCAGATATACAGGATGTCCCAGAGTAGTGGGTGCTAGAGCAGCAGGCTATCCTGGAGGTGCCCATGCCTCAAGCTGTAGCAGGGGATGTGGAGGTAGGCTTCATGCTGAGATAGCACGATTGGAGGATCTCCTATGGAGATGGGAGGAGGAGCATAGAGATGCTTTGGTGGAGGTAACATAGGAGAGGGATCTCCTACAGACTCAGTTGGCATAGTGGGATAGTGCATTGGTTGTGTATCACCAATGAGATATGGAGTGGGGTCGATACCGGATAGAGTTAGAGATAGAGGTTGTCCACCTCGGTGGATAGTTGCCTGTGCTTGATGGAGGTGGTTCGTCGCACCGTACGAGGGGCAGTGAGACTGAGCAGTCTGCATCATCTCATTGTAGGTGGCTAGGTGAGGGTAGTGTTGGTGGGCAAGGTGCGAGGGCTAGCAACAACCGCCTTGAGAGGTCCCATAGGACCCATACTACTAGGGGTAGTTCTAGTCGCACCGATCCTGCATGATCATGGTGGCCGACTCCCTAGGATTTGGGGATTTTGAGTTTTTGGTTTTTGTGAGGTCAGAGGACCTTCTTATTGTAGCCTGAGGGCATTTTGACTTGATATATATACATGACTCTTTTTGGTTTGATTATATACTTGTCATGGTTTATTGTTCTTTATGCATATTTATTTATGTTGATGTATGCATATGCTATTATGATTGCAGATGATTTTAACTATATGATATAGATGTATGCATATGGAATGGATGGAATGATTTGTTGGTATACAGGTGGTGGCACCATAGACTGTATAGGATTTACTGGCTTTCTATACTATGTGATTGCTTTATGGAATAACTTTGCATTTGTAATTTTTGTTTTGTATTTTTTGATGGTGATGTAAGTAATGAAATGTACAACAATTGTTTTAGAATGTAGTTAAGGTTTTTTTGAGACTCGGATGCTTTAACTAACTAGTCAAGACTCGTACATTATCTTACAAGACTTTTGAACAAGGTACGAATCAGACTTGAGTTTGACCAAGTTATTTCACATCCTTGTGTGTGCGATTGAGTTTGTTTATGTGGTATTCGTAAGGATATCGCCAGTGCCAGGTAGGCTGCCCACCAAACCTGTACTAAGGATCACCTAATTAGCTCCACTAACTCCTTTTTTGTATTTAGTAGGATTAATCTATGGTGCAATCTAGGATACCATAAGCTAGCTCATCCACATGCAAACATTGGTCTACACACATGCAAAGCTAATGTGATAGACATATCGTCATGCAGGAGGTTTGCCACCAGTGACCAGCAGGCTATCCACCAAATCGGGACTGAGGATCACCTTATGATCTTTCGAATGCTAAGAATTCTAGGGATTCAAGCTCAGGCATCTTTCGGTTGTTCAATTTGTTGGGATACTTGCTCTCACATATAGTGATGAAAATCACTATTTATTTTTCTCTTTTTTTTTCTCTTGAGAAATGGGTTTGAGTAGTGGTGATAACCACTGTTATTTTTTTATTGTTGCTTTTTGAGGATTTAGATTTTGAATTTTGATTTCAAAGTTGAGCTTGTGGGATTTTTGGCTTGTGAATGGCATTGATCCTTTAGGCCTTGGGGATGACTACCCATCCTTCTCAGGGGCGTGTAGTACGAATCCTTACAACTTTGGGGATCAAAGGTGTTTGGGAATTTTGATGGTGAACTTTTTATGGGGGACAAGAGATTACACCTTCTCAAATTTGAATTTTCATTAAAATATTCTTTTAAATAAATACATACATCAAAATAAAATAGCTCGCAGGCTTTACAATGGCCTGGCTCGGCTTTGTCTGCTCCTGCACTCTGTCTTCCTCTCTCTCTCATCCGCCACCAACTTTTGGGATTTTTCTTTGGAATGGTATTGATCCTTTAGGCCTTGGGGATGACTACCCATCCTTCTCAGGGACGTGTAGTATGAATCCTTACGACTTTGGGGATCAAAGGTGTTTGGGAATTTTGATGGTGAACTTTTGGGATTTTTCTTTGGAATGGTATTGATCCTTTAGGCCTTGGGGATGACTACCCATCCTTCTCAGGGGACGTGTAGTATGAATCCTTACGAATTTAGGGATCAAGGGTGTTTGGGATTTTTGATAGTGGTGAAAACCACTATTTATTTTGAGGAATTGGATGGGGAAGAGCTTGTCCTTTTGTCAATTCTCAGCATTCTTGAACCATTCACACAGGGGGATGAGCAGGATAAAATTTTTGCTCAAGGTACCCTAGACCACTTTGTAGGTTTCATCTTTCGTTCACACAACTTGGGAATTTTTATGTGTTTTAAGCTTGTGTTGGGATGCTATGTAACAAGGTATGATCCAAGTAAAACTCTACCTTGTAAAAAATTGGTCTGACTTTGTACAACATTTGACTAGAAATCTAAAGACAACTAAATGACGAAAACCCTAAAGACATTAGAAGACAACTGACTATGATATGATGAAAATGCGAATGGCGTTATTCTTGTTGGATCATTTACAAAATGGAAAAATGTGGAAAATGATGGAATTTTCGAGTAATTACAGTCTATGGTGTGTTTGACATGTATGACCAGCAAATATGCAATGTATGTATGCGATGCCTAATGCAACTTTTTTTTTTTTTTTGAAGATTATGCATGAAAGTGAGATGCAATTTTTTTTTGTTATTTTTGATTATCTGTTGTTTTTGAATATTCGTTATGGACGGTTTAACCCGAATGGGTGTGGACAAAGTGATTCTACGGATCCTTGGAGGTTTTGAGGTTTTGACCAAAGGGATTATAGATACCTTTGGGGCATTTTGGGTGACCAAGCGGTGGCGAGAACCCTTGGAGCTTTTGGTTTGACCAAAGGGATTGTAGATACCTTTGGGGCATTTTGGGTGACCAAGCGGTGGCGAGAACCCTTGGAGCTTTTGGTTTGACCAAAGGGATTATAGATACCTTTGGGGCATTTTAGATTGACCAAGCGATTGTGGGAACCCTTGGAGCTTTTGGTTTGACAAAAGGGATTATAGATACCTTTGGGGAGTTTTGGGTGACCAAGCGATGGCGAGAACCCTTGGGGCTTTTGGTTTGACCAAAGGGATTATAGATACCTTTGGGGCATTTTTGGTTGACCAAGTGATTACGGGAACCCTTGGAGCTTTTGGTTTGACCAAAGGGATTATGGATACCTTTGGGGCGTTTTTGGTTGACCAAGCGATTGTGGGAACCCTTGGAGCTTTTGGTTTGACCAAAGGGATTATAGATACCTTTGGGGCATTTTGGGTGACCAAGCGATGGCAAGAACCCTTGGGGCTTTTGGTTTGACCAAAGGGATTATAGATACCTTTGGGGCATTTTTGGTTGACCAAGTGATTGCGGGAACCCTTGGAGCTTTTGGTTTGACCAAAGGGATTATGGATACCTTTGGGGCGTTTTAGGTTGACCAAGCGATTGTGGGAACCCTTGGAGCTTTTGGTTTGACCAAAGGGATTATAGATACCTTTGGGGCATTTTGGGTGACCAAGCGGTGGCGAGAACCCTTGGGGATTTTGGTTTGACCAAAGGGATTATGGATACCTTTGGGGTATTTTTGGTTGACCAAGCGATTGCGGGAACCCTTGGAGCTTTTGGTTTGACCAAAGGGGTTATAGATACCTTTGGGTGTTTTTAGGTTGACCAAGCGATTGCGGGAACCCTTGGAGCTTTTGGTTTGACCAAAGGTATTATAGATACCTTTGGGGTGTTTGGTTGACCAAGCGATTGCAAGAACCCTTGGAGCTTTTGGTTTGACCAAAGGGATTATGGATACCTTTGGGGCATTTTGGGTGACCAAGTGATTGTAGGAATCCTTGGGGATTTTGGAGTGGGCCATGGCTCTCTAAATGTTGAATGGCCTCAAATGATTGATGTTCAAGGGTTCTAGTTCCTTGATTCCTTCAAGAGAGGCGAGTCGGTATGTTCCAGGTCCTATTTTACTATCGATTACATAGGGACCTAACCAATTTGCTATGAACTTGTCCCTTAAATGGAGCGACAAGTTAGAATTTTGTTGGTTCTTTTTTAAGACCAGGTCAATGACCTGAAAGTCCCTTAGGTGAACTTTCATGTTGTATGCTTTCTTAAGTCGCTCTTGATAGATACATAAATGCTCGAGAGCATTGATGCGTCGTTCATCGAGTAACTTAAGTTGGTCTAACTGGGCCTGTCGTGCAGTGTCATCATCGATGAACTCTTGCATTGATATGCGCAGGGAGGGTATTTCCAACTCGAGAGGCATGACTGCCTTGGAGCCATACACTAGCGAAAAATGGAGTTGCCCTAGTGGGCGTCCGAATGCTAGTGCGATAAGCCCATAGGGCAAGTGGTATTTGGATGTGCCAATCCTTATGACTATCTATGACCATATTTTTGAGGATGGCAACTAGCATTTTGTTTGACGCCTCTGCTTGCCCATTTGCCTGCGGATAATAAGGTGTCGAAAAACTATGCTGAATTTTGTACTTTGTTGTCAAAGCATGCACATCTTTGTTCTTGAATGACGTCCCATTATCCGAGATGATCTTGGATGGAATACCAAAATGACATATGATGTTATGTAAAATGAACTCCGTAATGTGGGGCCCAGTCGTAGAGGTAAGCGGAATTGCTTCCACCCACTTAGTGAAGTACTCTGTGGCCATTATGATAAATGTGTGAAGACCTAACGATGCAAGGGGAGATCTTTCTGATGAGATCTAAGCCCCACTACGAAAATGGCCAAGCCGATTGGATCGGCTACAAGGCCTGAGAAGGTACGTGTGTCAAGTTAGCATGGTGTTGACACTTCATGCACTTTCGCACATATGCACAATAATCTCGCTCTAAATATGGCCAATAATAGCCCATGCAAAGAATGCGCTTTGTGATGGCCATACCGCTGAAGTTGCCACCACATGTACCATCGTGCGCTTGGGTGATCACCCAAGTGGACTCCTGTTGGTCCAAGCAACGGAGGAGGATTCCTTCATAGCTTCAACGATATAAAATGTCTCCTAGCAAGACATGTTTTGCATCTTTCTATTTGAATGATCTTTTCATGGTGTGCGACAATCCAAGTGGGAGGCTACCTAACTTGAGATAGTCTCTTATGGGTGTGTACCAATCCTACTGATCAAAAACCTCGATGGTATGAACGGTCGATCCCTCTTGAAGTTCATCCCTAGAAAAAGTTGAGCAGGAAAGAACTTGTAAAAATAGCGTTGTGTTGCTATTAAGAGGGGTTGGAGAGAACAAAGACCCCTAGTTGGCATGATTTAGACTATCATGGATTCAAGAGAACCTATCTTGAGATGGTTCAATCTGGATCAGGTGGATTCTTGGTGTTATGTTAGAGCTTGCATGCTCCATCGCGGATTGCGATAACATTTTGACTTGAATGGTTGTCATCTCACCAAAAATGTCTTACGGGATTAGTGACCCCAAAGAGGCCATAGTGTCTGCAAAATGATTCAATGATCGAGGGAGGTTGTACCATTCAAGATTTTCCATGAATTTATCCACAAGGGCTTTGTAGGCCTGCATAACTGGGCATTTGCATTGGAATACCCCTTTCACTTGGTTGACAATTAAAAATGAATCACCAAAGATATTCAAGCGTTTGATGTTCATGGTGATGGTTGTCTGAAGACCTATGAGCAAGGCTTCATATTCAGCATTGTTATTGGTGCATGGGAAATCAAGTTTAAATGATAAAGGCATTGGAGCCCCTTACGGTGTGAAAAACATGATTCCTATGCCACCCCCTTGCTCACATTTAGAACCATCAAAAAATAAGGTTATGTCGACCTGTGACTTAGGCTCATCAGAATCTGGCGATTCTAAGACATGGAAGACCCCATCATCGGGCAGCTCTACGGTTAGAGGTTGATCATCTTCAAGAGGAGCCTCTGCTAGTTGATCGACGATGACTTGACCTTTGATGGACTTTTGTCCAATGAATTCGATGTCAAACTCTGTCAACAACATGATCCATTTCATCATGCGACTACTATGATAAGTACGACTCATCATGTACCACAATGGATTCTCCTTAGACACAACATACATCGTATTGCTCAACATGTAATGGCATAGCTTTTTGGTGGCAAATACCACCGCCAAGCATAGCTTCTCAACATATGCATAGTTAAGTTCATAACTGACCAGGGTGCGGCTAAGATAATAATTAGCCTGTTCTTTATGTAATTCATTTTTTTGGGCTAGCATGGCACCCAGTGCCACCTTAGTAGCTGAGATGTATAAATAGAATAACACTCCTGGTCTAGGTGGTGCCAATACTGGTGGCAAAGCCAAGTATTGTTTGATGTCATCGAAGGCTGACTGGCACTCGTCATCCCAATGAAATGCTACCCCCTTGTGTAATAATTTATTCATGGGTCGGCACTTGTCAGATAACTGCGCTATGAAGTGCTTGATCGATGCGACCTTACCCTACAAACTTTTGAGTTTCCTGATGGTGGTTGGGGGAAGCATTTCAAGGATTGCCTTGACTTTATTTGGATCTACCTCGATGCCTCATTTTGAGACTATGAAACCCAAGATTTTTCTAGATGTGATGCCAAATACACACTTCTTGGGGTTTAGCCTAACCTTGTGTTCGATGAGGTGATCAAGGATCTTGCGTAAGTCATCGAGATGATTTTGGCACAAAAGAGATTTGGCCAACAAATCATCCATATAATCTTCCAAATTTTTATGCATGTGATCATGGAAGATGTATGTCATAGCGCGTTGGTAGGTGGCACTAGCATTTTTAAGGCCAAAGGGCATGACCTTATAACAAAATGTCCCCCAAGGCGTCGTGAACACCATTTTTAGTTGATCATCGAGATTGATATGAATCTGGTTGTATCTCAAGAAACCATCCATGAGGGAAAGCATTTCGTGGCTTGTTGTAGCGTCTACCAATGCATCGATGCTAGGCAAGGGGAAATCGTCCTTGGGACTCGCTTTGTTTAAATATCAAAAATCGATGCATATGCGAATCCTCCCATCAGGCTTTTTGATGGGTACCATGTTGGAAAACCATGGTGGGTAATCTATGCAGATGACAAACTATGCATCCAACAGCTTTTGTAGCTCATATTTGACCATTAAGGCCACTTTTGGGTGCATCTTACGTAGCTTTTGCTTGACTGGCTTGAATGGCTTGACTGTCAGATCAAGTGTTAGATTATGCGTGACTAGCTGTGGGTCTAGCCCCGACATATCTTTGTAGGACCATGCAAAAACCTCCTTCTCTTTGAGAAGGGAAATGTAATCGGCTTGCTCTTTGGGGGATAGACTTACCCCAACTTGATGATTTATGGATTCATTGGATCAGAACCAATGCCTACATCAATCGTCTCTTCAACTGACATGTGGGATCCGTCCTCCAACTGGTGTGGAGTTGGGATCAGGTGGATATCATTTGCTAAATTTAGATCTGTGTTGGGAACATCGGGTTCCTCTTCAACATGGAAGATATCCTGAGTCTATCCTGGGGTGAAATGGAACATCTCACCACAAGGCCAGTACTCTAATGGGGATGGTGGTGAGTCAGCACGATCCCAGTCTATGGCATCTAGGTCTAGATACAATGGTCATGTTGGATCGGCTAGATTATGGATGGGGGTGGTTAAATCAATGGATATCATGTTGATGGAATGAATTTGGTCTCCATTACCACGTGGGTGTTGATTCAGACATCCTTGGTGATCCTTGTACCCTGGATCTGGCTCTATGGGTATTGGCACAAAAGGATCGACCCTATGTGTGGATAGAAGGATAGGGTCTACCCTAGGCACTGATGGCCCTATAGGGTCTCTAGGTGGGAGGTGCTCCCTATATGCCCGAAGTGGTGGATGAAGCACTTGGTTTAACTATACTTGGTTTAAATGCCACCTATGCCTTGGTCCCATATTTAAATGTTCAAACATATCATCGATGTCTATGGGGTATTCCTGTTGCCTCATATGGTTGAGATATGTCATCTTAGTCTCATCCTCATAGTCGTTATCGAAGATCCATAGGCCTTCATTGGCTTCGACAACTATGTGCCCCTCTTGCTGGTATAGCCTCCCACTAGGCGTTTCTTGATCACTATCCTCACTCTCTACGAAAACCTAAAATTTGGCACGTAGGTAGTCGATGTTGAAGAAGATATTTGGATCTTCTTCCTTCGGTGGATCACTTGGCCTTATGGCCGGCATGGGAGGCTCGTTTTGTTTGAGCAAGTTGATTTGGTCCCTTCTGGGTT
This sequence comes from Wollemia nobilis, assembly GCA_028583015.1. Taxonomy (NCBI): domain Eukaryota; kingdom Viridiplantae; phylum Streptophyta; class Pinopsida; order Araucariales; family Araucariaceae; genus Wollemia; species Wollemia nobilis. The sequence continues at coordinate 7,625,498 of JAQPPZ010001078.1, read as the reverse complement.
GTTTCGCTCTCTACGGGAGGGCTGGATTCTCTAGAGGTAGCAATTGCCCAATTGGAACATTAAATGGGAACATTGCCACGAAGTTCTCTTGATAGTCGTCAATGGGTGTCACCTGCGAGTGATTGCTATCGGACTCAAAAGGGTCCCAAGGTGCTACCTCATAATCTGACTCATCTTCAGAAGACCCCCCTTGATCTTGTTCATATCCCTCTTGGAGGTTACTTCTTGAAATTTCCCCTTCCTTGATCAAAGGGGAGGGGTTGTTGAGGTCAACAAGGTTTGTTGTTAACAATGGGAGATAATCCCCCAATGTGTATGTTGTGTTGGGATTGGCATATGGATCTTGTGCCAACCCATCCCTATTGCCTAGACCTAGGCCTTGCATGGTTTCTACCAAGATGTTAAGGGGCAAAGGGTGGTTGAACCCTACTCTTGATTTATCATATGGCATCTGGTATCTTGGTTGACAAAGAATGCACATTCCTTGTTCATATCTGCCCAATCCATATCCATGCCAATTACATTGGTCTAGGTATTTCAAGGCAAATTCTGGGTTGGACAGATAGTCAACATTCTTAGCAAATGGCTCTTCATCCTCTTCCTCTTGTAGGTAGGGTTCAATGCCATTCTCAAGGCCCCCATATACAAAATTGGTCTGATTTGATGGGTAGCCTAAAGGGACGATAGTGCCGATGGGGAGGCGAGGTCTCCCCATGTCTTGCATGGATTCGAGCATGGGTGTTGCCACAATGTTCCACACTAGGTACTCCCCCAGGCCCATATTGGCCATCTCAATGGTAATCATCGACGGTTGAGGGGGAGGGAATGGGAGTTCTCCCTGAGTCCACTCCATGTTGGGTGAACCAGGTGTCTCGACTTCCATTTGGCTAGGCACCTCTTCGGTAGAGATGGTTGAGACTAATGGTGGTACCTCCTCTAGGGGCTTCTTCCCATTGTCCTTCGGTGTGGCCACCATAGGTGGCATCGTTGGTGAAGGAACAGACGATGAAGATGGGCCAGGTTGGTGAGTTGAGGGACTCAACAATGAGGATGTAGGCAAAATCGAACCCTATGTGGATGGATTCAATTGAAAGTCCAAATGTGTCGATGGGAGGGTCTATTGTGGCATCAGTTGCACCGCATTGCAAAACTTAAAGGGCTCTAAGTCCATTGGGACTACATGTACCTGCCCTTCGTATGTGTATTTGAGGCATTGATGGGCTATCGAAGGGACACACTTCATGTCCCTGATCCAAGGCCAGCCTAGCAAGATATTATAGGCCATCTCACCCTCAAGGATGTGACACAATGTAGGAATGGTCTTCTGTCCTACTTGGATGGGTAGGACAATTGTGCCAATCATCGAGCATAACATGTCGTTGAATGCTTGAAGAGTGTAAGTGGATGCCACAATGTGGGATGCTAGCAGCTTAAGGTGTTTTAATGCCGTTGTCATGATTATGTTGTTGGACAAGCCAGTGTCCAACAACACCCTCTTGAATGGAATCCCATTGACTCACGTAATGACGTGCAAGGGTGGATCCACCATATCCCTAGTCACCAATTTTAGTTCATCTTCCCTGAAGGTTATGACTAGTTCTGTGCATTTTCTCACATGTCCCACAAAATTATTGAAAGAATTGGCTTCATGGGGTTGTAGCTCAATGGCTTTGAGTATCTCCATCAGAGCCTCCCGATGGGGTGATGATTGTTGGATGAGCTCATAAATGGAGAGCCTAGCCAACGTGGTCCTTAAAATTTGAGTAAGTTTAGTCTAAATCGTGGCCACTGGTCTAGGTAGGGGAGGTTGCATAGGGTGTTGTGGAGGTTGTGACATTGATGGAACATCTCCTATAGTTGCAGCGGGTGCAGCCGTGTTTGGGTATCTTTTGTTCCGTGTCACGATGCTTATCATCCCTACGTATCCTTGCATGGGGTAGTTTTGTGTTACCTCATTCACTTGTAAAGTATTTGCCTGCACATCATGGGTAGGTAGGGGGTCTTTGAAGACCTCCATCTGTTGGTTGCTCAGTGCTACGGGATTATCTACCATGAGTGTTTTGTTGTCTATCAAGTCCTGCACTAAGTTTTTGAATTTCCAACAAGTGGAGATCTCGTGTCCTTTCTGCCGATGAAATCTACAATATAAGTCTTCCCTATAGCCCTTGGTTTTTGGTGTGTTGGGGTCTATGGGTCGAATTTTCGGCAATTTTATCAGGTTTTCCATGAACAAGTGGTCAAACAAGGAGTCTCTAGACTCCGTGAATTGTGTGAATTGTTGCCTAGGGTGACGCTGCTGATTTTGCTCTTGTTTATGATTTTCCTTTTCATAGTTATCAAGAGGAACTACCTGATAATTAGCCTTTGGGGGCTGTGTCATTTGTGTAGGCTTTGGTATAGCTATGGCAACCTGATTGACCACGGCGGGTTTTGGTTGCATGGGCCCAATTTTAGCATTTTTGGGCCACTCTTTCTTACGTGGCTTGGCAATCTCGCCGTCTTGTATTTTGATCTCCTCAATTATCCTGGCTTGTGCCAGGGCTTCTTCGAGGGTGGCATATTGCTACAGCTGCAATAGCATGAAGATCGACCTTAAGCAACTCTTTGAAAACATTTGAGTCATGTCGGCCATGGGAGGGAGGTAAGGTAGCCTTGAAAGCAATGTCCTCCATCGATTCCCATAAGCAGTCATGGTCTCATCATCATACTACTTAAGGCTAGCTAGGTCACTTAAGGATGCCTTCTTCTTGGTGTTGAAGGCAAAACGTTCAAGGAACGCATCCACTAGCTGGTCTAGATTATTGATGATATGCTTCGATAACTAGGTAAACAAATTAGAGGAAGGGTCTATGAACGTGGTTATAAACATTCTCAGAAGCAATGCATCATTGTCTTGAATGCCAAAGCATTGACTTAGGAACCTTGTTACGTGCTCTTGGGCATCCTCATCCCCTCTAAAAATTGCCAACTGAGGCACTTTGAAGTGGTCGGGGTATGGGGGTGCCAAAACTGAAGGATGCATAGGGTGACTACGGAGTTGGCGTAAGGTGGGATTTTGGGGCCCTAAAGTCTTAGTCTCCATAGACTCTAAGTACTCTAGCAGTGCTTTGTATGCATCAGAGGATTTGATTTCCTCTTCTTTGGTTTGTTCCCGTTGTGAATTGTGAGGAACTTGAGGCCTATGGAGGGGTAGCCGGATAGCGCCCCCTTGCCTTGGTAGGGCGTTTCAGCCCACTCTTCTTCTCACTCAAATTCCTCATAGGCCTCTTGAGGAGTTTATGGGCATGACCTATAAACATGGATGGGTGCCCGAGGAAGGTACCCATCATTGGTTCTAGGAGTGGCCTCCCGCTCAGGTCTAGGAGGTCTTGGAGGCAATGCTTGATAAGGTCATGGAGACCTATCTCGTACTAAGGGATTGTGCCTCTCATAAATTTGTGTCCTATGCATGTGAGGGGTTGGAATCCTCTCATGCATAGTTTTCTAGAGCAACTCATCTGTCTGGTGCTGAATGCGCTCTTTGTTAAGATGATACAGTTGTTCTAACTGCTACTGATCTTGCCTAAGTTGTGTGATTTGCGCTTGGCGGGCGACATGTTTGGCAAATGCCAAGTCGATTTGTTTTGTCGTCCTAGGTCTAGGAGGCCTAGATGCCTCCCCTACATATCTATCTCGATCGTGGTGATCCGAGATCTCTATGGGTCACTTTCCTCTATCGAGGTTAGCAACATTCACCCGAGGCTCTGGCCTCAATAGGTGATCTTGATAATCAGCAGGTGCGGAGGCGCATTGCTCTTATGCGATGTATTGCTCTTGAGGAATATGTTGGTTTTCCTCGTGCTCCCTTTCGTACATGTGAAGGGGACAGGTGGAGTTGGCTCGCCCTGTCTGAAGAGCCTTGAGCTCTAGATTTGGCCTATTAGTTCTAACAGTAATGAGGGGTGGAGGGGGAATGATATAATCATGTGGTCCCTCCTTATGAACCCTATGCTGCTCTAGCGCTTCATCACATAGTGGCCACTCATAATGAGTATCTAAGGGAGCCTTCCCATGTGTGTACTCCTCCTAAGAGGGTCTGTGTTGAATGGGAGTGCCCCTCAAAGGGGTGCCTCTATAGTCCTATTCTGTAGTGGTATGGTGTGGACTATGTTGTGGGTCAGGCTGCCAAGGTGGTATAACCAAGTCCTTGGGGCTATAACGAAGGTGACTTGTGCCTCCTTGCATACTTTCCACAGCTTCTGCCCATGATTGGGCTTGGCTATGGGTATACACCATGGTGGTGGTTTTTCTAAAAATATATGTATATTTTTATCTCCTTTACAATTTTTATGCTATACCAAACAAAATGGGACCACACAAACAAAGAAATGATTATCTTGTTTACAGATTAAATGTGTGTCCTAGATCTGGTTCAGTGTGTTTGATTTTTGTTATGTAAATCTTGTAAAGAAAACTTTGTTATACATGCATAATGAGGGCTCTTGTATCTCCAAAATGGTCACCCCTTCAATATACCATTGCCAGGTCGTTATACCGAACCTCTCAATATACCCGCCCTTATGTGAGGGAAACTATTGGTACGCAAGAGCAGAACAGTAAGTGGAACATAGGCGGTACGAAAGGGGGATCGCTCTATTTTTGACACCTACCTTAGAAGACTTATCCTCATGCATAGGGAATCACCCCTACTACACTTGGTCAGATTTCATCAAGATTTACGTCTAGAAACAGTCACGATCAGGGTATATGTATGCAAAATCCAAGCCAAGGTGGTGATGAAACCCACCGTTGGTCTTGATCAAGTGTTGGGGTATTAAGACCAACTCCTTGATGTCAATTTTATTAGGTGGTGTGTGTGGTTCCTTTTAATTGTGTAAAGAAAGAAAACATACAGCAAAAGATGATTTTCACTAATGCAATGCTTTAAAGTACGTTTTATCTTTCAAAGACAATTAGTAGCAAAAAGGAAATCACAAAACCTAACTAGAACTGAAACCTATAATGAGGACTTGCCATTTGTGCAAGTATCATGCAAGCAAACCAGAGAAAAATGCATTCCTAATCAAGTTCCTTCCATTTAATTTACTCTATGTTTTTTATTTTTTCTTTATTGCAAGAAAGGAAAACAAACTACTTAACCTTTCTATGCAAGTGTCTGAAAATAAAGCAAAGAAAATAGAAAATTGCAAAAACAGAAAGTAGAAAAACACAGAGGATGTTCAGAAGGCCTACCTCTTCTTTGTCTAAACCAGATGCCTCTAATTTTATGCTCAAAAAATGCACAGAGCTCTAATCATCCCGGGGTGGGATGAATAGCAGGTCTGCATTCGTCATAGGGTGGGATGAATACGTATTCGTCCCAGGGTGGCACGAGTAGCAGTCCAGTGCCCGAATGAGTAACACCTACAAAGAAAAACCACAAAATTTGGATCAAAAAATTGATCCTAATAGTAGGGGATAGGGTCCCACCATGATCACCACTAAAATCATGTATAAATATAGCATACCAATATGATGCAAACAAAAGTAGATACAGATGCTAAGTCCTACGAATGCATGAAGGAAATGACGTAGAAACAAGATGTAAGCAAACAAAGTGGGGCCTCTTTCATTGATATTGCTTTTAATCCAATTACAATACATCCCCCCTCTAGGGATTAGAACATGTGATACAATTTGTTACATCAATGGATGCATGGATGAAGTCGTGCTTCCAATATTAGACGGTACGCTTCCAACGTCTTTCGCGTGCCCACATTCGAAGTGGGCGGGCTAAATGTTGTCGCCACTTGTGTCTATGTGTTCATCATTCATTTCTACCCCTCTAGTATTCTTTGTGGTGAGATCCTACGCACAAAAAGACAACAAATCATTAATAGCATATGCGTATCTAGAAAAACATGCAATCCCCAAGGCCTCCAGTGGGCGCTTGTGGGATATTGGTGATAAGATTGATAAATTGATTATAGAATGATATATAGATGGAAAGGAGAACTTCTAGAATTGGTATCACCTAATTTTGCATCGAAGCGGCATCGGACGGCCCCGTTATGCTCGTTTGCCCATCGGGGGCCTCTCCAAAGTGAGCGCTCCAATGTCCCACCTATGCTCATCCAAATCACCTAAAAATAATAAGTTAGGCATTATATGTCATTTTAAGACTACCCAGATGCTCGAAATTTGCATATCCTACCCATATTCTCCTGTATGTGATAGGGGTGCCCTACGAGCTAGTTAATACATAAAATAATAAAACGACAGTCAAATCATGTCAGAATGAGTTCAAAATTTAACAGAGGAATTAGGATATCATCAGGGACATATTGCAAAAATAAAAATAAGGAAATCATGCACAAATTTCTAATCGCTCCGGGGTGGGACGCTGGGGACTACAACAAAACTTGCAAAAAGTGACCTTGCAAATGTCCCATCCAGAGGCCTCCAAAACTCCTGCAAACTTGTGGTTAGACTAAAAAAAGCATTTTGAGATGACCCAGAAGGTCATATTTGGCATATTCTACCCAGTTTATCTTGTATCCGAAGGCGCTCCCTGTAGGTTAGTAGACGCATAAAATGATAGAAACCAGGTCAAATCATGTCATAAAGCAATGAAATTTGGACAACAACATAAGTACATCAGATATAAAATAATGCAAAAATAATAGTAACAAAACCATGCACAAATTTCTAATCACTTTGGGGTGGGGCAATTAGGACTGCAGTAGTTTGGGGGGCGCCCGGGGGTGGGACGCCCATCGTTTAGGGCCTAGTTTTGACACCAATCCAAGTGGGATGGGTCCAAAACTTCCTAGGGGGTTGTGTCAATGAGTTTGGGGTGGGATTGTGGCTGATTGCTTGGGTTTTGGATCTATATTGTGTTCCTAGTGTTCACTCGACAACCTCTCTTCTAGAAGAGAGATATTAGGGATGTAGGAAGCACAAAGAGGAATGGGCGTACAGTTTTGCAGCACTTCATTGCTCCAAATGCTCCAACTCTGTTCTTCTTTGGGGTGATGAGGCTCACCTTTTTTATAGACCTAAGGGTCTTATTTGCATGCGCATGTGAGGATTCCACTTGGCTCATTATGCATTTTTGGAGGAGAGAAGATTCCTCCCTGATTAAGGGCCTCCTTGATTGAGGCCTCTTTGATTTGAAACGTTCCCTCGCACTCCCATGCCTTGAAGGCAGAGTTAGGTGGTAGATTTGGGCTACCATTTGTCAAGGTTTGACTTTTTTCTAGTCAAACCTACTAATCATCCCACCTTGGAGTGATTGCTGCTAATCATCTCGGGGTGGGACGAATAGGATTCTAATCATCCCAGGGTGGGACGAATAGGGAGCAAAGTGCTAAAAAGGTGCAAAACTGACCTCTGACATTCCAAAATTGATTTGGGAGTGGTTAGGACCACTTTTTAACCTCTGGAGGCTGCCCTAGGGGGTATGTATGCCAATTCAATTAGTGCTTGTAGTCACATAATTGGATTGGTGCTATTTTGGTGTCTACACTTTCATCCCCACAACCATATTTGCAATGCTCTAACTAGCTTCCTATCTTCCTTTGAAAATATTTATAAAGTTTAGGGAGTCCCTTTCCATAGCAATATTTTTATAATGGCCTTATTTTATTAATTTAGCCCTTGTAAAAAAGGCCTAAGCCTTAGTAAAATGGTTGGATTGGATGGATAGAGGTTCAACAAGGGCTTGTACAATTATACCCCTAGAATCCCTAAAACTCCACCTGCACTAGCATGCCATGGGTTCTTTTTTCCAGTGTCATCCACATTTAGTTTGATCCACCCACCCATCTGGAGGGGGTTCCCACTTAACTTCCAACCTTAAAAATCTCAACAAATTCACACAGATTAAAGGCTTCAAATTACAATGAACAATAATGGCTTCCTTGATTATGCTTTAAGCTATTCCAAGAAAGGATAAGGTCTGAGTGTTCTCCATAATAACATTATAAATATGAAAAGCAACCATAGAAACCTCTCTTTTCCTATTTTCAAAATCCTTGTTATTTCTCTCATTCAAAATTCCCCAAAGAAAATGGGGGAGATAAAATTTTCAAAGAACTTTAAATCTACCACTATTGAAATAAGTATCCCACTGCACACATAAATATCCTATAGTGTTTGGGAAGATCCAAGAAACATCAAAGGGCTCCAAAACCTTCTCTAAAATCGGTCCAACAAAGGAACATTCAAGAAAAATATGATGAACTAACTCCAAATTTTATTCACATAAATAACATCTATTTATAACAAGGATACCTATTTTGTGTAACTTATCAATAGTTAATATTTATAGACACCTAAAATGTGTCATTTTTAGAAGACTACTCATATGGTAATCCTTTGCAGACCATATGAATGATATTGGACCTTTCCAAGATGTAGCAGTGGTTCCAACCACTCATTTTGGGTAGCTTTGTCCTATTCGGGCTCAACCGTTGAATATTAGAGCGACCACTAGACTAGCCATTGACGATTAAAGTGGCTACGATCTAGCCACCCTGAGTGAGAGAAACTAGCCCTGAAATAGACTTGGACTCCTGGGCTAAGCCAAAAATAAATTGGAATGAATTTGAAAATGATTTTTGAAATGGTTCAGGCATGGAAGCATCCAGAAGCTTCCTCCTAACTGCTCTAACCTCTCAAATCTTGTTCTTGGCTTCTCCATGAAGCTAGAGCAAGGAATTGAGAGGGCTATAAGACCCCCCTCCAAATTGGAGAGGAAAGAGAGATGAGACCTGGGATTTTATGCAGCGAAGCTCTACAAAAATGGATAACTAAGTGACAAACACTTAAGGAGCATCAAAGTGCTGGCCAATTGCAGAGTAACAAGCATGAATTCATTAATGAAGCTTCCAAAGGACTAAGAAGCACACCTTGTGATTCCTTTCCAATATGATGCAAATTTGAACGATTTAAACTACCAATCCATATTTGGATATTCAAGCAACCCTTGATCATCAATTCAATTGGTGAAATGTGTGTTGCAACCCTAGATTCAAGAGGTAGAATAGTTAGTTCACAACCGCTATCTTCAATAGTGGCCCATTGGCTCAGCCGGCCTGAGCGATAACGACCAGGGTTTGATGCACTTTCTCCTTATTTTTAGCTTAGCTTTTTATATATTTCTACTTTACTAGATTAGATTAAATTAGATTCATCATTTTTAGCATATTTGAATGGTTCATTACCCATATTTAAGGTAGCTTTGACTAGCTTTATTCATATTTTCTAGTTTTAGTTAATCTATTTAAATTAGCCTTATTTCTTGTTTTCTTTACAAATTTGATGCTAGATTAGTTAGATCTACTAATTTTCTAGCATACTTTACATCAATTTAGTGTTCCTACACAAATATTTGCTTACATCGACATATATTTATGTTTTATTGCAAGTCTTATTACATTCTTTGTAAATATTCGACAAGAGCCTCATCATGAGAGGTCTCATATGCTCCTAATTGTGCTTTGTTGTTTCTTGAATGCAGATTACAAATTCTTGAAATCTTTGAAGCATTCTTGGTAGCAATTTCCTCTAATAAAGTGGGAAGAAGATATCCATAAGCTCTAACCAATTTGTGTTGAATCTAGAAATCCAGTGGATTGTACCACACCTGTTTAGGGGATTCAAAACATTGTATTCATTGTATCAAGATTTTGGTATCCCTTAGAGGGACCTACTTGTAACCGAGATTCACCATTATTAAATAAAATAAAGTCATATTCTTGTTAATTTATTGTTATACATGCTGTAGCGACCCCGGGGAAGCGGCGCACCATCCACTACTCCTATTTGCGAATATTATTTATCTTATTCATATTTAATCATGCATTAAATGAAAGATACAACCGAGATACAAAGAAAATGAATAGATAATGCTTTTTATTGCTTTTTCTCAAGTTCGGTTACATATAGATCCCTCTAAGGGATTTCCTTCTTTTGATACAAATTTTACAAAGTAGGGCAATGGATGTATGATATCCCCTCGCAAGGGGTGATGCACTCTCGTAGGCTTCCCGATGATGCACACGAAACTGTATGAGGGCTTACAGATGCCTCCTTCTCTAGGTCTGGTTCCTAGAGGGATCCTTTTGCTTTCGTATGTTGATAACCTGTCAAATGAACCTGTAGTCCTGCAAGCATGAAAACAACAGCAAACGCTCAATTGTCCGAGATTGCCTCCTCGAATGAGGTTGTTAGCAATAACCCTAATGATAAATAGAAATATGCTCCATGAAAATAGAAACTAATGCTATGAATGCTAGTAAATGTGATAAACCAAATCTATGCTAATGGCGTAAAAGCATGTAATAAGCTAAATGAAAGAAACTAATGCTAAGAACCCTAGATTAGGCTGGATGGCCACTGTCCGAGATAGTGGCCGCTAAGATGAAAACCTATCTCTATTGCTCCAAGGCTATGGATCTAAGCTTGTTACCGATGTTGAAATGATTATCATTTCTTGTCCGATGTGTTGAATATCCTGTAGATGATAAACCCTAAATCGGTTAGCACTTCGTTGCTCCTCAAAGGTGCTCCAATTTGCTCTCCAATCTGATAGGGCTTCGCTATAAGAAAAAGCTCTCCAAGTCTCTAAAAGCTCTCTCTAAGTCTATCAATAATTCATCATGCCTTGGTGCCCTTAGGTCTGCACCTTATAATGTGTTTGAAGCCCTAGGTCAATGTCAAAACCCTAGGATTGATTTTCTGCATGCACACTGGATGTTAGCATGAGAAGTTTTGCCTTTGTCTACCCTTGAGGGCTAGTTAACTGGTGTCTAAATCTAGACATGAGTCTTTCATGTAGATTGGCCATGAGGAATCATGCAAAGTTATCCCCGCTTGGATTTATTGCATGCAAACTGCCACTTCCACCCGTGATTGGGTCGATTTGATGGCAAGTTGCTTTTTAGGGTTTAGCCATTGTCATCTATAGTGGCTAAGGTTTGGCCATGAGCTACAAGGCTAAGGTTTGGCCACTCTGAGCTGAAGTGGCTAGGATCTAGCCACTCTGGTTCATAGCGGCCAGGCTTGGATGGGCTAAGACTACCCCAAATGAGTGGTGAAAACCACTTTTGATACTTGGAAGGTCCCAAGGTTTAGTCACATGATCTATGAATGTGCCCATGTGAGTAGTCTCCCTAAACATGACATGTTTTAGGTGTCTACAGATGCCCCTTTTTGTGATGCATTGTGTGGAAAACACAGTATGAAGCAAAAATGTAGACTGCTATGTTTGTAGGGTGTATGATGATCATTGATCTGATCAATGTTGGATGGCCCAATCATGCAAGATGGCACGCATCCTTGAATCATTGCTTCAACCTGATTGAAGGCTTAATTTAGCATAGGGCTTGCACATGTTCACTTGCACTCATTCCTCAAATGCAATCGGGTAGCTTATGTCGCTACAACATAATCGACTAGAGGAGAGCTACAAACTGAAAATGTCATATTTGCTTATGAACCCAGCAAACGGGGAAAGTTTTGTAAGAGTTGTATGCAATGATTCGTAGGATGAACACAATTTTGATATGATCGAGTGATCTTTGGTTGACTTTGATTATGATTATTTGAATATTTGAACTACCCCCTCACACAATGAATTGGTGAGGGAAGGGCAATGAATGAAGCGACAAGTCGCTTGACCAATATGACTAGTTTTGGTTCCTTTCTAGTGTTTGTTCTTTTAATGGGCAAACCCCCATCCAAGTGTGATTCCAATTGTTTATGATGATCATTCATACCTATCCCGAGGAGCGGTCCGGCCATAAATAGCCTTCTTAGGGAGTTAGGATGAGTGATTCTATTTATGCTTGTATTGCATCACTTGGCTCAGTGTTTTTGTGTCATAAGGGAATTAGGATGATTCCATCGCACCCATGGAGCAGTCCGACCATCTTGATCTTCTTCGGGATTGAGGTGATACATCATAATTCCAAAATGAATAATTTACCCCAAGTAGCCCTATGGTAACTTACTCATCTCACCGAATTGCATGGAGTGCAAATCATTGCAACCATTGAGTTGATAGAGTAAGTAATTGAATACGAAGCTTACTCGAGATTTGTTTTTATGTGATTTTTTTGTTATTTTGAGCATTATGATGATTATGGACCATCAAAATGTGTTTATTTGATTTTTTTTGTTATTCCTCCTAGAAGGAATATTTCTATTTTTGCCTATGCTATTGGTCGTTATCAGATCCAATGACCCCCAAATGCCTATTTTTGGTCGCTCTCGACCATAATGGCCAAGAAGTGTGGGTCACTGATGATAGCAGTGGCTAAGGCATAACTTGGGAAATATAAAAGTAGCCTAGGGTTTTGACTTTTCATTCTTCTAGCTAGCGATTTGCTTTTTAGAGCTCTAGAGAGAAAGTGACATTTGTGATTAGGAGTGTTGTTGCATTAGGGATTATGGCTACGCAGGGTGAGGCATCTTTGAGTGGAGGAGCTAGAGCTTCTCGGGTACTCTTCAAAACCCTAACCCTATTTGTTTCACTTTTGGGTAAAAATGAACCACACTTAAGTAATCGGTAAATGAACTCCATTAAACTTGTTGGCAATGAACCAAACCTGTAGTTAGGCTTAGTTTAGGATTTGTTTTGGTGGGCTTACCCCCATTTTGTAATTTTTAATTTTTTTGGTGTTTTTGGCCTAGGGCAAACATTGCTTTCGCATCGCCCATTGGCCGCTATCGCACAGAGCGGCCATTTTAGCTTATGACTTGGCCATTGTCGATGACAATGGCCAGTTCAAAAACCTAATGGTCAAAAATTTGACCATTGGGGTTTGGCCGTTGTCAACCTCAATGGTCAATTTTTGTGAAGAGCCAAGAACCTTAGGCAAAATGTTTGATTTTTTTTTTGATTTGTGAGATGATTAATTGATTTTTTTGAATTTTTGAGTTGCTTTTTTGCACTATGTTGCATGATTAGGTGCATTTATTCCTCTTTCATTTATACTTAGGATAGTCTACCCTTGTTTGCACCATTTTTCATGTTTTATTATGATTTATGCCTTAGATGCACTGTAGTTATACTTTGATTTTTATCCTTAGATTCTTTCTGCTCGGGCTCGGGACCCGAAGCTCTTGAAGGACCTCCTACCACTCATGGATGACATGGACTGGGCATGGTTTAAGGCCTATGGATTGTAGTATGTGACCAGGCTACCCTCGATTATGTCGGATCAGGCCTACCTCACGACCCTGGCTCACCGATGGGATTCCCGGACTAACACCTTCCACCTTCCTACCGGTGAGATGACTATCACACCGAAGGATGTATACAGGATTTTTTGGATTCCCTTTGATGGAGTGGCCATTGTTTCTTCGGCCACTAATGATCGTGATGTAGTATTTGCTCGGGTGTTCGGGAGGCATGTTGTAGATGCCTTCAAGGACACCAAATATGGTGGTGTATCTATTCTACACTGGTACAGGGAGCATGTCTTCTCCGAGAGGCATGCGGTGTTGTTGATGGTTATCAGTAACATCCTTATCCTAGATTGCTCAGGCTTGAGGTTCCCATGGAACCTCCTTGTGATGGTTCAAGATTTGGTGGATAGCGAGGAGCCTATCATCTATGCATGGGGGAGGTCTTTGCTAGCATAGTGCTATGATGAGTTGTATCACATCCATCGATGGGGTCATGTCAGCATTACTTGTAGCTTGCTCCTTTAGATATGGGGATGGGAGCATATCCGTATAGATCATCCCAGAGGGCTCCCTACTAGGATTATAACTATTGATGCTAGGATGTAGTGCTATGCTACCATATGGGCTCGAGAGCATGAGGAGCGCAAGAGCTATCCTCATGTAGGGGAGCTCCCCCATTACATTGCTACTTTCACCTCCCTATAGGCTAGAGATATCATATGGCATCCATACCATGAGTGCCCAGCTTGGGATGATCCAGATAGGTTTACAGCTAGGACACGATGTGAGCGGTGGCTCATTGGCCATAAGGTTGGCATCAGAGAGTATTTCTTCTACTCTCGAGTTCTTCATCAGTATGGATTGTAGCAGGATGTGCCATTTGTCCCATTTTTGTATAGGCACCTTGTAGTAGAGGGAGATCTTCCTCCTCCATGGATTACAGAGCTCATTGATGAGGAGGATGCCCCAATAGTTGATGTAGGAGTCACTGGGGGAGTTATAGATGCATTTGTGCAGTGGTGGGGGGATCGATTGTGGCATGGTGATGGTAGTCTAGACTATGAGGATGATGGTAGTGATGGAGGTGTAGATCTAGCAGGGCACAAAGTCTAAGCTAGGATTGAGGGATGGGGCCAGCTAGAAGAGCAGATGGTAGTGGAGGAGTAGGAGGCTCCTAAGGAGGATGAGGAGGACTTGGATCTTGAGGAGAGAGATTCTCCTCTGAGAGCATAGCTGCATGAGGTAGAGGTCGAGCTCCAGTCGACCAAGATCTAGGTACAACAATGAGATGCCACCATAGCACAATGAGATGCCACTATAGAGTAGCTCACGACACAGATACAGGCCTTGTAGGCTGCTATCGGGGTGGTGCTACTAGGATGCAGGTTGTTGTTGATCCTCCTACACCTCAGGGTCCTATAGGGGTAGATCTAGGGGTAGAGATTAGGTGGATGTAAACTTTGCTAGATGAGTATGAGGTGGATATTTCTGACCATGTAGGCCACATTGCTTCTCTCTAGATGTAGATCAGGAGGCTAGGAGCCACTCCTAAGGAGAGGATAGGTGTAGGTGGATCACAGGTTAGTGGGTGCTCCACCTTAGGGTAGTCTTCCATCCAGCCTAGTTAGAGGACCCGGACTCTCATAGAGAGGCCAGTAGGCTCACATCACTCCACTCGAGATCCAGCCATAGGGGGCGGTGTTGCAGGGGGTGCAGGCCCAGTGTTTGATTGATGATGTACTAGGCTTTTATTTTTGAGGTCAGCTGACCTATATGACTATAGCCTTTGGGTATTTTTGTACATCCATGCTTTTGACACACATTTATATGATATGTTTGCATTATGATTCATTATGTGTATCCTTTATTGCTCATGTTTTTGTTTTATTTTTGTATTTATGTGATGTGATGATGGCATTATGATGAGTTGATGTATGTGTTAGATGATAGATGATATTTATGATGATGTAGATATTTATATGGATGCTTATGTAGATGCTTATATGATCTGATTATTGTGACATGATGTGATGTATTATGAGTTGATTTGATGATGGATTTATGATTGTATGCATAGGTGGATTGTGATGTGATCTTAGATGTAGATGGATGATCTATGAAATTATGTGTTTATGGATGCAATGTTTTCGTTAAATGCATGTTTAATTTTGATTTAATTGTATGCATCTAACTTATGTTATGATATGGTAAATGCAATGTGTCATGCATTGTCTATATGATGTTTAATCTAATGTGAATGAACCTATATGCTTTAATCACTTAAAACATAAGGAATGCATATGATATGATTTTAACAATCTAAATGGGTGATACCATAGAAAGTATAACAATCATGAATGTAAATAATCATTCTTATCATAAGAACTAATTATTTAGGCATTCATATGTGAAATGTAATGGCATGGAATGTATGTAATTTCTTGATAAAGCTTATGTAATTTAAAAGATTCAAAATAGTCAGTGGTCATGTAGATATCATTTCTGACATCTATCCGGTATCTAGCCTACTTTGTTAATACCCCTTAATTTACAAAACTTCATAAAGAAAATTGATGATGTGATTTATGATATGATTTGTTGCTATGTAGGAATTTTTGAGGCTCTTCCTGAGACTCAAACACTCTAGTTACCCTATCAACAACTACGTACTGACCATACAAGACTTTTGAAAAGCAAGGCTTTCATCATGGACCTAGATATTCATTATCCCTATGTGTGCAAATGAATATATTTAGATAGAACTCAAGCATTTCCTCCGATGTCAGGTGGGATTCTTTCAGCCCATTTCTAAGATCGAGGATCCTCAATTGTTCATCTGATCCTTATGTTGGACTTAGTTGGACTATACCACTAGGCAGTATTGAGTTACCCAAAGCTAGCTCATCCACATGCAAACATTGGTCTACACAAATGCAAGATGCTATTGTGATAGACATATCATCATGTGTAAGGGTATCACCATTTCCAAGCATGGTTGTACACCAAACCTGTAATGGGGATCACCTTCCGATTTTGTACAATGTTGAGAATTCTAGGGATTCAAGCTCCATTCCCTTCTTTTCTTCATTTTATTTGGGATACTTGCTCATGCTTAGTGATGAAAATCACTATTTATTTTTTATTGATTTTTCTTTTGAGCAAGGGATTTATGTAGTGATGATAATCACTATGTTTGTTTTGATTTTTGGACTTTTGAACTATGATTTTGGGACTTTTGCTTGTTTTAATGAAAGCAAGGGATTTATGCTAGTGATGATTTAATCAAGGGATTTAATTGGGTAGGGTGGAGCTTGTCCTTTTTCCAATTCTCAGCACCTTTGAACCGGTCGCATAGGGGGATAAGCAAGGAAGACCCTTTTCGCTTAAGGTAACCTAGACCACTTTTGCAGCTTTCATCTTTCCCTTGTACCAACTAGGATTTTAGTGTTTTTAATTAGTGATAGGATCCTGAATATCTAAGGCATTATCATGACTAGACCTTACTCTCTACTAATCAAGATGGCTTCCCACAAAATTTGATAAGACCACTAGATATGGTTGAATGACTAAAAAATCTTAGCCTATTCCTTATAGCAACATGATATGGTTGTGTTGAAAAACATAGTTACACACATGGATGAATGGATGAAGGTGGACTTGTGTATTTGTGGTTGTGATACAAATTGTGGCATCGTTTGCAAGAGTGTGATCATAACATATGCAAATGCAATGGATATGCATGTTTGATGTAATGCAACTATATGGATGCAGATGTAAGATGCAACTATTTTTGTATTTTTGATTTTTGCATTGTTTTTGTATTTTTTATTATATTTTGACCAAAGGGCTTATTGTGCCTTTGGGGCTTTTAGGGTTTGACCAAGTGGCATGAAGACACCCTTGGAGCATTTTTTATTGAATTTGACCAAGCGGCTTGTATACCCTTGGAGCATTTTTTGGACTTAAGCTGTACTTGGAGCATTTTGATTGAATTTGACCAGTGAGTATACCCTTGGAGCATTTTTGATTGAATTTGACTAAGTTGCTATTATACCCTTGGAGAATTTTTGATTGAATTTGACCAAGGGTTGATACCCTTGGAGAATTTTATGTATTTAGGTACCAAGGGTGAAGATACCCTTGGAGAATTTTTGATTGAATTTTGAATTTTTATGTTTTTTGAATTTGTTTGTATTTTTTTAATATTTGAATGTTTTTGTATTTTATGTATATTTGAATGTTTTTGTATTTTATGTATAAAATGCCTTCAAATGAATGATATTGAGAGGCTCAAGCTCTTCAACACCATCCAATGATGTGAGGCGATATGCTCCAGGCCCAACCCTTTCTGAAATCATGTAGGGGCCTATCCAGTTTACCATAAATTTGTCTCGTAGGTGCGATGGTAGATTTGAGTTCTGTTGGTTTTCTTTGAGCACAAGATCCCCAAATTTGAATTCTCTTAAGTGGACTTTACTATTGTAAGCTCATGCAAGGTGATCCTGATAAACATTGACATTCATCAAGAAGCGTTAATTGATCAAGGCGGCCTTGTCATGCGGTGTCATCATCTATGAAGTCCTTCAATGCTATGCACAAGGTTGGAATTTCCAACTCTAGGGGCATGATGGCCTCAGTGCCATATACAAGTGAAAATGGTGTTGCCCTAGTGGGCATCCGCACACTAGTCCTGTATGCCCATAATGCCAGAGGCAATTGCAAATGCCAGTCCTTATGATTATCTTTCACCGTCTTCCTCAAGATGGAGACTATTATTTTGTTTGAGGCTTCTACTTGCCCATTTTCTTGTGGATAATAGGGTGTTGAAAAACTATGCTGAATATGGTATTTGTTCATTAAAGCACACATATTTTTGTTCTTGAAATATGGCCCATTATCCGATATTATTTTTGAAGGGACCCCAAAATGACTTATGATATTATGGAGTATAAACTCCGCAATCCTTGGTCCAGTTGTCGATGTCAAGGGGATCGCTTCGACCCATTTGGTAAAGTACTCAGTGGCCATTATGATGAACGTGTGTCGGCCTGAGGATGGGGGTGAGATCTTCCCCACTAAGTCTAGTCCCCACTACGAGAAGGGCCATGCTTCCTGGATGGGTTGCAAGGCTTGTGATGGCAAGTGAGTGAGGTTTGCATGATGTTGGCACTTAACACATTTCTTGACATACTCACAATAGTATTTTTCCATAGTGGGCCAATAGTAACCCATTCTCAAGATGCGCTTAATGATGGCCATGCCACTGAAGTGACCACCACACGTACCATCGTGAGCTTGCAAAATTTCCCAGGATGCTTCCTAGGGCTCAAGACAATGAAGGAGCATTCCATCATAGCCTCATCTATAAAGGATCTCTCCTAGAAAGATATACCTCATCACCTTCTATTTAAATGCTCATATTTTAACATGCGATAGGCCTTGTGGTACCATTCCAAGTTTCAGGAAATCTCATAATTGGGAAAGCCAATCCTGATAAGCCACAACTTCTATGGATAAAATGACATGCTCCTCCTATGATCCAGAATCTGTGAACATAGATTGAGAAACAACCCTATGGTGAATGGTTGTACCACACTCTATAGGACCTTGAGAGATCAAAGATTCCCAAGGTGTTATTTGCAAGAAATCTCTAGCTCTGAAGGACCAATCCTGATTTGGTTCGGTCTGGATCATGTTGACTGACTCTTGATTTTCAATAGCCTCACGTTGTATTGTTGAGTGCATGAGCACTTTAACATGAATGGTTGTGAAATCAGTAGATAGATTCTGAGGGATTAAGGATCCCAAAGATGCCATGGTGTCTACAAATCTATTTGATGTACGAGGGATTGCCTCGATGTCATACCATTCCAGTCGGGCTAGGTAAGTGTCAACAAGCTCCTTGTAAGCTTTCAGGAGTGGGCACCTACATTGGAACAATCCTTTGACTTGATTAACTATGAGCAAGGAGTCACCAAAGATATTCAATATTTTAATGCCCATTGCAATGGTTGTTTGGAGTCCCAAGATCAGGGCCTCATACTCTGTGTTATTGTTTGTGCAAGGGAAGTCTAGCTTGAATGATAAGGGCAATGGAGCACCCTACGGTGTGATAAATACTATCCCTACTCTTCCCCCTTGCTCGCACTTCGAACCATCGAAGAACAATGCCATGTCTCTTTCTTTCTCAGGTTCTTCGGGTTTGGGTGGATCTGATAATGCGAAGACCGCATCATCAAGCAATTCTATGGTGAGAGGCTTGCTATCCTAAAGAGGTGCCTCTACTAATTGATCTGCTATGACTTGTCCCTTGATGGAATTTTGGCTTATGAACTCTAGATCAAATTCTATCAATAGCATGATCCACTTTGCAGTACGTGTATTGTGATAGGTCTTATTCATCATGTACTGCAAAGGATTTTGTTTTGATATAACGTAGGTCGTATGGCTCAACATGTAGTGTCACAAATTTTTAGTTGCAAAGACCACTACTAAACATAACTTTTCTACATACGCATATCCTAGCTCATAACTCACCAAGGTGCGACTGATGTAATATATGACTTGCTCTTTGTCTTGTGCATTCTTTTGGGCCAACATGGTGCCCAAAGTGAAATTAGTAGCCGATATGTATAGTAAAAATGGTACGTCTGGCCTTGGTGGAGCCAACACTGGTGGTGTTGCTAGGTAAGTTTTGATCTCTGCAAAGGCTTGTTGGCACTCTTCATCCCAATGAAATGGGACATCCTTGCATAGCAACCGGTTCATGGGTCGACACTTGTCTGATAATTGAGCAATGAACCATTTTATGGATGCTACCTTGCCTTGTAGGCTTCTTAACTCCCTAATGTTGGTAGGGATGGCCATTTCCATTATAGCCTTTACCTTTGCAGGATCGACTTCAATGCCTCTCTTAGAAATGATGAACCCTAAGAGCTTACCAGAAGTTATACCAAACATGCACTTCTTAGGATTCAATCTAACATTGTGCTCAATGAGGTGATCGAAGACCTTTGTAAGGATTTCAGCGTGCTCTTGCCACAATAAAGACTTGGCTAGTAAATCATCAATGTAATCCTCCAAGATCTTATGCATATAGTCATGAAAGATGTATGTCATGGCCCGTTGATATGTGGCACCAAAATTCTTTAGGCCAAATGGCATCACCTTGTAATAGAATGTCCCCCATGGAGTAATGAAAGTAGTCTTATGTTGGTCTTCAGGTTTGATCTAGATTTGATTGTATCCAGAAAAACCATCCATTAGGGAGAGCATCTCATGACCTGTGGTGGCATCAACAAGAGCATCTATGTTTGGCAATGGGAATGAATCCTTTGGAGTTGCCCTATTCAAGTCTCTAAAATCTATGCAAATATGGACTCTTCCATCAGGTTTTCCCATGGGCACCATGTTCGAGACCCATTCAGGATAGTCGATGGGAACTATGAAAATCGCATCCAACAGTTTTTGTAACTCATTCTTCACCATCAAAGTGATGGTTGGATGCATTTTCCTCAACTTTTGCTTGATTGGATTCTTCATGGGATCCAATGAAAGGTTGTGAACAACTAACTTTGGATCAATCCCTGGCATGTCTTTGTAAGTCCAAGCAAAAATATTTGGCCTCTCTTTAAGGAGAGGGATTATGATGGCTTGTTCCTCTGGAGATAGACTTTCTCTAAACTTGACTTTCTTTGGTTGAGTAGGATCATCACTGATGTCCACCTCGAAAGTCACTTCTATAGCCATATGTGACCCATCCTCCAACTGGTGAGGCATGGGTATCAAATGAATGTCATCGATAGGATTTATAGGTCCTACTGACTCAGGATCCAAACCGGCATGGAATACATCATATGCACAGCCTGATGCAAAATGAAATGGTTGTAACACCTCTTCGTTAGGGAAAAGGTCCTCAGGCTCTATGGGTGAATCAATGTGATCCCAATCAATAGCCTCTATATCAAGACACAATGGTTTAGTAGGATCTACTGGGTTATGAAGTGGAGTGGTCAAATCAATGGAGATTGTATTGATGGATGGAATGAAATCTCTAGGACCACATGGGTGAAATATTGTCTTAGAGGTTTCTCCTCCATACTCATGATGAGGCTCTAGAGGAAAAGGAATCTCTGGATCTGGCCCATGAGTAGGCCGGATAATAGGATCATTGGGTTCTAAGAGCTCCCTGAATGTAGGTAGAGGGGGATTGACCACATGGTGAATGGCAACTAAGTCGATAGGTCTTCCCAAAAATTGTAAGCTAGGGTCTATGGCATGAAGTGCCACTTCTCTTTCTACCAGTATGTTGACTTGCTGCAAGTGGTGAGGCCCAAGATAAGCCATCTCAGTCTCATCATCAAAGTCATCATCACTTATCCAAAAACCATTAGCATTGGTATGTGGTCCCAAGACAAGGGGCACGTGTCTTGGCCCCAAGTAGGCCATCTCTATTTCATCCTCATATTCTTCATCACTTATGAAGATGCCATTTGCATTAGTTTCTTGCCCCAAGCTATGGGGCCACTACCTTGGCCCTAGGTAGGCTCTTTCTATTGAGTCCTCTGACTCATAGCCACTTTCATCCGATATGTACCCACTCTCATTGTGGTTAGACCAGGAAAGGCTTTGTAAATAGCGAGGCCCATGATAGGCTAAGCTTGCCTGTGCTTCATCATCACTTGCCTCATATCCATTTTCTTCTCACTCTTCATCCCACAAGTTGCAACCTATTGGGATGGCATCAATTGTGAAGCTTGGATGATAAGTCTCGGGTGGTGGTATGTTTACCATGACCACTTGTTTGTTGATCGAATGTCTTGTACTTGGTGGGTGATAAGGAATAAAATTGATGTCTTCTCCTAACCCCAAGCTTAATCTATCCAAGGCTACTTCTAGAGAGTCATCTTGACCTCTGATGTGATAGCCTAACCCAAACCTATCATAGGGAAGTTGGTATTGTGGCTCGAATGGCCGCCTACGCCCCTGCTCATATATACCAAGACCGTAGCCATGCCAATGGCAATGTTCAAAGTAGCTTAGAGCAAACTCAGGATTAGAGAGGTAATGAACATTAATAGTGAATAGTTCATCATTGTCCTCTTCTATGTCTGTAGACTTATGGGTGTAGTCCAAGCCAACATAGACAAAGTTGGTCTAGTTGGGAGGGATTCCAAGTGGAACCACTATTCCCACTGGTGGTCTTAGGTCTTTTGGCCATCCCATGTCCTGTGCAGACTCTATGATGGGCATGAATGTTATGTTCTACACAAGATACTCTCCTATCCCTGTGCTTGCCAAGTGTATTGTCACATGTGATGTGGATGATCCTACAGATGACACTGGCGAAGTGGGTTCTAGTATCTCCTCAGCTTGATCTTGGAGATCTTCTTCTTCCATGGGACTTGGAATTTTCTCAATGGCTATGGTTAGCACTTCCTTGGGATTTCCTTCCTCAACTAAGGGTGCCTTTAGCTTCTGATTATCTTTTGGCTTAGACGTTGATGGTCTCTTAGAAGCATCAGTCATTTTGGGTGCAAGATGAGGTGTTGATGTGGATGGGTCTTTTTGTACCCCTTTGTCTCTGTCATCTAGTTGCGTAGTTGGAGATGAAGGTCCTACATATAGGTGGGTAGAAGGAATCATAAATTCTCCTAGAAAATCCACTTGATGGACATATTTGAATGGCTCTTCATCAGCCAACACCACATAGACTTTGTCATCATGCACATACTTGACACATTGGTGTAAAATCGAAGGAACACACTTCATATCTCTTATCCAAGGGTGCCCTAGGAGGATGTTGTATTGCATGGCCCCTTCCAAGACATGACACATCATAGGGATGGTCTTATGCCCCACCTTGATAGGTAGGACTATCGTTCCCATAGTATTGCATAAAGCATCATTGAAAGCTCTTAATGTGTAGGCTCCTAGAATGATATTTGACTTGGGGATCTTAAGGTGTTCTATTGCTGTTGTTGTGATGATGTTGATTGATGAACCTGTATCGATCAAGACCCGCTTAAAAGGTAAATCATTGACTGATGCAACAATGTGCAGTGGAGGGTCTGGTAAGGCAGTAGGCACTGTCTTAATCTCATGATCATAGAATCGAATTACAGGTTCTTGGCATTCTTGTACTTGTCCCACAAAATAAGTGAATGCATTTGGATCTTGTGGTTGGAGCTCAATCGATCTCAAAATCTCCATCAAAGTCTCCCTATGCTTTGGGGACTATTGTATGAGCTCATAGATAGATAGCTTGGTCGAAGTCATTTGTAAGTTTTGCTCTAGTCTACTCCAAACAGTTACCACAGGTCGGGTTGGTGGACCTGGAAGGTTGTTCTGCCCCTACCTCTACCTAGGTGTAGTTGGGACATTAATGGGAGCCATAGGAGGCTATGGTTGACCATATCATCTACTCTTGGTTGCTATATTGACAATTTCAACCATCCCAATGCACCCATGGGTAGGCGTATCAATTCATACCTGATTGACTTGGGCACCTTGCCCTCTAGGGACCTCATGGTTTGGCAATAGGTTTTTGTATATGCCCATATCTCTATTATCAAGGGCCAATGGGTTGTCAACTTTAAGTTCTCCTACCTCAATCATGTTTTGCACCTGGTGCTTGAAACCAATACAAACTTCAATGTTATGCCCCGATATCCTATGATAAGGGTAAAATTGATCTTCCCTATATCCTTTTGGCTTAGGATGGTTGGGATCTACAAGAGGTATATCAAGAAATCTGATCTTCCTAGCCTCGCTCAATTGGTTGAAAATTGATTGCATTGACTCTGATAGAGGTGTAAAATAGCGAGGTGGCTTGCATTCTCTATTTCACCCCTGATTGTTCTTTTGATCGTAATTGGCTGGTGGGGGTTGTGCTTGATAATTCTGGGGTTGTTGCACAGCCCCATCCTTAGGTGCAGCCAATACTACTTGATTAACTAGAGCAGGGTTTGCCTGCTTCTACTTGTATTTGTCATTCTTGCCATTTTTGTTCCACTCCTTCTTGGTTCGGAGCTTGATGGTTCCCTCATCTACTTTTATGTCCTCAATGAGTTTGGCCTGTGCCAAGGCTTCCTCAAATGATGGATATTGTTGAAGTTGTAGCAAGAGGGAGATGTGTTTAGAACAACTCTTGGTGAACATGTAGATGATTTCTTCTGTGGGGATAGAGAATGATAACTTTACCATGACTTTTCTCCATCTATCCCCATATTCCATTACTGGCTCATCATCATAATGTTTTAAGTTGGCTAAGTCTGAAAGGTTCACCTTCATTTTAGCACCAAAGGAGAAATGCTTCAGGAATGCGTTTACTAGTTGTTCAAAATTGGATATGTTGTGCTTGGGAAGTTGGTTGAACCATTGAGTGGCAGCACCCAAAAATGTCATAATGAAAGTCCTTAGCATAAGAGCATCATTGTCTTCAAGATGAAAACATGCATTGATGAAATTGGTAACATGCTCTTGTGCATCCTCTTCACCCTTGAAATTTTCTAACCTAGGCATCTCAAAATGCTTAGGATATGCAGGGCTAGGGACTGATGGACATAATGGTTGGTTGTGTATTTTACTCAATGTTGGTTGGTTCCCTATCATCTCTTGTTTCTCAAAGGACTTCATATTTTTAGTGAGTTCCTAGAATGCCTTTGAGGTGAGGAGTTCCTCTTCTTGTAGGCCCCCTCATGGTGGTAATGGAGGTAACCCTATGTGCACTTGACTTGTTCTATTCTCTTCCCTCCTACGAGGGGATTTAGGATGTGTTTGATCCTGATTTATCATGTTTACCCTTTCTCCACTAGTTTGATTTTGTTCATGATTTGAGTGGTGGTTTCATTGTGGGCTTTCTTCTTGTCTAGTGCACCCTTCTCTTGGTGATTCAATGCGTTTATCTCTTTGATGATCATTACCATTGGCTTGTAAATTGATACGAGCTAGTTGCTCAGCTTGTTCTCTTAGATGTTGCTCATGTTGGTGCAAAATCCTTTCTCTTTGTTTGTCATGCTCGAGAGCTTCCACTAGCTCTCGCTCTTTGTGCAATATATTTTCTAACCATCGCATGCGGTCATATTATGCTATTAAAGAAGACTCATGTTTGTCTGATTCTGTTCTTGTGGTTTTGATTCATAGATTCCTCGAAGAGGTTTCTACTATTTCTTTGCTCTTGCTAGCTAATGTAATCTATTCTATGTGTTGATAAGTGTCTCTATGGTCAGACTCTGCATGAGACTTGTGGAGTCACTCTGAAGCATCCCTAGGTTGAGAGGTGTATTTAGAAGTAATAGTTCATGAACTTCTAGATGCAGAATTTTTTGTGGCTATGGTTCTGGGAGGTGGCCTCGGATGAAACCGATCCAACTCATCTAACTATCTTGTTTTCCATGGCTGATCCCTTGGGGTGCCATTTACTCCAATGAGGTCATAATCTATTGGAATCCTTCCTCTTGTGTGAAGGGTATCTTCTGTTTGGTGCCTATGACTGGATGTAACTCTAGTTTCATGCCCCTCAATGGGCATATCTGTTCTAAGTGTCTCATGTGAAGTTTGAGATGTTGTGACTCTTGTGTGTCTTTTTGGTGATGAAGGCTTTGTGGCCCCACCTACCCTCCATGAGGATGGATATGGGGAAACCTCATCATCCCTATGTGAATAATGGGGTCTAGAACCCTTCTTATGTCCATGTGGGGAGGAAGCTCTTGAAGCCTCCTCATGTCTTTGAGAAGTTTCTGTGTGTTTAGAGGAAGGCCTTGAGGCTTCCTCATGTCTCCTTGATGATGATGGTCATGAAGCCTCTTTGTGTTTTTGTGATTTAGTTCCATGATTTGACTCTCTATTTGGGGTTTCTCGAGGAGAACCCCCAAGGGTTGAGTTATCACCCCTTAGACTCATGGAACTACGTCTCATGGTCTTATGAGTATGTGGTTCAATGTTACTACGACTTCGCCTATGGGTATGTGTTGCTTTAGATTCTCCCTCGGTATTGGATCGAGGATGTTTACTTCTGGTTTTGACCATTGTGCTTGTGAATTAGTCTTTTGGATTGCAATTTAGAGATAGCCAAACAATATCAAGCAAGTGTTTATCTTGATTACCAATTTATGTGTGCCCTAAACTATTTGTTATGTTTTTGATGCGTTGTTGTTCTTGTTTCTTGCTCTTGTTTTGGATTTAGAATGAGGAGACTCATCCATAGTGGGAATCAAGAACACCCATGCCAAACATGATTTTCTCAAAAAGAGACTAGGGTACACCACTGAAGTCCTAGTGGGGGGTTCACCTAGCTCTTCCACTCTGAACCAATGATTGTTCCAATAGTGGGAGATAGTTTGAACATGAGTAACTTAGTACCACTATAAAGAAGTTCCCAATTCCATTCTAGGAAGATCTAGGGGGCAAGCCGGTGGAAGGAGATGAATGCCAATGTCATCAGAATGAATTGAGGGTTGGTGATGAAATCCAACTCCCCAATGTTTAAAACATGTGTGTGTGTGTGGGGTTCATTTTAAGTTTACATAAAGTAAAATGCATCATACAACAGAAATGTCTCTTTCCTATATGCCTAATACAAATGATGTTTCAATTTTTAGAAAGATGCATAAACTAATATGAGTTTCATGGATGCACTCTATTTCATGCAAATATGGCCTCTAGCAGGGCCTCAAAGCAAGCAAACCAACACATGATTTCTAGCACGTTAGATTCTAGGGTGGACTTTACAAGCATAAGTCATTGTTCCTAGCAATGCCTAGTGGAAATCTAAAAAAAACCCTAAGATGCGCAAGATGCAAGTTCTTTCCTTTCCATTCCTTAGTTTTCCAAATTAAAATGTGTCTTAATGTTCACTATTTTAGGAAAATAGAAGTATATAAAGAACCATAAATCATCATAAAAGTTGTACCAACCTCTAATCCAGCTCAGAGAACAAATATTTTGTCCTCTATTGCACTCCATTTTGGTCGCTATCGACTAGAGCGACTGATTTCTGGCCATGTTAGTAGGAGGCTAATGATGTAGACAGAATGAATTTTGGCCACTGTAGAATAGAGTGGCTAAACCTGCACACAAAAACATGGATCAATAAAGTGGTAGAAAATAAAAACTTGGTGGGGGTCCCATCATGATCACCATCTATAGCGACCTCGGGAAGCGGTGCACCATCCACTACTCCTATTTGCGAATATTATTTATCTTATTCATATTTAATCATGCATTAAATGAAAGATACAACTGAAATTACAAATAAATGAATAGATAATGCTTTTTATTGCTTTTTCTCAAGTTCGGTTACATATAGATCCCTCTAAGGGATTCCCTTCTTTTGATACAGATTTTACAAAGTAGGGTAGCGGATGTATGATATCCCCTCGCAAGGGGTGATGCACTCTCATAGGCTTCCCGATGATGCACACAGAAATGTATGAGGGCTTACAGATGCCTCCTTCTCTAGGTCTAGTTCCTAGAGGGATCCTTTTGCTTTCGTATGTTGATAACCTATCAAATGAACCTGTAGTCCTGCAAGCATGAAAACAATAACAAACGCTCAGTTATCTGAGATTGCCTCCTCGGATGAGGTTGTTAGCAATAACCCTAATGATAAATAGAAATATGCTCCATGATAATAGAAATTAATGCTATGAATGCTAGTAAATGTGATAAACCAAATCTATGCTAATGGCATAAAAGCATGTAATAAGCTAAATGAAAGAAACTAATGCAAAGAACCCTAGATTAGGTCGATGGGCCACTATCCAAGATAGTGGCCGCTAAGATGAAAACCTATCTCTATTGCTCCAAGGCTATGGATCTAAGCTTGTTATTGATGTTGAAATGATTGTCGTTTCTTGTCCGATGTGTTGAATATCTTGTAGATGATAAACCCTAAATCGGTTAGCACTTCGTTGCTCCTCAAAGGTGCTCCAATTTGCTCTCCAATCTGATAGGGCTTCACTACGAGAAAAATCTCTCCAAGTCTCTAAAAGCTCTCTCTAAGTCTATCAATAATTCATCATGCCTTGGTGCCCTTAGGTTTGCACCTTATAATGTGTTTGAAGCCCTAGGTCAATGTCAAAACCCTAGGATTGAATTTTGCATGCACATTGGATGTTAGCATGAGAATTTTTGCCTTTGTCTACCCTTGAGGGCTAGTTAACTGGTGTCTAAATCAAGACATGAGTCTTTCATGTAGACTGGCCATGAGGAATCATGCAAAGTTATCCCCGCTCGGCTTTATTGCATGCAAACTACCACTTCCACCCGTGATTGGGCCGATTTGATGGCAAGTTGCTTTTTAGGGTTTAGCCACTGTCATCTACAGTGGCTAAGGTTTGGCTACTCTGAGCTACAGTGGCTAAGGTTTGGCCACTCTGAGCTGAAGCGGCTAGGATCCAGCCACTCTGGTTCATAGCGGCCAGGCTTGGATGGGCTAAGACTACCCCAAATGAGTGGTGAAAACCACTTTTGATACTTGGAAGGTCCCAAGGTTTAGTCACATGATCTATGAATGTGCCCATGTGAGTAGTCTCCCTAAACATGACATGTTTTAGGTGTCTACACATGCTTTATTTCTTTATTCTTAGTATTATAGATACAATAGCTTAGGTGCATGTTTTTTGGGATCGTACATGTAGGTAGCAAATCCACCTCCCAGAAGAAGTGATAAATGGATTTTCCAAATTTTGATAGTTTTGACAAGCTTGGTAAACCATACATCCAGGAGGGCAAACCGTACAAGGTAAAGGTAAATCATACAAGGCATAATGAAATGACATGAAATACACGAGAAATATAATTATAGGTTGTAATTGCATATGTATTTGATTATTAAGGTGTTAGACTTAGTAAAAGTCTTAATTAATGTACTTCGTTATGCATGGGCAGTTTTAAATAACTAATTGCCTCAAGAACCACTTTGGAATGGCCTGGGAAATGTTATATAAGGCTCCATTTTTAATTTTGATAGTCTGGTTAGCTTCTGGTCATAATCTAGTGTTATTTTGGTTATTGGGGAATGCTATGAGTCCTGGCTATGAATTGTTATTGCATATCTCTATTGTTGAGTGATATTGTTGAAAAATAATAAATATTGGCATATTTCATGGTTTCTCTTATGCAGTGTATGATCCTAGAATGGTAGAATAGCATTTTACAATTTACTTCTATTGCATGTACTTCCTTATTGTTGTTATGGCTATTTTATGCATTGCTATGGAGGAATTGGATTGAACCAGCACTGGTGTGGCTTTGTGGAATGATATGTGATGATGGTAATATCAAGGAATATGTGTTGAACACTATTGTATGATTTTTGGATGTCACCATTGGATATTGAACTCTCTCAAGCCTCGTTGATATGTTTTGCATGTTACTGGAAAAGGATTAATTGCCATATTAAACCCTTACAAAACCTATATGAGAGAGATTTTTCCAGTAGAGTATCCAATTTAGCACTATTTTGTACCTTTTTTTACAAATAATTCACCAGAGTTCATACAAATTGTATAGAAGACAATTAACCGATTTAGTAGTTTATGCGATTGAAGGGAATTTACCCGATTTGGCAGTTTTGGGGAATCGACTTGTTTAGTTACAAAACTATGTACAACAGCTTGCAAAACCAATTATAAAAGATATAATAAGTGTGAAATCATACAAAATATATCATTGTATGATTTTGAATCATATAGTGGTATGATTTGGTGTCCGTACAAGCTAAACACTTGTTGCATATTTCTAGTTGTAGAGATTGTATGATGGTACGATTTGGTCCACCGATTGGGAATAGTAAATTGATCCTCCTAAGCCTTAGAAATCACCTCCCCACTAGGAATAATACACCCCTATGCTAAATTTAGTACCATTGCATTATCAAATCTAGCATTTTTGTTAAAATGAATCAAATTGACAAGTAAGAATACTATAAAATTGGAGGTGAATGACAGAAACCAGTGTACAAAGGTGTAGGATATGGGAAGTACAATAGAAAATTATATTAATAAGGATCATGAGGATTTCTTGAAGAGAGAATACAATTAACTCAGACCATAGTACACATGAACCAAAAATAGAGCAAGTTTAGGCATCTGAAGGAGATTTTGAAACACTACTAATAGATATAGAAGACGAGGAAATAGAACCACCTAGCGTAGAGGAATGAGTTGAAAGATAAGTAGTGTAGAAGTAAGGTGAGTGGATGGTGACACCTAAGAAAGTGACAAAAGGGTTACAAGGAAGTTTAGAGGATGGGAGTCGGGAACAAGAGCAACAAGGCACGAGGTCTCAGGAGGAGGGACCAAGACCATCTCCCTCACATCAACGAAGGAGGTTGCGAAGTGAAGATGCACATGAGTTTGCTCAATGATTGGTGGGACAAAATAAGATACCTCAAATAGAAACTTCTAATGATAATTGTAGTAATACTCCCCTAAGGAGGAATCAGACAGAGATTCCATAGGAAACCTCAAGTGATGAGGGCGATTCTATGAATATAGCTAATAATGCAGCCAAGCATAGATGTCCACCTTTTACAGGTGAGGGTAAGAAAGATACCACAAGACATATCAGAACTTGTATAACCATTTGGAGGGCAAATGGTGTAGATCGACTAGATGACTGGGTAACCCTATTTCTTGCTACCTTGAGAGGATTGGTGATCGATTGGTATCTGAAAAGGGAAAATACTATAGATTTTTAGACTTAGACTCAAGCGAAGAAGAAATTCATTGAATAATTTCACCCTTTGAAGGATGATGGAGACATTGTTACTGAAATTTGAATTACGAAGCAAAATCTGGATGAAGATGTAAAATCATACAATCGTAGACTAAAGTAGTTAGTAGATAATATGCAAATGCCTTTGGTAGATGTATTGGTAAAGTGGTAATTTTTAGATGGATTACTACAAAAATATAAAAAAATATGAAGGCAATACCATAAAAAATGTATGAAGAAGTGGTGAAGCATGTGAAGAATTTTGAAAGTGAATCGAAATAGACGTATACCGAAATTTTATCTCACCCCAAGTCTAATGATTCAGATAGTGGAGAATATGACACTATATAGAGGATATTAGCATCATTTCTTTAGGAGTTCAACAATATCATGAAAGAACAAAGAAGCAAACCTGATAGTAATGATATTTGGTGTACAAAATATAAGACTGAAGGGAATACAAATATAAAGTATTCACACAATAACTATTTTCACATTTATAATGTGATGGGACATGAGGTAATGTTCGTATAATGCAAGAGTACATCCATAAGTCCTGATAATCCAAGAGTAGGATGAGAAATGAAATACCCTAGGAGGCAGAAAATAGACAACAAGTGGTGGTTATAGAAATAGCCAGCAAGGTGGAAGGCCAAACTAGGGAAATCGGTAAGGCAGACAGAGTCATTTGTAGTATGACTCAGAAGGGAGGCTGATCATACAGTGTTGCAATTACCAATAATGGGGGTATTTCACAAAAAAATATCCTTCACCTCAGATACAGGAAATACTACAAGCAAGCACTATACATACGTGTAGGTGGTGTAGTCCAAGGAACCACAAGGAAGCAAATTGCCCTAAGCAAGCTAGTTTAAGTAACCTGTAGAAAGTAAATTATTTAAAAATTGAGGTTCCTCAAGTTAAGGAGGAAACCTAGGAAGTAACAATGAATTAGGATAAAAATGATAAGTATCTAGAGCCAACAAAGGAAAAGCAACGCTGGCAAGTAGCAAAGAAAATACTACAAGATTAAGCACAAAAATCTAAACAAGTGAAGTTAGCTGAACTAAAGGAATTGAAAAATCCATCGAAAGAGAAGGCGATTATGCAAAGTCTGGCAGAAACCATAGTCGAAATCAAAGTGGTAAACTTTTTGTAAGCTATTCCATCATTATAGAAAGTTATGGTAGAAGAGATACAACAACATAAGGTGATGGAAGTGCAGAATCAACAATTCAAGAAAAAGAACAAAAAGATCAATTTATGGATCCAATAATATTGATGATTGATGTGGGAAAGAAACCTGCATTTGTTCATATGGAGATCCTAGGGCAAAAATTGACACAAGTGATTGTGGACAGAGGATCCAACATTAATGTGCTACCTGAAAGGACCTAGCTAGAACTGGGCACAAGTGGTGATAGCTGACCAAAAATTTGTCTTAGATTTCATTATGATTACTATGCAAAAGGTTGCATACGACACTATCTTGGGGAGAGGATTTCTATGAGTAGCCAAAGTTAATCGTAACTGGGGAAAAAATTAGATCACTTTCAAGGAGGGAAATCATAAATATATTATTAATTTGGCTAATCAAAATGTTAGTGAGGATGTATCTACGATCGACGAATCAAAAATTACTCAGGTGATGAAGGGTATGAACCAAATGGATAGGGAATGTTGTACTTGGATGAATGTAGTGAATATGAAGCTAGATATGATAATGGGATTCTTCATTGGAAAATGGAGGAGTACAAAAATTTTCATCCCAAATACCTCTGTATTGAATTAGAGGAGATCAAGGAAAAACAAGACAAACCCAAAGTCAACCAGGAACCTAAGAAAGAGGTGAAAGATAAATGGATATTCTCAAAAAATTTTGCAAAGTATACAGTAGGAGATGCAAAAATTGATACAAGACCAGCAAACCCAATGAATGTAGAGAAAGCAACAAGTAAGCTGGAGAATATCAAATATGAAGGACCTCAAATAGTGGACATCAATATAGGAATGGAGGAGGAACCTAGGATGATTCACTATGGTGATGATTGGAACCTTATACTAAAAGCAACAACTTTTAAGATATTCTTGGAATATAAGGATGTATTTGCATGGACATAGAAGGACTTGAAGGGAGTACCATCAGATTTATGTTTCCACAAGATTACACTAATGTTTGGAGCACAATTCGTAAGGATAATACCATATAGAATGAACTCAAAGTATGTTGTATTAGTGAACACAAAGATAGAGAAGATGTCGGAGGTAGGAATTATCTTCAGGGTTACAACCGGTGAATGGGTATCACCTATAGTGATCACCTCGAAGAAGGAAGTGGACAAGATCAAAATATATGTGGAATTTAGGAGTCTAAATGCAATAATTATTAAGGACCCATTCATTATTCTCTTCATAGATTATATCCTAGAAGAAGTCGTAGAACACGAGATCTATTCATTTTTTGATGGGTTTTTGGGTTACAATCATATAAGTATAGTCGAGGAGGATAAGTTTAAGACAACATTTATTATGGAGTGTAGCACCCTAAAATTGGCACAGTAAAATTACAATAATTACATTCACCTTAGTAAATAATTTAAAATTCAAATTTAACCTCCCAAACCGCCCGTTAACCGTCGGGTAATCCGTTTCCCCCTTTTTCGTGCCAATTTTAGAGGTTGTTTTGACCGTTTGACGATATCGTCGCCGATCAGACGATATCGCCCTAGATTTGACGATTTCGTCTGGACTAGGACGTCCGTACGATCTTGTCGCAAAACTGATTTTGCAAAGTTAGCTTCTGTTCCAACGGGTCTCCAATCCGGGAAGAAGCGTGTCTGCGCCGTTAGGGACCCTCCCTCGTTGGAGATCTCCCAAATTGGGATGATCTCCAACCTCCTAACTACTCCCCTAAGCCTATTTAATCCTAAGCTATTCCCTTAGCACCCCCTAGCTGAAATTCTCTGCAATTTAACTCCATCTACGTTGAACCATCCCAATTTTTCATTTGCACTAGTCCCATACCAATTTTGTTGTAGGTACATCACTGTTTTTCAGCCGGAGCCAGCACACATCGTCGCCGACGAACCTGTTCAGATCGGAGGCGAACCTCGTCGAATTCGAGGCGATTTCGTACTGATGCGAGACGATCTCGACTGCAGTCCATATTGAGGCAATCGATGCCTCAAAGTTTGCACTTCTCAACCTTTTCTCTATTGTTTTATTCTGCAAATTAGATAGTTTATTCAGTTGTTTATGTTATTTTGCATTTGGAGTTCACCCATTTAGCTTAGATTGCATACTAAGATCATGATTTGTCATTAGAATATCATAATTTGCTTGAATTTTTGTTCATAACTATTATTCAATATTCATACATTCATTTGGTGTTGTTTCCCTCTTTAGCACAGTAGTATTCGTTGTATTTTGTATCTATTTTTTTGCTTGCAGGTCTCTGACAAATTCGTCTGACGAATTCATCAGATCTCAGATGATTCTGTCAGATCTCAAACGATTCTGTCGAATTCCAGACGATCCTGACTGCTTCAAACATCAGAATCATCACCAGACATCCGGATCAAGTATTCCTCATTTGCATTCTGTAAATTCTCTGTTTTATGTCTTTAAATCTATTTTTTGTACTCATTGAATTTGCATTTTCATGTAGATTAATCTAGATTCATTTGGCCAAACCTAGGATATGAATGCTTAAAGTTAAAAACGAACACATTAAAACACATTCCAAACCTAGGCGTGGAAACTGCCCTTAAATGTTTCCCCGGTGAACCCACCATCCGTCGAAAAATCATCAAAATACACCTCCCTTGAGAGGCGGGACCTTCGCAAAGTCCTCTCAGTCCGAGGTACCGCGACATCCTTTTCCCATCCTCCTTCCGGGCACGGATCCAATAGCCTGAAGGTAAGGATGCGAAAAATTTGGAGCGATACATTTTGGTGAACCCGACGTGAATGCATTATAAACCTTTTGAAAACAAAAACATAAAATATATATATATATATATATGTATACAAGAAAAACAAAAACAAAATCATCATTTCAAGTTTGTATGTTTTAGATTCAATTCTAAATAGTAGATGCTAAATATTACTTTTAGAAGTACTAAAGAAACCATGAGTTTTTACTCAAATCAATATGAGCCCATCAGTAATGTTGGAAGAATTCAGCCAAATACATTTGTTGATTATGACCAACCTCATCCCTATTCAACATCACCTCCATCACACTCTTCTTATTTTTCATCCATAACCCAACAAAACAATCCCTTTGCCAATCCTCTTCATAACGATATTATCTATTCTCCCATATATCCATATTATGTCTATCAACCCACATATAATCCTCCACCACCCTTTCAATATTCTTCTTTCAATACAACACATCCATTTCAACAAGAAAATACTTATTCTTCCAATTCTACCATGCACTCACCTCATACTTCGCAATCTTCCTGTCATCATTCTACCCATAATAAAGAAAGTAGAGGTGAGAAACCATTAGGCCCTTTTATGACGAAATTCCTAAGGCATTTATCAAAAACCTCTCAAAAACCTTCATCACGTAAATTTACTAAGCTCAATCAACCAATGGATATAATTCTCAAGTATTTACTTGATACAAATAGGATTGAACTGCCTTCCATAAGACAACCCGATACCACAACAGATTGGTTTAAACCTGAGCTACATTGTGAATATCATAGAGTAGATGGACATATGACACAAAATTGTAAAGATTTAAGATGTGCAATTCAAGATTTGATTGATAAGGGTCTTTTTAATATAAAGGAATTACAATCTACAACTGATTATAAATCTCCAGTAAACAATCAAACTCCTACACAACAAATACCAATAATCAATCAAGACATGGGGATCTCCCAAGAACCCCTATTCAATTATCAACAACAAGAAACCAATCAAATATTGCATGTTAATGTGTCCCATCATGATGATATTATTAATATTGTAACAAAAACTACAAATGAGCAACCTCAAGTTCAATCAACTCAATCCGATATTCAAGATATGGATTCCTCATTTGACCAACCTTCAAAACTATCTTTGGCTCTAGAGAATGATCCAAAATGGAATGTAAGCATAGAAAGCTCATCTTTAGAATCAAAATCTCAATCTGAAATCCACTTTGATAGCCAACAACAAGTGATTAATCCTCAAGCAAAGATATCCCTTTTAGAAGTATTACAAATTTATCACAAGGAAATTTTGTTCAAAATACCTAGCCAACAATTTGTTCCTCATCATATTTTCTCTAAGAACATAATTAATGGTGTAAACCCTCTTGAGGTTAACCATATTTCATTCTATGATGAGGATATTCCTTCCTCTACTCCACAAGAAGACTCCTATCTTTACATTATCGGATCTAGTAAAGAAACACTTGTTAGAACTATCATGGTAGATAATGACTCCTCTCTTAATTTATGCACTTATCAATTATTCCAAAAACTCAAATTAAAGGAAGAAGATCTTAATGAATCAAATGTTATTATAAAATATTTTAACAATGAAATTCAAGAAGCTCAAGGTACTATAATTTTTCCCTTAATATTGGATCCAAGATCCTGGATACTTTATTCTATGTAGGATATTGTCCTTCACCTTACAACCTACTTCTCCAGAGTCCTTGGATTCATACGATGAGGGTTTTCCCTTCCACTCTTCACCAATGTTTGAAGTTTGAAATTGCAAATAAAATTGTTACCATACATGGTGACCCAACACCATTTGAAGAATATTTAACGGTTGAAACATCAAGTTCTATACATTCTCTATTATCACAATTATCTTCTATCCATCACTTTTCTTCATCCATATATGATCATCCTTGTTTACCAAATAACACTCATGCATATCTTTCACATATACTTTCTCCATCTTATCAAGACTTGGAATATAATAATAAGAATGAAGAACTTTCTTATCCTTCTTACATTTTATTTTGTAACATGATCAATTTTACACATATAAAAGTCAAATATTTTGCTACATTATTCTACATTATAACAAAGCTTTTGTTATCACTACCTTTTATTCATCACCTTCTGTTCTTACCTTCACCTCAACCAGATTATCCTTCAAAACCTCCTTTGATTTTGAAGCAACCTTAGACATGCTATACTCAAATAACCTTGTATAGTGTATATAGATCATCTTGTATATACCACCAATTTCAATTCATAAATTAAAATCAAAATACAAAAAAATCAAAATCCTCAAAATCTTCAAAAAAATACAAATGCAACTAAGGACCTTAAAGGTAAATTTGAGCCCAACCGGCTTGGACCATACATTATTACCGCCAAATTTGAATCAGAGCATACAAATTGTCTACCTTAGATGGTAAAGAACTTAAAGAACCCATGAATATTTTGCATCTTAAACGTTACTATGCATAAATTTGGTCATTTCATCCATGTATATATTTGTTCAAAATTACTATCTTATATTTCTTTCAAATTTATAAAAATCCAAAAACATCAAAAATATTCATAATCATCAAAAATCTTCAAAAACTATCTATTGCATTTATTTAAGGCACTTGTTAAATTTTTTTGCTCAAAAACAAAAATAAAACCAAAAATCAAAATAATGATAAAAATATAAAAACAGCTATATGCTTGACTCTTTCGAAACCAAAATAAAATAAAGAAGAAAGAGAGAGTCAACATTCTCAAAACTTCTCAAAAGTGTTTATATATATTTTCTTACAATTATTGCAGTTATATGTTTCAAATTATTTTGGATAAATTAGCATTTATTTGGAATCCCTCACTTGCACACTCACAAAAATAAACCTCTTGATTTTATCTGGCATGATTACTAATCTCTCTTATATCAAAGTCCACAAAATTCAATTAAATAAAGTTTGAGCATAGAGAATTGATCTTGTTATTTACTTAAACCAAGCACATCTTTTCACAATAAAATGATTATATTTGTAATTTCCATGTTTTGCTACATAGTAGAAGTGATTTCTTGAGCGAAAAGTTTCCCCCGCTATCCTATCATGCACATGGTCTAGAATCTTTGAGAATTGGCAAAAGGACAAGCTCACCCCTACCCGAATAAAAATCCCTTGCTCTACAAGCTAATCCGAGCAAGTATCCCTAGCAAAGAAAAAGAAAAGAAAAGTTCAAGAAAAAAGAGAAAAGAAAAATGTTATTTTATATCATTCCAGCAATATTTCAAGCACTATCTCAAAAATCAAGCAAAAAATACAAAAAGAAAAATAAGCAAAGTTCAAAAGAAAAAAAAAGAAAAGAAAGCAAAAGCAAGAAAGCAATAAAATCCCTTTCCCTACCCTTTGAAAAGAAAAGAAGGGTTGATGAGCTTGAATCCCCGGAATTCTCAATTATTCGAAAACCGTGAGGTAAGCCCCATAACAGTGGTTTGTGCCCAACCCGCTTGGCCTTGGGTAACTCCTAGCGTGGTGATATGTCTCGTCACATTAGCGACCTTATTTTGTA
The DNA here is from genome assembly GCA_028583015.1 of Wollemia nobilis. NCBI lineage: Eukaryota > Viridiplantae > Streptophyta > Pinopsida > Araucariales > Araucariaceae > Wollemia > Wollemia nobilis. Next base: position 7,587,093 of record JAQPPZ010001078.1, on the reverse strand, counting down.
CAGACCTATGTCTCGCTTATGGATTAGCTAGCTCTTGATAATCCGACCTACATAGTAGTCTAGTATGGTTATATGCATCTACATCATGGTTAATGAACACTTATTTGGTTTCTTCAAATCACTTGTATCATATTATCTTGCTCAAAACTCGGTAAATGAACAATGCAATTGCACACACATTTGTATTTGAGAGATTTTGTGTATCATTATGATAAATCAAGATTGGAAATGAATTCACATATGCACATGGGATTCCTTATAAATCTAACTTTTGTCTTCAAAATACTTTGAAATATTATTTTTGCAACTTGTTTGGAATAAATCAAGTACAGTTGTTTACCACAAAGACAACTATATAATAGAAAAATCAAAAATTTCTTTCAAAATATACAATCAAAACATATATATCTGGTTGACTTTCGCGACGATGGTATAGTTTCAAAACCAAAATTGGAATTTTATGCCTAGCGCAAGTCCTCATTTTCATATTTTCTGTTCATCAAAAATCAACCATGCAATAAAACTATCTTTTTTTGATTTTCGCGATGATGGTATAAGTCTATACCTACATATTCTATGCCTAGCGCAAACCATTGTAACAATTTTTATTCCCCATTTATTAAAAATCATGAAAACCATATGACTTAATTCATTATGTTACACAAATTATGCTTTTAAAAAGCAAACCCATTTTTCATTATTTCATGTCATTATGTCAACCTTCAATTTTGCAATGATGGTATAATTCCTAAAGAATTATCCAAAAATTTTATCACACTTAGGAATTTATGCCTAGCAAAAATCATTTTAAAAATTATTTCATGCACAACTATTTTTATGAAAATCTGAAAACAAACCATCATCATCATCATCATTTGCACTATTGCACCAAAGTCTTAAGACAGTTTCTTAAGCACTCTTTTACTTTTAACAATATTTCTATAAATGGGACTAGCTTGACGACCGAGTGAGCAGCGACTCCATGAAATGGTCTATAATAGCGACAATGTCCTTTGAAATTATTGTTAGAAGTCTCTTTTTATTTTTATTTTTATTATCACATCACAAACAACCAATTTGTTACATCAGATTATTTCATTTAAAATATTACAAAGCATGACATCAAAATTATAATATTTCCAAATGACATAATTACATGAATTATCAAATCAATCAATCAAACATAAAAGCATCATAAGCATACACATAATACAAGTCATATGATCAAAAACATATCTCATATCATATATATATCAACAGTATGTACATCATCAAAACTGGATTGGTATGCCACAATCTGTACCTCGGCATACTCAATCCTCTATCAAAAAATAATAATCATATAATACAATGTCAGTCCAACCCTCTAGCCTCGAGAGCCCCTCGAGCTCTCTACCTCATCTCCTCCCCCGCCCTGAGGTGGACGAGGTGGCCCCATCGCAGTCTGCGTAGTCCTAGTCCTCGACCGAGACGTGGTCCTCGATGACCCGATCCCGATCGGATCCGCGATGTTGGCCGGCAGGGGTAGTCTATCCGCTCTCGGCACCAGCCGGTGGTATAATGTCCGGTAGAATGTCACCGGGCGATAGCCCGTGTCAGCCTCTCTAGAGCTCGCCCCTCCGCCCCGTGCCCCGAGGCGTGCAATCTCATCCCGTAGCTGTGACACCTCAGCCCAATGGCGTGCAGCCTCATCCTCGTAGCGTCCGCACTCGGGCTCGGAGATGATCTCTCTCCGCCCGGAGAGTAGCCATCTCGCTACTCTCTCCCGTGTCCACACCCTTGCCCTTATCGAGCGATGGTGGCCTCTATGGAGATGGGGGTCTCGCCTCCCTCCTCTCCCTCTCTCTCGCGGCCTCTCCCGTGCCTGTGGCCTCCTCACCTCTCTCCCGTCGTGACCCTGGGCCGCCTCCATCGCCGCCTGGCGCCGCCTCCCTATCCGACGCACAACCGCGTGGATCGGACCCTGTGCCCTCGTCATCCGAGGAGGGCGGATGCCTACGTACTAGGCATCGTAGCCATCGGCTACCCCTGCATCGTCCCCATCCACTGGCTGGATGGGGGCATCATCCGTGTCCTGGCTCCAGAACCGCTGCATGTCGGGAGCCCCGCTAACCGTAGTGTTATCCCGACATCCGAGAAAACTCGTAGTCCCTCAGAGATGGGATCCCCCGCTGTAGACCGAACTGCCTCAAAACTTGGTCGTACCGGTGGAGCTCCACCTCTCCCCTCTCCATCCTCAGCCAGCAGACTCGCCTGATGCGAGCCAACTCCTGTCCGTCCTCGGCCCACCCTGGATGCTCCCTCCATGGCCTCCAGGTGATCTGGTCTGGGACTAAGTCATCCAGTAGCCTCCGGGACATAGGCAGATCTATCCGTCACTGTGCCCCTCTCCGGAGCCACCAGTAGAAGACTCGGGGCCTCTCCCCGTCAACCCCTATCAGAGGAAGCCCTACCGGCCTCCGCACTGCAATGTGCTCCCAAAGACCAAACCTGTAAGAGCGATGTCATGACCAGACATCGGCCGCCCTTGTACACGACCCCATACAGGATCCCGTACAATCGGCATAGAACAAAACCGCCCCAAGAGAACCTGTAGCCGTGATCCCGCATATCGTAGATCACATCTCGCGAGCATCCACGGCACCCTCGCACCCGCTCCGGTGGCACAAAAAAGTCCACCAACCACCCCAGCTAGTACCCGTGTGAGTGTAGATGCCCTAGGCATCTGGCGTAGTGCCTCGATATTAACTCTGCCCTTCTCCAGGGCGAAGCTCGGGTCACCGCACAATCGTCCCATAGCACGGCCCTGATTGGCCGTAGGAGTAATCAACCGTCCTTGTATGGGGATTCTCATAATCCTCCATACATCCTCCAAAGTGGGAGTCATCTCCCCTGTAGGTAGCCGAAAACATGAAGAGCCCGGATACCACCTCTCTGCTAGGGCCGTTAGAAGCCCCATATCTGTGGATACTTGTGGCATCTCTGCCACATGCAGTAAGCCAGCCCGTGCCACCGATCCCGCTTCGCTCGTGTGAGAGCGGCCAAGTCATCTCTCAACCCCCCGTACTTCCATTCCATGCTCTTTAGTAATCCTCTCTCGCAAACATAAACAACAAAACAATAAACAATCATTAATCAATAATTCAAGTAAACAATAATGCAAGTTAAAATTCAATTTTGTGCAATTGATGATATCGCCCACTATTGGACGATATCGTCCCAAATTTGAGCATAATCGTCTTCGATTTCGCAAGCCGAAATCGTCCCCCTTTCGACGATTTCGCCCTCGACGAAATTGCCGAAATTGAGACGATTTCATCGAAATCGGGACGATTTCGTCCCGACGACGTCGACGGCCCAAAAACGGCCGCGATGCTCAAAAATCACCTAAAAATTACCTACAAAGCATGTAAAATTAAATTAAAGCATCCTAGTTAAGTCTAGACTCTTACCCGTAGACCGCGCCGGACCTCTGTCGATCCGTGCGTCGTCTCCACCATTTTTTCTTTAGAGCTCTAAAAACCAGAAAATGAACAGTAGAAATGAATTAGGGTTTTACCCTATTTTTCTTAATTTTATTCAAAAATAATTTTTTGCTTTTCGCGTTTTTACCTCAAACGTTCGATTTGGGTAAAAACACTGGAGGGGGCACCATAGTAAGCTGTCGTACGATTCGACCAAGAATCGTCGCCTAAAAATGGGAATAATTTTTGCTTTCTCGTAGATCGAGAAGAACTCATCTTTAACGCATTTTCTTCAGAAAATTCGCTAAAGAGGGGGCAAAATGTAGCACCCTAAAATTGGCGCAGTAAAATTACAATAATTACATTCACCTTAGTAAATAATTTAAAATTCAAATTTAACCTCCCAAACCGCCCGTTAACCGCCGGGTAATCCGTTTCCCCTTTTTCGTGCCAATTTTAGAGGTTGTTTTGACCGTTTGACGATATCGTCGCCGATCAGACGATATCGCCCCAGATTTGACGATTTCGTCTGGACTAGGACGTCCAGACGATCTTGTCGCAAAACCGATTTTGCAAAGTTAGCTTCTGTTCCAACGGGTCTCCAATCCGGGTAGAAGCGTGTCTGCGCCGTTAGGGACCCTTCCCCGTTGGAGATCTCCCAAATTGGGATGATCTCCAACCTCCTAACTACTCCCCTAAGCCTATTTAATCCTAAGCTATTCCCTTAGCACCCCCTTGGCTGAAATTCTCTGCAATTTAACTCCATCTACGTTGAACCATCCCAATTTTTCATTTGCACTGGTCCCATACCAATTTTGTTGCAGGTACATCACTGTTTTTCAGCCGGAGCCAGCACACATCGTCGTCGACGAACCTGTTCAGATCGGAGGCGAACCTGTCGAATTCGAGGCGATTTCGTACTGATGCGAGACGATCTCGACTGCAGTCCATATTGAGGCAATAAGTGCCTGAAGTTTGCACTTCTCAACCTTTTCTCTGTTGTTTTATTCTGCAAATTAGATAGTTTATTCAGTGTTTATGTTATTTTGCATTTGGAGTTCACCCATTTAGCTTAGATTGCATACTAAGATCATGATTTGTCATTAGAATATCGTAATTTGCTTGAATTTCTGTTCATAACTATTATTCAATATTCATACATTCATTTGGTGTTGTTTCCCTCTGTTAGCACAGTAGTATTCGTTGTATTTTGTATCTGTTTTTCTGCTTGCAGGTCTCTGACGAATTCGTCTGACGAATTCGTCGATCTCGATGATTCTGTCGGATCTCGATGAATCTATCAAATTCCGTATGATCCTGATCGTCTTCAAACATCAAAATCATCACCGGACATCCGGATCGGTATTCCTCATTTGCATTCTGTAAATTCTCTGTTTTATGTCTTTAAATCTGTTTTCCGTACTCATTGAATTTGCATTTTCATGTAGATTAATCTAGATTCATTTGGCCAAACCTAGGATATGAATGCTTAAAGTTAAAAATGAACACATTAAAACACATTCCAAACCTAGGCGTGGAAACTGCCCTTAAATGTTTCCTGGTGAACCCACCATCCGTCGAAAAATCATCAAAATACACCTCCCTTGAGAGGCGGGACCTTCGCAAAGTCCTCTCAGTCCGAGGTACCACGACATCCTTTTCCCATCCTCCTTCCGGGCACGGATTGATATAGAGCTAAGACAACACACAACAAAGATCAACGCAAAGCTCGGAAACACACAGACGAATTCCAACAAATTTTCATTAAACAGAGGTCTTCCTCCGAATACACAGCGATCCTATTCAAAAATGGCCAAGAGTCCCTTTACAATTTATGTGCCACATTTTTACCCTTGGTCGCCACCTCCTTTTCACATCATTACACTAAGTGCAGGCCTTCTCTAACCACCCGCACGAATTTTCTGTTGCACCTGCGAGATGCTGCCAGGAGCCCCGTGTTATCATGGTCTGGGGTGGCAGAGTGCGTTGCGGCCGCCTGTCAATCCATCTGCCATATCATCATTCATAGGAGTGCGCCAAGTCACTTGTAATTTGATGCCATGTGTCCCTTTGCCAGAGTCCTTGTAACCGCTCCATACTCTCGAGCCACCTATAACTTCACGCCACGTGTCCCTCTACACTGGTCTCTGCAATCGCCGGCTGGTCAACATCGTGAGCGCTCTGGTCGTGATATCGTGATGTTTTTGCTCCAATACTTTCTCTCTCCTCTTGGTCGCGATATCGTGACATTTTTGATGTTAGGCTTCTCTCTCCTCCTTGGGGCCGCGATTCCGTGACACGTCATGAAATCGCGACGTCTAGGCCTTTCTTACTCGCTTTCCTCCTTTGGGCCGCGAAATCGTGACACGTCGCGATTTCGTGACATCTTTGTATTCCATACTCACTGCTTCGTTCGGGGCCGCGAAACCGTGACATGTCGCGATTTCATGACCATTTCACGCCCTTGAGTCTTTGGCTCGAAAGTGTCACGATTTTGCGACCACCTTGCGCTGTTGAGTCTTCGCACCGGAAGCGTCGCGATTTCGTGACCACTTTGCATTTTGGAACCTTGCCTCCGGATATGTCATGATTTCGTGATGTCTTTGAGCCTTGTCCTCAAGGTGTCACGATTTTGCAACGTCCTTGAACCTAGTCTTCGAAGGTGTCGTGATTTTGCGACGTCCTTGAACCTTGTCTTCGAAGGTGTCGCGATTTCGTGACCATTTGGCACTCAAGTGACTTTGCCTCGGAGTTGTCGCAATTTCGTGACCAATTGGCGCCCAAGCTGCTCTTCCCCAAAAATGTCACGATTTCGCGACCATTTGGTGCCCGAGTGGATTTGCTTCAGAAATGTCACGATTTCGTGACCATTTTGCGTTAAGGCTGCTTTGCTTCGAAAACGTCGCGATTTCGTGACCATTTGGCACTGAAGTTGCTTTTCTCCGGAACTGTCACAATTTCGTGACTGTTTGGCGCCTTGACCTCTCCGACCCAGAAATGTCACGATTTCGGGACCATTTCGTGTCACGGCTGCGTTGCCTAAAAAAAATGTCATGATAGTTTTGCACCTTGGCCCTTTTTATCAAAAAGCGTCGCGATATCGCGACAGTTTGGCCCGCTGGCGCCCTTCTTCAAAAAGCGTCGCGATATCGCGACAGTTTTAGTACTTTAATAAAAAATACATTTTGGGTGATGCAAGATTGCAGCTTCGCTACCGGATGCTCCTGCATCACAAATCCAATAGCTTGAAGGTAAGGATGCGAAAAATTTAGAGCGATACATGGAGAATGGCATATATGCGTACAATCGAATGCCATTCGGGCACTGTAATACCCCAGCTACATTTCAACACATCATATTGTATATATTTGATCAGTTTGCCATAGGGAAATTTAAAGTATTTTTGGATGATTAGTCCATTTATGGGAATATCAAGGAGCATATTCCTACCCTTGGTGAATGCATGAGTAGGTGCAAGAATGCATGGATATCATTAAATCCTAGGAAATGCTACCTAATGGTACCATATGGGAAATTTTTAGGACACATAGTGTGCAGTGAAGGATTAAAAATAGATCTTGATAAGATCCATGTGGTATTGCACATGGAAGAACCATATGATGTGATTTTACTTAAAACCTTCTTAGGATCGATGGGATATTATCAAAAGTTTATCAAGAACTATGCACATGTATCCTATCCATTGGATTCGTTGATGAAGAAGAATGTTCCTTTTAGATGGGTAGAGGAGCACCAAGAAGCCTTTGAGGAGCTAAAGGCTAAGCTTGTGGGTAACTTGATTTTGGTATTCTTGAACTGGGATAAGGAATTCCATGTCCATATTTATGCTTCAAATTTTGCAATTGGATGTGCTTTGGCACAAGAAGGTCAGTTCAGGCTAGATCAACCTATTTTATTTGCTAGTTTCCTATTTTCAAGGCCAGAGATAAATTACAGTACAATAGAAAGAGAATATTTGAGAATGGTATATGCAGTCTAGAAGTTTAGGCATTACCTATTGGTGAATATATTTGCTTTCTATGTAGATCACCAAGCCCTATTGTACTTGATAAACAAACCAGTGATACAAGGATGGGTTAGTAGGTGGCTCGTCACCCTACAGGAGTTCGTATTCTAAGTAGTAGCGAGACATGGTAAGAAGCATGTTATTGCGGACAAGTTGTCTCGAATATGATCAGGAGAGCTTGGAGGAACAGGAGTTTTGGATGAATTCCCTGATGCACAATTATTCACCATCAATGTTCCATCGTGGTACAAGTTTATTGGTCAGTACCTTTCCACAGGAGAGTTACCATAGGAAATGATGGCAACCAAGAAAAATAAAGTGATCATGAAGTCAACACCCTTCTAGTTGATAGCAAGATTGTTGTATAATATGGGAAGCGATGGTATCCTACAAAGATGTGTGATGGAAGAAGAAGTCAAAGTGATATTGAAAGAATCTCATGAAGTCTTAGCAAGAGGGCACATGGGACCAAATGTGATAGATAGGAAAATATTACTAGCTATACTATGGTGGCCCACACTGTATAATGATGTAAAAGAGTATGTGAAGGCATGCAATACTTGTCAAAGGGTAGGAAAGCCAATAAAGAGGGACTTTATGCCATTTCATCCATAACAACCCCAAGAACTATTTGAAATGTGGGGATTAGACTTCATTAGATCACTGAAGATATCTTGTAGAAGGAGGTGTAGATATATTGTAGTAGCAACATAATACTTGACAAAATGGGTTGAAGTGTGAGCAATACCTGATAACTCAGCAAAAAGTACAATGAGATTCTTATATGAGTAGGTAATCATAAGATTTGGTATTCTGCTATGGATCACAAGTGATCGAGGAGGACACTTTGTCAATGAAATCATCAAAAAATTGATGATAGATTTTAGGATTTTGCACTCATTTTGTAGTTTGTACTATCCCAAAGCAAATGGACAGGCGGAAGCAACAAAGTCCTGGTATCTACTTTGTATAAAACCTATGAAATAGAGGGAGAATATTTGTAGGAAAGGCTACCATCTATTTTATAGGTATATAGAACAATTTTTAAATCAACAACAGAGCATACACCTTTCCAGTTTATGTATGGATAGGAGGCAGTGGTGCCAATTGAATTCTTGATGCCAATTTTGAGAGTTGTGATAGAGCATCACTTAGGTGATCAAGGAATATTGGAAGAGTTACTGACAACACTGATCAGGTTATATGAAAGATGAGTCATGGCACAATGGGTGATTGAGGTAGTTCATAAAATAAGGAAGACATGGCATGACAAAAATTTGAGAAAGTTGTAACTTAGTCTAGGTGACTTGGTTCTAAAGCTTAATGGAAAGTAGGAAATCAAGCTTAGTAAGCTGAAGACTTTATGGCATGGTCCTTATAAAGTGGTAGAAGTAATTAATAATGGAGCATTCTTGTTGAAAAACTTGAATGGGATGGAGGTACCCGACACTGTAAATGGCTCAAAGTTGAAGTCTTATAAAGTACAGTGCTTATTCATCTCTTCAAAAGAGATTGAACGAAGAAGATGAGCAGAGGCTCAATAGAGGACTCAAGGTGAGAAAGGTCCATCATAATAATATCCTAACACGGGACTCACATATTTATTTTTAGAAAGGTATGAAGCAATACCAATCATATAACAACAATATTTTGCACCTCAACCCAAAGAAAGAAGAAGATTGCGAGTGCATGTCATATTTATAGATGGGACTGAACGAGTAGAAGAAGAAGATGAAGAGTGGATTCCTACAAATGAAATAGGATATTAGGAGATATTATTGTGTAGAAACCTAAAACACGTCATGCCGAGGGTGACTACTCATATGTACATGCTACAAAACCATATGAAGGATCTTGGATAGACTCCAAGATAGAGCAGTGGTTCTAACCACTCAATTTAGGCATTCTGGCCTAAGTAGTATGAACCATAGCCCAGACCTATGGTCTCCAGTCTGAACCATGGTTGAAACCTATGGTCTCTAGTCTGGACCATAGCTATGACCTATAGTTTGAACTAGAGTTCAGTTAGGCCTTCCATCCAAGACAAATCGGTTGGAATGGCCACGATATCTAGGAGGTAGTTGGAGGACGGAAGATTCCAGAGGCTTCTATCCCAAATGTCCTAACCAACCTTCTTGATCTTGGCTTCTCCATGAAGCCACCCCTAGACCTAGGGGCATGCTATAAGTACCCCTATTTTTCAATGGGGAAAGGGGGGACTAAAGAGAGAAACTTTGCATAGTGAAGCACTGTCAAATTATTGAGCAAACTAATTGATCAAGAGAGCAGCGAAGCCCTGTCAAATTGCATAATGACCTTGTGCATTTAAGAGCCCCTTTGCTATCCATTCAACTATCAATTAGCCATGGATGCCCTAGGTGCCTAGGAGGATCAAGAAACATAGATATGGGTGAACGGAGGCCCTTCATAGTTATTTGATCGCCAAATCTGTCATAGGATGACAAAGGCAACCCTTGAACATCAATTCGGACAAGGAGGTCAAGCCCACTGCCCCTAATTTTGAGGGTAAACACATCAGAGGTCAAACCATGGATGTCAGCCATGGTTTACAGTGTAGACTGCCCCTCATAGCTATGGTTTGCAATAGGTTAGATATCACCTTACTCATTTTGCTTTTTACTGCATTGGTTAGTCAGATTAGTTCTTTCATAGGTTAAATTGCATTTTTAGAGAAAATCTAACTGTAGGAATTAGTCATTTTAATCATTGTAGTGGGTAGAAGTATATTGGATATTTTTGATGCTTTATTGCTTTCAATTCAACATTTGTTCAATGCATCATGTTTTGTATATTGTAGTGTAATTCTTGATACAATTAGAATAGCGTAGAACATTTCTTTATGCTTTCTTGTTTCCTTAGTTTGATGGCATTTACATGTATAATCCTTTAAAGGGCCTCATCATGAGAGACTATCAATCTATATAATCATGCATTGTTGTTTCTTGTTCGTAGGGAGATAGGTGTAGAAAGGAGCCTATATCATAATCCTTCCACATCGTGGAGAAGGGGGTTAGCTCTACCCCAAGGTAGTTTGTGAGCAGTCACAGGAGCAAAGCTACAAGCGTGCCTACCCTATTGAGGGTGTTGGCTATTAGTTGGCGTTATTCATTCAATTTGTACATTTTTGTGTAGATCTTTGTGTTTTTGATGGTATAGATTAGTACACCAACTGGGCGTGCGCTCTGCGGTTGCATCAGATGGTGATCACGATGGGACCCCATAATTTTAGCCTCAAATTCTAGCTATTCTTGGATTTTTTTGTCCACAGGTGCTAACCGTAGCTTTTAGCTATGGTTATTTTTTGGCCCATGTTTGTAAGCTGTGGTATCCACTGCAGCCCGTAAGTTGGACCTACGGTTCATAGAGGAAGAAGCAGATAAAAAAGAAATTAGTGGGCAACAGAACAAGAGCTGAGGTAGGTCCTAATTTCACCTTCTGTATTCAATTTTCTGCTCTATATCTTTCCAGAGATCATCGAATCACTGCAAATTAGGAATAAAAATATAAGGGGTCAATGAATAAGTCCTAATTTGCATTTTATTTCCATTCAGTGGAAAGGCATTTTTGGGAATAGCGGACCTCTGAGTGTAGTCTGCCATTAAATACAACAACCTTGATAAATATTGTATGTCGTTTGTATGCTTGAGGTCCAATCAGTGGCCATGTCATTATAATTGCATCATCAAAATATCATGTAGGACATTAGCATACATTATTTCTGAATGTGAAATGTTCCTATTTCTTTTCATATACATCATGTAGGAATGGTCATTGTCCTCTGTGATGAATTTGTCATTTTCATAAAATAAAAGGAACCACATACACCACGTATCATTTAAACATCAGTGGTGTTGGGCTCTCACATCCAACCCGCTTTATTGAGACCAATAGTGGAGGTTATTACCACTTGGTTGGCTCATTTGAAATTGTACTATCGAGACCCGCTCATTGCCAATGCCAACCCAAGAACTATCCTATCCATGCAAAATAGTATGCACTCTTCCTAATAAGGGTGTATCGCTACGTACGGTGTGCTAGGTGAGGGTTGGTAGTACCCATGCTACTTCATTGAGTATGGATGTCATTGCCATATTCATCTTGTGCGAGTATATAGGTGAAATCCAATTTAACTGAGTTTAAAATCCAACAATATTTCAAGACACACAAGAGTTTCTAACACTAATACAACACATCTAAAAACAACATCAAATAGTTTAGGGCTCACAATCAAACATTTAAAAGAGATAATCACCATTTTTTTACATTTTTTGCATAATAAAATACATCTAGATGTCAGGAACACAAATGGTGAACACACGGGGTGATCGAAAAAGGTCTAGGACCGATGCCCATGATCAAACCCCAACTAGTTCACAACAGCATGTGTCGAGTCCTCATACACATGAGCAAACCGAACGATGTTCGACTAGCATTAGAGGAAGAAACTTGACACGGGGAGATCCCATTGAGTGGACCCTCGATAGAGGAGATTTAGTACACTCCTCTAGGCATAGGAATGAGCATGAATCTTCTCAACATGAGGATGCTCTGCCCCAAAGCCATTATTGAGACCGCACTACACGCACATCCACAAGATCGGTCAAGGAATATGTGGTGCAGGGGACCAAGTTGATTCCTATATGTACTAGGTCCATAAGAGGTTCTAAGCCTCCATCATCAAAGTATAGACGAGTCATAGATCTGCCCATTTAGGGGCAAGAGGATAGGCTTGTTTTCGAGCATAGGTCCACCCATACTCCTGTGCATGGCTCACCATGCAAGATCACCATTGGTATATCAAATATGGGAGCTAATGGAACACCGCCATATGAGCGATGGAGGTATAGATAGCTAGATGGTATAGGTAGTGTTATTGATCAGCTAGGCTGCAAGCCTACAACTCTGTCCACTCATGCTCTGAGTGAGCGTAGCGACAGTTGTATCAAGATCACTAGAGAACATGGAGAGGCTTCTAAGTGCCCTCATGTCACATGTCCAATGTCCACACATTTTTTTGATGGGTATAGAATCCATAAGGTAGCTCGCATAGAGCATGCACACCAGAGGACTCCTATGGTCGACCAAATCAATAGAACACATAAATTGATGTCTGAGCAAAGATGTCAGCTACTCCAAGATCAATTGGATGATACTCGCCTAGAGAAGCAGCATATTGAAGATGAAAATATTCAAGTGCAAAGGCTCTTACGATAGAGATCATATGAGCAGCGCATGCACAAAGAGCGTATTCTAGCTTAGGAGCGCATATAGCAGGAGGATCAGCTAGCCAAGGCTGACCTATACCCTCCTGAGTACCATAGAGAGCATGTGAATAGAAGGGTTGTGTCCCTAGCTGATATGCATGAGGAGTGAAGAGATGCTCATACTCATGCTAGTGCCCAATAGAGGGAGTGATTGTCGTCACTCAATGATCTTAAACAGAGGCAGCATGAGAACATAGATGCAAATAGATACGATTAGGGCTACCTTGAGAGTTCCCAAGTTGAGGAGGAGGAAGAGCCATGTCCTCCACCTTATACAAAGAAGGCATTACCTCCTAGACCACCTCCATGATAGATTAGGGAGGAGGACTTTCTGTCTTCTAAGGCATACAAGGTTTTTGCTGATAAGGTCAAAGTAATAGAGAGGCAATATGCGGATATGAAAAAGCCAACACTAAGGGAGATACACAATGAACCTCTAGACCCCTTGGTGCCTACACCTTCGTATCCTGAGCATTTTGATATACCTCGGTTGGAAAAATTCAAGGGTGATGAGGATGCACAAAAGCATGTTATGATTTTTCTAGATGCATGTTTCGAGATAGAGAGTCAGGATACCTTGTTGTTGCGCACTTTCATTATGACACTTTTTGGCTCGACACGAGAGTGGTTCAACCAACTGAAGAAACACAATATTATTGGTTTCAAATAGTTGGCTGATTCATTTCTTGAATGCTATTCATTTTGCATCAAGAAACAAGCCAACATTTTCAATTTGGCTATGCTAGCTTAGCACGAAAACGAGCCCATAGAGCAATACGAAAAGAGATGGTGTAGAATAATGGCAAAGCTACCATTCCCTATTGCTATGACTAAACTGACCTGAATGTTTACAAAGAGTTGTGCCAAGCACATCTCACTATTTTTGCAGCTGTAGCAGTACCCTACATTCAAGGAAGTCATGGTGCAAGCCAGTGTGATCGAGAACATCAAGTTACAATAAGGCAAATTGAAGCTCAAAACTAGGAAATAGGGATTTAAAAAGAGTACTACGAAACAGAATGGCAAGCAGGCCCACATGAATCAAGTAGTACTAAACCTTGGAGGAGAAGACAAGGGACAATAGAAGCCTAATTATCAAGCTCAACCTCCTCCTGCTCATTATGAGACACACAAAAACAACTATAAGGGCAAAAACAAAGAAGAGTGCCCACCTTACCAGTTCACACCCTTGACAAAATTGATGACTTCGATTTTTCATCAACTATGCGAGGCCAAGGCCATACAATTGCTCGAGGTCAAATTAGTAGATCCGAATGTGCCAAAATCAAAGTGGCATCAAGACGATCTGTTCTACATATTCCACAAAGTGAAAGTCCATGACATTGAGACATGTTGGTCCTTCAAACACATCGTGCAGAACATGATAGAAAAAGGAGAGCTGGTAGTACCAGGAAACCCATAGGCACCCGATAATAGAAACATGGGGATTTTCAAGAATCTACTACCTAATTACAAGGCGCCTCATAACAATGCCGTCTAGGTCAATCAAGTGTGAATCGAACCACCTACCTAGGGGTTCGTAGGAATGGTCAATATTGTTACTAGACACATGAGATATGACCAACCGAATAGACCTTGTGCTCCCATTAGAATATAAGCTACGTCGGATCAACAGACAACTCAGAACATGCTAGGCCCACCAACTATACCGATGGTGACCATTCAATATATGAGCTTATTCAGCAGTCCCCTAGACATAGGGAGAGTCTTATGGACATTCTGAGGTCCATTGAGGTACAATCCCAAGATGCCCATGCACATGTACAACAATGTCAGCAACCGACGATACAATTTTATGATCATGAAGTGAATATGGTTCCTACTATTATGGTTGACCCACCGCTACATACTATCATGTGTGTTAAACACATGCCTTTCAAGAGGGTATTTATTTACACTGGTTCCTTGATCAATATAATCACAACCAAGGCATTGAGCCACCTCAAGCTACCCAAGTCACACATTGTGCCTACCACTTTTATGTTGAGGGCATTTAATGATGTGCTATGCTCGATGGTTGGTATGATTTTTCTACCTATTCAAGTGGGATTCAAGACCATATCTGTGATGTGTCACATGATAGAGGGCACCATGCAGTATATTTTCCTGGGGATTGCCACCTAGTAGATTTTCCTGGGGATTTTGTACTCCCATCAACGCACTTGGATATTCGACATTTCTCGTCGATCAATATTCCAATAGGCAAACCAGTAACCCATGCTCAACCATCGACATCTATGTCACACATATCTGAGCACACAACTACAACTTCTCTAAAGTCGACAGCATCGGTGATGCATTAGAAATTTGAGAAGCTAAAGGTAAAATTGGGTGAGAAAGTGGAAAATAATGTGCCCAGATCAGTCGCCAATGACACTCCCACTCCCATGGATGTGGAAGAACCTCAAGACAAAGTCGAGGAGGCACCTCAGCCTGCTTTGCCTACATATTTAGTAGGGTCATCTACACCGTAGGTGACCATTCATCTGGCTAGCATAGGATTGGGTGAGTATCTTGTGCAAAATGTTACTTTTAGACATATCCTAAAAACTACGCAAGAGATGGGTCGATCGCATGCCCATAAATTTTTGATTGGATCCGTAGTGCCGTTGGGTGAGCCACCCAACCAAAAAAACTTTGTCTATGTAGGGCTGGATCAAGTGCCCACCAAAATATCTATAGATGAGGATGATGACGAGCCATTCACTATGAATGTGCACTATCTATCCAACCTAGAATATGCCATGCACATTTTCATGTCGTATCATTGGCATGGGCATTTCCTTGGTCTTTTCAAACAAGTATGAAGAACTCTTCTCGAACCTCATTAACAGTTGGCTACTGATAGGTTCGAGTTAGGGTTACAAGTACAAGGTCATGATGATTTGCTTGTTGGATCCTTAGATCACATGTACTTGAGTCTGGGGGATGATGTGGATTTTAATCCATATCACCCTAATCCTTCTAGCTATTGGAGGAATTGCTAGACGGTATCATTTTTTACCATAGGACCACCTGATTCATACCATGATGGGCCCTTAAAGGACAACCCCAGGGACAACCTGGGTAACCAAATTCATGGTGCTACCAATGACACTGGTATGCAGGGGTATGACCCCCATGCTATAGGAAATGTCAAATTATGAGATCTCTATGATGATGATGGAGAGGAGTCCACCTCCAAAATGAGTGGACCTAGTTATGATGCAGATGATGAGTCCTCAAACAATTATCAATTTAAGGAAATCAAGATGACCTTTCCAGGTTCGACGTTTATATTCCATATGCTACCTATGGAAAAAGTGGAAGATACAAATGAGCACTTCATAATCAATAGTGATTATAAATATGAAATAGATGAGGCTTACTTAAAGCATCGCCCAACTGATATCCCATTGTGCATAGACACAATAGAGTAACCCATCCATGGTAGTGACCATAGTGATGTAGATGAGAGGATCGATTCCAGGCTTGTGTATTCGCAATATCTATTTCCTAGGGAATCAGAGCATGTTATGGAGGAAGTCCTTCCCAACACTGAGCACTCTGAGGAAGGAGTAGTGCCAATTTACCTGGCAGTATCATATATACAATCATTCTATCAAATTTATCTGGATAGTAATGATAGCGACTGCAGGATCAGATACATGGGACCACATTTGCCTAATCCCTCCTTAGAAGAGGATGGAAGTGATGGATTGTATTTGAATAGTGATGATGAGGACTCAGTGGAGTGGCCCATTTGGGACTTCACCACTTACACAATAGGCCTCCACCTAGAGGTCCCCCACCTATTACAGCTATAGGTTTGCATCGAGAGATCAATCTTCATCGTAGCCTGAGGGAAATAAGAGAGCTCAAAGAGAGGTATCAGGAACTCTTTCCCGATTCACCTACATACGTGGAGATCCTTGAGCCAAGAGATCCCATTCTATAGCTAGTGCACCAGGATGATCTAGTTATATGGGCATACCATAGAGAGGATCTGTTTGTGTTTGTACCATCCGAACCAGAACTTGGGTACGAAAGCTATGCTTTAGAGATAGAGTTCTATCCATGTGGTTTTAGAGATCAATTCCATTCCATCAATATGGTCTTCATTGATTTGACCACTCTAATACACAATCCAGTAGATTCATCCAAACCGTTGCATCTGAACATGGATGCTATCGATTGGGATCGCGCTGACTCGCCAGTCTAGCCTAAATATTTCTTCCCAAATGAAGAAATGCTACAACTATTTCATTTCACACCAGGCTATGCTCATGATGTTTGTCACACCAAGAATGCTTCCCAAGAGGAACATGTGAACCCGACTGATGACATCCATATGATTCCTATGCCTCACCAGCTTGAGGAGGGATCACAATATCAATAGAGAAAACCTTTGATGTGGATATCAATAAAGATCCCACCAATCCAAAGAAGGTTAGATTTGGAGAGAGACTTACTCTGGATGAGCATGATAGCATCATCTCTCTACTGAAAGAGATACCTGATATCTTTGCTTGTACTTACAAATACATGCTAGGTCTAGATCCAAAATTGGTTACTCATAACCTTTTGCTACATCTATCAAAGAAGCCAGTCAAGAAAAAACTCAGAAAGATGCATCCAACAGTAGCCTTAATGGTAAAATATGAGTTGCAAAAGCTATTGGATGTAGAGTTCGTCATCTCCATGGACTATCTAGAGTGGGTCTCCAATATGGTGCCCATAGAAAATCCAGATGGAAGGGTACGTATTTATACATATTTTAGAGATCTTAACAAGGCAACACCCAAATATTCATTTCCGTTTCCAAATATTGATGCTCTGGTAGACGCCACTGCAGGTCATGAAATGCTTTCCCTTATGGATGATTTTTTTGGATATAACCAGATTCATATTAAACTTGAAGATCAGCATAAAACCACGTTCATAATACCATGGGGGACATTTTGCTACAAAGTTATGCCATTCGGTCTTAAAAATGTTGGTGCCAAATATCAGCGGGCTATGAGATATATTTTTCATGACTACATGCATAAAATATTAGAAGATTATATCGATGACTTACTAGCTAAGTCTTTGCTACGAGCAGAGAATGTGAAGGTCTTAAGGAAGGTCTTCGATTGACTGATAGAGCACAATGTCAGGCTAAATCCTAAGAAGTGTGTACTTGGTGTAACTTTAAGTAAACTCTTAGGATTCATCGTTTCTAAGCAAGGCATCGAAGTAGACCCAGCAAAGGTCATGGCTATTCTAGATATTCGTCCTCCCACTAATATTAGAGAACTAAGAAGCCTTCATGGTAAAGTAGCATCCATAAAGTGATTCATCACTCAATTATCGGATAAGTGTCGACCCATGAATCGAGTACTACACAAAGGGGTCCCATTTGATTGGGACAAGGATTTCCAAGTAGCCTTTGCTAATATTGAGCAATACCTAGCAACACCACAAGTACTAGCTCCACCAAGGCCGGATGAGCCTTTTCTACTATATATATCGACAACCAACTTTGCATTAGGGACCATGTTAGCCCAAAAGATCGTGCAAGGCAAATAGCAAGCCATATATTACATCAGTCGCACCTTGGTGAGTTATGAGTCAGGATATGCATATGTTGAAAAACTTTGTTTAGCAATATTGTTCGCTACCAAGAAATTATGGCATTACATGCTAAGTCATACAACATATGTTATATCAAAATAGAATACTTTGTAGTACATGATGAGTAAGACATATCATAACAC
This sequence comes from Wollemia nobilis, assembly GCA_028583015.1. NCBI lineage: Eukaryota > Viridiplantae > Streptophyta > Pinopsida > Araucariales > Araucariaceae > Wollemia > Wollemia nobilis. The sequence continues at coordinate 7,568,558 of JAQPPZ010001078.1, read as the reverse complement.
ATGTACTGCAAATTGGATCATGCTATTGACAAAATTCAATTTGCAATTCATCATCAAAAGTCCATCAAGGGACAAGTCATAGCTGATTAACCGGTTGAGGCACCGCTGTCCAATAGTAGGCCTTTAACCATTGAGCTTCCAGATGATGCGGTCTTCATAATATCTGAAGCTCCTGAACCTGAGGAACCATAGAATAATGCTGATATGACATTGTTCTTCGATGATTCGAAGTGTGAGCAAGGGGATGGTGTAGGAATAGTTTTTTTCACACCACAAGGATCTCCAATGCCCTTGTCATTCAAGTTAGACTTTTTGTGCACCAATAATAATGCTGAATACGAAGCCCTACTTCTGGGTCTCCACACAGCCATTGCCATGGATATTAAAAGACTAAACATTTTTGGTGATTCTCTGATCATAGTTAACTAGGTTAAGGGGCTCTTTTAGTGTTGATGTCTCATGCTGAAAGTCTACAATGATCTTGTTGCCACTTATCTGGATAAACTTGAATGGTATGACATCAAGGCAATCCCTCATTCATCAAATAGGTTCACAGACACCATGGCATCTTTGGGGTCCTTGATCCCTCAGAATATGTCTGCCGAGTTTACTACCATCCATGTCAGAATGCTCTCGCACCCAACAGTGGAGCGTGCAACCTTTAATAACAAAGAGTTAGTCAACATGATTTTTGTGGAACCAACAGTTGATTAGTTTTGTAGAGCAGAAGACTTTCTTAAGCAGGTACCCTGGGAGTCATTGACTTCTTAGAGTTCTACAGGGAGTGGTACTACCATTAGAAGTAGCAGTTAGAAGAATTAGAATCAGAGATAGCGCATAGGAGATAGAAGTAGCAAAAGACATAGGGTTTGAGCCATCAAAGTGGCTCTATTTATAATCCACTCTTAGGGCACACTTTAGGGTTTTAACGACACTTTGAACGTGTGGCTAAGATTAAAGTGGATCCAAGGGTAGAGAATAAATCTTGGTTGTGAAATGGATTAAGATGGATGGACGGATGAGATTAAATGAAGGATGGACGGCTTAGATTAAATCACTTAAACTATTATTTAAATATATATATTAAAATATTAAAATATATATATAAATATTAATTTAAATAAATTTGGGGATGAAAAATGGCGGGAAAGGTGAAATTGGGCCAAATAATGGCGGGAAAGTGGATGACCGACACGTGGCTGACAGGAAGGTATAGATGACTTGCAAGTGGCTGGATTTTGGTGTCTACAGATGCCCCTTTTGAGCTGCTTTGTGTGAAGACACAATGCAGCACAAAAACTTAGGACACCTGAAAAGCTGGATCAGACGCAACTCTCTCTCAAGACTAAAGCACAACTTTGAAGACCAAAGAATAAAAGAATGTTTAAAATTTATCAGCTTACCCCCTCAATTGGCGAGCGAGAATGGTTATCACGAGCCAATTGGAAGAAATTCAGAAGAAAATGAACCGTTTTTGCCCCAACGCTGAAAAAGGGGTTGGTGTATGAACCATCTGTTTATGTCCCAACAGAAAAGGGGTTGGTGTACGAACCATCTGTTTATGTCCCAACAGAAAACGGGTTGGTGTACAAACCAGAAAATAATATGATTGAAGACGATATGAGTGATGTGAAAGATGAACCGTTTTTTGCCCCAACGGTTAGAAAGGGATTTTTGCCAAATTTTAAATTCCATGATCATGTAAGATGAATTTTACTATTAGGAAAGTGAAAAATTGATAACGGATGCCCCAACTCCTGTGGGTGAATCCATACTGTTGATGAAATTGCCTTGTTGGCGCCATTGATATGCAGAGATGCAATATGAAAGAGTCCAGAACTTCAGAGATGCTCCTAGTGACTGTATGGATAATTCCTCGGGTCGGAACCAATCAACCTAGGTAGCCTTAATCTCTAGAAAGACTCAAAACAATGATGATATTTGAATATTGTCCACGTTTAAGGCCCCATGAACTAGGCCATCAATGACAGTTGTTGAGCAAATTGATCTTGGTATGAGGTCACTTGAAAAGTAGGATACCCAAAATTGATTTCCAATTTTCAAACAGTGAAATAATTGATGATGATAAATGGTAAGTGTCCTTATGGTGGTTTAATCCTCTTACCGAATTGCATGGATTCAAATCGCTGCAATCGCCAAGGTGATAGAATCGCCATTTGTAGATTAAAAATACACGCCAAACAAAAATAAATAAAATCACAATGACAGAGTACAGAATAGTTGCACAAAAACAAACGATTTCTATTAATCGATGGAGTTTAAAAACTCCTTTTTGAATACAACTGGGCCTGTAACCCTTTATTTGTGATACACAATTACAAGTTATGCTAGGGTTCTCTGAAACCATAGCTAGCACAAATGGTGGCGCTTCCGAAGAACATATCTTCAATCCCAACAGAGTGAGTGGGTTTTGTCATATCCCTTGCTTGGACCACTCCAGCTTAATCAGCTGCCATCAATAAACTGGATCTGTTATCAAAAACCTGCACACATTAACACTATCAAGGATTTAGAAATTAATGAGAGGGCTCCACCGCGTGAGCCCTCAGAAACAATCTAAAACCCTAGAAAAATAGAATGCAGGAATTCAATAACAGATTAATACATAAAATACGGTTACTTGCTTTAAACTAATTTATACCTGTTCTCTGTTAACGCAGCTAGACCAGGCGACACCTGGAAATAATGTCATTGTCAAAATAGGCTACGAAAGGCACCCTGGTGCACTCGCCGAACGCCCGCGTGCTTCTGGATCTGGATTACAGACACCAGTCTGAGTCTGTGGCTGTAGGTAAACGCCCGTGGGCACTTGGTAAATGCTCGTGGGCACTTGGTAAACGCCCGTGGGCACTTGGTGAAGGGGTAAACGCCCGTGGGCACTTGCGACAGGAATGGGAGATTCTGCAGAATGCTGCAGAAGGAATGGCGGCGAAAGCGGCGACGAAAGCGATGATGGATGCGGCGAAAGGGTAGCAGAAGAGAGGAAATAGCAGTAGAAGAATTAGAATCAGAGATAGCACATAGGAGATAGAAGTAGCAAAAGACATAGGGTTTGAGCCATCAAAGTGGCTCTATTTATAATCCACTCTTAGGGCACACTTTAGGGTTTTAACGACACTTTGAATGTGTGGCTAAGATTAAAGTGGATCCAAGGGTAGAGAATAAATCTTGGTTGTGAAATGGATTAAGATGGATGGACGGATGAGATTAAATGAAGGATGGACGGCTTAGATTAAATCACTTAAACTATTATTTAAATATATATATTAAAATATTAAAATATATATATAAATATTAATTTAAATAAATTTGGGGATGAAAAATGGCGGGAAAGGTGAAATTGGGCCAAATAATGGCGGGAAGGTGGATGACCGACACGTGGCTGACAGGAAGGTATAGATGACTTGCAAGTGGCTGGATTTTGGTGTCTACAGATGCCCCTTTTTGAGCTGCTTTGTGTGAAGACACAATGCAAGCACAAAAACTTAGGACACCTAAAAAGCTGGATCAGACGCAACTCTCTCTCAAGACTAAAGCACAACTTTGAAGACCAAAGAATAAAAGAATGTTTAAAATTTATCAGCTTACCCCCTCAATTGGCGAGCGAGAATGGTTATCACAAGCCAATTGGAAGAAATTCGGAATAAAATGAACCGTTTTTGCCCCAACGCTGAAAAAGGGGTTGGTGTATGAACCATCTGTTTATGTCCCAACAGAAAAGGGGTTGGTGTACGAACCATCTATTTATGTCCCAATAGAAAAGGGGTTGGTGTACAAACCAAAAAATAATATGATTGAAGACGATATGAGTGATGTGAAAGATGAACCGTTTTCTGCCCCAACGGTTAGAAAGGGATTTTTGCCAAATTTTAAATTCCATGATCATGTAAGATGAATTTTACTATTAGGAAAGTGAAAAATTGATAACGGATGCCCCAACTCCTGTGGGTGAATCCATACTTTTGATGAAATTGCCTTGTTGGTGCCATTGATATGCAGAGATGCAATATGAAAGAGTCCAGAACTTCAGAGATGCCCCTAGTGACTGTATGGATAATTCCTCGGGTCGAAACCAATCAACCTAGGTAGCCTTAATCTCTAGCAAGACTCAAAATAATGATGATATTGAAGATTGTCCACGTTTAACATGAACTAGGCCATCAATGACAACTGTTGAGCAAATTAATCTTGGTATGAGGTCACTTGAAAAGTAGGATACCCAAAATTGATTTCCAATTTTCAAACAGTGAAATAATTGATGATGATAAATGGTAAGTGTCCTTATGGTGGTTTAATCCTCTTACCGAATTGCATGGATTCAAATCGCTGCAATCACCAAGGTGATAGAATATACCACTAGATACGAGGTTTAATTTAATTTTATTTGGCAAAAATATGCATGATGAAAGAAGAATGAATGAAGTTGACGATAGATCAGAAGAATTGATGAATGTGGTTAATTTTGTGAAGGTTTTGAACATTTTTAACCCAATTTGTAAAACAATGATGAATGATGCGCTTTTTGAGCAAAATGACAAAATTTGTATCCAAAACTGTTGTAACCTTCACAAAATGTTTTATTATGATAAGAAGAATGGATGAATTGAATTTGATAAAATTTTAAGGAGGTAAGCTTAAATTTTGCAAGTTTTGTTCCTTTATTCAATACTGCCGCCGGTCTGCATTTGGGGGTGGCAGAGATGCCCGTCGGTGTTTAGGTGATCTGTAGATGCATAACTGCATTTGAATGCACCATGAAACACCCCACTACATTTCAGGGTGCCAAAACTAGCTATTTAAACAGTTTCAGCGAGAATTTCGCTCATTTGTGCGTTCGAGCTTGAGAGAAGTACGTCTGAGGGAGTGGAGTGAAGTGAAAGGTTGTGTGGGAGAGTGAATCACGTGGGTGCTATGGCAGAGATGGGAGCAGACGCGCCAGTGCAGCCAGCTGAGGTATTTGTTCATTTAAGCAAGTACTTATTATGTGTTTTTTTTTTTTTTTTTTTTTTTGGGAAAAATTTGTAACAAATTTTTGTTTTGTTGTTTTGCAGCTTAGGGTGTTAGAGGCACGACACCGGTTCTCCCCTATAATTTTGAGGATGAGGAGGTCGTTGTCCCAGGTAGACTGGGAGATATTGGATGAAGTGGGGCTGGTAGAGGTAGCCCGGTTGGAGGTAGTTCGGGCGGATGAGGGGTACCTCTCGGCTTTGGCCGAGAGGTGGGATCCAGATCGGGGGACGTTCCAGCTCCCGACTGGAGAGATGATGGTGATGCTTGAGGATGTATACCGCATCCTCAAGGTGCTCGTGGAGGGGGCACGGGTGGAGGTTAGACGAGATAGGGCCACGGAGATTGCCAAGTTGTTTGGGGATGACTAGAGAGAGATCCGAACGGAGAGTGGGGGGATCCCATACTTGGCCATGTATACGACCAAGGAGTTAGTAGCGATGGAGGCTCTGATGATGTTCGTGTTGACCAACATTGTGGCCCCGAATAGCATCGGGTGCAGGTTACCATGGAACCTGATGGGTGTAGTGAGCGAGATGCTCACTAATAGGGTAGTGTATGCTTGGGCACCCGCTTTATTGGCGCAGGTGTACCGGGAGTTGTATGAGGTTCGTAGATAGGGCCGGAAGGGTCTAGGTTGCAGTGTGGTTCTCCAGTGTTGGGGATGGGAGCACTTTAGAGTGGCTCGATCGAAGGGGTTTCCATGGGCTCACTGGGACATGAGCCAGGCTTATGGTAGGAGATGGCCAGTGGCGGAGGAGAGACAGCCTAGCCGCCCCGTGAGATCGGGGCAATGGTATAGGAGATTATGGGCAGACTTGATAGATGCCCAAGTCATTTGGAGGCCTTGGCAGGAGGCGAGGTGGATCGGGGATGGAGAGCACCTGAGATGGGTGCGACAGGCCAGATGGGTAGTGGGGCGGAGCCATAGCGAGGTGGAGTACATACAGATGTCTCAAGTACTTCGATAGGTCAGGTTGAGGGAGGATGTCCCCGGTGAGCCAGTGTGCTACCGGAGGCACAGATCAGAGGGTGATTTACTATGTGTCGAGCTATGGAGGGAGGTGACCGAGGACAATGAGGACATGGAGATCCCTGACGTGGATGACATCAGGGTGACAACTGAGTATGCAGCATGGATGGTCGCAGAGCCGAGGTGGGAGCCACCATTGGTGGCTGGTGGAGCCGGAGATCCCGAGGCTGGGGCTGGAGAGGGTGAGGGAACCGCGAAGGTTCCCAAGCACAGGGAGGGTCCCCGCCTTCGATCTGACAGTCGAAGGCAAAAATGGAAGATGGCAAAGAGGGCCTAGGAGAGGCCACAGGAGAGGCTAGGGAAGTACCCCCTAGCGGGCACGAGGACGAGCTGGCACAGATAGCAGAGCGTGATGCTATGCTAGCTATCCGGGATGAGAGGATAGCTCAGCTGGAGCAACAGGCAGAGAGCGGGATGCCCTGTTAGCTACTCAGGAGGAGAGGATGGCCCAGCTGCAGGTGGACTTGGATGGAGCGACCAGGGTGCCCCAGGATGACAGGGTGACGAGACTCCAGGCAGAGCTAGCGGAGCGAGAGCGACGACACGGGATAGACATAGCTAGACTTAGGTCTAGGACTTGTTATATTGAGGCTCTGGAGGACACATTGTTTAGGCATCACATTGTGTTGCCTGGTCCTCCATCCTCTTCTGTCTCTAGGCGTAGTGAGTCTAGGCACACCACTAGGTCTAGGGCTCCTACTAGGTCTCAGGGGTCCTCTTTTGATGGTTATCTTAGTGCTTAGATGCACTCTTTATGAGCCTTGGTGCTCTATTGTATATTGTAGCCTTTTGGCATTCATTGTATAGTTTGACCTTTATACATATATATATATACATGGCTTTTATTTATTTGGTGTTTTACTCTCTTTTGTGTGAATGCCTATGTTTTTGTGATGCATGTTTTTATATGTTTTAATGTTTTTGATGCATATGTGATGGAATGGAATGCAAACTTATAGATGATTAATGCAAGACTAAGTAAATGAAATAAGCACTCATACTTTTAGATAGTTAGATTTAGCCAACTGTTATCATAATTGTTTAATCAGGGGCACCGAACTTGGTGCCTTGTGAATGAATGACGTATGGAATGACATGAATATGGAAGGAGATATGGAGGTTGATATGGAAGAAAATATGGAGGAAGACTATTTTTACAAAGAATCAAACATGCTAGTGGTATCAAACAAGCTTACTAATACTACCTAATTCAACTAGGACCAAATGTGTGTGCATGTGAGTTCATTAACCAAATCAGAAGCATGGTAGTGACTCTAGGCAATCAAAAAACCTGTGTGTGTGCAAGTGTGTTCATTAAACTCATCTTGCATAAATTAAGTAACCCTGTTATGGATAAGACCCCGAAGCTAGTTTGTCCGTATGAGCATTCAGATGTCTCTCTTTGAGGAGAGACATGTCGCCACGCAATGAGTATACTCCACTGCCATTCAAGCGTCTATAGCCCCGATGAAGGTTAACTCCATAGTCCACCTCGCCTCCAGCCAGGGCCTCCAAATGACTTGGGCATCTATCAAGTCTACCCATAAACTCCTATAACATTGCCCCGATCTCATGGGGCGGCTCGGCTGTCTCTCCTCCGCCACTGGCCATCTCCTACCATAAGCTTGGCTCATGTCCCAGTAAGCAAATGGCAACCCCTCTGGTCAGGCCACTCTGAAGTGCTCCCAGCCGTAGCACTGGAGAACCAAACTGTAGCCTAGGCCCTTCCGGCCTCGTCTCCGAACCTCATACAACTCCCGGTACACCTGTGCCAATAAAGCGAGCGCCCAGGCATACACTACCCTATTAGTGAGCATCTCGCTCACTACACCCATCAGGTTCCATGGAAACCTGCACCCGGTGCTGTTCGGGGCCACAATTTTGGCCAATACGAACATCATCAGAGCCTCCATCGCTACCAACTCCTTGGCCGTATACATGGCCAAGTAAGGAATCCCCCCGCTCTCCGTCCGAGAGGTACCCCTCATCTGCCCAAACTACCTCCAATCGGGCTGCCTCCGCTAGCCCTACTACCTCCAATATCTCCCATTCTGCCTGGGAAAATGACCTCCTCATCCCCAGAATGATAGGAGAGAATCGATGTCGTGCCTCTAACACCCTAAGCTGCAAAACAACAAAACAAAAATTGGTTACAAATTTTTTTCAAAAAAAAAAAAAAACTGCAAAAATAAAATAAAAATAAATAAATAAATAAAAGTACTTGCTTAAATAAACAAATACCTTAGCTGTCTACACTGGTGCATCCGCTCCCATCTCCGCCATAGCTCCCGCGTGCTTCACTCTCCCACACAACCTTTCACTTCACTTCACTTCATTCCACTCCCTCAGACGCACTTCTCTCAAGCTCGAACGCACAAATGAGCGAAATTCTCGCTAAAACTGTTTAAATAGCTAGTTTTGGCACCCTAAAATGCAGTGGGGCATTTCATGGCGCATTCAGACGCAGTGGGGCATTTCATGATGCATTCAAACACCGGCGGGCATTTCTGCCACCTCCAAATGCATACAGGCGTTTGGTGTCAGTATTGAATAAAAGAACAAAACTTACAAAATTGAAGCTTACCTCCTCCAAATTTCATCAAATTGCATCCATCCATTCTTCTTATCATAATAAAACATTTTGTGAAGGTTACAACAGTTTTGGACACAAATTTTGTCATTTCGCTCAAAAAGCGCATCATTAATCATTGTTTTACAAATTGGGCTAAAAACATTCAAAACCTTCACAAAATTAACCACATTCATCAATTCTTCTGATCTATCGTCAATTTCATTCATTCTCCTTTCATCATGCATATTTTTGCCAAATTAAATTAAAGTAAACCTCGTATCTAGTGGTATATTCTATCACCTTGGTGATTGCAGCGATTTGCATCCATGCAATTCGGTAAGAGGATTAAACCACCATAAGGACACTTACCATTTATCATCATCAATTATTTCATTGTTTGAAAATTGGAAATCAATTTTGGGTATCCTACTTTTCAAGTGACCTCATACCAAGATCAATTTGCTCAACAGCTGTCATTGATGGCCTAGTTCATGGGGCCTTAAACATGGACAATCTTCAAATATCATCATTATTTTGAGTCTTGCTAGAGATTAAGGCTACCTAGGTTGATTGGTTCCGACCTGAGGAATTATCCATACAGTCACTAGGGGCATCTCTAAAGTTTTGGACTCTTTCATATTGCATCTCTGCATATCAATGGTGCCAACAAGGCAATTTCATCAACAGTATGGATTCACCCATAGGAGTTGGGGCATCCGTTATCAATTTTTCACTTTCCTAATAGTAAAATTCATCTTACATGATCATGGAATTTAAAATTTGGCAAAAATCCCTTTCTAACCGTTGGGGCAGAAAACGGTTCATCTTTCACATCACTCATATCGTCTTCAATCATATTATTTTCTGGTTTGTACACCAACCCCTTTTCTGTTGGGACATAAACAGATGGTTCGTACACCAACCCCTTTTCTATTGGGACATAAACAGATGGTTCATACACCAACCCCTTTTTCACCGTTGGGGCAAAAACGGTTCATTTTCTTCCAAATTTCTTCCAATTGGCTCGTGATAACCATTCTCGCTCGCCAACTGAGGGGGTAAGCTGATAAATTTTAAACATTCTTTTATTCTTTGGTCTTCAAAGTTGTGCTTTAGTCTTGAGAGAGAGTTGCGTCTGATCCAGCTTTTCAGGTGTCCTAAGTTTTTGTGCCGCATTGTGTCTTCACACAAAGCGACTCAAAAGGGGCATCTGTAGACACCAAAATCCAGCCACTTGCAAGTCATCTATACCTTCCTGTCAGCCACGTGTCGGTCATCCACACTTTCCTGCCATTATTTGGCCCAATTTCACCTTTCCCGCCATTTTTCATCCCCAAATTTATTTAAATTAATATTTATATATATATTTTAATATTTTAATATTTTAATATATATATTTAAATAATAGTTTAAGTGATTTAATCTAAGCCGTCCATCCTTCATTTAATCTCATCCGTCAATCCATATTAATCCATTTCACAACCAATATTTATTTTCTACCCTTGGATCCACTTTAATCTTAGCCACATGTTCAAAGTTTCGTTAAAACCCTAAAGTGTGCCCTAAGAGTGGATTATAAATAGAGCCACTTTGATGGCTCAAACCCTATGTCTTTTGCTACTTCTATCTCCTATGCGCTATCTCTGATTCTAATTCTTCTACTGCTATTTCCTCTCTTCTGCTACCCTTTCGCCGCATCCATCGCCGCTTCCATCGCCGCTTTCGCCGCCATCTCTTTTGCAGCATTCTGCAGAATCCCCCATTCTTGTCACAAGTGCCCGTGGACATTTACCCCTTTACCAAGTGCCCACGGGCGTTTACCAAGTGCCAACGGGCGTTTACCAAGTGCCCGCGGGCGTTTACCCACAGCCACAAACTCAGATCGGCGTCTGAAACCTTAATCCAGAAGCACGCGGGCGTTCAGCGAGTGCACCAGGGCGCCTTTCGTAGCCTATTCTGACAACAACATTACTTCCAGGTGTCGCCTGGTCTAGCTGCGTTAATAGAGAACAGGTATAAATTATTTTAAAGCAAGTAACCATATTTTATGTATTAATCTGTTATTGATTTTCTACATTCTATTTTTATAGGGTTTTAGATTGTTTCTGAGGGCTCACGCAGTGGAGCCCTCTCATTAATTTCTAACTCCTTGATAGTGTTAATGTGTGCAGGTTTTTGATAACAGATCCAGTTTATTGATGGCAACTGATTAAGCTGGAGTGGTCCAAGCAAGGGATATGACAAAGCCCACTCACTCTATTGGGATTGAAGATACATTCTTCGGAAGTGCCACCATTTGTGCCAGCTAGGGTTTCGGAGAACCCTAGCATAACTTGTAACTGTGTATCACAAATAAAGGGTTACAGGCCCAGTTGTATTCAAAAAGGAGTTTTTAAACTCCATCGATTAATAGAAATCGTTTGTTTTTGTGCAACTATTTTGTACTCTGTCATTGTGATTTTTTATTTTTGTTTGGCGTGTATTTTTAATCTCCAAATGGCGATCACAGAGAATAGGAATAAATTAGTTTAAAGAAAGTAACCGTATTTTATGTATTAATCTGTTATTGATTTCTTGCATTCTATTTTTATAGGGTTTTAGATTGTTTCTGAGGGCTCACGCAGTGGAGCCCTCTCATTAATTTCTAACTCCTTGATAGTGTTAATGTGTGCAGGTTTTTGATAACGAGATCCAGTTTATTGATGGCAGTGATTGTCGGAGTGGTCCAAGCAAGGGATATGACAAAGCCCACTCACTCTGTTGGGATTGAAGATACGTTCTTCGAAAGCGCCACCATTTGTGCCAGCTAGGGTTTCAGAGAACCCTAGCATAACTTGTAATCGTGTATCACAAATAAAGGGTTACAGGCCTAGTTGTATTCAAAAAGGAGTTTTTAAACTCCATCGATTAATAGAAATCGTTTGTTTTTGTGCAACTATTCTGTACTCTGTCATTGTGATTTTTTATTTTTGTTTGGCGTGTATTTTTAATCTACAAATGGCGATCACAGAGAACAGGTATAAATTAGTTTAAAGCAAGTAACCGTATTTTATGTATTAATCTGTTATTGATTTCCTACATTCCATTTTTATAGGGTTTTAGATTATTTCTGAGGGCTCACGCAGTGGAGCCCTCTCATTAATTTCTAACTCCTTGATAGTGTTAATGTGTGCAGGTTTTTGATAACAGATCCAGTTTATTGATGGCAGCTGATTAAGCTGGAGTGGTCCAAGCAAGGGATACGACAAAGCCCACTCACTCTGTTGGGATTGAAGATACGTTCTTCGAAAGCGCCACCATTTGTGCCAGCTAGGGTTTCGGAGAACCCTAACATAACTTGTAACTGTGTATCAAAAATAAAGGGTTACAGGCCCAGTTGTATTCAAAAAGGAGTTTTTAAACTCCATCGATTAATAGAAATTATTTGTTTTTGTGCAACTATTCTGTACTCTGTCATTGTGATTTTTTATTTTTGTTTGGCGTGTATTTTTAATCTACAAATTGCGATCACAGAGAACAGGTATAAATTAGTTTAAAGAAAGTAACCGTATTTTATGTATTAATCTGTTATTGATTTCCTGCATTCTATTTTTATAGGGTTTTAGATTGTTTCTGAGGGCTCATGCAGTGGAGCTCTCTCATTAATTTTTAACTCCTTGATAGTGTTAATGTGTGCAGGTTTTTGATAACAGATCCGGTTTATTGATGGCAATGATTAGTCGGAGTGGTCCAAGCAAGGGATATGACAAAGCCCACTCACTCTGTTGGGATTGAAGATATGTTCTTCGGAAGCGCCACCATTTGTGCCAGCTAGGGTTTCGGAGAACCCTAGCATAACTTGTAACTGTGTATCACAAATAAAGGGTTACAGGCCCAGTTGTATTCAAAAGGAGTTTTTAAACTCCATCGATTAATAGAAATTGTTTGTTTTTGTGCAACTATTCTGTACTCTGTAATTGTGATTTTTATTTTTGTTTGGCATGTATTTTTAATCTACAAATGGCGATCACGATGGGTTTTAACGATACTTTGAACGTGTGGCTAAGATTAAAGTGGATCCAAGGGTAGAGAATAAATCTTGGTTGTGAAAAGGATTAAGATGGATGGACGGATGAGATTAAATGAAGGATGGACGGCTTAGATTAAATAACTTAAACTATTATTTAAATATATATATTAAAATATTAAAATATATATATAAATATTAATTTAAATAAATTTGGGGATGAAAAATGGCGGGAAAGGTGAAATTGGGCCAAATAATGGCGGGAAAGTGGATGACCGACACGTGGCTGACAGGAAGGTATAGATGACTTGCAAGTGGCTAGATTTTGGTGTCTACACATTCCATAGTAGAGTGTAGTGCATTTATCAAAGTTTTACAAACATTCACGCATTTGTATGAAAATCATGCACCCTTGCATTTATCATAATTCATTGCATTCATACACGATACCTATTGTGGAGACCTATGTGTATTAAGTTTTTCTATCACTAAACCATACCTAGTGGGTTCTTCAGATATTGTAGAAAGTTTGCTTTGTTGTTATAGACAAGGTCATTAGTTGGGATAGTGCCTCGACATATCAGAATCCCATCACTAAGCAAAACAATATAAAATCCTGCTAAGATGAGAGAGGATGAAAGCCATGAAAGTATTCTTAGGTCTCTAGAGAGATGGGTCTCACGACCTTCTTATCTTGCAAATAGTCGGTCTAGAAAAGTGCACTTTGGCAAAAGGACAAGAATTTTCCCTATAAATCCCAAAGTCACAAAAGTTAAATCCCAAGTTACAAAGTGCAAAAAATAATAATACAAATTTGAAGTTCAAAATGTAAAGTGACATAGTGAATCAAAAGCACTATAAAAATCCCTTTCTCAAAGAAAGCGGTAATACGTGGACTAACAATGATTTTTATCACTACATCTGAGCAAGTAAGAAGGGTGAGAACTTGAATCCCTAGATTGTACACCATTTGAAAGCCATAGAGTGATCCCCGATTGCAGCAATGGGCTGGAAGAGTCCCTCTTGCAATCGGAGGGGTAGTTCTATTGGGTGATCCCGAAGTGTAGCAATGGGTTGAAAGAGTCCCGCCTGCGTTTGGAGGGGTAGCCCTGATCAATTTTCAAGATGAGCTAGCTCTAGGTACTTAGGATTGTCTAGCTGTATAAGTCTAATCAAAGCTAAAACAAGGATGATACAATCATATGAGGAACCCTATCTCACATATGGATTGAAAGAGTCTGACTAACATACGGGGTATGCTTACGATCTATCTAAAAATACTCACATACACAGAGGGATTATGAATAGTTGGGTCTATCACAACAAAATCCTTGTCCAATATAAGCCTGGTATAGTTAGTATGTGATTTTTGGAGAGGTCTACTAGGGTGTTTGAGTCTCAAGGAAAAACCCAAAAAGTGCTCCAATAGCAACAAAATACCAAATCTCATCAGAATGCAGAAATATGAGTCATTCATTAATCAAAATGCACTTTACAACATACAATCAAATATATAATATAGATACTGCATGAAGATCAGAAATGAAGTTTAGACGACCACTGACTATATAGTACAAAATGACATAATCATTCATTAAGCATTTTACCAATCCATTTCACTGCATTTCATATATGGGTGATTAATTAATTAAGTTCTTGTAATGAGAATTATCAATTATTTTGCATGATTTTTATACATTCTATGGTGTCATATTTTAAAAATTGATATACACAGCTTACATTCATTCCTTATGTTCTAAGTGATTAAAGCATACAGGTTCATTTCCATTAGATTATGATTATGTACATAATGCATTACCATACATTGCATAGCATATCATAAACTGCATAAAATATACACATGCCCACAAAGCAAAAATAAATATGCATTAAAAAAATAAACATCGCATCCATCTCCATACATCATATGTCGTACATCTAATCATCTATATCACTGCATATCATCATCATAAAAAAGAATAGCTATCTAGTGCATGACATCCATACATTGTATCATATAAACATAGCATTTAAATATGCATTGCATCCATGTGCATCAAATAAACATAAAATCAAAAATTAATAAACACACACTTACACATAATGAGCCATGAAAGATTATATCATATATATATGTGTCCAAATGAGTATAGAGGGAGTAAAAAATGCCCACAGGCTACAACTATGTAGGTCCTCGACATTACACACAAAATGATACATCAAACTGTATTAGGCAGATCCTAATAAACAGATCTAGGCTACTCCCCCTGTACTAGAGCTCTCGTCGCCTCCCTCTACACTATGCTCTGGAGCCTGCTCTCCTGGCTGACCGGGCACCTGTGGTGGATCCTGCTATGGATCCAGCCTATCTCCAAACCCTAAAGCACATAGCATCTAGGAAATTGGTATTTGTAGTAGGCTAGTCCTCTGGTTGGAGGTCCCTGATGTCTGCCCTGGATCTCTAGCCTTGGCCTACAAACTCGTTGTTTGCATGCTAGAGGACCTATGCATCCTATCAGTCCTATGATTCTAATGACTTTAGCTAGCTATGGAATGCCTTGAAGTCCTAGATCTGGTATGCTGTGACTCTGCAGTAAAAGGATCCTCAAGAACTAGTAGTGCCTACATCTCTATATAGCTAACCAACTAATCAACACGGGCAAGCCAGGTTGTGTGCATCTCATTGGTCCTCATGACCATACCACGCAGTCATGTCACCTCAGCAATCAGATCCTATGTAGCTGGTATACCTATTGCTGGTATCGTAGGAGGCCCCATAATAGCCTGAGGCCCCATAGTAGCTCCCCTTGCTGCTCAAGTGAGATCTTGCTCTACCTCTACTACAATCTACTGTGCCTGTGCCAACTCCAGGGCAGTGTGTAGTCTCTGCACATGGGCCTCTATGTCAGTAGCTTGACTCGTGAGCTCTCGTATCTGGCCCTGTGCCTTAGTTAGGTGCCACTCTTTATCAACCACCTTTACCTCTAGAGTGGTGATGGTAGTATCTCACTCCTACTACTGTGTATGGAATCACCCAATCTGTCTCTGCAAGTCAACAACATGTTCTAGCAGCTATCCATTTATGCTATCAAGAGGGACCTCACCCTCCTCTAGATCATCCTCCTCAGGGTCGATCGCTGGTAGGTCCTCAATGGTGGCCTCTACACTCGAACCGCCCTCTATACATTGGCACACCCTGCACCCCTTAGGATCTACCTATGCCTTTACCTCTATTGGATCTCAGCCTAGAGGCCTGGTACCATGCCATCTAAATAAAGACCACCACCTATCATAGTCGAGCATGGTCCTAGCAGTCTAAACTCTTAACTCCTAAAAGTCATCATGTGCATCCCGTAGTGGCGGAGGAACTATTAGTGGGATATCCCTCTCCAAAGCTAGTCGTCTGTACCTAAGGGACATGTCTGGTAGGTCCAACACCATGTCAAACTATCATAGGACGTGAGAGAAAAACTGGTACTCTCTCACATCTAGCTTATGCCAGATGAGCCATCTGTCTCGGTGGGCCCATCATAGCCACTCATTTGCCTTTGACCATACAATAAAATCCATGTAGGGGTGCCAGACGATGTCCCCTAGCCCAAGTGCCACAAAAATAATGATATAATGCTATGTATCCCCAACATGAGCCCTGTTGTGGACACCCTCCTCAACACGAGGCCAGTAGGCAGCGTAGCACTGATGAGCAACATCTAGGGTAGTGATGCACAGAGGTAGGTTAGAAGGACACTCTATCCAGATATGCTACCACCCTTAGACCTATAGCAAAAGGTTGTAGCTGATTCCTTTACAGCTCTACTCTGTGATCTAGTACAACTCCTGATAGAGTTGGAATAGTAAAGTGCTCCTCCAGGCTAGCAGCAATGGCTCCTCCATCAAGCTCTGAAGAACTCTCCAAGTAGGGGCTAGCATGTTCCAGGGAATCCTCATGCCCGAGGAGTCTAGAAGGACAATCTGAACGATGAGGTGCATGAATAGGGCCTCTCGAGCAAAGAATACATCATCTCGATACCAGTCCCAAATGTGCACCCCTCTATGGTCTGCATCATCCTGTGCATCAACACTTTGATCACCGAAGATGGTAGCAAAAATGACATCCTTTGCCATGTAGGTAGATGAAACGACAACCTCACTATCAATAGGGATCCTGAAGATCATTTAAGAGATCCTCTAGTGTGATGGTCATCTCACTAGGAGGCAGGTGAAATGTGTTGGTCCGCACATTCCAGCATCGGGCCAATGCAGTAATATAGGTCTAATCTACCCTAATGGTGGGTAGATCCATGACATAACCAAACTCGATGGCTCAGAACCATTCTCAATCATCATCCGATAAGGCCTCACGAAGAGTCTTCATCAAGTTAGACTCCCGTGCTCTAGACGTTAACTTTTAAAAAGCAAAAAAAAAAAACATACTGTAAGCTAAATCTAGCTAAGCAGTGCTAAAAAAAAAAAAAAACACAAGCAATTATAGCTTGCAACTACAACTTGTAGTCCCCAATTTGCAAATTGGGAACCACAGTTGCAAATTACGATCCCCAATTTGTAAATTTGGAACCGCAACTGCAACTTACGGTCCCCAATTTGCAAATTGGGGGCCGCAGCTGAAACCTACGGTTCCCATTTTTCCAACCAAGAACCACAGCTACCAGCTATGGTTTAGGAGCGACACCCATTTAGGGTACCCTCCTAGACCACTCATGCATAAAATTAAATTCTAATCTAGCCTAAACTAGTGGGGTTCATTACCGATAGTTTAATGAGGTTCAATTTCTGCATTTATTAAGTGTGGTTTATTTTATTGATATGGAGTGCGAGGTCTTAGTTTCGAGTTACCTTGATCACACCTTGCCCCCAGCTATTCGATGACTAATCAGGATCCGCCATAAGGGAAGAATGAGTACAACTTTTTGAGTTTGATAGCATTTCGTATCAGGGAATATCTTCTCTCTCTCAGAACTCTGAAATTGCTCAAGGTTGCAGGAAAATAATGAAAACTTACAAATCAACTTTCAATTTATAGGTTCTCTTAGTCTCTGCGGATCGCAACTGACACTCACAGTCTGCAAACTATTGGTTTTCACCCACAGGTCTAACTTGCGGTCCCAAAAATTTGGTAGTGGAAATTGTCGACCGTACCTACGGTTCGTAATTAGTAATAAATGCACTAAAAACCCACCGTGGGAAGGTCTAAAAAGGTAAATTAATGACTCCCGGTGGATAAAAATCAAAATAAATGATCAAAATTGCAAATTTGGTGACATTAAAAGCACCAGGATCAATCCAATAAATACAAAATTCAATACAAAAAAAAATCAAACAAATGAAAAACCAAATGTGCCTTATATTTAGTGATTTATCCTATAAAATTGGTGGTTGCAGTGACTTGCGATCCATGCAATCTGAAAAGATGAGTAGATCACAATAAGGAAATTTGGGGTAAAATTGTCATTTATTTTATGATATTTTTTAGCAAATCATCGACAATATGATTCAACACAAGTCTTCTTGAATTTGTATTATCTTGACTCTCTAAGACGGCTATCATAGCCTGACTGCTCCATGGGAGAGATATATGCAAATACTACTAAGTGTTGCAATCATAAGCTGAACTAGGCCTAGCTAAGGCATTAAACGTCTCAAATATAAAATTGTTTAGGATAATTCATTATGGTCAAGCGACTTTGTCACTTCATACATTGTCATTACCCTCATCGACTCGTTGCTTGAGGGGGTAGTCATAATTTTATGTCATAATCAAAATCAATAGAATATCCTAGAGATCGTAGATCCCTTGATCTTGTCAAAATTGTGTTCGTCCTTGTGAATCATTGCTAACAACTATCATAAGCTTCCCCCTCTGCTTGGGGTAAATAGCAAATATGAAATTTTGTTTGTAGCTCTCATCCATCGGTTATATAGGCCTAACTCCTATTGTAGCACCAAAGCTACCCGAATGTCTAATGATGAGTGTAGACTTTTCAAATGTAAGCCTTCCCACGTTGGAAGCAATGATTCCAAGATGTGCCTCATTTTTTTGGACCTAGGACATCTAATGTTGATCATACTAATGATCATAATAGAACCTTCAACATCATTTTAGGAGGTCTATTTTGCTCAGCGTTGTTCAATCTCACAATGCATATCAAAAGGGGCATCTGTAGACACCTAAAATGCATCATGCCGAGGGCGAATACTCATATGGACATGCTACAAAACCATATGAAGGATCTTGGATAGACTCCAAGATAGAGTAGTGGTTCTAACTACTCAATTTAGGCATTTTGTCCTAAGAAGTATGAACCGCAACCTAGACCTATGGTCTCTAGTCTGAATCGTAGTTGACACCTACGGTCTCCAGTATGGACCGTAGCTGTGACTTACAATTTGAACTGGAGTTCAGTTAGGCCTTCCATCCAAGCCAAATCATTTGAAACGACCAAGAGATCTAGAAGGAGGCAGTTGGAGGATGAAATATTCCAGAGGCTTCCATCCCAACTATCCTAACCAACATTCTTGATATTGGCTTCTCCATGAAGCCACCACTAGCCCTAGGGGCATGCTATAAGTACCCCCATTTTTTAATGGGGAAATGGGAGACTAAAGAGAGATAATTTGCATAGCGAAGCACTGTCGAATTATCAAGTAAACTAATTGATCAAGAGAGCAGTGAAGCCCTATCAAATCGCATAATGACCTTGTGCATTTGAGAGCCCCTTTGATATCCATTCAATGATCAATTAGCCATGGATGCCCTAGGTGCCTAGGAGGATCAAGAAATGCAAATCCAAGTGAATGAAGACCCTTCATAGCGATTTGATCACCAAATATGTTAGAGGATGACAAAGGTGACCCTTGAACATCAATTCATACAAGGAGGTCAAGCCCACTGTCCCTAATTCTGAGGGCAAACACATCAGAGGTCAAACCACGGTTTTCAACCGTGGTTTATAGTGTAGACCACCCCTCACAGCTATGGTTTACAACAGGTTAGAGATCACCTTACTCAGTTTGATTTTTACTACATTGGTTAGTCATATTAGTTCTTTCATTGGTTAAATTGCATTTTTAGAGAAAATTTGACCATAGGAGTTAGGCATTTTATGCATTGTAGTGGGTAGAAGTATATTGGATCTTTTTGATGCTTTATTGCTTTCAATTCAAAATTTGTTCAATGCATCATGTTTTTATTCATGTTTTGTATATCGTTGTGTAATTCTTGATACAATTAGAATAGCGTATAACCTTTCTTTATGATTTCTTGTTTCATTAGTTTGATGGTATTTACATGTATAATCCTTTAAAGGGCCTCATCACGAGAGGCTATCAATCTATATAATCATGCATTGTTGTTTCTTGTTCATAGGAAGACAGGAGCATAAAGGATCTTATATTATAATCCTTCCACATTGTGGAGAAGGGGGTTAGCTCTACCCCAAGGCAGTTTGTGAGCAGTTATCGAAGCAAAGCTACAAGCACGCCTACCCTGTTGAGGGTGTTGGCTATTGTAAATATTTATATCATCTTTGGAGTGAGCCCGAGGGGGGTATTTTTGTAACTCGAGATACTTTGCATTAGTTGGCGTTATTCGTTCGATTTGTGCATTTTTGTGTGGATATTTGTATTTTTTATGGTATAGATTAGTACACTAGCTAGGCGCGCACTCCGCGGTTGCATAATATTGTTACCCAAAATAGGGGAAGGCAAGAAGAAGCACCCCAAGTGAATAGAAATAGGATGTATCCTTAGGTGGAGCATAGAGAACTACCCCAAAAAGTGGAAGGACAAAGAAGGATACGATTAATAGTACAATACAAGGATAGAGTGGACACCTTTGAAATTGAAGTTCTAGAAGTAGATAGGAATGAGACAATCATTGAAGAATTGGATGGACTTACTCCATTATCTCAGATAAAGCTATTACAATAGAAAATATGACTGTAGACTCAACAACTGCAAGAAATATATCAAATATTGTGAGGTCATAATGCAAGGTTGAGAGAACAAACCATCCAAGATTGGATAGTATAATACGAATACTGGATGAACAAAGAATAGTTATGCTATAGGAGCTAGAAGGGAAACCAATGGATGATGAAGGAATAACTCGAAGAAGTGGTATAAGAAATGATGGTGCAAGCACAAGTTCACATGTACCACCAAGTGATCCACCAATGATGAATGAAGATGAAAATATGCTATGACGAGACATTGAAGAAGCAACCACATCACTTGAATCACAAGGTAATGCATGATTGGAATTGAGTGACTCTAGTGATGAAGGAATCCCTTGGCTAGTAAGGGAACCTAACACAGAATGTAGTGATGATGATGATTGCCCAAGGAATCCCTAGAATCCTTGAGATAATCATGATCCCCCAGCATGTACAACATAATGGAAACTAGGGAGATCACAAGAGTGTCAAACCAACCTTGATTCACAAACTTATTTAATAGCCCATCGAGAGTTGAGAAGACAAAGGAGAGAAGTATAGAGATTGAAGATACTAATGAATTTGTCAACAAATCGGGTGGAATAGAGAGAAGAGAATAGGAATGACTCAATTTTTTAGATAGATTTTTCCATTGCATATAGAGAGGTCTTGGCAACTTCATCTCCACAAAGATACTTTGAGGAAAGAAGATAGAGACATCGCTTAGCATGTGCAGATCATAGAATCAGAGCACTATAATAACTATCACCAAGTATAAGAAGAAGTAGAAGTCCACTAGACAAAATTGAGTTTGTAGAGATAACTCCTGATAACCGAGCAATGGAAGAAAGAAATAGAGAAGGACCCCTATGTCTTCAGCTAGGAAGGGGAGGAGGTATTCGACTATGAAGTGAGCAAGGATAGGGTGATGTTACAACTAGAGGAAGAAGAGGATGAGGAATATTCTGACCCCCTACTCATATATGGTAGGGAGTTATACCCTTAGCTTTTTGGAATTATACAAGGAATCTATGAGGTATACCAAGAATGAGAGGGATATTACCTAATCCTATAAGGTAGTACCCATTGGGATTACCATCCCTAATTCTATGAGGACCCCAAAGTATGGTAGGTGGTCGAGGAGTAATCCAAGAAAGTGAGGAATCACCACTGGAATAAAGAAGCCCAATGTTAAGAGAAATAGGATGGGGAAGACACTCACGTGGTAGAGGCCTTGTTGGGAGAGGAAGAGTACATTTTATAGATGAAAGAAATGAGGGACATTAAAGGATCCAATTGCTAAGTCAGGAGTAAGAATTGATTTGAGGAGATATATGGAGTCACTCGAAAGATAGTAGAGTAGTAACAAAACCACTACCAAGGGATCAATCACCTGTACAACAAGAGGAAGGGACACCAAGTGGAGATACTCCAACTTGCAATTGTACAATTCCAAATTGTACACATGGTATGGGAAGGCCAGGGAACTTGGTAACATCACAAGTAGAGATGAATCGGCCTTTAGAGAAAGTGGTGCCAGGTGACACAACCACTCATAATATCATAGTTGAACCTCCAAGAGAAGAATCTGATGGGATTGTACAAGTGAATGTCACTATGCTATTTCCATGACGGTAAGTGTAAATAGGTTAGGAAATGAAAAAAAAAATAATTAAAAAAAAAAATAAAGAAAATAAAATACATTCAATTGTGAAAATCCCTTGGGATGCAATTAAGAAGGAAGTGGGTTGAAAATCGGAAATGGTGACCTCTTCAAAGAGAGAAAAATAGAAAAATTCTCTAAGTGATAGATCGTACAAAGTCAAATTAAAGCTGAAAAAGCACAAGTGAGAGATCGTACAAGAAAATTTGAGAAAAGTACATGCAAAATTGTACAAGAAGGCATTTTGTATGATCTATATCGTACAGTGTATGGTTTTGGGTATAGCTGTATGATTTTCAATTATCACATTTAATGTTCACATGTGTGGAACAAGAAGTTGTCAGAAAAGCATGGGAAAAAGTTAAAATCACATGAAAAAGTGATGAGTTGTCGATCATCCAGGAAAGGAAGATGAAAAGACATGCAAAGTGGTGCAATTTCAAATTTGGAGTAGTTAGGGTTTGAAGATAGTTTAAATACAAGGCTCACCCTAGCAATTTTTAAAATCATACAAAGAAGAATTCAAAATTTTTAGGAGGATGAAGGTGAAAAGCGTGCAACTAAATGGAGACAACCACATGGGCATTGAAATACATTAGTGAGGTAAACAAGGGGTTTGAAAAGATGTATTGTAGGATTTGAAGGTAGATTGTATGGTGTCAAGGCAATTTTTGGGCTATTTTAAACCATTTTGAGCAAATCGTATGAAATTGTATGGAATTGTATAGATTTGGTGAGGTAAAGTAGCTAGAGAGGGATACTATACAGAGGAGTATGACCTTGTACATTTTCTTGTTGTAGTTATATAATTTTTTGAAGATTGAATAGTTTGAAGATTGAACAATGGGAAATTGAACAGTGTACGATCTAGACGTTTTTGTTGATAAGGAAACCATACATGAGTAAGTTGGGAAGCATACTATACGATTTATTTTAGATTGTACAAATTTTAGAATATTTCTATTTACAAAATTTGTGATGTTCGAGTAGAAAGATAACCAGAGTTATGGCAATAAAATAATTTCAGTCGTAAAGTTTGGATATCGGTTAAGAAGAATTGTAGTCAATAGGGTCAAACGGTCACTAGGATCCCTACACGAGAGAGTCATGATTGTGACAATACCAAGGGTGATAGTTTTAGTCCCATAGTTGGCATGGTAGTCATCCTTGGAGAAGAGGAGAATACAGGTCATGGAGAAGGTAGAGGTATTAGAGGGCTGATCGGATATGAACACCACTAAGACACCGAGAGGAGGATATGGTAGAGGATCCCAAGAAGGGAATTGAGGAGTGAAGTACATTTCCTAGATTAATATAAGGATCTAAGTAGCGAACCTGAGGAAGGTTAGGTCAAGATAACAAATATATCCTTCATACAATAAGGATGAGAGATATTCATGAGGTGGTGGAGTAATGAAAAGAACAAAAACCACCCTTGGAAAAAATAGTTTGAGGAGGTTGGTGTACCTATAATAGCGCAAGTACCATCACACCATAAAACCTTCTTCTACAAATATTTTTTACGGATGGTTCAGGTATATAATCCTACAACCAGAATTACCTGTATCAATATGGGCAAGATGTCAGTGAAAATATAAATTACGATAGATGCATTCAGAAAAACATTCAAATTTCTAGCATACGACACAGAGATAGTCAAGAATTTGGTTGATCCGATTAAGACATCGAATCATCACATCACTTACCAATGTGAAATCATCAACTGATGTGAAGATCTCGAGTGTAGGGACTCAAGAAATTAAGCATATCTGGTTGAAAAGGAACAATTGGCCATGTGCTATGAATACTATGATGGCTTGACTGTCAAGAGATACATGAGCCACAAAGATGCCAATATGGATGGCTTAGTATGTAGAAGGTATCACCAAAGGAATCAAGTATTATTGGGGTACCTATCTAAAGAAGAAGATGCATGAAGTACTGAAAAAGAGATTGAAGAATTTTGGGATGACATTCCATGCCATTGGATTGTTGTTAAACAATGTTATGGAGAAGGAAATCCACTTTATAGGTTTTAGAAAACCTAGGAATTTTAGGTTAGGATAACCAACCATATTGAGGTGGGTAAACTCAGTACCCATTCAAAAAGAGACTCCAAAGAAGTCTCGAACAAAGAAGGAGTAGTAGGCCATTGGAATATAGGAGGATACTTCCTCAGATGATGAGGATGTACACCCTAGAAGGAAAAGGCCTAGGAAGTTGGAACCTAAACTAGAACAACAAGCACTATAGCAATGGCAATAGGAGCAACCGTTAGTTCAGAAAGGGAGGAAATTATGGGGAGGCAATCTAGCCCAATAAAAATAAGAACAAGGAGGCAATGGGAAAGAATGGTGAATAATCCCACTCTAGAAAAATAATTCTAGACTATACAGAAGGATAAACAAGAAGAAGAGAGACAGTCAGACTCGAAGAAGCTGGATCTACATGAGTGGAATTCGGCAGAAGTAGAGAAGATGCTAGAATCCCCACAGGTTTTCTAGCATAAAGAATTTGAAATTTTAGACTCTTCCAAAATATTGAAGGATACAGATATGAGGCGGATAGCAGAGGAAGTAGTAGCCATTACTCATGAGGAAAAGGATAAAATCAAAGAGAGATTGGAAGAATCATAGGAAGAGTCTAGAGAAAAGAAGAAGCCCCATTTCAAATTCGTAGTGGGGGGAATTTTGAATCAGAGTGATGCACATAGGAAGAGATGAAGGCATCACATGAACAAGAACATATTATTACAAAAATCATAGTAATGGAAACTGAGTAGAATAAAGAGGATGAGCAGGTGATAGAAGAACAATAGGTGGGCTTCACTAAATATAAAGAAGCCCAAGAATTGACAGAGCAACAATAATCTCAGTAGGATATTATGAATATAGATGAAAATTTAGAGGTGGAGAGGACTGTGGAATAGACTCCACCAAGAGAAAATATAAATATAGAGAGAGCACTACTAGATCTTGGGGGAAGCTCTAGCCACCATACAAAAGAGAAGGAATAATGGACTCCTACAGATGAAGAACTGTGGAGAATGCAAACAAGTTATCTTCTAAAGATACCATAGTTCAACAAGATTGAAATTGAGGAGGCAATGTAGGGAGTAGAAGATGACATGGAACATTTCTTCTCTCATATAGGCAATGCCATAGCTAGCACCAAATTATAGTTTTGTATTGGACGCATAGGAGAATTAAAGTTGTGGGATGAACAAGTGTCTCTCAAGTTGGAGAAGATAATAGAATGGGTGAACAACAAGGAGCATATAAGGAGAATTGTAGACATTCATGTACAACACCCATGGAAGTTACCTAGGGAAGAGGTAACCATGATGTTAGGAAGAGATGACTTTCTAGAGGGAGTGATAACTAATTACAGGCAACATCCGAGGTTGTACATGGATAGAGCCAATTATTCAACTTACCCCATGAATACAATGAATTTGGAGCATAAGAGGGTTACTGTAGGATTGGCTATCACTATGAGGAAGTTGAACTTCCTAACACATTGGATAGAGTGGTTGAGGATCATATTGGAGCAAAAATATCATATCAAGGAAGCTCAGAAGGAGGAGACGAAAGCCACTCAAAAAAGAGATGATTGAAATAGAGGAAGAATTGTAGAAGTGTAATGTTGTGGTAGGGGAGAAAATAAAGAAATTGGAAAAAGAACTGCTAAGCACCAGGGCTTATTTTGAAGCCAAACTTATTTCACTTGAAGAGGATAAGTTACAGGTCTCACAGATGGTAGAATATATGATTAAGGAGTTGGAGGCTCAACTCAGAGTGAAGGATGAACATATGAACACATAGTTCATAGAGAAATATTAGAAAATGGTGGCACAAGCCAAGAAGATAGAAGAGCTTACAAAGGACAACAAAATATATAATGATATGGTCCTAGAGAAGCAAGTGCAATTGAAGGCCAGAGAAGATATTGTTTGTGCTTTGGAGGTAGATATTAATCATCATCTATAGACCATCATAGATAAGAATGAATAATTACAAGAAGCAAGTAAAAAAAAAGCACACTTGCAAGAGAATATAAAGAAGAGTACCATTTATCATGAAAAGAAGATGAGAACTCCTGAAGATTGTTGAAGAGAAAGCTAATTTCTATGGGGTGAAAGCAATGGAAATGGGGAACTATGCAACCAGGTTGAAGAACAAATATGCATTTCTTCAATCCCAAATGAATGACTTGAAATTTGTGATTGCAAATTATGAGGCATGAATAAAACAAAAGGATGAGTCAGTGAGAACACCGACCAAAGTAAAGGGGAGGGTATATGTAGGCAGCAAATCCACCTCCCAGAAGAAGTGATAAATGGATTTGCCCAACTTTGATAGTTTTGACAAGTTTGGTAAACCGTACAAGTAGGAGTAAACCGTATAGCTATGAGGGTAAACTGTACAAGGTAAATGCAAATCATACAAGGCACAATGAAATGAAATGAAATGAAATGAAATGCATAGGAAATGTAATTTTAGGTTGTAATTATGCATGTATTTGATTATTAAGGTGTTAGAATTAGTAAAATTATTAATTAATGCACTCTGTTATGCATGGGAAGTTTTAAATAACTAATTACCTAAAAAAAATTGGAATGGCTTGGGAAACATTATACAAGGCCCCATTTTAAATTTTGATAGTTTGGTTAGTTTCTGGTCATAATCTAGTATTTTTATGGTTATTTGGGAATGCTATGAGTCCTTGCTGTGAATTGTTATTGCATATCTCTATTTTTGAGTGATATTTTTGAACAATAATAAATATTGGCATAGTTCATGGTTTCTATTATGTAGTGTATGATCCTAGAATGGTAGAATAGCATTTTACAGTTTACTTCTATTGCATGTACTTCCTTGTTGTTGTTATGGCTATTTTATGCATTGCTATGGAGGAATTGGATTGAACTAGCACTGATGTGGTTTTTTTTGAATGATATGTTATTATGGTAATATCAAGAAAGATGTGTTGAACATTTTTGTATGATTTTTGGACATCACCATTGGATATTGAACTCTCTCAAGCCTCGTTGATATGTTTTGCATGTTACTGTAAAAGGATTAATTGCCATATTAAACCCTTAAAAAAATATATAAGAAAGGATGTTACAGTAGATTATCCAATTTAGAACTGGTATGTACCTTCGTTTTGTATAAATTGTACACCAAATTTCATACAAATCATACATAATATAATTACCCGATTTAGCATTTTATGTGATTGAAGGAAATTTACCCGATTTGGTAGTTTTAGGAAATCAACTTGTTTAGTTACAAAACTGTGTAGGGTAGCTTGCAAAATCAATTTTGAAATATTTGCTATATGTGAATTCATACACACTCTATCACTGTATGATTTGGGATCATACAGTGGTACAATTTAGTGTCCGTAAAAGCTAAACACTTGTCGCATATTGCTAGTTGTAGATTGTACGATGGTACGATTTGGTCCACTGGTTGGGAATGGAAAATTTATCATCCTAAGCCTTAGAAATAACATATCCACCAGGAATACTACACCCCTATGCTATATTACAAATGGTGATCACAGTGGTACACCCAAAAAATGTGTTGTTTGATGATATATTTTATGTTTTTTTATATGCAGGTACAACCTCTCTAATTGATAGTACCTAGCAAAGGTCAGCTGATTTTGAATACAATGGCCAGTTATAGCCACCCTGAGTGATAGCAGCTACTATAAAATATGTTATAGTAGACTACCTAAGCATCAACAGACTTTGATTCCAGGTTTGTGGAATTCTTTAAAAAAAATTCACTTCTCTGTCTGTGTTTATTTCCAGAATGCAGTAGGTGAAATTTTGTTTAATTATAAAACATAGAGAAAGTTTAAGGTTAAATTTATAGAATCTATTAGATTTTCTACTAGCTATTGCTAGAAATAGTGGAATTTTAATTGTAATCTGCCCTAGTCTCCAATAGTCTAGGTTGTGTGTAGGATTTTGCATGCTTGAGGCCTAAATAGAGGCCATTTCTTCATAATTAAAACTTACATCCTCTAAAAATCATGTAGCATTAGACGTGCATTTTATTAAAGTGAAATGTTCTTTTAAAAATGTAGGAACAACATTTGAGTGCTTTATGTTGCATTTCCTTTTTTCATGCAAGTTTAAAAATAACAAACACACACCATGTCACATGTAAACATTAGTGAGTTGGAATTCACACCCAACCACTAATAGAGTCCAATTATGGTTGGTTTCATCTCCATCCGTTGGCTCAAATCCCATGAACTCGTTATTTTGGCCAATATCAACTCCAAGAACTATCCTATCTATGCAAAATAGCATGCATTCCTCTTCGAAGGGGTGTATCACTACACATGGTGTGCTAGATGAGGATTGACAGGACCTATGCTCCCTAACTGGGTGTGGGCTTCATATCCACACTTTGGTGGGTTTACGTGACCATGAATTTCATTGTCGGTTGTCGATCTATGAGCATACAAGTGAAAATAATTAAACTATACAAGCATTTTATCAAAAAAATTTCAAACAAGATGAGAGATAGTTTAAGTTTTCAACAAATCTAAAACACACTGAAACAAGTTTTAGGGTTCACAAAAAAAAATATTTAAAAGAGATAATCATACTTGTATACTTTGTTTTCCCTAAAATTTACAAAGGAAATAATACACAATATGGTTAATACATGGAGAGGTCAACCTCGATGCATAACCGAGGTTGAGGTTCAAGATACACAAAACAACATTTTGGATTCTCAACAACAGGTTCCTCCCGAATGACATTCAGATAGTATAAGAGGGGACAATTCAATGTGTGGGGATTCTATTCAAAATATCCCAGTTATACAAGGTAACACACACTCCTCAAGAGATAGAGCTAAGGGTGGATCAATACCCTCATCATCCCAAGGTAGACAATAATAAAATCCATCCAATCAAGGGCAGGAAGAAAGGGTTGCATCAAATCATAAACTCGTGAAGATGCAAAACCCTAGTGGACTTGGAAAGTTCACTATAGATTTGGCCACATTGTGAGCTAATAGTACACCCCCAAATAAACCATGGAAAACTAGACAACTGGATAGACTAGACCAAGTCCTATACCAACTAGGTTATAAAGCCTTGACTACTCATTCTTACTCTAGAAGTTCATGTAGTGAGAGCACGCACAGGTAAATAATTGAGTTAGGAGAGTGCTCGAAGCACTCCCAAATTACATGTGCCCCATCCATACAAGGGGCCATAGATAATAGACTACTGATTAAGATGAATGCCATCTACACAAACAAGGGTAAGAGTGTGGCAGATAAGTCTATTGGGGCTTACACTAACAAAGCCCCTCGAACTGAGTTGAACAACCAGATGCCTCATATTGTCGATCGTATAGATCGATATCAGAGGTTGGATTTAGAGTAGAGGCAATGTATCTTCCAATATCAATTGGAATTCATGCACGTAGAGTAAAAACACCTAAAATTTTAAGATTTTGAGCATAAAATATTTCTTAGGCAATAGATTTATGAGCAGCGTATGAGAGAACACATCCTAGATCAAAAGGAGTCTGTATCGCCCAAATTTTTTGCACCCTTACCTTCGGGCTAAAGGATCCGTGCCCTGGAAGGGGGATGCGAGAAGGATGGGACAATACCTCGGATGGAGAGGCCCTTTGAAGGTCATGCCTCTCGGGGAGGGGTATAAGGGTGAATTTTTGATGGATGGTGGGGTTCACCAGGAAACTTTGAGTGGCAGTTTTCATGCCTAGGTTGAGAATGGGTTTGATGTGTTCATTTTATATTCAATCATTCATATTCCTAGGTTGGCCAGAATGAATCTAAGCTATTCTATATGAAATTTTGGGTTTATATGAAGACAACAAACATGAATGAATCCTAAATACAGAGACTATATGAAATAGAGAGGAATACACCTGATTCCTGATGTCTGATGGAGATTCTAAAGCTTGTAGGAGTCCAGATCATCCCGGATATGATAGGATCATCTGTAATTGTATAGAATCATCCCAAATCATAGGCGATCATCTGAGATCAGACAAGATCATCGATGACCTGACGAATTCGTCAAAAACCTGCAATCATGGAAACAGACACCAAAAACCAAAAATGCAATTGCAAGAATGATGTAAAATGATAGAAATAATAGTATAGATGCTTAAATAATGAATCCAGATAGCAAATCAAATGGGATGCACTATTTTAATAACCTATTTTAAGTTTTATCATGCAAATATGCTAAATGAGGTGAACTCCAGGATGCAAAATAGAAATAAATCGATCTAATGCATAATTAAATAAGAGAGAAAGGTAGAAAATGCAAACTCAGGGCTCTGGTTGCCCCCAATCTAGACTGCAGTCGAAATCATCTGCAATCGTACGAGATCATCGCCGATCTCATCAGGATCATCCAAAATCGTGTTGGATCGCCTACGATGATCCGAGCTTCCTCCGACTGAAACACAATAAAATCCTGCAATAAAACTTGCAAATACAAATGCAAATGAT
Source organism: Wollemia nobilis (assembly GCA_028583015.1). Classification (NCBI taxonomy): domain Eukaryota; kingdom Viridiplantae; phylum Streptophyta; class Pinopsida; order Araucariales; family Araucariaceae; genus Wollemia; species Wollemia nobilis. The sequence continues at coordinate 7,537,779 of JAQPPZ010001078.1, read as the reverse complement.
AGGGGCGAGGATGTTCTAATACAACACAAAACTAGAGTTGCAGGGAAATGATCAGCCAGGGGGATAAACTGGGAAAATCCCAAGTTTATATAGGATTAGGGGGAGGTTAGGAGGTTGGGGATCATCCCAATCTGGGAGATCTCCAACGTAGGAATCTCCAACCGCGTAGACACGCTTCTCCCCGAGTTGGAGAGGTTGTTGAAACAGAAGCTAATTATGAAAATTTGGTTTTGGGACGAAATCGTCTGGACGTTCTGTCCCAGATGAATTCATCCGATCTGGGATGATATCGTCAGATCGACGACGATATCGTCCAACGGTCAAAACAAATTCTAAAAATGGCATGAAAAATGAGGTGAGCGGTTAACGGGCGGTTTCGAGGTTAAAATTCAAATTTTTGATCTTTTTACTGATGGTTTAACTGCGCCAATTTTAGGGTGCTACATTTTGCCCCCTCTTTAGCAAATTTTTTGAAGAAAATGCGTTAAAGACGAGTTCTTCATGCTTTACGAGAAAGCAAAAATTTATTCAATTTTTTAGACGACGATTCTAGGTCGAATCGTACAACTGCTTGCTATGGTGCCCCCTCCGAGTTTTTACCCAAATCGAACGTTTGAGGTAAAAGCACGGAAAAACAAAATTTAAAAAATGTTGTTGTTTTTAAATAAAAATAAGAAAAATAGGGTAAAACCCTAATTCATTTTTACTGTTCACTTTCACTGTTTCAGAGCTCTGTAGGCGAAATGGTGGAAACAACACACAGATCGACAGAGGTCCGACGCGGGTTGCGGGTAAGGTTCTAAACTTGATACATTATGTTTTTAACTTGATTTATTTAATTTTTTAGTTGAATTTTGATTGTTTTTGGGCGTCGCGGCCGTTTTTAGGCCGTCGACGACCGTGGGACGAAATCATCCCAATTCTACCGAAATCGTCCCTAGATCGCCGATTTCGTCTGAGGACGAAATCGAAGAAATAGGGGCGATCTCGTCCAATAAGGGGCGATTCCCAAATTGACGAATCGGAGATGATTTCGTCCTATTAAGGACGATTTTGCTAAATTTGGTACGATATCGTCCAATAATGGGCGATATCATTTTTTTTATGAGATGAAATTAATTTTAATTGATTTTAATGATTATATACTAATGATTTTTGTTTTTTTATTGTTTATTTTGCAGAGGGGATTACTAAAGAGTCAAGAATGGAAATACAGGGGGCTCAGAGATGATGTAGCCACGCTCGATCAGGCCGAGCGAGACAGGCTAGCGGAGGTTGGATTGCAGCATGTGGCAGAAATGCCACAAATTCCTACGGACATGGGGCTACTGACGGCCCTAGCAGAGAGATGGTATCCGGGATCATCCTGCTTTCGGCTACCGATAGGGGAGATGGCTCCCACTCTAGAGGATGTATGGAGGATCTTGAGGATCCCCATACATGGGCGATTTATGACTCCTTCGACCAATCAGGGCCATGCTATGATGCGACTGTGCGTGGATCCGAGCTTCGCCCTAGAGAAGGGCAGAGTGAACATCGAGGCATTGAGGCAGATGCCTGGGGCATCTCGATTGACCCAAGTTTTGGTAGGGGTGGTGGGTGGCCTACTTCTATGCCACCAGAGTGGATGCAGGTTACCGTGGCTCCTCTCAGATGTGGTCTGTGACATGAGAGACCATGACTATAGGTTTTCTTGGGGTAGTTTTGTACTATGCCACTTGTATAGGATCCTCTACGGGGTCGTATACAAGGGAGGTCGATGTCTGGTACTGACATCGCTACTATAGGTTTGGTGCTAGGAGCACATTGCGGTACGAAGGCCGGTAGGGCTTCCACTGATAGGGGTTGATTGGGAGAGACCCTAGGTTTTCTATTGGTGGCTCTAGAGAGGGTCACAATGATGGATAGATCTGTCGATGTCTCAGAGGTTGCTAGATGACCTCATCCTAGATCAAATCACCTAGAGGCCATGGAGAGAGCATCCAGGGTGGGGAGAGGATGGACAGGAGCTGGCTCACATCAGGTGAGTCTATTGGTTGAGGATGGAGTGGGGAGAGGTAGAGCTCCACCGCTACGACCAAGTTTTGAGGTAGTTCGGTCTACAATAGGGGATCCCTTCTCTCAGGGATTACGAGTACTCCTAGACTATCTAGGATAACACTACACTGAGCGGGGCTCCAGACATGCAGTGGTTCTGGAGTCAGGATGTTGATGATGCCCCCATTCAGCTAGTGGATGGGGATGATGTAGGAGCAATAGATGGATATGATGCCTGGTATGCAGGCATCCACCCTCCTCGGATGATGAGGGCATAGGGTCTGATGCACGCTATTGTGCAATGGATGGGGAGGTGGTGCCAGGCTGCCATCGATGCAACGAGGAGTCATAGAGGGAGGGATCAGTGATGACCTCCTCAGGAGAGATGTCGAAGAGTGCCACAGGCTCTGGAGAGACCATAGCAGCCAGAGAGGAGGGAGGAGGGGCTCCCTTCTCAGCAGAGGGAGAGGCCACCATCACCCGATAAGGGCAAGGGTATCGAGGTGGGGGAGAGCAGTGAGATGGTGGCTCTCCGAGTGGAGAATGCCCACTTACGAGCTCAGGTGCAGATGCTATAGGATGAGGCTACATGACTCAGGGCTCGGAGCGGAGGGGCGAGCATGCGGGAGTTGGCATGGGCTATTGCTCAGACCACGTTCTATCAGGGAGCATACTTCCAGCTGGTTCCAGAGGGCCAGAGGTTACAGCTGCCAATCGGCATTGCAGAGCCGATCAGGATGGGGTCATCGAGGACATCCTCATGATCGACGTCGAGGACCCATGACACAGGATGGACTCCGATGGGACCACCTCCTCCACCTCAGGGTGGGAGAGGAGATGAGGCAGAGAGCTCGAGGGCTTCTCGAGACTAGCTGCATATTGACTGTAGACTTGTATAGTTTTGAGAGGATTGAGTATGCCAGGGTATAGATTGTGGCATACCAATCCATTTTGATATGATGTACATATATTTCTTGATATATATATATATATATATATATATAAATTCTTTTTGTGATATGACTTGTGCATATGTTGTATGATGCTTTAATATTTTAATTGTTGATTGATTATTCATGTAATTATGTCATTGGAAATATTATAATTTTATGTCATGCCATAAAATTTAAATGAAATAATCTGATGTAAACAAATTGGTTGTTGTGGTGTGATTTGATGAAAAAATAAAGTGACTTCTAACAATAATTTCAAAGGACATTGTCATTGTTACATGACCATTTCATGGAGTCGCCGCTCGCTAGGTCATTAAGCTAATCCCAGTAGAGAAATATTGCTAAAAGTAAAAGGGTGCTTAAGAGACTTTCTTAAGACTTTTGTGTTGTGATGATGAGAAAAATGATGATGGTGATGATTTGTTTTCAGATGTCCATGAAAATATTATGCATGAAATATTAAAAATATGATTTTTGCTAGGCATAAAATTCCTAAGTGTGATAGAAATTTGAACAATTGCCTAGGAATTATACCATCGTCGCAAAACTGAATGTTGACATAATAACATGAAATAGAAAAGGTTTTCGTTCTTTTTAAAGCATAATTGTGTAACATAATGATTTAAGCCATATGCTTTTATGGATTAAATAAATGGAAAATAAAGTTAAAATGATGATTTGCGCTAGGCATAGAATTTTTAGGGATAGACTTATACCATCATCGCGAAATGCAAAGAAGAAATTGATATAATAGTTTTATTGCATAATTGATTTTTGAGTTTAAGATAAACAGAAAATATAAGATGAGGACTTGCACTAGGCATAAAATTCCAATTTAGGTTTAGGAACTATACCATCGTTGCGAAAGTCGTAAATATATAAACGTGACTTTATAGATGTTCTCAAGTGAGAAAATCAAATTATTCCAGAAGATGTGCATAAATATTTTAAATTATCTCAAAGACAAAATTTAGATTTATAAGGAACCCCATGTGCATATGTGAGTTCATTACCGATCTTGATCTATCATAATGATACAAAATCTCTCAAATACAAATGTGTGTGCAATTGTATTGTTCATTTACCGATTTTGAGCAAGATAATTTGATACAAGTAATTTGAATTAACCAAATGAGTGTTCGTTGACCATGATTTATATGCATATAACCGTACCAAACTACTATGTAAGTCGGGTCATCAAGAGCTAGCTGATCCATAAGCAGACATAGGTCTGTACAAAAGAAGGTCGCTAATGTAATAGACATATCACCACGCTAGGAGTTACCCAAGGCCAAGCGGGTTGGGCACAAACCACCTGTTATGGGGCTTACCTCACAGTTTTCGAATAATTGAGAATTCCAGGGATTCAAGCTCATTCACCCTTCTTTTCTTTTCAAAGGGTAGGGGAAGGGATTTTATTGCTTTTTGCTTTTTCTTTTCTTTTCTCTTTCTTTTTTTTTTTTTTGTATTTTTGCTTGATACTGAGATAATGCTGAAATATTGCTGAGATGGTACAAAATGCTACTGAAATAATGCTTCTTTTTCTCATGATTTTTTTCTTGATTTTCTTTTTCTTTTTCTTCCTATACTAGGGATACTTGCTCGGATTGGCTGTAGAGCAAGGGATTTTTATTCTGGGCAGGGGTGAGCTTGTCCTTTTGTCAATTCTCAAAGATTCTAGACCATGTGCATGATAGGATAGCAGGGGAAACTTTTTGCTCAAAAGACCACTTCTACTATGTAGCATCGTTTTGAATTTGCAATGAAATCATTTTAATGTGAAAAGGTATACTTGGTTCAAGTAAATAACAAGATCAGTTCTCTATGCTCAAAACTTTATTTAATTCAACTGTGGACTTTGATATAAGAGAGATTAATAATCATACCAAATGAGATCAAGATATTTATTCATGTGAGTGTGAAAGTGAGGGATTCCAAATAAATGCTAATTTATCCAAAATAACTAAAAATATAACTGCAATACTTCAAGAATTGACAGGTGCAAAAATAAAAGATGTTTTTGAAGATTTTGATTATTTTGATTTTTTTTAGATTTTGATTTTGATTTATGAATTGAGAGAATACATAATATGACTATTTTTGAAATTTTTATATGAATTTACTAATATGAGACAATATGTATAATATATATAAGTGATGAAATTACTGTAATTATGCGTAATAGCGCTTAAGATGCATAATGTTCATAGGTTCTTTAAGATATTTACCATCTAAGGTAGCTAATATGTATGCTCTCGATCCAAATTTAGTAGTGATGATATATGGCCCAAGCCAGTTAGGTTCAAATTTACCTTTAAGGTCTTTAGTTGCATTAGTATTTTTTTTATTTTCTTTTAAGATGAGGTCATCGATCTCAAAGGATCGATGATGAACTTTCTTAAGATATGCTCGTTTGAGCTTGTTCTGGTAGGCTCGAAGATGCTCCAAAGCATTGATGCACTTCTCATCTAGGAGTTCTAGCTGACTAAATCTGCCAACATGATATTCATCTCCTACTTTGGTATCTTGAAGTAGTAGAGCCAAAGAAGGAACTTCTAATTCAAAGGGAAAAACAGCTTCAGTGCCATAAACCAAAACAAAAGGTGAAGTGCCCGTGGGAGTACGAACGCTAGTTCGATAAGCCCACAAAGCAGGATATAATTGAATGTGCCAATCTCGGCCAGATTTATTGACCAGTATTTTGAGGATTTTAATTAATGTTTTATTAGATGCTTCTGCTTGGCCATTACCCTGAGGATAATAGGGAGTGGACCAACGATGTTGAATTTTATATTTTTGACATAGTTTCTTTACATATTTATTTTTGAAACAAGTTCCATTATCCGAGATGAGATTTGCAGGAATTTCGAACCTACAAATAATTTGATTAAAAATAAATTTGGAAACTTGAGTTCCAGTGCAAGAAGCTAAGGGCATAGCTTCAACCCACTTCGTAAAATACTCGATGGTGGTTATAATGAATTTGTGTCCATCAGATGACACAGGGTTGATTTTTCCAATAATGTCTAAGCCCCATTTTGAAAAGGGCCAAGGAGATGAAATAGCCTACAGTTCTTGTGCAGGCGCATGGACAAGGTCAGCGTGTTTCTGGCACTTGTCGCAATGGCGCACGTAATCATGTGCATCATTCTCCATGGTAGGCCAAAAATATCCTATCCTAAGGAGTTTCTTAGCAATGGCATTACCACTAAAGTGTCCCCCACAAGATCCATCGTGGGCTTCACTCAAAGCTGATCTAGACTCTTCTAGATTCAAACATCTCAGTAGGATACCTTCAAAAGATCTCCTATATAAGGTATTGCCAATTATGACGAAGCGACTTGCTCGTCTACGCAATAACCGACGTTGGTTTCTATTAAAACCTTCAGGGAAGGTCCCATTTTGAAGAAAATTGAGGATATCAGTGTACCAAAGTTCAGGAGTAGTTTCATTGATTAGAAACACGTCCAAAGGTTCCAAGCATGATTTAATTGAAGCGGGTTCCTGGAGTCGACGAATAATGATGGTAGCATATTCGTCATCTAACTCCAAGGGTAAAAGAGATGCAGCTGCGGCCATGGCGTCAGCCGCACGATTGCTAGTTCTAGGAATAGCTTCCAAGGTAACTTGATCAAATAAAGATATTAATTGTAATACATATGCTTTATATGGGCACAATTTATCATCTCTGGTCTGATAAACATCATTAATTTGATTTATAACAAGTTGAGAATCACCAAAAACTAATAGATTTTTAATTTTCAGTGCCATGGCAGCTCGTAATCCAAGGATTAGAGCCTCATATTCAGCAGTGTTATTAGTACAAGCAAACATTAATTTAAAGGATAGAGGTATGAGGTGTTTCTATGGAGATATTAAAATAATACCTGCACCAACCCCACTCATGCATCGGGCTCCATCAAAGTATAAGGACCATTGCTCTGAATGATCTGCCTCTAGTCTAAGGCATTCATCAGGAAACTCAATGACGAGGGGATGGGTGGATTCTAAGGGTGCAGCAGCTAATTGATCTGCTATGATTTGACCCTTAACAGACTTCTGTCCTATAAACATGAGTTCAAACTCGCTTAGCGCAAGAACCCACTTTGTTGTGCGACCAGATAAATAAGGTCGACTCATGAGATACCGCAAGGGATCGGATTTAGCAATAACGTATGTTTTTTGATTGAGCATATAATGGCATAATTTTTGTGTAGAAAATACGATCGCTAGACATAACTTCTCTAATGTTGTGTAGCGGGTTTCATAACTAATTAATGTTCTGCTAATGTAATAATTAGCACGCTCTTTCTTCTCATCATCAAGTTGAGCTAACATAGCTCCTAAAGCAAAATCTGAAGCAAAAATATACAAGATAAATGGGCGATCAGGTCTAGGTGGTGAAAGTACAGGTGGGTTAAGAAGATATTGTTTGAGGAGTTCAAATGCTTCCTAACATTCATTGTCCCAATGGAAAGAGACATCCTTCTTAAGAAGCTTAAGAAAGGGTCCAGTTTTATCCGCCAGCTTATCGATGAAGCGACGGATGGCTTGAAGCTTACCTTGTAGACTCCGTAATTCAGATATATTTGTGGGTGCGGGCATATCAGTGATAGCCACAATCTTGAGAGGGTCAATTTTGATGCCACGTAAAGAAACTATAACCCCCAATAATTTATCGGACTTAACTCCGAATATACATTTGGCTGGATTCAATCGGATAAGATATTCCCTTAGCCGATTAAATACTTTTCTCAAGTCATCTAAATGATCATCTTCTTCAATAGAACGAGCTATAATGTCATCTACATAATCATGTAGTATATCATGCATCATATCATGAAAGATATAAGTCATGGCTCGTTGATAGGTTGCACCTGCATTCTTTAAACCGAATGGCATCACTTTCCAACAAAAGGTCCCCCAAGGGGTAATAAAGGTTGTTTTAGCCTGATCTTCAGGAGCTATCCCGATCTGATTATAACCAAAAAATCCATCCATTAAGGATATCATTCCACTCCAAGAAGTAAAATCAATGATCTGATCCATGTTGGGAAGGGGAAAATCATCTTTAGGGCATGCAACATTAATATCTCTAAAGTCTGTACAAACCCTAACCTTAGTAGCTTCTTTCTTAGTTACTGGAACTACATTCGAGATCCATTCAGCATAATCAATGGCTTGTATAAAAATAACATTCAGGAGTTTTTCTAACTCTCCTTTGACCAGTAAGGCCACTTTAGGATGCATTTTTCTAAGTTTTTGTTTAACAGGTTTAGCATCCGGATGGACTACTAGGTGATGCATAACTACAGAAGGGTCTAAACCTGGCATATCTTCATATGTCCAAGCAAAGACATCTTCATATTCTTTAAGAAATGCAATGTATTTATCCTATTTTTCTTGACTCAATTCTGATCCGATGTTGATTATGTGAGGGTTATCCTCGGTTCCAATGTTAATTTTTATGACATTTTCTACTTCCATGTGTAGATCTCTCTCAAAATTAGGTGGGGCGGGTGAGACGCCCAATTCCTATAATTCTTCCAAGGTTAGCTTGGATAATTCGTCTTGAGGAGTCATGGCCTCAAGCTGGGCTATAGTAGGTATAGAGCCATCAAAATAAAATCCATTATGTAATAATTCCTCAACGGAGACATCATGGGAGATATCTCCCTCCAACTCATCGTCGGATTCAACGATCATCTCAGGATAAGCTATAGATAGCATATTACATGTGAATGGCTTATTCGTTAAACGCAAAACATCACGTTCATCTAAATAATCTTGGTAACATATAAGATGGTCATCATCCTCGAATGGCTGACCCTTACTAGAAAATAGGCCCACACCACATCGGGCGGGCCATGGCTCTACCTCAAAAGGTTCTTTCATACCATTCTAGAAAGGTCCCAAACCTTTCCCTTTATATCCCAATTTAAGCATTATAGGTTTGGCTTTAGTATACTCATTAGTAAAATAACATCGAGCATATCCATCATAATGAGTTCTGATGTTTCTGGGTATTCTACCCTAACCATATCCCTTATAAATAAAGGCACAACTCTCGACTTGGTAAATACTTCCCATAGGTTGTGGGAGGCCCAAGGTATGAGGAGATGGTGGCAAATTATTTAAAACAAGGGAATCTTGCATAGAAACATTCGTTTCTTCTGATATAAGGATTTTAGATAGATCGGGTAAGAGCTCGTCAGTAAGAGCATAAGAGGTAGAAGGAACATTCCCTACGTCTTCTGATGCAGAAAATATGACTTTGGTGGATGTAGACGGTGTAGAGGTGTCAATAGATGGGTCTATTATAGGTATAGAAGTTATAGGAGTAGAACAAGAGACATTGGTTGTGGGATTAGGATCTTTCTTAGGTCCTAATGCGGTTTGTTCAGAAGATGGTTGAGCTATATGTGAAGGTGCATCTGATGGAGAAGAGGTAGATGACATTGTGGGTGTGAGTTTCACACGTTTAGATGGATAATGAGAATTAGGATGTGTGGATGACAGCATGGGGTAAAATTGAACTCCAATGGGTTCTGCCAAAGCACACATATCAAAGGGTCATGGATCACCATGAATGGTAACCAACTGATTCTTAAATTTGAATTTAACACATTGATGTAAAGTTGAGGGAACAACTCGCATCACGTTGATCCAAGGGTGACCCAAGAGTATATTGTACGATGCAGGGCAATGTACAATAAACACAATCGTATCCAAGGTTCTTGGACCAACCTGCAATGGAATGGTAATAACCCCACACGTTTCTTGTGTTTCGTCATTGAAAGATTTTATAATCATATCGGTTCTTTTCATTTCATCACTTCTAAACCCAAATATTTGGTAGAAGTCAAAAGTGCAAATATTTAAAGATGAACCATTATCAATCAAAACTCGTTTGACCGCTACATCTCCAATTAAGGCGGTAATATATAAGGGGTTATCTTTATGTAAACTATGTTGCGGTATGTCTCTATCCCGAAAGTCAATACAATCAACTTCATGAGTTATTATAGTATTGGCCATGTCTTGAGGGTGAATGTCTTGTGGTACCATCATCTGGCTTAATGTGAGCATTAATTCATCTCTATGTGTGGGAGAAGATCTTAAGAGGTCCAAAAGGGAAATTCTAGCTGTAATATTTGATAATTGTTCATTAATGTTATAGGGAGGTTTAGGTTGAACATTAGGTGCATGATTCCCTTTATTAGGAACCTTCAAAACAAATGGAGTTGATCCACCATTCTGAATTTGATCTTGTTGAGAATTTTGAGCCTGTTGTCTAGTAATAGCTCCGATGGTACCTACAATATTATTCTATGGATGATGAATGGGTCTTGGTCTAGCGTTTATAGCTAACTCATTAGAAAGTAATTGGTGGGATGATGGTCTAGTAGTGACTCTTCTTGGAAATGGCTCTTCTGGAACCATATGACTTGTGATAGGGTGAATAGTATCTGATTCATCTTTAGAGCTATTCGATTGATTTGATGTGATTTCCATATCACTCTCAGTCTCATATTCTGTATCACTAAGATCAGATATCTGCATATTATATAGAGGCCTGGTTGTAACCATGGATAAAGTTGTGTCAAAGATTTCCGGATCATGAATAGGTAAATGCCCACTAATAGTTCCTACATATCGGGCAGGAGGAGGAACATTATGATGTTCAATTTGATTAGCCACCTCCTTACCATGTTTTGGTAAAGGATGTTGAAAGATGTCCAATGACTGATTGGCATTCTGATTCTGGTTTTGTGTGATGTTCTGTTGAGTGTTATTAGGAGGATTTTGCTTAGGTTGAAAGGCTTGTACCTCCATCTCATTGTTATCAATCAAGTCCTCGTATTTTATGTTTTAATATTTTACAAGAGTTGGTAGTGTGTCCAGGTCCTCTATGGAAGTCACAATGTAAATCTGCTCTGTATCCGGGTATAGTTGGATCAGGTTCCCGGATATTTGGTAATTGAATCAAGCCTCATTCTAATAATTATGGTAGAATAGTTGATAAAGGTTGATTTAACCTAGTAAATTCTCGAGGAGGTCTATCATGAGGTTTCAGTACAAACTTCTCCATTGTCTTTGCAGCATTAACATTAGCAATATTTCTGCTATCGCTGACTCCATCACCCACAACTTGTTTATTCTTATATTGATTTCTGGATGTTTTCTCATCGTCTTTCTTTTTAAGCTGTCCTCTCCTAATGAGAGCATCTTCCACTCTTCGGGCTAAGTCTATAGCCTGATCGAAGGTGGTCAAGGTAGCAGTTGATAATTCGTAAGATAGTTGCTCTTGCAAATTATTAATAAAGATGTCCAACATCTCCCTATAAGGCAACACAAAGTGCAATTTTCCTATCAATTGTCTCCACCTAGCTAGGAAATCAGCAAAGCATTCATCTTTGTCTTGTTTTAAGTTATACAAATATTTAATGGTCACATGTCTTTCGATATAGGCACTAAATTGATGAACAAAAGACTCGGCAGTTTCTTCGAAATTCCTCAAAGAATTAGTGGGTAATTGATAATACCACTCTAATGCCATTCCTCCCAAGATTTTCGGGAACATTTTTAGTAATAACAAGTCATCATGTGATATATCATGACATGCTATCCTAAACATACGAAGATGCTCTATGGGATCTTTCGTTCCTTTATATATGGGCAGGACAGGCATAGGAAAATGTTTAGGATACGATCGTGCTACAACTATAGGATCTAAAGGCTGACTACACATCTCTCGATAATTGTACGAGGGTCGGTAGGGATCTATCTGGTCCATGCGGGAAACTAACTGTTTCACCATGGTTTCAAGATTACTAGTTTGTCCACCATATTGGTTCGGTGGGACATAGGTATGGGATTTATGAGTGTATGATGGTGTGGCATAAGGATTAGATGCTATATTGCTATTATGCAAAGTGTTGGTAGGAAGAGTATTATGAAGGGGATTTGTAATAGTATTATGTTGTATCCCGGATTGTTGGTAATTGGTGTTTGGTTTTGTTTTGGGTTTTTGTTGATTTGAGGTATGTTGCTCAATAGCTTGGTGAAATAGAGCAGTAAATGATGGTTTCTTTTGTGCCAGAATGACCCTAGGCTTGTTAACAGGCACTTTAGGTGGTTGGGTAACCTGTTGTTGTTGCATGTTCCGGATCGCAGCTACTATATCCAAATTGGATGGTCCAACTTGATCACTCTCTTGTTCAATAAAGGACAAGGGATTAGTGCATGTGTGAAATACGTCTTCTAGGGTTGCTTGAGTGTCACTAATTCGATCCTTGTCCATATGGACTGCTCTATTAAAAACACCAATATTTGTGTTAATGAACTTCCAAAATTGTTCCATGTTTTCAAAAGTGATAGCTCCTCCCGGAGACATTTTAGGGGATGAGGATCCTTCCTCTCTATTAATTTCTTCTTGTTCATTTGCTACAGCAAGCTCTTCTTCTTGCTGGTCTAGGATTTCTTCTTCCTGAACTTGGTCCTCAGGAGGGACATTTTGGTCAATTAATGGTCTTCCTAACCAATCTTCTTCTTCTTCGGTTTGTTTTCCATTCCTAAGTCTAGGCATTGTGCTAAACTTAGGTTTTAGCAAATATATATATATATATATATATATAAAAAAATTTTATATATATGCGATAGGGTTGAGAGGTATATATTTTAACTATATACCTACTATAATACTTTTAAAAAGGAAATGTTTTGTTGTTTTTTTTTTTGTTTTATATTATTATTTCACAAGTATAAAAATAACAAACAACATGCTAGTTGCAAGAAGTAACAATATTAAAAAGAATGACTTAATTTTCTATAAATAGTTTATGGATATCGTTGATAGGATCAAGTTCATCAGGAGTCATGAAATGCTCCTCTTCAAATTGGAAGTGGTTTTTCATGAACTTGACAAAGTGTGCTATGGTAATATGATCTACTTCAGACTCTGACTTGTAAAAATAAAGTTCATGGCAATACTCTCGATACAACACAGCTCTAGGAACTCTATTCCATATTTTTCTATCCGTAAGAATGACTTCTTGATCCTCTATACGAGATAGAAACTTATGTACTACAACTGTGTTCTCAAGGTATTCCTCAAAGGTGTACAATTCTGAAGACACAAGTGCTCTTTTATCTGCTAACCACCTATGGCAAGCTCTCTGAAGTTCATGGTACAAAGTCACCTGATCGGGATCTAGGATTCTATCTAGGACAAACCTCTTAATTTGCCTAAGTTCTGCAGATCTGGATTCAATAATACCCAATCTCCTATCAAGTTCATCCCACAAAGGTTGGACTCTATTTGTTTGAGGTACTCTAAGCACGGAAGTAATCTCTATGGCCGTTAATTGATTTTCAACATTTATGGTGACAACTCGTCTTCTATTATAATCTACCATCTAAATATGATATGCAATTTTAACAGTTGTCTAATGATTCTAGATGTTCTTAATAATGTGTTTTTTTTTTGGATTGTTTTCAAAAGGTGTTTTAGTTTCACGTCGGGTTCACCAAAATGTATCACCCAAATTTTTTGCACCCTTACCTTCGGGCTAAAGGATCCGTGCCCTGGAAGGGGGATGCGAGAAGGATGGGACAATACCTCGGATGGAGAGGCCCTTTGAAGGTCGCGCCTCTCGGGGGAGGGGTATAAGGGTGAATTTTTGACGGATGGTGGGGTTCACCAGGAAACTTTGAGTGGCGCTTTCATGCACCTAGGTTGAGAATGGGTTTGATGTGTTCATTTTATATTCAATCATTCATATTCCTAGGGTGGCCATAATGAATCTAAGCTATTCTATATGAAATTTTGGGTTTATATGAAGACAACAAACATGAATGAATCCTAAATACAGAGACTATATGAAATAGAGAGGAATACACCTGATTCTTGATGTCTGATGGAGATTCTGAAGCTTGTAGGAGTCCAGATCATCTCGAATATGATAGGATCATCTGTAATTGTACAGAATCATCCCAAATCATAGGCGATCATCTGAGATCAGACAAGATCATCGATGACCTAATGAATTCATCAGACAAATTTGTCAGAAACCTACAATCATGGAAACAGACACCAAAAACCAAAAATGCAATTGCAAGAATGATGTAAAATGATAGAAATAATAGTATAGATGCTTAAATAATGAATCTAGATAGCAAATCAAATGGGATGCATTATTTTAATAACCTATTTTAAGTTTTATCATGCAAATATGCTAAATGAGGTGAACTCCAGGATGCAAAACAAAAATAAATCGATCTAATGCATAATTAAATACGAGAGAAAGGTAGAAAATGCAAACTCAGGGCTCTGGTTGCCCCCAATCTAGACTGCAATCGAAATCATCTGCAATCGTACGAGATCATCGTCGATCTCGTCAGGATCATCCAAAATCATGTTGGATCGCCTGCGACGATCCGAGCTTCCTCCGACTGAAACACAATAAAATCCTGCAATAAAACCTGCAAATACAAATGCAAATGATAGGGGCGAGGATGTTCTAATACAACACAAAACTAGAGTTGCAGGGAAAGGATCAGCTAGGGGGATAAACTGGGAAAATCCCAAGTTTATATAGGATTAGGGGGAGGTTAGGAGGTTGGGGATCATCCCAATCTGGGAGATCTCCAACGTAGGAATCTCCAACCATGCAGACACGCTTCGCCCGAGTTGGAGAGGTTGTTGAAACAGAAGCTAATTATGAAAATTTGGTTTTGGGACGAAATCGTCTGGACGTTCTGTCCCAGACGAATTCGTCCGATCTGGGATGATATCGTCAGATCGGCGATGATATCATCCAACGGTCAAAACAAATTCTAAAAATGGTGCAAAAAATGAGGTGAGCGGTTAACAGGCGGTTTCGAGGTTAAAATTCAAATTTTTGATCTTTTTACTGATGGTTTAACTGCACCAATTTTAGGGTGCTACAGGAGTATGAGGAGAGAGAGGATAGATTAGCTTGATCTAATCTTCTCCCTCAAAGTGAATATAGGGAGTGCAAGCAAATATGTGCTACTTCGTAGCCAAAAATATGCCTTGAGAAAGTTGGATAGCATACTCATTGTAAGGTCTAGGTTACACTACAACACCATGCGCTTGCACAATGTGGGCGTACCTAGTATATAGAAGCAAAAGGAGATGAGAAAGAACAATAGTATCCTAAGATCTCCTTAGTAGACGTAGAGAATGATCCCAATCCTTTACCTTGGCCTAAGAATAATTTACCTCTAATAGCTCCACAAAGATCTCTTAGGGAAGAGGAAATATTTTCCTCACAAGCATACAAAGCATTAGCAAAAAAGGTCAGATCTATTGAGAAACAAGGTACATCTTATCAAAATCCTACTTTGAATAAGATTCATAACGTGCACTTGTGCTCTTTAGTCCCTAGCCCAGTGTATCCCAATCATTTCAAGATTCCCAAGCTGGATAAATTTCAAGGCAATGAAGATGCGTAGGAGCATGCCATGAGTTTTATGAACATGTGCTTTCAAACACAAAGTAATGATGCCCTTTTACTCAGAACCTTAATTATAACCCTTTTAGGTCCCACCCTGGAATGGTTCAGCCAATTGAAGAGGCACAACATTACCAACTTTGAACAGCTAGAAAATGCCTTTCTTGAACGCTTTTCCTTTGGCATCAAGAAAAATACCAATCTGACTGACTTGGTAGGTCTAAAGTAGTATGATGATGAGCAAGTCATGGATTATGACAACCTATGAAGAACGTTTATGGCTAAGATCCCAATTTCTATTCCTACCAGTGAACTAACTCGAATGTACACCAAGAGTTATGCAAAACACTTTTTGCTATTGTTGCAATTGTAGTAATACCAGACATTTGAGGAGGCCTTGGCTCAAGCAAAGGTTATAGAGGATATCAAGTTGCAAGAGGGTGATTTGAAACTTTGGACTAAAAAGGATTGGAATAATAAGAACACTAAAAATTAAAATCACTAGGCCAAGCCAACCCACAGAATCAAGTAGTGTTGAATATCCAAAATGGGAATCAAGGCCAACAACAATAAAATTATCGGGATCAACCTCCCCCTGTGTAGTACAATCAGTGCAATAAAAATAAATAAGGTAAAAATAAGGAACAACACCATCCTCTCCAGTTTACACAATTATCAAAGACCATAGCATCAATTTTTCAACAATTATGTGAGGCTAGGGCCATCACCTTACTCGAGGACAAATTACTCAATCCAAACCAACCTAGATCAAGAGGATTCAAAGAGGATCTTTATTATTTGTACCATAGGCAGAAAGGGCATGACATTGAAGGATGCCATAGCTTTAAATATTTAGTGTAGAACATGATCAACAAGAATGAGCTAATCATGGACAACCCTCAGGCTCTGGATTATCAGAACATGGGAATATTCAAAAATCTCTTGCCCAACCATGACCCTCCGAGGAATAATTTTGGCCAAGTGAATCAAGTTCGGATTGATCCGCCTACACAAACCTTCATCGGTATGGTGAATGTTATCACCAGGAATAGGAGGTACAATCATCTAGGTCCTCCTCTTGCTCTAGTCAGGATTCAAGTTGCACCCCTACAAAGGCCAACATAGAACAATCTGCTAGGCCCACCAACTAGACCGATGGTGACCATAAGAAATAGGATTATTCAAATCCTACAGAACACCTCAACAAATATGTCTATTTATGAAATAATGCAATAGTCTCCTAGGTATAGGGAGAAACTCATGGACATTCTAAGGTCTATAGAAGTTCAGTCCCAAGATCCAAAAGCATTTACTAATTTTGTGGGACATGTGCAATAGTGTCAAGAGACTGTGATTTAGTTTTATGACTATGAAATCAAAAGTCTCTATTACTACATCAGACCCACCTCTTCATAAAATTGCGTGTGTCAACCACACACCTTTCAAGTGGGTATTTATCGACATAGGTTCTTCGATTATTATTATTACTACAAAGGATTTAGAATATTTGAAATTGCCAAAATTGCATATAGTACCATTGACTTTCACATTACAAGAATTCAATGATGTATTATGATCAACGATTGGCACTATAGTCTTGCCTATTTAGGTAGGATTGAAGACCATCCTAGTGATGTGTCATGTGCTAGAAGGTGCAATGCAGTATAACATCCTCTTAAGCAGACCTTGGATAAGAGATATGTGATATGTACCCTCAATACTACATTAGTATATCAAGTACATACATTAGGGGTAAGTGCATGTGGTTCCTTATGATGATGAGCCATTCAAATATGTGAATCAAGTAGATTTACCAGGAGATTTTATACTCCCTTCAACACATCTGGATATAAGACCAACGTCACCTGTTAGACATATAGTAGGTAAATCAAAGGAATTGTGTGTTGGACCTTCAACATCAGCACCATGACCATCTATGCATACAATAGTAGCTTACGCAAATCCTAAAACATCAATGATGCTTATGAATGATCAAAAGCTCAAGGTAGTAATGGGTGAGAATGAGTCAAAAGAAATGCTCAAAGTAGCAACAACTAAAGTTACGAATCCCATGGATGAGGGATATATGCAGAATGAAGTCGAGGAGGCACCTCAGCCTACCTCTCCTATTTCTTCAGTTGGATCATCTACACTTCAGGTGACCATTCACTTGGTTAACCTTGGGTTAGAATAATACATAGTGTA
Source organism: Wollemia nobilis (assembly GCA_028583015.1). Classification (NCBI taxonomy): domain Eukaryota; kingdom Viridiplantae; phylum Streptophyta; class Pinopsida; order Araucariales; family Araucariaceae; genus Wollemia; species Wollemia nobilis. The sequence goes on along the minus strand of JAQPPZ010001078.1, from coordinate 7,520,105 downwards.
GAATGTGTCGTTCAGACCTTTTATCAAAACTACACAAGATATGGGTAGATCTCAAGCCCAACACTTTCTTGTAGGGATGGTAGTACCACTGAGGGTTCCACCCAACCACACCAACTTCATCTATGGAGGCCTTGATAAACTTACAAGTTGTAAACACATAGATGAATATGATGATGAACCATTCATAGTGAATGTTCATTATCTATCCAATCCAGAGTTTGTCTTGTGATATTTTGAATGTTACCATTGGCATGGTTATGGTCTCATTTTATTTGAGCAAGGAAAAATAACTCCCTATGAGCCGTGATATCAATTTCCAAATGATAAATTTGGGTTGGGCTATAATATCAGATATCAAGATGAACTTCTAGCAGCATCTCCTGATCGCCTGAATCTTAGCTTAGGGGATGACATGAACTAGAACCCCTACCATCCTAACCCTTCTCATTCACAAAGGGATAATTGGCAAGTGACCATGGTTGCTATTGAACCACTTGAGATCTATCATGACAATATTTTTGTGGAGGTCAATCCAGAGGATATTTCAAAAACTGACTTGGTGATCAAAAATCATGAAGATACTGATGATACTGGCATACAAATTTAGAATTTGGGCCTAACAGTGGATACTGAATTAGAAGTTACTTTTTAGAGAGTTAGAGCATAATCCATTTTTTAAATATATCGAACCGAATGTGATTCTAAAAATGATGATGATGAGGAGTCCTCAAACAATGAAGAATATGAGAATCTAAAAAAGAGGGCCTACCTTGGGTCCTGATATTTATGTCATCTCGATGAGATAGTGGCTATGGATAATATATACTTCATAGATGACAATGATTACGAAGATGAGATAAAAATGGTCTACCTTGGGCCATGACAATTACATCATCACAATGAATCATTCAACATGGATGAGATGTATCGAAGAGTTTATATGGCCCTCACCTCAAGGGGAGATCGACTAATGTAGATAAAATTTATCACATAGTCTTCCTCGATCCTCCTACATTTAGGCAACTCCTGAAGCAAAATGATTCCATTTTTCCATTTGTTCATAGATCAGATCCTAAAATCCCCATACCCCCAAAGCCACATATTGTTTATGAGAGTTATATAAATAATGTAGAGGTGCACACACGTGGTCTTGGAGATCTCATTCATTCCATAAACATGATCTCCATTGATTTAACCACTCCTCTCCACAACCCAACTGATCCTTCCAAACCATTGTATTTTAATCTAGATTCTATTGATTGGGATCATGCTAATTCACCTTTAGAGCCTAAATATTTCTTCCCCAATGGAGAAATATTACAATCATTTCACTTTGTACCAAGTTGCGCACACAATGTTTATCACACTAAGGTTAACTCTGATATGGAATCTTTAAACCCATTGGATGACATCCACCTAATTCCTATGCCTCACTAACTTAAGGAGCGATCGTACATGTCGATAGAGGAAACCTTTGATGTGGATATTAGTGATGATCCCACCAATCCTAAGAAGGTTAGGTTTAGAGAGAGTCTATCTCCTCAGGAATACGCCAACCTCATTCCTCTACTGAAAGAGAGACTTGATATATTTTCTTGGACATACAAGGATATGCTAGGGCTAGATCCAAAAATGGTTACCCATAACCTTTCGTTAGACCCCCCTAAAAATCCAATCAATCAAAATCTCAATAAAATGAATCCAACCATTGCTTTAATGGTTAAATATGAGTTGCAAAAACTATTGGATGTAGATTTCATCATCTCCATCAACTATCCATAATGGGTATCAAACATGGTATCTGTAGGAAAAAATGATGGAAGGATTTGTATCTGTACATATTTTAGAGACCTCAACAAGGCAAAACCAAAAGATGCATTCCCATTGCCCAACATAGATGCTCTCATAGATGCAACTGCACATCATGAGATGCTTTCCCTTATGGATAGTTTCTCTGGTTACAATAAAATTTGGATTAAACCTGAAGACCAACACAAAATCACGTTCATAATGCCATAGGAACATTTTGTTATAAGGTTATGCCATTCGTCCTTGAAAATTCTAGTGCCACATATCATCGGACCATGACATACATATTCCATGACTACATGCACAAGATCCTAGAGGATTATATCAATGACTTATTGGTGAAGTCATTGTTGCATTCAGATAATGTTGAGGTTCTTAGGAAAGTCTTCGATCACCTGATAGAGCATAATGTCAGGTTGAATCCCAAGAAATGTGTCTTTAGTGTAGGTGCTACTAATCACTTTCTTGTTTGCATGTATGTAGGATTCAGGGTTCAAATCAATTCAAATATCAACTTCAAAGGTACAAATCAAATCCACGATGGTCACAATAATAGAACCCACCACCCATATGCTTGTGACATAAGAAAAAAATACATCATGTTCAATTTTTAAAATGGGATCATCCCCTTATTGGCACATTCAATGTTGTAAAAGCACCCTACACAAGGGTTTATTTGTACAAAAAGGAATTTCTTTAACTTAATTCAATCTTTCATTTTCGTTGCAAATGGTATGTTTTTCATGCTTACAAAATGGTGATCACGGTCAGACAACCTATCTAATACAAATCAATCAAAAACAAAAGAGTCCTTACCCATTGTCATCTATGCACTTCAACCTATATAATCCATGTCATCTCACATGTCATATCTACCCTACTTCATTCCATCATCAAGCACCTGCACCTAAAATAAATACATCACACCATCCATACATCATATCCCCTCATTTCAATGAATAAAAATAGTTCATCACATCAAAAATAAACTAATGAAAAATGAATGAAAATGACTACAACATGGAGGCCTTTCTAGTCTCAACCAACAAGATCATTTTTGCTCCTTTTTTTCTACTGTGGCAACATAATAACAATTTCATTAATTGATCCACCATGCACAAAGCTCAATAAATTGATCAATCCCAAACTTTACCATGACATAAAGCCTTTGGAGTGGTTTTATAACTACCAGCACACATTCCATCAATAAATCAATTGCTAGGTTCAAAAGGTTGTGCCCTTTTATCAAAGGTTGTGCCCTTCCTCACCATCTCAAAAGTTAAATTTCAATTCAAAGGCTCCAAAGGCACCAAATCCCTTTGGTCAAGTTTCCTTTGACACACTTTACTTGCCCATTCCACCTTGTGTCAATCGACTCATTGTTGTCATCCATTTTGTCTTCCACCCACTTTTCATTTGAGGGGGTAGACAATACCCATAAAATTTTATCCCAAACAAGATCAATACCCAAAATACCTATTTTTGAACTTGAAGTCTATCCAAGAACTTTGCTTGAGACTATCATAAACCCTACTCTATTGGGTCAAAATATAGAATTTTTACTCTCAATCAAACTCTAAGCAAATTTGATTCACTACACACCACACCTATGTATGGGCCTACATGACTTATGTACCATTGAGGTGGAAAAATTGACCAACCACTTATATTTGATTGTAGCATCGTGAGGACACCTACCATATGGATGACTCATTTACCACATCAAGTGATCTCATCAATATATCAAAGGTAAAGATTCAAAGATATTTATCCATTCCAAGATTGGGGAAAATTCCATGTTCTTGATTTGGGGCAACCTTACATCACCCTCATGAAGCACTCATCCATTATCTTTAATCATCAATCCCACCAACTAGGTGTCTCTTGTTTTTTGCACCACATTGTATTTTCACACAATGCGGTACAAAAAAGGGCATCTTTAGACATCAAATTTTAATAATTTGCATACACTAAAATCCCCAAATTACTAAAACCCTTCCTAATCCCCTCTTAGCCTCCCTAATCCTCCAATTTCTCTCTAATATTTTACTTAACACCCACATTTAACATGAAAAATCCCCTTTCACACTCCATGGGGTTTAAATTCGAATTATTTGAATTTAAAATTCCCATGGGTGGCCCAATTCAAAATTATTAAATATCTATTAAACCTATCCATACCCTTAATTTTGTCATTTCACACTACCACATGAATTTATTTGAATTTAAAATTCAAATTTGAGGCCTAAGTCAAGAAAATTAAATATTCGCATTTAATGCCCCAGGCCCAATTCACATTGCCAAATCAATATTTTAGAATTTAAAATTACTTCACACTTTTTAAGACTAACATGGGAAGATGTCAACAAACATGCATTTAATTCCTAAACCCTTTATACACTAGGTAAATCTAGGTACTCCATATCTTGGGTACCCTCTCCTCTCCCTCATAGTTTCTTATAAATCCCTCCTTCCTTTCCTCAAAAAATTTGCAGGAACACATGAAGAGACATAGGGACATGCTACCAAAATTGCTCTAGCCTCTTGCATTTATCTTAAAAAGTTTTATGTTATTATGTATGTTATATTTATTCCTTATGTTAGTTTTAGTTTGCTTACATATGTGATGCAGGAGCATCCGGTGGCAGCAGAGCAATCTTGCATCAACAAAAAAAATTTCTAAGTGTTTGCCTTGATGTCGCGATATCACGACAGAGAAAAGTGTCGCGATATCGCGACATGTCACGTTTTCGTGACTCAGGAAGGAGAGAGAAGACGTGGCACAGAAATGTCACGATTTCATGACATGTCACGAAATCGCGACCGAAAGAAGACCGAAAGGGCCAGAGAAGAAAATGTCACGATTTCACGACATGTCGCGAAATCATGACCGACGGAGCAGAAAGAAAGCAAGGAAGGAAACTGTCACGATTTCATGACCCGAAATAGAGAAAGAAAGCAGAGAGCAAAGTTGTCGCGATATCGCGACATGTCACGATTTCATGACCCGAAAGGCGAGGAGGAGTCAGAAAGGAAAGATGTCGCGATATCGCGACATGTCACGATTTCACGACCGAAAAGGAGAAAGAGGAGCCGAAAGGGAAGATGTCGCGATATCGCGACATGTCGCATTTTCGCGACCAAAGGACGAAAGAAAGCGCAAAGGAGAAAAAGTGTCGCGATATCACGACATGTCGCATTTTCATGACCAAAGGACGAGAGAAAGCGCAAAGGAGAAAAAGTGTCGCGATATCGCGACATGTCGCATTTTCATGACCAAAAGGCGAGGGAAGGCGTAGGAGAGAAAAGTGTCACGATATCGCGACATGTCGCATTATCGCGGCCAAAAGGCGAGAGGAGGCGCAGGAGAGAAAAAGTGTCGCGATATCACGACATGTCGCATTTTCGCGACTCGCAAGGGGCAGGAAGGCCGAAAAGCAAAAGTGTCACGATATCGCGACATGTCACATTTTCGCGACTCGCAAAGGGCAGGAAGGCCGAAAAGCAAAAGTGTCACGATATCGCGACATGTCGCATTTTCGTGACTCGCAAAGGGCAGGAAGGCCGAAAAGCAAAAGTGTCGCGATATCGCGACATGTCACATTTTCGTGACTCGAAAAGGGGCAAGAAGGCAGTGAAGCAAAAATGTCGCGATATCGCGACATGTCACATTTTTGCGACCAAACAAAAGGAAAGAAAAGGCAAGTGGTTACAGGGGTCGTTACAGAGGAAATTATCGAGCGATGGGTATACCGAACGTCATCATGGGTTGACAGGTGGACAAAGTCTACAGTGGCAGCACTGGACAAGCACGTGGCACCAAGGTGCAATGAAAGCAGACGAAGATCAAGAGTCAGAAAGAAAGACGTTTCGAAAGCCAAGACAACGAAGAGGCACGGGAAATGAAATGAAGGGTCAAAAAAGGGAAACGGAGAGTCACGCCAGAGATTTTAAAAGGGGAAGCGAAGGCATGCACAAGGGTCAAAAACCGTGGAGACAGAGTTGCAGACGTAAAGGCAAGAGGGCCATTCTGGACCTGTTTAGGCTGTTTTTCTTCCAGGGCGAAAGATGTTGTAATAGAAACTATCTTTCGGGATAAAGGAGTTTATTTGGCAGACTGCTACCATCATTGTAATATTTTTTCAAATTGTTGAATGAGAACATAGATTTGGCGTGAGCGATTTTGGCTCCCCATCAAGTGGTATCAGAGCAGGAGTTCCTGAGTGTGTGAGCAGATCGTCGAAAGTGAGGCAGTTTGCACCAGGATCTGTGGAAGGGTTGTGAGAAGAGAGTGAGGAAGAATGCCTCCACGAAGAAACCATGGTGGTGGGAGAAATGTGGTACCTGAAGAAGATTTTAGAGCTTTGCAGAGGCAGGTGCAAGCCCTGCAAGAGGAGTTGCGAAGAGGGATTGAACCAAGAAGAGAAGATCATAGTGAAGATGAAGCTTGGGAGGTTGATAATCCCTCAGAAGAAGAAGAAGCAATGAATCCTACAGAATCTAGATTGGTTAAGGCCATATCTCGGATCGGGAAGAAGACAAAGTTTGATGTCTCCACGTATTCTGGGAATCTCAATCCAGAGGAGTTGATTGATTGGATCAATGATATGGAGGAGTATTTTGAGTATGAGGAGGTTGTAGATCCAGATCGAATCAAGTTTGCAAAAATGAAGTTGAAAGGCCATGCTTGCATATGGTGGAAAGAAGTGCAACTAGAAAGAAATAGAAGCGAAAAGGAAAAGATAACCAGATGGGATCGAATGGTGGAGAAGTTGAAGAGACAGTTTATTCCTGTGGATTATGAATTGGACCTATTGAGAAAAATGCAGAGTTTGAGACAATCAAACAAATCTGTCAAAGAATATACAGAGGAGTTTTTCCAGATCTCAATCAGAACTGGCCATTCAGAGGCTAACAGGGAGAAGGTGGCCCGTTACATCAATGGGTTGAGAACCAGTATTCAAGAAGAATTGAGTCTAGTTAGGATGAGCACCATTGAGGATGCTTACCAATTTTCCCTCAAAGTCGAAGAGAAGTTGAATAGATGGTTTGAGGGTAAGCAAAGAGGAAGAGGTCATGGTGGAAGAACTGGTGGAAGGACCAGTGGAGAAAAATATAAGGATCAGATGAAGGCTGGTGAAACCAGTAATACCCAGGACCAAAAAGAGGGGAACACCTACCAACCCCGTAATCATAACAATGGTTACCCAAGAGGGAGAGGTAGATCTGGACGTGGATTTGGAAGGGGAGGATTTCGTGGAACCTAGTTTCCACTGTGGCGAAGAAGGACATCGAGCATACGAGTGTCCACAACATCGAGAAAGGATGAATAAGAGACTTGAGGGTCCTGCCGAGCTGCTATGGTAGATGAAGGTGCTGAATCAGAACATTCTAAGGAGGCAGAGGGAGGAGAAGTTATGGTCACAAGGAGGACCCTGTTGAATGAGGAGAAAGAACCAGACCAGAGGAGGAGCCTGTTTCGCACAAGGTGCAGAAGTTCGGGTAAGGTCTGTAATATCATTATAGATAATGGTAGTACTGATAACTTGGTCTCAGAAGAAATGGTTACTAAGTTACAGTTAAAGAGGAGAAGCCACCCGCATCCATATCGGATTGCATGGTTACAGAAGGACCATAGGGCTTTGGTCAGTGAGCAATGCTCAATGAAATTTAATATTGGGAATTACTGTGATGAGGTCCTGTGTGACATCCTGCCTATGGATGCTTGTCATTTGTTGTTGGGAAGGCCATGGCAGTTTGATCGGTGTGCAATGCATGATGGTCGCGCCAACACTTACTCAGTGACGAAGAATGGAGTGCGCCATAAGTCGAAGCCCTTGAAGGAAGCGGGCGAAAAGGTATGTAGCAACGCTAGAATCTGTTTAGTTGAAGGGGGAAGATTTTTGGATAGTTTAAAGCATGAGCATATGTGCTATGCATTAATTCCTAGAGTTAGGAAGGAAGAATGTAAGGATACCCCTGTAGAAGTCTTAGGACTATTAGAAGAATTTCTAGACATTGTATCTGATAATGTGCCTGAGGGTTTACCACTAGTGAGGAAGATCAGTCACCATATAGATTTGGTACCAGGATCTAGTTTACCCAATAAGGCAGCACATAGAATGACTCCTACAGAAACTGAAGAGCTGAACAGGCAAGTCCAAGAGTTGCTGGAGAAGGGACTGATTCGGGAGAGCTTGAGTCCATGTGCAGTACCTGCAGTACTAGCACCAAAGAAATATGGAGAGTGGAGAATGTGTACAGACTCTCGAGCCATTAACAAGATCACCATAAAGTACAGATTTCCATTGCCAAGGATGGATGACATTATGGACTGTTTGAGTGGAGCCAAGTACTTCACAAAGATTGATCTCGAAGAGTGGTTATCATCAGATTCGTGTCAAAGAAGGAGATGAGTGGAAGACAACCTTCAAGACCAGAGAGGGTTTGTATGAATGGTTGGTCATGCCATTTGGGCTAACCAATGCACCAAGCACATTCATGCGACTGATGAATGAGGTATTGAAAGAATTTTTAGGCAAATTCATCATTGTCTATTTGGATGATATTTTAATATTTAGCAGAACCCTGGACGAGCATCTGATGCATATCAAAAGAGTTTTTGAGAAGCTATGGGAGGAGCAGTTGTTAATTAATCTGAAGAAGTGTAATTTCGTGAAGGAGTTAGTGTACCTGGGATTTGTCATCTCAGTCGAAGGTCTAAAAATGGACCCAAAAAAAGTGAGAGCTATCATTGAATGGCCTACTCCGAGAAGCACGACTGAGGTAAGATCATTTCATGGTCTAGCAAGTTTTTACAGGAAATTCATTAGGAATTTTAGCAGTATTTGTGCACCCCTTACAGAAACAATGAGAGGGGATAAGAAAGAATTTAAGTGGACCTTAGGAGCAGATAAGAGCTTTGATATGTTGAAGAAGAAGGTTACAGAGCAACCTATTTTGGCACTTCCAGATTTTAATAAGGTATTTCGGTAGATTGTGATGCTAGTGGTAGTGCCATAGGAGCTGTTTTGAGTCAAGAAGGTAAACCTATTGCTTACTTTAGTGAGAAACTCAATGATGCTAGGAAGAAGTATTCGGTTTATGATCAAGAGTTTTATGCTATGGTTCAGGCTCTAAAGAAGTGGCGACATTACCTGTTGCCAAAAGAGTTTGTTCTATTTACTGATCATCAGGCCTTACAAGTATATTAATAGCCAAGGGAAGCTAAATCGGAGGCACCTGAAGTGGGTTGAGTTTCTACAGAGTTATACCTTTGTGTTGAAGCACAGGAGCGGAAGGTCAAACAGAGTTGCAGATGCCTTAAGTAGAAGGCAGTGTTTGTTGACAGAAATGAAGGTGGAAGTGGTAGGATTTGATGAACTGAAGGGTTTGTACCCTAAAGATCCTGATTTTGCAGAAGCCTGGAAGGCTTGCTTGGCACCTGTCACTTTGGACAGGACCAAGTGGTTGGATTTTCTGATCCAAGATGGAATGTTGTTTAGAGGAAGTCAATTGTGCATTCCAAGGAGTTCAATGAGGGAAAATCTGGTCAAGGAGAAACACAATGGAGGGTCGGCTGGACATTTTGGTCGGGATAAGACCATTGCCCCGGTTAGTGAGAACTACTATTGGCCGCAACTACAACAATATGTGAAGAGGTTTGTGCAAAGTCGTAGAGTATGCCAAAGGGCGAAAGGTGTGAACCGGAACACTGGATTATATCAGCCATTACCTGTACCAGAGAGACCATGGGAGGACGTCAACATGGGATTTCGTTCTTGGTCTACCAAGGACACAACGGGGAAATGACTCCATATTTGTGGTGGTTGATAGGTTTTCCAAGATGGCACATTTTATTCCCTGCCATAAAACTAGTGACGTAGTTCACATTGCAGGTTTATTTTTCAAAGAGGTGGTACGACTTCATGGTCTACCAAAGAGTATCATTTCTGATAGAGATACCAAGTTTGTGGGGTATTTCTGGAGGACCTTGTGGAAGAAACTGAAGACAGATTTGAAATTCAGTTCTGCATACCACCCACAGACTGATGGCCAAACGGAGGTGGTGAATAGAAGTCTGGGAAATCTATTGAGATGCTTGATAGGAGATAAGCCCACGGGATGGGATTTGGTTTTGCCACAGGCAGAATTTGCATACAACAATTCTGTCAACAGGAGTACTAACAAATCTCCATTCCAGATAGTGTATGGGAGCAGTCCAAGGAATGCTTCTGAGTTGAGGAAGATGGATACAGGGGAAAGGTGCAGTGCCGAGGCTGAGGACTTTGCAGAGCATCTGAAGAGCGTGCATGAAGAAGTGAAGAAGCACATTACTAACATGAATAACCAATATAAGACAAGGGCAGACCAGAAGCGACGGTTCAAGGAATTCGCTGTGGGAGATGAAGTCATGGTCCATCTGAGAAAAGAAAGATTTCCTGCTAAAACCTATAACAAGCTGAAGATGAAGAAGTTTGGACCATGCTGAATTATAGGAAAATGGGATTCAGGCAATGCATATGAAGTGGAATTGCCCAGTGGCCTTAACATATCACCTATTTTCAACATTGCAGATTTGGTAGAATATCATGAAGGAGGCAGTAGCGAGACACCAAGTGTAGAATTGTGGAGTATTCCAACATCTACTCCAGCAACAGGTGAGATCGAGGAAATACTAGACACTCGAGCAGGAAGAAGTACCAGGAACAGGCAGTATTCTGAATATCTGGTCAAGTGGAAGGGCAGGCCTATCGAAGATGCAACTTGGTTGTCAAAAATAGAGGTCGACCACCTGGGTCTTCCTCCAATAGTATAGAAGTGAAGGACACTTCTCAATCCACCCCGGTTGTCTGATGCAGGAGCATCCGATGGCAGCAGAGCAATCTTGCATCAACAAAAAAATTTCTAAGTGTTTGCCTTGATGTCGCGATATCGCGACAGAGAAAAGTGTCACGATATCGCGACATGTCACGTTTTCGCGACTCAGGAAGGAGAGAGAAGATGCGAAGCAAAAATGTCACGATTTCGCGACATGTCACGAAATCACGACCGAAAGAAGACCGAAAGGGCCAGAGAAGAAAATGTCACGATTTCGCGACATGTCACGAAATCGCGACCGACGGAGCATAAAGAAAGCAAGGAAGGAAACTGTCGCGATATCGCGACATGTCACGATTTCATGACCCAAAACAGAGAAAGAAAGCAGAGAGCAAAGTTGTCACGATATCGTGACATGTCACGATTTCGCGACCCGAAAGGCGAGGAGGAGTCAGAAAGGAAAGATGTCACGATATCGCGACCTGTCGCAATTTCACGACCGAAAAGGAGAAAGAGGAGCCGGAAAGGAAAGATGTCGCGATATCGTGACATGTCGCATTTTCGCGACCAAAGGATGAGAGAAAGCGCAAAGGAGAAAAAGTGTCGCGATATCGCGACATGTCGCATTTTCGTGACCAAAAGGCGAGGGAAGGCGCAAGAGAGAAAAGTGTCGCGATATCGCGACATGTCGCATTATCACAGCCAAAAGGCGAGAGGAGGCGCAGGAGAGAAAAAGTGTCGCGATATCGTGACATGTCGCATTTTCGCGACTCACAAGGGGCAGGAAGGCCGAAAAGCAAAAGTGTCGCGATATCGCGACATGTCGCATTTTCATGACTCGCAAAGGGCAGGAAGGCCGAAAAGCAAAAGTGTCGCGATATCGCGACATGTCGCATTTTCACGACTCGCAAAGGGCAGGAAGGCCGAAAAAGCAAAAGTGTCGCGATATCGCGACATGTCGCATTTTCATGACTCGAAAAGGGGCAGGAAGGCAGTGAAGCAAAAATGTCGCGATATCGCGACATGTCGCGTTTTCACGACCAAACAAAAGGAAAGAAAAGGCAGGCGGTTACAGGGGTCGTTACAGAGGAAATTATCGAGCGATGGGTATACCGAACGTCATCATGGGTTGACAGGTGGACAGAGTCTACAGTGGCAGCACTGGACAAGCACGTGGCACCAAGGTGCAATGAAAGCAGACGAAGATCAAGAGTCGAAAAGAAAGACGTTTCGAAAGCCAAGACAACGAAGAGGCACGGGAAATGAAACGAAGGGTCAAAAAAGGGAAACGGAGAGTCACGCCAGAGATTTTAAAAGGGGAAGCGAAGGCATGCACAAGGGTCAGAAAACTATGGAGACAGAGTTGCAGACGTGAAGGCAAGAGGGCCATTCTGGACCTGTTTAGGCTGTTTTTCTTCCAGGGCGGAAGATGTTGTAATAGAAACTATCTTTCGGGATAAAGGAGTTTATTTGGCAGACTGCTGCCATTATTGTAATCTTTTTCCGAATTGTTGAATGAGAACATAGATTTGGCATGAGCGATTTGGGCTCCCCATCAATATGTGTGACAGGTGCTACTAATCACTTTCTTGTTTGCATGTGTGTAGGATTCAGGGTTCAAATCAATTCAAAGATCAACTTCTAAGGCATAAATAAACTCCACGATGGTCACAACAAAAAACCCACCACCCATATACTTGTATCATGACAAACAAAGACACCATGTTCACTTTGTAAAAGAGGATCATCCCCTTATTGACACATTTAATTTTGTAAAAGCACCCTATACACAAGGGTTTATTAGTACAAAAAGGACTTTATTTAACTTAATTTAATATTTCATTTTCATTGTAAATGGTGTGTTTTTCATGCTTCCAGAAAGCATTCTACTTTTATGAAGAATAAAATTCAAAAGAGGTTTTTTAAATTCTTGTAATAGCTTGTAAAATTTAGAACTATGCAACATTTGAATCATCTAAAATCAGATAATGTCATCTTCCTATTCAATATGTTGTCACATGCAATCTTCACAAATTAACAAAGAAAGTTAAAATATTTAATATCCTAGAATTTGAGGTATTTGGTTTCTCTTTAGAAGAAAAAATCCTAGAGAAAAAGTAGAGTCAGTTATACAACTAGAAAATGAGGCATTTATATTAGAGCTAACATTAATGCTAGATTCTATATGAAAAAATAAGAAAGAAATTAAGCCAAAATATGAAATGTATAACTTCATATTGAAGAAATAAAAGTTTGCAACATTTGAAAACTATCATGGGGTCCCTCTTATATAGAATTATTCCTCTTTGAAGATGAATTATAGAAGTAGGATGTGGGCATCAAATCCACCTCCCAGAAGAAGAAGTAGACATAGGATTTGCCCAATTTTATAGTTTACTAATTTTGTTAGATGTATGATTGTCAAAACATACAACATAGAGGGTTTTTTCTAATTTTACACATGAGAAGTTAAAAATGTACAATTGGGTGTAATTGTACAAAGTTATAAAAAGTGCAATTAGAAATTAAAATTAAATTAGGTGAAATATGCATTTAAGGTGAATTTGATAATAATCAAATTAGACTTAGGAAGACCTTAATGCAAGTTGATTGTTACGGGGATGGTAGTTGTAAATAGTGGTTGTCTCAAGAACCACTTTGGAATGGCTTGGGCAAGCATTATAAGGATCCCCCATTCAATTTTGATGGTTTTTCATTGTTATCCATTGTTGTTCATTATGTTGGTTCATGTTTGTTGTGATTCATTGTGATTGTTCATCATGGTTCATGTTGGTACAGAGATTGTTCATGGTAATTGTACATATCCAACCATAATAATAAAATAGTATTACAGTTGTGAGTTATTGTGAATTCCTTTGTACATTTGAATGGTAATTCCTGTTTATGCATTTTGTGCAAGTATGGCCAGAGTGGTGTGGAATATGGACATTGTGGCAATGGAATAGTGTTAATTAGGAACTCATAACCTTAAAGAATGCTAAGGAATTGATCCTGCACATTATTATTATTGTATAGAGACATCATTCTATTATTGTACATTTTTTGTAAATGTTGGTATGGATAATAATTTATTGGCACTAAATTAGGGTTTGAATGTTAGAGGAAACGTTAGCAATTACAACAGGAAAACATCCCAAAACTTGTTCTAAATGATGTTCTGATGAAAGTTGGAAAATCTATGAATGGAAATTTTAGAAAGGGTTTGGTGAAACCGTACATTCTTTGTACCAAACTATACAACCAATCGTTTTCCTAATTTGGAATGAAATGCATAGTTAGAACTTGCTAAATATGGAAAATTAGCATTTCAAAGAAATCAATTACAAAATTGATTGATTTGGGTTAAAAAACCACTTCTAGTGAATTGACTAAATGGAAAATCATACAATTTGTGGTGTTGTACAATTTGGATCATACAACTGTATGATTTATAGTTTGTACAAGTTGTTTTGGGAAGTTTACAAATCGTACAAGGCAAATCGTACAACTTGTATGATTTGGGTGAAAGTTACAAAATATTGGGAATCATTTCCAAACCTTCCATACCACCTCCCCTCTAGGAATACTCTCCCTTATGCTACATAGTAACTACTCAACAAATAGATAAGGGTGCACCTATGACTCCTAAGGTTGTTCAAATGATTTCATACAAACGGACTACATTGAATAATAGAAAGGCTATGATTCTAGCAATATGACATTTTTCCATAATTTTGAGGTTTACAATAGGTAAAACTTGCATTCCAATAGTTTATTTCTTTGAAGGATGATAATATATTATTCAAGGATAATAATAGAAGGAACCACTATTGCTAAGTAATGATATGCTACTTGGTAAAGGCAAGGGCCAAAACTAATAATTAACATTAAATCTATTAAGGAATGAGATAAAAAACTGATAAGAAAATCATGGTTGTAGAGGTTCTAACACCCACCCATAATCCTAACCACTCTAGTATTAAAAAGATATCACTTTCAAGATAGTTGGCTTTGAGAGGCAGATTAGAAAGGAATAATTAGAGTAAGTTATTTTGGATACCTAGACTATGACATTTACTTAGGGCCTTTATTGTTTTAGTGAAGAAGCATACTATCTCCAATAAATAATTTATGAGACTTTGAATTGAGGAACTCCACCTAGTAAAGGCCTCCATATACACCATTAATGCTATCTAATGTACTATGTTTACATAGGTGTTAAGAAATCCTAAGTTGAAATATTGATATCAAAAGGGTGGGTTGATAGTTTCCTAAGCTTGTAAATGGAACTATCTTTTGCTTAGTATAAATTTTTTTTGTTTTTATAAATCCCATTTTCTCATTTCTTCTTTGGTTTCTTATATGAAAAAAATATTTTTTAAGTAAAAATATCATAAAAGATGCTCAAACTCCCATTTATTTTTATTACTTTCCTTCTAACATTGGTTGAGGCTCCATCTAAGATCAATGGTTTCAAGGTTGGTAACAATGGTTTCTTTCTTGAGGCTAATAATATGAGATGCCAACCAAGAGTATGATAATGGTAATATGATGTCTAAGATATAGATCATTTTTAGG
Source organism: Wollemia nobilis (assembly GCA_028583015.1). Taxonomy (NCBI): domain Eukaryota; kingdom Viridiplantae; phylum Streptophyta; class Pinopsida; order Araucariales; family Araucariaceae; genus Wollemia; species Wollemia nobilis. The sequence goes on along the minus strand of JAQPPZ010001078.1, from coordinate 7,504,898 downwards.
GTAGGTAGGATTCTTATTTCTTCTCAAATTTGTATCCCAATGGATAATATAGAGTTTGAGATAGGCTTGGATGGCATGGAGATACAAAATCATTGGTCAACATAGGAATTTGTGAGTACAACTCATTCCTAGAGACCATAATGATAAAGTAAAAAGTCAAGAACATAAGCTTATACTGAGAGGGGGGTGAACAGTATAAGACCACTTTTTACTTTTCTTTACTCAAATAATATTATCCAATATATCAATGGCAATATCAGTAGCAATAATCAAAGCATTGCACAAATCACCACACACGATAGAGACACCAATTTAACGTGGTTCACCCAATGTGGGCTACTCAATGGAGAAAATATTTCACTATAATTTTCTTAACAAATATCTTGGGAATCCTTCCCTATTACAATTTTTATGGACCTCTATCCAAAGGAGACACCAATCTCCTAATATGGGCACCAACCTACAAGAGACACCAATCCCCTCAGATGGTTAGTGGATCTCTATCCATAGGAGAACTCCATCTCCTCTGCTTTGCTTGGTGATCCTCTAAAAGACTACTACCTCCACTACACTGGATTGTGGATCTCTATCCACAAAATACTCTATCCTCAGTTAGAAGATCTCTATTCTTACTACCCTAGCTAAATGAACCCTATCCAGTAGAGACTAATATCCTATGCTTTGTCACCTCCAAAGCTTATTCTCATCTCTATCTCAAATCTACACTAAATATAGTCCTTTGGTCTAGCACAAATTTGCTCAATCTCTATCTTTGATCTATACTAAACAAAGTCCTTCGATATAGCACAAATATGCTCAATATCTATCTCAAATCTGTACTAAACACAGTCCTTCGGTCTAGCACAAATTTGCTCAATATCTATCTTTGTTCTGGCACATACTTGTCTTTAAATCTACACCAAACTCTGTCCTTAAATATGTCTTCAATCCTAAACACAAAGCTTGATATAATCACAAATCAACTCTACTAGATCTACCCCAAACCTTAACTTAAGGTTTGAACAATCAATCAATCAACTTTGCTCACAAGTCTACTCAAATACTTACCTCAAATCTATCCAACAAGTCCTCTTAATAACTTGTCCAATCTGCTCAATAAGTCTTCACCAAGACTAATCTTGAGTCCTCACTAGAACTTGTCCAATCTACCCAACAAGTCTTCATCAAAACTTACCTCAAATCTGCTCAACAAGTCCTCACTAGAACTTGTCCAATCTTCTCAACAAGTCTTCACCAAGACTTACCTCAAATTTTTCCACTAGCTTTCACAAAATCGTATTCAACTCAACTAAATCTATCATAGAAAACCTCTTCGATTACAAAAATAAGTTTCACATAGAATCGTGTTTTAATCTCACAGAAAAATATAGAGAATGGTTAGATACTCAATATATTTCACACTCACAACAATACTTAATCACTTTTAAAATCTCTTTTTTAACCACAAAAACATATGGATAATGGTTAGAGACTCAATATGTTTCACTCTCACACAACACTCAATCACTTCCAAACTCTATTCAAATAAATTAAGAATAAAGAACAATTTATTTCACAAAACTTGAACTATCACTCCAACACTCTCAATCAACTATTCTCAATCAACTCCACTCAATAAATCACTTAATGAAACACAACTTGCTTACAAATCCTAAACAAGTGTTTCACTTCACTTCCAACAATTCACACTATGAATCTCAATCCTTGACTCAAGATGATTCCTCATTCACATAACAATGATATTCATGTTCTTTTCATAAACCCTAATCATGCACATGAATATTTACTCAAATATTTCCAACAATGCTTATCAAAAAACCTCACATAACAATGATACTGATGATCTTTCACAAACCCTAGTTGAAGATAGTTCACAATCTCTCACTTAAATGTTCTCACAAACATTCACCAATCATGCACATGAAATATTAATCAACAATGCTTATGAAATAAACCTTTTCACTCCAACTTAGCATTCATAACATTCAACCCAACAATATTTCACTCACAAGTAAAATATACCCATAACTTTTCTTGATGGAGAAATGTCCTCAAAACCTATCTCAACACAATCAACCTCTTTGTCAATCTCAATGGTTAGATATCAAAATTCTATCCTCAATTATTTCCTTCAAATATTTCACCATACACAAATTATTAATTCTCAATTACACCTTATAATCTCCAACTTTATCAAATAAAGTGTTCACCCACTCAATTTCACAATAACCCCTTTCAGGAATTTAATGCATGAAATAATCCAAACACTACTTATGTCTCCCTAATCAATATTGCATTTTTCAAATAATTATATTTATAAAACAATGCAATATATTTTCAACCTTCAATAAAATATTTCTCACTTTCTGTAAGGTAAAAATTAATTACCTTACCCTTTTAACTCTCTAATGACTCAACAAAAACCAAATAACCATGTGCTAATAACTTTCCCACTTCACACTTTAACCTAGGTGCAAAAAGTAAAGCATGCACTTTAAGTGCCTACCAACAACCTTAGGCAATGCACAATTAACCAAAAATCAAATACCTCATGCACGCTCCCCATGGGATTCGATCCTGGGTCGAAGCACCACCTACGCCTTAGCTGCAGCTCCCCTACCACATGAGCTAAGCACTCATGTGAGAAGAAAAAGTGCCTTGAGCACTTTGAATTCTTCTCCTTCCATGCCAAAATCCAAAAGGTTTTGTCCCACATCACCACCGATATTTGAATGTAGAACCTCTACGTTTCAAACAACTTACGCACATCGGATTCGCTGCTAGCCCAACCGCTGGTTGGTGCTTCACTTTTTGCCTTAGTTGCTTTGTCTTCTACAAATTTTAGGGGTAATTAACAATTTAAAACTTTGTCCTTTGTTTGCTCATGAATTCACCTTTTCATTAATCGCATGCACTATAATTTTGGAGACTTAGAATTTTAGGGGTAAGTGTTATGGTATTTATACCATATGCCTTCCTTTTTCCAACGTCGACGAAGAATATAAAATTTGAATTCATTTTTGTGCCCAACCCAACTTTGGGTTATGAAAATATTATTTTTATAAATAAATCTATAATATAAATATTATAAATTATTTATAAACTACCTTAGGCATAATTAAAATTTTAATATTATAATAATAAATATTATAATATTATTTCCTTTAGGCCTTTTCTTTAGGGTATTTAACCATCCTTTTGACCAATCATCTGGAGATCTTAGACCAAATATCTTGGGCTTAAAATATAAATATTTTAACCCTTATTTTACCAATTCCTACACTGATTCCTGACACTGACTCTTGAAATCAATGACAACACAACTAACTCAAAATTTCTAGCAATCTTCCCCTTTTTTATTGATGGCAACCCCTTTTTTTTACCAAACCTTTTTCTTCTTTCAAAATTGCTCCCCCTGAGAAACTGTTTCCCCTGATTGAATGCTCTCCCCCTAACTCAAATCTCTCCCCCTTTGACATCAATGGCAAAGGGCCACCTTTGGGTCTTGGGGCTAAGAATGAGACTCTTAGATTAGCCCCTACTCCACCTCCTCTTGAGGTGGTTAATTCTGGGGTGGGAGTATCTCTACTTCCAGCATGCACTGATCTTTACCTTTGTCCACCTTCTTCCTCAGCTGATCCTTCTAATTCCTCTGACTATTCCTCTTCCTACTTATCTCTGGAAGTTCTACTCTACACCACTTTGTTGAATGTCCATCATTATTGCACTTATAAAACTTAATATTATTATTCCTTAAAGGTGCAAATATCCTAGGGTTTCTCTTGGTGAAGCCATATCCATTCCTGTCATGAAACCTACAATTTATAGCCTTGTGACCAAAATGAGTACAAGAGTAGCAATACCCTTGAAAGAGGTGCCTATTTTTGAAGTTTCCATATTCCTATATTTCATGTGTCTTGCACTATGTAGCCTTGTACCCAAACCTATGATATGAGAAGCATTGTCCATTGAAACTACCTTGTATTGACCCCATTGGTCTCTTGGTATCTTTTACCCTATGTTGTTTCCTGTTCCAGTTATTCCTCATTTGTGCATTGTTCCTTCTCCTATTGAACTTTCTATTGTTCAATTCTTCCTCGAAAGTCTCACTCTCTCTTACACTCTCTTCTTCTTAAGATTCTTCTTCCTTGGAGCTTGATATTGACTCCTTGTGACCAAGTGAAAATATTTGATAAATGATTAATTTGCATTAACTAGAACATTAGCAATGAGGCTAATGTTAAATAGATTACAAAATAGGAATAATAACAACTACTCCTACATCTACGCTAACTAACACGCCATAGAAGGTAGAGTGTTAGGTTTAGGATTCTTAACCTAAGATATTTAGGAACTTACCATTAGATATTTGGAATAGTAAATATCTACATGGTAGAAAGTAGAAAAGTAAATACTAGTGGTAAAAAGTAACAAACTACTTTTTACCATGCGGTAAATAAAATCTACCTAATGTAGGAAATGGGGTAAATATCCCAAATGATGAAATATTACTCTAACATCCCCCCTTATTACATTATTTGGGTAATGTATACTTCCTCCTATACAACAATATTTGGGTAAAGTATATAACTACCCCAATACAGTGAAAAATATGTCGATCTGTTGGTTCTTGCCCTTGCTCAGGTTCTTCACAGTGCTCTGGCTGCTCCTAAGCAAAAAATGGGTCATTCCTCACTTTGTCTTCACATCAACGAATGTCCTTATAGTAATCTCATCATCCAACCGAATTGCATGGGTAACCAGCCACTGCAATCGCTAGGTGTAGTAGAATAGATCACTTCATACGAGGTTCATTCATTTACAATATGAGTTTGCAAAAGATAAGGTAGCTAAGGTGTCGATTGCTACCGAAAATG